>JARFIW010001771.1:3677500-5049351 GCA_036346225.1 Platerodrilus igneus | reverse complement strand
TAAACAAGCAAATTTCACCTTAAAATTAAAATATTATTGTTAGTACAATTTCACTACTGTCCATTTTAAATAAACAAATTATAAAGTTATTCAACACACTCCAAAATATCAAAGTTCGAACAAAATAGTATAATTTACCTGAAGGTTACTGCACTCGTAGCTTCAATGTACATCGTCCCTTTGTTAATTACACCATTCCAACTGGGTTATATTTACGGCTTCTGATTCTCAACGCTTTTAAAATTTTCTCCATCACCATTTATTTAAAGTTGTTTCTGGGCTTTTCCGGAACTCATCTGTGTATATCTGAACCTTGTCTTGTGGATCCAGACACGTTTATGCACCATTTAATTATTAATACCCCCGAAAAATAGCAAAGAAATTCATACTTCTTTCACCAATATACGCCAAAACTGCCTACTTTTGTGTATTTATTTGTCGTTGTGAATTTTATCAATTGGTACAGTGATACTAAACTTTATTACCTTGTATCTTCTTTTCTAAGTGCACTAACGTACATTCATTGTAGCACGTCAAGAACAAGCTGTTTTACATCACAAAAATATTCGAGCAAACTGTTTAAATTATTTAATCAAAACCGGAAAACTAAAAAGCACTGTTTAACGCATTGAATCAAGTCGAAGATCTAAGAGAGCTTGTTCATATTCCCCTGGGTATATATAGAGGTTAGCCTGTCTGTCGGTCGAGTCCTCAAAACGGACAATTCTAAAGAATTTCGCATGCTATGTTCCCATTCCGCAGCCCGGCATGCGATTTTTACGAATTTTGCACTCGCCCCAGTTAAATCTCAGAAATTACGACACGGCTTGCAACGTCTGGAAATAACTAATTGAATTTTATACAGAAATGTTATTTTACCTCTCAAATTTTGCCTTTTAATTTCAACCAATCGCAACCCCATGACGTTGCTCTACTCACGCCTTTTTACTATATGTGTCTCGGTCTTGCGCATATTATCTGTCTCTATCTACCCTGTTCTTATTGGTGCAAATTGATATTCCTTATTATCGATTATTTCAGTCCATGTGGACTATCTGGGTTAAATAACCCCGTATCGCGCCTTCCCGTGAATATTAAGCCACGGTTTCTCCAAGATTCTTTGTAACCATTAATTATCTGCCAAATTTACGCAGAATGAGCTTTTTTAAAAATACGCAGGTGTTCAAACATAATAACACTTCTACGATTTGCATTTTATTGGGTTTTCAAGTTTTATAGATATTATATGTTACTAACGGTTCAATTAACTTCAATTAAAATTAATATCCTTTAATTTTTAGTGAATCCTAATTAAATATTCAATTATTATCTGTACGTTTTGTTTAATACTGGTTACTTAAAATAGAGTTAATTAATATAAATTTTGCACATAATTTCTCTTTGTTTCTTTACTAGGAATAATTAAATTACACGTAAAGTTTTCTAATACTGCTTCCTTTTATATAAAGCGTCTTATAAATAATTTAAATCTCTTATTTCTAATGAACCGAATGAAATTTTTCTGCTTCACGTTTTTTTTTAATAACGCGTACCTTTTCCCAAAGCTTCTACACGGTGCTTAAAATTATTTGATGTGATTATTTAATTTTCTACCCTGGTCTAAATATGAGTATTTTATATATAAATTTTGCTGTGGAACTCTCTAGATTCTCAGGAACTGGTACTTTCTACAGATCATTCGAGCCCCACAGATTGGGCATAATAAATTTTGCCGTGGAACTCTCTGGATTCTCAGAAGTTTCGAAAATTAATTTATACAAAAATCGAAAATTTCACCAAAAATAAAAAAAATAAAAAAAAAATTTCTTACCCAGATTTCTCTCTTCGTCGGTTGAATAGCTTTCTTCAACTGCTTCCGGCTAGCTCAGTTGGACCTCTTCTGGGATACCTAGATTCACTATTATGCTTTGCATCGTTCACGCACACTCTCAATAACCACAAAATACAACAATCATACAATCTTTTATTTATCACTATTTACAAACCAAATTCAATATTATACACATTTCAGTGATCAAGTTACACCTCAATAAATTCTATTTTGTAATGTCCTGTATTTTAATTTAAATTATCAAACACATAGAATGTACCCGGAGTAAATGGGCCCTGAATAATATCTTATTTCTCATTCTTTCTTTATAATTTATTTTAAATCTACGTAAACTTTGGAGTATGGTGAGCTCATGATAACCCAGTTAATTATGAATAATGTATGCCCTTATACTTCGCATACTCTTACAACAAACAAAAAAAAAACAAACCCATGTACTCTTTACAAAATTTAACTTCCTGATGAAACGTTAATAAGCTTGATATACACTTTCAGATTTCTATTTAAATACCATAATATAGCTAGTTATACTTATTATTTTCAATACGCAAAATAATGCACAATACCTTCAAAATTCACTCTCATACGTCACCCAATATTCATAGTTTCATGGTTTATAACAACACAATTTTAAAGCGTTACCTGGAATTTCTAGAAGATCTCTGCTCCATTGACGAAGCCGTATATTTGCTTCTTTCTGCTCTGCAGGCCACTTCTAGCTATTAGTAGAAGAACCCCATTTAAGTTGAGCTGCTTGCGCTGCCTTCACGGTGTATCCAATTTCCAAATCCAAATTAATTATACTTCTTTCATAATTATTTAATTTAATCCACGTTACATAACGTCACTACACGAGCTTGTTAAAAAAATATATGTGACACCTCAATAAATTTTAAACTCGGCACAATTCGCGTACAAATTATGAGGCTAACATCGTGCTATATAATTTAAAGTAATTTTTTATACTTACAAGCTCGTGGTAACTTTCGTACGTAGTCTGAACCGAACAAAATACTAAGGGCTTTTATTATATTTTGAAAAGGTATTTATACAATTTCCGATGCCACCTCTTGGCCGCATTTCACGCGAAGTCCTTCATTTACAATAACACGTTCTTAAAATTTTGGTTCAACCGATTTCTAAATCCTCGAAATTCAGCGCGTCATTACGATATTTTCTGAAAATTAATATTCAATATTCCCGTGTCTTGTCTGATGTGCGACTAACGATATCGACCAATAGTCTATGCATTGATGTTTTACAAATCCCGCCTATACTAACGCTGTACCTTGCTTATGCATATTCTACGTCTCTTTCTAACCTTGTTTGAGTGGTAGAAATCGATATTCCTATCCGCATTCTACAACTCCATGTGGACCCCAAAATACGTGCTTTAAATAACCCCTCATTAGCGTTTAATGCGAAAACATCCGCCCGTTTACCCGATATTCTTTGAAACTTGTTTCTTATCTATAAAAATAAATGGAACTTGGCATTTAGAAACCTGCAGGTGTTCAATTTTAACGAACGTTTTAAATGACATTTCTACGAGTTGGATTTTCAGCGTATTTCAACCCAACCGATATATTTGTTTGTTAGCCACGCGTTTCACTTTGGTATTATTGATTTTTACACGCTTTTAGGCATATTATACGTAAATAACCGTTCAATTAAACTCAATTAAATTAATAAATTAATGGCCTTGGCCTCTACAATTTATTTCCTTTGCAAACTAAATTTTAATCATTATTTGTAAAATTTTGTTAATACCTGTTACTTAAAAGTGAACTAACTGGAATAAATTTCGCACATAAATTCTGGTTGTTTCCTTTATACAGGGTGTTTTGAAATTACTTTGTTTATATGTAGATTTAGCCGCCCTTTAAAACCACTACAATATATATATATATATATATATATATATATATATATATATTGTTCGGTCTTTTTTATTATTTTATTAAATTTAATTTGAAGACGATTCGCTCCTGTATCCTATTAATGTAGACATTGGAAATATGCATCCTGAATACCTCACCCCTTTTATCACGAAGGTCACGCGTGATCAGTTTCGAACAAGTAGAAACTTGTTTTGACCTGCTTGCACCCCAATATAGAGTGTAATAACGAAGTCGTAGTTAATCGTTTGAAACGTGAAGACGTTATTAACGCAACATACAATTCGGTATGTTTTCAAGCTCGTTTCATGGTTCGTATGTAAAACATTAATTATCGTGTAGTGTTCGGAATAAAGGGTTGTAAATGTAATTACACAAGTGCTATTTATGGCCATAATAGTGCGAACTTTGTAAGTGAGAATAAACTGGTCGTTTAATGGATATTTCGTCTCGGCTTGCAGAGGAAGCATTACAACATCATAACCATACAGTCCATTAATTCGTCGATTATTAATCATTGGACCAGCAAACTCCGTCCTTCGATAATATCTCCAGGTATGTACATGCTATATTCTAGCTACAACCTCATAGGTATGTCCATTGGTCCTTCGAGCCGGATATCGTTAACGGTGTAGTTAATGAACTTTGTACCCTCAGGGTATAGTGCAGCTGTCGTTGGTGTCGGTTGTATTCGTATCACGTGATTGGTGCGTGAATAATTCGTCGTTTGGTGCAGGTTGTAAACACTTGTGTTTGTTTACTTCAATAAAATCTTGTTATTCCTTACCTACAAACTTGGAGTCGCTTTCAAATATTAATATAATTAGAAATTTCGTCGTTTTAATAACTTAGATAATTTATGCTTGTTATTTAATATTCAAAATGAGTAATAAATTGGAAACTATTAATTTAGAAGCTAAAACAGCGTTGAGTAGATTAAATAGTATTCTTGATAATATGAGAGAAATTGGTAGAGCGGAAAATAATTGTTGTGTGATAGACGTTTGGCTGGATTCTGCGAAAGAAGTCGAATCAGATTTTAAACTTTTGTGTCAGACGGTCGTTGTGGAAGAGTCCGTGGAATTAGAGGAATATCGTGCTTTGAGAATAGAGATAGGTAATCTAGTTACGGAAATTAAAATTTTCGCTGCTAAATTTAAAGTGGAATTCATGAAAGATGTTAAACCGGTTATTGGTATGTCAGCTACAGGACCGCATGATGTTGTTCCCGTTAGTGGTAACCTCCCCCTGCCTTTGTTAAAAATAATTCGCTTTTCCGGTAAGATTGTCGATTGGGAGAGTTTTCGATCAGTTTTTGAAAAATTGGTTCATGAGAATGATAGATTGTTGCCAATTCAGAAATTCATGTATTTGTTAGATAATATTGATTCGAGTACACAGGCTTTGATTAAACATATTCCAATTGGGAATGATTCGTATCAAAAGGCGTATGACATTTTAGTAAATCGTTTTCAATCCAAAAGGTTATTAGCATCCACTTATTGGAACTCGCTTGAGAGATGTTCGAAAATTAATACGGTAAATTCGCATAAACAATTAAGAAGTTTGATTAATTGCATCGATGAAAATTTGTTTGCATTGGAAAAATTAGAAATCGACTTGTGGGATTTCGCACTTTTTAATTTGTTATCCAAAAATTAGACAGTGAAACTCTAAAAGGTTTGAGTTGGAGAATGTTTTAGATGTTCCTACATTTAAGGATTTAAGAGCATTTGTAGAAAGGCAATGTAAGGTGTTGGAAGTTAGTGAGATTGTTTCATTAGATACTTCTTGAAAACTCGGGAAAGCATAAAATTCGGTGCTTCAGATACTAGAAAATTCGCTAGCGCATCGTCGGCGCCTAGAAATTCGTTTGTCACTACTTCTACTGATAGAAAGTGCATTTTGTGTCAAGCTTCGCATCCATTGTATAAATGCAAGCAATTGTTGGATAAATCCTCAAGAACGCTATGAGGTGGTAAAAGGCACAAGTTGTGTATTCGTTGCTTAGGTGATGCACATTCGGTGAAAGATTGTCGTTGCCAGTGGAATTGTAGAGAATGTGCCAAAATCATAATACCTTATTACATTTTGGAAATCGTCGGGCACCAGTTTCTCCGCAGAGAACCACATCAATTAATAGTTCGTCATCTTCAACTGAAGAAAGTTCGGTGGTTAACCAACAGGTTATTCAACAACAAACCACTACTAATTCGTTATTATCAACGTCGTTAGACCATACCACCACGTTGTTAGCTACAGCGGTGGTTTCGGTACAAGATTATTCGGTCAATTACATTCTGTTCGAACTTTAATCGATAATGGAAGTATGGAAAGCTTTATTACAGAAAAATGTCGGCAGAAGTTAGGGTTAAGGAAAGCTAAAACTGAAGTCACGGTTCAGGGATTAGGTTTGAAGTCATCTTCAGTGTCTGGCAAGGCATTGTGTTTTGTTAGTCCACTTGGTTTATCGTCACCTCTATATAAGACTGAATGTTTTATCTTGCCTACGATTTGTGATCGATTGCCGTCTACTAAACTACCAATAAATAATTGGCCACATATTCAAGATTTACAGTTGGCTGATGCAAAATTTGATGTTCGCAGCCAATCGAAATGCTTTTGGGAGCAGACGTATTTGCTCAAATAATATTAAATGAATCACGTTGGGGCAATGCATTTGAACCCGTTGCCATTCATACTACTTTGGGGTGGGTACTAACAGGTAAAGTGGCATCTCCTACTGCTCGCTTACTTCATTCTGTGCAGTGGTAGAACCACTTGATGTGGACATTCGTAAATTTTGGGAATTGGAGAATATTCCTTCCACAGTGCATCGCTCGCTTGAGGAAGAGAAAAGTGAACAAGATTTTTGTGAAAATTATTCGAGGATGAAACTGGAAGATTTGTGGTTTCATTGCCATTGAAAAATTCGGAACCTTTGTTTTGTAATTCTAGAGAAATTGCAGTTCGTAGATTTTGAGTTTGGAACGTCGTTTATTAAAGGATTTGGATTTGTATTCGAGCTACAAAGAATTTATGAGAGACTATCTTGACAGTGGTCATATGACTAAGGTTAAGGTCCCTTCAGTAGATTCTCTAAAATGTAGTAATTTGTATTATATACCGCATCATGCAGTACATAAAGTAGACAGTACTACCACTAAATTGAGAGTAGTATTCGACGCCTCGTGCAAGGATGCTGCAGGTAATTCTTTGAATGATAATTTGTTAGTTGGTCCTGCTTTGCAAAAGGATATAATTGTATTATTGTTCAATTTTCGTGTACATCGTGTAGTCATATCTGCAGATATAAAGCAGATGTATAGACAAATTCTCGTGAAAGAAAATCAGCGTAACTATCAACGCATTGTTTGGAGAGATACGCCCTCGGAATCGATTTGTGACTTTCAGTTAAATACTGTCACATATGGGTTGGCATCGTCGCCATTTTTAGCATTACGTACCATCCAAGAACTAGCAAAGCTACAAGCATCTAATTTCCCTCTTGCTGCAAAGGCCATGGTCGAAGATACGTATGTAGATGATGTAGTAACAGGTTGTGATTCGATTGCAACAGCAAAACAACTTGTCATTGAATTGAATGCCCTTTGTAAATCTGGAGGATTCGAACTGCGCAAGTGGTGCAGTAATTCGGTAGAAGTTCTCGCAAGCTTCTCAAATTTAGGTCAAATGGAAACATTGTCATTTCAAGATAATGTAAACAGTTCTTTGAAAATTTTAGGTCTTCAGTGGCGACCTTCGTCAGATGTTTTTGCATACACTATTCATGTGCAACAAAGACAATGCACTAAACGTAATATTTTGTCGGAAATAGCTAGAATTTTCGATCCGCTTGGTCTTTTAGCGCCAGTTGTGTTCTTCGCTAAACGGTTTATCCAAGAATTATGGTTATTGGGGTTAGATTGGGATCAAGAACCTCATACTAGGTCTGACGGTTGATTGCAACCTTACCTGGAATGAGCATGTAACCAAGCTTGCTAATTCCTTAGCTTCTGCTTGCTACGCTATTAGATCTGTGTCCAGGGTATCAACGGAAACTGGCACTCTTAATGCATACTATGCACTATTTGACTCAAAAATGCGATATGGACTAGCTTTTTGGGGCAACAGCTCTCTCAAAAACATTATAATAATAGTTAAACTGCAAAAGAAAGCAATTAGGATAGTCTGCAAAACCTCTAGGTATACTCATTGCAAACCATTATTTAAAAACTTAACGTTCTCACTTATGCTTCAGCATTCATTTGTGATACCCTCCTATTATTTTACAAGTATCGATCTAACTTTCCCATCACAAATTCTGTTCATGGTTACAACACCGAAATTCCAACGCTATACATTGTCCTGGGCCTACTTCAACACGATTTAAACGATCGTTCTGGTATATGGCCCCTACTTTATATAACAAACTCCCAGCCTCAATCAAATACCTAAATAATCTTTTGCTTTTAAAAGTGCGCTTTTAGCCTTGTTACGTAACGATGTTATTATACCTTAGAGGAATTTCTGGAGGATGTCTTTGACTAGTACTTTTAGTATGTTATTTTAAATTATTTAATGTGTAATTTGTTATTTATTTTAGATGTAACTTTGTATTTTTAAAGTTTTTACTGTATTATTTAAAGGGATAAGTGTAACTACCATTTTATATGGGTACAAATATATATCTATCTATCTACTAAGTTCGTTCAAAAATGGAGAAAGTTTATATCAGATTTACAGGAAGTTTCGAATATAGAAATTCCTCGTAGATTCGTTGGAGATAACTTACAAAAAATAGAGTTACATGGTTTTTGTGATGCCTCTGAGGCAGGATATGCTGCAGTAATTTATTTTCGTTGTGTGGATATGGATCATAATATTGTCGTTTCTTTGGTATGTGCTAAGTCAAAGGTAGCACCACTCAGCAAGATAACATTGCCAAGATTGGAACTCTGTGCTGCAGTATTATTATCGAATTAATTCATTTCGTCATGGTGACATTTAAGGATATTTTGAGTTTGCAGATATTTTTGCTTGGTCGGATTCAAAGGTGGTATTAGCGTGGATTCAATCAACGCCGAATAAATGGAAAACCTTTGTTGCAAATCGGATAGCTCGTATCCAGTCATACGTAGCTCCTTCAAAATGGTATCATGTGGAGTCAGTACAATCCTGCAGATTGTGCTTCTCGTGGTTTATTCGCCGAGCTGGTCAACCATCCCTTATGGTGGGCGGGTCCTCCTTGGTTATTGGTTGCAAAAAGGAATTGGCCTTCCAGTAAGGTATTAGAAATCGAGGATACGTTGCCTACGGAAGAGAGAGTTACGAAAACATTTTTGGTAATTTCTCAGGAAAATTTCTTTGATTGTTTGTTGTACAAATTCTCAACATTACAGAGACTATTAAGAGTACTTACGTTTTGTAGACGTTTTGCATGTAACTTGAGAGTTGCTCGTTCAGAACGATTGGTGGGAAACATTTTAAGTCAGGAATTGCAATCTTCATTGCATATTCTGGTGAAAAATGTACAGTCGGAAGTATTTCAAAAAGAACTGGACAATTGTATTCATAAAAAACCTATATCGAAGCAGTTTCGCCCTTTGAGCCCATTTATTGATGATCGGGGTTTGCTTAGGGTGGGCGGCAGATTGAAAAATTCGCAGTTAGGTTTTGATGCAAAATATCTGTTACTTTTACCAAAGTCGCATAAATTGACGGAACTTATTATTATGGATTGTCATGTCAAATATTTACATTCGGGTATTCGCACTACATTATTTTTACTCGCTCAAAATTTTTGGATTATTTCAGCAAAGGGAGCAGTAAAAGCTTGCTTGAAAACTTGTGTTCGTTGTTTTAGGACTAATCCTCCCTTATTATCGCCTTCGATGGGAAATTTACCCTCTCCCCGAGTCACTCCAGGAAAGGCTTTTCTCAATTCGGAGTTGATTATGGTGGACCTTTAATATTACATTCAATAGGACTAGAGGCCCACGGATTACTAAAGCTTATATTTGTTTGTTTGTGTGTTTAAGCACAAAAGCCATTCATTTAGAATTGGCATCGAGTTTATCTTCGGAAGCATTTATTGCAGCTTTATGCGGCGATTTATCGCTCGACGAGGTCGTTGTTTAAAAATATATTCGGATTGTGGAACTAACTTTGTGGGTGCCTCTAGAGCCTTGAAAGAAATGATGAAAATTTCAGTGGAGTCGGAAAGTATTGAATTCGTTTTAATCCGCCTGGTTCTCCTCACTGGAGGTCTCTGGGAATCTGGAATTAAATCCGTGAAAGGTCACTTATATCGTGTAGTAGGTGATCAAATTTTAACGTATGAGGAATTGTGCACAGTATTGGCGCAGATTGAAGCGGTGCTGAACTCACGCCCATTATGTGCGTTGAGTACAGACCCTAATGACTTTTCGTATTTAACACCAGGTCATTTTTTAACTCTCGGTCCAGTCTCAGCTCTACCGGATCCAGACTTATTGAATACCAAAGTGTCTCGGTTAGATCGGTGGCAACTGCTACAACAAATACACCAAACCTTTTGGAAAAGATGGAGTGTAGAGTATTTGCACACTCTACAACAAAAAAATAAATGGTTTATTAATCAATCGAATCAGGTGAATATCGGTTCGTTAGTGCTTCTTAGGGAAATGAACACTCCTCCGTTAAAATGGCGTTTAGGACGCATCGTTGAAGTGCATCCGGGTAATGATGGAGTTATTCGGGTTGCTACTGTAAAAACTAGCCAAGGGTTAATCAAACGACCACTGGTTAAGTTATGCTTACTGCCTGTACAGTAATATAGTTTTTTTTTGTTGTTGTATATACTCACGTATAAACCTATTGTATTATCGTTTTATCTTTAGCTTAAAAATAAGTTAGTTTCTAATTATTTTTGGTGAGCGGTATGTTCGGTCTTTTTTATTATTTTATTAAATTTAATTTGAAGACGATTCGCTCCTGTATCCTATTAATGTAGACATTGGAAATATGCATCCTGAATACCTCACCCCTTTTATCACGAAGGTCACGCGTGATCAGTTTCGAACAAGTAGAAACTTGTTTTGACCTGCTTGCACCCCAATATAGAGTGTAATAACGAAGTCGTAGTTAATCGTTTGAAACGTGAAGACGTTATTAACGCAACATACAATTCGGTATGTTTTCGAAGCTCGTTTCATGGTTCGTATGTAAAACATTAATTATCGTGTAGTGTTCGGAATAAAGGGATGTAAATGTAATTACACAAGTGCTATTTATGGCCATAATAGTGCGAACTTTGTAAGTGAGAATAAACTGGTCGTTTAATGGATATTTCGTCTCGGCTTGCAGAGGAAGCATTACAACATCATAACCATACAGTCCATTAATTCGTCGATTATTAATCATTGGACCAGCAAACTCCGTCCTTCGATAATATCTCCAGGTATGTACATGCTATATTCTAGCTACAACCTCATAGGTATGTCCATATATATATACTCTAACTGTAAATTCTGCAATTAATCTATTAATTAAAAACCTGGCTGTTGTTAGTAGATGGATCCAACGTAATGAACTACTTTTCAACGTCTCCAAATCGGAAGTACTATGTATCTGTGCTCAAGAAAATTGCGCAAGAGTAGAAGAAGCTCAGATAAATAGTCTTACTATGAATGGTATAACAATCAATATTGGAAGTGCCATTAAATATCTTGGAGTATCATTGGACAAGCAATTAAACTTTGAAAGTCATGTCAATAAAAAAAATCTGACTGTGTTGCTATAAATTGCGCACCCTATACAGATATAAACAATTTTTAAGCTCCGCAATAAGTGGAGAATACGTAATAATCTAATTCTATGCCATCTGGACCACTGCAACGTAGTATACTGCAGCTATCTAAACGCACAAATTAAACGTAGAATACAAGTCTTACATAATACATGCTGCAGATTTGCATTTAATGTACCTTATAGACAGCATATCACACCATTCTACAACTTGCACTACAAGTTTAAATTTGACCGACAAGCAACCTTATTTTTAGCTACCTTCATATATACTATTATTTGTATAAGATAATGAAACCAACAGCTAGTATTCATCTACTAAATCTAAGAAATAACAATGACCTCATGTGGGTGGTTTGAATCGAAGTTTGAATATTTGTTTGTGTGCGTTGGTTTTCTGTGTAGCGATGTATTAATTGTTGTATCGTTATTGCTAACTAGAATATCTAAAAACGGAAGTTTTCCATGTTGTTCTAATTTATATGTGAATTTAATTTGGTTCCATTTTTTTAATTGACTCCACAAAGTTTTTAATTAGTTCTGTATTATGAGGCCAAATAGCATAGACATCATCTACGTATCTCCACCAGATTAGTGGTTTTAATTCTTGTGTGAATATTACATCTTTTTCGAATTCCTCTATAAATATATTACTAAAGATTAGCGATAGTGAACTTCCCATCGCCATTTTGAAGCTCTGTTTGTAGAATTGGTCACTTGTTTGAAAATATGTGGTATTGACGCATACACCAAGTAATTCCATGATCGATGATATACTCAGTTTTGTTCTTTCTTTAAGGTTGTCATCTTTTTCTAGTTTGTTTTATATAATATTAAGCATTTGGTTTAAAGAGACATTTGTGAAGAGAAGTCCGTTTTGCTTGCTAATTGATTTATAATTTTTAGGAGAAATTTTGCTAAATTATGGTATGGTGAATCTACGGAGCTTACGGTAGGTCTCAGAGGAATGTCTTGTTTTATGAATTTTTGGTAGACCGTAAAAGTGGGGTGGTTTACTGTAATGTGATGCTTCTTTTTTTGTTTTCAAAGTCATTTTCAAATTTATATAATTTTGTATATTTTATTTTCAATTGATTTTGTTGGGTCTCTAAACTGGTGTAATTCTCAGTGTTCAACAGTACGTTGACTTTTGCGCTGCAATCGTTTTATCCATTACTACTGTTGCATTGCCTTTGTCGTTAAGTGGGATTATAATTGAGTTATCGGTTTTTAGATTGCGAAATGCTTTTATTTCGTTACTACTTGCATTTGCTTTTATTTTTGATTCTTTTCTATTTTGCATCGTACCGTAAATTCGTTTGCTCGATCTTCTTTGAGTTGGATTGCTGTTTTCTAAATACAGCTGATTGTTTCAAATATCGGTATTGATTTTGGTGTTATTGCAAAGTTCAGACCTTTTGATAGAATTAAATTTTTTGTGCCGTAGTTCTGTCTGATAAATTTATGACGGTGTTTAGCACGGTGTTGCTATTTTCTAAGGTTTTAGTTTGCATGTTATTTTTCTCTATAAATAGATTATTAAATTCCTTTATGTGAATTTCTTTTTGTTTGGAAAATTTCATATAAATTCAATAACTTGAGGATTGGAAAACATGTTTTGACATGTTTCTATTTATACGGTTGAGAGGATGGTTATTAAAGAACTGTGCGATTATGTTACCATAAGACTTAAGCTGTAATCACACACTTCTTTAATAAGTTTTACTCGAGTATTTATTTGTAATCCATGATGTTTCTGCAGAACAATTTACGATGTATTTGGCAAACCTTTTATCCTCTTACCTATGTTCCAAAACTCGGTAAGTGTCTTACACGCATTCGAAAACTTAACTCAATTTCCTTATTGCATCTCGATATCTGATCGCTTAGTCACCAAAAATGTCTTTTTTTATTATACATTCATCTATGACATCACTGCACACAACTAATAACACAAAATTTCTCACAAGAATTATTTTATCAAGGGGATGTTGGTTTAACCTTGCCAATCATGATTCAAACATAATTCATGGAATACCGGAATAATTAAGGGGAACTATTTTCAATCTTGCTGGAAACCCTGTTGCGTCGATTGACTTGATTGAAATTAGTTTTTTAAATGAGACAACAAAAGATACCTTGTACCAACCATTCTCATGAATGACTGTTTACTCAGGCGGTACACAATGATAAATCCGAATTTCTATTGCAAAGGTGACAAATGTCTGCATTAATTTTAAGAAAAAGCATGTAATTGTGGTGACAGCCCCATGATAATACTACCACGACGCATGTTCTAATGAAATTTGAGTGGCTTGTTTGTTTAAAATACTAATCGGGAAAACAACTTGATTCTTGGCAACAAAAGGACCCCTCTATTATACTTTACAATGTATGACTTATAACCTCACGTGTCTTTACTTTATTTTTTAAGGGATGAAGGTTCTTTCAATTTATTTCACCAAGCGCGACAACTAAATAGTAGCAACGAAATATGACAATGCCAATTGAAATTTTATTAAAAAGTGTAGGTAAACTTTATTCATAAAATTATTGAACTTGAGTAAATTTATTTTGTCAAAGTGTACCACAAATATGCACGAAGTATGAAAGGATCAAAATTTTGTATCAATTTGCTGTAAAAGTTTTAATGACAAAATGCTTAACCTTTTATTAATAAGAGCAATTAGTATTGTTATCAATTGTATATTGTACCTTAAAATTAGTGAAGTGATTCTGAAATAATGGGAATGTGAGACACACTTATTTTTCTTGTTATTAATTTATTTTATGTTTTCAGGCCACCCGAAGATCTACCACGTCCTATGTTATATGAAAACATTCCTGGCAAAGAACAAAGATTGTCAAGTAGTTCAATTATGTTAAATTGTATGGCGCCACCACCACCTCCTAGAAAAACGTGACCCATATTTGTTGATTAATTAATGCAATTAATTTATCTGTAGTTTTAGCATCTATAATTTTATATTTGAGACAGTATACTACAGAGGAGGTAATGCATAATGTAACATCTTTTGATAGAAGCAAGTAACTTCTGACTGTTAGAGTACCTTACGTAGTATATTGTGATCTAAGTGATATTGGCAAAATCTTAAAATGCTTTAAAGAAAATATATTTGACACGAACTATTATTACGTTAATGCTTTCTTCCACCGAATACTAAGTTGCCTCTGTGCACATTCTAATTTAATACAAAAAAAATGCTGTGAATATTTATATATATAGTTTTGGATTATAAAAGTTATATTGTATCTAGTTTATAATTTTTATATAAAGTGAGATTTGTAAAGTATTTTTATGAATATTAGAAAGTTGAGGATTTTTTGTATCTGTAATATAATTGCAAGCAAATTAACCCTCATTTTTATATGGCGCATTGTAATTTATTTGTTTAATATATAATAATTTTATTTAACATATCATATTTTATAAACTCTGTAAAATTTCAAGTAATTATGTTTCCTGTTTCTTAAGTGCATAACCACTTCTATTTTATTTATTTATTTCTCTATTTAAACCACAATAATTTAACAACTAGAGAAAATATCTATATAAGAAATATAAATCATGATTGCAGTTAAAGGACAAAGTTCAGAAATTGTTACATGCCAAAATTGGCAATGTACATTTTTAGATTTTGTGCAGCTCTCACATGGTTAAATAACTTAAAACAACCCGCAGGTCGATTGGCAAGATGGAATTTATGTATTTCTCAATTTACCTTTGATGTTCACCATAGACCTGATAAATTAAATATCGTGCCTGTTGCCTTATCGAATGTTGTCGTTTCTCTTAACCTCCCAGATCTAATTCCTGATGCCTGGTATCTTAATATGATAAAGAAAGTTTCTGAAAATCCCGATAAATTTTCCACCTTTCGTGTGAGAAATAATAGATTATATAAATTTGTATCTTCCTTATCTCACAAAATCTCTAGCATCCCTGAATGGAAACTTGTAGTTCCTACCGCTAACCACAGTGAAGTTTTTAAATTGTGTCATGACGACCCTACAGCTGCTCACCTGGGTGTTACGAAAACCTTAGCTAAAATATCTGAATTATATTACTGGCCTAAATTAAAACAATCTGTCTGCCGCTATATTAGAAACTGTAAAATTTGTGGGGTTCAGAAGAGTTCTCAAGAAGCTCGTTCTGTTAATGGGTAACTTTAAACGTGTATCTTATCTTTTTCAGTTAATATCACTCGACTTATTAGAACCTCTCCTTGATTGAAAAAAGGTAACCAATATCTTTAGTCGTCACCAACTGGTTTTCTAAATTCGTTATTGTACAACCTTTAACTAAAGCCACACCTGCGGCTATAATTAAATTTTGAGAACAAAATGGATTCCTTATCTTTGGTGTCCCTCAAATTATTCTCTGTGATAATGGGGCGCAATTTATCTCAAAAGATTTTCAAAATTTCATTAAAAGTTATAAAGTAAAAAAAATTTGGTTTAATGCCAAATACCATCCACAGGTAAACCCTACCGAAAGAGTAAATACAGTCTTAATCACTGCTATCTCTTCATATATCGACTCTGACCATACTAAGTGGGATGAAAATATCTTTAAAATCGCTCAAGCTTTGCGTACATGTAGACACTAAGCAATCCAATTCACTCCCTCATTCCTTGTTTTTGGAAGATACACGCTAATTGATGGTAGTTATTATGGTTCAGTTCCGGATGATACTAACATAATTGAATTTGATGAAAAAGTACGCTGGGATGAAAACCAACAATCATTACCTTCTATTTTCAACGATGTTAGAAAAAATTTGTTAAAAGCTTACGAAAAGAGTAAAGATCATTATAGTGAAAACAAGATATTTCTTTTGCTTTAGGTGAACACATTTGGGAAAGAAATTATGTCTTGTCTGATGCTACTAAAAAATTCTCTTCGAAATTAGCTCCAAAATTCATTTTATGTAGGTCACTCGTGTTATTAGTCCACTTATTTATGAACTCCAAGATACCGAAGCAAAACGTCAAGGAAAGTGCATATCAAAGACCTTAAACCGTTCTCTGCTGACCCAAATGCTAAACAATTTTTCTACATTTCATTTCTTTAATGGTCTAGCAAATGTTTTTGTTCCCGTTCTGAATTTGTTATCTAATTCTATTTGCTTCTTTTCTCATACAGTATTTACCCTCTACACTTTTGCCTTATGTACCTCATTTTAGTTATCTTTTTGCTGGTTATTAATTCTTCCTTGAATTTATTGTCAGCCATATATCTGTTTATTATCTAGGTTCTTCAATGTCACTCTTTTACTTCATCTAATCAATTCTGGTACCTTTTCTGTATCATATTATTTTGTCTTTTAGCATTTATCTCACGCTGTTTAATTTCATGATGATTATCGTAACTTTGGTTGGAGTAACTCATTGAATTCTTATGATTGGTTTTAGCTGATGTTGAATGGATGCTTTTTTCTTTGGGCTCATATAGGAGCTGCGACCTAAGAAACAGTCCATGTTCACAGTTGCAAAACTAGGAGTTCCTATTCCATGCGTTCTTCTGAATAATTACAGTCGCTCGTTTTGTTCTATATCATTACTTGTTTTTTTTCTGTTAAGTCATCAGAACATATAAACATTGTTTTGTTTTTTATATAACTCCGTGGTGAGGTGCTAGCGCTTTTTATGGATATCTTATTGAATTCTTGGTTGTTTTTAGCATATTAGGACAGTATGTTTGTATCTTCATTTAACTGCTTACAGTTGGGTATTCCTGTGTTTATGGTGTTACCGTTTCTGAAAATTACTTTGGAACACTTGGGTTTTTGTGTGAAGGTATTTGCAGTGGTACTTTTAAGTTGGTTGTTTCAACTTTTAGTCTGATCTTCTTTTTGCAGTGGATGCGCTCGTTAGGAAGATCGTACTAGTTCTCATCAAGAGTCTAGTAATTTCTTTAACTTATATGTGTCTTAATTTGTCTGATTAACACAGCAGGTGGTCCTTCAGATCGATCTTCGCTTAACAGGGACAACTCTCTACTTTCTTTCGGACGCTTGTCCAAAACTTTACTTTTTTTTTATCCCGTTGTCTCCGTTTCCGCTTTATTCTTCCTTCGGTAGACCTGTTCTTGTCCCGGAACACCCGTCTACCACATAAGAGTGATTTTTCCCTCACTCCAGACTACTGATCACATTGGCTGGTTGAGTAGTGCTTGTCTACCAACCTTTTTTTATCGCTTTTGCTCAATGCGAGCCCTTCTTCTATTCTCTTCTACCTGGAAGTCACTAGTACATTCCAAAAATGCCTACCTCCTTTTTACCTTTTCTATATGTCTATTGCCTTTACATTTCCGCTAGTCACCGTGTGGTCGTGCGGGGGGTTTTCATGGCACCTGGATCACATCTCTGGGAATCTTTCGTGAGGTCATGCGGTTCCGCTGTCAGCTGCACGTGGCTGCTGACAGTGAAAGTATGTATGAGTGTGTGTGTGAATATGTGAGTGTAGGTAGTTATGAATTCATACCTTACCGATATCGATTTCAACGTTGGGTGCAGGAATGCACCCACATACCTTTTCCGGTTCCTCGTATCGTTTTAACCAACAGGTCTGCTTCACAGGTCGCTCTCTTCTAGGGGGTATGAGTACTTCTCTGCATAACGGCTTCAAGGAGCCACTCTCTTTTGTATCTTTACAATGGAGGACAAAACGGCTTGGTGAGCTGGGGGATTTTAGGCTATATCTTTAAAATGTATAGTTGTAGCATGCCTTGGCGTACTGCGATGTTTTGGATCCATCTATTGTTATCTAGTTTTATCTTAATATCTCTATCTTACCTATTATCTTTGGTAGTAACTTGAGACTTTGTTTTACTTTCTTTTGTTGTCCTAACATTTGGTATTTATGATCAGACCTAGAAAATTTTGAGTATGAGTGAAGAAGCTAACCTGATAGTAGCAATGTAATTTGTTAGGTTAGAAATGTAAGAAATTAGTAAGATGGTACTGTTGGTAAATTTGTTAATTCACAACCATGTCATTAAAAAGTTTTGATGTGTACTGTTTATTAAGCCAGAATATCGACACATAGAAAGTTGTAAAATGTATACTACCTTGCTCTCTCGGGCATTTTTAAATTTGCGCATTCTTTTTGTCAAATCAGAAATAGTTAAAATGCAATGCTTATGTGCATGTGCACCAAAAAAAACCTGTAAAGTTAGCTCTAGGTTATTGTAGAAATATTAGGTGACTTGTTGCAGTTGTATTTAGTTGTAGTAGTGTTTTGTGCTATCTGACAAATTTGTGCTGTCGAATATAACTGCGCCACATCTAAGATTCGTGTGCAGTTCCATAATCTTGGGGCTACACATTCCGTTTCCTGGTTACTCACAAGACGTGTTATCGGTTGAAGAAACCAGGTGGCGCTTAAAATAAACATTTAGTAGAATGTAAGTTAGTTCATATGTAAGTAAGGCTCTAGACTTTAAGTTTCTACCGTGCTAAAAGTTTTTTCTTTTTTAAAATTTTTTTCTTTTATGGCTTGGTTGTGATTGTTACATGCCAAAATTGGCAATGTACATTTTTAGATTTAGTTATAATTTGTATGGTAATTTCCGTGTATTTTTTAAATTGAAAACGCCAATTTCCGTCGTGCCTGACAGTCGCGTCTGAGCAAAAGTAATGCGAAGTGCGTGAGTGTCAAAAGCGGGACTAAACCATGAGTCCTCGATGAAGCAACAACTATCTTCAGTGGCGTGTCTTCTTTTTAGGAATAGGTATGTAGGTTCCTTGTACTTTTTATTTTTTATAGTACCTATTACCTAATCCTGGCATTCCCTTACGAGTGAAGTAAAAGGAACAACGGATGGTAATTTGATTCAACATGGCATAACTGGACCCAACCTCACAAAGCACCAAGGGATCTTCAGATTAAGCTACGAGATATCCACCATGTAAGTAATTTGTTTTGATTTAAATTGTGCATGCAAATTTGACTTATATAGCGATTGCATCACTCGAAAGCGTGGTCGGTATAAGTTACAATATGACGGGTAAATTTGCCGCGTATTTATGCGTCAAATTATAACAATTGCGCAATAGTATAACAATGACATGCAGTTATTCACCAGTATAACAAAATAAGCTCAAGTGGTGTCACCTAAGCTCATTATGCTCTTCCACTTAACCCAACCTATCCAATTCAGTGTGATATAAATAATAATGGCTAAATTATAAAGTATATAATACGAACGATAATTAGCAGTAATCTAAGCTAATAACTAATAACTAAAATAAGTAAAAAGAGGTAATTAAGCAAAGGTGAACTTCATAGTGTTCAGTGTGCAATTGGAATTTATTAATGTGTGTAGGATGACGGAGATAATAATAAATGATTTTGAAGTTTTCTCTTGAAACGTGGCAAATCATAAGATTTTATTTTGCTAGGGACTTAATTGTTCATGCTGGCGAAGTTGTATGAGAAGGATCTCTTGAACAGTGTTAAGCTATGTTGACAGATGACAATCAGGTGTTTCTGGAGAATATTAATGTTGTGCACGTCTGCGCGAAATGTAATTTTTTCGTATAAACAGAGGAGATTTGTACAGTAAGAATTTGTGAAACATATATAGTGTGAAGTAGTACTCTATTACTCATGTTTAACCAACGCAATTTGCTTAGTTTATAACCAACAGAATGAAAACGTTTGATGCCAAATATGTCGTATGCATGCATTTTGAAGTCTGTATCCTCTTAGAATACACCTTAGTTTAAAAAATGCATACAGTGAACTACGTGGTGCTCAAATCGATCTCCAGATTTAGGTTATTAATTGTTATTTGTAAAAGATTCCGTGTTTCCCCTTGCAGTGTGCCAAAGATTAACACATGTGATTTATTCTTATTAATAGTTTGGGAATGCTCTGTAGAATATTGCATAAATTGATTAATTTTAGAGTTGATTTTCGCATTCACTTCATGGACTTGAGATTTGTTAAAAACGTATGACAATTGTGTCAATTTCCTAAAGCTGATAGGTACATTTAATGTATGGGAGAGGCGGGTAATATGACGAAGCTGCTAAAATGACGAAAACCAATTTTCAGCCAGACAAAACTAGATGGAGTTCCGAGTTTCATTATACAGAGTCCTTATTCAACAAATGACTGTTAGTTTGCACTTTGAACATGAAGGTGTCATGTATTAGTACGTGGTTGTAAGTAACGGTTTCAGGTTGTGTGTGATATAAATTTATGCAGTTATAAAATAAGGTGTTTGCCTTAGGTGGTGAGTAATACATTCATCATAAATATTATTTGTGAAGTACGTAACATATATGTACACTCATGACGATTAGCATGCCAGTTATATTCATTATTAACAGCGTGAAATAATTTCTAATACTATGTTGTTACTTTGGCTAAGCTGACGAACCGTCACTGTGACGATATCGTCATCTTAGCAACATACCTATTAATTTTCCAGGGCATTATATCTTTTCAGTGTATTAATCATCATCATCATTTTGTTTTCGACCTTACTTAAGGTCGGTTTGACGCAGCTCTAACTTCTTTTCTATTCTGTGCTAATCTAAAAAGTTCTACATACCCTTCACAACCTAAATTTCTAATAATTTGACTAATATAGTTTGGTCTAGGTCTTCCTATATCTTTTTCTTATCCACCTGGCTCTACATAGATATTAGCAACCTGATGGTTGTTAAAGAACTCTAACATGGTTACATGATTACCATTTATAAGGAAATGAAATATAACCTGCTTATCCTCTTCAAAAAAGGAAAAGTGTTAAATTATATGTTATGGTAAGGCTTAAGCAACGAAACGCTACCAACATGCCAGACCGCTAACTAATTGTGAGTTATGTCATGGTGACATTTAGTTAACTGATTTTTATTTTTTTTTTGTTTTGTTTTCGAACTTAAAGTCAGTTTGACGCAGCTCTAAATTCTTGTCTATTCTGAGCTAGTCTAAAAAGGTCTGCAAACCCTTCACAACCTAAATCTCTAATAATTTGACTAATATAGCTTTGTCTAGGCCTTCCTACTCTATTTTTATTTGGTAGTCTATAATCTAAAACTTTACTAAATAGTCCCTCATGTCTTAACTGGTGCCCTATCATTCTATCTCTCTTGACCTTTAATTGTTTCCACATACAGGGTTCCTCACCTATCCTTCTATAAACTTCCTCGTTTGTTACTCTATCTGTCCAACTAATTTTTAACATTCTCCTATAACACCAAGTTTCAAAAGTTTCTATCTTTTTCTTATCTACTTCTTTAATTGTCCAAGTCTCACTATCGTATAGTAGAACGCTCCATACGTACGACTTTAAGAAACTTTTTCTATTATCTAAACTAATACTATTAGCTATTAGTAAGTTTTCTTTTTAAAAACATTTTTCTAGCTTGAGCTATTCTAGCTATTATATCTCTTCTTCTACATCCATCCTTTGTAATTATACTACCTAAATAGCAAAATTCATCTACCTCCTCTAACTCGGTATTACCTATTTTTAATTTTGGTTTAGAACTAGGCTGTAACTCACTTGTCATTATCTTTGTCTTTACTGAGTTAATTGTCATACTATAGTTACTCTATAGTATCTCATCTAAAATATTTAAAAACTCTCCTAACTCTTTTCTAGACTCTGCTATAATGACTATATTATCTGCAAAACGTAACATGTCTATTTTCTTTCCCTGTACACTAATACCTATCTTTTTTCTCTCTATAGCTAAGTTTAAAGCTTCCTCAATATAAACATTAAAAATCAAAGGAGACAGTATACAACCCTGTCTAACACCATTTCTAATCTTAGCTTCCTTTTCTATTTCATCAAATCTAATTACTACGCTTTGGTTTTTATATAGACTGTAAATAATTTTTCTATCCCTATGAGAGATTCCTATTTTTTGCAAAACCCTGAACATAACAATCCAATTAATCCTATCAAATGCTTTTTCTAAATCTACAAACGCGAAATGAGTCTTTTTATTTTTTTTGTAACCTTTTTTCGATAATTACCCTAATCATTAGTATCGGTTCTCTAGTCCCTCTGTCTTTACGAAAACCATATTGGTCTTCGCCTAAATAATTCTCAGTCAAAGCTTCTACTCTATTTTTAATTATTATTGTTAGTATTTTGGAAGTTTGAGAAGTTAAACTAACCGTTCTAAAATTTTCACACCTATCAGCTCCTGACTTTTTTGGGATTGGGATGATAATAATATTTTTTTCGAAATCTATTGAAACCTCACCTGTGTCATATATTACTTTTACTAGTTCATATAATCTGCCTAAAGTTTTCTGACTTGCATATTTTATTAATTCTGTGGGAATATCGTCTATCCCTGGCGCTTTATTTAGTTTAAGATTCCGAACAGCTCTATCAAATTCTTCTCTTATTATTGAGAACCCTATTTCTACATCCTCTTCTTGGTCGTTCTCTAACTTATCCATATCGTCTCCCTTATATAAATCTTCTAAATATCTTTTCCATCTATCAGCTACCTCAACTTTATTTATTAGAAGCTCATTATTCTCGTCTCTAATACCATTATATTTTTTCCTATCTTCCCCAAAAAACTTTTTAACTGCCCTGTCTGTCTTACCTACTCTCAAATCATCTTGTATTTCCTTACAATTCTCCTCCATCCATTTATTTCTAGCTTTTCTACACTCATGTACTATCTTATTTCTAACTGTATTATATTTGTGCGTACTTTCACTATCCACTTCTCTGAAAGGTTTAACCTTTCTTCTATTCTGTATTAAATCTAATATCTCCTTTGTTACCCAGGGTTTTTTCGCTTCTATTTTTTTCTTACCTATAGTCCGTGTTGCTGTATCATGTACCGTCAGTTTTATTTCTTTCCATCTATTTTCTACGTTCCCTCCTACAGCTATCTCTTTGCTCTTATTATGTAATACTTGTTTATATTCCTCTTTTACCCTACTATCATTAAGCTTACCTAGATCCCATCCCTCTCTTTTAACCTTTCTCAATTTTTTAAATTTTAGTTTACACTTCATTTTAACTAAGTTATGATCGCTATCTATGTCAGCTCCTGGATAACTACGACAGTTTCCAACTTGGTTTCTAAATCTTTGTTTAACTAAAATATAATCTATTTGGTATCTAGCCCTATCACCTGGCGCTTTCCAGGTATATCTTCTCCTAACATGTTGTTCGAAGTGTATTAATGGAGAAATATAAACGAATAAGACAATCTTGGAGTAAGGATTCCATAAGGAAAGCCATGAATGCTGTCGCAAACAATTATATAAGTGGCAATGCAGCTTCTAAACGGTTTTTAATTCCGGAAGCAACACTAAGACGTTATATTAAGAAGCATAGTGATGAGGTTATTGGAGTTGAAAAGTCACATCATAGAAGTTGATCAAAGGGCATTTGGTTTAACAAAACAACAATTTAGTAGTATTGTGTTTGACTATGCAGAATTTTTCGGAATTGATCACAGATTCAATTTAAATAAAAGAAAAAATGAGCTGGAAGAGAATTTTGCGAAAATTTTATACAGAAATTTAATTTTTTTTGAGAGCTCCAAAATCGACGTCTGTTGCACGTTTAATGGCGTTTAACAAAAACAATATTGGTATGTTTTTTAATACACTCAAAAACCTAAGACAAGTATAACTACACCAACAGTAATATCTATAATTGCGATGAGACTGGTATTTCGACCGTCCCTACTAAAAATCTGAAAATTTTGACTCCTAAAGGAAAATGTGTGTTAAGGTGTGTTGAAGTGTGCTCTGTGATTATTTGCTGTTCAATGGTTACTTAGTGTGCTTTAATTATTGGAACTATTCTTAATATATAGTTTACTTCATTATCTATCATATTGTGTTGTTCCTGATCCACTCAAGTTTATATAGCACTATAATTACTATGTTAGATGAGCTGCATTCATCATTTTTATAGTTTACATGTACATTTTGTTACTTCAATTTATCAAACAACCAAGGTCATCACATTACTAATATAATAACATTCAAGAATAGACTTTTGTAGCACATTTGGCTTTATCAAGCATTATAAATTATTTATTTATTATCTATCAATTTGAACATATTGTACTTCCGTATCTCATCACCTGCTTGATTATTATAGTGTGTACTGTTTTTATTATGGCTTCCGGTGAAACAATTATGGATCGTCCCCATATGTCTATTGGTTTTAAATGCTGTCCCAAAAAGACTTCCAATAATTATGTCTGTACTAATTGTTATAGTGTTTACCATAAAAGCTGCTTAATTAGAACAAATAACATTAATTTGCTGAGTGACAACCTACTGCTATGTGAGAGCTGCATTTCTTCAATAAAGAGCTCTTTCAACTATTCTGATATCGCTACTGTGGTTCAAGAGCTTAACTGCATATTTAAGCAAACGCTTGCTAATACTGAATTTTTGGGCAGTCTCCTGGCTAATTTCAATGAAGATCATTCCAATATTAGCGAAGCTGCAGTTAAAAATTTAAATCATCTCAATGAATTGCTATGTGAAGCTAATTGTAGGATTAAATCACTTAATGATCAATTTAGATTATTGCAGGTTAAATCAGGCAAAAATATTTCTCTAATTCCTATTCCTTCCCGCTTAATTGGAACTCAAGCTCTTGTACGTCTTGATTGTATTAATAATTTAAACTCAAAAATTTTACCCCCACCAACCGGCTCTGCTGGAACTCCGACACTTATTGTTTCTGATTCGTTTTCCCCTACTTCAAATCCTGATTTTAATAACACGTTCTCTGACGAATGGTTTGAATTCATGTGTAGTTATCTCCCTGTTTATACCAAAAGATCTACTGCATCTGTTAATCAGCCACCCACTATCACTAATATACCAATATCAGCTGTTAGCACTGAAATCGGTACTATCTCTAACATATTTTTACCCACTGTAAATGATGATATTGCAATTACTACTGTTAACGATGTCTCTGCTATTAATATTATCATACCTGATGTTGTTACTGACCTTGAATCACATGTCATTCACCAAGTATCTCCCCGTTCATCAATTAAATCAAAAATTCTTTTTTTAAGCGATAGCCAGGGCCGTGCTTGTGGGCATCTACTACACAGCATGTTTGACAAGGATTACTTTGATTTTCTAGCCTCTATTAAACCAAATGCAACTTTTGAGCAAGTTGTCATTGACAGCCGTCCTCTCTCTAAAGGGTTCACATGTAATGATTTCTTCATAATCTTTGCTGGCTCAATTAATGCCCTTAGAGGACAGACCCTTACTAGTCAGTTTTTACTTACTCTCCGTAGTGACTTAGCTCATACTAATGTTATAATTATTACCCCTCCTTTTTGGCATAATGCATTTACTTTCAATAACATTATTTTCCAAAATAACCTTTTGCTATTCTCTTACTTTAAATATTGTGCCCATTTTGTTGACCCTTTAGATGTTTTGAACATCTATAATTATACACGTCATCGACTTCATATTAACTATTCAGGAAAAATAATACTCATGGTGGAGGTATGTGGTCTTGTTCGTTCTATGATCTTTACCAAAGATAGTCTGGACATTCGTTCTTCTAAAATTAACTCACTTAATACTCACAATTATACTTCGAAACTAAAACATATATTATCCTCTGCATCAATTACAACCACTCGTAAATCCTATAGTGGTGCTTTGTCAAACTCTACTTCAGACTACCATACTGCTCGGGACTATAGAGTGGGAGGTAGCTTGCCCTTTCGTTCCAATTAATGTTTGCGATAAACCTAAACTTACCTATAATTTATTTTACCAAAATGTACGTGGTCTTAATTCTAAGTTAGATAAAGTTTTTCTCAATTCAATTTTATTAGATGTGGATATTTTCCTTCTAACCGAAACCTGGTTAAATCAAAATACTTACTCCTCTGAAGTCTTTAATAACTGTTATACCTCTTATAGGAAAGACTGGGACTTTCTAAAGTGTAACCGTTCCAGAGGAGGTGGTGTCCTTATAGCGTGTAATAGCAATCTGCATTCCTCGCTTTTTGACCTGGGATGTGAGTCTTTTGGGCATCCGGCTGTTGACATCATAGCTGTAAAGGTTATTTTATTCAATTATTGTTTTGTAATTATTGCTCTTTATTTACCTCCTTTTATCGCCTCTTACCTTGCTATTGTTTTAGAAAGTTTAGACATTTTGATCGCAAGAATACCTCATAATATTATCTTGTCTGGTGACTTTAACGTGCCAGATTTTTCGAATGAATTCAAAACTGCCCTCTCTAAGAACGCTATTTTATTACGTGATTTTCAATCTATGCACAATTTTGTACAAATTAATTCCATTACTAATTGTAAAGAGACCATGCTTGACCTCATATTTCTTCGAATTAATTCACATAATATTTCTATTAATACTATTAAATCTAGTGCCCCTCTTGTTGCTGAAGAGCCATATCATCCCGCATTAAGCTTCTCTCTAGATTCTACTCGTCCAGCACCTACCATTAGAACGTGCCCACCTAGCTCTTCTAAACTTAATTTTAAAAAAGCTAACTTTGCTCGTATTTATGATCTCATTAGAACCACATCATGGGATGACATTCTTTCATGCCATGCTCCTAATTTAGCAGCTAACGTTTCTTAAAAAATTACTTGATATCTTCATTATGCATGTCCCTAAGTCTAGGCATAGTAGATCATACTATCCAAGTTGGTACAATAAGGAAATAATTATTGCTCTAAAAAGGAAACGATTCTATCATTCTCTTGCTAAAACAGGCTCCCCTTTCTTTAAATGCAAATTCAAAGAACTTCGTGCTACCTTAAAAATTTCTATGAAGAAGGCTTATCTTGAATACATTAACAATACTCAAAATGCTTTAAAAAAGGACCCTAAACGTTTCTGGAATTTCTTCAAAGACACGCGTAAATCTACTTCATCTAATGTGTTCAAGTTAAACGGTTGTGAGTACTCTAACCCACAACACATTAGCATGGCTTTGGCATCATACTTCGCCTCTTGCAGTTTTTCTCAACCGTCTTCTGTTCCTGAACAACTGGCCCACACTGACTCTAATAATATTAGCTATAGCATCAATATGCCCATTATTACAGAAACTGATGTGATTGAAGCCTGTAAAAAATTACCAAATTCTTTTTCATGTGGCCCTGATAATATACCCGCTTTTGTCTTGAAGGATACCTCTCAGGTAATCTGTACTAGTTTGGCCCACAATTTTAATCTATGTATATCTAAATCGATATTTCCTGATACATGGAAATTATCTCGCGTCCGCCCAGTTTTTAAGAAAGGTGACAAATCTCTAATTTCTAGCTACCGTCCAATCTCTATCATCTCCAATATCGCCAAAATTTTTGAATTTATTATTTCGGAAGCACTTTACCCTCAAATTTCTAATACTTTATCTGAATTTCAACATAGTTTTATTAGGAAACGCTCCACTATAACTAACCTTTGTTTCATTACACAGTTCATTTCTGAATGTCTAAATGTTAGATCTCAATGTGATGTCATTTATTTTGACTTTACCAAAGCATTTTACCTTTTAGACCATAATATCCTTTTACTGAAATTAAATCAATTTAACTTCTCGAATAACCTTATAAAATTATTTGAGTCATACTTGAGTAATCGTTTATACTATGTCGAATTAGATGGATTTACGTCACAACCTTATCTTTTACATAGTGGTGTGCCGCAGGAATCTGTACTTGGGCCATTGCTATTTCTCCTCTACATTAATGACGTCACTCAAATTATTACCAATCATAAGTTACTTTTTGCTGATGACTTAAAAATCTTTGCTAAAATTGATTCCGCTATTGATTGTAAATCTATACAAACTGACATATCATTTCTAGCTAGGTGGTGTGCTTCTAACAAATTACTCCTCAATATTGACAAATGTATGGTAATGTCCTTTAGCAATAACAACTCCCAAATAATATTTGATTACTCACTTCATAACAGTAGTATTTCACGGGTTTTTTCTATTAATGACTTGGGTATATCATTTGACCCGCACCTAACATGTAACTACCATATGGATCTTTTGGTTAAACGCTCTATCCAGATGTTAGGCTTCCTCTTCCGTAATACCTCACTTTTTACTGACCTTGACTGCCTTATAACTTTATATTATGCTCTAATTCGTAGTATTCTGGCATATGGTTCTCTCATCTGGTCCCCCTACTACAAAAATAACTCTCTTAGAATCGAAAATGTTTAACGTAAATTCCTAAAATTTCTATATTTCAAAAAGCATAATCTTTACCCACCTCGTGGATATCCTTATGCTGATCTTCTCAGTGAATTTGATTTTCAATCTTTAGATAAACGCAGAACAATGTTTGATATTGTCCACTTATACAAACTTTTAAATTCTCTTCTAGATGACCCTGTATGCCTTTCTTTTGTCAGTTTGCACGTGCCTCTTAGACCTAGTTGAAACACCTCTCTTTTTCACCTTAACTTTGCTAGGATTAACACGTACAAGAGTTCTCCAATCTTTAGAATGACTAGTTCCTTTAATTCCCTTTCTTTATTAGATTCCGCTCCTGATCTTGATCTCTCCATTCCTTCCTTGGGCGTTTTTCGGCGCATCTTGTCAGCAGCCTTAGAATAATTATTGTTATATGCGTGTTGGATATTGCTCTAATAATTTTAACTATTTTAAATTATGTATGTTATCATACTGGCCTCGCCATCTAGCGTAAGTTTCTGGTTACCAACCACCCTCTTTAATTTTATGATATGCTCTTGGCAGTTCATACCCAGACGTTTTACTGTAAGCAGCAAAATGTAGCGCTGTTCAATTTCTTTAAAATGTACAACCTTTGTAAATAGTTTCAAGTTTTTAATTATTAATATACCCTCAAAGTGCCGCGTGTTTAATTATATTTCAGAAACCAGCTATAAATTTTATTTGCTACAGTCCCCAGATAATTATCAGGAAGGAGAAATAATCAGCCAAGAATTCGTTCTACAATAGGCCTTATTCACCTTCCCAACAATGCGTCTTTACTGTCTGTTTCGTTTTTTATACCTTTATATTATGAACACATATAAAATATGATTTATTTAATGTTCATCATCAGCATTGGGTCTTCAGTCCTGAAACTGGTTAGAAGCGTACCATCATTGTTTACTATTCTGAACTAACCTACAGATTTCCCCGAAATTTGCACAGTCTGCATCTATCACTATCTTATCTAGGTCTACATCCGCCTCGTTTTTGCCTATCTCGGCTTGTCATGTATCCCATACTATTCCCCAAAAATGCATTAGAACGTATTATGCCCTTCTATTTCTCATATTTTTTTCCCAAAGATATCCTTGTTCCCTTACTGTTTCTATAACCTATTTGTTATTACCTTTGTCTGTCCATCCACATACATCTGAAGCACGGCATTTCAAAGGCCGCTACTGTTCTTCTGTCTGCTTTTCAGACTGCTCTTATTTCGTAGGCATATTGTCTGTGCTGTGCTCCACACATATGCTTTCAACAACTTTTTGTTCTATGTTTGTTGTCTTTCATCATAGGCGCCGTTCTTTCTTGTTAGATGTAGTTCGGTCACCTTCTATTGTTTTACAATTATATACCCTATTTCTCCAACATTCAGTGGTTGCGAAGGGGGTAAGCATCCTGTGGCTGCCAAGTTCCCCCAGCACTTGAACATTTACTGATTTAATATTTTTTCCAATATGTCTTTTCGCACAGTCAACATTAGTTGCAGATATTTCACAACAAACAACTAGTTGTTTATAATAATCATCAGATTTGTCTGCGCTTATTTTTTCGTCATTGGGTTTTCCGTCTCAAAACTGGGTGGACATGTACCTGCACTTATTTCTTTTCAAAACTAACCTACATAGTTCCCTGAAATTCTCACACACCAATACAGCTCGGTTCCCCTTATATTGTTTTCTAATATTATGCCCTATTTCACAGAGATTTATTGAAGATGGTTAAGCAACCTGTGGCTGCCAAGATCCCCCAACACTTAGACATTTGCCGAAATACTAGTTTTCCAGTAAATGCTTTCACGCAATTACCATTATTCGAGAATATTGCCCCTCCAATGCTTGTAGTTGCTTATAATAAATATCATGTTTAAGTGCAGCTACTTTCTTCGTCATTAATTTATCCATCTTGGGACTGGTTGGATGCGTACCTCCATTGATTTCTCTTCTGAGCTAGCCTACACATTTCCCTGAAACTCCTACAGCTTACATCTTTCACTATCTGTGTGCAGTAGTCTAACCTAGGTCTACCTCTTCTTCTCTTTTTTCCTATCTCTGCTTCTAGTATATTCCGCACTATTCCTTCATGCTGTAGTATGTGGCCTATCATCCTATCTCTCCTATTTTTTACCGTTTTCCACATATTTCTTTCTTCCCCTCCCATTTTTAGTACCTATTCGTTCTTAACTTTGTCTGTCCATGATATCTTGATCATACGTCTGTAGCACCACATTTCAAATGCTTCTACCTTTTTCTTGTCCGCTTCTCCCACTGTCCAGGCTTCACAGCCATACAATGCTGTGCTCCACACATATGTTTTGAGCAATCTTTTCCTTGTTTCTATGTTTGTGGTCTTTGAACAGAGTAGTTGCTTCTTCTTGTTAAATTTAGCACGACCTTGTGCTAATCTTTGTTTTATATCTTTTGTGCTTTTCCCATCTTGCGTTATTTGGCTTCCTAGGTAGCAGAAATCCTTAACCTCTTGTAAGTTCGTGTTACATATTTGTATTCTTGTTTTTGACTTATTTTTCCCTCCTTTGCATACTAGTACTTTAGTTTTACTTTTGTTAATTTTCATACCGTATCTCTCTGTTAGAACCGTTTCCATTTCATTGCTAGACGCTAATACCGCTATATCATCTGCAAATCTAAGCATATCTATTTTTTGTCCCTGCATAGTAATTCCAAATGTCTTTTTGCATTTGACAATATTCATTGCCTCCTCAATGTACAAGTTAAAAATTAGTGGGGATAGGGAACATCCCTGTCTTACCCCTTTCCTGATGTTTACTCCTCTACGTTCCTGCTCTAATTTTATTACTGCTGTTTGCTCTTTGTATAAGCTATGTACTATCTGTCTATCCCTATAACTCATTCCAATCTTTTTGAGTATATCGAACATTTTTTTCCATTTTACATTGTCAAATGCTTTTTCCAGATCTACAAACCCTATATACACGCTTTCCCCTTTTTCTATTGTTTTCTCCATTATCACCCTCAGAGCTAAGATAGCCTCCCGTGTTCCCCTGTTTCGCCTAAACCCAAATTGGTCTTCTCCTAGTATTTCTTCAGCCCGTTTTTCCATTCGTCTTTGTACAATTCTAGTTAATATTTTTGATACGTGTGCTGTCAAGCTTATTGTTTGAAAATTTTCACATCTATCTGCGTCTTTCTTTTTTGGTATAGTTACTATGATGTTATGTTTGAAATCTTTGGGTATCTCGCCTGTCTCATACATATAGCTTACAAGTTGGAAGAGACGTTCTGTTACTGCTTGCCCAGCGGCTTTTAGAGTCTCCGCTTGCACCTTATCTGTACCCGGCGCCTTACCATTTTTCAGACCCTTTAATGCTATTTCAAATTCATCTCTAAGTATAGGATATCCCAAGTCATCATTTTCAATGTCTGTTTCCTTTTCTAATGTAGTTAGTTCTTTTCCTGCATATAAATTCCCTATATATTCTTGCCATCTACCCATTTTCTCTACATTTTCTATATTGACATTTCCTCTCGCGTCCCTTATATTTTTGCTATACAGTTCTATATCCCTAAAATTGATTCTAATTAGTTTGTATGCTTCATCTGTTTTTCCTACTTCCATCTTAGTTTGTACCTCTTTGCACTTTTCATCAATTCATTGTTCTTTAGCTTTCCTGCATTTTCGAATAATTTCTCATTTTATGGCTTCGTATCTCTGTTTTCCTGTTTCATTTATTTATTTTTGTACCTTCGTCTTTCTTCTATTAAATTCAGGATATCCTTTGTTATCCTTGGTTCCTTGTTTTCTTTTTGTGTATACCCCAGAATATCTCTGGCCGCCATGTCGAGGCTGGATTTAATGTTATTCCATTCTGTTTCTACTTCCTTAGTATCAGATATTTTCCCGATATCTTTGAGCAATTCATTTGACCTTTTTTCGAATCTTTCTTGAATATCTTTCTCTTTTAGTTTCTGTAGGTCCAAGTGCCTTTTTCCGTTTGTTTTTTTCAAATTTTTAAATTTAAGTGCGGCCTTCATAATTACGATGTTGTGGTCAGTGTCTATATCTGCTTCTGGGTAGCTTCTACAGTCTTTTACTTGATTTCTAAACCGTTGTCTAACAAGAATGTAATCTATTTGATATCTTCCTATATCTCCTGGCATCTTCCACGTATATCGTCTTCTAGAATGATGTTGAAATAATTTGTTTGTAATGATTAAATTGTTCTTGTCGCAAAATTCTACCAGCCTATTTCCTCTGTCGTTTCTAGTGCCTAAACCAAATAAACCTACTATCGCTCCTTCCCTACCCTCACCTACCACTGCAATAAAATCCCCCGTAATTATTAAATTTTCATGTCCTTTTACGTGTCTTAATATGTCTTCGATATCTTTGTAGGTTGCTTCTACCTCTTCGTCACTGTAGCTAGAGGTGGGCATGTATACTTGTATTATTACTGTGTTTACCGGTTTAGATTCTAATCTAACCATGAGTACTCTTTCGTTCTTTTGTAAGTAATTTTCTAAACAGTATCTTATCTGTTTCCGCATAACTATCCCCACACCCAAATTTCCTTCCTCGGCACCTGTATGAATTACCCTGAAGTCTCCACTCCAAAAATCCCCCGCCTCTGGCCACCGAACTTCGCTGATCCCTACTATGTCTAGTGATAACCTATTCATTTCGATTTTTAGGTTCTCTAGTTTACCCACTTGCTTCATAGTTCTAACATTCCACGCTTCGACTCGCAAAATGTTCCCGACTCTTATTCTTAATTTCCGATCGCATCCTCCGAAGTAGTCCCCTCCTGGAGATTCGAATGGGGGACTATTTTAACTCCGGAATCTTTTACCCCAGAGAATGCCATCATTTTATTATAATTCAGGTACGCTGTGTTCTTTGGAGGTAATGTGGTGGTTTCCCGTTGCCTTCCACATCGCGGTAGTGTGTCTTAGACTGCCATACCAACCCCTATGGTCTCTGCCAATCTAAGTACCGAAAGAGCCGCTGCCCTCTCTCGGGGACCTGTCTTAGTCTGGTTCCTCACTATCGACCCTACTACTTTGGTTGGACCTGTAGTTTGGCTCTTTAGCTCATTAGAACACGCAAGCCATTTCACCTGTTCTCGTAATCTAGAACTTCGGCAAGGTGCAGGTCCATTCGAAATGGTTATTTAATGTTACCTATACATAATTATGAATATTCACTTTGATACTACCTATTATCACAAATGTAATTAGTATGTAAGGTTTCTTATAATTGGGTCTCTGACCTGTTAGAATCTAATCTAAATAAAAACGTAGAGTGTGTAAAGCTTCATCAGCTGAACGAGGATCAAATGTGACAGCATTATGTTGCATTAATGCTGTTGGAACATATATCCCTCCATTCTTAATATTTCCTAGAGTTAGGATGCAACCATCGTACATGAATGGAGCTCCTCCAGGTTGCATTGGTGTAGCACATGAAACTGGTCGGATGACAGCACCTAATTTTATGAAATATATTGAGCATTTTATTCAATACGTTAAGCCATCACAAAGTAATCCAGTGATGTTATTGATGGATAACCATGCAACACATGTTACTTTACATGCAATAAAGTTATGTAGAGAAAATAATATTACCTTACTTGGTTTTCCACCACACACAAGCCATCTGATGCAGCCTTTAGATGTTTCATTTTTTGGTCCAATTGAAACAGTTTACAGTATAGCTTGTGAAAATTTTTTAATTAGTAATCCAGGAAAAACTATAACAATTCACAATGTTGCTTCTCTATTTGATAAAGTATACTTGAAAGCTGCTTCAATATCAAATGCTATAAACGGCTTTAAAGCCTGTGGAATAGAACCTTTTAATTCAAATATATTTACTGACTTGGACTTTGCGGGTGCAAAAACTACTGATAAACCTTAGGCGCATGTGGATATTGACGTAACTATGTAACGAATATATATTCTGTAGCACTATTTTTGGAAGAATCACATCTGTGCATTTTTAGTCTGTGATATTTGATTCTTGTATTTGATACTGTTATATCTGAAAGAAACAATTCCACAATGGAACAGGAAATCATGACCGTTTAATTAGCTTAAATGCTTTACCCAGAAATATTTAATAATAATATACACTCAGAAAACATATTTAAAAGGGAACTAGTCGTTTGTGTTGCCTAATCCACAGGCGGATTATATCCTTTCAGCCGTTAAAATTAGGATAGCGCTTGCGTGAATACGGTCACGAGGTGACGCGCAAAGCAGTTCCTTACTTGCTCGGAATGAATAACCAAGTCAGCCATTGTATTTGAGAATGTAGTCCAGACTGCATCATATACAGATGGGCTCCCAAGTTCTTCATAAGTGGGGCCTCAGAATAGGCGTGTTGTGGTAGTTTAAAAATGGTTCGAGTCGGTATTTGGTATTTGTTAACGGTGAGATCGCATTATTCAAATAATTTAATACTAATATAAAATATCTTTATTTCCTTAGCGCATGAAGTAACTAGAAATACATGTAAAGAGATTGGGGCAACGTTCGTTTATTAAGAAATTACAGCTTTTGTTCAATGTTTTGTTGCAACAGGTTAGTAAGCGGATTCCAGAAAATGTGCATCGCAGTTCGATAACTAGGGGTAACAGCTTCATTAAAAACAGGTATCAAACCTTTCTTTTGTTATGTTTGTGAGACTTTAAAAGTGCTCACAAAATTCTAGTCGAAGGTTGTTTAATTATACTAAATTTTGTGCATGAAGAACAACGTGAAATATAATTGTTAAGAAATACTATTAAAATAATTTTGTAAGACACGCGGAGCATCCATGTGTTAAAATATTGTGATTCTAAAGTCCATTTCCTGTTTTTTAAAAAGTTCATTGCAGATGTCAAATTTTAATAAGGTCATTATACTTGAATAAGTTGAAATTTTATTTATCCAAGTTAGCTACACGTGATTTAAATTTTTTTAAAGAAATAAATTAAACTGATGTGAAATACATGTAAACCAATAAACAGATTTGTCTATTTGGTATCAGAAATCTTGTTATGAAATATTATTAAAATTAAGTTCTTGTTATGTCAAGACAGATTTATAAAGAATTCAATTTCATTATTTTGTATTTGTAATCATATTCGAAAAAAACGAAAAGAGAGAAACTATATTAAATTTCATTTTTGGACTCAAGTTTTTTATTCCATGCATAATTAATTTTAATAAGAATATTTTAAAGTAAATAAATTTTTTGAATAATGAAATTAGACGAATGTTGAAGTAATTTAAAAAACACAGATATGCTACAACTGATTTGTTCTAGGTATTCATTTTTGATTCAAATATCTTTGGTGTGGTAATCTCAAGATTATCCACTCGTAATTATTAGTATGCTTTTAAAAAGCACAAACAGTGTCTTTTTAATAGAAAATTTGTTGTGTACTTATTCTTTCAGTGTCATCGAGATCGAAGAGGTTGTAAGTATGCTCCATAGGTTTCCAGATTTGTTAGTTCATTAAGTTGTAAGTTTTTTATGGTGCCTATATCCCATGAGTTTCTGTATCTTCTCATAGGAGTAATGAATTTCTAGTGTTATCATCCATATAGAAACAGTGGCGCTCAATTCCCCTTTTTCTTTTTATGTTAGCTTATTGTAGAGTTTATACCATCCCCACGCCCTTTCTCATTGCTCACCCTTGGGGTAATTCCCAGACTTAGCCGCGAACAAGTAAAGCTTCACTTGTATCCAACGAGTGGAGGCGAAAAGTGTTTCAACTATTGTTTTAAAACCTATTGAAAATCATTCCGGTGAGGACCCCAATTTCGATGAAGCTTTTGCTTTACCATCTACTTCAGAGGAGTCTCTAGAATTCAACAAACCACGGCAATTGACACCTCATTCTATCATTATAATTTGAATAAAGGCCGCTATATTTGCGGCCCCGTTCCCAATGCTCCACCTGAAGGTACTACATTGGGTTTAAACGCGAAAATATAAACGTGCTTCAGATCTAATCTAACTTCAAAATTAATCGATCCTAAATAAAAATCTAATAAACTAAAACAAAAACTAAAAATAGGGTTTGAATAATGGTATCCCTAGCGTTAATTTGGAGTGTGTCCGTTCAACAAGACACACGTGAAAGTAAAAGGGGAGGGATAGCAGTCGCAGCTCTGGTTACCGGTGCGACCTGAAACGTCGTTTTAAAACTATCCAAATCTAGCTAACTAATATTAAAAATGGATTTAAATTGCTAAGCATTCGCCAAATATTTTAATAGTGAATTCAGCTATTTTGCGTGCTCTATAAATTTGCAAATTCGTCCTCCCTGATCTAAGTAATTTATTCTATCTTTAGCCTAAATCCATCCCTAGCTTTCCCCACCATTCCCTAACTGATTTATATTATAATTACATTCTTCACAATTACAATCTTTGTTCCTATAAAAATGCTGCTACCAAAAATGGCGACAGAACGTCAGACAAAACAAATCAAGCTCCAATAATAAATGCAAAATGAATATAAATAAATATAAAATGTAAATATAAATAAATATATTTATGTAAATAGATATCTAATGAGCATTAAGCATATAACAGTGCACAAAGAAAAAGCAAAAAGCATTGCACAATTTATCAGGTGCACTCGCATAAGCATTAAGTCGGCTAGCGCCATTACTCACAAAAACGTGCTCATTAAATTATTTCAAATCCACTTATTAATACAAATCAATGCTTATGAGAGTGCAGCCGCCACAATTTTTCTTCTTACCTCGATAATAATATCTCCAGTTTCCGAAGATCTGGTCGTCTTCTTACGTCTATTAATATCTTTCAGCTAAGGGGAGATGGGTATGCAAGAATTTATAGATATTATAATGTAATTAAGGCTATGCTTGCGGCCACGTCCCCAATGTTCCACCCGAAGGTACTACATTGCAATGGAATTTATTGACAGCGTATTTATTAAGTACGAAATAACGATTTTATTGAACAGTAGACATGGAATTTAGACGAGCAGATAATGAATTAGCAACGGACAGGGTCATTTTAAGTTTACTAAATTAATATTCGTTTTTAACGCCAAAGGGGTTTGAGTTGAAAATTAGTGTAATTAACTTATGTGGAAAATAAACGCAACAAATCCCCCCCAGCAAAATGAAAAGGTCGGGGTAGGAAGCAAAATAATGGGAGTGGGCAGGACCAACAAAAAAAAACCCAAAAAGAAAAAAAAATCGCTTGAAAACTAAAAGAAATTTCATTACGAAAATATAGAGACCATAAAAAAAGAAGAACCACCCAACTAAATACACAAAAAAAATCTATCCGGCTTGAAGTGCCAAGAATAGAAAGGGAGAACAAAGACGAAGAGAGATAAAAAAGGAATGAAGGAAGGGAAGATGGGTAATACGTAATCGAAGAAGACTAAGATGGAACGGCATGGATACTGAAAAGTTGTCAGAGGACGGATGTATCTCAGAAAAAAATATTAAAGTTTTCCAACTTCAAGGAAAGAAGTGGTTTCCTGCAGAAAACCAAAAACCAAAAAATGAATTTGTTACGTTAATCGAGGCAGCCACGTTGGGCGCCAAATTTATGCTACGTTGACTCGTAGCCGAGCGTAACACCAAGAAAATCAAAGAAAGGACCGGGCTCAATCGGAGATTAGGGGGGGTTGTAGACAGTAGACCAACATATAACGTACGTGACTGTAAGGACTTAGTAACAATACCTGCAATAAAAAAAGTCAGAATAGCAAACCTGCAATAAAAAAAAATTAGTCCTGCAAACCTGAAATAAAGAAAAAGCATAGCATGCTGATCAAGCATAGATTGTTCAGTACTTCGTAGAATGTAAAAAAACTGTTTGGATAATCTATATAATATAACAACGGTAACAGCAATACAAAAAAAATTTTAGTACAAAGTGAGGTAATATTGGGGAGTAGCAGAAACGTTTCCTCACACACCAATTAAACATAAATCAGACAAAATTTTACCAAAAGATAAATAGGTAAGCACAATTGATATGAGTCATCCAGTATTGTTGATTTTTCTTTTTTGTTTGTTTTTTTTTTTAAATAGCATGCAAGTATATGGTAAAAGGTATCAGAACGACAAAGATATGGCAAAACAACGGATAGATATTTAAAGTAATAACAAGTAGGAAATAGTTCAACTTACAAAAGGTCCTTCAGTAACGCTTCCTTGCCATTGAAGTGTGGGATTCACGATGTCCGGCACTAACGAAGCACTTTACCCTTGACTGTGAGGGTGTTGATGGAACTTATCACACGTTACCCTAATCACACCTACGTATTTCACTGGTGTTAGCAGCAGACATTATCACGCGACGGAACTATGTAGCATTGATAAATTTCTTGTTACTTCTATTTTCCCGAGACAATAATTTCGAAATATTTTGTAGCACTAGTTTAATTTCAACTGGGACCAAATGTATATTATTTTCATAAACATCCAAAAAGCAGCGAGAAACTTCAACCAATACCTTTGTAAACCGGTAATCTGTTATATTTCGCCAATAACGAAATTTGCGCAAGCAATGTTCTATTTTAGATTCTTTGGGGTTAGCAAATTCAGAAACTACAGTATCAACTGTATTTGGATAATCCAAAGTATGCACTACTCTGATAAAATAAAAAAAGGGACCGCGAAACTAAATCGCACACACAGTTTAAATATCAGAAGACAAAGCACCAAACAAAAAAAACCACAATGAGTAAAGCACGTGTATCACTAAAGTAAGTCCGTCAAATGTTCCGTAAAACACGCGTGCAGGTCGAGTTTAACAAGTTCTACCACTTTTATTTCCAACAGAAAATCAACTAAAAACAATTAGTAAGGCACGCGTAAACAATAAAACCGTCCGTCAAATGTCCTTAAAACACACGTGCGTCGACCAAACACGTTCGCCTATAAACCATACTCCTTCAATCGAAATTAGCACTACACTCTCTACAGCTAATATACAACTTTTATTTCACAAGAAAAACAACTACGATCGTGCCGTGCTTGTTCAGGAACAATTCCAAAATTGATCCCGCATTAATGCTCACTATTGTCAAAGCAAAAAAGAAACAGTATTTTCAACGTAATTGATATATAGGAACGAAGAACAAACTACAACTCCCTTTCTATTTTTATCAACTCGTTGCTATTACAACCTCTTATAGTCTATTATCTAGACTTGTATATCCACATAGGGAACAAAATTTATACGAACGGCAAGACAAGAACCATGCAATCCACTCATTATAATACAACGCATTCGCCAACGAGTTAATAAATATAAAATATAGAAATAGTAGTTACAGAAATGTATTTACGAATTGGGTAGTGTAAAATGTTAAGCCATAAAAATGCACGTTACAAATTGAGGAAAAAACTAGCAGTGACCAAAACAGGACAAAATTGTCTAGCCTCAAGTATGTAAAGGAACAACAAGGGAGAACGAGAAGAAGAGAGGAGGAGTGCTGGTAAAAGGAAACGATGTACTCTCAACTGTGGTAGTCGAAGTCTAAGAACCGAAGAAAAGAAATGCTAACTAGTCCTAAAGTCGACTAATTCGTGGTTTCCGAAGAACGAAAGGCGGACTAGAAAGCATCTACCACAGGAGTGGATGGCCGAAACACAATCAGAAGGGGACCGAAAGCAACAAAGGCCAGCAAAAGGATAGGAAAAGGAAAGTGGAACAAAAGGAATGAGAAAAAAGAAAAAAACCAAAAAGAATAACACCAACATCAAGTACAAAACCCAAAAAACTAAAATCGTACAAAAGAAAATAAAACAGAATCCCAGTGTAATTATGTAGGTGTATATGTGTGCATGTGCATGTGTGTGTGTATGTGTTGTGCGTGTATAAGGTGTGCGTGAGTGTATGTGTTTGACCGCTGTAGTAGCCACCTCCTTCTATCAGCAAAGCAACAGGACTTCCTCCATTACCTATAGCTGAAGTGAAAAATAAACGTCAAAGAAAAACTACCATCTTTAATCATTTCGAGCACACTAGTCAAAACACTTTTGGAAGCCAAAGAGCAGGAAAAAATAGAAAAAGAAAATAAGAAAAGGTTAAGAAAATTCAAAAAGTGGAAATACAAACAAGGGTAGTAATAAGAAAAAAAAGTTAAGAAACAGAGAGTGAAGCGAAAGATATTAAATGATAGCTCATCTTCAGAATCCTTAAGTGAGGTTGAACTAATGGACACTGATGATGATATGGATGCAAGCAATGAAGATGACAGAAATTGTCTTATTTGTGACGATACAGGAAAAAATAATGAACTTTGATATCAGTGTGCCACATACAAAGAATGGGCTCATGTGGAATGTTGTGGGCTGGACTATGGTAAAGCAAAAGCTAAACCATGGGTTTGTGACTTTTGTATGCAATATATAGGCATCCTGAATAACCCAATGTTTTGTTCAAATTTATATTTAAGAATTGTTTTTTTAATTGTGCTTTTGTACATTGATATTTTTACAATACAAGGTTAGCTTTTTCCTCATTAAATGACTTATATATTTACCTAAGTATAATATTGTAACATAGGTAAGTAGGTACTTTTATCCATCGTTATCTTACCTACAACCCGAAGTCATCTTAGCAACATTATTAGGGTAAGATGTCGAAATTTACGTTTTCAAAAAATTACCAAAATTTCAAAATTTTGTACATTTGTCAAAGGAATCTTAATAATTTGTGTTCAAAAATGTTTGCTTTATGGATTCCATGAATAAACATTATGGTAGAATAAGGCAATCAAGTTTAATCCGTAGTTAATCCCTAACGTTGTCATCTTACCTGCCTCTCCCCTGTACAGGGTGTCCCAAATTGATTAGGCTACCATTGGGATTTCGGAAACTATAAGAGGTCGGTTAAATGGGCAATTTTGTGCAGTTTTTAGTGCTCATTCCGATTCCGTTGAGAAAAATTTAAAATTCCGAACCTTTCCAAGTTATTAAAAAAAAACGAAAATCGCAATTTTTAAAAATGTCAAATAACTCCGTAATTATGAAAGATATAAAAAAATGTTTTTACATGATTAAATAGAACTTTTTTCAAGGATGTATAACAAAGTATGTTTATATTAAAATTTAATAAAGATATTAAGTAGTTCAATTTTGTAACTAATCAAATAGGCTTAAAAACTAATGCAGGTAAATAAGAAATCAAACAAAATTTATTATAACAGTGAACAAATAAAAACAAAACAACTTAATGCTAACGTAACAATAAAATATAACATTCTCAAAATTCTGGTCATTGTTAAGTAAACATAAATGAACACGTTTTGCAACACTGGCAGTTACTGTCCGCAGTGTATTGCAATTAATACTATTAAAAGAGTTCACTACTGCTTCACGTGATTTCTCTACATTATTGTAAATAATGTTACTGCCATACACTTTATCTTTTAAAGTGTCCCATAAATAAAAATCGAGAGGCGTTGACTCCGGTGATCTAGCTGGCCATGAAGTGGGTGTGTTACTCGCTATGACTCTATTATTAAAGCGATTGTTTAAATAATTAATAACATTTTTAGCATTATAAGCAGGAGCCCCATCTTGCTGATACCAAATTCGGTAATTTTGTGCCAAAGGTAAATCATCCAGTAAATCTTCCAAGGATGTTTGAAGAATTTCCAAATATCGTTGTGTAATTAGGTTTCCATCAAAAATTATAGGTCTAACTAAATTATTTTCCAATATGCCACAAAAATCATTAAATCTGAACCTATCTTGATTTCGCCGTGGAATCACTATGCGTGGATTTTCTTATGCCTGATAGTGCTCGTTATGACGATTAAATAAGCCACAGTTAGAAAAGCGAGATTCGTCACTTCATAAAATGTGATTAATAAAATCATTATTTTATCTTATTTGGTTAGTAAACTATCTGCAAAATATACTGATTTGCAGACATGATCATTTGGTCGTAAAATTGGCAACGTGTAATTTAAAAGGATAAAATTTGTTTTTTAAGAATTCTTGACACTTTCGATTTAGATACATGTACCTGGGCTTCTATTTCGCGAGTTGAGGTCGGGTTAGCCGTTACACATGCCAGTGCTAACTCTTCATCTTCAATTGCATCTTCGATTATCACTTGTGGGTCAGGAGTAGGTTTTTTTAAACACACATATTGCTGCATATTTAGATCCAATCTTCTAAACATATTATCATGGCGTTGTCTTCTTCCGGAAAGTTACCGAAATAAGTTTCTGCCGCAAGATGGGAGTTTGTATTACATTTGATGTATGTACAAAACATATCGTACTGCTCTAATTTTGAAAAAATAGGCATTTTAAATATGTAATAAATAAATTTTGTTTGGTTTTATTCACCTGCATTTGTTTTTAAGCCTATTTGATTAGTTATAAAATTGAAATACTTAATATCTTTATTAAATTTTAATGTAAACATACTTTGTTATACATCGTTGAAAAGAGAAAAAAAGTTCCATTTAATTATGTACAAATCCAATATGACGCCCGTTAAAATAAGAAAGTTGCTATTAATATTTTGAAAACCGTCATTTTGAATTTTATACTGGCAATTTTGAGTTTGCCTTATTAAATAGTGTAACTTTTATATGACACATTTTTTATATCTCTTATAATTACAGACTTATTTGACATTTTTAAAAATCGCGATTTTAATTTTTTTTTAATAACTTACAAACTGTTCGGAATTTATAATTTTTTTCAACGGAATCTGAATGAGTACTAAAAACTGCACAACATTGCCCATTTAACCGACCTTGTAGCTCTTATAGTTTTTGAAATCCCAATGGTAGCCTAATCAATTTGGGACACCCTATATATATTTGTTTAATGTTGCAGGTTAAAGGTAAGCTGGTGTTTTGAAGAAAACTCTTTTTTATAGCCTAAATTTTCGCTTTTATTTTAAAGCTTGATCACAGGCATAACTAAAACACAGATAAATTCTACATAAGCTGGTGTAGTTTTTAAAAATTAGCTACTTACATTGAGGTTACAAAATATTAGCTTTCATTACAATTATGTTTTCTAAAGATAATATCCTTATAAAATTTGGGATAAACAGATTAATATTGTAGATATAAAATTGAAGCAAAATGTTGACTTGACAGAAACAAAAAATGTTAGATTTTGATTAATATATGTCTTTGTTTCTTAATTAATTTATAAGTATGTGTGTATTTGTCGGTAATATTTTATGTCAATAAATATACAGAAATACATAAATATAGCTACATATATTATAAATATATATTATAAATATATATTTATGCATGTAGTGTATATAAATGTACACGAAAATACACAACTATATATGTGTATATCTATATGCACAAAGATACACATACATAAATTTACACACATACATGTATACATAAATATAGAAACAAAAAAAAAACAAACATATTTCTATACATACACACATATACATTTATATATACAAACACACGCACTTTCTAGTTACCGCTTGAAGCGAGCGTACGTGTTTTTCAGTACTCCCGCTTCTGCAGTAAACAAGTAATTTTTGATATTTATTATTGTTTTATTACACTTTAAGCTTTGCTTTTTATTGTATTTTATTTTTTATTGTGTGCCGTTAATTTTAATATACAGGGCATTAAATAAAACCAAAATAATAATTTAATCCGTTAAATACTAAATAAACCGCGTTTTAACTTAAATTTTAACTGAAATTCGCGTTTTAAAATAAAATAAATCAAATTTCGGGCTAATAAATCAAAAATCAATAACCAAACACCCAAATAATTTCAAAATAATTTAGAAAGGCGTTTTCATAAATTTATTGGGAAATCTAGTAAATCGGGTTAAAAAACCGCGTAACACAAGCAAATAAATTCGGAAAAATTATAGAACGCGCGTGTAATAAAATAACAATTTAAAAACCAAAATCTAGCCCGTTTTGAATCAAACAAATAACTAAAAACCGTAAATTTTAAAATAATTTGAATATAAATTTTCCATTTTTCAAGTACTCGTGTACTTTAAGCTTTCTTAAAGTTGATCTTTGGCTGTAATTAGTGGTGAAACATTTTAAGGTCGAGTAAACACCGAGTAAACAAGCGGTAAGTGCTTTCGGTACAGCATTTCAATAACGCGTGTTTCAATTAGTTTGTTTCTGAATTTAAATTTAAAGTCCGGTATTTTATAGATTTGTTTTTGAGGTAACTAGCTAGTTTGAATTTTAAATAAATAAATACAGTTTTATTTACGGTACATTTTTAATCGAGGTATATTTATTGGGTTTGTGATTCTATATTGTCTTCGTTGTTATTTTGACTTTAGTGTTTGTTTTATCTTTGATAAGTAAATAAATTCAAATAAATAAATACCGGCAAGTTTGCGGTTCATTTTAAATCTAGGTATTTTATTTGTTTTGTACTTGTTGTTGTTTTGTTGTATAGCTGATCGTCTTAACTACGTCTTAACTTTGAGTATTTAGCTTCGAAACGGCAGGACGTTTTTGATCTGAGTTTTGTTTCTGGTTGTTGTTTGTTTGTTTGATTTTTCAGCATGATTGTCCACCGAGATGAAGAGCCGCTGCCGAGGAAGAAGAGGGGTGATTGGTCGGAGTTGCTCAGGGGTGAGCAGTCTGAAGCAGGGTCCGTTGCGAAGGTCGCAGTGAAGGATCTCGCGGTAGTCCTTGGGAAGCTGGTTGTGCAGCCCGACAGGGAGTAGTCGTGTCGCAGGTGGAGCCTGGGTCTGCGGTGGCGGAGTCGGAGGGGCCGGCGCCACTTGTGGATGGAGTCGGGTCTGAGTCGCCCTCAATATCGAGAGGCTAGCGTCGCGGATCGACTAGTAGCAACGTAAGCGTTGCGGCTAGCGATCTAGACGAGCTGGACCTCCTTATGTTCAGGGCGGGAAAGGCGCACGGCCTCATCCAGAAGCGGGTCCCTGCAACTTCGGCGACGATTACCGTCGATGACAGGAGGGTGGTTCGCAACGCCGCGGACGAGCTCCAAGACGTTTTAAACCAGCTTTTGGGGATGGTTAGGGGTCTGAGGATGGTGCGACGCGAGGTGAAGGAGGCTGTTGCGGAGGTTGCAGCGGCAAGGACAGAGCAGGTCGTTGTAGGGCGGGGGGCAACAGCAGGTCGTTTAGTCCCAGGGGTGGTTTCGTACGCCGGAGCAGTGGTTAAGAAGGCAGCGCCGACGGTCGCGGTCCGTATCGACGCCAATCCAGGAGTCAAAGAAGACGTCATGGTGACGTTAAAGAAGAGGGTTGATCCTGTCAAAGATGGTTTTGTTGTTGTCAGAGCACGTTGTACGTGTAGGGGTGGCGTTGTCGTCGAGTGTGCAGGTCAAGAGGACGCTCGTAGGTTGCCGTCGACGGTAGGTGGGGCTTGTCAGGGTCTGACGGCAAGGACCATCGAGAAGAGGAGGCCGCGCATCGTGCTCCCTGGGGTAGAGAGGGAGATGAAGAAGAAAGAGCTCCAGCAGAGGTTGCTTGCTCAGAACCCCCGCTTCAGGGGGCTTAGTTTCGTGGACGAGGTTAGGGAAAAGTTTAGGTTTGGCGGCAGAGGACCCAGAGATCCGTCGGACAGCGTTGTGTTCGAGGTGTCGCCGGAGGCTAGGAGGTGTTTCTTGGCGGATTCGAGCAATCTAGGTTGGCGTAGGGTTTGGGCTCGGGATCATTTCTCAATGATCCAGTGTTTCCGTTGCTACGAGTTCGGCCACAGGTCAGCGGAGTACAAGGAGCGCATGCAGTTTTGCGGTAACTGCGCCGAGATTGGGCATGAGTTCATGAACTGTAGGCGGGCAGTTTCTTGTTGTGTGGTCTGTGCGAGGTCGAACGACAGGGTTGGTAGTGTCAGGGTTGACACTCGTCACGACGCCAAGTCCAGCCAGTGCCCCACGATGCAGCGTTTGAAGGCAGTCATCACCAGGAACAGCGACTGTGGATCCTAGGCCATTAGATGATGTTCGGAAGAGGTCGTTAATTAAATGTGCGCAAATTAATTTAGGTAGAGGCAAAGGAGCTACAAATAATTTCGTTAAAATAATAAACGAAAATAAAATAGACATCGGGCTCATACAGGAACCGCACCTGTATAGCCACAAAAGAACAGGTTTTGAAGGGGGGTTACCGTTTTAAATACGGATAGCGAGCGACCGCGTAGCGGAATAATAATAAATAATGGGACGTGCGCCGGAATAATCCTAAACAATCTGTCGAATGAGTTCATAACCATCGCAGAAATAAAAACGGGATTGCATACGTTTTACGTGATAAGCACTTACCTTCCGCCGGTCGATTCCCGGCGGGAGAATCCTCAAACAGAGGACTTAATAAATCAAATTGAAGGAATCCTTCGTAAAATCGGGAGAAATAGAAATTTAATTATTGCGGGAGACTTTTATGCTAAGTCGTCATTATGGGGCAGCCCTATCGAAGACGATAGAGGCTCGCAAGTTGCTGATATTTTTACGGAATGGGATCTTAGTGTAATAAACACTAATGATTCACCTACGTTTGAGGGGCATAGAGGCAGCAGTTTTATAGATATTACTGCAGTCTCGTACGAAATGTTAGAAACGATTTGTAATTGGAAATTAAGGTCGGACGAGGAAACGCTCTCTGACCATAAATTAATAACATGGGACGTCGAAATCAAAATAAGCGCAAACGAGCAGTTAACTATGTTTCCGCGGTTCTGTAATAAAAAAGCAAATTGGGAGCGGTTTAAAGAAAAATTTTGCGAAAGTATCCCTGCGCTCGAAAATATGCTATTTAACTGCCGAGAGGCAGACGAAATAGAAACACTCGCGGAAAATTTAAACGACGCGGTGGTAGATGCGTCGTCGTACTCCATGCCGCGAAAGAAAACATTTAAAGAGAGCGTACCCTGGTGGACCCGGGAACTAACCACCAAGCGGGCAGAAACGCGTAACCTAAGGCGCCGCTATCAACGCGCCTCGGGAGATATAAGAGAACAACAGGGAATAGAATATAATCAAAGTTACCGCGAATATAACATATTAATAGAAGAAACGCGAACGAATAAATTTAAAGAATTCTTCACGCGAAACTCAGAGAAAGAACCCTGGAGAACCGCATACCGCGTAATTAGAGGAAAACAACAAAAAATCGCGCTCAGTAATATAAAGAAAACAAATGGCGAATACACGGAAGGTTTTAAAACCACAGCGGAATATTTACTACAGAAATTTTTCCCATCGGATAATCCCGAGGGGGATGAAGGGTCGCACGATTTAGTACGTCGGGAAGCTGTAGAGGCGCAAGGAACAGTTGTCGATAAGGCAATCCTAGTTCACGAGATCGTCAGGGCTCTTAGGAGGATGAACCCTAAGAAGGCACCGGGGCATGATGGAATCTCTTCAGACGCAGCTCTGGAGGCGTGCCTGTTAGCCCCGTGTGTCTTTGTCGGGTTGTTTAATCTTTGTTTAGAAAGGGGCGTTTTTCCGCGTTGCTGGAAAATCCAGAAAGTGAAATTTATACCCAAACCTAAAAAGGCGGATGCGTCAGATCCGGGCAGCTATCGTCCAGTGCTGGGGAAAGTTTTAGATCGCGTTATGACTACGCGTGTTGAGCACCTAGTGCGAGACAGCGGCGGTTTTAATAACCGACAGTTTGGTTTCGTGGAAGGCAAGTCGACTATCGACGCGTTAGAGTTCGTTGTTGGGGAAATTAAGCAGGCGAGAGATGCTAAAGAGTACTGTGTCGTTGTTGCTTTAGACATTTCAGGAGCATTTGATGCTGCCTGGTGGCCATTAATCGTTTGCGAGTTAGATCGTAGGGGTTGTCCGCGAAACTTGATGTCTTTGGTCAAGAGTTATTTCTCGGGCGATTGGCACAGGTTGAAATTCCGGGTGAAGTTCTGTCGCGTGAGGTGGAAAGGGATGCCCGCAGGGGTCATGTTCTGGTCCCACATTTTGGAAGTTGTTGTATGAGAGCATCTTTAGGGTCAAGTTGCCCGCAGAATGCTCAATCGTTGGGTTTGCGGATGACACGCTTTTAATTGTAAGATCGAGATTGTTAATGGATATGCGCACAAAACCGAACGAGGCGCTTAATAAATTACACGAATGGTCGCAGGCGGTAAAATTAAAATTTAACACGGCAAAGTCAGATGCGCTTTATTTCGGCACGAAACCAGGACAGAGACCTCCTAGGCTAGAGCTAGGAGGGGAGAAAATCCCGTTTAAAGATTGTATTACCTACCTCGGCGTCAAGATCGACAATAAATTAAATTGGAAAGCGCACGTACAATACGTAAAAAGTAAGGGCGGCGAAATATCAAATAAAATGATGGCGGCGGCTAAAATAAAGTGGGGTTTCAGGGGCGAATCGCTGAGGACGATTTATGCCGGAGCAATTGAGCCGGCAATGCTGTACGCAGCTTCTGTATGGGCAGAAGGTTGTAAAGTCAGGGAGGTGCGTCAATTGGCGAACGGTAAAAGCGGCGAGGGCGTACAGGACCACCTCCACGGAGGCGGTCCTGGTGATCAGTAGGACTCTCCCTATCGAATATGTCGTTAGGGAGATTAGAGATAGGCGATTAATAAATATAGGAAAAAGGCGCGAAATTATCGAAGATCTTAATCTTGGTAATAGGGAATTGCAAGAAAGATCGTTGTACCTGAGTTGGGGCACCCGGCTGATATTAGAGAAATCGAGTTTGTCGAAGGTGATGAGGACGCGATGGGTATCAGAATTTATACGGACGGTTCACGTATGGACGATGGGCAAGCAGGCGCGGCGTTTGTCGTGTATAAGCAGGAAAGGGACGTGTTTCGGTTTCTAACCAAACTCGCAAACTGGAGCACAATTTTCCAGTGCGAATTGGTAGCCATACGAGAGGCTATCGATTACGTAATAAACCATACGGGCAGAGACGAGTATTATATAATCAGTGATAGTTAATCGGCGCTAACGAACATGAACACCTCGATAGACCTCCAAGTGGCCGTCTGGAGGATAGTGCGTACGGCGCTCGAGTTTCGACGTTTAAAGTTCTGTTGGGTCAGGTCGCACAATGGTAACGTAGGAATCGATAGGGCTGATGAATTAGCTAAAAAGGCCGCGACGAGAGACTTTCGAATATCACATTCGTCGATACCGAAGTCTTTGATTAAAAGAAAGCTGCGTGAAAAGTCAATCCGACAATGGGAAGAGAAGTGGAACAACGCTGCCACGGGCAGGTTGACCCACAAATTCATACCGAGCTTAGAAGCTAGAGGCAAGATCGAGGTAAAACTCGATTATAAAATGGTTCAGTTGATAACAGGGCACGGCGCCCTGAAAGCGTATTTACATAGGTTCGGGTTAACCAACAACGACCGCTGTGAATGCGGTGAGGGCGCGGAAAGCGCAGAGCATGTGCTCTTCGACTGCCCGCTTGAAGCGGCAAATCGAGGGTTGGCTGATACAAAATTAGCTATCGTAGGTCTAGCATGGCCAAAGAGCCTAGAGGAAGTCGGCGAAGTGGCTAACCAGAAGGCGTTCTGGGCAGCCTTTAGTGAGTTCGCAGGAAGGGTAACGAGATTAGACGGTGATAATCGTGTGTAAGTCGGGAGGGGATGGTGGGAGGATTGAAAAATTATAGATTTCGACCTGGCGTGAGTTTGACATGATAAGAGCATGATAACCAAAACCTGCAAAAAAAAACAAAAAAAAAACAATAATATTAATAATTAAATAAGTATACCAAAAACGCTAATATGCACGACGAATACACCACTAAAACAATCACTGTCCCACCTTTTGCGCGCGGAAAATCGGGAATAAACGAAACAAATAAATAACAACAAACTAAATCAGGAAACTTCATTAATTTAAATAAGTGTAATAAACAAAGAAATAATAAAATAGAGTGAAACCGCGTATCCCCCCAGGACTTAAAAGTGAAGTGATAGTGATTGTGATCCCCCCAGAACGTTTAGTGCATATCCACCAGGACTTTAACAGTGCATATTCAACTCCCCCATAAAAGTAGAAAATCAATAGATGTAGGTAGACGACCAGATTTTCGGATGCTGGAGAAATTTATACTGGAGGTAAGAATAAAATTGTGGCGGCTGCACTCGCATGAGCATTGATTTGTGATTTTAAACAGATTTTGAAATAATCTAACAAGCACGTTTTTGTGTAACGGCGCTAGTCGATATAATGCTCATGCGAGTGCACCTGATAATGTATTTGCTTTTGCTAATATATGCACTGTTACATGCTCTTGCTTATTCAGATATTTATTTATATATTTATTATATGTTTATTTATATATTTATATTATATTTATATTTATTTTTACACTTATATTTATCCCTGCATTGTATTGTTTTGTGGCTTGATTTAATTCGTTTGACGTTCTGTCGCCAATTTTTGGTCGCAGTATAAATAGAAAAGAAGATTGTATATATATTATGTCAGTTAGGGAATGATAGGGAACGTTAGGGACAAATTTAGAATAAAATACTTAGATCAGGGAGGACGAATTTGGCAAATGCTTAGAAATTTGAATCCATTTTAAATTAGCTAGCTAGATTTGGATAGTTTTAAGTCGACCCTTCAGGTCGCACTGGTAAGCAGAGCCGGCGTCTGCTATCCGGTATTACGGATCCCTCTCCCTCTCATTTTTGCTCGTCTTGTTGATCGGGCACGCCGGGGTCAACGCTAGGGATACCATTATTTAAACCGTTTTTGGTTTTCGTTTCAGTCTGTTACATTTTTATTTAGGGTGGATTGATTATGAAGTTAGAATAAATTAGAAGCACGTTTATTTTCGCGTTTAAACCCAATGTAGTACATTCGGGTGGAGCATTGGGGACGTGGCCGCAAGTATAGCGGCCCTTATTCAAATTATAATGTTTAGAAAATCATGAACTATATTTAGAAATAAAAGCGAAGTTTATCAAAGTCATGTAAGTACAGACTACTGTTACTTTGGTTGTTGGGCTTGCAAGGCGTCCTAAGACGAATTAGCGATTGTGAAAGCATCGAATACTGATTTGCTGATAGTATATGGAACAGGAGAGGAGTTTAGGAAGTTTGGATGCACTATCAATGGTTAATTGGAGAGAATTCGATAGCTGTGTGCTGGCAAGAATAACTTAGTCATTATCGATGACAACATCATCGAGGGCTGGATGCAGATGCATACGGTGTGATGGTTTCCAGGTAACTGATTTTTATAAAAACATCGTTGTTGAGTTTATTTGATGTGTTTTGACATTTGTGCTGTTTGAGTGCATTTTTATTACCTCTATGGACTTAAGAATTTATTGAACTTTTATAATTAAATGAAAATATGTTTAAGTAGAGAGGGATATTTAAAAATGATATAAAGGCCCTTTATGTACTAAATCAAGAGGGACTTTAGTTGTTGCAGTGCTATAATTTTGCACACAGGTTTAAAAGACTTTTACTGTGAGCTCATATTAAGATAGGAGTTAAAGTCAGGTGTGAGGTTAGTCCGCTTACTTTAAATAGGGCATTTGTATAATGAGAAATTTTGATTTAATAATAATTTTGAAAATGAATTGTTTCCTAATCAAGGATGTGTAGTTTTATGTATGTGAACTGTTGTAATTGAAAGGTTTTGGAAGTAGTAATTGTTTTTTGTGTAAATAGAATGTGATGAATTTTGGTAGTTGCGGTTTTTTGATAGGATTGTAGGGAAGTAGTTTTCAGATTGTAGCAAAGTTGCAGCTAGGAGAAGTTTTGATTTTCAGCAGTTCGGGTAAGCTTCTTAGGTAGATTCATAAGGGTTATAGTGTTGGAGCGGAGCAGCCGAGGAAAGTTTCGCAGAATTTATAACAACCCAATGGTGGTGTTCACGATTCAACCCAGAACTGCAGAACAATTATGTCTTCCCAAGCTTGTTTTCACCGAGAAATGCATATTATTATGACGCCCAATTGGTGTGGTACGATTTATCCTAATAATCTTTAGAGTAACATATATATATATATATATATATATATATATATATATATATATATATATATATATATATATATGGAATAAGGTTTTAACATTGAGCCCCAGCGTTGGGCCGTCATGAAATTGCCGTGGAAGTCACAAAATTTTCGGGAACGAAGCTTTTAACATCGATCCTTCACCTGGGTTAACATAAAGTTTAAAAAAAAATAAAATTTTTAAAATTTCTTACCCCTCTTAATGAGATCGCCTTCGAATTCCTTCAGCTTCCCTGGCTAGCTCAGCTGTGCCTCTTCTCGAATACCTAAATTTACAGACATATCTCTTTCACACTCGCACACCATTCAATAAAACTACCAATTAATACCACAACCATACAACCTTTTATTTACACCTATTAACAGATAAATTATATTCACATGTGTTAAAACAGTTTGATACAATAATTATAAAACTCAAATTATGGCATGTTTTTAAAGTTCTTGATTTTTCTAATAAATTTTAAACAACTTCAATGAGATATGAGTAGATGTTACCCTAAATTGACTTCACCTTGGAGTATGGTGAGCTCATTATAACCCAGTTTAGTTTGTATATACCTTTTATACCTTGCATAAATTAAAACCAAAATTTACAGACCTGTTTCCTTTACAATTCAATTTTTATCCTGACTAAATTTTGGATGTTCTAAATACATCATTTTTCAATATTTAACATCAATAAATTGTCCAGTACATGTATCTTTTACCACAAATTTCTACAACCATAAATATGCCACCAAAAAAATCAACCACACAGCACAAGATTTCACAAATGTTTATAAAGCAACAGAAATTTCAAATAAATTACCTGGAGAATTCTTCAGGTTTTCTTCCCATCGGAGATGAATGCCAGAACACCCCTCTTAATGTCTCCATTTGCTGTGCTGCTCAGCGGATCCCCAGGCCTCTACCATCTGCTACCTTTGTAAGCTATGCGCCTCGTCTCACAGTACCATTCCATATATTATGCATACAAACTCGATTACTTGCGGTGCTTACCCCATATATCATGCTTCCATTTAATGATTTTTGTGTTGTAGTAGCCGGACCTTTATTAATTTAATACGCACTATTCGTACTTCACGTCAATAATTAGAGGTTCGTTACTACTGTTTTATACTTGCAACCACTATATTTACGGTAACATAATCACATAAAATACTCACAGAAAGCTTTACTGTTATGGTGGTCTGAATCGGCATTCAGCACTTTGTCGAAGTACAGGAACACAGAAGAGAAGAGACCGTTAATAACCTAGGTTGGGTATTTACATCTTTCAAATCCCCCTAGTGGACACGCTTCTTGTAAAAAGCTTATTTTTAAAACGAATTCTACAAATTTTGAATATAACCGTCGCTTAATTCTGCAAATTTTTCCCGCCGTACTTGTTGTATACTTCGAATTCGCTTTCAACCTTCGCGCGTGCATTCGTTTCTAACACTGTTGATTTTCGACCAATGACAGAGTTTTCTGTCGTCACCCAAACTCCTCCTAAACGCTATGCAACTCCGTTCTACGCATGTTTTATACATATTTGCTGTCTCGTTCAAAACCCCACTTGAGTTACAGAAAATCGATATTGATGACATCCTATCTCAACTCCACGTGTATATGGTACGTGCATTTCAATTCCTTGCTTGTTTTATATCTGTCTCTATCTGTTGTATATAACCGATTGTGCATTTCCTTCACTCCTTAAGATGTTTGTTACCCTAGTTGTTTATACAATACTGACGGTTGGAAATATTTTCTATGAAATCTTATCTTAACATACGCTCGACTTCTTTGAATGTAACCTTTTCAAACGCAGGTGTTTTTGTTAATTATCGACCGTTTTGAACATAACAATTCCTAGACTTCTACTTCTTCGTATCTGATAAAACTGACGTTGACTTTTACAACGAATACAATTGCTTTGGGATTATTAATTTTCTTACGCAGCACGTTCCCTTTTGCTTATATGTGTTGAATTAAAATAACTTAGGGTTAATTATGCGTATCCTTGAACTTCTATATGCTTTGACGCTTTCTTCCTTCATGTAATTTTAACATTCCAATTATTAATTATCAAAATACGTTAATACTTGTCCGTTTTCACTAAATAAATTAAATTAATTTGGCGCGTAAAATCTTAGTTTTTTTCTATATACAGGGTTGTTGAAATTTTATTGTTTCACACTGATTTACTCCTTTGAATCCACAACTTTATATATATATATATATATATATATATATATATTTCATGTAAATAAAACCAAAGTCTAGAAAATAAAACTTTTTAATCATAAAAAGTACGAAATTCGCCAATTACGCAAAAAGCAAATATTAAACGCGCTATATAAAATTTACAATTAACTTTAATCAATGAAAAAAAGCTCATTCTTCAAAGATTCAATCACATTCAGTAAGATAAATAATTCTGTGCGCTATCCAATTCATTTTAAAACGGTAATGCATGCATAAACTTTAAATAAATACGCATGAGGAACATCTAAAAGTAAGACAAACATGTCCTGAATCCTATTCAAAACCAACACATTAGTGTAGGAAAATAAATAAGAATGCTCTCAAGAAACAGATCTTTCAAAACAAACATGTTTCATAAACGCAGTAAGTAAACAAACGCATTCAATTTATGTCATTATAAAATTTACCTACGTGTTCTTCATGTCAAATTAACACAAAACCCCAACAGATTAGGAAAGCAAAACAAGATAACATTCAGTTGGCTACGTGCGATTTAAAGTTAAAAATTCCTTTACAAAATAGAAATACGTGACTTGAGAAGGTTCAATGTATCAAAATTCACAATATGAAACTAGATGTCTACGTGATGTACTAAAGCATTGCGACGAGAAATTGGAATGGTAACTACATGGAAATCCGAAGGCTGGCGCGATAAATCAAAGTACAACGCCTCAATCAACAAAATAAACTGGGTAAACCAATTTCAACAGGTGATAGGTGGGTCTTTAAATAGCTCACGAGCTGATAAAGAAATCAGTCTTTCAACAACTAATGCACGTCCGTACTGCTTTGAATCAAGATAACACGTGAAGTTAAAATATCAAATTAAATACTAATTTAAGTGAAAGTTGGCGATTGAAATCTTTCAACAATAGTACAAGTGCAAATATACAACAGAAATTCGTCGTTTAATAGTTAAAAACGGCTCTAAGAACTTATTCAAGCGTCTATCTCAGAAAATATTTGAGAATATACCTAAGAACTTTTCTTAGAGTTGGTTTAAAAATCTATCTAAGAGTAAAATAAGCATTGATCTAAGGATACACCAAGAATTAAATTAAGAGTTTAACCAAACTGTACTAAGCAATTAAATAAGCAACGACTAAACAAAATCAATAAGAAACTGAAAACAATTCAAGGATGCTGGTTTACAGCACGCAGTGCCTGTTCTAAGAATTGGGGCACGCAGAGACACGCAAGGAAAAACAACAGGTCGGAGATAAAATTATTCTTTAAAAGCATAAAGCATTATTTTTTTTTGAACATTTTAATTTTTGCATGTACTCAAATATTTATGTAAAGGGTCATCAAAAATTTTATTGATACGAAAATTACCTAAAAGGGAAAGAAGGTCATTGAACATTCAAAGTACTTCAAATAGTATACAGAGTTATTTTTGCTGGCTTTAAACGGATTTAAGGGAGTTATAATTAGGGGACTAATCGATTTATATTGTTACTTTGATTTAGAGGTTTTCTCAATTAAGTGAATAATATTATAGATTATACATATTTTTCGTTATTATATAAATTTTGATTAATTCAAGAAAAGAAAAGGGGGATAAAACTTCTCTGTTATCGTATCGTCATACACTCTGTGTAGGGCTGAACTGTGCAAGTCGAGGTATAACAAAACCAATTGTGTGAAATTTAAAATTTATCCTAGGTTATTTAGAGACAGCGGTGGCGAGCAGCAGGCAACTGAACGTTAAATACATCGGAGTACGGCGACCTCATAGCAATATATATATATATATATATATATATATGCCATACTTCACAACAATAAATATTGTTTAACCCTTTTTTTTCTATCACCTATCTGTTAAAATAATTTAAATAAAGTAATCCAAAAATTACACAATATAATGATCGATAATATGTACATTTTTTTTTATATTAATGACTTATTGATTTATTCTACATTCAAAAATTAGCCCCTGAATAAAATATTAACATTTATTTTTTTCACCAAATTTATATTTTCTGAAAGCCAGCAAAAATATCTCTGTAATTTCTCTTAAGTACCTTTTGAACATTCAAACGATGCTTTATCTATTTTTAAAATCTCAAATGACCTTTTTGTTGACCTTTACAGATATAGAAAATATTAAAATTGAAAACAGTCTTTTACTAATAATAAATTAGATCTCTAACCTGTGTTTTCTTGCTCGGAACTGCCTCTGAATATCGGTGATCAGCACCGCTTGATTGTTACAGCTTGACTTGCTTCACTTGTTGGCTAGAATTTTTCCTTCGGATTTCTGGATTAACTCTGAGTATCTTTTAGTCCAATTTGAGTATCTTCACGTAAGCTTATTTATAGTATTTATAACATTTTCGAAGTATTAATTAGACGTATATTTAAATGCTTATGTTTAATTGGAGGTTTAATTGAACGTATATTTAGACATTTAATTAAATGGTCAATTAGACGTATATTTGGACGTATAATTGGAAATTTAATTAGGTGGTTAATTAGACGTATAATTGGAGCCCTAAATAAAAAATTATTAGAATAAAATTCAATTAATAGTTTACCTTACGTTTCAAGCGTAAAACGGTTATTTTTCGTTGCATAAATTAGCACTTTCAATTTTAATAATTTATTGACTTTCACTAAGTTTCACTTGTACGTAATCTTTCACTTTAAATTGACGTGGTTCGTGCCTTGTTGAATAGATACTGAATGTTTACGAGTTTCCTTTGGTATTTATAGACTCCTCCTATCCATGTTCTAATTGGTGTGTTTGTTAATCAAGGCTTGTACTTTGCGCCTATCTCTGTAGAACTTGGTATTTCTCAAAATTACCTGGTTTTAATTGTTGTTCTGTCATTCAATCTCGCACGTAAACGTTCAATATTTCGCCGCATATTCTCAAAATTTCCAAATATTCCTTGCATTTTGTTACGTCTTTTATGTTTGTATCGATTATAGTCTAAACCTTATCGTATCACAAACCGCCTGTTATATTGTTTGTTACTTCAAATATGTCGGATTTTCATGCAAATATGATATTCCTAGTCACGTACTCATCTTTTTAATAATGACGTATTTGAATGCGTTTGCTTATTTATGCGTTGGTATTTTTAATGAAATTATTAAATAGCTAGAATGGCAGGTTGTTTATCTTTCCCGATTATGTGTTTATTTTGATGCAATCCGTTGCGTTTAACACCTTATCTTTACTCGTTTCTTTCCAATTCTGGACTTGTATATTTAACTTAAACGTATTATACAACGTACACATTATTATTTTAGCTAAATAATATCTGGTTATTGCAAAATGAGCTTTTCTCTTATGAATTAAATTGGTTATAATTTATATACAATGTGCTCGCTATTGACTTTTTGTAAAATAGTCGATTTATTCCTATTTAATGGTGGAATTATTTGGTTTTCTTAACGTTAATTATATTTACATTTATCTTACGAGCCCTATGACTTAATCTACTTTTAAACTACCCTCTTATCATACCTATATATATATATATATATTGCTGTGATAAGGGGTTGTTTAGGGGTGTATTGAGTAGTAAGGGTCGTGTAGCAACTATAAATAGCAATAGGAATCAGAAAACTGCATTTATTTAGCAGAAAATTAAGTAATTCGTACATTATGTTTAATAGCGAGCATTTAAACACCCTGCATATAGACCTTAATTAACTTTAAGCAATGCAAGTAAGCATATCTTACAACAATAATACGCGGATTCAGCAGAAAAATAGGTAGTTCATACATTATGTAAATAGCAAGCATATAACACTCTGTATATAGACCGTTATTAATTTTAAGTAATGCCAGTAAGAATATCTTTCAATAATAGAACGCATATTCAGAAGAAATAATCGTACATGTAATTAAACACGCGTTGAGAAGTGTTCTACAATTTATAAAACAAATACGCAGTAGAGTAGATAAAACCTAGCAAAGCTTTATGTAAAGACACTGGAACTATGAGCATTTTGATAAGAAAACGCAGTTTCAAAGATGCATAAACACACATGAACGAAAACAGCATTAAAGTTACATCATTTATTTTGTACAATTATCCATAAGGCGATATCTACACAAAACAACGTATGGCAAAGATAACGAATAATAAGGTATCAATAGTATAAACACCATTACTTGGAAATCCGAATTAATTACATCAGAAATCACTTCAAAATGCAGGGAATGTTGAAGACAGGGTCTGGTTGGTCGAGATAATCTGCAGAACTGCTTGAAAACCCAGCCCACATGTAGTCGGAAGAGGCTATTTAACACAGAGCAGTGATAACACAAGTCAGTCTACAACTAATGCACGTCAAAGCTGCGGCACTGTTAACCAGAAAGCCACGCGTAATTTAAATAAAGTATAATAGAATATCAAGTGTATGTTACAGTAAAAATAGTGCAATAACTATGAAGAGGTTTTGCCGTTTTTTTAAATAGAAAACGTGAGTAGAATTTGGGAAATTGATTTAAATTAAATATTAGGGCTTAAAGTTTGCGTAGACGATATTTCAAGTATGTGTCGATAATAATATTTCAAATCTGGGTGGACAATAATACTGGACATTTCAAATCAGCGTCGACAATTATATTTGTGGTATATTTTTGCACAGTTCAAGTCTGCGTCGATAATAATACTTCTGGCATATAGAAGTACTAATTCTAAGTGAATTCTCAAAAGAAAATTCTTTAATTCTAAGTGGATTCTAAGCGTATAACTCCAATCGAGTTTTGGTACAATTCTGGTACAATTTTGATTCGCGTCGAAAGCATTTAAGGGAAGAGATTCAAGGCATATAAAATAAAGAAGCACGAAGTAATTTTTGGAAAACAAGGGGTAACTGTACTCAAACATTGGTTCAACAAAGTAGAGCATTGGTAGACGATTGAAGACAACAAAGTGGTATTGATCTGCAACACGAACAACATATTACAGGTCAGATCTATTTATTTTAAAATATTTTTCAATTTGAATTTTAATACTGAATTTATTCAATTTATACAAAACTAGTACTGAACTCAACAAGAATCATTTGCATACGTTAAACTTACGTAATATATCATAAAGAGGTCTAGAACGTTCCAGATTTTTTTATTAAGAGAGGTAGTTTTTGGTGACTTTAGATTGAATTCAAAGTATATAAATTTTGGGATAAATGATACATATGATATTAATTGATTGAAGGGTGTATTTAGAGAATTTCAAAAATTGTAAATAATATTTCTTTTCATTATATGAAATTAATTGACTTCGTTTTATCAATTCAAACAAATAGGTAATCATAGAAGAGAAAATTGATCATCGTAACGTTGTGCACTCTCTGTAGATTAAAAAGGGCTAACCGTGGCATAATAATAAAATTAGTAAAATTTGAAGTGAGAACACAGAGCGGTGGCGTTTGCTACGTACATTGACGTAACATAAAAAAAAGAAAAAAAACGAAAGAGAACGAAAGACAAAGAAAGTCCGAGCTCAGGCGGCGAGTGGGCGGGGTCTTAGACCTATAGCTAAAGAGAAACCTGGAATAAATAGAAAAAACATAACTTATATATAACCACTCACTCATTCATACACCCAATGAAACATACCACAAAAAAAAGTAGGAACTTATAATGAAAACAAAATATATATATATAAATACAAACAAACAGTACTCCCCAAAACCCAACCCCAAAAAAAAAAGTCAATGTCCCCAATTTACAGATTACATTATGAACACCCCTTAATCATTCAAAAAAAATTTACCCCTAAATAAAAAAAAATGGCGAGCTGTAATTTTTAGGCAACACCCCTTGATAGCAATTAGAAAAAAGGAAAAAAACCAAACGCAACCCTAAAAACTACAGCTCTAAATTATCGTAAACGTAAGCTTAAATTAAATTTACAACATGTACAGTATTACTCAAAAAGCAACCAGTAAATACCCAAAATCGTTCAATAATTTTCATATTTAAAAAGGAAATTTGGCAAGGTCATCTTAGAACGGCGAAATCACCGGCGTTCTTGTTCCGCGGTAAAAAGCGGATACCAAGAAAAAAAAAGAAGGACTCACCCTCGAGTTCCTGGCATCGGGGGAAGGTTGTCGCTGATCCGCCTCCACGAACAGGCCAGCTTACGGCCCAGCGGAGCGCATTGGACTTCGCAGTCCCCCAAAAAGAAACGCAGCTCCAGGGATCACCGTGTCCCCCGCAGGAAGCTAGAAGAGTTACAAACAATAAATTAATTTATTGAAGCCGAAACGCATGGTTTTATACAAAGTTTATATACTTACCACGCTAAATAAGCGTGCCGGAAATTTACAGAAAAATAACGAACGAAACAAAACAACGTGTTTGCTTGTGGCTATTCTAACAGCAAATGACTATTACATGTGTTAGGCACCAAAGCACGAAAATAACCAAGAAAACCATAGTTTTATTAAAATAAATTCACCGAATTCTTTTAAAAAGGGAAAACACACTAGCATTTAAGTATTAAAATACTTGGAAAATCGTCTAGCTAATTAAGGCGTCAATTCACGGGACGAAATTCTGAGAAAGGATATTGATTTTTAATTACCATACAAATTTTAATATACGAAAGGGTTATTTTTAATCAATGGAATTAATTTTTGTGTTGAACGCCAAATGAATTTAAGATCAAAATTATTGTATATACAATAATTAGCTATTTCCGAAAATGAACGTAACACGTTAAGTAAAAGCGTTTATAACACCGAGTACGGCGTTATCATATCAATTTTTATATGGCGCCCAACGTGGACAAAAACTACATAGTATATATATATATATATATATATATATATATATATATATAAATATGTATAAAATATAATAAATCTTACTACAAACGACTCCCCATCTTGCTTGACTCGAATATGATGTGGAAGTGAGCGGATTGAGAATACGGTTTACAAAGACAGCTCAATTGAGGGAAATTTCATCAGAACAAATGTTTAATGCCCACACGCCGTGTGTATGAAACAAGTAGAAAACCTTGAGGTAAATTGTGAACAATAAGATTATATTGCTATTTACGACTTTACAAACCACGTTTCAAAACACTTGAATTGTTTTCTATATGATGGTGAGTACAAAATGTTGAACTTAACCTTATAATTTAACCAAGCTCGAAAATATCAAATCGCAATGTTGTTTTCCATATGGAACCAAGGACTTATTAAGAATTTGAAGATCCACCTAAATTTGCAAATAACTATACTTGACGTATTTTTCATTCTTTTTCTATTTGCTTACTACCCCTATGTTGTTTCGAAAAGAAATTTTTTTATATAGTTAAAAAAAATGTTACAAATAGGATATCCGAATCTAAGTGACGTAGCAACAGTGAATTATTCGTTATTAAGTGATTAACTAGGTAATACGTTTAATCACGTTTCAGAGTCTTTGGAATAAAGCGCAGCAAGTCTTGCCTTATCCGCAGATGACGGAATTGACTTTTTTAGTTAAAAAAGTCTCTTTCTTAAATCTGACTACTCCAATTCTTTTGTTTCATAACATTAACTCGTATAGTAAAGGATAATTCTTGCTAACCACGTACTGCCAATTCTAGCCCATTTATGGTTTGTTAATACATACTTTACTATTTTCTCAGCGATGATGGATAAATCTTGGAAACATGGAATTGCTTGAAACTGCAGATCTAACATCAATCAACTAACGTTTTGTAATCTACCAAGTCAACTACAACACCACTTTCTATAAATATCATAACTAAATCTGTTAAATGAGATTGATTTAAGCAATTTCTTAAATAATTTATAACCCGTTTAATACGTTAAATGAGCGTTCACCACTAGCATTATAAATAGGAAATCAAAGATATTTTAAATATTGTTTTCACATTTGGGAATGTAGATTTTAAGCCATTAATTAATAATTTATACACGACAACTAGATCATTAACATTTGCATGTTTAACATAAGTTAAAAAGTATACAATTTCCTCCTTAAAGCTAAAATTAATATCTTGCAAATTTTTGACATTTTTCGATATTTATTATTGAATATTTTAAAATCATAAAACAGTTCAAAAACTTTAATAATTTCTTAATATCATCTTTTAGAAAGTTCAGCATATAGAAAGAACATTGCAAATTACATTGTGGTTATTTATAACAAAATTTTGTTTATCATTAAAACTTGTGTCATTATCTGCTGTTCCTCTTCGTGCTTAATTTTTTAAAAATTATTATTGTCGGTTAGTTATTAGGCGTCCACTTCAACCTTTTCGAAGTTATTTCAAAAAATATTAATCAAGTCTGTTCAGTTTATATTGTAAATAATTTATAGCTACATTTTATTTTCTATTGAGTTTGTTAATTATTTACGTTTGCCTCGGGATATTTAAATTTGTTAGTAAAATTTCCATGGTTTACTGGAAGCACGCGCAAACATGTGCCGCGAGTGATGAACGACTATTCCGCATGTGCAAAACTTAGTGTATTGACTGGAAAATCCACGAAGCTTAGCAGTAGAGAATCGATTTATCGTTCGAACGGTCCGCATCGCTTTTACACGTTCTACATAGAACAAAGTATTTACATAAACCGCTTGTCTTTTAGAACATCGCTATCGTTATAAATGTGCTTCGCTACACCCGCCAAAGAGAAGAGTAGTATTTGTTACATCGTTTTTTTTTCGTTGGCACGGCTTCACAAATTACCAGGTGAGTGCTTTTAGTAAACGTTTGATTTGGTTAAAAACATTAATTATTTATTGTTTGTGTAATCAGTCCACTTTTCTCTCCTAATTAGCTATCGTAGATTTACCGCAATATTTTACAATTGGTAAGCTTCTCGCCGGATTTGAGTAAACAACAAACTCAGATAATTAATTATACCGCTCATCAAAGCATTGACAGTTAATTAGCATAATTTGTATAGTTGAGTTGTTTACGAGCATTTGTTATCTGCTGTGCAATAAACATACGTGTTTGTTATCCCCGCTAGGCTATTATAAATTGTTAAGATTTCGTTCTTATCTCATCCACGTTTGTATTCAATTTATTTGTAACCATGACAGAAAAATTGAAACGTAATGGTTTTCTACGTAATACTGCCATTAATTCACTAGAGGAAATGTTTGGAATCGCTCAAAAATGTACTGTTGAAACAGCTTTTTTAGATTTATTTCGCGCACGGTATGAATCTCTGGAAACCGTTAGAGAAAATTTTCTTACACACCATAATTGGATAGTAGGTGCCATTTCTTCCGCCAGTGACGCTGATGAAAAATTTGAGTTGGAAGACGCTATTCGTAGACGCTTTGACAACTATTTTCAAATAAAAGCGCTCTATTTCAAGCTGTTCACCAGCCAATCTTTGCCTCAGGCTGATGTGTCCCGGCCGCTAGATACTTTAAAGTCGAAAGTATCACTCTCCCCGCTGTCGCTGCCTACGTTTGATGGGGAAAGTTGTTTATTTGAGAGTTTTATTGATCGTTTTGCTAGTCTAGTTCATCTTAATAACGATTTGTCGGACGTAGATAAATTTTTGTATTTTCAATCAGCACTAAAAAGTTCCGCACCTCTAACCATTAAAAGCTTTGACCTCACAGAAGCCAATTACACTCTTGTATACACAAAACTTTGTGAAAAATATCGTAATGTTTGACACATTACCTCAGCTCTATGGAACAATATTGATAAATTTCCCAAATTAAACTCCGATAACCCCGTCGGTTTGCAAAATTAGTTGATACTTTTGTCGATAATTTACAAGCGCTTAAAAAATTTGATTTACCCATAGATCAATGGGATTTTATTCTTGTACAAATGATTTTAAATTGCTTGGATGTACACACTACTCGTAGTTTTGAAATGCATCAAGATCCGACCGCTATCTCATCTTATAAAAAGTTAATTGCTTATCTGGAAAATACGTGTAAATCCTTATCGAATTTGTCGTTAAATCATAAAACTGATTTAAACAAAGTTATTCATTCCAGCAACCCGTCTAAGCCTCGATCCGCCGTTTCCATGTTAGTACAGACGAAGTCTATTGTTAATAAATGTCCGCTTTGCAAACAAGATTACAATCTTTATCGCTGTAATGATTTTGTTAAACTCTCGTCGCAAGATCGCTACAACTTTGCAAAAAATCAACATCTTTGTATTAATTGCCTTAGTAATTCTCACATTTTAAATTAATGCCAGTCTACTTTTTCATGCCGCCAATGCAATCAACGCCATCATTCGTTATTGCACTTCGATAGCGTTTCCTCTAAACCCGCTTTCGCTGCTAGTAGCCAGGCTCGCTTGAGCCCGGACACCGCCACCTTTAAGGTATCACCTCACTCTATTCCCGCTATTCAAGACCGCTACAAGCCTTCCGTTCCTCGTGCCTCTGAGTAATCATTGACTTCGTTTAGCTGTAGTAGTACGTCAACTTCGAATGTCGTTTTATTTAATTCTTTAGCTAAACCTTCAGTTGTTTTACTTTCCACCGTTCAAGTGGAAATTGCTGATATATCTGGTTCTTTCCCGCAATTTCGCGGTTTACTCGATTCGGGCAGCATGACTTCTTTTATTTCGCAAGGTAGTGTGAAACGTTTAGGTTTTCGTACTACTCCACATTCTCTTACCCTTAGTGGTGTAGGTTCCATGCGCTCAGCTGCTCAGCATGGCACTGTCGCCGTTTCGCTCAAACTAATAGGTGCTTCTTCACCGATTATTAATTTTCAAGCTGTAGTACTTCCCAAAATTTGTGAAAATTTACCTACTTCTAATATCTCTTTACAACATTTTAATCATCTGGCTAATCTCAAGCTAGCTGATCCGCTATTTGCTCAATCTGGACCCATTGATTTCTTAATTGGCGCGGATATTTTCCCCCAAGTGTTATTAGACGGTCGCATCCAGGGTGATAGCGATCAACCTGTTACTATTAATACCATTTTCGGATATGTATTAATGGGAAACATATCTTCCTCGTCGGCTTCTGAAATAACTAGCTTGTTTTGTTTGACAGATTCTACTTCCCCATTGGAAGATATTGTCGCTAAACTCTGGGAAGTCGAAGATGTCCCCGCCGCACAACCTTTCACGCCTGAAGAAAGTCTTCTTGAAAAATATTTTGTCGATACGTTTCGCCGCAATGAACAAGGTCGCTATGTCGTCTCATTGCCGTTTAGAGATCAAGAACCATTTTTTGCAGGTAGTCGTGATCTTGCCTTACAACGATTTGTTGCTTTAGAAAACCGTCTACTTAAGCAACCTCGTGTTTACGAACAATACGTTTCGTTCATGCGTGAATATCTTGATTCTGAACATATGCAATCTGTTGTTATTGGGTCTCATTTAGATTTTTCTTATTACATCCCGCATCATTGCGTTGTGAAACCCGAAAGCGTAAGTACGAAATTACGAGTTGTTTTCAACGCTTCCGCTAAAACTCTGTCTCAATCGTCCTTAAACGATCACTTGTTTGTCGGGCCGAAGTTGCAACCCGATATCACCGCAATTTTGTTACAATTTCGCTTACATCCTTATGTTGTCACTGCCGATATTCGCCAGATGTACAGACAAATTCTTGTAAATCCCGCTCATTGTGACTATCAACGAATTGTTTGGCGCTTCTCCCCTGAGGAGCCCATTCAGGATTTTAAATTAAATACCATTACGTATGGAATCAATTGTGCTCCTTTTCTTGCCATACGAACGCTTCAGCAGTTGGCCGTGGACGAAGGGAATTCTTATCCGTTAGCCGCTTTCGTACTTCGCCACCATACTTATATTGATGACATCGCTACTGCAAGAATTATACCAAGGAATGGATCTGGTTGCCGGTGCAATCAAAGACTTTATATATAGAGACAAACTTCGGTACATTTTACAATTTGAAAACCTAGACGGTCTCTATGTATCAAACTATTGGCTAGAAAAGGAGATAGAGGACTTGGGTGTCTATTTAAATTTTAAACTGCAAATAAAATTAGATAAAAAAAAATCTATGCCGCATGTACGCCATACAACCAAACTTAAAGCCATTATGTAATAGAAATTCACACAAGTTTATTTTTTATATCGTAACAATTTTATAAAATTTTTCGAACATATTTTTTTCAAAGTCGAATAACTCGAAAACCAATCGACATAGAGTATTGATGCTATGGATAAATATGCTCAGGAGGTCGATATTAACCTAAAATAATATTTATATTTTGTTATATTGAAGTTTTATATAACCAAAATTTCGACTTTAAAGTCGAATTACTCGAAAACTAGATGAGATATCGAAAATTGGCTAGCATATTCTTAATCATCGTAAAAAACTGAACAAGATCCATATATTAAATGTTTGTAAAACGAAAAAAACGTGCAACGGACGACGACGGCGACGACGGCGACGTAGCGATCTTATTAACCTAACTTACTTCGTAAGTTTGGTTGATAAAACTACTCCAAACAAACATAAAGAAAGGACTGTCTTCTGTGTATAACTTTGTATTAAAATTAAGTTTAAATGACTCCATGCTTGGTATTAAATATTTTTAAATTTTGTTATGTATAATGTCAGAATAAACATTTTAAAATAGTATTACATTGTTCTTTATTTATAAAAGGCTATAATGTCACCACAAAATAGCAGTCGCACAGAGAGGGGTGCGCATGGGTAGGAGCGCGCATGGGTAAGAGTGCGTACGCGCAGGGGTGCGCATGGGCAGGGGGTGCGCGCGCAGGGGTGCGCATGGGCTGGGATGTATCTGGGGGTACACGAGGGAAGCAGAAGTTAACAGTCACCAAGCATCTAATTCTTTATTTGGGTGGTAAGGTGTACTTGCCGGTGTATGTATCCGAAGTAAAAAAACGATTTGTACACGCAGCTTATTAATAAAATTAGTTTATCGAGCGAAGATGACTAACATAGCGTCATCCTGGAAGCATATCAATCTACGCATGGGGGGTATAAAGATATAGGCCTAAGATAGTTGTATAGATTTTGTAAATCTATTGTATATATTAGTTTTAAGATTCCATAATTTTTAAGTTCTTCTCCCACCTTCCCTTCTTACAAATCTTCCCTGCTTCTATCCTGGTTCACAGAGTATACGTGTTATCTCCACGTGGTGTTCGCGGAACACTGCGGTTTTAGATTTCTCGGGAAATGGATGGTTAAAGAATATGTCTTGAGTAGCGAAAAAAGTTTCTAAAGGTGGAGTTAAATAAAGATGGGCAAAAATTAGAGATTTGGGTCTTTAAAAGGCGTAACTTTTTAAGGGGTGGTCCTATTTAAAATCTATTTACAGGTTTGGGCTCCCTAGAAAAATCTAATATTAGTTGATGCCAAACAAAATATAGTTATCTTAAAAGAGTGACTACCCCGCGGATAATAAATACAATATACCGCTTGTCAACAAAAAAAAGTTGTAGGGAAATGCAAAAGACGAATTTAATGGGGATCTAGTATTTTAATTTGTTGGTAGTAGAGCTAAGTCCTACTGTATTGTATGCGAGAAAAACCCGATTAAAAAGATTAAAGGAGTCTCACGAAGTGTAGTTAAGTAAAACCGCGGGCCCTAGCTTGGACTGATTAATGTATATGGTTACATATTCTCGTACACATCCACAAACATCTGCATACGTACACATACGGACATAGCGATGCCGGTAGTTATTGTTTAACAAATAGTAGGAAAGATACGTTAGGTGTTAGTGTGTGGAAGCCCATCGGATCGTTGGATTCAAAAAGAACGGTGCGGAGGAATGTAATGGTGGTTCCCGTTAGAATAATCGAAAGTAGTTAATCGAACGTATTAGATTTTTAAATATGCGAAAGTGTAAAAGCCTACATGAGCAAAATTTAATGATCAGACAAGTAAGTGCACAATGTGCTATACTTTTAAAGAAAGTATAGAATGGTCCCTTTGTAGCGGTCCTAGCAGTAAAAAAAGGCGACTGACTACAAGAATAGCAGTAGCGTAGAGAAGGGGTATGCATGTATTACACAGCGCACTGTTACTATAAAATATGTTAGTTTACGGGTAGCTCGAACGTGTAATTGATCACGACTTGTAGATCCCTCGGGGGGGTTAAAAAATCCTGAGACCATTGTAGTTTGAAAAATGTTTGGAAACTATCAGAACAGGAGCGGGTCGAAGTATAAGTTAGATAGATGATTGACCGAGTTTTTTCTACCTTTTACGAGGGAATCGGAAATCGACAGACATCGAGCATCTAATTCTCTATTTGGCCGATATAGAGTACTTGCCGGTACTAGAAATCATTACGTGCTACCGATCGCTATGCGGAAGATTTGGTTCTAGGAAATGAACAACCTACGAAAGCACAGAATATTCGGTATTAATGCTAATTGGTTTAGTGACCGCGCTTGTGCACTCTTCGAGTGTCTTTGGCAATCTTCGATTGTTTCCAAAGATAATATTCAAACCTGCTATTTCCGAAAATATGACGTAGACGTTATTTAAAATTAAATTGCTTTTTTAGTAAGTATTCTGTAGATAACAAGTTTGGTATTCCCTTAGTAAAGGTTTAAAGGGTTTTATTAAGTTTTTGTTTATAGTGACACTGCATCTTCCACAGCAAGACTTGCACCCAATTTGTGTGCGTGTGCTACCACATTTTTGGATTTTTAATATGCACGCAATGCGATTGTTGATCCGTATAACATGGAAGACGTTTCCGGTGTTTCTACTAACTGCATTCGCAGCATCGGCGATGCGAACTGGGTGCATGCATTGGTGCTAAATGTACTGGACGAGCAGCAAGGATTGGCAAAAGATGACGTCATTTAGTTCCCCGCTGAATCCTCAACTTCGTTCGGCTGTCTTCGGAAACCTTCGATTTGCATTCTATAGGGAACATAAAGCAGCTACGCAAGAGTAAAATTTTTAGTTTATAAGTTAGTTCGCTTACAAGTTACACCAAAGTCCTATAGTGCTGATTTTGTTTTGTGCTAAAATGGTACCTGCAAACGTTTTTAAATACAATTTTTGCAGTGCTTCCTATACCTGGAAAAATGCTCTCAAACGGCACCAGAACAAATGTTGTGGTGTAACATCGCTCACGGTTAAGCTTATACATCCGTCAGCAGCAAAGTACTTAAACTGTGTGTCTTGCGGTTTCGCTTTTACGATAATGGACAACTTACTGCGACACAAGGAAAAACAGCACGGTATGTCAATAAGCCGTAAACGCTCAGCTCCGACAGCTGTTAAAGGGTCTTGTACGAAACATCCTCGAATTATGTGTAAATGCACACTTGAGAAGCAACAGACATAAAAATGCAACAGTTACCGCTACTGACGAAGATGGTGTAGAAATGGTTAGTACAGTGTTTAATAATCGTATGGCTAGCTATCGCATAAAGAACACCAGTGTCGACGATGGCGTGTCCGAGTTTCTTTTGACACAAAAAAATATAATTATAACATCTTCTAGCAATATGGAAAATATGTACCAGGTCTTAAACGAAACCTTGTAAACACCGACTTTATATCCAATTAATTAATAAAATTAGTTTGTCGGGCGAGGATGACAAAAGGTACATCATTCCTAATAGTACAGAAACCTACGCGTGGGGGGCATAGATATATAAAATAGTTGCTATATTTGTATATATTTTATTGTGTTTCCTTGTACAAACAATAAGGTAGGTCAGTAAGCAGTATTAAATTGCTATTAATTGGCTTGCATTCAGCGTAGCATTGACTATATAATTATGTTATGAAATGCTTAGTAATTAAAAAATGTTAAACCAGAAAATTTTAAAAGTCATGATTTTAAATATTCTAAAAACAGTACATTACCGTTTAAAAATGGTTTTATATATTAAACACTTATGACCCATAAAGGACTCATTTTTAAAACTCTCGCGGTTTTAGATTTACGGAGATGTTTGGTTAAAGCGTATGTCATAGATGAGCAAAAAATTTAGAGGCTCGGAGCTTTTAAAAGTGTAACTTTGTAAGGGGTGGTCTGATTTTAAATGTTTGCAGATTCGAATTCTGCGTAAAATTCTAGACTAATTTGATGTGTCGTATGTCTAAAAAATTTATAAGGACGATCAGAAATCGCTACCAGCAAAAAATCTTAAAAATAGGGTAGCTCCCTGGGGGATGATGCAATCTAAAAAATTCCTAAATATTGGGGTAGCTGAGAAAATTCTAATATTAATTGATACCAAACAAAATATATTTATCTCGAAAGATGAGCTAAACAAGATAGAAAGTATAGTATGACATTAAAAGCGAGTAGTGGTACGGTGGCAGTATGCTCGCTAGAAGGTATGTGTGTAATTTTGCAGGGGGTGGCCCGATTTTAAATCTGTTTGCATATTCGAATTCTGCGTAAAATTCTAGATTAACTTGATGTATCACATGGTTCAAAAATCTATAAAAACGGTCATAAATCTCTACCAGCAAAGATTCTTAAAATGAGGGTAGCTCTCTGGGGGGTGATGCTATCTGAAAAATTCCTAGAGATTTGGGTAGCTGAGAAAAATCTAATATTAATTAATACCAAACAAGATAGGTTTTTCCCGAAAGATGAAAAATGGTTAGTCGAAGAAAACTATTTGGTCCAGATGATGGAGCAAATGAGGATGCTGGAGCAAATTAGGCGGCGGCGGCCCCATAAACATGCTACTGATGTACTTTTTGTTTATCGAATCAGCGCACTCGCAGCGTTTCTTAACCTTACAAATTTTACTGTTTTTCTGTATCTCCTTTTTCGTCTGTTTTCTCTGTACGTCTTTATGTACCTATCTTTATCTTCTCTTTCAAAAGAAGCATTGGTACAAATTTGTAATGGATTGAGACATCACCACCCTGAGAATTCCCGTTTAGGCCGGGCTGATTATAAGAGTTTCTTTGAAAGTAGTTTATTCTTAATTCGACGACGAATGGCTTCTATACAGTTTAAAGCTCATATATTTTTGGATCAATAGTGAACTTTTCTCAAGGCGAATGAAAAATATCGAAAACTTTCCAAATCAATTTGTATATTTTCGCATTAGGAGTTTTATTCGAGAAATTTAAGCTATAACTTTACAAAAATAATCGTTATAATTATTAAACAAAAGAAATGTCACTAACTACTTACTAACTATTAACTGGTACAATTCATTTAAATTAATAATTAGAGTTACTCGTGACTAGAATATGACCATGACAATCAACAAATTATCGCCTAAAGTTTTATAAATCCATTTATTGTTGTTTCGAGTGCTGCCGAAAGTAATCTTTTCTAAAAGATTTGTTCAATTGTCCTGCTATTTTCACTCGAATCCATAGAGGTGGAAGAGTTGTGAAAAAATGCTGAAACAGATTCTATGTTACTATTTGTATAATGAAATCGTTAAACTTAATTTATACATACTAAGTTATACAACACTATTCTAATAATATTTTGCTACTCGTACACATCGCAAGGCACTAAGGATACAGAGTCAAAATACGAAAATAGATTTAATATTTTTACATTAAGAAAATGTGCAGAGAAGTAAACGTAGGTCCAATTTGACCACTTTCTTAATATAGAAAAATTTCAATACCAAAACCCAACATCATCGTTAGGTCTTCTGTCCTAGAAGTAGTTGGACGCGTACTTTCATTATTTCCTATTTTGAGCTCACCTACACATTATAACATTTTGTGGATTTCTTTGTGGCAAGCTGGATGCCGGTTTGAATGAAATCTGCATGGGTACGGTCTTATTTAAATATGGGATTAACAAACGCACCCTCTCCTAAAGTCATAATACAATAAAGATGAAATTTTAATCCGTAACGAGGGACTTTAGAAGACTTCCAAACTAACTTTGAACTTCCTCCTCCTGTCCGTACATCAACCCATCTTGTAACAGATTATTCATCGCTATAAGTATGTCATAACTTCAGCGGAGTTTGGCGAGATTAACGGGGCAGGGGGGTTTTTACGGATTACCCTTAAACACCACTACACTTAACAGGTGTTTTCCAAGAATACCGTCCGGAAAGTGTAGGAGAAAAATGTAAATAACGGATCTAAACATAAATGCTTAAGGTGAAATATTCTCGTTGTAGAACCTGTAAGAAACAGGTACTCATGGGCTTATGAACCTTATTTTATAAATGTAAATAACAAGATACCAGCACAAAAGGAAAGGAACACAAAACGTAAATGTACTGACCATGTATATTTGAACTCACTTACATGGACGCTTTACTTATTATGAGGAAGATTATTCATCACTTTTAGTATAACTTTTTTATCATTAATCTTACACTTTTGCTGAGAATATTATAGACAGGTGTTCGTCATAACGTTGGCATAGTTACTTACTGAAATCATAAAACCTAACAACGAAAATCATTTCTATTTATCCTTAAATAACAAAAACTACATTCAATTGGAATTTTTACACAAAAAGATCAAACATTTTTATTAGAGTAAAAATAAGTTATGGATTTGTTATCAACTTAAAATGAGTGGATGGTTAAAATTCATACAACCATGGTTGGCAAAAATTTGCATATCTTTCAGATCTAAATCGTGGACATACAATTTACATTAACTGTATTTAAAAATTAAAATGAGCTTTAATAAAAAATATCGCTAACGTAACAAATCCTCCCCAGCAAAATCAAAAGATCGGGGTAGGAAAACAAAAGTAACGAAGCAGTCAGTACTGTACTAAACAAAAAAATTCGCTTAAGAAAACTCAAAGAAAAGCAAATGAAAAAACCAAGAAAATTCAACTGTCATCCGGCTCGAAAAGCCCATATACAATAACAGGAAGAACCAAAAGACAATTCGCTTAAGGTAACTAAAAAAAAATAACAAAAAGAACACTCCAAAATCCATAAAGAATTTTTATCCGGCTCGAAGAACCAAAATACCGGACAAAACCAAAAGCAAAAACGACCACATGGAAAGATAGGTAGGTAGTAACAATAAACGAGGGCAAAGATAGAACGGCGTCTACACTGCCAAAGTCGTCCAAGGACGGATGTTTCTTCTGAAAAGAAACAGTACGGTTTCAACCTCAGAAAACGATTGGTTGCCTGCAGAAAACTAAAAGTAGAAAAAGAAGCGAGGAAGAAAACCAACAGTAATCACCAAAATACGACAAAAGTGTCAAGCCTCAAAGTAAGTCAGAGAACAACAAGAATGATGGATAGAAAACAAAATTAAGGTACTTCAAGCTGTGGTACCAAAGAATCGCAACAAACGAAAAATCGAAGAAGAGAATTGTTAACTAGACCTAAAAGTCGACCAAGTCGTGGTTTCCGAAAAAAATAAAAAATGGACCAAAAAGCACCTACCTTACATGTGATTTTCCAATGCTCCACCCGAAGGTACTACATTGGCCAGGAAGCAAGTTCTTTTTACCTGGAAAATTTGGAATTTTGTCGAACCCTTGGGATCTTTAACGTGCGTGACAACACCCACACACGGGACCTCCATTTTACCTCTCATCCGAACGAGGGCGTATTTTTGTGAAAAATGCTCGTCTAACATTTTTCAAGCGGACCGTGCCGGGATTCAAACCCAGGACATTGGGCGTAGTAGTCACACACATACCAGCTACGCCACGGAGACGCCAAGGAAAGCACCTACCACAGGAAGTGGATTGAAAATCAAACCAAGTCGGCACGAAGACCGACAGAAAGTAAGACCAACCACAGGAAGGAGGAGAGTAATGTGGAGTAAAAGAAACCGGAAAAGTAAGAAAAACCCAAAAAGAACAACACCAAGCAACGAGTACAAGCATCACATAAAAAACCCTAAGAATAACACAAAAGAAAATAAAACAGAATCCCAGTGTAGTTATGTATGAGTTTGTGAGAGAGTGTGAATGTGTGTGTGTATGGAAGTATGTGTATGTATGTGCGCGCGTGTGTGTGTGTTGGACCGCTTTAGTCAGTCGCCTCTCACGACAGGCAGGACGTACCATGGGGCTATTCTATTCCGGGACCCACACGGGGTTTGGGGTACAAGAAGAGAACGAAAGAAAAGAGAACCAAACAGAAATGTGTGTATGTGTTGGACCGCTACAGTCGCCTCTTATGACAGGCAGGTCGTACCGTGGGGCTATTCTATTCCTGGACCCACAGGGGGTTGGGGCACAAGGAGAGAACGGAAGAAAGGAGAACTAAACAGAAATACGTGTGTATAAAGTGTGTGTATGTGTTGGACCGCTACAGTCTCCTCTAATGACAGGCAGGTCGTACCGTGGGATTATTTTATTCCGAGACCCACACGGAGTTAGTGAAAGAAAAGAAAAAAACTCGTCAAAACAGGAAAGTAAATAAAGGATCGTAAAGTCCAAAAGTCAAATCCTAAGGAAAGCAAAATCGGTATAAAAATCTGGGGCGCGAGGACTAGGTATTGGGCTTAAGACGTTTGCGCCGCCAACAAGAAAACAAAATGAAGTCAAGAATAGTAGGATTTCGCCAACATATATCTTCAGGTTCGGAATCAGCATAGACTATTGTCCGTCTCTTTTGGGCAGTTTCTGCAAAACAAGAATAACAGGGGGTGTAGTAGTTGCAGCACATGGTTGAGGAGATGGCGGCGAAGGTGGTTTAGGAAACTCAAAACGCGTTATGAAAGAAAGTTGTTGGTTTTAAGGTTTGTTTGTGAGAAAGTCAACGGTAGAAAGGAAACATCATGGGTTGTCAGAATATCAACTGTAGAAAAACGAAAAGTATTGTCTGTAAGAGAATCAACCTTACGAAAAGAATCACAATCAGAGAACACTTCAGTTACGTTAGATAAAGGGACAGCAGCTGATGAAATTTCATTGACGTTAGATAAAGGATGAGCAATATCACAGTTAGGAAAGAAAACAGCATTGGATATAGGAGTATCAACCTTAGGAAAATAAGCAGAATCCGAAAACACTTTAGCAACATTACATGAAGGAATACAATCAGGTGGAATTTCATCCACCTTACAAGAACAAACAGCATCAAGTAGAACATTGTGAACGTTAGATAAAGAAGTAGAATCAGGTCGACTTTTATCAACATTAGAGAAAGACACACCAGTTAGAATTTCACCAACCTTAGCTAAAAAACAGCAGCAAGTAAAATTTTGTCAGCATTATGTAAAGAATCACAATCATAAAGAATTTTGTCAACATTAGAAAAATGAGTAAGAGCAGGAAACGTTTCTTCAACGTCCGATGAAGGAGTAGAATCAAATAAGATTTCATCAATGTTAGACAACAGTACAAACAGGCAAAACTTCAGCCACAATAAGAAACTGATTCCTTAACAATAGCAGATAAAGAAACAGAATCGGGTAAAACTTTGACGACAACAGCCACATGCATTATAGCTACGAGTTCACTAACTTCAACAGAACCTTCTCTATCCGTATTAGGAGTTATCGTCACTTCAACTACAGCTCTTATTGTACACACGACAGAAATTTCTTGAATAGAATCATTTAAGAAAGCAGAAACAGGTAAAATTTTGACAAAAACAGCAAAAGGCATTAAAGATACAGGTTTAAGAACTTCAACAGGACCCTCTCTGACTGAATTAGCAGTTATCGTCACTTCAGCAACATTTGTACTTGCAGACACGACAGAAATTTCTTGGATAGAATCGTTTAAGAAGGCAGGAACATCTTGCGTTGCTACCTGTAAGTCACTAATTTGAAATATGAGCTCAGCTCGTGGAGGAGGCACAACCTGCGGCGATAGCGAATACGTAGGATCCCTTTAATCATAGTTTGAATCGCAAAGGACAGAAGAAATTTGGTTCTTGTTGGTAGAGGTTTGGTAAGCAGGGACGTGATAGCCGTAGAAGTCAATGATATAATTCAAAAGTTTATATGGCTGAAAAGTATATGATGTGATGGTAGTAGAGCGAGCAGAAGGAGGTACAGAAAAGGATGTAGAACTAGAGACGGAAGAAATTTTGTTCGAAGCATATTTGTCGAAGAAGGGTATGAATGTTTTGATAGTAGTAGCAGAATGACCTGGATAAGGTACAGAAAAGAACGTAGAATTAGAAGCAGAAGAAATTTGGCTCCTAGAGCTGAGAACAGAACTTGGAGTATTATTCGCAGATCTATTAGTAATAGGATGACAGTTGGGATAGTTGTGGCGAGTAACTCCCTTATGTCCGCAACCATAGCAATGGAGTACTCTAGGATCAGTACAACGTGTCGAAACATTGCCAGGTTTGTCGCAATTAAAGCATATGACCTGACGAGTAGAAGCAAAACTAGGAATAAGAACAGTAGGAAGTACAGAAAAAGTATCTGATCTACCCATAGGCGTAGGAGAAATCCTAACAATTCGGTCATGTGAAGTAAAAGTCCTTTTGTCAATGGTAAGCAAGATCCGGTTCAGCAGTAAAAGTATGTTGGTCTAGACCATGAGATACGAGATTATCGGCCTGAATCTTTTGCGGTTCTAACTCCAAACATTCGTTCTTTAATTCATGTAAGGAGCGGATGGTAGGCAAATGGGCTCGATAAAATGGAGCAAGGTTACGAAGCATAATGGACAAGTGATCATCCTGATTGAAAGAACCATATCAATGACACAGGGCCGTCATACACGCAAAATAGTTGTAAAGCTCTCTGATAAACCCTGCTGTCTATTGCAGATACCCTTAGTCAGTCTTATCGCACAATCAGTTATTTTGAATACGAATAACAAAAAATGGTAAAAAGTAGCTAAATGAATGCTAACCGTAACTCGATAAAAGCTAAAAAAAATTATTGTGAGTACATGACAATTTAAACTATATCCTACGGATAAACTTCAGGAACACCAATAGGAGTGGAGCAACAAAATAGAAACTAGGAAAAGGAATAGGACGCCAGCGTTTTCAACGGGCTAGAATTATTGGCGAAAACACAATTTCGATAATCTGAAATAAGCCAACCAACGATATTGAGCGATCAAAAAGAAAACGAAGGTAAAATTTAAGATGATCGAACCCACACAAAAAATAAAGAAAATCGATCCCCAAGTGAGGACCACCAAAGGGGCTGAAAGAAAAAATCAATACCAGCTCTAACGCAAAGAGAAAATAAAATTAAGCAACACCAGGCCCAGAAACGCGAGTAATGTAGGAACTAAGACCGTACAAAAAAATCGGCCCAGAAATTTAGCAACAGAATCGGGGCAAAAGTTGAGCCAAACAAAATCGAAGTCAAAGTTAAACGTAACAAAACTGGAGTCAACGTTAAACAAAACAAAATCGGAGTAAAAGTTAAACAAAACAAAATTGGAGCCCCACGCCAGGGCGTCAGAATGTATGTTACGTACATCGACGGGCTCAATCGGCGAGTAGGCGGGGTTTTATAATTACCAAAAATAAAGGGAAGGCCTGAGATAAAAAAAGAAATCTACAATGCTCATTAATACATATAATTACTCTAAATGACATCTTGGAGGGACATAACATTATAATTTGAATAAGGGCCGCTATACTTGCGGCTACGTCCCCAATGCTCCATACGAAGGTACTACATTGGACAGGAGGGACATAACAGCGTGGTATACCCACAAAAAATCAATAACTACAGTGTAAATCTATCAGAAAAAAAAAGAATCACTATTTGAAACGGCGAGCTGCAGTTTTTAGATCACTACCAATCTTAATTAGCAACAAAAAAAGTTCAACTCTAAAAACAACAGCTCTAAATCATCATTGTAATCCTAAAGTTAATATATATGAAATTAAATATATAAAGTTGTCCAAAAAAAACAATCCCTAAATAATAGAATATTTGTCTTAATTAAACTAAATTTATAATTTCAAAAACAACTGTTTGAAACCACCATCGTAGACATCCAATTAAATATATAAAATTGTCCCAAAAAAACCATCCGGCAATAATAGAATATTACCAACACATATCCCCTCACCGAAAATAATCATTTTACAACTACCGAGTTGTAGTCATCGAAACGAAAAGCAATGCCTCAATATCACGGCCATAAATACTAAAATAGTTCAGTAATTTTTGTGTATACGAACCAATCTTGTAAATGCATGAGTCACGCGTCCACGGTACTGGGTTTATTATACCCTCTCTAGAGCCAGGGCGGGACAGATGGACTTGGGACCACGCAACCTGTGTATTCTTCCACACCAAGAGGAGCGGTAACTCAAACAGACCGTTATGTCCACCTGAAGAAGCGCACAGTGGTGTGTGCACGAAGAGTTTACAGCGAACGGAAACGACAATTATACTTGATCGTATATAGAAAAGAAAATGAATATTAATTCGTTTGATAACACGAATTAACGTCCATGCCGCCGTTATCAAACATACAAATGTGATTACAAACTTGAAACAATTTTAACAAATAAGTACGATCCATCATTTCAACGAGTCTTTTTGTTGGAGTAGTATCACACATGAATATGCTCTATAGAAATAGGTATTACGCCAGCGGATACCTCGAACAAGGTACCGACTATTTAAATTATGGAGTAAACTTTTCGTTTTAAAGTAAATAGATTTAAGTTGAAAATTATTAGAAAGCGTACTTATTGTAAGAAAGGTCTAATATACCAGGTGTTGTTTGAATATTGAAGCAGAATCTATGCAAATGAATAACGAAAGAAAAGGATACGGATTAGTTCCTTGTCGGAAAGTGAACGTAACACCCCCCCAACAAAATTAAAAGGTCGGGGTAGGAAAACAAAAGAAACGAAGCAGTCAGTACTGTACTAAACAAAAAAAAATTCGCTTAAGAAAACTAAAAAAAAAGCAAATGAAAAAAATCAAGAAAAATCAACTGACAACCGGCTCGAAAAGCCCATGTACAATAATAGGAAGAACCAAAAGACAATTTGCTTAAGATAACTAAAAAAAAGAATAAAAACACTACAAAATCCATAAAAGAATTTTTATCCGGCTCAAAGAACCAAAGCACCGGCCAAAACCAAAAGTGAAAAGCAACACAGGGAAGGATAGATAGGTAGTAGTAACGAACAAGGACTAAAGTAGAACGGCGTCAACACTGCCAAAGTCGTCCAAGGACGGATGCTTCTTCCGAAAAGAAACAGTACGGTTCAAGCTTCAGAAGACGATTGGTTGCATGCAGAAGAACTAAAAGTAGAGAAAAGAAGCGAGGAAGAAAACCAACAGTAATCACCAAATACGACAAAAGTGTCAAGCCTCAAAGTAAGTCAGGGAACAACAAGAATGATGGATAGTAAACAAAATTAAAGTACTTCAAGCTGTGGTACCAAAGAATCGCAACAAACAAAAAGTCGAAGACTTGGAGTAGTATAAAAAGTAATTATGCTCTATAGGATAAGGTATCAAACCACCGGATACCTCAAACAAGGTACCGACTATTTAAATTATAGAGTAAACTTTTCGTTTTAAAGCAAATAGATTTAAGTTGAAAATTAATAGAAAGCGTACTTATTGTGTGAATATTTAAGCAGAATCTATGTAAATGAATAATGAAAGAAAAGGATACGGATTAGTTCTTTGTCAGAAAGTGAACGTAATAATGGTTTCTTATTTTCTTTTTGTTTATACCCCAGAATATCTCCGACCAACATGTTTAAGCTGGATTTAATGTTATTCCATTCTGATGATATTGTCGGAGGTTTTCACAGCCAGAGTCATTATAAATATTTGGGGTTGGGACCGTGTTATTTTATAAATTAAGGTCGACGTTTCGCCCACTTTTGTAAGAGGCTTCATCAGGATAAGAAAAGAAATCAGTAATAAAATAAAAATATAAAAAAAAATACATATAAGAATGATAATATTAAGTAGACAAGTTAAAGTGTAAAGGGAGGAATTACTCCTGAACTAGCAGACACACTAATTTATTCAAAGCCAAAAGGTGTCTTGTGGCGAAGTAACTGCTGAAAGTGGTTGTTTATATAAAGCGAGAACTTGATGCATGAATGATCATTAATAAAGAGGATTGTCGTAGCGGATCAGTGAACATCAGGGTTCCGCTGTTGTGAACATAGGCTTGTTTTCCAAATGGGGGAAAGGTAGTAGCCATCGGCTTTGTTTTGGTTATTAGAATTTTTATTGATTTCTATGGATTCTTTCATTTTTCTATTGTAGAAAAATGAAATTCTGGCAATTAGTTTCGTCTTGTCAAAGTTAATGGTATGGCCTGTTTCATGTTGGTGTTCGGCCACCGTTGAGCGATTGTACTGGCTTGTTCTCAAGCATCGTGTATGCTTGTTTAGTCTAGTCTGTAGTGATCGTCCTGTTTCTCCTATATATACTAAACCGCAACTGCAAGGTATACTATATACGCCTGGGGTTTTAAGACTATTTTCGGAATCTTTTGTGGTTGGTAATATTTGTGAAATTTTATTGGTGGGTTTATAGATTGTTTTGATGTTGTGTTTACGTAGAATTTTACCAATTCGGTCTGTTACTCTGTGTATATATGGAAGGATTGCTGAAGATCGTGTATCGGGATTACAGCGTTGTTTGGGGTTTCGGGTAGGATGCAGATGGCAGTTTATTACTCTGCGGATATCTGAGTTACGATAGCCGTATTTTATAAGACTGGTTTTAAGATGGGTCAGTTCATTAGATAAGTGTTCTGGTTGTGAAATCTTAATTGCATGGTGGACTAGAGAGTTGATTACCGATGATTTTTGTGAGGGATGATGATGTGACGACGCATGTAGGCATCTGTCTGTGTGTGTGGGTTATCGATATACGGAATGATCTAGTCGTCCGTTAGGTTGGCGCTTCACCAGAACGTCAAGGAATGGCAGAGTTCCGTTCTTTGCAATTTTTATAGTGAACTTAATATCTTTATGTTGATTGTTTATGTTATCTAGAAAATTATTGAGCGTTGATGTCCATGGGGCCAGATTACAAAAGTGTCATCTACATAACGGAGCCAAGTTTTTGATTTAAAGTCTGTGGATTCTAGAGCCATGGATTCTAAAGACTCCATGAATATATTGGCCACAATAGGGGATAGAGGTAAGCCCATTGGTGTGCCCGAAGTTTGTTTGTAAAATTGTCCGTGAAAGACAAAATAGGTAGAAGTTAAACATTTCGCAATGAAGGTGGCCAGCTACTTAAATTCGTTTTCTTGAGGTAGGAGTTGTTTAATAATGGAGACAGTGTTTATGAGAGGTACGTTTATAATTGAGGGGTGTTACGTCAAAACTGACTAGTATATCATTAGGGCCTAGCTCAATATTTGCAATTAGTTCTATGAAATGAGTGAAGTTTAAAACATTAGTAGGGGTGTTACCGGAATAAGGTTTTAAGAAATTTGCCAGTTATTTTGCCAGATGGTAGGTTGGCGAATCAATTGTGCTAACTATCGGGCGCAGAAGGACATCAGGTTTATGGACTTTTGGAAGGCCGCACAAGCGAGGTGGTTTAGATTTGCGCAGTATTATGTGTTTTTGGATAGTTTTGGGAATATTAGAGGATTTGATAAGTGCTGAAATTTCCCGTTCAAGGTTTGAAGTGGGGTCTTTTGTTATAGGAGTGTAGGAATCGTCTTCTAATAATTGTTTAATCTTTTCTTTGTATTGTGTACGGTTTAGAATTACATACGCATTACTTTTGTCTGCAGGGAGTATAACAATTTTCTTGTTTGTTCGTAGGTGTTTAAAAGCCGTAATTTCTTGCTTTGTCACATTTTTGTTAGGAGTTTTGGCATGTCGGAGGCATTAAGTTGTTTCAAAGCGTTGGCATCGTTTTGGGGTAGAGATCGGATCGCTGATTCTACAGAGCTAATGATTTCCTCTGCGGGAATTTTTCTGGGTGCAATTTAGAAGTTTAGTCTTTTGGACAGGATATTTGGTTTGTTTTCGGATAGGATATGTTCTGATCGGTTTATGACGGCATTTGAGGACAGCGTCTTTGCGTAAGATGTTTTTTCAGGGCGTGAAAGGTTCTTGGAAAGTTGCAAGAATTTGCGTAAGTGGGCCTTTGTGGTGAGTTCGGATGTTTTTGGGGCTTACAAGTATGAAATTCGGTCAAACAGAGTCCAGTCATTGTAGTTAAGCGCGGCGGATAATGTTAGATGGGGCTGTAGGAGTTGTTTAGAAATATTGTCTATTTCTTTTCGAGTGTTGGGAATTCGTTCGCGAAGAAGTGAGAGTTCTGCTGTGTGAAGTTCTATAATAGAATCCATAGAAATCATTAAAAATTTTAATAACCTTAACAAAGCCTATGGCTACTACCTTTCCACCATTTGGAAAACAAGCGGAACCGTAACGTTTACTGATCCGCTACGACACTCCTCTCGATTCATGATCGCTCATGTATCAAGTTCTCGCCCTATATATACTACCACTTTCGCTACTTTCACCAGTTACTTTGCCACAAGACACCTTTTGGCTTTGAATGGGCTAGTGAGTCTGCTAGTTCAGGAGTAATTCTTCTCTTTACTCTTTAACTTGTTTACTTAATATTATCATTCTTATCTTTATTATTTTTTTTATATTTTTATTTTATTACTTATTTCTTTCCTTGTCGGCCTTAATTTATAAAATGACACGGTCCCAACCCGGAACCATAAATATCCAATCTGTATGTTTGTTTTAGTTTGTTTTCTATTTTTCTTAATTTTTCTTGGGCATTAAACCACATTCTGTTTCTACTTCCTAGTATCACAAATTTTCGTGACGTATTTCAACAATTCGTTTGACTTTTTCTCAAATTTTTTGATGGTGTTTTAATTTTTTAGTTTCTCAAAGAATGTCCTTTCTCATTCCTTTTCAAAAATTTTTAATTTAAGCGCTGCTTTCATAATTATTATGTTGTGATCAGTGTATATCTAGTTGTGGGTAGTTTCTACAGTCTTCTACTCGATTTCTAAACCAGTGGCGAACAAGAATGTAATCTATCTGTTAACTTTTTCTCACTGTAACTAGAGGTAGGCGTGTATACTTGTATTATTACCATAATTACCGGTGTAGATTCTAATCTAATCATGAGTACGCTTTTATTATTTTGTAAGTAGCTTTTTACACAGTATCCTATGTTTTTCGCATAACTATCCCCACACAAGAATTTCCTTCCTCTGATTCTGTGTGAATTACAGTCTCCTGCTCCAAAAATCCCCCAACTCTGGCCGTTGAACGACGCTAGTCCCTACTGTCTAATTCTGACCTATCAATTTCAATTTTCAAACTCTCCAGCTTCTTGCTTCTGAGTTACCACGCTCCGACTCGCAAAATGTTTTTAGCTCTTTATTATATCTTTCGAGTACATCATCCAAAGAAGTCCCCTTCCGGAGTTCCAGAATGCCACCATCTTAAAAAACATTTTTAGTACATCGTGCACTGAGCAATGTGGCGGCTTTCCGTTGCCTTCCACGTCGCAGTAGTGTGCCTTAGATTAACCATTCCAGGCTCCTATAATCTCTGCTACTATGAGTACCGAAAAAACTGCTACTCTCTTTAGGGGATGTCATAGTCTGGTTCCTTACTAAAGACCCCACTAATTTTGTTTAACCTATTGTTCGGGTCTCTAGATCACTGAATCAAAGTCTTTCTACCAGTTCGAGTATTTTATAACTTCTTCAAGGTGCAGGCCCGTTCAGAACAAAATACGAATTATTATTAATTATTTGGGTTTTGCATGAAACTACTCAACTTTTTAATATTCAATTTTAAAATAAATGTTAAAGTTACCTTCCATATATCAAAATATACTGTAAATAAATAAAAAATATTCTACGTGTTACGAACTATGTTAATTTTAACATTTAAATTAATTAAACCTTATGGAAATTAAAGCAAGCAATTTATCTCAATGGCTACAAACTTGTCAATTACGCCTTTTTTATTAAAATACCGTCGCCTAAGTGTATTTTAACATAAAAGTATAATTCTTTAAATATAAAACCTGCTATCAGATCCTAAAGACTGTGTTTGGTCGATAAAGTTCTTCCTTTTTTTTTTAAAAATATACCGGTAATGCGGCGATGCGTTGCTTTCCGGTTATAAATAAAATCTATTATACTGTGTGGGTTTCACAATAATAATTAATTGCTGTAACATGTGTGAATTAAAAATGTTTGACAAAGTTTCTTTCCAAATGCCCGAGCTTCTTCTTTGTTGATTTACTAACGTATGCAAATGTTGTCATATCAATCACCTCGTCTCCTTGTATTATGAGCAAATTAAATTCAAAAACTTCCATTTTGTATTTAAATCTGAATTTATCTTATGATTTTATAACTTTGTTAATGTCTTGTGAAGAGAAATATAGACCAATCTATGAAGTCACAAAAACAGCGAATCGGCCATTGATTGCTTCCTTTATAAATTGCCAACAAATATAGTTGAGGTGATCCATTTTTGGTTCAGAAACAGAATATGAAATTCTCAACACGGTTGTTTGGTATTAATTAATAAATTTTCAATGCTTCTCCACAATTTTTATTTACATAACGACATATGTTTGGTTACCTATATTGGTATTGTAACATGCCAGTTTTCCACTGGTCATGTTCCAGTTTTTAAATTATTTCCTTACGCATTTCTCCCTTTTTTTTTCTTTATAAATTAAAGAAAGTTCCTCTTTTATTTATCTTCATGTACCGTATTTTGTATATTTAAAGTATAAATTATATTTAGGTTGTGTTATGTCATAACACAAATTCGTAATTTTCATCCATGCAAAGACTTAATTTCGTTCAAAATAAATGTACCTCTAATTATACCACAAGTTATTTGGGTTACTACTTCGAAAGGAAGTAATAAAAAGTAACCCTATGTTTTTGGTAGTTATTATACAGTAACACAAGTGAAGTAGTGTTACAGGCGGAAAAGCTACTAAGTGTATCTTTTCCAGTCAAATTATAAAATGGGGGCGGCCTGTAAAACAAAAATTAAAGGGGGGTCACCGGCACTAGCTAGCGGAAGGTCGTGGATCATATAGAGGGTTAAAATTTTGAAAAAAAAGGTTAAATTAATTTATAATATACTACAAAGATATGGCACTTACCTTTCATAAAATATTGTGGCTTAATGACAATTGCCAAGGGCGCCAGACAAGTCGAGAATGTCCAAATGTTCGTACAAAACCTTGAGAGACTTGTTATCCCAAGGAGGACAATTGTTCCTTTTAATCAATTCCTCACTTTTTTACTACTTATAAAACTTCCATGATAAAAAAAATAAAAAAAAGACTATTGACTTAATCAACGGTAACAAAAACTATTTAATTCACAGAGCAAGAAACGTGAACCTCTTACATTTATTGATTTTGCGTTAGAAATATAAGTGAATAGGTGACTATGGAATTTATGAAAATTTTGAGTACATAAGTAGTTATCAAACACTTGTATATGAACGAAAACTTATATTATAAATCATACACTAAATTAATCCTACGGTTTATGGCCAAAACGTCCTAACAAACAAACTAACTAAAAATTGGTCATGCTACTTAACTATAAAATTTTACTTACTAAAAATTGTCCATTGTTTGAGGGTTTGTCTTCCAATGTAGAACAGCTCTTAAATTGGGGGAGAGAATCTCGCTTGTTGCATCTGTCCATAAATTTTTAAAGAATTGACTGGCACACGATTCCGGCAGAATTTTTGACAATATCACTTACTTGTGCGTCACACGCCTACAAGTTTTTAATATTTATCTTGCATCACTATAAATCCGCGAACATATGGGCATAACCCTCGCGAAACTGGAAGAGTACTCACCTCTTTCCAATTTTTAAGTATCCTGATACGAAGTGGAATATTCTATCTGTGAGCCGGAAAACGCTACCCGCGAACTACGCTTCTCTCTACTTCTTGACCACGGACGGTCCCATTGGAAAAACTCCCCGTCTTTTGGCTAAGCCTTGAGTTATATAGACTAAATTCCTACCCTAATAATTATGTACGTTATTTTCTGTTATCCAATGACTGAACAGAACCTCCCACAAAACAAGATTTCAGAAACCAAATCCAACCCCTTTTTAGATGAGAATCACGGAAGCAATTATTTTCCCATTAAATGATATTTTACCTTCTACGAATTACTTAATTATTGCAATGTGGAACCTATCTATGGCGACAGCAGTCTGGCATTAACAAAGACCGGCTAACCTACTTGAGCCGAAATGGATTTTAAATACAATGGATGTCTCCAGACTACTTAAAATTACTTGTAATATTTGAACAAATCAAATTGGAAATAGTTTCCGCTATTTATAAAAGGTTTCGTTTTTGTATAACCGCTGTCAATCAACAAAAGTATTAAGAAGGTTAAGCGTTTCAAACTGAAATTGGTTTACGCTAAGAGGTACTATTACATTTTAATTGTATCAGATTTTTCAGTCTGTAACCGACCTAACTTTAAGAGGTTTATTGTATTTGACTTACGAGGGTAGAGCTTTAAATTATTATGTCCTGCCGCAGGAATTTAGTAGCCTGAAGCTATCGGTAAATGTGGTCTTTTATTAAAAAGGATCCTAAATAACATGAGGTAATTTATTGGTGTAAATTTTTGTTTATACTTTATTCAAGTTACTGAATTTTTAATTAATTGATTTGTTTATTCGTTAAGATTACAAAATAATGTTACAGTAGTTTTGAATCTACAATTAGTAAAAGATTTACCTTGACGTAGTTTCCTCCCTGTATTATCGGCCGATCGATCTTTAGTTGTCTGCGCATTGCAGCTCTTTATTCAAATTCGGTTATGAGATATCACGTCATTTGTTCCCCAAGATTCCTGGTCTTTACATGGTATGTATTAGAGTCCTACGCTATGTTATAATATTTTAACAAAAATAATTTTATAGGAGCAGTTGATATTACGTTTTATATTTCCGCTGTTAACTAACCTATCGATTGGTTTAACGATGGTAAGGATTGTTATAGATAAAATCTGTTACAATTTCAATGTACCTTGTGGCATTTTCTAATACTTATACAAAATTGTATTGTAGGGTCCTTCCGAGAGGCTAACCTGTACTTGCTTCGAAGTATGATTTTACTCGACTTTGATGCTACCTTATAATTTCTACCTAGTTTAATTTAAAGTACCTGCACTATTAATTGCAAGAAGATGTCTCTGAAAACCTAAGTTGTTTCTAAATTATGTACCGTAAAAGGCCATCGTAATAACATTGCAGGGGATTCAATTATCTGGTATTTGCCGTTTTACCTTACGAGTACAACACAAAATGAAGTTGGTGTTTTATTACTTGTAAAGCTTATCTACTTTGGATGGCAGATGTTTTGTTCCTTCATTTGAATCGACTCAACTACCAGCTTTGAATATGGTTAACAAACCACATGTCTGAGTTTATAATTTTGTTTGCAATATTTAGCAGCAGGTATCTTTCTTAACAAACTGTAATTAAGGAAATACTCAGGTACGTGTCTTACATTTAAGTTTTTCTTATGAGATAATTTTACACAAGTAAAATTGAAGTAAAAGTTTTGTTACTGTATGTGGACTGCTTTAGTGTCTGTAAAATAAATTTGTTAATTTTACATAGTCCCGCTTCAACGTAACACATGTTCAGATAACCTTAAGTAAAGAATTTAATACAATAAAAGTGTACGCCCTAGGTTTCATGAAACTGGAGGTTAGAGTACTTTTATTGCTCTTTGTTTTTGCTAAAGCAATAAAAGTTTCCTTACGTACTTAACACAAGATAGGTACATATGTGTTATTGATATATTAATAACTAAAGTGTTTCTTCTTATTTGTTGCTTATTATAATATTAGCATATCTGTAACTGTGAAGTTTCTTACACGTAGGTGACACAAAAACTTAGTTATGTCTGAAGGTTTTCTCAAACATAGTAAAATTAAAATTGTTCTCAATAATAGTAACAACTAAATTAAAGATAAACTAATTCAACCTAATATTTAATCTAATTGTGTATTTTGTTTCGAATTGAAGATATTTTGTAATATAGCCGAAGTACTTAATTTATATTCTCTCTGTTTAATTGTTGACACTCCCATATTTTCCTCCCTGAGATTTATAAGTCCATGCAGCCTCCGAAGCCTATAAAGGTCGGTGCCAGCTGCGCCGAAGTATGCTCCATATTTCGTCGTGTGATTACTTTTTCTATAACACCAGGAAAAAGTAAACCACAGTATAGATGTAAACAATAAGCTATTAATTGTGTAGCAAATAAAATTAAAGTTAAAACTTATTATGTATAAATATGTTACATTGACGGCGACAGAAAAATATTAAAAATTGAATGACAAATTGATGATAGCGGCTGATAAAAGTTACTATATAGTTAGTTAATTTGACATTATTCTGGTGTTAGATTTTTAGAAAAATAGTTCTTTATTGAAGTTCTTTATTTCGTTAACACACCAAAAATTATTCCTTGAAATAATTTCAGAAATTTCTAAAAAATTTAGGAGATTGCTTTTTTTGTCGAATATGTAAAATTTCAAAGTTTCGAGGATTGAAAGAACGACTAGCATTATTGATATGATTACCAAAGGCAGATTTTGATTGGTTTTCTAAATTCACTATGTTCTTTTTTATCAGTTTTACATGTTCATTAAAACGAATTTCGTAAGCGCGACCTGTCTAGCTCATGTAAAAGGCTTAATTAACAAGAGGAACATTTTAGCATATATGTATCAAATTTTTCTAAAAGAGGATTTTATGTTTGTTGAGAACTAAAAGATTTTGAAGATTCTCAGATGAATTGAAAACAATATGGATGTTATATTTATTGAAAAGATTTTTTAATAGCAGAGAAATTGAAGAAAAGTAAGGAGGTTGAAGTATTTTTTAATGAAAATTAGGGGAGTAAGGTTAGTAGGGTTATTTAACCGGTTTTTGATTTTTGAAGTAAAGAAAAGACAATGTTGTTTGGATAACCATTATTATATACAGTTTGTTTAATAATATTTAGTTCATAATTATAATTTTTAATATTCGTGAGAGTGGTAAGTAACCTTCTGATTAGAAATCTAAAGTTTGCCACTTTGTAAAGTCCAGGGGTGGTTGGAATTGTGAGGAATGACAGAATCTGTTGCTGTGGGTCTTCTATATATGTTAAATAAAATTTTGGAAAGAATATTGTGAAGTAGTAAATCAAGAATAGAGATAGTATTATTTCCATAATACTCTAAAGCGAATTTTAAATTGGGATGTAAAGCACTGAGCCAGTTGTGAAAATAATTTAAGGAAAAAGTAGGACCAATTTATTCCCTAGCACAACTCCATCAGATTTCCTTACCATAATAAATAATCTCATTATAGAATCCAACTTCAATAATGAACAAGCTAATTGCATCTTATCTTTAGTAAACCTTTCCTTGACACAAAATTTGTTCATATTATCAACAGCAATTAGGTTTAGCTGTGGCTGCAAACTTGTCACCTTTTTTAACAGAAATCTTATGCATAATTTAGAAAAATACTTATCAGCAAACACATTTTTTAAAAAAAAAATTTTATTTTAGGTTCGTTTTATTGATGACATTTTAGTTGTTACTACTGGTTCTATTTTTTCTATAAATTCTTTTCACAACTGGCTCAATACTTTACATCACAATATAAAATTCACTTTAGAATATGAAGAAAATAACACTCTACCTTTTCTTGATTTACTACTTCACAATACTCATTCCATAATTTCATTTAGCATATATAGTGTTGACTATATCACCATTCCCGCGCTGAACACAGAACAAACTAGAGAATTGCAGTTGACTATATCAAAATACACGAGCTGAAAACAAAACAAAGACTCACGAGAATTTCCTGCTCATTTTTTGTGGTACCCAAAAATCAGCACGCTTATTGGTCAAACAAAATTTGGAGATTTATTTTACACTCGAAAATTGAAAAACACAATTTCATTGGTTAAAGACATCATTAACGTTTTTCAACACAGGAAGCATAGGAAATGGAAGTGTATAAATATTGTCACCGACCTTGTCTCGTGACAGTGTACATCTTTATAAGAGAGGCGCGCGGTTCGCAGTAGCTGGACACGACGCTCTCAGCGTCGCTATAGTGCCTTGTAACTCTAAAATTTTTCAGCTTGTAGATGTTGTGGTTTCTTGAGTTGTAGTGTTTCTACCAGGTTGATCTCCTTAATTAAATAAATAAAATAATAAATATATATGTAGGACTGGATTCCAAGAGCCTGCTCCTGAAATCCTCTTGATTTGGTGCAGCGAGCAGTTTCCCAGATCCTCCCCTTAGTTGTCCTCCTACTACACAGTATTCCGGATCCTGGGTCCACTGGCCTGTGGTTTTTGCCTAACAGGACTGGCTACTCGCCACAAGCCGCTCCATCGTCAGGTAGCTCGTCTAAACAGGACTGACGGATGTGAATCCCCGACGACTTCACTTGTGTACCCATTCCTCGGCGCCCCGCATAGCTGGAGAACTCCCTCGAGTCGTCACCGTTCCGCTGCTCACCTTTGATCGCCCGGAGGCGGTGGTAGAAATACGCGAGTTGCTACACCATTGGCGTCTGGGCAACAACTCAGGCGCGCGGTCACAACACCTGCATATATACCTTAACACGGCACGCCCCTTTTACGATAACCACAACCCCCAACACAAAAATTGCGCACGCTGATTGGCTGCAGGTCGCCCCACCATCCTTAAAAGTATTAGGGATGGACTCGGACCGGGCCGGGCCGGGCTTTAATAAGCCCGGCCCGGTCCGACGCAGAAAGGTAAACGGCCCAGCCCGAGGCCCGACTCAGCGGGCCAGCCCGGCCCGGTCCGAAATTTCGGGCTGGCCCGATTTTCATTCAGTGAATGAGAAGATATTTTATTCAATTGTGTTCAACAAGTAATTATCATTCTTTTGATTGATTTAAGAGTATAATGATTAAGAGTTACAATCAAAATACTTGTGGAACATACCGTAGTACATCATTTGATTTTTGATTCTTTGAAATTCCTAGAAATATGTAACAAAAGTACAAAATGTTTAGCAATATTTAATGTTTATGAAATTGTTACAGACGGATTTTTATAGCCTTTTTTTACTTTGAGAAACTGAAACTCTTGAAATTGAACTTTGATCTATAATTTGACTGTCTTTGTTCTAGTTCCTTTAAATTTTTATTTGACCGACTGACAAATCGTGCCAAAGTTCAAGATTTAACACTTTTGGTGAATTACTGAATGCTAGAAATTAAATAAATTGTTTATAGGTCATAGTATAAACGGTACTAAACTTCATCGGTTAATATCTCAAGCGATTGAAAATTGGTACCTAATGTTATTAGAACTTAAGGAACATGAAATTCAAATAATATACCGAATGTTTGCTAAAAAAAATTGGATTTTCAAATTGTGGTAAATAGAGGATATCTTAATTTTTAGAAATACATATTATCTGATGGAATAGAAGTAAAATAAAGTAATTGTTTAAGGTTGAAAAGTTTTTAAAAAATGATTACCAAAAGGTATACATCAGTACATTGATCCTTTTATATACCAATAAAATGTTATTTACTTTATCCTTTTCTTATGGCACGACGATAATAGCATTATTATACAAAAGGCTAGTTACGTTACTGGTGATAATATCAAAATATTCAAAGTATGAAATTCAAAATTTCATGTACCCTATAACTATAATCTACGAATAGACGATTAATGTGTTGTTTTCGAAAATTTTATTGAAAGCGTTATTTTAAAATACATGCAGCAGTAAAGAATCTAACACTTATTAATATATACTACATGGTAGCGTTTAAAGAGTTATTTGTATATCAAGGCCGCGAAATTGTTTTTTAGCGGACCGAAAGAAATTATATCGCATAGATCGCTTGCGACGGAAGCAATATAATCTCGAGGTCGCTAAAATAATTTCGTGGTCTAAGTACAACCGTGCATGGTTTTATTACAAAATTTTTTCACTTAACTGATTAAGCTATAGCTAGAATTTATATGTTTATATAGTGACTTTACATCACACTTTGCTATTGAAATGATATATTTTAAACACCGACAGTATTCTTAAAAAATTCCTGAAAACTGTCAGACTGCGATAGTACTACATAGTTCAATTTCCTACACTATTTCAAAGCAAGCGTTTTTTCCTGCTCTTTATTTTTACATAAATGTTTAGTATTCTATATCTATAGGTTATGTTTTAAAAATGAATAAAGAATTAATCTTTTTTGTGATTAGGTGACCTATAAACATGTTTAACTATATTGGAAAAGATAAAAAAATCTATAAACACAAAAATGAACCTTTTTTATTGTTTGAGTTTTTCATTTCCCACTGATTCGATAACATTTGTATGTGTTGTCAAAGTGTTTTCACGGAATACTTTTCGAGTTTACTTCAAGACGCTGCTTTTAACTTCTTCCAAAGCCTTTTTACACCTTACTTCTAGGAAAAGCATTACAAAACAGCATCTTCGTATTTAGAGCGTTGACGTTTTATATCTTTTTCGCGTTATAAACTTGGACATTATATCTCTAAATTTAATTACGGAAACAACACTACAAAAAGCCATTAAATTTACAATATCTATACAGAAAGCAGACAATAAGTTTGTACGTTAGGCATTTGGTATATGTCAAAATTAAGGCGCCTTAAATAAAAGCATTTCTTGCCTGTATTTAAATTAAATAAACATGTCCTGTATTTTAAAACAGTACAAACATTAAAGGTGTGTTAATTGCGCTTGTGTAAATGTCAAATAAGGAAAACTTTATTAAAAAATTGGTAAAACGAACGTTGCAATAACTCTCTAGTGTTTTATGCGGTAGACATAAATTATACCCGCGATTGATAATATCGACGTTCGCCGCATAATTGAAATTTGAAGTATATACATATACGTAATATAAATCGTACAAACTTTTGAATTATGAATAAATTACCTAGTTCGATGTTCCTGGGCATTTTTAACTTGCCTAAAGTACAACATGAGAGACATTAAATCGAACTAGAAAAAAATATTCGGGATAAAAAGTGAGTTATAATTACACTTCTCCTTTACACTCAACAAGACGAAAAAACTGATTATTAATGGGTGTATGAAGACACTAAGTGAAAATATAATTAAGAATGTTTACTTACTCAATGTGAGATAGAAGTGAAAGGACAGTGGAGTATCTACTCATGCGTTTTCGGCCCGAAAAATTCGTGCCGGCCCGGCCCGGCTCGAAAAAAGATAGGCCCAGCCCGGGCCCGGCCCAAATAAAGTACTCAACGGCCCGGCCCAGATTTGAGCCCGCAATCGGGCCGGGCCCGAACAGCCGCACAACTAGCAGGAAACGGACAACAGATGAACGTGCTAGGCAGTGTAACCATTTCATTCCACATTGGGCAAACCACAGACACCGAGGAATTCATGGTAGTGATGGACTTCGTAAAAGAAGTCATTCTGGGACAGCCATGGTTTGTAAGGCACAAGGCCATGTTGGATTATGATCGAGGATGTATTCATTTTGGGATCCACCAACGACGCACGATGCACTGGGAACGAGCAAATAACAACGTCACTCACAACCAACCAACCGTCATACCAAAATATCAATTTTCAGAACCCTGATACCCGAATTTCAAGACATCCAGCAAGAATTCCAACCCATCCTTAGCGAACGCAGTCACAATACCACCACCGCCAGTAACCAACACATTATCCGAACCACAATCCACACTCCTTTCCGCACACCGCCGTATAGATATTCTCCTGCCATGAGGGAAATCATCGCAACCGAAGTAGATCACATGCTCGCACAGGGAATCATCGAACCCAGCACATCCAACTACAGTTCCCCAATAGTTATCGTCGAGAAGAAAGATGAACAAGCCAGGTTCTGCGTAAACTATTGCAAGCTCAATGCGATCACCAGGATGAGAGCTCGCATCTACCAGTCATACATGAAACCCTACGTAATGAGCTGCCTGATCACCTTTTCCAAACAATAACAAAATTCCCGAGGACTCCACCGACGAGAACCGTATGCTACCATCCGAACACACCAGTGGAATACAAGTAGTTAACATGCAACTTGCCGACCAAGTGAAAGCCGCCCAGAGAGACAACGCTGCCAATAATATATACCTTACATGTGATTTTCCAATGCTCCACCCGAAGATACTACATTGGCCAGGAAGCGAGTTTTTCTTTAACTGGAAAATTTGGAATTTTGACAAACCCTTGCTGTCCTAAGCATGGTAGGGATTTTTAACGTAGGCGCAACACTCACACACGGGACCTCCATTTTACTTCTCATCCGAACGAAGGTGTATTTTTGTGAAAAATGCTCGCCTAACATTTTTCAAGCAGACGTGTCGGGATTCGTACCCGGGACCTTGGGCGTAGTAGTCACATACATACCAACTACACCACGGAGCCGCCAACAATATATACCACTCCATCCTCCCCGACTATACCCTTCGAAGGGGAGGGAATGTCACCGACCTTGTCTCGTGATGGTGTACATCTTTATAAGAGAGGCGCGCGGTCACAACACCTGCATATAACCTTAACATAGCTCGCCCCTCTTACGATGACCACAACCCCCAACACAAAAATCGCGCACGCTGATTGGCTGCAGGTCGCCCCACCATCCTCAAAAATAAATATAAATAAACCTGCATTTCGACCAAACCGTTACTGGACTCAATCATCTAGCGCTGTCCCTAGCCTAGTCGAGAAACAGTCGATACCTCAGCGCTTCTCCTAGCATGAGAAACTACTGGAAGACCCTGGCGCTTCACCTAGCCCGGGGTATCGTCGAAGAAGACTTCGGCTCTGCTCCGAGTCCGAAGCAGCACGACGACGCCGACGCTTTGGCGCTTTCCCTAGCCCAAAGCCGTCCGACACCGACGACGTCGTCGACGCCACAACGCTGCATGTGCGGCGCCACGACAGAGGGATCTAGTACAACGACGTAGAACCACACTCGTCCACCCGGACGACCCCTAGGAGGTTTGCTATGAGGAAGGCGTACCGACGCAGATCAAACAATACCTTATAGATCTTTGTACATATTCCACCCTTGTTATTTCTTAGATTGTAATTGTATATATTTCACCCTTGTATATATATGTTATTTCTTATATTGTAAGTGTTGTATATATGTCCTAATACATCTGACAAATAAAAATCAAGCCTAATTATTTTACTAGAAATTGTTGCACAATATCCAGTCGGAAAACCCAGCCGGATAACAATATAAATGCAAATTCTTCGAAAGACATTCGTTAGTGCTCACCATAGCCAAAGGAATCATCTTACAGTGCACCCCATATCTTGCAAAACCTCCAACGAGCAGTGTTCCTCATAGTCTGTTAGACTTCAGCGTGCAGTGCTCTCCATAGCCTGCGTATTCTCCGACTGTGACGCTGTCCGCCGCCGTACCTAGGGCACGTCACTACGATCCATCAATCAATAGCTAACAAACTACGTATGAGCATTAAGCTCCGTTCCATACTACACCGACAAGTCGTTATTGTGATTGCGTCTGTCAACTCTACCGGGACGACACCCTTGTAGAGTTCCACGGCGACGCACTCGATGAGGCCTAAGCCATCACTACCCCGACGCCTTCCGAAAGGTTTTGAAGATCACCAAAGACCTCCAAACCCGTCTAAGCTGTACATACATCATTATAATTCTTCATACTCTTACATTGTTTCTCAAAAAAAACCCGAAACCTTCTGAAGAGTTCCGAAGGCCACCGAAGACGTCTGGGCGTCACAAATAAATTCTGAAGCCTACCGAAGAGTTCCGAAGACTTCTGATCGCTCTATACTTGTATATATTGTCAATTAGTAATTTTAATTTTATATCATAATTCTTTGTAACTTAACGTTGTCCCACAAGTAAAACACGAAGCCTTCCGAAGAGTTCCAAAGACCGACGAAGACGCCTGAACATCTTCAAACTGCAAATATATTCTAACTACCGTTATTCAGTTCCTACTCAGAAGCAAATTCCGAAGCCTTCCGAAGAGATCCGAAGACTACCGAAGCCTCTTACACCGCCTTTAAACTGTATATACATTCACTTAATAAGTGTTTAAGTTTATTTTGCTTCCTCGAGCAACCACGAAGAATTCCGAAGATTACCGAAGACATCCGAACTGCTTCAAACTGTTAAAAGCATTCAATTTTAACTATTTCACTTTTATTTTTATGTATTTATGAAACTTATAATTATCTTTGCTTATACTTATTAAACAAATAATCAAGCCAACCTTACATGCTTTCAGACGAACGATAACAATACAAAACCCACAACAACTGATTCTGTCATTCCTCACAATTCCAACCACCCGTGGTCTTATAAAATGGCAAGTTTTAGATTTTTAATCAGAGGTTACTTACTACTCCTATGAATATTAAAAATTATAATTATTAACTAAATATTAAACAAATTACATATAATAATGGTTATCCAAACAACATTCTCCTTTCTTTACTTCAAAAAATCAAAAACCGCTTGAATAACACCACTAACCTTACTGCCTCGATTTTCAATAAACAATACTTTAACCTTCCTTACTTTCCTTAAATTTTTCTGCAATTAAAAAATCTTTTCAATAAATATAACATCCATATTGTTTTCAATTCATCTGAGAATCTTCAAAATCTTTTAGATCACAACACTTTTAGAAAAATCTGATATTTATATGCTATAATGTTCCTCTTGTTCAGTCTTTTACGTGGGTCAGACAGGTGGAGCTTTCAAAACTTTATAATTATAAAGTTTTATATATATTAATATACAAAGTTATAAAATAAAAATGTCCTCCACGGAAATCTGGTAGCGTTCCCAAAATGCATGTTGCGTTGCCCTAGTGAATTGCGAGTGATATCCTTTGGTAAAGATACTGTTTGGGTCGAGGTCTCCAGATTCTTTGATAAGCATGGCACCAATTTCGTCCAAAAAATCTTTCGTTTCTTCTGTCCATTGGCTCATTGTTTCAAATGCCAGTGCCTTAAAGATGTAGTTAGATGCTTTAATTTGACTGTATTTTTTGTGTTTTCTTTTACACGCCAGTTCGGCTAATGCGTAGGCTTCTGTATTTGTCTTATTCAAGTAACTTTCGGCTAGAGTATCAGTACAGGTCACGTCCCACACCAGCCGTTTACCGCTACTTCAGGGAAGCAGAGAAATTCCATCAGGTCTTTTACCATCGTCACGGCTGAGGCCGATTGGTTCCAAGGAAGTTGAAACGTAAACGGAGCTCAAGGCACGATTAACTATTTGGTTTAGTTTCTAGTGACAAGGAAACCTACCTTTGCTCTTGGGGCAAAGTCCGTGGTATACGTCTTCGGATACTGTTACATTGCAGTGGCATTTATGTTCTTTGTCTATATCAAAATTCGTCTCAATGAACATGTAAAACTAATAAAAAACAACGTAAATAAAGAAAACCAATCAAAATCTGTCTTTGCTAGTCATATCAATAATGCTAATCGTTCTTTCAATCCACAAAACTTTGAAATTTTACGTATTCAACAAAAAGGCAATCTCCTAAATTTTTAAAAAATTTCTGAAATTATTTCAAGGAACAATTTTTGGTGTGTTAACGAAGTAAAAAAACCTATCGTGTTATCGTGTTATTGGCTTGATTATTTGTTTAATAAGAAGTTTAATACAGAAAAATAAAAGTTAAATAGTTAAAATTGAATAATTTTAACAATTTGAAGCAGTTCGAAAGTCTTCGGTAATCTTCGAAACCCTTCGGAAGGTTTCGTGGTTGCTTGCGGAACCATAATAAACTTAAACACTTATTGAATGAATGTATATACAGCTTAACGGGGTGTAAAAGTCTTCGGTAGTCTTCTAATTTCTTCGAGAAGGTTCGCAATTTGCTTGTGAAGCCGAGAAAGAACTTGGACAGCGATAATTAGAAAATATTTACAGTTTTGAGAGGCCAGACGTCTTCGGTGATCTTCGGTACCCTTCGGCAGACGTCGTGGAAGTGGTGCCCTAGGCCTCGTCGCCATTGAACTCTACTGGGGTGTTGTGCCAGAGGTAGACTTGACTAATGCAGTCGGTGACATTACAATACACAACTTCTCGGGATGTACTTGTTGTGGAAGCGGTTTGAATACGTACTTGCCAGAGATAGTTCGGCGATGTTGGCAGAGGCCGCAGAAGCTTTGGGTGCGGTAGGATTGAACGAAACGCACGTTGAAGAGCGTTCTGTGCCTGCTTCCAATTGGCCCGGTGCATGGAACGGAGCTTACCACCCACACGTAGTTTATTTGATTTTAACGATGAATTATAGTGGCGTGTCCCAAGCACTGCGGGGGACAGCGTCACTGTCAGAGATTACACAAGCTATGGGGAGCACTGCGTGTTGTAGTATTAACAGGTTATGGAGAGCGCTGTTTGTTGAAGGTTTTGCAGGCTATGGAGAGCACTAACGAATGTCTTTCGAAGAATTTGAAATTATATTTATACACTCCCATTTCCTATTCTTCCTGTGTTGAAAAACGTTAATGATGTCTGTAAATTAATTGCGGTAATTTCGAATAGCTACTTTGAAGAGAGAATGGACTGTATATAATTTAAAGGATATTTTAACAAGCAACAGATAATTAAATGTTCTTAATGATGCTGTTAATGATGCGGCATGCAGATGAAAAAACGTTGGAACCAATACAGCTCTTCCTTTGACGGACGGAGTGCAGCACAATTTCACGACAGCGGTTTATCAAAGCGGTTCATAAGTGTAGAATTATTATAATAGCGGCGGCGGGCAACAAAGCGGTTCATCCAATTAACTCCAGGCATCACGTGCAAACTCGACGCGGTGTATTCGACAGACGTAACTATGTTAACACAGCGGTTCATACGTAGTTGGTTCTACGTATAAAATGAGTATAAAATGCGATGCAAACCTCCTGGGGTCATCCGGGTGTACGAATGTGGTTTTACGCCGTTGTACGAGATCCCTCTGTCTTGGCGCCGCCCATGCAGCGCTGTGGTGTCGGATGGCTTTGAGCTAGGGGAAGCACCAAAGCGTCGTCGTCGTCGTGCTGCCTCGAGCTCAGAGCAGAGCCGAGGTCTTCTTCGACGTTGGCTCGGGCTAGGTGAAATGCCTGGGTCTTCCGGTAGTGCCTCAGGCTAGGAGAAGCGCTGAGGTCTCGACTGTTTCTCCACTAGGCTAAGGGATACGTTAGCTGATCGAGTCCAGTGACGGTCTGGTCGAAATTCAGTTTGTTTTACGCTTATTGTTGAGGATAGTGTGTTGGGGGTTGTAGTCATCGTAAAAGGGGCGAGCCGTGTTAGGGTATATATACAGGTGTTGTGACCGCACGCCTCTCTTATAAAGATGTGCATTGTCACGAGACAAGGTCTGTGACATGCAATTCTTTAGTCTGTTCTGTGTTCAGCTCGAGCATGGTGATATAGTCAACAAACGCCAGAAAAATTCCAAATTAACTATATAGTAACCTTTATCAACCACTATCATCAATTTGTCATTCAATTTTTAATATTTTTCTGTCACTGTTAATGAAACATATTTATACGTAATAAGTTTTTATTTTAATTCTATTTGTTACATCATTAATAGTTTACTGTTTATATATAGACTTGAAAATGTTACTAGTATAGGTAACGAAACAAATGTCGTTATTTAAATAAAAATTGTGGGAAGCATTGAAAATTCTGATATAGACTAACTCTGTACTTCATCATCGGTCTTATTTATATCCTGAATTAAAAAGGATGATTCATCCTCCAGTAATTGCTAGAAAATTGTCGGTCCCTGGAGAATATACAGTGCTTACAGCGCTTGTGTGTTTGACAGGTTGCCTAATAATAGCTCGCAACATTAATATAATTACTTCACCCCACTTTGAGAAAAAACACAGAATTCCATTTCAAATGATCACCGTTGTTTGGTAGTACATTCATAGAAAATCATCTACAGTATTCTTTGTTGAATCGGGCTAGGTGGCGTTTAGAAAATTTTCAACATTAATGTGCAAGAAAATATAAAGAAAATGAAAGTTCCATGCTCATTCTTTTTATGACAGCAGCGTTTGCCATAATATTTATTTTCTGGCTCTTTAATATTGAACTTTGGGCAATGTTTTAAAAATATCAATCTACATAATATTACATATTACAAATTTGGTAGATCTACAATTATTTGTATGACTTACTTGTATTCCGTGTATCCAATATCCTGTTGAATGATCCACTTTTCCCAATATATTAACTGCATATTTAGCATAGGTAGTTGCATCGGGAACTAATATAGAATTCTCCTGTAATCTATCACTAAAATGATTCATTTTTGTATTGATAAAGAATGGCGACAGATGCTGAATTGTTATGCCATATTTAGCGTACTCTTCTCGAAGGGCTTCCGTGAAGTATTTTACGTAAACCTGAAATTTAAGTAAATTGTGGTTTAATAACGAATTTCTATACTTGAATAATATATAACCTTTGTGGCTGCGTATACATTTGTCAGCGGCATTGGTTGACACTCTGCGCCCGAAGATACATTTACAATAGCTCCACGACCACGTTCTTTCATTCCTTGAATTAAAAGCCGTGTCATCATTGTTACTGCTCCCACATTTATGTTAATGATATCCCATATTTCTTGATTTGGAACTTCGCTTAAATACATAGGATATGTGTATTGCTTTCCTACATTGTTCACTAAAAAATTTAAAATATTTAAAGTTTTGAAATACTTATTTGAAACCGAAGTAGGGGTACCACGAACCCGCGGCACCGAACCTTATCATAAGTTTAAAGTTTTTTGGTATTATTGATAAATACTGTTAATAGTACAAAGTTTTTCCGCAAAAGAACTCCAGGGTTTTGGGGTTAAATATTTTTTAATAGATCAAAATCTTACTGTAATGTGTTATATATGAATTTAAAGGTAATACTCTCAAGATTTTATTACAATTTAGTAAATTCCAATAAGTGATGTTAATTTTAAATAAATTTCAAAAAGAGCGTCGACCTTAGAATAGCGTAGAAAAGTTTTACTCAGTGTGTCTATCGCAACAGTTAGCAGCGCCGCGAGTTACATATCTCCCAATTAATATGTATACAAATATAAATATAATTATTATGTCTTAAGAAATAGAATGTTACATTGTATAATTGAAGGACACATTATTAAAGGTTAATGAAAGTTCATAATCAGACGTGAGTACGGAAACAACTACTTTGTATTCCAGGCGCAACATGACACTGCAGGTGCAGGTCACAATGAACTATAAGAAAGCAATTGTAATAATTAAGATTATTAAGAAGTAAGACATTGTATGTTATCAAGAAGTAGCAGATATGAGATCTGCACTTTCCACAAGATGATGCGAGAGCAAGGGTTACATAAATACCCTGAGGAACCCCTGATGGCCAGTCAGTCTCGAACTTCATAACTTTAGCATTGTTGGTTGCTCAAGCTACTCACCACTATTAGCAATTATTAACTTTGATTATTTTAATAAGAAGACGTTAATGAACATAACGTACAAGTTGTTGAACCGTTTTTGTAATTACCGTATATATAAATTTGATAGAAGTGTTTCTGGAAATAAATGTTTTTTTGTAAAAAGAAGCTAACAAAGGTCCAAAACCTATCTCGCGGAGCGTTAACCTTGCAATACCGTAGCAGAGAGTAAATCAGTGTGCCTATCGCTACAGTTAACGTTTAGCTTTTAGTAAGTGCAGCTAGTTTTCAATTAGTGCAGTGCCATGGAGACGTCACAACAAATAGCTCAATGTGTCATTTGGCTCGTAGAAACTAAGTCGGTTGTCACGATACAGATAACTTTTGACATATTTATGGTGACGATGCGCCTACGTATAAAACCATTCGACAATGACTAAGTGCATTTAAAGAAACTGGAAGTGTCTGCAAACAAAAGTCGTCTAGGCCGCATATGCCAGAAGAAAATGTTGACAGAATCCGAACTTCATGCCTACGAAGCCCTAAGAAATCCTTAACACGACGAAGTCTCGCGTTGGGGATAACGAGATCAACTGTTAATAATGTAGTTCTGCTAATATATCAAAATGCACCAGCTGGAGAACACCTCGAGGGACACAGAAAAATTTCATATAGAAAACGAACTATGCGAATCCCAGCATTTCCGTTGGTTAAGGCCCTACAGACTTCTTTTACATACTAAAATTAAACTCTGTATTTTCATCGGTTAAATATCCAATTAACTTTTTTCTACATAGTCAGTATAGGGAGAAGAAGAGTATAAATAAAATTGCAAGTTCAACAGTAAGTATTCATTTGAGGCTATCCATCAACACAATTGCAGAATTTAGGGTTCACAGCCACTTTATTGAACATAGTCGTGATTCTCCTAAAATTAACATCACCAAAGGCATGCTGACCGGAACCTGGAAAGAGGTAGAATTTCTTTTGGGTGTGTCTCGTGCCACTAATGGGGCCTACGTTAAAATTTACTAAATTGTAATAAAATCTTGAGAATATACCTTGAAATTCACGTATAACACGCTACACTAAGGTTAATAAAAATATTTAAGCTGAAATCCCCGAAGTTCTTCTGTGGAAACCCTGTAATTAAATTGAGAAGAATTTTTGGAGAAAAGTTTGTAATGAAGCACGTCGTGTCAACGCTTAATCTGCTAGAATTTTTGAGAAAGCTGATTATTTAAGTGGGTATATGTATAGATAATTTGCGCGTCAATTTTCACATTATGTAATATCGTTACCAACTGTTATTTGTAACGCGCGTACCGTGTTTACAGGACTGTAATACTTTTTTTACAAACTTTAAGTCAAGTTTTTAGAACTTATTCGAGAACTGTCAAAAGCCGGCTACAAAAACAGTCGGAGTCGCACGAGGATATACCATCAAAATCTTTAGTGACAATTGTTTACCAAATTTTTAAAATGAATCGTTATAAAATATCTAATATATATTTTTAGGCTTCAAAATTGATTACGAATCTAAAAAGATATCACTTTTTAATATGCGCGGTATATTTTAAAAGAAAAAGTTAAAAAATAATTTTGACGGAAGCGAACCGATGTAGCCAATGTAAATTTTTCACAAACTTCAAAAATTTTTGTGTGGCGTGAGATAGGCTTTGGGCCTTTGGGAGCTTCTTTTTAATTTTCAAAAACACTCCTATCAAGTGTATTTTATTTATACTGTAATTACAACGATGATTTGACAACTTGGACGTTATACTCATTAGCGTTTTAATTAACAAATATTCAAAATTACTAATTACTAATGAGTAGCTGAACAACCAAAAATATTAAAGTTGAGAAGTTCGAGACTGATTGGTCATCATGGGCTCCTCAGAGTATTTATGCTATCCCTGCCTTCGTATCGTCTTGTGGGAAGTGCAGATCTCATGTTTGCTACTACTTGACAAAATACATTGTATTACTTTTTAGTAATCTTAGTTCTAACAATTGCTTTCTTGTAACCTATTGTGACTTGCACTTGCAGTATCATGTTATGTCTGGAATACAAAGTAGTTGCTTCCTTTTTCATGTCTGATTATGAACTTTCATTAATCTTTTATAATGTCCTACAATTATACAATGTAACATCTATTTCTTAAGATTTAATAATTGCATTTGAATATACATGTATATTAATTTGGGGGATTTATAACTCGTGTGTGAATCCAAGAATAGAGCAAATTACATATAGATAAACGTAAAACGCGGTAGCGCAGCGCTAATGACTACCATGCGCGCCGTTCTGAGTTCGGTGCCCTGTTGCACCTTCTTCTAAGCTTTTATTTTTAACTTTTTAAACAACCAACGACATCTACACACTTTAATAAGTTAGAAAATATTCATTATTAGCTATTTTTTACTGAAAACGCATTTACAGCGTTTTGGGCCTTTGGCAATATCTTAATTTAATTTGTGTTTTAATTCGTTTATTCTAACGTGCAAGCTGAACGCGCAGTGAGAGGGAGTCGGCATGCTCTCGGAACACAAAAGTAAGACAAAGAAGAAAAAAGAGCTGGTTTCCACAATTAGTTATAGGTCCTTTTAAAATATTTAATTTGCAAGTGAACATGCGTATATTAAATCAATAAAAAACTGTTAATAATCATATCCCGTTACAATATTATGAGCAATATTACGTAATACAAGAAAAGAATGCAGCGAGACTTTTCCCATTAACTGGAAATATCCTATAAATTAGAAACTTAGCAATATTTACCTAAAATTCCTATTGGTAAATTTTCTAATTCTTCTTTTACTATTTCTACAGCTTTAGTACATACTGAAAAATCAGCTGCTATAATTTTTGTTTTAACATCATACATTGTTTCTGAAAATAAAATCACCTATCCTTAAATCTCCATATATTGAATCATAAATTCGTGTACCTATTTCTTTTGCTGTTGTGAGAAGCCTTTCACGTGATCTGCTTACTAAGACGATGTTCAATCCTCTTTTGGCTAATTCTTTTGCATATGCCTTACCAATTCCATCAGTACATCCTGTAATTACTGCAAGAAAAATCCACTATCAACAAAAGAATTACACGCTCATAAATAATTACAAATTACAAATCCTTTATAAAATTATTCAAATAAAATTCTATAACCTGTAATTATTTTTATAATCATTCTAAAGTCACAAAGTCATAAAAGTATTGTAAATCAATCTCAAATATTTAAACAAAACAAGCTGTAATGAAATTTAATGGACTTGGTTTTTTAAGATTGCAGAGTGCATAAAAATAGTTTTTTTCACAATTTTTCAATGTCTAAAAGATGCGAGATTATTCACTTACTTAAAACTAAATACACAGCAAAGGGAGTCTGCATTGTTAAAGTTATACCAAGTTCTAAATACAAACAATAAACAATTCCAACGCCTGTCATACTGCAATACTCTTGTCACTGACGACAAATAAGGTGTGTTCTAATAAGAATTTTTTTATTTAAAAGGTAAATACTCTATTAATTTGGTTCCGAAAATCTCATTGACTTTTAAAGTAAAAGTCTGTTATTACATGCGAAGGAGAATATTTGGCAAATGGCTTCCACGACTGCGTTGGCGGTTTTTCAACACATTTTGGTATGGACAACTCTTTCAGTGATGTAGAGTTGAATCCCATACTCTTGGACAAGAATTGATTTAAGATCGTTGTTGTAAACTTGACTTTTCAAATACTTCCAAAGAAAAAAATGTAAAAGAGTCAAGTTGTAGGATTCTGCCGACCACTCTGGTCTTCAAAACGAGAAATTATTGGACCCTTAAATTTGCTTTGCAATAGTCTGTTTTGCTACGTGGCAGGTCACACCGTTTTGATAGACTTAAACATTTTTCACATTAGCGTTTTTCAATTGGAGTCAAAAAGGCGTAATCATTTCGTAATACTGAGTTAGTCGTAACTGTCTCACCAGCGTCATTTTGAAAAAAAAAATATGGCCCAATCGCGCGCAGTGACCAAAATCCATATCAAACTGTCACTTTTCGGTGATGTATGGGTAGCTCATGAATGGCACGTGGTTGTTCTTCTCCCTAAATTTAGTAATTTTGTTTATTGATGTAGTCACCTAAATGGAAAAAGCTTAATCGGAAAATGTTTTTTTGTGATGATCACCAGTGTAGAGATTCGGACGCGGGACCCTGGGCATAACAATCACACGCAGATCAACTATGCCACGAAGGCGCCCTCTATTTAATATTGCTGGCCGAACCGTTTGTAACAAGAAAATATTAGTCTTTGAATTTAAAAGCTAAACTAAACCGCAAAGATTTATGTCCGACAGATAGAGTAACCCATTCTTTTATGTATTCTAGTCGGCAATTTTATAGCTTACTAAAACAGGCAATAAACTTGTCTTTATGTTTAACAATACTATTGCAGTTCACATACAAAATGTTCGAGAAAACTTTTCCAAATATTTGACATTTGCTTTGCGCTGGTTTTCCGACATCTGCAGGTATCCTATCGATTGATATAAACTTCATGATATTGACCTTTTTGGGATGGAATACATAAACCACCTCGATTTCCACTAAATCCACATTTAGTACTCGATTGCAGAAGTCGTTGTTCAATTGGTTGCCCCCAGCTACAATTTTTCTTGGTCCGGAGCACTTTCAGCTTTTTTAGTTTAAAAAAAGTACAATTGTTCCTAGGTGTTCGCGAATAATTTTCAAGATTTTTTGCGTTTCTAGTTGATTAGCAAATTGCCTCTCTCTATTTGTGCACTTTAAAAATTCTAGGGAAACTAAACATTCGCGTTCTACCAAAAAGGTGTGATTTAGGTGTTTTGCTTCAAAATATCAGTTTAATAAAACTATGTTTTGTTTCTTAATAAATTAATCTTTCTAAGAACAAATGTGGTGAAGGATATTGTTGAAATTTTTAATGTTTAAATTGCGTTTGTAAATATATAACATTTTTGTATAGTTTTAACAGCAGTGTCATTTGCTCACTGACACTCAAATAATAAACTATTCTGTATTTTTATTGATACCACTAGTTCTCACATATGTTTTCAGCAATCTTTTTCTTGTTTCTATGTATATTATCTTTGAACATGGTAGTTGTTTTTTCTTTTTAAATGCAGCACCGCCTGGCACTAATCTTTGTTTTATATTTTCTATACTCTTCCCATCTTGTGTTATTTGACTTCCTAGGTAGCAGAAATCGTTAAGCTCTTGTAGGTTCTGCCTTCCTAATTGAATTCTGGTTTTTGACTTATTTACCCCTCCTTTACATACTAGTACTTTAATTTAATTTTTGTTAATTTTCATACCGTATCTCTCTGTTACAACTGTTTCCATTTCATTAAGGGCTGCTTCTATCTCATCCTTGCTGAATGCTAATACCTACGCATCATCTGCAAATCTAAGCATATCAATTCTTTATCACTGCATAGTAATTACAAATGTCTTTTTGCATTTGACAGTATTTATTGACTTTTCGACGTACAAGTTAAAAATTATTGGAGATGGGGCACATCCCGGTCTCATCATTTGCATAATATTCACTTCTCAACGTTCCTGCTCTAATTCTATTACCGCTGTTTGCTCTTTGTATAAGCGATATACTATTCGTCTATCCCTATAACTCATTCGAAACATTTTGAGAATTTCGAACATTTTCTCCCAGTGTCGAATGCTTTTTCCAAATCTACAAACTTTATACACACACTTTCTCCTTTTTCTATGGTTTTTTCCATTAACACCCTTAAAGCTAAAATGGTCTCCCGTGTTTTCTTGTTTCGCCTAAACGCAAATTGATCTTGTCCTAGTATTTCTTCAGCTCGTTTTTCCATTCGTTTTTGTACAATTTTAGTTAATATTTTTGACACGTGTGCTGTCAAATTTATTGTTCGAAAGTTTTCATATTTATCCACACATTTCTTTTTTAGTTTAGTGACTATAGTGTTACGTTTGAAATCGTTGAGTATATCGACTGCCTCATACATATAACTTAAAAGTTGGAAGAGACGTTCTGTTACTGTTTGTCCAACGGCTTGCACCTTACCTATACCCGATGCCTTATTATTTTTCAGACATGTTAATTCAATATCATTTCTAAGTATGGGATATCTCAAGTCCCCTTTTTTAATGTCTGATTATATATATATATATATATATATATATATATATATATATTAATTCCCTATATATTCTTGCCATCTAACCACTTTCTGTATAATGACGTTTTCTCCCTCGTCCCTTATATTTTTGCTATACGGTTTTATATCTCTAAAATTTATTCTAATTAGTTTGTATACTTCGTCTACCTTTTCTATTTCCATCTTTGTTTGTACCTCTTTACACTTTTCATCAACCTTTTGCTTTTTTAGCTTTCCTGTCTTTGTGAATAATTCCCAATTTTATGGCTTTGTATCTCGTTTTCCTAGTTTGTCTAGTCTATTTTTGTATTTTCGTCTTTTTTTCTATTGAATTTAGAATATCCTTTGTTACCCATAGCTTCGTATTTTCTTTTTGTTTATACGCCAGAATTTCGCTGGATTTAATGTTATTCCATTTTGATTCGACTTCTTTCGTATTAGAAGTTTTTCCGATATCCTTCAGTAATTCGTTTAACTTTTTTTCATATCTTTTGTGGACGTCTTTATCTTTTAGTTTCTTAAAGTCAAAGTGCCTTTTTCAGTTTCTGTTTTTCAAATTTTTAAATTTAGGTACGGCTTTCATAATTACTAAGTTGTGATCAGTGTCTATATCTGCTTCTGGGCAGCTTTTATAGTCATTTACTTGATTTCTAAACCGTTGTCGAACAAGAATGTACTCTATTTGATATCCTCCTACGTCTTCTGGCATTGGCATCTTCCACGCGAATCGTCTTCTAGCATAATGTTGAAATAATGTGTTTGTTGTGGTTAAATTGTTCTTGTTACAAAATTCTACCGGTCTATTTACCCTGTCGTTTCTCGTGCCTACCCTCATTTACCACGCATTAAAGTCTACCGAAATTATTAAACTTTCATATTCTTGTACCATATTTAATATGTCTTCGATATCTTTGTAGATCGCTTCTACCCCTTCTTCACTGTAACTAGGGATGGTTATGTTGACTTGCATTATTACCGTATTTACTGGTTTAGACTTTAATTTTTCGTTCTTTTGTAAATAGTTTTCTACAGAATATTTTATCATTTTAGGCATAACTATCCTCATACCCGAACTTCCGTTCGCTGATCCTGAATGAATTACCCTAAAGTCTCTACTCTAAAAATCACCCACCACTAGCCATCGAACTTGACTAATCTCTACTATATCTAGTGCTAATCTATTCATTTTAATTTTCAAATCCTTATGCTTGCAGTTTTGTTTCCTGCTTCTGTCGTTCCACGCCCCAACTTACAAGATGTTCTCGGTCCTCATTTTCTTCGTTTTAGCTTATTCATCACAACCTCCAAAGTTAGTTACCTCCTGTAGATGTTAATAGAAGACTATTACAACACCGGAATTTTTTATCACCGAGGATGCCATTACTTTAAAAAACGTTTTCGGAAAATAATGTGGTGGTTTCCCGTTGCTTTCCACATCGCAGTTGTGTATCTTAGAATGCCATACCAAGCTCTATGGTGTCTGTCACTTTAAGTACCGGATGAGATCCCCCTCGGCGTCAGTCTACCTTGTAGTGATGAGGGGGCTCTAGTACTTTCTGCACTGAACTAAAACCCGTTTTGAGACCAGTGCAAAGACGAAGCTAAGGATAGCAGAACATCACCTACACACACAAACATCCTGGCAAGCAGACAAACATAACCTACATTCTAACCATGCACGCACCCTTACATGTCCTAAACATTAACCTACACGAGCTGTACCTTTCAGCAACTATTCTGTTCTAATAAGGAGGCGCCCTAGCCCCTGACTCTTTTTTATAGATCCCTCTAGGCTATTAAGTTAACCGAGGGCAGAGGAGTCTATTTCTAGCCTCATCTCTTTCTTCCTCTTTTCCTTCCTGAAATAAACCTGAAAACGACCCGCGATCCTACGGACTACGAGCAGCAACCATGGATAGACAACTTAAAGATCAAACGTTTACGGTGCAGGGGCTCGGATCCCCAGTACCGGTCGGATCTGGAGTGACGCCGCAAGTTGTAACCAACCGTCAGCTAGCGTCTGCGAGCAAACGGTGCCCGTGGTAGGTAACCAGGCTAGGAGATTACACGGCCAGTTACTGGAAGAGAATTCCTCATTGAGGATGGAGATAGACGATCTTGTAAAAGAAGAGACAGGCCGGAGGCCCAAAAAGAAGATGAAAAATCGAACATAAATACTAAGCAAAAAGACAAAGTGTATAACTGCTATTCATACCTACGGAAAGAAGTTGAAGACGCCATAAATTTTGCAAAGATAAATCGTAATGTGCATACGCCTATAAGGAATGCACTTACAGAAATAAAGAATTTAGCAGTCGACACAATTATGTCTTATGAAAATAAAGAATATAATAATAAAATAAGGAAATCTCGTTAATGAAAGAAATTGAACAACTGAAGACCAGAATTGGAAATACGGAAACAACACTCAAAAAACAAAGCAAAGCTTTGAAAAACTCATGGACGGCGAGACCAAAAGAAACATTGGAAGAGCTACCTGACCAAATAACATTCCAAGAGGGAAAAAATAAAAAACATGGAATGGAAACAGGAATTATCGACAACATAAAGATTGTGGTTGGAAATCCAATAAACACAGACGACACAGTAACAAAAGTTGTGATTATTGAACCAGATGATCCAGATATGAACAAAAGCATCCAAAACCTATATAAACAGCGGTTCCCAGAACTGGCAAGCGTAGATTGCGATTTTGAAGTAATAGATAACTTTACCAGAGTGCGTTCTAAGGGTGCTAAAAATTTGACTAGGAATAAATCATAAAAACCAGATATAAAGGTACAGAGCAGAAATTTTTAAACAACCTCTTGCATATAAAGGATGAAACGACAGAGGATGCAGGGATGTTTTCCACCTTGCGAAAGGAGTGACATTAGAATCGCTTAAAAATGGTGGCATGGGCATACCAAGGAACTAGTATGAAGGTTGAAATACTTACAAACCGAAACTTGAACACCATAAAAAAATAAGATACGTACGCAATGGAGGTGGAGAGCAAGAATAAAGAGTATAAGGCTCTATGGACGGAGTTGAAACCAAAATTAAAAGCCAGCGAAATAGCGGCATCAATAGAATCAGTAAGAAGCACAAGAAAGGGACACATTTTAATTACTAGGCGGAAACCTGTTATATTTTCCCAAATATAAAAAATAGTAGGTGAAAATGATAAGGAGATCAAAGCATATAGACTCGATAAACGAGAAGAAACAGATACATTCCACATAAAGAGAATGGATGTCACGACAGACAGGAAAGAAGTATTGGAAGCAGTAGAAGAAAACGTCGGAGACCTTTCCGAGAAATACTACAAGCTTAGAGAAATAAGACCAAGCGGCTATAATAAGACGGCTCAATAAGAGCGAAGCACCCAAAATAATAGGAAACAGAATCTGAGTAGGATTGATGCCATGCAAAATAGAAAAAAGGATTAATATGATAAGGTACTATAAATGCTGGGATTACAATCACCTTGCGAAAGCGTGCAAAGAAAAAGACAAATCGGCATTATGCTATAAATGCTGTAGAGAGGGACATAACCACAAGACCTGTGTAAACAAAGACTATTGCATCATGTGTGACAGAGATAATCACACGCCAGGCAACGGAAAGTGCACGGTGTTTAGAAGAGCACTAGAGGAAGCGAGATGAAACAGAAGACAGCAAAATGGCAATAATTAATATTATACAAATTAATCTAGACAGACATAGAATTGCCCATGACCTATTAAAACAAACAATGAGCGAAATGAGAATAGACATTGCCTTGGTGCAAGAACCAAATAGATCTACGATGATAAACATGATTACAGATCAGCTTGGAGATAAGTATTAGCAATAGGAAAAAAATCAACATGTCATATTCGAGAAAGGGTTTTGTGTGCGTAGAAGTAGATAAACTGAGATTTTATTCTTGTTATTTTTCGCCCAATAAAAGCTCGCAAGACTTTTAAGAATTCTTGGACAATCTAACAGGGCACCTGACAAGTAAGCAAAGCCCATACATAATAGGGGCGGACCTAAACGCTAAAACCAGCATTTTTAATTCAAGAACTACAAACGACAAAGGAAAGATACGAGGAATGGATAGAGGCAAACGATATAATTACAATCAATACGGAGGAGACTCCTACGTTTTGTAACGCAAAGGACAATCTATCATAGATATAACTATGGCAACGGCAGATATAGCCCATAACATAACAAATTGGATAGGGGACGAAAATACGGAATCTTTGAGAAGGCATAGATATATCAACTACTCAATTAGTACGGAATATAGGAACCAAGCCTGCATTACGAATATGGATTGGAAGTTAACGACGGCAGGACTCGAGAAACTGGAACAAGACCATAGAACATTAAACCTAGATGACAGTAGTAGCATAGAGGATATAATACATAACCTGGAGATATCAATAAACGCCCGGTGCAGAGATTGCTTCCTACAGAAGCGTTCATACCGAGACGAAAACGTACCTATGCACGCCAGAAAGTGCGCAACTACAAAAACAATGTTTACTGTGCCGAAAAGGGTTAGGCAGGATGAAACGGTCCCAAGCAACTGAACAAGACGTAGATACAGAAAAATAACTATATAAACAAGCTAAGAAAGCTCTAAACAACGCCATTCGGAAAGAAATGAGAAACGCATGGGCAAAGCTTATTGAAGAACTAAACGATGATGTATGGGGAAGGCCTACCAGATAGTGGGAAATAAATAAGGGTTTATACCAAAAATAATACTGGATAAAAAGAAACAAAAATTCAAATACAGAAACTATTTCCAGTCCATAGAAAACACAAATGGGAACCCACCTATGTGGATCCGGAAAAAATCGAATATTTAGACACTGATGAATTGGCACCAGCCACCAAGATATTGGCACTCGGGAAACCCCCAAGCCTGGACTTTCTATCGGCATAAATAATAAAAGTCATAGTAAAAAACAATGCTACAGAAATCGTTCGAGTGATGAATAAATGTCTAAAAGAAGGAATATTCCCTGTTATATGGAAAACAGCTAAACTTGTATTAATTGAAAAGCCTAACAAAGATATAAATGGACAAATCAGCTATAGGCCGATATGCCTAATAGATGTTTTAAGAAAGATATTAGAAAAAATGGCTAAAACCAGGATAGAGAAAGAGCTAGAAAGAAGAAATCTGCCCCACCCAGCTCAATATGGACTCAGAAAAGGGCAGATCAACAATAGACGCTCTTCAGGCGGTTACAAATATGGTTGACAAAGTACGAAGAAATTCCTACCAACACCGTGATCTATGCATCATGATCGCATTAGATATAAAAAATGCGTTCAATTCACTATCTTGGGCATCGATTCTACAGGTCTTAGAGGAAAAGCAATTAAACTCCTACTTAATTAAGCTTATAAAGTCATATCTACAGGATAGATATATTATTATGGAACATGGTCAAAAAATTGATATCAGTGCTGGAGTACCGCAAGGTTCCTGGGCCCAATCCTATGGAACCTTACATATGACAGTGTATTAAATATTGAAACAGAAACAGGTGTAAATCTTGTAGCGTATGCAGATGATCAGGCGGTCTTAGCAACGGCCAAAACTAAGATAGAAGTAGCGGCTAAAGCGCAGCGCATGATAGGAAAAATAATAAATGAATTGAGCAACCTCAAATTAAAACTATCAGCTCCAAAAATCAAGAATAAAAATTCTATATGGAGGCAGAAAATTAAACGAAATAACAATAAAGGCAATACCCAAGAAATAACCAGTGTAAACGCTATTAAATATATGGGGGTGTGGTTGGATAGAAACCTAAAAATGACGACACATGTGAAGGAAGTAGTAAACAAAGCAAACCGCCTACTTGCAAAGTTGGCTAGAATTACGCCCAATGTAAGAGGCCCCAAGCAACTAAAAAGACAATTATTAACAGATTCGATCAATTCCGTAATTCTATACAGGGCACCCATATACGATAAAGCAACGTAATATCGACACTACCAAACCATGTTAGAGAGGGTTAATAGAAGGATGGCAATGAGAATTACCGCAGCCTATAGAACTGCATCTACAACAGCAGTGCTAGTTATCGTAGGGGTCCCACCAATAGAACTAAAAATAATAGAAAAAATGGAAGTATACAAAAACGGTGAACATCATAAAGGCGAGGCTAGGATAGATCTTATAAAAAAAATGGCAAGCAGAATGGGACAAATATCAAGGATGGACCAAAACATTCATCAAAGACATTAATGCCTGGAAAAATAGGAAGTGGGGGGAAGTTAATTATCGTATTACGCAGGCTTTTACGGGACACGCGGTGTTTTGCAGCTACTTAAACAGAATTGAAAAATTAGAAACTGATATCTACTGGTTCTGCGATCAAATACAAACTTCGGAGCACACCATATTTCAATGCGCTAAATGGGAAAAATATAGACTTGATGCTGAATGAATAAATGCGGTGAAAAAATAACAACTCATAATATAGCTGAAGTACTTATGAGAAATAAAGAAACATGGACAGTTGTTACAAAAATGATAAACGGCATAATGATTACAAAAGATCAGTACAAAAGAAATCTACAAGCCGCTCAACAGCACCATAATTAAAAAAAGACAACTACACAAATTAAGAGGACAAGATGATAAAGACTAAGAAATGGAGAAATATTTCCCCGTAAACATTCCGAAGAAATGCCTTTCTGGTGGTACCAGAACGTTTTGTTACGAGCGGGAAGAGAGGGCAGGGTTTAGTTGGTCAGAGTAGGTTCCTGATGGGGACCCATGGAGAGAGCATATTCTCTCCCCTGGTCTACCTCATTAGGGGTCCACACGAACTCAACACAACCTGTCAAACATATTCATCCATAGGCAGGTGTCTTCTTCATGGTAAAGAGTTTGGAAGCCGAATAAACCGGTGAAAGGACAAATTATCATGAGGCTAATAGAAGATTCCTCATCCTCTATAAAAAAAAGTACCGAAAAGGTTCCGCCCTCGTTCGGGAACCTGTCTGCTATAGAGCAATAGAACAATTGTCACCTAAATTAAAGTAAAAAATCCTGTTCCAATTACATTTGTTATGTGAATTTTTCCAAGTCGTAGTAATTCTATACTAGCTCTGATTCATATTCACCGCGTCCTCTAGTCATTGGCGTTTACGTTATTATTTTACACTGTTATCGTTAATCAGGTTGTGTTTTGTCTACGCGATAACGCTTTATCATTTTTCTCATAAATTTTTAACAAATGAAACCATTTTGATATCAGATTGCTAGGATTTAGTTGTTACAAAAATCTACATATTTCATATAATCAAGTAGCGAAATTGACAAGTCATTCAACGGAATAACTTGAATTTTCTGACAAATGTATTTTTATTATTTTTTAATTTAATACGTTTAAGCTCGAAGATTTTACTCGAAAATTTTACTCAAAAATTTTTACTTGAAGGCCCTACTTACACTACGTTTACTAGAAGGTTTTATCTGTTACTTATAACCGGCTCAAGAGAGAACTCGTTTCTTGCACCTTCACTTTCGAGACTACAACTATTTTGTTGTACGCCGACAAAGTATGTTGATCTTTACCGCTGACCTTTGGGAAACTATTTATGTTGCTGTTGATATTTAAGTCCTTGAATATTATTTACTCTACCTGGCGATATGCATTTTTTAAAAGTCTGGGAAAATAATCACGTAAATGTTTGAAGAACTAACTTGTTACTAATTCAATAAATGCTTAAAATTTTTATGGTATTTGCAACCGTCTTGATTAATACATTATTGTGAAAATCAACACCCCCGCAATTATTTTTTAACAAATAGGTAACATAATTTCTAAATGAAGTAGCTTTATGCTTCCTGTTATTAAAAAGTAAATATTTTAACGGAATCTCAACTTTGTCTGCCAGTATCATAATTAATCGTAGTCTCATTTAATGTTTCTATTTACGTGTTAGTTTATAAGAAGGTGATCATAATTAAATACAGTTACTTTAGGTTATTGCACGACCATGAGATTGAATCTGCTATTTGCGTACTTAAATACGTCGACGTAAAAGAAAATGTTTTTCTATATAGCGAGTTACATATCCCCCAAATTAGAATATATATGTAATCAAATGGAATTATTAAATCTTAAGTTAGAATGTTACAATGTATAAATTGAAGGACATATTACAAAAGGTTAATAGAAGTTTATAAAGCAGACATGAGAACGGATGCGAATACTTTGTTTTCCAGACGTAACATGACACTGCAGGTGCAAGTAACAGTAGACAATAAGGCAGCAATTATTAGAATTAAGATGATTAAAATGTAATGCTTTGTATTGTATAAAGAAAATAGCAGACATGAGGTTTGCAGTTCCTGCAAGAAATGTGAGGGGTAGGTATAGCATAAATACCCTTAGGAGCCCAAGGTGGCCAGTCAGTCTCGAGCTTCACAACATTTACCTTGTTGGTTGTTCAAGCTACTCAATTTAGTATTAATTAATTATTTTAGTATTTAGTAACTTTGATTATTTTTGAAATCAAGTCGTTAATGAATATAACGTACCAATAAATTAAAATTAATATTGTAATTTCAGTTTTAAATAAATTGATAGAAGAGTTTTTTTGGGAAAGCCTTTTTAAAAAGCCGCTTCAAAGGGGCCCAAAACCTATCTCGCGTCCTAATTTTTATTGAGCGTTTGGTTATACAACAATTTTAACATTTATAATTTGATCTCAAGGTAGTTTAGAGTTTTCGATTATTGTAATGCCAATCGGTGCGCCTTTCACCAAAATAATTACATTAGAAGCGTTTGTACACAAAAAATGACTGACGGGCCCTTCGGCACCATATCTTGCAGATGGACTTAATTGACAGGTACAGGGGTTTTGCTTTTAAGTTGTATTTAGATTACAATAGAAAATCTTGAGAATATTATTTTGCTGAAATCGATCAAGCATGTTTACTTTGTAAGTTCAGAATCAAGTGTCAAAGCATACTATTCCAGTACACGTCAAGAAACGGTACGGAAAATACCGTTCCGGCCTCCGGTTCGCCAACAATTGAAATGTATATCAATTGCCGTTGTGAATACTGGAAATCAGTTCTGATTGAAGCTTTGATTACAATATATTCTAATATAAAGCTTTGAAAATGTGGTATACATTATTGTTGATATAAGTCGCACTATTTGATATAAATTAACTATAGTGCTTCGTATATCAATTAGTAACTAGTGCTCCGATAGTTAATTGTAGTGCTTTGATATTAAGTTAATTAAGTAAATAGCATCATAGTGTAAAAAGCTAGTATTTGTACTGTTAGAGATTAGCTAAAAATAAATTGTTGAGAGCTTTCAGCAATTTTTTTGTAACTACGAGTTGTTGAAAATGCTTGTATAATCAGTTTGAAAATAAAAAAATGTTGTTTGTGTAAATGAGTTTTTGTTATAATGGTGCCGAGTAGTGGAATTAAAGACTTTGGAAGGATTTCCGTTTGCATACCTGTCACTCGTAGTGAAAAAAAAAGAAAATGGGCAGCGGAATTCTTTCTTTCTTGAGCGAGTTCAAGTCCAGTGCTTTACAGAAAAACTGAACTAGACCGACGCCAATTTACAGGAAAATGCTGAGAAACAGGACCGAAACGCTGCAAACTTGGCAGAGAAATTAGACGAAAATAACAAAACCTTTAAAAAAAAAATTACGAAAACACGCAGAGAAACAAAACCAAAACTGCGAACTTGGCAGCGTAATCAGAAGAAACTCACACGAGGTTTAAAGAAAAATTACAGGAAAATGCCGTAAGTTCTGCAAAAAAGCTGAACAACACTGCCGTAAATCTACAAGAAAACTACAGTCAATTGAAAGAGTAGTTAATACAGGAAGCTATGAAAACCGTAACAGCGGTTGAACAGGTAAAAGGAGAATTTTTAAACGAAATTATAAAATCTGCGGAAAAGCTGGAAACTAAATTTTCCGGCGGCTTACAGAAATTGGAAGCGCAGTTGATGGACAACTCACAAGCACTAGAAGCAAAGTTGTTAAGAGTTCGCGTAAAATAGAAGAAGAGGTCCTGAGGATGGAACGACGGATTAATTCCCTCACAGTGCAAGCACCAGAGCACTGTGTCGGTCATACAACAGCGCGTCCCTTAAAATTTTAAGACGTCGTGAAATACAAACTGACGTCAAGGTTCATAGTAAAAGCGTCCACCCACATTCGATAGGAAGTCAACTTGGCAGAAATATTTTAAAGCTTGTTACACTACCGAAAACTACACGTCATTGTCATACTATTGCGAGCAATTGTTATACTATTGCGCAATTGTTATAATGTAACGCGTAGTTACGCAACAAATTTATTCGCCATATTGTAACATACCAACCACGCTTTAAGAGTGATGCAACCGCTTTTTAAGTCAATTTGCAAGCACAATTTAAATCAAAACAAATTACTTACGTGGCGGCATCTTGGAAATTAATCTCAGAGCACAACGGTAAATTACAGGTTAGGTTCAGTTACCCATGTTGAATCAAATTACCATCCCTCCTTCCTGTAACTTCTATCTTCGTAGGGGAATGAAAGGAATTAAGGTATCAGGTACGACAAAAGACAAAGGTAGAGGGAACCTACATACCTATAAAGAAAAGACACACCACACACCAAGATAGTTGTTGATTCGTCGAGGGCTCGTTACTTAATGCCGTCTTTTTCCACCACGTGCGCACTTTGCATCACTTTTGCGCAGACGCGACCATCAGGGACGACGGAAGTTGGCATATTCGTTTAAACAATACGCGGAAATTACCTTATAAATTATAATTAAATCTAAAAATGTACATTTCCAATTTTGGCATGTAACAAGCTAACAGCTGGAACGATGGTAAAAGGGCAACCGCACTGATTATCACGCTACGAGATGAGGTCTTGAACATTCTACAGACCATACCGAACCATGACCATAAAAGCTGGAAATTAAATACGTCGATTCTCATCTGTAACATTATTATTACCTAGATTGTGATTAGATATGCCTATAAACCCATTTACAACACAGCATTAATCTTGGTTTATAAAGTAATTTAACTAATCTGATTCTATTCTTACAGTAGGTCTAAGGTAAATCAATTTGGCTATTCGTCGATTGATTCAGTATTGGTCCTTTCTTTTTAATCCGATATCTTTTAATGGATTCAGATTCGATATTTTCACTTTGTTGTAGAAACACAAAGTCTGTACTTTTATCACGAGCGTCCCCTGCGCCAATTCTCGAGTACCTTTTTTTCCTGCTTGTTTATGCAACGAGTAGTTTACTACCCACCCCACTCAAAATATGAGGGAAGTGTAGCTATAGTACTCAATGTACAAAGCAGACAGCAAAAGATCTGTTAATTTTGCCTGATTCCGAAAACAAAACCATGAAGTATGGGTGTGTAAAAAGTTTTTTATGTCGACTTTGAATATCGGAAAATCAACGGTAAATGAATCTAGTCCGATAAGAGTGAAAGAATGAGATAGGAGAGGGAATCAAAGAAAACAAGAAAAAATTGTCAAAGAAAATATTAAACTAGATATACAGGATCATAAACATTCTTATTCATAAATACTTCAAAGGAATATGCTAAGCAAAGTATGTTTGAAAACATTTTTCGATCTGAATTCAACATTTTTTACATTCCTAAAAAGGATCAGTGTTCTCTTTGCTCAGAATTCAACAATTCGGATGAAAAAAGGAAAAGCGAATTAAATGAGAAGTACGAAACTCATCTAAAAGAAAAGGCTCTCAGTCGTTATGAAAAGAAGAAGGATAATGAAGATGCAATAGAGAACCCACACAAAGTTGTATGTTATTTTGACTTGCAATCGATAATGGACACTGTGTGGTAATGATGCTCTCTTTTATTATAAACAAATAAATGTGTACAATTGCACATTCTTTTCAGTGATCGAAAAGTAGAAGCATTATCTTTTATGAGAGGAAACTATAGGTGAAAAAGATGCAAATGAAGTTGAAACACGCGTATATAATTATTTAAAGGAATTTTGTGCAAGGAAACGAAATCGTATTCTATATGGACAACTGCGTACCACAAAATAAAAATAAATAATTAATATCCCTGTATTTATATTGTGTTCAGAAAGAAAATATTATTATAAAGTCAATAACCCGTAAATACTTTGTATTAGGGCGTACTCAAAATGAGGATGCTAGTGTACATGCAACAATTGAGAAAGAAAGAAAGACGGATACTAAAGAGTGGCCCGATTTCCGTACCGACGCTCACTAATTGAATCAGCAAAGAAGCATGGGTTACCGTACAGTGTTACTGAACTGGATTATTCAGACATCCTTGACCTGAAATTACTGTCGTTAGATCCAGGAAAGAATTTTACAACAAATTCAAACGGCGAGAAAGTTGTTGGAATAATATAAGAATAATAAAAGTTAATCAATATATTCCATCATCATCATTAGGTCTTCAGTTTTGGAACTGGTTAGACACATATCTTCATTGTTTCCTATTCTGAACTAACCTACACATTTCTCTCGAATTCCTACGATTTGCATCTTTCACTATCCTAATGCAATAGTCTGATCTAGGTTTACCTCTACCTCTTTTTTCCTATCTCTGCTTGTAATATATCCCGAACTATTCCCCAAAAATGCATTAGAACGTATCCTCCCTTCTATTTCTCCTATTTTTTTTTGTTTTCCACGTATATCTTTATTGCCCTACTATTTCTATAACCTCTTTGTTATTAACATTGTTTGTCCATGCTATCATCCTCATATGAGGAAGCACAACATTCCAAAAGGTTTCTACCGTTTTTCTGTCTGCTTCTCCTACTGTCCCTATTTCATAAACGTATTGTGCTGTGCTCAACACATATGCTTTCAACATTTTTTTCCTTGTTTCTATGTTTGTTGTCTTCGAACACAGCCGCTGCTCTTTCTTGTTAGATGCAGTTTAGTTCCCCTTCTATTTTTTACGAATATATACCTTCTTTTCCCGATAATCAGTAGTATGTGAAGACGGTTAAGCAGCCTGCGGCTACCAAGATCCCTCAACACTTGAACATTTGCCGAATGAATAGTTTTCCAATATATCCTTTTGCACAATCAACATTAGTTGAAAATATTGCAGAACCAACACCTGTAGTTGTTTATGATAATCATCAGATTTAAGTGTATTTTTTTTCGTCATTAGGTTTCCGTCTTGAAACTGGTTGGACGCGTACCTTCCCTTATTTTTATTCTGAGCTAGCGTACACCGCTCCCTGAAAATTCCACAGCCTAGATACAGTTCGATTCCCCTTCGGTTGTTTCCTAATTATATACCCTATTTCACCAAGGTTCAGTGGTATGTGCAGGGAATGCGGCTCCGTGGCATAGTTGGTATGTGTGTGACTACTACGCCCAAGGTCCCGGGTTCGAATCCCGACACGGTCCGCTTGAAAAATGTTAGGAGAGCATTTTTCACAAAAATTCACCCTCGTTCGGATGAGAGGTAAAATGGAGATCCCGTGTGTGGGTGTTGTCACGCACGTTGAAGATCCATACCTTGCTTGGAACAGCAAGGGTTCGTCAAAATTCCAAATTTTCCATGTAAAAAAACTTGCTTCCTGGCCAATGCCAATGCTTCGACTAGCTGAGTCTAAGCCACACAAAGTGTACGACGTTACGATAACAAAGAATTTACCTCCCTTTTTATCTAACACTTTCCTACTTGAATGAGACAAACGAAATTGACCAAGATTTGTATAATTACAAAAAAAAATTATATACACTTTCAGCTTGATAATATGATAATATGATTCACTATTCGACTAAATAAACCCCTGAATCAAAGTAATAATGATATCAATTTGTTTATCCCCAAAATTATAGCTCTTTTTAGTCAGTTTAAAGCCAGCAAAAATAACACTGCATACTTTTGGAAATACCTTTGAACGTTCAATTAAAAAAGAAAATAATGCCTTATGCTATTAGATAATGTTCTGACCTCTAGTTTTCCTTACGTGTCTTTTTGTTCTCCCTATTCTTGAATCTGCTGCTGCGTGCTGGTGACCAGTTAGTACCTCTGAATTGTTTCCAGTTAAGTTCACTTGCTGATTTTATGGTACCGCTTAGCCAAACACCCATTCAATGCTTAGGACAATCCTCAGTTTTGTGTTCCGATGCGTGGATACAAATCAATGCTTTTATGCAAATTAGATCGATGTATATTTAAATTCGGATTTATTTGCAAATTTAGATTTATGCACCAATTTCGATTTGTTAATTTACATTTTGTTACGTGCCGAAAAGCGGCACTAGACATTTTTAAATAAGTGCGGGAATTTCGCGCCATAAATTTAAAAACTTGTTGCGCGTATTTCCGTCACTACAGAGTGCGTTCGCGCCAGATCGACGCGTGTAGGAGAAGAAAAGTGGAGAAGTTTCCGGAAGACGCTGGTACTGGGACTTTGCCTTTGAACGTGAACAAGAGTGGTTGGGTCTGGTATCGTATCTTTATTCTTTTATCTTTGATTATGTAAATTCCCTCTGCCTTTTGATTGTCGTCCCTATAAACCTGTTCCTGCCGTTACCTCTACATATAGGAAGAAGACCAACCTAATCTGGATACAACCTGGCCTAACCGCAGTCCACGCCTGAGAACCATTTTTAAATAATCCGGAAGGGAGCCTTGCAGTCGCTAGCTGGAGCAATCCCGAAGGACGCCGTGAGAACCATCTTTAAATAATCCGGAAGGGAGCCACGAGCAACCCTGAAGGAAGCAATTCTGTGAGACGCTTTTATATTCACGTAAGTTCCCCGTGTGTGGGGTTTTTTATAATACCTTTTATGAATTTTGCATATTTCGTCATTTACGTGTAATAATTTGCATAGTGTGTGACGTCATTGACAGATGGGCGCGCTAATTTCCACATTATAAATTAGCGTTACCAACTGTCTTTGTGTTTCGTATACCTCGTTTACGGTTGTGTAAGAATTTTTACCTAGAGCTTTAAATTATAAATATTAAAATTATGTTTAATTAATAAGCTTACATTTTTCAGTTAACGGCAAACTCTCTCGTATATTTTTACTTTTAATTTCAAACTTTTCTATCACGACTCATGGTTGAAGAAAGACTGATTGTTTATCAAATTTGTGTGGTATTTAAAACAATGCCTCCATCTGACATCATTGATTATCCGCGTCCTTCGATCAAAGCTTAAGGCATGCTATAGTTTATTGTCCATACCTTGGTCTTTCTTCGGTATGAATTTGATAATAGCTTGTTGAATGATGTTGTCCCTCAAGTAGCATTCAAGTTCTATATAGTGAATTCCGTATAGCCCGTGTTTTCACCCGTCTTGTTTTGTTTTGTTGTGGGAAATTTTAGTTCGACTTCACGTAGACAAACTTATGGCTTTTATTTTTGTCAAAATAATCTTTTGGGTTTTAATTTTGCTCCATTTCAAAAATAGTTCAACGGTAAAAATGGGGGAAGTTCAAATGAGAGTAGAAAGGAATGAGAAGAATATAACAAGTATTAGGCAGGAAATAGGGCAATTAAAAATGGAAGTGAAGATTTTTGTGGGGAGGAGATAAACGGAAAAATAACAGACGTGCGTGAGTCGTGTAGAGACCAGTTAGGGAGGTTTGAAAGAGAAGCTACGGAGATCAAACAAAATATTACGGCTTTAGCGGAGGATAGCCCAAGAATTTGTTCTGGCAACATGTCTGTAGAACAACAAATAAAATTTTATGGCGATAATCGGGTGAACCCACGAATCTATATAAATAATATTAAGACCTTGGTTTGTAATTTGTATAATGAACAGGCTAAACTAAATGTGGTTAAAGCTTTATTAAAGGATAACGCACCACCACCTTCGGGTGGAGCATTGGAAAATCACATGTAAGGTATGTGAAGGGGGGGGGGGGCGTCACCGTGATTCAATGTAGTAAGCGTAAGACTACGGATCTCAAGCTCCTGCTTGAAAAATGGCAGGTGAGCATTTTTCACAAAAATTACGCCTTCGTTCGGATGAGTGGTATAATGGAGGTTTCGTGTGTGAGTGTTGTCACGCACGTTAAAGATCCCTACCTTGCTTGGAACAGCAAGGGGTTGGCAAAATTCCAAATTTTCCATGTAAAAAAAACTCGCTTCCTGGCCAATGCAGTACTTTCGGGTGGAGCATTGGAAAATCACATGTAAGGTATGTGAAGGAGGGGGGGGGGCGTCGCCGTGAATCAATGTAGTAAGCGTAAGACTACAGATTTCAAGATCCTGCTTGAAAAATGGCAAGTGAGCATTTTTCACAAAAATTACGCCATCGTTCGGATGAGAGGTTTAATGGAGGTCCTGTGTGTGAGTGTTGTCACGCACGTTAAAGATCCCTACCTTGCCTGGAACGGCAAGGGTTCGGCATAATTCTAAATTTCCAGGCAACAAAGAACTCGCTTCCTGGCCAATGTAGTACCTTCGGGTAGAGCATTGGAAATGTAAATGCACGGTATGTGAAGGGAAGCGGCTCCGTGGCGTAGTGGTATGTGTGTGACTACTACACCCAAGGTCCCGGGTTCGAATCCCGACACGGTCCGCTTGAAAAATGTTAGGCGAGCATTTTTCACAAAAAATACACCCTCGTTCGGATGAGAGGTAAAATGGAGGTCCCGTCTGTGAATGTTATCACGAACGTTAAAGATCCTTATCTTGCTTGGAACAGCAAGGGTTTGGCACAATTCCAAATTTTCCAGGTAAAAAAAAACTCGTTTCCTGGCCAATGTAGTACCTTCGGGTGGAGCATTGGAAAATCACATGTAAGGACTCTATTAACTCCGGAATCTTTAACCCCAGAGGATCATCATGTAAATTACAATTTACGTACGCCGTGTTCTTGGGGGATAATGTGGTGGTTTCGGGTTGCCTTCCACATTGCAGTAGTGTGTCTTAGACTGCCATACCGACCCCTATGGTCTCTGCCAATCTAAGTACCGAGAGAACTGCTGCTCTCATTCGGGGACCTGTCTTAGTCGGGTTCCTCATTCGACCCTACTACTTTGGTTGGACCTGTAGTTTGCCTCTTTAGATCACTGGAACGCGGAAGCCATTCCACCCGTTCCAGTAACTTAATGTTCAAGGTGCAGGTCCATTTGGAACGGCCATATACAACAAATACTGCAAAATACATATATTCTTATGAAGAAAGAGGTGAATGGCATCTTATCAATGTATGAGATCAAATGAGAGGTCGTTCAATAACTAACAATATTAAACTAACCAACGCTTTAAAGGAAAGACGAAATATCTCTCAAGCAAAGAAGTCAGATCTATTGTCACTTTGCAGAGTCAATGTGATCCTACGAGTTTATTGAAATTACTACGGAAGCATTTTCTCATACAACTCAAACGTTAACCAACCAGATTTTGTTGATGATAGCGAAGTAGAAACTGACGAGTGTTAACACTAAAGTTTTGTCCGGTAATAAATATAGCACATTCTAATCCTTATTAATAAACGTACAGTAGTTGCTTTTCATAATCTTGAATTCAATTTTTATTAACGCGTTTTTTGCATTTTTGTCAATAATAACTATGTTTTATTATGACGTGAATTTATAACAATAACGCGGACGTACTAAGCAGAATACAAGTCAACGCAATAAAAACAGAGTCAATTATAGGCAAAGTAGACGAAACAGAGATAAGAGAAGACCCAGAAGAAATACACATACACTCATCATAAAACGAAGGACCAAAAACCGCCATTAAAATATTAAACGAAGCCATAGACATAAAACCAAATCAATTTATAATTACCGAAGTTTTAACAAACCCCAATCCAATAAAATACACAAAAACAGATAACAAGAAAATATATCAAATTGAAATAACTAAAGACGATAATGAGGAACAAATAATTAAAATTCTAAAAGAATATACCTCCGAGAAAAAGCGTTTTTACTTTTATTTTAACACCGAAGATTTATACAAACGATTTTCAGAATTATATATTAAATTATTTAATAATTCTGGCCCTGAAATTATTAGATGTACAAGAACATTAATAACCTTAGATGGCGCTGACAAAATAAACGACGTCATTAGAAATCAACACGAAGGCAAAACCAACCAACCATCGTGGAATCAGTGAAACACTAAAGCAACTCATTAGGAGATACTACTTTAAGGATATGAAAAGGTTAATCACAGATTTTATCAACCAATGCGAATTATGCGACAATGCAAAATACGACAGAACACCCCCAAAAATACCCTAAATGTTAACCAAAACACCCCACAAACCTTTTCAAAAATTACATACAGACACTCTAGTAGTAGAAGCACAAAACTTTTTAATAATTGTAGACGCATTCGCCAAAGGATTTTTACAATATCTTACATTTTACGGTACACCCGAAACCATAACTTTAGATAATGGCAGCGAATTTAGAAATGAAACGATACAAAATATCCATCAGATCAGATTATTAAGATTAACTTACAAGAAAGAGCACATCACCAATTTAATGTCATACGCACTAATTGCTTACAATAACACGATCCACTCATTAACAAACTCTACATCCCTCGAATTAACATTAGGACATTCAGACTCCCGTAATCCTTACGACATACATTACAACAAAGAAGTATACCAACAGTATGCTAAAAACCATTAAGAATAACTAAGCATAACGTATGATAAGGTAACAAATAAATTATATAATGACAAAGAACGTATTACAACAACCCGCAACAAGAATTCCGACATAAATAAATTTTCAATACGACAAACGGCCCCTAGAAATTTAGGCCTGTTTAAAATCAAAAAGATATCAGACACAAATGTAGCCGTAGTAGACAACGGAAAAATGGTTAAATACATTCATTTGAAAAACCTAAGACACCATATAATTTCAGATGGACAGCCATCGCCCTTGCCGTCAACCTCCATCCAGGTGGAACGGATGACATATTAGTTGAAGACATTAAAAACAACCCCGGTATACTACCAGTAGAATTAGGAAGTATGCAAAATACAATAGACTACTGGACATTCGCACAAAAATTTGATTTAACTGAATTAAAACAAGAATTTTACATAATCAAAGACAACTATTACAGATTGAAAAAATCAATGGACACAGCCAAATTCGGAAAAGGGTACGCGATAGAAGTGTTAAATTACAACAGTATAATAGAAAACATTTTAAGGAACATAGAAGATAAATTTAATAGATTAATACCAACAGAACAAATTACAAGACGAAAAAGAGGATTTATTAACGAATTAGGTAATATAATAAACGCTATCACGGGCAATTTAGACAACCAAGATGTAGAACGATATGATAACGCCATACAACAGTTAATTGAAAACCAAAACGACATAAAAACCATTGTTAGATATCAAATATCTCTAACCCAGTTAACTATAATAAAATTCAATGATAGGTTACGAAAGCTAGTAAAAAACCAAGACAGTATAGCCAATAGAATACAAATCCTTGAAACTAACATGCAAACCACAATGTTAGGAATGCGAGACGATCAGATTTAACACGATATTAAATCAAATAATATCAACTCTTACTGTAATCCAACAAATTTTAGCCACACTAGAAAACGCTGTAACATTTGCAAAACTAAACACGTTACACTCTAGTATTATAGAATCAATTGATCTATTCAAAGAATTATTAAGAATTAGATCATTTATAACTAACAGTAAACTACCCTTCGAAGTAGTAGAATCAAATATACTCATATTTGAAAAAATAGCCATAGTGAAAGGCTATGTAAAAAACAACGAAATAATATTTTTAATAGAAATCCCCATAGTAGAAAGTAACGCTTATAATTATTATCATTTATTTGCTTTCCTTATGAAAATTCCTATCAGGTATCAAGTTATTATTCCTAAAACCAAGTTCCTTTCCTTAAATGAACTCAGATATGGTTACACGAAGGAAAAATGTAACAAAGTAACACCAAGTCAATATTTATGCCAATCATGAACAACAACAGCTATTCAAGAAGATAGCCCTTGCGAAGTACAATTATTAAGATTTTCAAATCATTACAGCTGTGAAACAAAACCAGTACAAATCACCAATATGAAAATTCAGAAAGTTACGTAAACAAATGGATTGCTATATTTCCACAAGACGTAATAGCAACCGCCCACAGCAACCAAAACGAAAACAATTTAGCATTAACTGGAAGTAAAGTAATCACCATAAAAAAGACTGTTATCTAAAATTGCAAAATGAAATTATTTGGGTATATCAAGACCCAACGGTAACCAAGAAATTCGCAAATTCACCAAAACTACAGTTTAATATTACGCAACCCGAAGACGACAAAATAATCAAGAAACATATGCAACTAGAGCACCTAGATCTAGATGATCTCAACTAAGCTGTAAAACTAATGGACAATTACAAAGAACACTTAAGTGAGTTAAAACTTCAAAAATTACATTATGATAACATACGTGTTTGGACAATTTTATTAATTATCGTAATCGTTTTACTAACTATGTATGTACTGTACAAAAAGTATCTTAGATATAAGAAATTTTAGTCATAAGGAAACAAAGGTAAATGAAACAATAAATGTATCCTTAGGGTCAATGAAATTTTAAAAATTAAGCAAAACCGTTAATTTTTCATCTACGTTGGGAGGAGTTACATATCCCCCAAATCAATATATGTATAATTAAATAGAAGTTATTAAGAAATTTAAGTTAGATGCAACAATGTAATTCAAGGATAAATAAAGAAAAGGTTAATGAAAGTTCACAAGCAAGTTGTGAAAACAGATGTGAAAACATTGTATTCCAGACGCCAGTGATATTGCAGGTGCAGGTCACAGTTGGTTATAAAACCGCAATTATTAGAATTAAGATTGTTACTTTGTATTGTATAAATGAATAAAGAAATAAGCAGACATGAGCTCTGCAATTCCCACAGAAATATGAGGGGCAGGGACAACATAAATACCTCGGGGGCTTCAAGAAAGTCAGCCAGTCTTGTACCTCACAACTTTTGCATTGTTGGTTGTTCGGGCTACTTGCTCTAATTTAGATCCATTTAACAGTAACTTCGACTTAGAGTAACTTTATGTAGTTTAAAATTCCACTTGTAATTTCTGATTAAATAAAAATTGTTTCAACAGTTGTTGGAAGAAGACTTTTTAAAAAGGCAGCTCCCAAGGCCCAAAATCGTAACTCGTGTAATTTAATAATTTTTCGTATTTACGTTAAGTAGAAACTATTTGCCATCCAGTTGTATATCCATCTAAAACTGTTTAATTTCAAGATATTTTGCTTTGTTAAAATAGAAAATATTGTTTAACGTTGTTTTAATTTATTTCCGTTGCTGATTGTTGAGACAAAATAGAATATATATATATATATATATATATATATATATATATATTGCTGTGGAAGTCCGGATTACCTTCGAGTATCACACTTAGGAGCCATAAAATTGCTGTGGAAGTCCTCTAGACTCGTGTCCCAGCGTTGGGCCGACATAAAATTGCTGTGGTTTCCTGTAGAAAAACCCTTTTTCTTCTCGCCCTCTTTGAAAGTTACCTATATTTTTTGTGAAAAATAAAAAAAATCTTCCTATATCTCTGGAACGCCTTCTTATTTCTGCATACCACGGCTAGCTCTAAAATCTGCTTTTTCATAAATACTTACCATCCTAAGTTCGCTCTTTCTCGCATAAACTGCTCAATCAAATTACCACTCAAATAATGCAACGAAACACAACCATTTATTCATACAAATTAAAATTTTCATTAACAGTAAATATTTACACATTCGAATATACAGCTTCATAACATATAACAATCTCAATCATTAATCCTTTTAAAATTTCGTGACTTGACCTTATTTTGACAGTTTCTGTTTTATATGAGTAGATGGACCCCGTCTTAAAACCCTAAATTGACGTTTACTCTGGTCTATGGTCAGCTCAGTAAAAACCCAGTTATTCTAAATGCCTAAATACATCGCATCTTTGTTTAAAACAACCTTAAAGACCCGTTTACTCCTTACATCAAAATTTTTATGTCATTTATTTACACCTTTAAATAATAAATACGAATTTTCCTTTACATATACCCTTCAAATGAACTTTTATGTTAATAAACTACACCCCAATGTGCCAAATCATTCAAGCACAAAATAACAGCACAAAATGTTCAAGCAATAGCAATAGAAATTAATTTCGTTACCTGGAGTAAGCTTTTTCCATTATCACCTCCGAAGATGTCTTCCATAAAACATCGTCGTTGCTTCTATACCCCGCGCTTCTATGTGTAGATCACACCATTTCCCAATCGCTATCCAAATCTCTGCATACGCCTTCAAAGTTTCTACCAGATAATTGTCCAGAGCAAGCAAACCACCTTCGGTAACTATCAAACACCAAGCATCCTCGTTCCAAACATTTCTTAGCACGCTTACCTTAGCAACTTCCCTCGTTAGTTCGTTGAATGTAGTAACAGCCTCGTGTACTAAATAGCACCCACTTGTACAATTTACACATTCATTTCCCTTTGGACAGACTGTACTAACACCGTTTTATACAATTTTTAACTAGGATGTTACATTAAGAGCTAAGCGTAGTCAAACGGATAAGCGAAGTAAGAGAGTTTTACCTCGTCTCCTCGTGTATTTATAATCGTCGATCCACACCTCCTGTAACCTATTTCAGATGAAAAGCTCCCCTATTATAACCGATTCTAAAAATTTTGCACGTAACGGACTTGTAAAACCGAGAATTCTCATTCCATCGTCGCATTAGCCCGAAAACTGGTCAACAAAATACAACCGTTGCAATCTTCTTGAAAATTTCAGCCAATCACACACCTTTCCCCCATTCTTTATGTTCAGCCTTCCACTATCTTTCCTTGTTTAACCCATAATCGTGTCTCTTTTATAATCCCACTCAAGCAACATAAAATCGATATTGTGGTTGACCTCCAAACTTGCCGCGTACTTTAAACGAGTGTTTTACCCAACGTGTATTATATGTACTCTCCGTCTGCTTTACGCTATGGATATTCCATCTCAATTTGCTTTCAAGACATCTGTTGTTCTCGTATCGACCGTTAATTAAATTTCTACGAAATTATATTCCAACGTTCATTTCAGTTCCTTGAACCTGTTTATCTATTTGTCTGGTTTTTCTATAGAGCAATAATCCGTTTAAACTCGTATTTTTCCGGTTGTTTATTTATTAGGATTTGTATTTAACGAACGCTTTGTTTAGTTAAATGGAAAATAAGCGTTTACATTATTGATTTTATATACCCAAAAGCTCTCTTTATTCTTTGATGTACCTGATTTACAACTTTTTTAAAATATTAAAGTTAATTATGCGTATCCTTGAGTTTTCACGTACTTCAAAACTTCTACACGTTATGCAAATTTAACATTCCGATTTATAAATATAAAAGTATGCTAATATCAGTCCGTTTTCAATGTGACAACTAATTAATTTGGCGCGTAAATAAATTATCCCTATTTCCTATATACACGGTCGTTACAAATTTATTTTCTTGATTTATTTATGCCTCTTAACCTATAATTTCCACTACAATATAAATATATATATATATATATATATATATAAAATTAGTAATATTGACTGTTTTTATAATGTATAAGCAAAATAAATATTGGGGATACAGTCAGATTGGGCATGGATTTAATATAAACTTCTTATAACCATTTCAAGCTTTCGAAAATGTTTATTTTCTTCATCAGGATACTAAAAGTTTATAATTTAACATTTATATGATAAAATTATATAGGTTACTTACGATTATAAAGTTTACAATTATATAAACATTAAATGACATCTATATGACATGGACAGGTTTTTGTTCATACGCGTACATTTAAAAGTTTCTTATAAGTATATGCAAAATTAAAGTTAAAGTTAATGTAGTAAAGATATTAATTAAATAAAGTAACATAGTTATTATAGGTCTTGATAAAAATAAAAATAGAAACTAAAAAGTGTTATACTAGTTTTTTAAAAAATTAAAGCTAATCGTATTGTATCAAAGGTGTTATAAATTTGTATAGTGTGATAGTTTTATATAAATTTGGAATTATTTTTATTCTTTATTATTGTTATAAGATATGAATAAATATTGTTTAAATTTTGTGTGTCTGTTTTTTTATTTATAGGATTTTCTTCGAGAGCAATCGCGATCATTTCAAGAAATAAGCGTTTTTTATAGCTAGTTTCTCTGAATATAATTCTGGTGTCATCATAATTCATAGTGTGACCTGTATCAATTACATGGGAAGCTAGCGCGCATGTTTTTTTGTTCAGATTGCAATCACTTTTGTGTGAGGTTAGTCTTGTAGATAACCAATTTGATGTCTGTCCAACATACCTACCATTACAGTTACGACAGGGTATACTGTAGACTATTCCTGACTGTCGGGGTGTAGGTGTGTGGTCTTTAAGACTACTATATAATACCCTATCTAAAGTTATAATCGGTTTTTTGATAAGTTTGATGTTTTGAAGATCCTTAAAAAGATGTTTTAATTTATCTGTAAGTTTATCAATGTACGGAAGTGGAATAAACATTGTAGGAGACGTGGTGCTGGTATTAGTGTCTGTAGTATTGTTGGAGTAAGTGTTGATTAATGTGGTATTTTTTCTTGTGGTGGTGTTGAAAATTAGTTTGTTAATTAGATGTTTCGGATATGAATTAGTAAGTAGTAGGTTTCTGAGTATTAAAAGATTTTTGTATCGTAGGGTAGGGTGTGTAACAGATTCAATTTTTCGTTTTAGGCCTAGAACTGTGTTTATTTTCATGTTTAACGGATGAAATGAGTAATAATTCAAATACCTACCAGAAGATATAGGTTTGCGATACCAGTCTGTGATTAATACATTATCAGTACGTAATACTTTCATATCTAAAAAAGGTACTGAGTAATTGGATTCTTTTTCTATGGTAAATTGTATGGCAGGATTGTAACTATTAAATACTTGAAGTATGTATTCTTCGCTATCAGAAGGTACACAACAAATCAAATCATCGACGTACTTTTTGATAAATGGAAATTGGAAATGAAATTTGGTGATGCGGTCGTTTAGTAGATCATCCATAACATATTGTGCGATTATGGAAGACACGCTGGCTCCCATGGGAGTACCTAATATTTGTTTATAAAATTGGTTATTGAATGAAAAATACGTTGTATCAAATAAAAAATCTATTAGCTTAAGAAAATTTGTTTTTGTAATTTTACAATTATTTTAAATATTCTCCCAATGTGATTCAATGCTGTCTTTGGCCAAGTCTACTGAAATATTGCTGAATAACGAAATAACATCTAAACTAATGATAACAAAACCTTGGGGTATCTCAAAGTTATTGATGAAAGTTGCAAACTGAAAAGAGTCTTGGACATAATACGGATTAGAGGTATTGTATGATGCTGTAAGGATATTAGTGACTATTTCAGATATTTTAGAATTGGGTGCAGATATGGATGAAATTATGGGACGAAGGGGAAAGTACAGGCTTATGAATTTTCGGTAGTCCGTAAAATTTAGGCGAGATGGAATTGTAGATCATTAATTGTGAAGCTTCGTTAGGATTTAGGTTCTTATTCTTCTTGAGTTCTGTTATAATTTTATTAGACTTTTGTTGGATAGTACTAGTTGGGTCATTATTAATAGGAATATAATATTTACGGTCTTTGACAATTTCGTTGGCCATTTCATTATATTGAGTTTTATGTAACAATACAGAAACGTTTCCTTTATCTGATTTCGTTAAAATTAATTCCTTATGATTATTCATGAAAATTGATGATTTGATTAATAACTTTCTAAATTTAGTATATGATTTTGGTGAATTGTGAGTGAAGTTAGTTATAATATTGGTGGCACGTGCAAGTAAGACATTTTTTTGATCTGTATTAACATTAGATATTATTGATTCTACATCTGCCAGTAATTTTGGTAGATTTATATCACTGGTAGTGGGACTTACGCTGAACTTAGGTCCTAATGCCATGAATTGTTTAATCTCACATGGTACGTCAATGGTAGTAAGATTGATAAACCAAGTATCTTGGGTACTGATGTTAATTAGTTCTTCATCTTTAAGTTTCTTTATTTTCTTTAACGTTGTATTTCTTATGTTGGAAAAATTCTTATTGTACTGCATGGACATTCTTCGTTGAAACTCTAGGGTAATATTGTTCGGTAGTGAGTTTTTTGCATATCTTATGGTAGTATTTAACTGATTTTCTAAACTTTTCAGATTTTGTACGGTGATACTGATTTCTAAGTTTAATATTTTCTTGCTAAAGTTTTCATACAACTTTAAAACTGCTCGTTTTGCTTTTCTTGAGTTACATACTAGTAGATTTTCAACACAACGTAATGATGTTGCAATATCTACAAGACTAACCTCACACAAAAGTGATTGCAATCTGAACAAAAAAACATGCGCGCTAGCTTCCCATGTAATTGATACAGGTCACACTATGAATTATGATGACACCAGAATTATATTCAGAGAAACTAGCTATAAAAAACGCTTATTTCTTGAAATGATCGCGATTGCTCTCGAAGAAAATCCTATAAATAAAAAAACAGACACACAAAATTTAAACAATATTTATTCATATCTTATAACAATAATAAAGAATAAAAATAATTCCAAATTTATATAAAACTATCACACTATACAAATTTATAACACCTTTGATACAATACGATTAGCTTTAATTTTTTAAAAAACTAGTATAACACTTTTTAGTTTCTATTTTTATTTTTATCAAGACCTATAATAACTATGTTACTTTATTTAATTAATATCTTTACTACATTAACTTTAACTTTAATTTTACATATACTTATAAGAAACTTTTAAATGTACGCGTATGAACAAAAACCTGTCCATGTCATATAGATGTCATTTAATGTTTATATAATTGTAAACTTTATAATCGTAAGTAACCTATATAATTTTATCATATAAATGTTAAATTATAAACTTTTAGTATCCTGATGAAGAAAATAAACATTTTCGAAAGCTTGAAATGGTTATAAGAAGTTTATATTAAATCCATGCCCAATCTGACTGTATCCCAATATTTATTTTGCTTATATATATATATATATATATATATATATATATATATATTGCTGTGTTAATTCCGCCCCATGGTTGGGCAGCCCATAAATGCTGTGTTAAACTCTTATATCACTCAAGCACTTGTGAAAATGTTAATTTACAATATTCCTTTTGCCTCGACTAGCTGATTCAATTAAATAAAGCAATTCCACAATACACAGTATAATGATTAAATATTTACAACTTTTTCCCTTTTAAATATCTTCTCATTTTTGAATTATTTACATTTATTAGATTTTTAGAAAATTAAGCCAGCAAAACGAGATTTTATTACATTTAGAGACCTGTTGAAACGTTTCAAGATGTCTATAACTTTTCATAAATTTATACAAGGAACCCCAATTTGTCGGCTCTTACACTTTAAATTATTATTGAAATAAAACAGTTTTAAATTAAATCATCAAAAATATATCTAACCTGAGGAAATTTAATAAGTGTTCTGCATTCCAAGAATTGAAGTCGACATCCAACCAAAATTTAGTATCCAAATCGTTATTCCAATGAAAGGTTATTCATTTCCGCAATAGAATATTTACCATTTTCAGAGATTATTAAATTGTTTGAACAGACAGCATTTTCCAGAGTTTCGTATCCAAAATTGTATTTAAGATCGTAATGAATTGTTATTAATCAGATCGTAATTATTCAGAATGTAATTTAAAACGTTGTTCTTCAAAACGTATTTAATCAGATCGTAATTATTCAGATCGTAATTATTCAGAATGTAATTTAGAATGTAGTTCTTCAGAACGTATTAATCAGATCGTATTTATTAAGAGCCCTGTTTTATTTATTATTAGAAATGAAATAATTTCACTAAATCTTATCTACTTACGTCTTTTAGTTGTACGGCTCTCTTTGCACAATTATACACTCTTCAAAATAATTTTCACTTAACTTTTCACCTAAATATTTATCACTTTCAAGTATAGTGCGTAAGTGCGTTTAAGATGATATATCCACGCACTTTTTGAATATTTGTCTAGCCAATTCATGCAGGTTTTTCCCTGATTTAACTTCAATGCGTTTCGTTACCTTTTCAAATTCTTATCTTTGCTCATAGCTACTCTTGGATATCTGTTTAATCGCTTGTACTGCTATATACAGTGTGCTCTCAACTAATAATATTTATAATGACCTATTTACTCTACTAATATCTGTACTTATGTGCTTTTGTTACTTGGACGTTTCTTCTGTTTGTTCTTCGACCCCAATGACTTAACCTAGCCCTAAATTAACCCTATAATTACAGCAATATATATATATATATATATATATATATATATATATATCTTCAATTGTAACTTTCTGGGTAGTGGCCATCCATTAAATAAAATAATACATTATAATATTCTTGTTTACGCGTTTCGGTCTACAAGACCATTATCAAAACTTTATTATAGCAAATATTCTTCAATAGCACCTACAAATTTTTACTTATAAACATGTGATTATAATTTTTTCAGATAATTAATCCTTACCTCTATTTCAATTGTTTTATAAATTTGTATAGATAAAATTCATTTTAACAATAATATCTAATTCAAACATTTTGGGTCATTAAATAAAATTGTAAACATACACGTTAAAAGCTAAATTAAAACTGTTGATAATAACATTAATACCTTATTGATAACAACTTTTTATCTAATTTACATTATTGTACTAGCAATTATCTATTAAAACTATTCTATTTCTTAAATCTACAGGATTAAACATTATAAATATACACGCAATAACTTTTAACTATATTAACATTACTGATGATTTTGTTATCCCAATTTTTAGTTTACTACTATTTATTTGTTATGTATAATATTATTAAAGATTTTTATAAAACCGTCGTTGTCGGTCTTTGAATTTATGGCATTTACTTCCCTTTGTATGTGTATTACCTCTAAAAAATTCCTCTTAGTATCATGTATTTCGTTGTCTATGATGTTTATTGTATCAAAATTAAAATTATGCATTTTGCTTATGGCGTGATTAGCGAGTGCCGTACATTTATTATTAGTTTTAATTGAGTATTTGTGATCATAACATCGTTTACTAATATATTGTTTAGTATTGCCAATATAAGTACCGGGGCATTCTTTGCAATTTATTCTATATATGACATGTGTTTTATTTTTTTCCGGGATATCAGGTTTTAATTTATTAAAAATTTTTTTTGTGTAATTGTTAGGTTTATGTACTACTTTGATATCAAATTTTTTTAAACATGTTTTTATTTTGTGAGAAAGACCGAAACGCGAAAACAAGAATATTATAATGTATTATTTTATTTAATGGATGGCCACTACCCAGAAAGATACAATTGAAGATAAAGTTATATGGTCAGAAAATTTACATATCATATATACATATATATATATATATATATATATATATATATATATATATTTCACTCTGATGAGGCTAACTAGCCGAAACCATTGGTCAGTGGATGTTTCCTCCCCTATGAAGTAATAAAGCTAATGTTTTGTTAATGGCTATATAACTCCCAGCCCGATTTGTATTTGTCAATGGCTCTTATTATTTTCATAAGAGTTTGTTTACAGATACATCTTACTTTTATACAATTTTCTTATTGCGGACTGCAAATAACTTGTCTTTGTTCATTTGAATTGCCTTTGGGGCATGAACCCGGGTGTCGCCACGAGAAGGTTTGTTACGTATGCAAATAAATTTTGCTGTAACATTCCGCAAATCTCAAAGGCCAGACGTACTTTTATAGTCATTTATAAAATTTATTATGTAGTTTCGGTTCAATTCTGTACTTCCACACTTTAGTAGTGTTGGTTTTATCACCTGATGACGGTTTTATTTACTTTTGCCATAGTACAGTGATTGTTTCGAAATTATATCATTATAATAGCTTCGATTACTTCATAGGGTTCTTGGGAACTATTCCACTCTGATGAGGCTAACTAGCCGAAACCATTGGTCAGTGGATGTTTCCTCCCCTATGAAGTAATAAAGCTAATGTTTTGTTAATGGCTACATAACTCCCAGCCCGATTTGTATTTGTCAATGGCTCTTATTATTTTCATAAGAGTTTGTTTACAGATACATCTTACTTTTATACAATTTTCTTATTGCGGACTGCAAATAACTTGTCTTTGTTCATTTGAATTGCCTTTGGGGCATGAACCCGAGTGTCGCCACGAGAAGGTTTGTTACGTATGCAAATAAATTTTGCTGTAACATTCCGCAAATCTCAAAGGCCAGACGTACTTTTATAGTCATTTATAAAATTTATTATGTAGTTTCGGTTCAATTCTGTACTTCCACACTTTAGTAGTGTTGGTTTTATCACCTGATGACGGTTTTATTTACTTTTGCCATAGTACAGTGATTGTTTCGAAATTATATCATTATAATAGCTTCGATTACTTCATAGGGTTCTTGGGAACTATTCCACTCTGATGAGGCTAACTAGCCGAAACCATTGGTCAGTGGATGTTTCCTCCCCTATGAAGTAATAAAGCTAATGTTTTGTTAATGGCTATATAACTCCCAGCCCGATTTGTATTTGTCAATGGCTCTTATTATTTTCATAAGAGTTTGTTTACAGATACATCTTACTTTTTATACAATTTTCTTATTGTGGACTGCAAATAACTTGTCTTTGTTCATTTGAATTGCCTTTGGGGCATGAACCCGAGTGTCGCCACGAGAAGGTTTGTTACGTATGCAAATAAATTTTACTGTAACATTCCGCAAATCTCAAAGGCCAGACGTACTTTTATAGTCATTTATAAAATTTATTATGTAGTTTCGGTTCAATTCTGTACTTCCACACTTTAGTAGTGTTGGTTTTTATCACCTGATGACGGTTTTATTTACTTTTGCCATAGTACAGTGATTGTTTCGAAATTATATCATTATAATAGCTTCGATTACTTCATAGGGTTCTTGGGAACTATTCCACTCTGATGAGGCTAACTAGCCGAAACCATTGGTCAGTGGATGTTTCCTCCCTATGAAGTAATAAAGCTAATGTTTTGTTAATGGCTATATAACTCCAGCCCGATTTGTATTTGTCAATGGCTCTTATTATTTTCATAAGAGTTTGTTTACAGATACATCTTACTTTTTATACAATTTTCTTATTGCGGACTGCAAATAACTTGTCTTTGTTCATTTGAATTGCCTTTGGGGCATGAACCCGGGTGTCGCCACGAGAAGGTTTGTTACGTATGCAAATAAATTTTGCTGTAACATTCCGCAAATTCTCAAAGGCATGACGTACTTTTATAGTCATTTATAAAATTTATTATGTAGTTTCGGTTCAATTCTGTACTTCCACACTTTAGTAGTGTTGGTTTTTATCACCTGATGACGGTTTTATTTACTTTTGCCATAGTACAGTGATTGTTTCGAAATTATATCATTATAATAGCTTGATTACTTCATAGGGTTCTTGGGAACTATTCCACTCTGATGAGGCTAACTAGCCGAAACCATTGGTCAGTGGATGTTTCCTCCCCTATGAAGTAATAAAGCTAATGTTTTGTTAATGGCTATATAACTCCCAGCCCGATTTGTATTTGTCAATGGCTCTTATTATTTTCATAAGAGTTTGTTTACAGATACATCTTACTTTTTATACAATTTTCTTATTGCGGACTGCAAATAACTTGTCTTTGTTCATTTGAATTGCCTTTGGGGCATGAACCCGGGTGTCGCCACGAGAAGGTTTGTTACGTATGCAAATAAATTTTGCTGTAACATTCCGCAAATTCTCAAAGGCATGACGTACTTTTATAGTCATTTATAAAATTTATTATGTAGTTTCGGTTCAATTCTGTACTTCCACACTTTAGTAGTGTTGGTTTTATCACCTGATGACGGTTTTATTTACTTTTGCCATAGTACAGTGATTGTTTCGAAATTATATCATTATAATAGCTTCGATTACTTCATAGGGTTCTTGGGAACTATTCCACTCTGATGAGGCTAACTAGCCGAAACCATTGGTCAGTGGATGTTTCCTCCCCTATGAAGTAATAAAGCTAATGTTTTGTTAATGGCTATATAACTACCAGCCCGATTTGTATTTGTCAATGGCTCTTATTATTTTCATAAGAGTTTGTTTACAGATACATCTTACTTTTATACAATTTTCTTATTGTGGACTGCAAATAACTTGTCTTTGTTCATTTGAATTGCCTTTGGGGCATGAACCCGGGTGTCGCCACGAGAAGGTTTGTTACGTATGCAAATAAATTTTGCTGTAACATTCCGCAAATCTCAAAGGCCAGACGTACTTTTATAGTCATTTATAAAATTTATTATGTAGTTTCGGTTCAATTCTGTACTTCCACACTTTAGTAGTGTTGGTTTTATCACCTGATGACGGTTTTATTTACTTTTGCCATAGTACAGTGATTGTTTCGAAATTATATCATTATAATAGCTTCGATTACTTCATAGGGTTCTTGGGAACTATTCCACTCTGATGAGGCTAACTAGCCGAAACCATTGGTCAGTGGATGTTTCCTCCCTATGAAGTAATAAAGCTAATGTTTTGTTAATGGCTATATAACTCCCAGCCCGATTTGTATTTGTCAATGGCTCTTATTATTTTCATAAGAGTTTGTTTACAGATACATCTTACTTTTTATACAATTTTCTTATTGTGGACTGCAAATAACTTGTCTTTGTTCATTTGAATTGCCTTTGGGGCATGAACCCGGTGTCGCCACGAGAAGGTTTGTTACGTATGCAAATAAATTTTCTGTAACATTCCGCAAATCTCAAAGGCCAGACGTACTTTTATAGTCATTTATAAAATTTATTATGTAGTTTCGGTTCAATTCTGTACTTCCACACTTTAGTAGTGTTGGTTTTTATCACCTGATGACGGTTTTATTTACTTTTGCCATAGTACAGTGATTGTTTCGAAATTATATCATTATAATAGCTTCGATTACTTCATAGGGTTCTTGGGAACTATTCCACTCTGATGAGGCTAACTAGCCGAAACCATTGGTCAGTGGATGTTTCTCCCTATGAAGTAATAAAGCTAATGTTTTGTTAATGGCTATATAACTCCCAGCCCGATTTGTATTTGTCAATGGCTCTTATTATTTTCATAAGAGTTTGTTTACAGATACATCTTACTTTTATACAATTTTCTTATTGCGGACTGCAAATAACTTGTCTTTGTTCATTTGAATTGCCTTTGGGGCATGAACCCGGTGTCGCCACGAGAAGGTTTGTTACGTATGCAAATAAATTTTGCTGTAACATTCCGCAAATTCTCAAAGGCATGACGTACTTTTATAGTCATTTATAAAATTTATTATGTAGTTTCGGTTCAATTCTGTACTTCCACACTTTAGTAGTGTTGGTTTTATCACCTGATGACGGTTTTATTTACTTTTGCCATAGTACAGTGATTGTTTCGAAATTATATCATTATAATAGCTTCGATTACTTCATAGGGTTCTTGGGAACTATTCCACTCTGATGAGGCTAACTAGCCGAAACCATTGGTCAGTGGATGTTTCCTCCTATGAATAATAAAGCTAATGTTTTGTTAATGGCTATATAACTCCAGCCCGATTTGTATTTGTCAATGGCTCTTATTTTCATAAGAGTTTGTTTACAGATACATCTTACTTTTATACAATTTTCTTATTGCGGACTGCAAATAACTTGTCTTTGTTCATTTGAATTGCCTTTGGGGCATGAACCCGGGTGTCGCCACGAGAAGGTTTGTTACGTATGCAAATAAATTTTGCTGTAACATTCCGCAAATCTCAAAGGCATGACGTACTTTTATAGTCATTTATAAAATTTATTATGTAGTTTCGGTTCAATTCTGTACTTCCACACTTTAGTAGTGTTGGTTTTATCACCTGATGACGGTTTTATTTACTTTTGCCATAGTACAGTGATTGTTTCGAAATTATATCATTATAATAGCTTCGATTACTTCATAGGGTTCTTGGGAACTATTCCACTCTGATGAGGCTAACTAGCCGAAACCATTGGTCAGTGGATGTTTCCTCCCTATGAAGTAATAAAGCTATGTTTTGTTAATGGCTATATAACTACCAGCCCGATTTGTATTTGTCAATGGCTCTTATTATTTTCATAAGAGTTTGTTTACAGATACATCTTACTTTTATACAATTTTCTTATGTGGACTGCAAATAACTTGTCTTTGTTCATTTGAATTGCCTTTGGGGCATGAACCCGGTGTCGCCACGAGAAGGTTTGTTACGTATGCAAATAAATTTTGCTGTAACATTCCGCAAATCTCAAAGGCCAGACGTACTTTTATAGTCATTTATAAAATTTATTATGTAGTTTCGGTTCAATTCTGTACTTCCACACTTTAGTAGTGTTGGTTTTTATCACCTGATGACGGTTTTATTTACTTTTGCCATAGTACAGTGATTGTTTCGAAATTATATCATTATAATAGCTTCGATTACTTCATAGGGTTCTTGGGAACTATTCCACTCTGATGAGGCTAACTAGCCGAAACCATTGGTCAGTGGATGTTTCTCCCCATGAAGTAATAAAGCTAATGTTTTGTTAATGGCTATATAACTCCAGCCGATTTGTATTTGTCAATGGCTCTTATTATTTTCATAAGAGTTTGTTTACAGATACATCTTACTTTATACAATTTTCTTATTGGGACTGCAAATAACTTGTCTTTGTTCATTTGAATTGCCTTTGGGGCATGAACCCGAGTGTCGCCACGAGAAGGTTTGTTACGTATGCAAATAAATTTTCTGTAACATTCCGCAAATCTCAAAGGCAGACGTACTTTTATAGTCATTTATAAAATTTATTATGTAGTTTCGGTTCAATTCTGTACTTCCACACTTTAGTAGTGTTGGTTTTTATCACCTGATGACGGTTTTATTTACTTTTGCCATAGTACAGTGATTGTTTCGAAATTATATCATTATAATAGCTTCGATTACTTCATAGGGTTCTTGGGAACTATTCCACTCTGATGAGGCTAACTAGCCGAAACCATTGGTCAGTGGATGTTTCCTCCCTATGAAGTAATAAAGCTAATGTTTTGTTAATGGCTATATAACTACCAGCCCGATTTGTATTTGTCAATGGCTCTTATTATTTTCATAAGAGTTTGTTTACAGATACATCTTACTTTTATACAATTTTCTTATTGCGGACTGCAAATAACTTGTCTTTGTTCATTTGAATTGCCTTTGGGGCATGAACCCGGGTGTCGCCACGAGAAGGTTTGTTACGTATGCAAATAAATTTTGCTGTAACATTCCGCAAATTCTCAAAGGCATGACGTACTTTTATAGTCATTTATAAAATTTATTATGTAGTTTCGGTTCAATTCTGTACTTCCACACTTTAGTAGTGTTGGTTTTATCACCTGATGACGGTTTTATTTACTTTTGCCATAGTACAGTGATTGTTTCGAAATTATATCATTATAATAGCTTCGATTACTTCATAGGGTTCTTGGGAACTATTCCACTCTGATGAGGCTAACTAGCCGAAACCATTGGTCAGTGGATGTTTCTCCCTATGAAGTAATAAAGCTAATGTTTTGTTAATGGCTATATAACTCCCAGCCCGATTTGTATTTGTCAATGGCTCTTATTATTTTCATAAGAGTTTGTTTACAGATACATCTTACTTTTTATACAATTTTCTTATTGCGGACTGCAAATAACTTGTCTTTGTTCATTTGAATTGCCTTTGGGGCATGAACCCGGGTGTCGCCACGAGAAGGTTTGTTACGTATGCAAATAAATTTTGCTGTAACATTCCGCAAATTCTCAAAGGCATGACGTACTTTTATAGTCATTTATAAAATTTATTATGTAGTTTCGGTTCAATTCTGTACTTCCACACTTTAGTAGTGTTGGTTTTTATCACCTGATGACGGTTTTATTTACTTTTGCCATAGTACAGTGATTGTTTCGAAATTATATCATTATAATAGCTTCGATTACTTCATAGGGTTCTTGGGAACTATTCCACTCTGATGAGGCTAACTAGCCGAAACCATTGGTCAGTGGATGTTTCCTCCCCTATGAAGTAATAAAGCTTATGTTTTGTTAATGGCTATATAACTACCAGCCCGATTTGTATTTGTCAATGGCTCTTATTATTTTCATAAGAGTTTGTTTACAGATACATCTTACTTTTTATACAATTTTCTTATTGTGGACTGCAAATAACTTGTCTTTGTTCATTTGAATTGCCTTTGGGGCATGAACCCGGGTGTCGCCACGAGAAGGTTTGTTACGTATGCAAATAAATTTTGCTGTAACATTCCGCAAATCTCAAAGGCCAGACGTACTTTTATAGTCATTTATAAAATTTATTATGTAGTTTCGGTTCAATTCTGTACTTCCACACTTTAGTAGTGTTGGTTTTTATCACCTGATGACGGTTTTATTTACTTTTGCCATAGTACAGTGATTGTTTCGAAATTATATCATTATAATAGCTTCGATTACTTCATAGGGTTCTTGGGAACTATTCCACTCTGATGAGGCTAACTAGCCGAAACCATTGGTCAGTGGATGTTTCCTCCCCTATGAAGTAATAAAGCTAATGTTTTGTTAATGGCTATATAACTACCAGCCCGATTTGTATTTGTCAATGGCTCTTATTATTTTCATAAGAGTTTGTTTACAGATACATCTTACTTTTTATACAATTTTCTTATTGCGGACTGCAAATAACTTGTCTTTGTTCATTTGAATTGCCTTTGGGGCATGAACCCGGTGTCGCCACGAGAAGGTTTGTTACGTATGCAAATAAATTTTGCTGTAACATTCCGCAAATCTCAAAGGCCAGACGTACTTTTATAGTCATTTATAAAATTTATTATGTAGTTTCGGTTCAATTCTGTACTTCCACACTTTAGTAGTGTTGGTTTTTACTTCATAGGGTTCTTGGGAACTATTCCACTCTGATGAGGAGCTATGTTTTGTTAATGGCTATATAACTACCAGCCCGATTTGTATTTGTCAATGGCTCTTATTATTTTCATAAGAGTTTGTTTACAGATACATCTTACTTTATACAATTTTCTTATTGGACTGCAAATAACTTGTCTTTGTTCATTTGAATTGCCTTTGGGCATGAACCCGGTGTCGCCACGAGAAGGTTTGTTACGTATGCAAATAAATTTTGCTGTAACATTCCGCAAATCTCAAAGGCCAGACGTACTTTTATAGTCATTTAAAATTTATTATGTAGTTTCGGTTCAATTCTGTACTTCCACACTTTAGTAGTGTTGGTTTTTATCACCTGATGACGGTTTTATTTACTTTTGCCATAGTACAGTGATTGTTTCGAAATTATATCATTATAATAGCTTCGATTACTTCATAGGGTTCTTGGGAACTATTCCACTCTGATGAGGCTAACTAGCCGAAACCATTGGTCAGTGGATGTTTCCTCCCCTATGAAGTAATAAAGCTAATGTTTTGTTAATGGCTATATAACTACCAGCCCGATTTGTATTTGTCAATGGCTCTTATTATTTTCATAAGAGTTTGTTTACAGATACATCTTACTTTTTATACAATTTTCTTATTGCGGACTGCAAATAACTTGTCTTTGTTCATTTGAATTGCCTTTGGGGCATGAACCCGGGTGTCGCCACGAGAAGGTTTGTTACGTATGCAAATAAATTTTGCTGTAACATTCCGCAAATCTCAAAGGCCAGACGTACTTTTATAGTCATTTATAAAATTTATTATGTAGTTTCGGTTCAATTCTGTACTTCCACACTTTAGTAGTGTTGGTTTTATCACCTGATGACGGTTTTATTTACTTTTGCCATAGTACAGTGATTGTTTCGAAATTATATCATTATAATAGCTTCGATTACTTCATAGGGTTCTTGGGAACTATTCCACTCTGATGAGGCTAACTAGCCGAAACCATTGGTCAGTGGATGTTTCCTCCCTATGAAGTAATAAAGCTAATGTTTTGTTAATGGCTATATAACTACCAGCCCGATTTGTATTTGTCAATGGCTCTTATTATTTTCATAAGAGTTTGTTTACAGATACATCTTACTTTTATACAATTTTCTTATTGGGACTGCAAATAACTTGTCTTTGTTCATTTGAATTGCCTTTGGGGCATGAACCCGGTGTCGCCACGAGAAGGTTTGTTACGTATGCAAATAAATTTTGCTGTAACATTCCGCAAATCTCAAAGGCAGACGTACTTTTATAGTCATTTATAAAATTTATTATGTAGTTTCGGTTCAATTCTGTACTTCCACACTTTAGTAGTGTTGGTTTTATCACCTGATGACGGTTTTATTTACTTTTGCCATAGTACAGTGATTGTTTCGAAATTATATCATTATAATAGCTTCGATTACTTCATAGGGTTCTTGGGAACTATTCCACTCTGATGAGGCTAACTAGCCGAAACCATTGGTCAGTGGATGTTTCCTCCCATGAAGTAATAAAGCTAATGTTTTGTTAATGGCTATATAACTCCAGCCCGATTTGTATTTGTCAATGGCTCTTATTATTTTCATAAGAGTTTGTTTACAGATACATCTTACTTTTATACAATTTTCTTATTGCGGACTGCAAATAACTTGTCTTTGTTCATTTGAATTGCCTTTGGGGCATGAACCCGGGTGTCGCCACGAGAAGGTTTGTTACGTATGCAAATAAATTTTGCTGTAACATTCCGCAAATCTCAAAGGCATGACGTACTTTTATAGTCATTTATAAAATTTATTATGTAGTTTCGGTTCAATTCTGTACTTCCACACTTTAGTAGTGTTGGTTTTATCACCTGATGACGGTTTTATTTACTTTTGCCATAGTACAGTGATTGTTTCGAAATTATATCATTATAATAGCTTCGATTACTTCATAGGGTTCTTGGGAACTATTCCACTCTGATGAGGCTAACTAGCCGAAACCATTGGTCAGTGGATGTTTCCTCCCTATGAAGTAATAAAGCTAATGTTTTGTTAATGGCTATATAACTCCAGCCCGATTTGTATTTGTCAATGGCTCTTATTATTTTCATAAGAGTTTGTTTACAGATACATCTTACTTTTATACAATTTTCTTATTGCGGACTGCAAATAACTTGTCTTTGTTCATTTGAATTGCCTTTGGGGCATGAACCCGGTGTCGCCACGAGAAGGTTTGTTACGTATGCAAATAAATTTTGCTGTAACATTCCGCAAATCTCAAAGGCAGACGTACTTTTATAGTCATTTATAAAATTTATTATGTAGTTTCGGTTCAATTCTGTACTTCCACACTTTAGTAGTGTTGGTTTTATCACCTGATGACGGTTTTATTTACTTTTGCCATAGTACAGTGATTGTTTCGAAATTATATCATTATAATAGCTTCGATTACTTCATAGGGTTCTTGGGAACTATTCCACTCTGATGAGGCTAACTAGCCGAAACCATTGGTCAGTGGATGTTTCCTCCCTATGAAGTAATAAAGCTAATGTTTTGTTAATGGCTATATAACTACCAGCCCGATTTGTATTTGTCAATGGCTCTTATTATTTTCATAAGAGTTTGTTTACAGATACATCTTACTTTTATACAATTTTCTTATTGCGGACTGCAAATAACTTGTCTTTGTTCATTTGAATTGCCTTTGGGGCATGAACCCGGGTGTCGCCACGAGAAGGTTTGTTACGTATGCAAATAAATTTTGCTGTAACATTCCGCAAATCTCAAAAGCATGACGTACTTTTATAGTCATTTATAAAATTTATTATGTAGTTTCGGTTCAATTCTGTACTTCCACACTTTAGTAGTGTTGGTTTTTATCACCTGATGACGGTTTTATTTACTTTTGCCATAGTACAGTGATTGTTTCGAAATTATATCATTATAATAGCTTCGATTACTTCATAGGGTTCTTGGGAACTATTCCACTCTGATGAGGCTAACTAGCCGAAACCATTGGTCAGTGGATGTTTCCTCCCCTATGAAGTAATAAAGCTAATGTTTTGTTAATGGCTATATAACTCCCAGCCCGATTTGTATTTGTCAATGGCTCTTATTATTTTCATAAGAGTTTGTTTACAGATACATCTTACTTTTTATACAATTTTCTTATTGCGGACTGCAAATAACTTGTCTTTGTTCATTTGAATTGCCTTTGGGGCATGAACCCGGGTGTCGCCACGAGAAGGTTTGTTACGTATGCAAATAAATTTTGCTGTAACATTCCGCAAATCTCAAAGGCCATGACGTACTTTTATAGTCATTTATAAAATTTATTATGTAGTTTCGGTTCAATTCTGTACTTCCACACTTTAGTAGTGTTGGTTTTATCACCTGATGACGGTTTTATTTACTTTTGCCATAGTACAGTGATTGTTTCGAAATTATATCATTATAATAGCTTCGATTACTTCATAGGGTTCTTGGGAACTATTCCACTCTGATGAGGCTAACTAGCCGAAACCATTGGTCAGTGGATGTTTCCTCCCTATGAAGAATAAAGCTAATGTTTTGTTAATGGCTATATAACTACCAGCCCGATTTGTATTTGTCAATGGCTCTTATTATTTTCATAAGAGTTTGTTTACAGATACATCTTACTTTTATACAATTTTCTTATTGTGGACTGCAAATAACTTGTCTTTGTTCATTTGAATTGCCTTTGGGGCATGAACCCGAGTGTCGCCACGAGAAGGTTTGTTACGTATGCAAATAAATTTTGCTGTAACATTCCGCAAATCTCAAAGGCCAGACGTACTTTTATAGTCATTTATAAAATTTATTATGTAGTTTCGGTTCAATTCTGTACTTCCACACTTTAGTAGTGTTGGTTTTATCACCTGATGACGGTTTTATTTACTTTTGCCATAGTACAGTGATTGTTTCGAAATTATATCATTATAATAGCTTCGATTACTTCATAGGGTTCTTGGGAACTATTCCACTCTGATGAGGCTAACTAGCCGAAACCATTGGTCAGTGGATGTTTCCTCCCCTATGAAGTAATAAAGCTTATGTTTTGTTAATGGCTATATAACTACCAGCCCGATTTGTATTTGTCAATGGCTCTTATTATTTTCATAAGAGTTTGTTTACAGATACATCTTACTTTATATATATATATATATATATATATATATATATATATATATATATATATTCTAGATAAGTAGTAAAACAGTCAGAATTCATATCGTTTACAAAATAGCGATTACTTCTGTTGTAACTATTTCTGTTTGAGGTTGTATCAAAAGAAATTCCTAGTTAATTTAAACAACTAATTATATTTACGTTTTAAGCAACAAATTAAAATTTTTATAGGAATAATTGACGTTAAAATATTTATTAATTTAATATGTTGGACAAACGTTTTCATTGACTATCGATTGATTATCCTTCATACATTTAGTAATTATAGTTCAATTACTTGTACGTAATAACTTTAATAAATTTAACCTCGACACAATTTTAAGCAATCAATGCTCGTTGATAATAACCCTTATTTCAAGACATAGTTGTTTGAGCTCGTAATGTTCAGTTATGCATTCCGATTAAGAAATCTTGCAATATTCTTACATATACAACGACGTTAATAATGCATAAATTACATAAATATGCAGTTGCACGTTTAAATTTAAAAAACGCTCCTTTTAACAGCTCGATGGATGTCAGTAACATGCAAGGAGGTCAGATGCGAAAATAAATGTGCATTTTACGAAACTTTCTATTTTACTAAGAACCAAGACTAAGGTACCTGCAATATACAATTGCAGCGTCCTTGCAATTGCAGTTTCAGTTTCAGCTCAATGCCTTTTAAGGACGATTACGATTGTAATTTAACGCTAGAATTAGACGTGAAACTTTTTAAAACAATTAAATAAGTTAACGTTCCATGAATGTTTTGGTTCGTTAACTACTTACACACTATTATTTTATATTATACAGCAATTTGGTGAATTTGTTTGAGAAAATTTCGTGTGCCTAAAATACTTCAAAACCAAAAGATACAGTCTCCGAAGTGATTGTAAAGCACTTTTAAGAATCGTTTCTCGACGATTTAACAATGTTTTCATTATCTCAGGCAAATTTTCAGAGTAAAATTTGTTACGTCCGTCCCTATACTTAAATAACTTGGCTCATATTAATTTGAAATTTCATATTGTGTACGATATTTAAGGTTGTTTGCGAGTATTAGCGAATCCGGCAGCTTTTGTCAATAAAAACGGTTGCTTATTCATAATCCTTTAGAATTTATGTTAAATATTCAGCTATAAAATTAAAGAAACTTCGAACTTATTTCGAATAATCGTAAAATTTGTGATTATTATCATCGGTCCTTCAATTCTTTCAATAGGTTTTATTAGTACATGCAACTACAATTTAAATATAGCAAATTTACTCTTTCAATATAATATTAAAACTGGTATCTATTTATCAAAACACTTGCTTCTTGCTTCAGAAAGAATATAATACGTTCAAGAACGTGGTTATTCGATTGTTAAAGCATTTGTTAAGGAAATATAATATTCATTTAGCGACGTGTTTTCTCAAATGGGTTTCCGTTGTCGGATTGTTATTGATTTTTGAGTTTCTAATGTGAATTCGATTCGCTTCATTACTCCTGATTGTGTCGGTCCTTACTTCATCATCATTAGGTCTTCAGTCCTGGAACTAGTTAGACGCGTACCCTCATTGTTTCCTATTCTGAACTAACCTACACATTTCCCTGAAATTTACACAGTCTGCATCTATCAATATCTGATCTAGGTCTACATCTACCTCCTTTTTCGTATCTCTGCTTGTAATATATCCCATACTATTCCCCAAAAATGCTTAAGAACGTATTCTGCTCTTCTATTTATCCTATATCTCTTATTTCTCCTATTTTTTCTTACAGATATCCTTGTTCCCCTACTATTTCTATAACCTATTTGTTATTAACTAGATCTGTCCATGCTATCATCCTTATACATGGTGAGTGATTCTGTTTAGGTAAGAAAATATGTTTTCATTCCAGAGCATGTCCGAGAGGGTATGTCCCGTAGGATTGTCCTGTCCATTCCTAGGTCCTGCTGCTGTTGGGTGCACTGGAACACAAGATGTTCCGGTGTCCCCACCTCACCACATGTGCAGTTGTTGATGTCTTGGAAGTCGAAGCGGTTTCTGTAGGTTGGATAAAGAACATGCCCCGTGAGAAAATGAATAACTCTTTGTGAGGGGATCAAGTGGTGACAGTTTAGTCTGTCCCGACTGTTTGGGACTAGTGTGTATACCCTCCTCTCATTTGTGCTCTGGTTCCATCTATCTTGCCACTCGGTTAGTATTGTGTCTTGAATGTCCTTTTCTATCCGAATTTCTGATGTTAGTTTTAGGATTTCCCGGAATTTTTCTGGTTCGTTGTTTTTTAACCAGTATGTCGCCGCTCTCTTCCTGATATACAGATCAAGAGGGAGGACTCCTAATATCACATACAGGGCGTCGTGTGATACGGTCCGGTATGCTTCAGAAAGTCTTCTTAGTGTCCCATTTGGGCACTGTTGACTTTTTGTTTGGGTTTTACTAGATGTAAGCTGGTTGTCCAGGCGCTCGCTGCATGGCTTATTATTGCTGCAAGTACGCTGGATAAGTATAATCTTACACGGTTTAGGGGGATATTGTACGTTCGTTGTGCAAGGGTTGCTATACATTGCATAGCTTTACTGGCACCTGCAATCACTGTGGCAATGTGTTTTTCGTGGTTCAGTTTTTCATCAAGGGTTAGTCCTAGGTAGTTGGCATTCGGCGTTCTTCATATTCTGTTTCTGTTCAGTAACCAGCTACTCATAACTGAGGATCCACGGGGATTTCTGTACTATGTTGTGTTTGGTTATAATGAAGACTTTGAAACGACATTACCAGATAAGCTGGCCAATGAAATATTTTTGAGGTGCTTTTGAAGGCAAATACACAACGCCTTGTATAGCTATATGATTGGATTACCTTTAAGGTTCTTAGGTATTGAGATTGATTTTGATCCGCCCGGGCAGTCGGAATGCGTCTACGGTGACCAATAGTTTTGGGGAAGTATATTAATAATAGATTCGCACTAACTGCATAAAAATTTTTTCTTATACGTTTCCTTTCAGGGTTTGCTCTCCTGTTTGGGGTATATTTTGTTTGAGAAATTTATGTAGAAGCAATCGGGTAAATTAATTTGATTTCATGTTAAGAGCATGCTAATGACGATGACCGCTTTTATTGTTATGTTTTAGATGTACTTATTTTTATAATTATTTTTTCAGCTCCAGCTCAAATGGTGGAATGGTGTGCCCAGTGTGCGTGGTGTGTGTTTGTAAGTGTGTGTGTATGTGTATGAGGGAGGGGGGCGAAGGCTGTAGAATGTGTGGATTATGTGTGTACGGGTGTGTTGTGGCGTGTAAAGTATGCGTTGTTGTTGTTCCAGAGTCTACTGAACTAAAGAAATTGTTTATGAAGATATTGCATAGTTTATACTAAACAAATATTTCAATTTAATATTCATCTAACATTTGTACAAGGCATGTCCTAGTTACGTGTAAGAGTGGACTTTATAGTTTAAACCTCGCTAGGAGTATCTTTCTTACTCATAGGAATTAAGATCTAAAAATAATATATTATATATTAGATACTTCAATCGTGTTTATTACATTTAGCAGAAACGCATAAACAAGGAATTTCATCCACATTTCATAACCAAAGGCTTTTAAATATTCTATCGTGTGCGTTATAAAAGAGTTTCATTTGTAATTAATCTAAATTGATCTTAATTGCTAATCTATTAAATTAGCATTTAGATAATTTTTCTGTATGAAGTGACTATCTACATTAGGTTTACCTTTGCTATAACTAAGAGTTTTCATACTGTCGGGAACTTATTATACAGCAATATTAATATTTTCTTAACAAAACATTTGGTTGGAATAACATCAAGTTAGCCAAGCTCGAGTCGAGCTCGCACTATTAGGGTTTCGTACCAATACTACAGTGAGCAATCCATAAACCAAATTAAGCTGTTTTTATTTTTTATGTATATTTAAATCTTATCCAAATTTGATTGTGTTCACGCCTAAGCGGAACGCTGGTTCACAATAACAAAATATGCGTAATAAAATGTTTATAAAGTATGATTGCATAAAAAACTTACCCCGTGTTCAATTATCACTTTACACTCACCACTAAATACATAATTGGTTAGGCAGGAGAGGGTGCTGAAGGAAGGAATAGAGGTACCCACGTTGTTATTTAATTAATTAACTAATAATGCCGACAAACCGGCGCGAGTGTGACATTTAATAATGGACTGTGTACTAAGAGAGAGCTGTGTCGACTATCTTATTGTTGTAACCAGCGCTCACCTTGCGATGCGCGAATAACAAATCGTAGTCGAGAGATAAGAGGAGCATGCTTTTATTTTATATTAGGCAAGGCGTAAACAGATTGTGATAACTGAAAAATGAATATATTGTCCCACATTGTACAGGTACATTAGTAAATACAGTATTGCCCGAAATAAACAGTACTGAAACTAAGTTGGCGGTGTTTTTATGCGTGCGCTGTCACACTCAAGTTAGCTAGTATAGACCTGTCAAGTAAACCTCAAACAAGTAATTAGTAGGGCCTAATTGTTAAAAATGGTGTTAAGTACAGAGGAGAAAGTGTTTCTGGTAGAGCATTATTTTCGTTCATACGGAATCGGCCGACGTAATGGTGCAAGTTTGCTATACGTGTCTGATCAATTCACACAAAGGTTTAATAAACGTTCTCCAAGTAATGCTGTAATTTTGAAGGTTATTGAAAAGTTTAGAAATACAGGTAGTGTATTGTGCCAACGAAAAGGAAACTCGGGGCGTCCCAGGACAGTTAACAACAACAATAACCATGAACGTGTTTTTGAGCAAATCTTAGAAAATCCGAAAGTCAGCCAGGCAAGGACAGCGTTACAACTTGATTTAAAAGAACTTCCTTTCAAAGAATCCTGAAGGAGCTGGGTACATTTTCGTATGTGATTCAGGTACATCAACAACTACATCCTCGGGATTATCGCAGTAGAGTGGAATATTGCGCCAGAATTCTCGCGTTACAGTATGAAAATCCTGAATTTTTGAAAATGTTTGGTTTTCAGACGAAGCACATTTTCACTTGTCAGGCTATGTGAATCGTCGCACAAATCGATTTCTGGGCTTTGCCAGACCCGATGAGGTTCAAGAGGTTCCTTTACATAGTGAAAAAGTGAGTGTCTGGTGTGCTGTTTCCGGACACGGAATCATTGGTCCGTACTTTATCGAAGAGAATGGTAGGCAAGTCACACTTAATCAACAGAGGTACAGACAAATTTTAACACGATTTATCCCTGATCTACGTCAATTCTGTCGTGCACGTAACTTGGCATTTCGAAACCAATTTTTCAGCAGGACGGGGCAACTTGCCATACTGCTGCCGCAATTCGTCAATTTCTTCAAGAACATTTTCCAAGCAAATTCATATCACGATTTACTGACTTCCCTTATCCTTCACATTCTCCAGACCTCACACCTCCAGACGCATACATTTGGGGCATGGCTAAAAATGCCGTTTTCAAACGGGCACCACAAACCATCGATGAATTAAAGGATGCCGTTAGAGTCTTCTTCGCAGCCCTGAGACAACCCTTATTCAATAACATGACCAGAAACTTAGAACATCGTTATGAAGTCTGTCTCGAACGAGAGGTGCACATTTAGAACATATAATAAAGTGTCAATAATATGTATTTTTTAAATATACAAAACAATTACAATTTCAGTACTGTTTATTTCGGGCAATACTGTACTTTGTCTATTACTGTGTTTAACAATTTTTTTCCGAGCATCTATTACACTGTCAAAAAACCTGCCGTCTTCCGATAATCTATGGCTCAATAGCTACTATCCCTATTAAAATCAAAATTTTAGCTTTGCAAATGTAGGAGAACAGGGGGCGACGGGTCATTTTTGACACATTTTGAGCTATATCATGAAGACAACTGAACCTAGAATTATAGAAGAACACTTTTAGAAGCCTTTTTGAATCCTCTATCAAATGATACCTCACACGATATATTTATTAAAACTTTTTTCTTTTGACCGAATTAACCCCCGTCATTTTAATCTAAAATTTTTTTCTATTTTCGAACTGTCAATATATGTGCGCGTCTAGCATTGCGCCAAATTTCAAATTCCTACATTACATAGTTTTCGAGAAAAACCTCTGTGACAGACGGACGGACACGAAAGTGATCTTATAAAGGTTCCGTTATACCTTATAAGGTACGGAACCCTAAAAATGGTTAAGTTGGCTGTTCTTGTATGCAAGTGTGAATATCTAAGTGAATACATACATTTTTATATTTCTTATGAAAAACTAACACTACGAGTTAGATGTGTTGTTTGGTGTCTTTGTCGCTCGTTTTTCGTGTTTAATTTTAAGTCGTTGTAAATTCGTAGTTGTAAATCAAATAGCAAAGCTGTAATCCCGTGTCCCGTTATATTCTGTCATAAACCTTCTTTGTGCCGATGGAAATTAAGTTGGACTAAAGGGGTAGTGATCGACACTTGCTCATGGACATCGAAGAGAAACGTTTGTTGGTTCGGAAAAGTGAGTTAAGTCATTAGTGTCTCCGAATGTGTTTTTTTTTGGATAAACCCTAAAAAACACAGTGACAGTGCGTACATAACACGTCCAATAAATAGCTATACAATCCACTTCGTTAAAGAGTAGAAACGATACTTATAGAACAATACAATACGGCCGAGGTTAGTCGATATATAAAATTATAAGACCTCTTGCACGTTAACATGTGTGATGACGGTAAACACATTATTTCGAATTTATAAATAGCTCTCTACATAAAGTCCTAGGCGTTACTTCTCTAAGTATGCCTTTCGCTTACACTTGAAGACGAATTAGCTTCTGTAGGTCAATTGTATTTGGCAGGTTAATATGTTAAGAAACAATGAGGCTTTTGATTTTCGAGTAATTATAGGTCGCATACATTGAAAACTTTTAAAAAGTGGTTTCTGATTAATGGTCAGCGTAAAATGATAATCGTAGAGTTAAGGTTCAACCAGAAACGAAATAATTAAAAACAATTATTTGAAACGTATTTTTAATTCATGGAAAATAAGACAAATGAAAAGTATCCGACTTATTTTATTTTAATGGAAATTTGCAGTTGAAGGTGGGTCTAAAGTAATATAACACGTTTATCAATTGTACAGTACTTTATTTTTAATTTGTATTTACCTTGTGTCCTACGTTTGTAAAACTGTACCACGCTTGCCATTTAGTTTGTAAAGCAGGTGTGTTTAGCTCATACCTCTATTCGTTCGCGGGCACTACACTACACTACACTCTCGTGTTTACTCCTCATTTGTAAATATACTTAATCTATTCATCATCATTTTGTTTTCGACCTTACTTAAGGTCGGTTTGACGCAGCTCTAACTTCTTTTCTATTCTGTGCTAATCTAAAAAATTCTACATATCCTTCACAACTTAAATTTCTAATAATTTGACTAATATAGTTTGGTCTAGGTCTTCCTATACTCTTCTATCTTTTTCTTATCTACCTGGTTCTACATAGATATTAGCAACCTGATGGTTGTTAAAGAACTCCATGTTTACGTGATTCCTGTTTATAAGGAAATGAAATATTACTTAGTTATCCCTTCCAAAAACGGAAAAGTGTTAAATTATATGTTATGGTAAGACTTAAGCAACAAATCGCTACCAATATGCCAGACCGCTAACTAATTGTGAGCTATGTCACGGTGAAATTTAGTTAACTGATTTTTATTTATTTACTTTTTTTGTTTTGTTTTCGAACTTACTAAAGGTCGGATTTGACGCACTCTAAATTCTTTTCTATTCTGAGCTAGTCTATAAAGGTCTACATACCTTTCACAACCTAAATCTCTAATAATTTGTCTAGGTCTTCCTACTCTATTTTTATTTGGTAATCTATAATTTGAGACCTTACTAAATAGTCCCTCATTTCTTAACTAGTGCCCTATCTTCAATCTCTCCTGACCTTTAATTGTTTCCACATACAGGGTTCTCCACCTATCTTTTTATAAACTTCCTCATTTGTTACTCTATCTGTCCAACTAATTTTTAACATTTTCCTATAACACCAAGTTTCTAAAGCTTGTATCTTTTTCTTATCTACCTCTTTAATTGTCCAGAACTCACTACCGTATAATAAAACGTTCCATACGTACGACTTTTTTCATTATCTAAACTAATACTTTTAGCTATTAGTAAGTCTGTCTTTTTAAAAAACATTTTTTTAGCTTGAGCTATTCTAGCTATTATATTTCTTCTGTTACGTTCGTTTTTGTAATTATACTACCTAAATAGCAAAATTTATTTGCCTCCTCTAACTCGGTATTACCTATTTTAAATTTTGGTTTAGAACTAGGTTGTAACTCACTTGCCATTATGTTTGTCTTTCCTGAGTTAATTCTCATAATATAGTTACTCTGTAGTATCTCATCTAAAATATTTAAAAACTCTACTAACTCTTTTCTAGACTCTGCTATAATGGCTATATCATCTGCAAAACGTAACATGTCTATTTTCTGTCCCTGTATACTAATCTCTCTATCTCTCTATCTCTTTCCTCTCTCTAGTTAAGTTTAAAGCTTCCTCAATATAAACATTACAAATCAGGGGAGATAGTATACAGCCCTGTCTAACACCATTTCTAATCTTAGCTTTCTTTTCTATTTCATCAAATCTAATAACTACGCTTTGGTTTTTATATAGACTGTATATAATTTTTCTATCCTTATGAGAGATTTCTATTTTTCGCAAAACCCTGAACATAACAATCCAATTAACCCTATCAAATGCTTTTTCTCAATCTACAAACACGAAATGAGTCTTTTTATTTTCTTGTAACCTTTTTCGATAATTACCCTAATCATTAGTATCGGTTCTCTAGTCCCTCTGTCTTTATGAAAACCCTATTGGTCTTAGCCTAAATAATTCTCAGACAAAGCTTCTACTCTATTTTTAATTATTATTGTTAGTATTTTAAAAGCGTGGGAAGTTAAACTAACCGTTCTGAAATTCTCACTCCTATCAGCTCCTGACTTTTTTAGGATTGGGATAATAATATTTTTTCGAAATCTATTGGGCCCTCACCTGTGTCATATATTACTTTTACTAGTTTATATAATCTGTCTAAAGTTTTCTGACTTGCATATTTTATTAATTCTGCGGGTATATCGTCTATCCCCGGCGCTTTATTTAGTTTAAGATACCTAACAGCTTTATCAAATTTCTCTCTTAATATTGAGAACCCTATTTCTACATCCTCTTCTTGGTCGTTCTCTAACGCATCCAAATCGTCTCCCTTATATAAATCTTCTAAATATCTTTTCCATCTATCTGCTACCTCAACTTGAGAAGCTCAATATTCTCATCTTTAATACCATTATATTTCTTCCTATCTTCCCCGAAAAACTTTTTAACTGCCCTGTAAGCCCTGTCTGTCATATCTACCCTCAACTCATCCTGTATTCCCTTACAATTCTCCTCCATCCATTTATTTCTAGCTTTTCTACACTCATGTACTATTTTATTTCTAATTCTATTATATTTTTGCTTACTTTCACTATCCAATTTTCTAAAAGGTTTAAGCTTTCTTCTATTCTCTATTAAATCTAATATCTCTTTTGTTACGCAGGGTTTTCTAGCTTTTACTTTTTTCTTACCTATAGTCTGTGTTGCTGTATCATGTACAGCCTTTTTTATTTCTTTCCATCTATTTTCTACCTTACCTCCTATAGCTATCTCTTTGATCTTATTATTTAATACTTGTTTATATTTCTCTTTTACCTCACTATCATTGAGCTTACCTAGATCCCATCCCTCTCTTTTAGCTTTTCCCAATTTGTTGAATTTTAGATTACACTTCATTTTTACTAAGTTATGATCGCTATTTATGTCAGCCCCTGGATAACTACGACAGTTTTTAACTTGGTTGCTAAATCTTTGTTTAACTAAAATATAATTTATTTGGTATCTAGCCCTATCACCTTAAGCTCTTATAAAATAAATAATTATATACAGTCTTGCGTGCATTTGTTAGTTAATTTATTAATCAACATTTGACGTATTAAACAGCCATACTATGCGAAAAGTCGTTTTATCTTGTTGTTTTTTCAGTAATACCTTGTCTCGGAACTGAATACCTGATTTTTAGACAAATGCAAGAACATTTTTTGAGTTTTAAGCGATTTTTCGTAAGTATTCGATAAAATTAATGATCAAATATTGTATCACGAATGACAGGAAAAGTAGCTAAACTTAATGTCGTATTGTTAAAAAGTATTTTGACACGTATATACACAAAATTAAGTAACAAAATTTGCATCGGCTTCATTTCACTTTCGATATAAATACATGCTTTTTATGCTAATTAGTTAAGCCAACGCTCGCATAACGCGTTTTATTTATGAATGAAATATTAAAACTTTATTTACCTATAATTTATCTATAATTTGCACTGTCAATATTATAATTAGAGAACTAAACAATGATTTCTCTAACTTTCTATGTGCTAATATTATTAGAGGTTATGAAATGTGCATTTATAATTAAAAGAGAATGCGAACAAAAAGAAACAATATAATAGGATGTTACTTTTAAATTTTATGCAAGGCCAGAGTTTGACCCACTTGATTTCATTGGTTGCTTTTATAGGGCGGTGTTTTACTTCTGTTGTAATAACGATAAAGTTCAAGTTTATTATGAAATTGTAAATTCCAAATTTCTTTTTTCATATGAAATAACACGAAGAGACTAAAGTAGACAATATATTATGTCACCAGATTCTTCCAGTTGGTGAATCATAGATCCAGTATGAATCATCACATGACTGCCAGCCAATACGTTGTGGAAAAATTCACAATCTGGTTATAAAGAAAATAGGCAATAAAGTCGCTATAATAAATGGTTAGTACTAGGGTGGGTGGTGATATCTAGCAAGACACACTACAGCAATATATAAGTCAATAGATTCACAAGCAAAAACTATGTATTTACGATACTGGCAATTAATATACGACACTATAACTAAATATTTAGAAGATTAACACGTACGCGTGTTATTAAGCACAAACAGGAACAATACATGTATAGTAAGTTAACCAAGAGCAAGTCGAGCTCGCACTATTAGTATTCCGTACCAATACTACAGTGAGCAATCAATAAACCAAATTAAGCTGTTTCTATTTTTTATTTATATTTAAATCTTATCCAAATTTAATTGTGATAACTGAAAAATGAATTTATTGTCCCACATTGTACTGGTACATTAATAAATACATTGTCTATTACTGTGTTTAAAAAAATTTTTCCCAGCAACTATTACACTGTCAAAAAAACTGCAGTTTTCCGATAATCTATCACTCAATAGCTACTATTCCTATTAAAATCAAAATTTTAGCTTTGGAAATGTAGGAGAACAGGGGGGGGGGGGGATTGTCACTTTTGGCACATTTTGAGCTATAGCATGAAGACTACTAGACTGAAAATTATAAAAAAATTTTTAGAAGTCTTTTAGAATCCTCTTTCAAATGATACTTCACACGATATATTTATTAAAACTTTTCTCTTTTGACCGAATTAACCCCCGCCATTTTAATCTAAAAATATTTTTTTCTATTTACTGACTGTCGATATATGTGCGCCATAAAGACCTAGCATTGTGCCAAATTTCAAATTACTACGTTACATAATTTTCGAGAAAAACCTCTGTGACAGACGGACGGACGGACACGAGAGTGATCTTATAAAGGTTCCGTTTTACCTTATAAGGTACGAAACCCTAAAAAGTACATTATGTCGATAAATGAAAAGGCTTAGCAAAATAGTAGCATTTTTTTTGCTGATTAAGAGTGTGAAAGAGCAGAGCGTTTACGAGTAAATGGCGAAAATGTAATTTTTTCAAATGGAACACCGTGTATTTTTTTTACCGTATCGACCACAAATCGTCTACAAAACAAACAAGTTGCAAATGCAAGGCATTGTCGCAACGAACTTCCAAATGTAGACTTACTTTAAAACAATTTAAAGAAATTAAAATTATTATGTTGTAATAATTATAAGTATTCAGATAAATTCAAAAATTTATAAACAACAAAAGAGACATTTTAATATATTTTATTTTATTGAATAAATATTTTAAAAGCTATATATTAGTTCTCATCAATAAGATAAGAATTTTTTTTTTTTATATGAATCTAATTATTTTCGGCAATCAAAATTTAAGTTTAAACAATGTCTATAATATTGGAATAATTGGCATGAAATGCCATAAATTGTTCAAATATGTGTCGCATATTGATTTTAAACTTATTGAAAATTTTAATTATCCCTGTGGATTTTCCCGGGGGCTCGGCGTCCCCGTGGCCCGATTTTAACTGACATCAAAACTTAAGCTCTGGACACCGAGCTGAATCGATTGATGTATCACACACACATTGATGTCCGACCATTAAAAAGGCCTCGGGTAAAATTATGCCTTTTCTATAAAATAAAATATCTTTCTTAGTTTTTTTGTAAATGGAATATACTTTTTAAAGTTTTAAAAGCTTGACGGAAACTTCCGAATCGAATCGAATTTATTGGGTTTTTATGAACTAGATGCTACATTGACTTAAAATTTTCAACTTAATTCGTACGAATACAAGTGATGACGCAGACGACTTTTTTCATGGTTTCGACTATAACAAAAGCAAGCATTTTATGTAATTTTACGTATTGACTGTGGTTTTTAGATATTTTGTTATAGATTAATATCAAATAATGGCGTTCACACATTTACAAAAATGCGATATATTAGAGGCGTATCTTGTTTACAGAAGAAATAGTTTCCAAGCACTCCAACAATATGGTCAAATGTATTCTGAACGTGATCAACCAGACAGAAGGTATTTTCTAGAACTGTATAGAAAGAATAGGAGTAATGCAGCAGTGTTTCGAAAGGATAGAACTAAAAAACTATTATAAGTGAGCAAGCAAAAGTAAATGTATTGGCTTATTTTGAACATACACAAATAATTCAACCAGAGATTTGACAAGAGACAATAGTCTAAGTCTATTATTTACAATTTGGAAATAGCAAAATAGCAACAAACAAACTTTAATGGGTTATTGGAAAAGAACAACCGTTGGAATTAGTGTAAACGCGGTTTGTTGGTTAAAATATTAATTTCAATCTTGACAGTAGTATAGGAGAAAACCAAGAAAAGACCAAGATAGAATAAAAATGTATTGAGTACAAAAGAGATGCATATAATTAATTCAGGAGACAGTATAGTAGGGAGACTTAAATAAAATCAATAATTTCAAGGATATTTAGAAGCAAGCACGCGTCTGTTAAAAGGTGGGAGAATGGAGCCAAGCTAGGTGATTGGTGTAAATTGTACAAGAAGGACAGAGATCCAGCTGGTGGAAGCATATGTGTGAGATAAAGCTATAGATACAAGGGAGATGAAAGCTGTTTGATCGAGTTGGAGGCGTAAATAAATGGAAAAGTAAAGGCTAAATTAAAACGGCGGTTGACAGTTTTGAAGCGGTTGACCAAGTATTGTTGTATTCGGTATGAAAATTCGTTAGGAAGCTTTTCACTGGAACACCGGACGGATGGAAAACAATTTCAAGAATTATAGGAACGGGTAGACAAGCGTACGTGCCAATTTGAAATGGGGGGGGGGAGATTTTACTTATTTAATCACTGGCAGATAGGGGCCGAGCTCTTTTTTTAATTTCATCCATCATTCGTGATAATAGTTACTTTCAAGTGAACTAAGTGCAATTTAATAAAAATTTATGTAGAAGCTAATAGAGCATCTTTTTGTTAAAATGTTGAAGTGGTATGTAAGTACAAAGCTTATTATTTTAGTATTGGAATGCCCAGAAGTATTAGAATTTGAAATTGTTTGAATGATGGAAGAAAGCGATGTTTGAATGAGAAAAGTTAATTTTGGAGATTGGAATTGTTGGATGGGAAATTGTAAACAGCGGCATGCATGGCAGATATGGTAATTCGCCCGAGGAGTTAGCTGATGGACTGGGTATCTACTAGACGGCAGAATCTCCAAAAAGCTAGGTGGTGGAGCATATTTAGAAGACAGAAACCAGGTAGGCGATAGAATAGAACATTGAATGGTGAATATTTTCATGGTGTTTGTGATTATTTGGATTTGAGTTTGATGTGTTTTTATTATTATTTGATATTTTATGAACCTGCATTTATGGGACTTTAAAAGGAAATTGATTTTTGAAAACTAATGAATTTACAGATAACCAGATGTTGTAAAGAGGTATAGAGGGCTTATTGATATTTGGTAGTGCAGGAAATTTATATGAACAGTTGTAGAGTTTTATTATGAACTCATGCTGAGACAAAGGGTAATGTAAGGTATTTGGAACGCCCTCTTATTTTAATAAAAATATATGTGTTTAAAAGGTTATCAATTTGCACGATTGTTGTAATAAAATTAGGGACCTTTATGAATGTACATAAAAGAATGGTGTTTTTAAAATGTACTATGGATCTAATTTAAATAGAGTGTGATATATTTGGTCAATTGAGTTATTTTTGAGTGTGTGATGGGTGTGAATTTCTATTTAGGTTTCTGTATGGGGATATTGAGAGGAAGTTTTTGGATGTAACAGGTAGCTGTCAATGTTAATTCAGGAAATTTGAGCTAATAGGAATTATTGGGAGCAGCCGAATATTATGTCTACCAAATTTGTGGAGCGTGAATTAGCGACATTCCATACGTTAATAAACATCACAGTAATTATGGGGCATCAAGTGGGGCGTGATTCAACAGAACCACACAGTAATTATAATAATAACTACACAGTAATTTATATATATATATATATATATATATATATATATATATATATCAGTAATTGTACAATGCAAACTGCTTTTCAATGTTATATTAGTCGATGAGATGAAATAATAAGTTAGACTTATATGCAAAACCCAAATGATCATTTCCCGAGCTAGTAATTGAAAGATAGAAATGTAAGGTTCCCGAATGAATTCAAACGTTTATTTTTAGTTTTCACGGTCGCTGCGCTATGTATCAACTAATTGCACCACCTGGGCCGGTGATCATAATTGGAAATATATATAAATATGATTTACAAAAAATGTTAAGTTGATGTATGTTGCGTATATGGTCAAGATTTGTACATCTCTCTAGTTGTCACCCGTCTCGGCGATGCAAACGGGTAGCGCATCGGCGGTTAAAACCAAAGATACAGGTTCGAATCTTGTCCGGAAATTTTTATTTTTCATCTTTCAATTACTAGCTCGATTTGAAATGATCATTTAGGCGTTTCAGAAAAGTCTAAGTTATTATATCATCTTACTGACATAATATATTGCTATGATAATAGGGTTATTTAGGAGTATATAAGGTCACAGGGGAGGTATACTTCATGTGAACATCATAAAAATAAAGGAAACCAAACATCTCAACCATAAAAAGTACATAATTCGGTCATTATGCAAAAAGTAAATTCCAATCACCTTGTATAATAGCAACAACCAGCCACAATCAATAGAAGGAAGCTCATTGTGAAATAACTTAAAAAGATAAAATCAAAATAAATAACTTTGGAACTTATTTCAATATATTTCTAAACATTTAAAAACACACTCAAGCGCCAAAGTCAATACAAATCACCGTGTACAATATAAAAGGAAGCTTATTCTGTAATAGGTAAACCACATTTAGTAAAATAAATAATTCTGGGCGCAACCCAATTCATATTAGAAACATTTAAAGCATTCATACACTCCTAATATAATACAAATTACGCATATTTAATAGTGAAACAAATCTCTTTAACACTCGACGGATTGTGTAAGAAGTGGAAGGTAATAAAACGCATAAAACAAACTTTTGAAAAATAAGTATATTTCATAACGCAATAAAGTATAAATATTGAGGCGAAAGCGTACGTGATGTTTAAAATGTAAAGCGCCACATTTAAAGGAAACCCAACATAGGTAAACAAAGTATGGAAATTATAATCTTGTATGTACGTGTAGAACTAGAAGTTAATATTTAAAAGTCCCTATACAAAATTACAATTACGCGATGTTAAAAGGTACCATTGGCTAACGAAATCCATAATATAAAGCTTATGGCCTATGTGATTTTTGGAGCATCTGAGCAATGCATAAAGTAAGCAACTCGAAGTAAAATCAAACCGGTTGCATGATAGCGCAGTGCAACGCCTTTGCCATGGCAGAAAAACAAGATAGCGCGTGGTCAACCAATAACAGTAGGTGAGGACTTGTCTATATAATGCATCAAAACTGATAACAAACATCCATTCCATAACCGAAGCACAAATTGTACCAGTTGTAACAAAAGTATTACATAGATTTCAACTTAGTGAAGTTAAATTAAAAATTATAAGTGAAACTCCCATTAATTAAAATTTTAAGTGAAGAAACCAGTCTAAGTGCGCGTTTAAACATAAGAGTGCATAAAAATCTGCCATTGGCTTAAAATGTAACTCTAAAATTAATTAGTAATAAACGAAGTCTTTACAATTCATTACTTAGGGCTCCAAGTAAGTACGGAAGTAAAACTCAAAAACAATACCTTAATGCTCCAATCAAGTACGGAGGTAAAACTCAAAACGAATACTTCAATACCTCTACGTACTAAATACAATAAATGGAAAAACTCTAAATTAAGACGTTGAAATTACAAGTAAAGCTCTAAGCAACACGTTCATTCGGAGCCAGTCGTTAAGCTGCAGAAAAACAGTTCGAAGCATTGAGGTGCACGCAGAGCTGAGGGTCAACAACCACTAAACTAGCTACTGATTTGAAACAGGAAACTCTCGTGGAAATCAATCGGAAGAATACCAGGTTAGATTTAAATTTTTAATTAATAGCATACCTTTTATTTTGAATGTTTGAAATTTACATGAACTTAAATACTTTGTGTAAAGGATCATAAAAAAATTTGGCGATACATAGAAAAAACGTTAAAAGAAAGAGAAAGGTTTATTGAACGTTCAACAAAATTTCAATATAATACATAATTATTTTTGCTGGCTTTAATTGTTTAAAAGGGGATATAAATTATGGTAATAAACAAATTCGATGTTTACTTTAATTTTGATTCAAAATTTCTTAAATAGCATATGACAGTACAAAGGTCGTAGAGTAGCTTATTATACAAATTTTGACAAATTTTGTTTATGTTATTCAGGTACATGAAGTCTTAGAGGGAAGGGTGTAAACATTCTTTGTTGTCATATCGTCGTTCATTCTGTGTCGGGCGTTACTGAGCTAGTCTGCGCATAAATTCTATTGTGTTGTTTCTAAAATTAGTTTAGATATTTTAGAGGCACAGAGACAAAGCGATCAGCAGGTAATTGATCATAATATATATATATACATATATATATATATATATATATATATATATTAATAGTTATTATTATTATTATTATTATTATTATTATTATTATTATTATTATTATTATTATTATTATTATTATTCATTATTACATTATGCAGTAAAAACTTAGAAAATCATAATACAATTCACATTAAACATGTAATAGTGAAAGCAGATAGCATAGTGTCCTGATAAAAAATTCTTCGAAATAAATACGCTTCGGAAACACAAAATTGTAAACAGAAATATGTTAATTTAAGTCAATTTGACTACGTGATTTTCTACATGAAGTTAATACAAATCCCAAAGTATTATCTTGACAAACAAAGCCATAAGTAAAATTACGTGCCAAGGCGAATTAGAAATTCCTGTAACAACATCAAAACAGACGGTATAAAATAAATACTAATTAGAAATCCACTGATACCTACGTGATCAAGGAATCGTTTCGACAAGGTGTTATCAGAGATAAACCTGTAGAAGCCCAAAAATATACAAAACAACCGATGGTTGATCGTAAACTTTGAACAAGAGCTCAGATAAACCAATGAATTTTTAGATGGGGCGTAAACTATATAATGCGCAAGTTTGATTAGCAGACAGTCTTAGTTAGAACCAAGCACAAGATGCATTACTGATACTTAAGAATTTACGCGTCGGGTAAATATTCAAATTAAACAATAAAAATTTTGTGAAAACTGGTGTTATAAAATATTTCAAATAAATTATAGTGAAAATATATGACAAGTTAGCCGTTTGCTGGAAAACGTGAGTAGAAATTTATTAATTAATTTAAGTTAAATATTTATAATTTAGGGCTCTAAGTGACAGTACGAAATCTAAGTTTAAGTACGAAATCTAAGTCAGGCTACAAAAACTCTAAAGGACATTAAAAAAATTCTAAGTTACATTACGTAAATTGAAGAGACATTAAAAAAGCTAAGAGAGATTAAGAAAATATCAGATTATTGATTAAACGGGGTAAAAAAATTTGGAGACTAAATCTCAACTTAATGTGATAGTGGGGTACTGATCCACAGCACGTAGCAGAAAGAAGCACAAGGAAAACTACAAGTCAGAACTATCTAGCATAAGGCATTATTTTCTATTTATTATTTTTGAACATTGATCATATTTTATACTTGAATATTTTATGTAGAGTCATAAAAAATTTATTTTATACATGAAAAATTTTGTAAAAGGGGAAAATCTTGAACGTCCAGAGAAATTTCCAGTAGAGTACAACGTCATTTTGCTGGCTTTAAAATAAGGCAAGAAAGCTTTAATTTTTGGAGATAAACAATTTAAAATCATTGTTATTTGTTTCAGGGGCTCATTTTTGTCATACAGTCAAACAGATTAAGCTGTGAAGTGTATATGATTTTTCTTTTCTCTTTATACAAATATTAATCGACTTCGTTTTGTCATTCAAAGCAGGAAAAGTTTTAGAGAAAAAGGGGTAAATTATTTGATTATCGTAACTTTGTGCACTCTGGGTGAATTAAACTGGGCTAGCCGAGACACATATTTAAATATGGTATTAAAATACACAGCGGTGGTGATCAGAAGGAGACTGAGAATATACAATATATATATATATATATATATATATATATATATATATATATATATAGTTGCAACGCTAAAAGAGTGCCGTGGGACGCCTCGCGTAGTTCGCCACTAAAAGAATGCTGCGTTAAAGCCCCGCGTTGAAGCGCCGCTGAAAGAGTACTGTGACAAGGCCTCGCGTTGGACGTCGCTAAAAGAATGCTGTGACACGGCCGAACTTTGGTTCGCCGCTAAAAGAGTGCGGTGACAACGGTACAGCAATGAGAAATTCTGAAATTATTATTTTACTTTCCATTTTTTTTTCTTTGCGTGGCTAGCTCAATGGATGTTATATTGTTGGAATTTACAAAATGAAATGAAACAGTAATTTCAAAAAAAAATCTATGTATTCAAAAACTTTTTTTTTATACAAAGCAGTTTATAAACCAATTCCAGTTTATACAAAAAATAATTAAAATTCTCAACTAATATTTGTTATCAGATACACAAATGAGCGAATTATTTATATATTCTTTATTCCCACATTTATAAGTGTGTTCGCCCAAAAACTCTTCACAGATTTTTCATTCAAGGCCAACAGGCTTCGAACTTCTACCTCAAAATTTGATTCAAATTATCTCCTTAACAAATAATAAAATGAGAACTTATTTCAAACCTAAGCTTTTATCAATTAACAAACAAAGAATTCTAAATTTATACTTGCGAAATTAAACAGCCCTTATCTAGTTCATAATTAACTGTATTAAAACCTTCTGATTCCATTTTATATAGACGTGAAATCCCAGTTTACCAATTTGTCCATATTATCTTAAATCTCCTGTCAGAATATTTGTTTGCAAAAGTACGCCTTCTATTTTTAATTAATTACCTTTAAAGTAGCTTTTGTATTGAAGAACATTCAACTTCCATAGTATTTTTACAAAACAAATGGTACTTCATCTAATAATCGCATTCGATAGCTTCTGTGTTTGAAACTACTCAAATTTATAAGTTTCATATTTATTCAAAGTTTTACGGTGCTTATTGCATATCATAATATTATAAATGGCTTAAACTTATGCGTTCGAAACTTTACTCAACATTACATATTACTTGGTGACAAATAAAGAATTAATGAAATGAATCGCCGACTACTAAATCTTCATTCTTACACGAACGCGAATAAACGAATGAATAACTCCAATAAAGTTCCTGTTTTATATAAAAAATTTATAACTACGTCACTTTTTTTCTACTATTTCTATTTCAACTATTTTAAATCATATACATCTGTCAAATTTCTAGATAATCAAGCTAGCAAAACGAGATTTTTATTTACCTTTAAAGACCTATTGAAACGTTTCAAGATATCTATGCTCCTCTTAAATTTACACAAGAAACCCCAATTTGTCGGCTCTTACACTTTAAATTATTATTGAGATAAAACAGTTCAAAATAAATCATATCCAAAATATTTGAGATAAAACAGTTTTAAAAATAAGTCATATCAAAATCTCTAACCTGAAATGGTTTTGCAGGTGCTCCTAAGAATTGAAGTCGATATCCAAATCGTTGTTGGTGCGTTTATTCCAATGAAAGGTTTTTCATTTCCGCAATAGAATATTTACCATCAATTTGCTTGTACAGGCAGCATTCTCCAAAATTGTATTTCTGATCGTAATGGCTCGTTATTTAAAGTTCTAACAGGAATCGTAACATTATTTTGATTGTAATTTAAAATGGTAATTGAGATGGTAATTGAGATGGTAATTGAGATGGTAATTGAGATGGTAATTGAGATTGTAATTCAGATGGTAATTGAGATTCGTCTCAGAAATACGGCACTTTTTGCACAATTATACACTCTAGAATTTCACTGTTACTTTAATTTATTATTCACGTAAATATTCAGCACTTTCAAGTATAGTAACTGCCCAGTTTCAAAGTATACTCTTCTAATATCTGTAATTATATGTTTCTGTTACTTGGGAGTTTCTCTTGTTTATTCTACGACCCCAATAACTTAACCTACCCCTAAATTAACCCTATAATTATAGCAATATATATACAATAATATATATACACATATGCATAAACACAGATACACCTTCGAAGAACTTACTCACTTGTTCTATGGTATTCAAGTAAAGACAGACCTTATTCGATATGGCTAACAATCCATTTCCATAAAGTTTGTAATTAAAGAAAATAATATTTTTTGCTAAAAGTCTCCACGATTAATTACTTTACTAAACAAACACAAATTATTTTAATTGGTCCAAGAGATATAAAAATATACTGTTTAATAAAATTTTAACGTTCTAACTAAGTGAGATTATCACTAGACACAATAAATGAATAATTCAGTATACATTAGAAATGACAACATATCAATGGCTTACTTTTAACAAGTATATCAGGCTTACATTTTAATTCTTATTGCTTGAGGTATTTGCATAACCTTAATTACGAAATTTATGCAATGGTGTATAATCTTTTTTAGTAAAAGTGGACATTTATTTATATCAATTGTGGGTGGATTTCTGAATTTAAATTAAACTCAATTGCAAACTATTGGAATTAAGAGTTCGGTGTTTTTAGTTCAATTGGTCTGCAAATAAAAACTGATTTTCAAGGCTTTATACAAATATAATATGTTGAAGGAGCGTGTCTATGCACTGTAAGGTGTGACATAGGATATATTGTAACTATCTTAACCCATAGGCATGTCGCATAGATTACTATCGCAACTAGATATTTAAAGGAGAAGAAATTGACTACGTTTTTATAGTGCTTCATATGATTTTCAATAACACTTATTTTGTTTTTCAAGATTGTTTTATCTCCCACTTTTCGGCACACCTATGGGCTCTCCAAAATCATCCATCATTGCTGAAATCGTTATGGACTTTCTCTTAGATTCTGTGCTCCCACGGCTACCTTACAAACTGACTTTCCTCGTAAAGTACGTTAATGACATCGTCTGTTCGGTCCCACCCCATCATATCAATGAAACAATAGCCACTTTCAACATTTTCGATAAACAATACAACTCGCAGAAATACATGAAAAAATTACTTTTTCTCGATATCTTAGTTATCAGAAGAATAGGTAACGTTTTAATCTTTGATGTTTATACTAAACCTCTCAATTCAAGTAGATATTTGAATTTTCTCTCCAACCATTTATTGAAAGAAAATCAACACAGTCAATGCCATAGAAAGAACATCACATCGAAAGGATTTCCCATCCCCATTTTTAAAATAAAAATAAAAGAATTCTATTCAACACTATTACACAACAGTTACCCCAAATAATATTTTCGTAAACTCATCTGCACCAATATTTTTGGTATAAACAACAACTTCCATAATAATATTAACAATAATGTATCTCAAAATATTAATAACAATAATCAAAATAATGTCAATTTTAGAAATTACAATAACAATAACAACAACAATAGCTTACCACCTAACATTTAAATATCACCATATGTAAAACCTACCATTTATTTAAATTTTAGCTCCGTTATTAGTAAGGGTATTTGAACAACCTGGTATTACAATTGCTTTCGAATACAACAATAACCAATTTAATAGGCTAAAGGACCCTACCCCTAAACTACGGGATAATAACTTGATTTACAAAATCGTCTGTAGCTACCAGGTATCTTATATTGGCCAAACTGCACCGTCATACACAACATAGAAGTGACTGCAGGATCAATTTCGACAAATCTGCACTAGCTAAACATGTTTATGTAACCAAACAAACTCCCACATTTGAAAAAACTAAAATATTAGACAAAGAGTCCAATTAGAAACCAGACATTTTCTAGAATCTTCCTGTTAACAATGCGGCGGGATTTCGATAACTTACTGATGGTAGAGAAAAGTGGAACATATATACGAAAAATAAATGATAATAATAAAACAAAACAATTACTTTAAACACTTACCTTTGTAAATAGCGATGCAAAACACATTTATTTTCTTGCGGCCGTGCAGAACGGAAAGCAAATATAGCTCTTCTTTATTGCGACCGTCTAGTACGGGATACGAAAGTAGACTTTTTTTTTCTTCACCATGGCAGGTGATAAAGATAGTCCTTGCACATGCGAAAACAATATAGTTTATCGATATCGCGGCACTTACAACACAGGCGCGGTGTTTGAAGTAATTGCATGGTTATGCAATGACATTTGAATACCGGGCGGAGTAAATAATTAACAAATCCTAAATGCCAAAAATAATTCAAGCTGTTAGTATATACATTAAAAACAAAACATACCGTTCACCAAGATGCAAGGCATTTTAAAGAAGATAATTAAAAAAAGTGGGGGGAATGAATAAGCAAAAAAAAGATTTACAAAAACAAACAAAAAATTTTATAATGAAGGCAAAGGACAAAGCTTTGACACAGGGCGCTTCAGCTCGCCATGAGAAGTTTTGAGTGTGACCACCCTAACGACACCATCCGTCCCAGGATGCACAGCTACAACACGGCCAAGGGACCAACGAAGGGGAGAAACATTAGCGACCTTAATAGCACCAAAGTGCCCAACTCAACTTGAGGAAATAATGTGTGCCACTTGGAGCGCTGTTCTAGCACGTGCAAATACTACTTGGAGCAACAGGACCAAAAATCTTGTTGAATTCGATGGAGCAATTGCCAGCGAGAAAGGCGGTCAAACGGAAGGTGAGAAAAGGCGGGATTCGGAATGGCGGTTAAAGGGGCTAAAGTTAAGAAATTACCGGGTGTAAGACAGCTCTAATCATTGGGGCCATTGCTCAAAGAGGTGAGAGGACGTGAGTCCAAGATGGCCTTAATTCGCATATGTGACTAATTCCTTAAAAGTTAACACTTGCTCGACAATAGTATGCAGGAGCAAGGTTTTAACCGATTCCATTCCCGCCTCCCACAAGCCACCAAAATAAGGTGAGGCCGGTGGTATAAAATGCCACGAAATATGATCCTTAGAAGCAGCAAGCTTGGCGACATGAATTAACTGTTTATGAGCACCCGCATAATTTGTGCCACAATCACTATAGAGATGATCACAACTGACACGCCTGGCAATAAATCGGCACAGAGCCACTAAAAAAGCGTCCGTTGACAAATCGGATAGTACTTCAAGGTGCAGCGGCTTGGTAGCCATACAAATAAAGAGACATAAAACGATTTTAAAACTTTGGCACCCGTAATCGAGACATGGTAATAGAAAAGGGACCAACAAAGTCGACGCCCGAACACAAAAAAGGTTTGACTCGAGTAACTCGACATGAAGGCAGTTTGCCCATGGGGGGCTGCAATGCAACCGGATTGGTTTTCAGCACGTTAGACAATGACTCAGAACACGACGGATAGATTGCCTCCCAGAAATAATCCAGAAGTGCTGACTGACGAGAAAATAAAGCATTTGCGCACCCGCGGGGAAGTATTTTAAATAAACATAAATAACATAAAGATCAGCAAATCGACTTATGCTAGGTAACAAAGCAGAAAACTTATGGTCAGAGGATAAAGGCGCGTGAGCCGGGCGACCCCCGACCCGCAAGATTCCATCACGAATAAAAGGGGATAACTTTCGAAAACTCTTTTTTAAAGTGGATCCGGACTGAATGGCCTAAACTCGAGAGCAAAATCAGATTGTTGAGTATACACAAGCAATGGGAGCAAAGCATTGTGAAATTCAGAAGATGACAAAGGTCCGGAATACTTTTCGAGTGGAAACGTAGATTATGACGAAAACGGAGAATCCAAGCAACAATGCGCGTAATAAAGGAAAAGGAAGAATGATTTTCTAGAATTGATTGAATCCAACAAGAGATTACGACAACGGATAAAACAATAGAGCGTTGTTCAGTGAGAACTTCAGGAGCATCTGAAAGCGAAATATGTTGTCAGTAATTTTCAAAAGACTGGTACAAGGTTGATAATGCTGCCCATCATAAAGAACATTGGCACAAGTAGGTAGGGAGTAAACCACGTTACCCGACATTGGCAGGATTCTCGTTGGAGGGACGTGATGCCAAGAGGCGCGAGACGTGTTTTCTGAATGTAAGCAACACGATTGGCAACGAAAGTCTTCCAACGCTGCAGCGGGAACGAATCTACGAAAGTACTACCATGGAATCAGACCAACGGTAAATTTTATAAAATGTAAGGTTAAAATCAAAGGTTTTGAGGACAGGAATTAATAATGTGTCAGGATCTTCAAAGCAGCGTGCTTGCGCGAATTGCTGCGTAGCGGACAGTCTTTAATAATTCGGGATGGCTACTCGGCCATTTATGAAATTCTAAACCACCAAGTTTTAAAAAAGCAATTAGTTGATTACGTAGTGCAAGGGTTGATTCAATAGAATCTCCACTAGTAGCGATATCATCAATGTAAGTATATACTCCCTGTATGTTTGTTGTGGTTTGTTTAGTATTCTTCTTAATCTTCTTTGGGTATTAAACCACTCATAGTTTTTAAAATTATCTTTATTAACGTTTCGATCCATAACCTAGGATCGTTTTCAAAATAATAAAACTTCAAGTTTGACATTTATGACACAAATTGAAGGTGACTTTGATTTATTGATGTTTGAAATATTTGGTTTGAGTACACTAAGCAAAATTTTTTAAAGTTTAAATGAATAATTGCCTTCGACTTTCCAGAATTTAGCGACAATATTTTCCAATGCGGAGTAGAATCTGTCATACAAAACAAGCTAGTTACTTCAAAACCGAGTGAGGAAGATATGCTTCCCAATAAAACATATTCAAAAATAGTATTAATAGCACCAGGTTGATCGCTAGCAACCTGGATGCGACCTTTTAAAAACACTTGGAAGAAAATATCCGCGCCAAGTAAGAAATCAATGGGGCCCAGATTAAGCAAGAAGCAGATCAGCTAGCTTGAGGTTAGCCAGATGACTGAAGTGTTCTAAAGAAATATTACAAGTAGATAAATTTTCACAAATTTTGGGAAGTACTACAGTTTGAAAATTAATAATTGGTGAAGAAACACCTATTGGTTTGAACGACACGGCGATAGCGCCATGCAGAGTTGCAGAGCGCGTAGAGTCAAAACCACTAAGGGTAAGGGAATGTTGTGGAGTGGTACGAAAACCTAAACGTTTCACATTATTTTGCGAAATAAAGGAAGTCATGCTACCCGTATCGAGTAATCCGCGAAATCTTTGGAAAGAACCAGAGCAATCAGCAATTTCCACTTGAACGGTGGAAAGTAAAACGACGGAAGTTTTAGCTAAGGAATTAAATAAAACGACATTCGAAGTTGACGGACCACTACAGCTAAACGAAGTCGATGATTCCTCAGAGGCAAGAGGAGCGGAAGGCTGGTAGCAGTCTTGAATAGCGGACCTAGTACTAGGTGAAACCTTAGAAGCGGGCGGTGCCCGGGCTCAAGTGAGCCTGGTTACTAGCAGAGAAAACGGGTTTAGACGAAATGCGATCGAAGTACAGTAAGGAATGATGGCGTTGATTGCATTGGCGGCAAGAAAAAATAGACTTTTATTTATTCAAAGTGTGAGAATTGTTAAGGCAATTAATGCAAAGTTGTGTTTTTTTGCAAAATTGTAGCGATCTTACGAAGAAAGTTTGACGAAATCATTACAACGATAAAGATTGTGATCTTGTTTACAAAGCGGACATTTATTAACATTAGGCTTTGTCTGTACTAACATTGAAACGATGGAACGAGACCTAAGCAGGTTGCTGGAATGAATAACTTTGTTTAAATCGGTTTTATAATTTACCATAAAATTCGATAAAGATGTACAAGTTTTTTCCCGATAAGCAATTAACTCTTTATAGCTTGAGATAGCTTGAGATAGCGGTAGGTTCTTGGTGCAATTCAAAACTAAGGGCAGTGTGTACATCAAGGCGATTTAGAGATTATTTGTACAAGAATAAAATCCCACTGCTCTATAGGCAAATCAAATTTCTTAAGCGTTTTTAAATTATCGGTAAAAGTATCAACTAATTTTTGCAAACCGGTGGGGTTATCAGAATTCAATTTGGGAAATTTATCAATATTGTTCCATAAAGCGGAGGTAATGTGTCGAATATTACGATATTTTTCGCAAAGTTTATTGTAGGCAAGAGGGTAATTGTCCTCTGTATGGTCAAAGTTATTAATGATTAATAGTGCGGAACCTTTTAGTACTGATTGAAGATAGGAAAATTTGTACACGTTTGACAGATCATTATTAAGATGAACTAAATTATGAAAGCGGTCAATAAAGCTTTCAAACAAATATAGGGAGGGTCAGCGGCTAAAGGGACACTTTGAACTTAAAAGTATCTAGCGAAGCGGACACAGTAGCCCGAGACAAAGAAGGTTGATTAGGAAACAACTTGAAATAGAGCGCTTTTATTAGAAGGAAATTGTTATCGAAGCGTTTTCGAATAGCGTCTTCGCTTTCAAATTGTTCATCGGCATCACCTGCAGAAGCAATTACATCGACTATAAAATTATGTTGGGCGAGTAAACTTTCTCGTACTGTTTGAAGAGATTGTTATTGCGAGCAAAACAAATCTAGAAAAGTTAGTTCAACTGAGCAATATACATTTTATGTTACGTAGAAAATAATTACGTTTTAATTTCTCAGCCATAATTAAAATTAAGTAAAAACAAAAAAGGGCAAATGAAATGAAAACAAATACTTCGGTGTTTAAATTAAAAGGTAAATGCGGCGATAACAAATATGTAGGTCTTGTACAAAATACTGGTACCAAACCAGATATCAAGAAAGACTAGTAAACAACTCAACTCAAAGAAACGAGGATTATTAAAACTCACAATGCTTTGATTAGCGTTATAATAATATCGTGAATTTATTATCATTCACAACTAGTACGAAAAATTCATATCTGGCTCGAAGAAGCAATGTTAAAAATGCGGCGGTATTTCTATAACTAACTGATGGTGGAGAAAAGTTGAACATATATACGAAAAATAAATGATAATAATAAAACAAAACAACTACTTCAAACAAATACCTTTGTAAATAGCGAAACGAAACACATTTATTTTCTTGCGGTCGTGCAGAACGGAAAGCGAATTTAACTCTTCCTTGTTGCGACCATCTAGTACGGGATACAAAAGTAGACTCTTCTTTTCTTCACCATGGCAGGTGATAAAGATAGTCTTTTCACATGTGAAAACAAGATAGTTTATCGATATCGCGGCACTTACAACACAGGCGCGGTGTTTGAAGTAATTGCATGGTTATGCAATGACATTTGAATACCGGGCGGAGTAAATAATTAACAAATCCTAAATGCCAAAAATAATTCAAGCTGTTAGTATATACATTAAAAACGAAACATACCGTTCACCAAGATGCAAGGTATTTTAAAGAAGATAATTAAAAAAAGTGGGGGGAATGAATAAGCAAAAAAAAGATTTACAAAAACAAACAAAAAATTTTATAATGAAGGCAAAGGACAAAGCTTTGACACAGGGCGCTTCAGCTCGCCATGAGAAGTTTTGAGTGTGACCACCCTAACGACACCATCCGTCCCAGGATGCACAGCTACAACACGGCCAAGGGACCAACGAAGGGGAGAAACATTAGCGACCTTAATAGCACCAAAGTGCCCAACTCAACTTGAGGAAATAATGTGTGCCACTTGGAGCGCTGTTCTAGCACGTGCAAATACTACTTGGAGCAACAGGACCAAAAATCTTGTTGAATTCGATGGAGCAATTGCCAGCGAGAAAGGCGGTCAAACGGAAGGTGAGAAAGGCGGGATTCGGAATGGCGGTTAAAGGGCTAAAGTTAAGAAATTACCGGGTGTAAGACAGCTCTAATCATTGGGGCCATTGTTCAAAGAGGTGAGAGGACGTGAGTCCAAGATTGCCTTAATTTGCATAAAGGCTGTGACTAATTCCTTAAAACACTTGCTCGACAATAGTATGCAGGAGCAAGGTTTTAACCGATTCCATTCCCGCCTCCCACAAGCCACCAAAATAAGGTGAGGCCGGTGGTATAAAATGCCACGAAATATGATCCTTAGAAGCAGCAAGCTTGGCGACATGAATTAACTGTTTATGAGCACCCGCATAATTTGTGCCACAATCACTATAGAGATGATCACAACTGACACGTCTGGCAATAAATCGGCACAGAGCCACTAAAAAAGCGTCCGTTGACAAATCGGATAGTACTTCAAGGTGCAGCGGCTTGGTAGCCATACAAATAAAGAGACATAAAAACGATTTTAAAACTTTGGCACCCCGTAATCGAGACATGGTAATAGAAAAGGGACCAACAAAGTCGACGCCCGAACACAAAAAAGGTTTGACTCGAGTAACTCGACATGAAGGCAGTTTGCCCATGGGGGGCTGCAATGCAACCGGATTGGTTTTCAGCACGTTAGACAATGACTCAGAACACGACGGATAGATTGCCTCCCAGAAATAATCCAGAAGTGCTGACTGACGAGAAAATAAAGCATTTGCGCACCCGCGGGGAAGTATTTTAAATAAACATAAATAACATAAAGATCAGCAAATCGACTTATGCTAGGTAACAAAGCAGAAAACTTATGGTCAGAGGATAAAGGCGCGTGAGCCGGGCGACCCCCGACCCGCAAGATTCCATCACGAATAAAAGGGGATAACTTTCGAAAACTCTTTTTTAAAGTGGATCCGGACTGAATGGCCTAAACTCGAGAGCAAAATCAGATTGTTGAGTATACACAAGCAATGGGAGCAAAGCATTGTGAAATTCAGAAGATGACAAAGGTCCGGAATACTTTTCGAGTGGAAACGTAGATTATGACGAAAACGGAGAATCCAAGCAACAATGCGCGTAATAAAGGAAAAGGAAGAATGATTTTCTAGAATTGATTGAATCCAACAAGAGATTACGACAACGGATAAAACAATAGAGCGTTGTTCAGTGAGAACTTCAGGAGCATCTGAAAGCGAAATATGTTGTCAGTAATTTTCAAAAGACTGGTACAAGGTTGATAATGCTGCCCATCATAAAGAACATTGGCACAAGTAGGTAGGGAGTAAACCACGTTACCCGACATTGGCAGGATTCTCGTTGGAGGGGACGTGATGCCAAGAGGCGCGAGACGTGTTTTTCTGAATGTAAGCAACACGATTGGCAACGAAAGTCTTCCAACGCTGCAGCGGGAACGAATCTACGAAAGTACTACCATGGAATCAGACCAACGGTAAATTTTATAAAATGTAAGGTTAAAATCAAAGGTTTTGAGGACAGGAATTAATAATGTGTCAGGATCTTCAAAGCAGCGTGCTTGCGCGAATTGCTGCGTAGCGGACAGTCTTTTAATAATTCGGGATGGCTACTCGGCCATTTATGAAATTCTAAACCACCAAGTTTTAAAAAAGCAATTAGTTGATTACGTAGTGCAAGGGTTGATTCAATAAAATCTCCACTAGTAGCGATATCATCAATGTAAGTATATACTCCCTGTATGTTTGTTGTGGTTTGTTTAGTATTCTTCTTAATCTTCTTTGGGTATTAAACCACTCATAGTTTTTAAAATTATCTTTATTAACGTTTCGATCCATAACCTAGGATCGTTTTCAAAATAATAAAAACTTCAAGTTTGACATTTATGACACAAATTGAAGGTGACTTTGATTTATTGATGTTTGAAATATTTGGTTTGAGTACACTAAGCAAAATTTTTTAAAGTTTAAATGAATAATTGCCTTCGACTTTCCAGAATTTAGCGACAATATTTTCCAATGCGGAGTAGAATCTGTCATACAAAACAAGCTAGTTACTTCAAAACCGAGTGAGGAAGATATGCTTCCCAATAAAACATATTCAAAAATAGTATTAATAGCACCAGGTTGATCGCTAGCAACCTGGATGCGACCTTTTTAAAAACACTTGGAAGAAAATATCCGCGCCAAGTAAGAAATCAATGGGGCCCAGATTAAGCAAGAAGCAGATCAGCTAGCTTGAGGTTAGCCAGATGACTGAAATACTCTGAAGAAATATTAGAAGTAGGTAAATTTTTACATATTTTTGGAAGTACTACAGCTTGAAAATTAATAATTGGTGAAGAAACACCTATTGGTTTGAACGACACGGCGATAGCGCCATGCAGAGTTGCAGAGCGCGTAGAGTCAAAACCACTAAGGGTAAGGGAATGTTGTGGAGTGGTACGAAAACCTAAACGTTTCATACTATTTTACGAAATAAAAGAAGTCATGCTACCCGAATTGAGTAAACTTCGATATCTTTGGAAAGAACCAGAGCAATAAGCAATTTCCACTTGCACGGTGGAAAGTAAAACGACGGAAGTTTTATCTAAGGAATTAAATAAAACGACATTCGAAGTTGACGGGCCATAACAGTTAAACGTAGTCGATGATTTATCAGAGGCAAGAGGAGCGGAAGGCTGGTAGCGGTCTTGAATAGCGGACCTAGTACAAGGTGAAACCTTAGAAGCGGCGGTGTCCGGGCTCAAGTGAGCCTGGTTACTCGCAGCGAATACGGGTTTAGACGAAACGCGATCGAAATGTAATAAGGAATGATGGCGTTGATTGCATTGGCGGCATGAAAAAATAGACTTTATTTATTTAAAATGTGAGAATTGCTAAGGCAATTAATGCAAAGTTGTTTTTTGCAAAATTGTAGCGATCTTGCGAAGAAAGTTTGACGAAATCAGTACAATGGTAAAGATTGTGATCTTGTTTACAAAGCGGACATTCATTAACCTTAGGCTTTGACTGTACTAAGATGGAAACTGCGGAACCAGACCTAAGCAGGTTGCTGGAATGAATAACTTTGTTTAAATCGGTTTTATAATTTACCATAAAATTCGATAAAGATGTACAAGTTTTTTCCCGATAAGCAATTAACTCTTTATAGCTTGAGATAGCTTGAGATAGCGGTAGGTTCTTGGTGCAATTCAAAACTAAGGGCAGTGTGTACATCAAGGCGATTTTGAGATTATTTGTACAAGAATAAAATCCCATTGTTCTATAGGCAAATCAAATTTCTTAAGCGCTTGTAAATTATCGGTAAAGGTATCAATTAATTTTTGCAAACCGGTGGGGTTATCAGAATTCAATTTGGGAAATTTATCAATATTGTTCCATAAAGCGGAGGTAATGTGACGAATATTACGATATTTTTCGCAAAGTTTATTGTAGGCAAGAGGGTAATTCTCCTCTGTATGGTCAAAATTATTAATGGTTAATAGTGCGGAACCTTTTAGTACTGATTGAAGATAGGAAAATTTGTACACGTTTGACAGATCATTATTAAGATGAACTAAATTATGAAAGCGGTCAATAAAGCTTTCAAACAAATATAGGGAGGGTCAGCGGCCGAAGGGACACTTTGAACTTAAAAGTATCTAGCGAAGCGGACACAGTAGCCCGAAACAAAGAAGTTTGATTAGGAAACAACTTGAAATAGAGCGCTTTTATTAGAAGGAAATTGTTATCGAAGCGTTTTCGAATAGCGCCTTCCCTTTCAAATTGTTCATCGGCATCACCTGCAGAAGCAATTACATCGACTATAAAATTATGTTGGGCGAGTAAACTTTCTCGTACTGTTTGAAGAGATTGGTATTGCGAGCAAAACAAATCTAGAAAAGTTAGTTCAACTGCAGATTTCTGAGCAATATACATTTTATGTTACGTAGAAAATAATTACGTTTTAATTTCTCAGCCATAATTAAAATTAAGTAAAAACAAAAAAGGGCAGATGAAATGAAAACAAATACTTCGGTGTTTAAATTAAAAGGTAAATGCGGCGATAACAAATATGTAGGTCTTGTACAAAATACTGGTACCAAACCAGATATCAAGAAAGACTAGTAAACAACTCAACTCAAAGAAACGAGGATTATTAAAACTCGCAATGCTTTGATTAGCGTTATAATATCGTGAATTTATTATCATTCACAACTAGTACGAAAAATTCATATCCGGCTCGAAGGAGCAATGTTAAAAATGCGGCGGTATTTCTATAACTAACTGATGGTAGAGAAAAGTTGAACATATATACGAAAAATAAATGATAATAATAAAACAAAACAACTACTTCAAACAAATACCTTTGTAAATAGCGAAACGAAACACATTTATTTTCTTGCGGTCGTGCAGAACGGAAAGCGAATTTAACTCTTCCTTGTTGCGACCATCTAGTACGGGATACAAAAGTAGACTCTTCTTTTCTTCACCATGGCAGGTGATAAAGATAGTCGTTTCACATGTGAAAACAAGATAGTTTATCGATATCGCGGCACTTAAACACAGGCGCGGTGTTTGAAGTAATGACTCGGTAATGCAATGACATTTGAATACCGGACGGAGATAAATAACTAACAAATTCTAAATGCCAAAAATAATGCAAGCGGTTATTATATACATTAAAAACGAAACACTTACCACATTAACAAAAAACAACAACGTTTGAACAATAAACCAGATATAGAAAACGCACAGATTTTATTCTACTCTATACAGTTTAAATCACTTCAAATCTAATGCTGATCCCGAAGAACTTTCTTACATGATCAATCACATCAACCTTGTAACAATTTTTTTTTCAAGTATTGATACCCAGATTTGTCTAGTTTGGTTGTCTGTTTGAGTTTATTTAAAGCTATTAAATAATACATAAACAACGATACATATAATATTCGGCTTTGATAAAGTTATTTAGAATTTTCAAAATATGCATAATTTGTGTGTTGCTACGGTGACAAATGATTAACACGGTTAGGGCAGGCTCTCGCGCCCTCCGTATCGGTAACCTGTATTCGCGTTAATCGTACAGTTGTCATTTCAGTGGCGTAACTACACCCCTGCCAGCCCCCGCTATGCGGGGGGGCCCCAAGTGCAAGAAGGCCCAAACGATAATAAACTCAACTTATTCATCTTCAACGTATTTGGCAGGTAAGAAACGGTCAAGAAAATATTGCAGATAATTCAGAAACCGCAGGTTAACGAACGTTTTCTTGATGTTACTACTAGGAACTGCTGAAATACAAGAAATAATAATTAAGATAAATACTGAACACCACCTGCAGCCTGCATCCTTTCTTCTTTCTATCCGTTCTGTCCTATTTTGTAAGGGTTAATAAACAGATGAAAGAGACTGTAAACTTTAATAACAAAGATGTCTATATTATTCTTAAGTGATAAGTTGTATAAAGTGGTAAAGCATTATTAAACGACGTATAGTAGGGTTAGTTTGGTTTGTGGGATTTTAAATAGGAATAAAAGGGCTATTGTCTGTACAGTACAGATTCACAGGATGGCAGGTAGCTTAGTAACCTTCGCTTTCTAGAAATATAATACTAGAAAGAAATTCATTTTGTGGTTTCTAGTCAGCTGGTTGCAACGTATTTGCATTAGCTGCATTATATATAACGGAAAGGAAGTAAAAAAGCATTCCAGTACGTTTTACTCAATAGTGTTGTGTTCGTATTACAGGAGGTCTTTCATATTTAAACGTAAGTATTTATATCTATTTTTTATTAAACTACTATTGATTTGATCATAGTTGAAGTCGCGCTGAGAAATACATATAAATAAATCTTTAAGCATTCAATAAAAATCATTTATATTTTGTTAATTAAAGCATTTAAAGCAAAGTATGTATGTGTTATTTGTAATTTCAAAAGGCTTTTAAATAATTATTACTTATCTAATTACATTATAATTAATTTCATTCAAAATTGCAGGAAATAATATACAATGAGCACTACAAGCGGCGCTGCAAAAAAACGAAAAAGGAAACTATTGGAAGAATCAAAGAGCAAGATTCCAAAAATAAGTTCCTTTTTTACTTCTAAAGAGTCCGAAAAACAAGAACAATCTATGAAAGAAATTGGGCTTTCGACAGTAGCATCTACTAGTTCCGCTACAGACGAACAGCAGTCGTCAACAATTTTAAAAACTCTCGCCCAGGGCGCAAGTACATCACATAATGACGGCCGCGATAGAAATTTGGAACTAGATACCACTACAATTACAGAGGTAAATGTGAGTAGTACTTTTCACTTAATGAACTATCTATGGATCTGACGAAAGAATATCCAACCGATTTTGCACATTTTTTAAAAATCAATGTTTTACAACATGACAATTTAAGAAAAGAAATAATTAATTACGGATTGTGTAGACCAGATGGTGCGTTTCCTAAAGATAATAAAAATAGAAGTTTTCAGTTCACTATTATTACTTAATAACTGCAAGCGAAAATAAAAGCAATACGTTAAACTTACCACACAATTCAAATGGGTGGTTGTGTTATTCTAAATTAAAAATTGTGTTTATTGTCAACCATGTTGGCTGTTTGCTTCAGTAAGGTCAAGTTGGACGACCGGAATTAATGATTGGCAGGGTTTATCAAAAAAAATTAAAGAGCATTTGCTTGCTCAATCTCATTTAACTTGTTGTTTTATTTACGATATGTGGAAAAAAAATTATACCATAGATAAGAAAGATACTCTACTATTAAAACAAGAAACTGAATTTTGGAAAAATGTTTTACACAGACTTTTCAATGTTACTTTAACACTATCCCAGCGCATGCTGTCATTTCGAGGACATAGAGAAAGTTTTTCTGATTCAAAAGACAGTTACAACGGTAATTTCTTAAGTTTAGTTCATTTAATTAGTAACTATGATCCTATATTACAAAAAGTGCTTGAACGACCCAAAGGTTCAATTAAATATCTTTCCCAAAATTCAAAACGATATTATTAATACTTTAAGCGCACACTTAAAAATATTTTATTAAATAAAATTAGATCCGCTCCTTTTTCTCAATCATAATAGACACTACACAGGATATAACTAAGATTGATCAATTAAGTAAAATTGTAAGATATATTGATTTTAAAAAAGACAGCTTGGGAGAGGTAACCAAAATAGATATTTGTGAAACTTTTGTGGGTTTTACAAAAGTAGAGTCCCAATCTGCTGAAGGACTATGTAATACTATATTAAGCAATTTAACCAACATGCAATTAGATATAAATAAATGTAGAGGGCAGGGCTACGATGGAGCTAACGTTATGAGCGGTACGTATTCTGGCGTGCAAAGAGAATTTTAAACATAGAGCCTGCAGCCTTATATATGCACTGTAGTGCCCATAACTTAAATCTAGTCATAAATGATGCCGTTAAAGGTATAAAAGAAATAGAATCGTTTTTTCTACTTTTAGAAAACATATATACATTTTTGCTAATAGTATAGTAAGATGGAATTGGCTTTCTGTTTTAAAGAAAATTTCACACAATTGAAACGCTTAAATCCGACACGTTGGGCGGATCGAGTAAAATCTTTAGCTGCCATAAGAATTCGGTATAAAGATATAGTAATGTCTCTTAATAAAATTATTATGATATCAAAAAACAGATGAACGAAATGACGCAAAGCAAATATTAACTAGCATGGATAATTTTAATTTTATTTTTTAAGTGTTTTTAAGTCAAATTCTAGAAGAGCTTAACAAGCTCTCACAAACTGCTCAGAGTGAAAAGGCGAATATTAATCAGATAACTCTCTTATTTCAAAAACTTTAAAATTTTTCAAGGAAACAAGAAATAACTATTCCAACATCAAGGAGGAAGCAGCGAAAGTTGCAGGGCAATGGAATATTAAACCGGAATTTATAAAAAAGGCAACCAAAAATAAAAAGCATTACGATAAATTATCCAATGATTATCGATATAATGATGAAGAATTTAAATTTAAAATAAATGTATTTTATCGCGTAATGGATATTATAATTTCACAGCTGTCGAATCGTTTTAAATCGCTTTTTCATGTAAACGAAAAGTTTAATTTCTTAGAACCTAATGTATTTTGAATTTAACTGCAGACGATATTTTATCTAAGGCAAAACAATTGCAAAATTTTACTACAAAGATTTAAATGATGCTATAGGTACAGAACTTACTACACTCAAAATAATAGACTTATTTGTGATGAATTAAAAATGTTAACGGTATCTTACAATTTTAGAATATCTAGTACTTTCCAAATCTACAGGTTCTAGCAGTTTTCCAAACACCATAACAGCCTTAATGTTATACCTAACTTTACCCGTTAGCGTTGCAAGTGCGAGAGATCTTTCTCAAAATTAAAAATTATTAAAAATTATCTTAGGAACCGCACTTCACAAGATAGATTAGACGATTTATCCCTCTTAGCAGTAGAACATGACACTGCCAAAAATATGAATATAGAGGATACAATAAACGCGTTTGCAGCAAAACATGCAAGAAAAACAAAATTTTGAATTTGATTTGGAATGTCTGCTAGCTCATAGGTTTTACTGTATCAAATTTTTAGGTGTAAATAATTTTGTGCGGCGTATAAATATGTAGATTTAATATTAATTAACTTATAAGTTTGAATTTATGTAATTTGGTTTTATAATTAATAAAGCACTTGATTAATATAGTATATGTATTTAATTCTATACTGCTTCCTTCTCTACATGTACTATAATTTAAAAATATGGCTAAATATAAGCCAGTAAAAGTAATACATTTTAAAGAGAGCCCACTTTAAAATTTTTGCGGGGGGCCCAAAAATCGTAGTTACGCCACTGTGTCATTTCCATGATGTGAACACTATTATTCTAGTTACGCTAGGGTGAAGGTCGTTGTTAAATATCTTGATAGTTATGGCCTGTGGGCCTGGATTCGCTGCAAAAATAAATCAGTTGTCGATCAACAAGTCGATGACATCACTTTTATATCAGTTAGTAAGAAAGGTTGTTGTAATTTCAAGAAAATGTAAATCCGGTAAAAAGTTGAAACAATTAGTACAATTTGACGAGCCATATTTTAGTGTTGGATGTATTCAACAAAGCATAATAGCTCATTATAAGTAGAAGTGATATGGGATTTTCGAATTTTTGAAGAAATCTTGAAATAGTAAATTATTGGGTCGAATCTCCATATGCATCGCTGATCCTTTGTTTGTTCAACATGTGACATTTGGCAAGAACGTTCTATAATTTTTCGTACAACTCAGTGGCGACTCGTGGTGATTTTATTTGAGGGGCTCTAACTGCTTATGGGATGAATATAATACAAGATAACATAAGCAACGCTCACCTTCAGTGGTTTGGTGTATTCAGCCTAGTCATTCACATAGACCCATTAATTTTTGTATACTTGTTTATAGGTTTATGTACAAAAAGTCACACACTGTACTCTATTTGTCACGTAGTAATAATTTTACTGCTTGTATACGAAATCAAGCCTTCTGTCTTTCTGAGCAATAAAATGGTCTATAACTTTTTCGTCAAAATTGTTGATGTTATGTATTAAGTTTTTGTTGACTGACATCATTGCTAAGGCATTAAGACGTTCTTCGGTCATTGTGTTCCTTAGATAAATTTTAATCCTATTAAGAGTTGAAAAACATCTTTCAGATTCGGCAGTGGACATTGGGGTTGTGACTATAATTTTTAATAATTTTATTGTTTCGCCAAATGTTTCGTTTAACGCATTTTGGGTCAACCAGGAAAGCATGTTTAGGCCGCCTAAAATATATTTAAAATCCGTTCTTGAGTACATCACTTCCAATTCAGTCCTCAGTTTGTCTGGCTGTAACATCGGATAACACTTAACAATCGATTGGAAATGCGATGTTGTGAATTTTTTTGAGTAAGTATCAAAATTAGTTACGTCTACTAAAAATGCGGCTTCTAAATGAGTTCAGTATGAGAGCCTGTCCTTCATCTGAACAACTATTGTATCGCACACTTCTTTAGCAATCAAATTCCGATTTTCCACGTTACTAATTTTTCTTCGTTTAGTATCATTACAAATTATATTTTTTTCTATCTCATCAGTTGAATTTCTAGCAGATGCTATCATCCTTTAAAAGTCTTCCATATTTCTCTTCAGTGCAACACTGTCTGTATCTCTAGCTTGAAACTGATTAAATAATATGTCAACATGTGGAAAAATTTTATGAAATAAATTGAGAAAAAACACAAAATCAGGATCTTCCAGAATTCTACGCAAAGTATATGCTTCCCTGCAGGTAATCGTTTTATTGCATTTTTCTTCTAATTCCTCAAAGCACTCGATTAGTTTTTCTCTATTATCATATACGATGTTCACAATACGAATATTATAATTCCAACGTGTGGCAGCAACAGTGGGCAATTTTCGCTTCACTATTTCTTTTAGCACATCACACCTGTGAGAAAAAAAGCAGGAATTGCCGATAAATTAGAAAAAACAATTTTAACTTTAGCATTTTGACTAGTTGCTTTCTGCATAATTAAATTTAATTGATTGGCATAACAGTGAACAAAATGGGCATTTTTATATTTAAGTTTTATTTTTGGCTGAATTCCATTAGCAGAACCACTCATAACATTTGTACCGTCATAAGTTTGAGCGATTAGTTTAGATGGCGAGTTTAATATTAATTTATCTAATACCTGCTCAATACACTCCGTTAAACCGTTAGCTGTTTTATCTATTACTCGTAGAAATGTCCAAAATCTCTCATAAATATTTCCACTGTAGAAATATCTAACTATAATTACCATTAATGTGATCTTGAATTTCTTGACGACACACTGCAAGCATGCTTTCTAAAATCTCGTTTTGCATAGTTTTAGATGTACCTTTAAATACACTTGCTTTGTGTAAATGTTCTTTTAAAATTACATCCAATTCCGAAGTAAAATCAATTAATTCTAACAAAATTCCACGGTTTTCGGAATCTTCTTTTTCATAGTGTCCTCTCAATGCCAATTCCAACTTTCCACAAAATCTAATACAATTGATAATTTTTTTAAAAATGTATCTATTTTTAGTCAACTGCTCATTATGCTTCATAATGTTCTGCCTATATGCGGAATCTAACTGAACCGCAATATTCACGGAACCTAGCATAGCCAAATCCGTGCATGACTTTATATGGTACTTGCTAATTTCATGCTTTTTTATTCTATCCTTTATATGCTTCAGATCTCTAAAGTCTTTTCCCGACCATGTTTTGTCCATTCCGTCACAATAAAATAAATGGCAAGGAAAACAAAATAGAGCATTCGATTGAGAGCATTCGGAAATCCACTGACATTTTTTATAAATTTCTTTAGAAAAATGCCTTGTGAAACTACGATTTCCAACCTTATCTACCTGTTTCAGATTTAAATCCGGTGTCGGACGCCCTAGGTTCGTAATTTTCACCTTTTCTGCCAATGGAAGAGTTTTAAATTTAATTTCGACTATATTACGAATATTATTTTTAGTCATCTTGAGTAATTCAAAATAATAATCAAAATTATACACTACGACTACATTTACAACACAAGAAACGGTCTTTCCTTTCAACGAAAACAAGTGAAATAATCTCTACGCTGACGCAAATTAGTACCGGACAACACAAACACGCCTTGAAATATTAAAAGACACTGTGGTTAAGGGCTCTAATGACGAGAGCTCTGTTAAAGCTATCTGAAGCTGTTATTATTTGTGTTCGACAGAATTCGTCATCGTTCGATTTCCTATAAGATTTACATTGAAGCCGGGCTCAATAGAATGGAGTCCTCGCTACTCGTTTACACCGATGTACTAAAGAGAATCAAGGAGTTCTGTCAAAATGTCTAGGACAGGTATTTATTTATTATTGCTTAAATGTTGGATGTAAAATGAATATAGTAAGAAACGTAATTGTTTTAAATAATTTTAAAATATTAATATCAGTGTTATATTTGATCATTTGAACCACAAATCTTAAAAAAATTATATGCATTTTGGTGTTAATTTTCATTAAAACGGTTAGACGTGGTTGCTTACGAAAGGACGACGGCGGGATATGTTTACTATTTACATCTGTTTCCGACACCATACATCATTGTAAACTGGAAACGTAGCAATTCCAGTTTATTTACTGAGACCACTTAAAATGCCGGGCTGACAGCATTTATGCATTCGATCTCTAGTTTTGAGTAATCATTTTACGATGAATTAATTTATGCCGAAAAGTTTATTTACGGTACCTATTCCTTAAAATAACCTGGGGGACTCTAGCCTTTGAGCCCCCATGGAGTAGCCGCGGCTGGTACAACTGTACATCGATGGTGGTTGGACTTAAATTTTTGTGACTTGTTTGACTGTCACTTAAAAGAAATGAAATTTGTTGATATTTTATTATTGGTCTAAATTGTAGTTTAAAAATATTTGCGTAACTGCATTCAGATAATCAAAACTTCTGAACCTTAATTATCATTAAAATTGATTAGTCAAGAATTTGAATTTATGTAAAACTTTAAAGTAACTGACGGTTGATGACATCTTGTCATCATAAAAGGTTGTTGTTCAAATTTTGTTACTTGTTAGTAAATATGGCAAACCTCTTTACAAAAAGTTAACCTTTGTTCTGATCATAATTTTATTGCCGTTATTTAAAAAAACACCTGTAATAATTTGGTTGTAAAATCGATTGCAGTACTGCCAACGATTAAAGTAATATTCTAATATAAAATAAATATTGAAATATAATTTATAATCATGCTGATAAAACAAATAAAGAAAATATAAATTTTGTTTACTGAATATTCTTTTATTCATTTGAAAGAAAATTATGTGGCAGAAAGTTACATTTAAAACATAGAACTGGAATATTAAAAATGTAATTTGGTGATTATGATAAAATGCATAAATAGTGTCCTCATAAGTATACGTTTCTTTTCAGGATAGACCTAGGACATCTTTACTGTTCCATATGAAGATGTGCAAATTATTAATAAAAAAAGTTTTGTGTATATGGCTATTGTGACAGTATATCCCAAGGTTTCCGTATTTTCCTTATACAATTAAGACTTATCATCTGTCGTTGTATTAATAGATACGGTGGCGCTTACCATCTTTTATGTTTTATTCGATTATCGAAACCACGACACGTCTCACGATCTTTCCAGAGCTTACACTCTACAAGCCATCTATCTATTAGGCGATTTCCTTTTTCTTAAGCCAATTTCTACCCTTATTTACCGTGGGCTTGTTTATTGCAGGATATCCCCGCTCTCGTTCTACTGTGCTGTCTTAGCCTTGGTAAAGTCTTATATTGTTTTGAGTAAACGGGAGTATTTGTTAGGGCCATATAAAAAATTTTGTTACAACCTATTAGTTTTTTTTAGATCTACCTTTTATTTAGAATAGAAGCATTCTGATTCTAGTCGGGTCAATTTTCTAAAGAGTTAAATCGAAAATTTAAAAATTATTGTAGGTATGCAACCCAAGTTGCACCTAACAAACTTCATAGTCGTTGGTTCGGCGACTTATAGATAATTTATAAGTGCCTTAGTTCGCGCCAAAAGTATCGTTGTGCATTCGAAATAAATACTGATAGTGCGCGATAAACAGAACTACATTTATCTTGTAACGAACACCTGGTTCGCAAGAGTGCATTATTATACAAAACGTAGATCGTGTGTTACCGCAGAGTACTCAAGAAGTGCCTAAACTTTTGTTTTACCGCTTTAAAATATAACATAAACCGCAACTGTGTGTTAACTTTGGATTGTGCGTGCTGAAATCACCTATAGCACCGAATGCCAAGAAGTTCTGGTGAGTTTTTTGACTTTTGTTTATATAAATTTGTGCACTTAATTAACATTAAACATTTATACTGTAACTTGTACAATACAACCGCTTTATCGCTTCCAATTTAGTCCCGCAATATTGAATCCTGATAATTTGTTTACACTAAATTGTTTAATCCACCCGCTTATTTAATTAATTACGTGGAGGAAGTTACGCCCCTCCAGTCGTCATAGAAACAAACGCGAACACTCCTTAGACTCGCCAAGCAACACACCTCAAAATCGAATAGACTCGCCCGGTAATTCCAATTCTTACAATACAAATATTAAGTATAACGATCAAAGCGGCGACCTTTCGTTTGTTGTCGGAAATATATTGACAGGCAATAGCCAGGAGCAAGCAATAGCTTCCGATCTTCTGAGTTTAACCTTTGTTCACGGTACACCAAAGCCTGGAGGATAAACCAGAAGTTTGTGCGTCATGCACTAACGTGGATATTCCACGCCTTGCCGGCAAGGTGCACCAAATCCTACCATCAGAATATGATCTTCCACCAAAGGTAGTCATTTTATAAAACATTTTGGTATTAGCATCTGCTGCTGAACGCGGTTCACCGAGACCTGACGTCCGAGTCGTCCGTGATGTCCTCGTCTTCGCCGCTCACTATCACTGAAGCGGACCTAGCTGCATGGACATGTGAATACTACACCCCGCACCAGTTCCGACGTCTTTTACGAAGAATCCGCCAACAGTATGCCGTTCCACGTCTCGTATCACCGATAAGGAAACTCGCATTACATGGCACCTGTTTAGATCGACTTGCCACGTCGAACGTCGTATATCGACGTCGATCTAACACAAATGTTACCTGCAGATCCCAGGTGACAACGTATCTGTGAGTGCTTACTCCTATGTTAATACATTTTAACATAGGTTTCTTTTTGAGCCGTGTTTCTTAACAGAAACACGCATCAAAGTTCAAAGTGAATCCAGTGCGCGCATTTCATTTATTCTTGTGTACAAACATTACGCGCATTTAAATTCGTACTATAAATTTTCTAACGCTAAAGGACATTTAAATTTCCAGCGTCAACAAAATGTGTTCACATAAAGCTCTATTCTCATGCATAAATTAAAGGACATTTGTACATTGCATATGCATGTAGAACCTCATGTAACTGTTATTTTAATTTCCTGTTATTGTATATATTTCTTGCAGTCGTTGTAAATAAATTATACACATTTGTTGTCTCTATGCATTAACCAAACAAAAGGTGACCCCACAAAATACAAAATCGTGACTGAACACCCACATTATCTACTCCGATAGGGTTTTTGTATGTACTCTATAACTATAATTTTTCTTTATACTTGCTAGATGCAGTGCCGTCCAACACCAATTTATTTATTTATTTATTAAATAAAATTATTAGAAATTGTTAAATAAATCATAAGTCAATAGCAACAATGGTATACAAAGATAAACCAGACAGGTTATTAACAGTTCATAAGAACGGATATGCAACTTTGTATCCGAGACGACAGTGATACTGCAGGTGGCAGGTCACAGACGGTTAAGATATCGCAATTACCTAGAAATAAGATTGAAACAATGTAGTAAAGTGTAGAATTAAGAATAAAGCAGACATGAAATCTGCAAGTTCCCACAGCCATGTGAGGGAGTACGATAATTATAAAAAGCTCGGGAGCTCAAGGCCCGGCAGTCAGTCTGAGTATTACAGCTTTTGCATTATTGTTTACCTAGGCTATCCTAATATTAGTTAAATTAATTAACTAATTTCGATTTAAAGTTATTTTATACAGTTTGTCAAATTTCCATAATTTCTGTTTAAAATAAATAAATTGTTACGAAGTTTGAAAACGTTTTTTTTAAAACATCGCTCCAAAGGCCCGAATCTTAACTTACGCAGTCGTACGGATGTCAAAAGGGCACTAAGAATCCAAAAATCGGAAGACTCATGACCAAGAATTTCAATTCGCAATTTTAGCAGAATTCAAACAAAGGTTGGAGAAAGTATAAGCTGGACAACGTACAAGCATCGACGAGTCTATAAAACCATCAAAAAATTAATGTAAGTTTATTTCCTTAAAACCAAATTGATTTTACAAACTATAATTGATATATGCCAGTATAAGAGAAAATTTTATTACTTTATTATTTGATTATTATTACATGTACAAAATTTTATTTTATGCCAATACTTTTTGAAAATAGTTAACGAAGAGAAATTATTTTCAAACGAGAATTTATTTTTAGAAAGTTTATTTTATGAGACTTGATTTTTAAAGAGAATTTTAAAGCAAAAGAGACTTGATTTTTAAGAGATTTTTTATTACAATTACTAAACAAACCGAAAAATAACCAAAAATAACTGGCGCACATTTATTAAATTAATACCGAACGAAGTCAAAATACGAATAATTCTTAAATTAACTGGCGCGATACAAAAACGCAACGATTTAATCCAACAAACTAAAAACAGAACGCAAGTAACTTTATCATTTAACACCAAAAGCTAAACGCAATTCTTATAAACAAGCAATTACAGAAAAAATTATTTAAAACTTGAGCTCTATCATAGCTTTATAAATTACAGCAAAGCACTCTGCAAATCTATTATTAACCTAAACCATTGTAATTAAAAACCAGCGTGCAAATTTATAACACAATCCTCATATAAGATAAGACCGGTGAATGAAACATCATTCGTCACAACGAAACGGAAACGATTTACTCCAGACTTAAAAAAAGCGATTATTAAAAAAATTAAGTTTCAGAACCTTTTCTATAAATTAAAGAAACGCATTTTGCATTACGATCTATAAATAATTAATCCATCACGAAGTAAAATAAAGCACATAAAATTACGACCAACATTGAACGAAACTACTCATCATCGCAACCTATAAATAAACTACATTACGGAGAGCTATAATTACAAAAACGTGCTTCATAACTGAATGTTCTTAATACCGAGATATCTAAAAATAAGTATCAAGCGCAACATTTATGCAAGTAATTAACGAAGTGAAGAAGCAAATTATTTAATTCTCACACTAGCTGAAAACAACACCTTTCCGGAAAGTATTAATAACTCCAATAAGTATAATCGCATATTATACAGCACTTACGCAATTAAATTATCAATAGACTAAACTACATCTTCAAGTAGACAAAACTTGTGATTAAATTACAAAGATAAAGTGTAACAAAGTAATTAACTGAAAACCTGCAAGTTATATTTAGAATTCAAGGTGACGAGACAGACGAGTTATACGTTTATACAATTCAATTAACACCCACAGAAAAGATATATTTACATAGAACAGATAAAATCAGCAGAACTAAACGAAGATAAAACCATAACTGACGCAAAATATACAAAGTAAAGTAGGTACTGCGAAAAATTAGTAATCCACATCAGAATCGTTCAGGAAGCAAAACTCAAGTAGAATTCAGGACAAATTAACGTCCGCAAGATAAAAACAAGCAAATTCAAGGTTATAGCAATTAAACCAACCTTGTCGAGTATAAATCACACAAATTAATTACCGCACCGTGTAACCAACTACAAATAACAGCAACTACGATTCTATAAATAACTCAACATACTTCGAACTGAAAATTGACAAATCAAACCTAAAGTAACGATACAAATAGCGAAATAAATCTCAATTTTTACAAAATTTGAAATTACTTAAAAAGAGTAACTCTTAACCACAATGAGTGCAGATATGACACTTTACTTGGAAACTATGCAAATTTTTGATGACCAGCAAGCTCATCTTTGAATTTTACTAGAGCATGCGAAATGTTTTTGAAAACCTTCTACAAACCCGGAGATAATGATAGAAATTCATTACTCGTACGCCTGATAATAAGTAAACTGAGCGGAAGGGCACTAACCTTAATTGCCAGTAGGGACAATCTACAGGAATGGCAAGATTTTAAACAAATACTAATCGCATATTTCGGCGAGCAACGTAACATAAAATGCCTGGTACGAGACCTGATAAACCTAAAAATGGAAAACAACCAATCTCCGTATCAATTCGGAATGAAATGTCAAAACGTGAGAATTCAAACCTAACGAAATTAAAAATCGAAGAACCCAATCAAAATATTCGTCATTTAAAAACGAAAATGTATGACGAAATGGCACTGGACACATATATAAACGCTTTACCAGAACGATTATCAGATATGATCAGGTTCCAACGTCCCCAAAACCTAGAGGAAGCCATGAACCTGGTAATAGAAGAAAAAAATTTAATTTATTACCGCAACAGACTATACAACCCAAACGCAAATAAAAGTTATTCATCAATAAAAACTATATAAGTCGCGAGACAAACCCCCACTCAACAAAAATTCACATCCTTCAACGCACAAACAAATCAACCGCGAATGAATAACCCAAATTTCAACAATACAAATTTTAATAATCAATATAAACATTTCTCAAAACCAACGTTTAACCCAAATTTTACGAAACCCGCATTCCAACCAATATTCAATCAAAACGCAAACCAACAAAGACCAGCATTCAACGCAAGCCCTATTAGAAATATACCAATGAATAATCATAATAATAATAACAACCCTAATAATTACTATGAACCAACGCCAATAGATACCTCATCTGGTAACACCAAACAAAATATAAAAATAACCCATATACGACCAAACCCTCACCAGAAACGCAATTTTACATCGGAAGAACTATTTCACCAAGAAGTAGAAAAATTTGATAATGACCAGAATAATTACATTTAGCCCAGTATAACCGATGAATCAAACCACGTAGAAACTTATGAACACGACGAACCATACGAAACTTACGAGGAAAAAATTCGTGCTCAAATTTTCAGATAGACCGATTCGTAAACGACCAAACTTAATAAATTTAAATAACATAAATCACCTAGTACTACCATGCATAGAAATACCCCACGTCGAATTTAAATTATTAATCAATACCGGATCCTCGAAAACATTAATTAGCCCCAGAACCATGAAGAAACAATATTTAGATTATGTAGAAAAAGAACCATTTAAAATTAAAACAGCCCATCAAACTACAGTACACCAATTCATAGCTAATATACCCTTACCGAGAACATTTAATGTAAAAATGAAACATAAATTTTGTATTTTCGAATTCAACGACAAATATGACGGACTAATCGGAATGGACTTTCTAAGAAAATTAGGAGCCAACATTGACATAAAACACCGTTTATTAAGAACAAAATACGGAAAAATCCCCATTAAATTTCAAAACACTCAAATCGAACAAAAATACACAATAGAACCCCGAACAGAAAAAAAAAAAAAATCCCAGTAAATTCTAACAACAAAGTAGAAATAATAAATCCCAATATTTCACCAAAGAGTAGAGACCCCAACTGGCTTAGTAAAAATAAAAGATAATTATGCCACTACAACGATATAAAATTCAAATGACTATCCTTTACATGTGATTTTCCAATGCTTCACCCGAAGGTACTACATTGGCCAGGAAGCGAGTTTTTTTTTTTACCTGAAAAATTTGGAATTTTGCTGAACCCTTGCTCTTCCAAGCAAGGTAGGGATCTTTAACGTGTGTGACAACACTCACACCCGGGACCTCCATTTTACCTGTCATCCGAACGAGAGTGTATTTTTGTGAAAAATGCTCGCCTAACATTTTTCAAGCGGACTGTGTCGGGATTCGAACCCGGGACCTTGGGCATCAAATTACTATCCCGTAGAACTATCATCAACAGACCCAGTTAACATAGAAGAATTGAATTTTAACGAAACAGAAATAAGGGAAGACCCACACGAAATCGACACTATACATTCGACACAAAATGAAGAACCTCAAACTGCGATTAAAATCTTAAACGAAGCAATCGATAAGAAACCCAACCAATTTATAATTGCCGAAGTTTTAAATAACTCCAATCCCGTAAAATATATAAAAGTCGATAACAAAAAGATATACCAAATTCAAATAACCAAAGATGACAACGAGGTACAAATAATTAAAATTCTAAAAGAATACACCCCCGGGAAAAAACGATTTTATTTCTATTTCAACACCGAACATTTATACAAAAGATTTTCAGAATTATATGTTAACTTATTCAATAACTCAGGCCCTGAACTCATCAAATGTACGAGAAAATTAATAACACTAGACGATTCTGACGAAATAAATGATGTAATCAGAAATCAACACGAAGGAAAAACCATCATCGTGGAATTAATGAAACCATATAGTAACTTGTAAAACGTCATTATTTTAAAGACATGAAAGAATTGACCACGGATTTCATTAACCAATGTGAACTATGCAACAAAGCGAAATACGACAGAAAACCTCCAAAGATACCCCTAATGTTAACCAAAACACCCGACAAACCTTTTCAAAAATTACATGCCGACACTCTAGTAGTAGAAGCACAAAACTATTTATCAATTGTAGACGCATTCAGAAAAATAGGCCAAGCAATACCAATCACATCCAAAAATAGCATTGACGTAACCCATGGATTTTTACAGTACTTTATATTCTATGGAACACCCGAAACAATAACTTTAGATAATGGCAGCAAATTTAAAACTGAGACAATACAAAGCACTTTAGAACTCCACAAGATAAAATTTCATTTTATAACGGAAAACCACCCAGAATCAAACGGACTGATTGAAAGGCTACATTCAACGCTGTTAGAACAAATTCGATTATTAAGAATAACTTATAAAAAAGGAACACATAACCAATTTAATGTCATACGCACTAATCGCCTATAATAATACAATTCACTCATCAACAAATTTTACACCCCTAGAATTAACTCTAGGACATTCAGATTCAAGCAACCCCTATGACATACATTACAATAAGGAAGTATATCATCAATACGCGAAAGATCACAAAGAAAACTAAAAATAACCTATGACAAAGTAAAAGATAAATTAGATAACGATAAGGAACATATCACCACAACCCGTAATTAAAATACCGACGCACATAAATTTTCAATAGGACAAACCGTGTATGAGAAAAATTTCCAAAGCAATCGACATAAAACAGCACCCAGAAATTTAAGCCCATTTAAAATTACGAGCATATCAGATAAAAGTATAGCAGTAGTAGACAACGATAAAATAACGAAGTACATTCACTTGAAAAACACCCTGTAATTTCAGATGGACAATCACCACCCTTACCATCAACCTCCGCCCAGGTAGAACGGACAACCAAGTAATGATAGAAGATATAAAAAACAACCCCGGTATACTACCAACAAAATTAGGCAGTATGCAAAACACAATCGAGTATTGGACATTCGCACAAAAATTCGTCCTAACAGAATTAAAACAAGAATTTCAAATAATCACAGAAAACTATTACCGATTAAAACAATCAATGGACACAGCAAAATTCGGAAAGGAATATGCAATAGAAATGATGAATTACAACAGTATAATAGAAAGCATTTTAAGAAACATAGAAGACAAATTTAATAGATTAATACCCACCGAACAAACTACAAGACGAAAAAGAGGACTAATCAACGAATTAGGTAACATAGTAAAAGCTATCGCAGGCAATTTAGATAATCAAGACGCAGAACGTTATGACAACGCAATACAACAATTAATTGAGAACCAAAACGACATAGAAACCATAATTAGCAACCAACTACCACTAACCCAATCAACAATTATAAAATTCAACAAAACACTAAGAAAATTAGTAAGAAACCAGGACAGTATAGCCAACCGAATACAAACACTTGAAACCAACATGCAAACTACCATTTTAGGTATGCGAGATTTAATTAGATTTAATACAATATTTACTCAAATAATATCAACCCTTACTTTAATTCAACAAATTTTAGCAGCGTTAGAAAACGCAGTAACATTTGCAAAATTAAATACCCTACACTCTAGTATCATTGAACCAACCGATTTATTATAAGAATTACTAAGAATTAGATCATTTATAACTAACAGTAAACTACCTTTTGAGGTAACAGAATCAAACATTCTAATATTCGAAAAAATAGCTATAGTTAAAGGCTACATTAAGAATAACGAAATAATTTTTTTAATAGAGATTCCAATAGTAGAAAGTAACAATTATAATTATTTCCATTTATTTGCTTTTCCAACGAAAGTTACTAACACATATCAAGTTATCATACTCAAAACCAAATTCCTATCCTTAAATGAACTGAGATATGGTTTGTTACGTGCCAATAAATTGGTACTTAAACATTTTTTAGTTTAATTTTGATGTGCGGAAGTTTCGCGCCATAAATTCAAAAGACTCGGTGCGCGTATTTTCGTCACGTCAGAGTGCGTTTGCGCAAGATCGCGCGAGAACTTCGCGCCGACGCGTGAAAGAACAAAGGTGGGAGAAGTGTTTCCGTGAGGCTCTGTAACGTGGCTTTTTTGCCTGAACCTTCGACTGCAGTGGACGTTTTAGGTAGAGAAAATCTGCAGCAGCCTAGGGAGAACCGGAGGCCACGACCCTAGATGAACGAGTCCTGGTAGCCACCGCGACTGCCGGAGCTGTTCCGAGCGCTTTGGAAGAGCGTTGGGCGTACCCTCCAGCAATTATCTTTAAGGCGGCCATCAGCAGCCCTTATGTATGTTGTTTACGATTGCAATAAGAATGAAAATTTCCTATTGTTTAACCATTTCCCTTCCTTATAAAATGTGGTTCAAATACTTTTGCGCGTGTGCAAGTGTAGTGTAGTATAATAACATTCATATTGTCTATTGAAACGTGTTCGTGTAAGTGTGGAAGACCAGGATCCCGTGCCGATCCTAAACTGCACTATCTTCACTGTCTTCATTATAGTTACCCACATCAATGTCCCGGTGAGTACCACAGATTATATAAGTTCCTTTCATATTTCTTTTACCTATTTTACCCGCAATTAGCAAGTATACCAACCCTTACAGTCCACTCTTAATACCTAACATATGTGCTGACGCCATCTTTATCTATCTTGAAGGACGCTTGGCGGACTTCGTGGAAATCTGGACCTATTATGTGAGTACCTCATTGACATAATTGTTGCTAAGTTAAATTAATATATTGCGTAATTGCGTAATTGAAATTTGTGCATTGGTGACGTCATTGACAGATGGGCGCGCCAAATCTGTATAAGATTAGCCCTACCAACTGTTGTGGTGTCTAGTAAACTGCGCTTGCGGTGTTGTATTTACGACTTTTAAATTGTAAGAATTTGCATTTTAAAACGTAAGAGGTTATACAAACGAAAAATGTACCGAAGTAACACCAAACCAATATTTATGCCAATCGTTGACGACAACAACCATTCAAGAAGACAGCCCTTGTGAAGTACAATTTTAAAATTTTCAAATCATTACGAAAACTGTGAAGCCAAACCCGTGTAAATAGCCAACATGGGAATTCAAAAAGGTACAGAAAACAAATGGATAGCCATTTTCCCAACCGAAGTAATAGCAACCATCCACTGCAATCAAGATGAAAATAACGTAGCACTAACCGGAAGCAAACTAATCACCCTTAAAGAAGACTTATGTAAAATTGAAAGACGAAGTAATCAGAGTTTATCAAGACCCCATAGCAACAAAGAAACTTGCAAACCTACAGCAACTACAGTTCGAGATAGAACAACAAGAAGACGAAGAAATAGTCAAGAAACCCAAGAAACTAGAGCATTTAGACTTAGACGACTTCAACCACGCCATGAAATTAATGAAAAGTTACAAAGAACATTTAAGTGAACTCAAAACGCCAACGTTACAGTATGACAATATAAACGTTTGGACAAATGTGTTAAATAATTTTTCTAATTATATATGTATTTTACAAAATGTATCTTAGATATAAAGGAACCAGTTTTAGATTTAAGGAAACAAAGAGAAATAAAGAAACAGTAAGTGTACTCTTAAAAACAATGAATTTTAAATAATGAAATTGACTAGTGAATGTTATGAATTTAAAAATTAATTTTTCATTTACGGCGGGAGGAGTTATGTATCCCCCAATTTACCTATCCGAGACGACAGTGATACTGCAGGTGGCACGTCACTGACGGTTAACATACCGCAATTACCTAGAAATAAGATTGAAATAATGTAGCAAAGTGTAGAATTAAGAGTAAATCAGACACGGGTTTGAGATGTCTCTGTCAAAAATTATTAGTCCTTATGTGTTGAAATATAATCATCTTCAAAGGAACCCTGTGATGGAACCAAATACATTTTTTACATAATTTTTTTTTATTGAAAGTCTTCCGAAATATTCTGTTTTCATGAAAAAGAGCGATTCGTTTCAATCGGGTACAAATCGTGTGAATTATAACAAAAAAATCAAATCATCACGCATTTATGTAAGGTTTCGTATTGTCTAGAAGACGTGATTAGCACGATTTCGTAATTCATTCACATAAACATTTGCTATCTTTTCAGAATAACGTATGAGATATCTAATTGTTTACTAAAAGTTTTCACAATTGCCTAATTAAGTAGACAAATAAAATTTTTTTAACGACCTCAAGTGATATTAAAGAATCGGCATTTGCTCGCCTCTTAATAAAATTTCAATGCTTAACAAGGTTAGAAAAACATTAAACACAATTGGCAAATAAATACAATTCATTACACATTCGAAAGGTAAACATATTGTACAATTTTATACTTACATGCCCATGACCCAAATTTTTTAACAAGTGTATCTGGCTCCTGTGGAAGAAGATACGGTGCTAATATGGCACGAAAAATTTGCAGGAAGTTCCATACTGTTTCCAAACATATCAAGATGACAGTTATTAACCCAATTATTGCTAATAATACGGTCGGCACACTACACCACTCTGGGTAATAATACGAAAGCATCCTGAACCTGCAATTAAGAACAAAAAAATTATTATACAAGCACTAGAAAACGAGAGAAAAAATTAACCTTGAATATCTAACACTATGTTTAGAATTTGTCAAAATTTGACAGCGTAGAATACTAGATCATTTGTAATTAAATGTATTCGGTTTATTTACCGTCCGTTGCTGCAATTATAATATGAAGTTGTGAGCTGTTACTACTCAAACACACGTACCATAAACTGGTGGGTATATTGACACTCTATGTAGGTCAATATGTCTGTAATACTGCGGAACTTTATGCATACTAACTTTTGTCGGTAGAGGTTATTTACTACACAGCAAAAAAAAGACGGAAGTGTTTGGTAGGTATCTAAAAATTTCAATAATTTATGCAAGATCAAAGTGCTACAATATTTTATGACTGTAAAGATTTTCAAGGCGAATGCGCTGTGGTCGCTTGAATATCAACAACATAAAATATGTTAATTTTAGAATATTGCTTGTAAAAAAGAAATTTGTAAATGCTTTACAAAACTACAATGTATTGGTTGAGCTCAACGAATAAATAATGAGCCAATAGAAAATTTCCATTTTCTGATAGCAACAACTAATTGCGACATTACTTCAGTTTCACAGACGATTATTTAGGTGCTAGCTAACGCTTATTTGCACTTAGGACTTTTACACCTTTCTCAGAACCTTTTGATAAAAATTGGTTCACTTTAAGACAAACAACTTTATTCAAATAGCATTTGCTACCGAACCTTAAACCTTCTTTTATATCTCCAACTCTTGGAAACAACCAATCGCTTATTATTATAAATAACTGAATAAAGACAGTACGTAATAGAATTAAATTAATGAAAGTAAGAAAATTTGTAGATTTTATTACTTATTCTTTTCAACAAAAAATCTTACAGAAACCTTTTGAAAAATCTGTATTTTTTATACGATCAGTTGCTAATACAGTTTCAGACTAGAAAATCAGGTAGGTATTTTGCAGAGAGGTTTGTCTAAGATTCTACTAAACAACAAAGAAAGTATCATGACCAAATCAGGGCAGGTATAAGATAACTACTGATACGGGTCCAATGGACGTTAACTTATTTCTTTAATTTGCACCGAAGGGTCAGGAAAGGTTAATTGTTTATAGTGCACCGGCTGATTCCTATTGTTTGTTGATGCGAATCGATATTATCGCTTTACAGGTGTGATATACCATTGTTAAAAATGTTTGACAGACACATGCTTATTCTTTTCTACTGATTGGTTTATTTTACAAACGGTATTATGCACAATTTAAAAAGAATGTTTGACGAAAGCTCTCTCACGTTAATTCTTTCCTACACCGATAAAGGGCCAATAGAGTCATCTGCTTTGCTTTCCCTATTGGTCAACAACCAATGAGAAAGCAAGATTAAATTGGTTCCGCTTCAGTAGGTTTAGAATTAGTATAAATTAAGTAGATTTAAGTTATAATGTTACAATTCACTTGTTTGTTGTTGAGAACACCAGCCTGCGGGTGAGGAGAATATCCTCGATAGTGTTTAAAGCAACAATATAGTAAATTATAGGTTGGGAAGGTTCACTTCAGCCTAATTGGTGAGGAGAATATCCTCTGAAGTGTTCCAGAACAACAGCTTTTTTTTTTTTTAATTACAGGTTTTCTACTGATGATGGCCACATAGTGGTCGAAATACGTATTTAGTAATTTAAATATTTTTGTGGTTAAGGGATTTTATTTAATTTTATTTCTTTCCTACTGATTAATTTATTTTTCAAAAAGTATTAGGTGCAATTTTAAGGACGCTTGACAAAAGCTCTCACAGGTTTATTTACTAATGATTAATTTTATTTTGTGTAAAATACGAGATGCGCACTTCGTATCTAAAGTACTAAATTATTAGTATGACATAATTGTTTGCTTTGAAATAGTAACGCTTAATTTATTTCTTTTGTTTGTTTGTTCAGAATCCTTTATTTATTTTTATTTGTTAATAGATAATCGTGAGCGACGTGCTTTTTTTGGTTTTCTTGGTATGTAGGTGAATCCCTCCACTTTCGCGTTTGATAGTTAGCCTGGTTTTTACTTTTCTTCTGGCTACGTCTTGGTACGTAGCAAAATTAAAGTAATATAAATGACATCCAGGTGTATTTATTGTTTGTTTGTTCGTTTATCGTTTGACACTATACCTAGGCCAAAGACCTATCCTAGTAAATCGATGCATAAATTCTTATCTACAAAATTATAAAATCATATACAAGTTTACAATATGTACAATTTTCCGATGTAGGTCGGTCTTGCTGATGGAAATGATGAAATTGTGGGGATAGTTTGTTACTAGGAAGTTTAAACTGGATAGTGGGGAAAAGGATCTAGTGGGATCGCGTGTTTTAAGCGGGTTTAGTGGGGGACGGAGTTGGGGCATAAGTATGTTAGGATGTGGAAGGTTTCAGGAATATTTTGATTAGAGCAAGGACAGTAAGGAGATGAAATTAATAGGAAGAAATGTAATTTCTGTCGGAATTTGCCGTGGCCAACCAGGAATTAAATTGTGGATCGGTTGGAATAGGAGATATGGTCGGGAATTTCCGTGATTTTCGGGAAAATGTCGTATGTGTGTCTGCTGTTGATGTCGTTGTCCCGTTGGTTTTGCCATGTGTATGTTAGTGAATCATTTATAAGATTTATTATGTTTGTCCTTGTCATTGTGTCGTATTCTGCTGGTAGAAGGGTGCGGTCATTTAATTGTATTGGTCTTTTGTTCTTAAGGTTGCGGATTTGGACTTTGGATTGGGCCAGTATGTTTAGAGGTGGTTGTTTCAGGATAGTGTATTATGCAGAGGTGGGGAAGGTTCTGAAAGCTCTTGTAGAAAATAATAGGTAAGGTTTTATAATTGGATTTAGGTTTCAGCGAGAATGGGGGTGTTGTTAATGGATACCAGAAATCAATTGCATAGCTTAGGATAGGTATAATTATTTGCTGAAGGATTAATTTACGAGTGAGACGAGTCAGTTTTGTGGATTTTGGTATGGATTGATATATATATATATATATATATATATATATATATATATATATATATATGTATATATATTATGACGCCCAATTCGTGGAACTTGAATGGTTTTAGGAGAAGGCTCGAGTGTTCAAGAGATTGTCCCAGAGTCATGGCAATATATATATATATATATATATATATATATATATATGCCATGACTCTGGGACAATCTCTTGAACACTCAGCCTTCTCCTAAAACCATTCAAGTTCCACGAATTGGGCGTCATAAAAGTGCCGTTGAACCTTTAATTAATTTCGTACCCACTCCTGGGCTAACACTAAATTTCCAAAACAAAATTTTTTATAAAAAAAATTTCTTACCCTTTTATTGGACGCTTTCGGATTTCTCTGCTCACCCTGGCTAGCTTAGCAATTGTCTTCTTCTTGAATACCTATCTTTAAGTACATACCTCTCTCACACACACACACACACACACCATCCAATCAAATTACCAAAATAATACAACAACCATACAATCTTTTATTTACCCATGTTAACAGATAAAAATATTTATACTTGAGCACAAACGGTTTGGTACAATTGTTACCAGCTCAATTATTAAATGTTTTAACGTCCTTGGTTTTAAATTATTTTAACAAAAATTCTACATGATATGAGTAGATGGGCCCCACATGCAACCCTAGTTTGACTTCCTACTGGTTTATTGTGAGCTCATTATAACTCATTTTTTATAAATGCTTTTTAAACTTTGTGTTATTGAAAACAAATTTACAGACCCGTTTACTCCTTACAACCACAATTTATAAAACCTTTATATACCATCAATCAACTCTTTTTTTTAATAATCAAAATTAATTGTCCTGCACATGTATTTTTTAAACAAGTTTTAAAAATAATAAATACGCCACCAATAAGTCAAACACACAAACACCAAAATATTACCACAAATGTTTATACAAAACAGAAATTTAAAGTTCGTTACCTGGACTCACCTACGTTTCTCGTCATTGCTGTAGATGGCTACCAGAAACCCTCGTCAATGTGTCCATCTACTACGATGAAGTCTGGATCTACAGATCCCCACCATCTAATATCTTCGCTACCACTCCGGTTTTTCTCCCAAGATATTAGCTTTGTCTTCACAGTAACGTTCCATACCAATATTTCATGCATACAAATTGCTTTCAGTTGTGCTTACTCCAAATATCATCCATCCATTTAATAACTTTGTCGTAGTAACGGGACCTTTTATTTAAATAAGCACCAACTCGTGCAAACCCTTTTATAACTTGCGGTCGGCTACTACAGCTTTTATAATTTTTAATAGGATGTTTAATGTAACTTTACTGAACACACAAATATTTCTAAATGAAAGCTTTTACTATTATATGTGTAGATCTGCACCCGTATTCAAATATAAATGGAAAGAAAAGAAAAGAGAGCTTTAATATATTCGTTCGTGTATTTATATTATTCTCAAACACCCCTAGTGAAACCTGTTTCATTGAAAAAGCTTGTTTTCGCAGCTGCTTCTTAAAATTTTGAACGTAATTGACTATAATTTCTGAAAAATTTCTCCCGTCCTTCGTGCTGTTTACATAGAATTTTGTTTCCTATCTTACCGTACGCGCACTTCTGGAAAACCAAGGATAGAATTTTCCCACGTTCAGATGCGCCACCTCTCAGCTATATATTCTCGTTCCACGCATATCTGTTGTCTCCTTTAAAACCCCTCTGAAGTTACAGAAAATCGATATTGTAGTCGTTCTTCACAAACACCCGTGTATATTGACGTGGCTTCTATCCAACGCTTCATTTATACTTTTCTCTGTTTGTTTTATATTATCGATCGTTTATTCCGCTCACTCCTTAAGGTATTAGTTATTGTAGCAACTTATCTAAACTGACCGTTGCAAACAATTTCTATGGAATTTTGTGCTAACGTTCGTTTAATGTTCTACGAACCTGACATATAACAACAGCTGTTCCTTGAAACAACCGACCGCTTGAAAATAACAATTCTGGGTCTCTTAGCTTCTGCGTATTTGTATAACCAACGTTGGCTTTTAAAATGCAAACATTTGCGTTTGAAATTATTGATTTTCTATGCAAGCACGTTCCCTTCTTGCTTCCATGCGTTTGATTAAAAGTTGTTATAATTACTTATGCGTATCCTTGAGTTGTATATGTACTCTAAAACTGTCTTCCCTTATGTAATTTTCACATTCCAATTTAAATATAAAAATACCTTAATACCCGTCCGTTTTCACTATATAAATTAATTAATTTGGCGCGTAAATAATTTGGTCTCATTTCTATATACACGGTTGCTAGAATTTCATTGTCTACACCTATTTACCTTTACATCCACAACATATATATATATATATATATATATATATATATATATATATATATTTTAGGATTGATTTTGTTTTGGATCGGAGATATAATAGGTGAGCGTGCATTTTGAGTCGGAATTCTATTTGGATGCTAAGGTACTTGGTTGATTCGGAGAGGGTTAAGAATGTATTAAATAAGTGGATTGTAGGGGCTCGTTGGAGGTGGCCTTTTAATATGAGGATTTTTGATTTCGCTGGTGATAAGGGTTATTTATTCAGTAGGAACCAGGATTCAATATGTTGAATTAGAATGCGGGCGGTGTTTTCTAAGGATCTTCGAGAGTTTCCGTGTATAAGGTAGGTAAGGTCGTCGGCATAGGCAAATGTTGAGATATTAGGGATGTCTAGGTCTAGGAGGAAATATATGGCGACGTTCTATAATGTAGGTGAGAGGACTGATCCTTGCGGACAGCCCTGAGATAGGGACTTTGTGACAGAGAAGTAATTGGAGCTAAGGGTTACAGTTCGTGAACGTAAATAGGATTTTAGGATTTGGTATATATTACGAAGAAAGTTGAATTTTAAATTTGTGATAGGAAATTCAGTCATCAGAGGAACTCAAAGGCAGCTTGGAAGTCAAGAAAAATGGCTATTACATATGTGGAGGGGGGATGTTTGGACAGTGGTAATAAGGGATCGGATGGTATCTTCAGCACTGTGTCCGGGCAGAAGCTTTGTTGATTTTCAGAAAGGAGGAAATTTTTGTTTATATGGGAGCTAATCTTTTGAATAAGGATGCGCTCTAGGATTTTACTAATTGTCGGGAGCAGTGCTATTGGAAGGTATGATTTAGGATCTTCTGTGGATTTACCGGGTTCTAATATGAGAGTAATGGATGTTTTTTAGGACGTTTGGTAATGTACCTGGTTTGAGGCATTTAAGGATAAGTTGGATCATGGAGTCTTTTATGATAGGCCAGGATTTTTGGTAATAATATTGGAAATTTGATCTGGTTCAGAAACTTTTTTAGGATCGAGGTTTTTAACTATTAGGTCTAGTGAGTCTATGTCTAAGTCATAGTCAGGTGTGTTATCTGGTGGTGTATTAGCGTAGTTTATTATTCTTTGTTGTTCTTGTGTAGATACGTCTGGGAAGTTGGAGGAGATGACTGTTTCTAAGAGGGTGGTTAAGGTATTTTGAAATGAGGGGTCAGTTTGGTCGGAGGTTGTAAATAGTATGTGGTTTGGAGGTGGTTTTAACAGTTTCCGGTATGTTTTCCAAGGGTCGCTGTCGTGATCTTCGATTATGTCCATGTAGTGTTGTTTTTTTGGTTGTTGTGATTACAGTTTTATATTCGTTCCGTGTTGTTTTGTATTCTTGTGTGAGTATGTTTACGTTGTTGTAATGTCTACGTTTAGCGTTCTGTAGTTGGTGTTGTATTTGACCTAGTGTTTGTCTTTTAGTGTTTAGTTCGATCCGTGCGTGTAGTATTTGTGTGGGGTGATGTCTTTGGAGGCGGTGTGGATATTTGTGACGATGGTGGTGGCGAGGAAGTTGGGGTCAGTTCTTTTGTATGTGTTGGAAGGAAAGCTAGGGGTAATTTTATTTAGCTTCGCTAGGAATTGTTGCCAGTTGGCTTTTTGTGTATTGTAGATTGAGGTTTTAAAAAAGGTTTGTGGTGGGAGATTTGGTAGAATTTTAAATGTTATAGGATTGTGATTGCTGGTTTGGATAATGTGGGATACTTTCCAGGTGGTGATGATATTGGCGGCGGATGGGGTGGCTAGTGTGACGTCTATATTGGATTGTTGAGTATAGGACTTCCATATTGGGATGTGGGAGGTGGTGTTTAAGATTTGAAGGTTGTGTTGGAGGATAAAATCTTCAAATAGGGTTCCTCCTTCGTCTGTGCTGTCGTTAAACCACAGGATCGATCTGGCGTTGGCGTCCGTGCAGATGATTGTGGGTCGGTGTCCTATTATGTTAAGTGCGTTGTCGATTTGTTGTAAGTGTATGTTAATGTGGTGTTGAAAGTAGAAAGAAATTAGGAACAGGGAGCCGGTTTTCCAATGGATTTCTATTGTGGTTGTGTGGTTTGTGGAAAGGGATAGTATGTAGGAGGCATCTATTGTCAGATCTGTAATAATAATGGCTGATGTAAGGTTATGATCTGATGGGACAGGATAGTTGTATAATCTAATGCTGGGGGAAGTGATGGAATCTTGTTACTAATCAGGTGAGGTTCTTGTACTAGGGCTATGGAAATGTGATTTTCAGTAAGGGATTTGATGAATTCAAGAGTGGCTGCTCGGGTATGTCGGAGGTTAATCTATATGACATTAAAGGCTAGGGGCCTGTGGCGTGAGTCATACGTTCGTTTCCTTTGTAAGGGTTTACAGTCCATACTCTATGCGTCTGTTCCAGATGTCTAGAGCTTGTTTATAAACTGGGCAATCGGGGCTACTCACAGGGTGGTCGTGTGGTTTGTTTATTTTTAGACATTTCGTGCAAGTGGGGATGGCTGTTGTTGGTCTGGAGCAGTTTTGTATAGTGAGCTATCTGGAACACCTACCACAGGATACCTGGGACCGACAGACCTTCGCCAAGTGGCCGAACCTCTGACAATTGTAGCACCTTGTGTCGGATACCAGGTCTCGGATTCAGTATGCCTTGTATCCTATAAACAGGTGCGTGTGGTTTGTCAAGATCGTTCTAAGTCGGGGGGAAACGTTGATGATCATATTGTCCATGTTGTTTGTTTTAGGTCTTCGAACCGCTATGTGTATTTCGTTTCTGTACTGGTCTTCAGGAATTAGGTTGTGAAGATAGTTTTGAGTGTAAATGAAATTTATGACGTCGGTGTTGGAAGTTTCTATGTCTAGGTTGAAGATTATGAGCTGAGGTTATCTTGGGGCTTGAACGTGGACGGATCAGGACTGTTGGTTCAAGGTTGTAATAAGTTTAATATCTGAGGGTTTGTCTGTTAGGATAGTGACGGCGGTTTTGCTAGGTCGGATGTTTCTTATGTTGAGATTGGGAAGGGACGGTTCAAGGTTGGTTTTTATGATTTTTAGGAGAGCTGAGGGAGTCGTATATGATGTGGTCGGTTTTAGGGTAATTAATTTAGAAGGTGGTCTTGTTGAGGGAGCGTGTTGGGAAATTGTTTTGGATGATGTTGCGGCAGCGTATGCAATGGGGGTGGAAGCAGTGGTAGATGGTTATGTGTCAATGTGTGTAATTGTTGAACTGAGCTTTACTTTTGTTTAATCTTCTATTGATTTTTCAGCTGACTGTAATTTGGTAATGACAATGTCGTGTAGGTGTGAATTTTCTGTGGCAATAAGGGCCAGTTCTTCGAATTTAGCGATTAGGTATGAAGCATTCGGTTTGCTGATCTTATTACTGTTTTTTAATACGAACTCAGTAATGTCTATTTTAATGTCACTGATTCTCTTTAAAGTTGATGTCGACAGTTGTTCCGTGTTGTCGTCTTCTTCTCGAGGTCTTTCAAATTTATTCTAAAAGGTGTTAGATTCCACTGAGGATGTTCGAGATCGCGGAGGTGGAGAGTGTAACATCTTGAAGGATGTTAACGCTTCTACCGATGGTGGAGGTAATGGAGGTGCTAACGTCACTGTTGGTGTTGTTGATATGTTTGAAGTTGCTGAACTTGGTTTGTCTGGCTGGTCTCTTAGTGGCATGCGTTTTCAAACGAATGTTTGTTCGAAATTATCGCATACACACACCTGGTTTTCAACGGACGACTCTAAGCGATTCTAAACGTACGACTTTAGGAACTGGTTCACAACTGGTTACGTGGGTTGTTTCTCGTTAAATATCGGGTTGATGGTGGTTGTAATTATCCCGGATATTCGGTGTTATTTACCTTAAAAGTTTGCACACGTGCACAGGTGGTTTTATTCACAGTTTATGCAAAAAAAAACCGAATAATATATTTAATTTGGTTAAATTATCCTTCCAGGGGTAATAAGTTAAACTATCTCACCCTCGCACTGTAATTTGTCGTTTAGAATGATTTTATTATAATAAACTATAATACAATTTCAATTGAAATTAATGTTCAACTTAAATAAATTAAACTGTTATCGGAGCGATATGAATACACGTCTTGCTCGTTCGACAATACGAGCAACTATTTCTTGCCATTTATTGTACCAACAAATTTACAAATACAACATTGAAGATATTTTTACATGTAGACTCTATACAACTTACTATAGTTCGCGCCAGCTAAGAATACAGGAATAGAAAGTATAGGGTAGGTTTGAACTTTACTTTCTTGACAAACTGATCACTTACCATATTCTCGGTAATCAATGGAAACCAAAAATTGTGATGAGTATGTTTTTGTATCTAGAATTCCAACCACTTAACAAAATGCATGTCATTGACATTGAAGGATTAAAACTATAACCAATTACTTTATTGTTAAAGAACTTGCAGATATACCTGTCATTATAATTGCGTTGTTACAACTTACCTATTTATACTATCATTTAGTAGGAATCAGCTGACATTCGTCTCTTACTAGACATTTTTATGATATATCTTAAGACGTTGGGCAATTGACATACTGTTTTCCGTAAGAGAGCACATTATAACATAAATAAAAATTATTTTCTGGTAAAGCTTACAGCAAAATTTTAAGTTAAATAAACAAATGACCTGTTACCTACCTAGCAAAATAACCAACACTTTATATATTGATTTTAATCCTCTATGCTCGAATTACTTTCTCCATGCTAGGCAAAATTATTCGTTAAAATTTTAAGGTGCATGAAGTAAAAGTAAAAATAGGTTGAATTTTTGAAAATTAACATAAATTGAAAGCTTTGTAAAATATATTGAAGATTATTTTGAATACAACAAACTAGCTCAGTTTGAGTTTACAGCAAAAACAACAAAATAAAACTTCAAAACTTTTCTTAGAATAAAGCTGTTTTACAAAAACAACAAAACAAAAATTAACATTTTTAAAATAAAGCTATTGTACCTCTACGTTGATTAGCGCAAATCGCTTGTTTGAAAAAATTAGGTTTTTCTAAAAATATGTTTTTTTTTTGTATTTTGTGATGATACGATTTTCTTAATAGGCACAAAATGTTTATTTAGACCAATGCATCATCATAAGTCACCTTTCTAGCAACGTATATGGTATAAACTGGTTTTTCCTTCTCCGATAAATATCCGACGCCATCTGAATCCTTTCCAAGTGGATAATGTACTCGGACTAACTCGAAGCCAGCTTTTATAATTAATTCTTTGTAATCTACCTCGTTCCAAAAATAGTTGTATATCACTACTCCACTAGTATTGGTTGAAAATTTAGTAATGCATCCGCTATATAACTCTGTATCTTTATCAATAATAGTGGTGGTTGAAAGGAAATTATTCAAGTATGTATGCGCATTCATAACCACAGGCATGAAAATACCACCAGGTTTCAAACATCTAAAAATTTCTTTCATAATTTTTAGTATCTCGTCCTTGGTACTAACATAGGAAAAAACACAAGCGCATAATACGAAATCGTAATAGTTGTTGTCTACAGGAACTTCACCACTTCTGATGACTTTGTAATTTCCTTTTGGATCGTTATCTATCGCAGTTTTTACTATATCTTCATTAATGTCGACCCCGTCAACTACTAATCCAGAAGCTTGTAGTGGCAAGGTAAAATGTCCAGGTCCGCAACCGTAATCCAAGGCCAAAGTGCCACGGACATATTCTTTTATTAAACGTAGAATATGCTGCAACACCAATAATCTCGAACCAACCAGCGACAGTTCATTTTTGTAGTTTAAAACGCACTTTGTGCTTCTATGATCTTGCACTTCCATAATTGCTATTCTGTATTGTAAGCTCGAAAGTTACTAAACGAATACAAAAGTGATATCTTTCTCTTGGTAATTAAATATAAATACTATTAGTATTAGGTCAGAGTTCACACGAAAAGGATAAATAAATATTTTGTCAATGCTTATCATATTTCCAAAACAGCAATTTAATTTGGGTTTTACGTAATCATCAAGGTAAAACATTGTTATCTTCCATTTCGTAGTTTGAATATCTTCTACATTTTACACTCTATACGCTGTTTTAATAAATGTTCGTTTTCACGTTGAAAAATTGCCCACTTATGCATGATGTTGAACTTGGATAGTATAATGTAAGTAACGGCCTCTACACTTGCGGCCACATCCCCAATGCTCCACCCAAAGGTACTAATTGGGTTTAAAAAGCGAAAATGAACGTGCTTTTAATAAATCTGACTTCAAAATTAGTCAATCATAAATAATGTAAAAAAATGTAGATGCGGAGGGATCCTTAATACCGGATAGCAGTTTTTAGCTCCGCTTATCGGTGCGATCTGAAGGATTGACTCAGAGCTATCCAAATCTAGCAAATAGTAATTATCAATGGATTCAAATTTCCAAGTGAGAACTTCCACTTAAAAACCGGTTGTAAGAAATAAAACGAGAACTCTCAAGGAAGGTATATTTTCAACTAACTATACAGTGGTGCTCTTAATTTATCTTATATCATCCCAAAGGGTAGTCCGACTGCTATCTGTCTTGGTTGCCACCCTTTTTGTGTAATAGAAGGTCAGGGCCGTGCATGAGGTAGTTTACAGTCGGCCATGCTACTATTATCCACGTCCTCGTGGACTAGAAGAAACTTCCGATTGACCTATGTATAATAATACAACCTTTAGAATATAGAACCAACACACAAAACAAAGTTACTATACAATACATAATACATGTCAATAATCAACGTCCAATTCGCTCAAGGAATTTCCTAGATTTCATAAATAAACAAATTGACCAATTAGTTTATCGATACCTTATAAGTATGTACATATTATTACCTATACCAGAATCGTTCAACCTTTAAAAAAAAGCGTTAAAAAAAGGTTTAATACGAGCTTCCGTCTAACAACTTTTGTTAATCACGTCCTGTCATTTCTTTTGAGTACTCGAATGTTCCACAGTCGGATTATTCGTTAGACTCCGAACTGACTTCGACGTTATGGGCCTTAAGCTTGTCGAAGAAAACTACCCCACGGTACTTTCTCTGCGAGTGAGAAGCGCCTTTTGGGTTCTCGACAATAAAACGATTGTAGTCCAATTTTTTAATAATGACGTATGGACCACTATAGTTTGGAAGCAACTTTTTGCTTCTCTCATCGTTACTTGTTGGGATCGTACGCACTAAAACTTGATAGCCAAAACCAAACGATTTCTCGGGGGTGCGGCGTGCGTCGTAGCGCGCCTTCTGTTTGGTTTGTTTTTCATTGATTTGATCCTATACGTTAGACCGAATGTCCTTCAGACAGCTAACTTGTGGTTCCAACGTTACTTCGTTGTTCAGTACTGCGTTGCAGATACCCCTTGGGGAGTATCCAAAAAGCGTCTCGTATGGGGATCTACCCGTTGCTGAATTCGTCGTAGAATTCAGTCCCCATCGAATTTTAGAAACCTGTGTATCCCACTTTTCCTTATCGTCCGTAGATGCAGAAAGCGAGGACAAAATTGTTGTATTATACCTTTCCACCTGTCCGTTTGCTCTAAATGTTGCAATAGCATTTAAAACGTGTTTAATATTTAGGTCTTTGTAATATTTTGTAAATTTCTTGCCCGTAAGTCAGCTTTCTCGATCACTAACAATTCTTCTTAGAACTACAAAATTCTCTATTACGTCGTCTAGGAATTTAATCAGCGATCCGGTCTTCGTTGACCCGACTGCTCTCAAAAACACAAACTTCATGAATGAGTCGACAATAACTATCAAATACTGATTATTTCTTTTGGATTTCACAAACGGACCTGGGTGGTCTATATGTATAGTATCGAAAAGAATTGCGAACTTTTCGATCGGATGCAAATAACCAGATCGCCTCCCCACTGGCTTTTTTTTATAAAGACAATGTAGGCAGTAACCAATAAACTTTTTTACAAAACCAATACAATTTACTTATAGCCGAAACTGTTTTATCGACAGATTAGTTCCCAATACCATCGTGGAAGTGAAGTAAGACTTGACGTCTGGTTGCCCTAGGCACAACCCACTTTTTACCATCAGAAGTTTTTTTGTATAACCGTTTGTCTTCTAAGCTATATTCGCTATGAATTAGCTTCTTTTCTTAATCCGTTGAGTCCTTTTTCAACATTTCCATAAGGTACTTGCACCAATCGTCCATCAATTGGGCCTGTAGAACCCAGTCATCATTACTGATTTTAAAATTTGGAAAACTGCAGTTTTTTGAATCAAAGTTTAAAATTTTTTAAAAAGTTGATAAGATTTACAATTAAACAATTAAAGTATTTAATTTTCATTTCCAAATAAGTTTAAATGATTTAATAAAAATAAAAAAGTTAAGGTTTATTGATTCTTGAATTGTAAAGTAAAGTGCACCAATACTTAAACTTTTTATTTTATTTACAACTTAATAACCAATTTTCCTTAAATACTTAAGTTTCTGCTGGGAGCTTGCGTTTACATCAACAAGTTTTCTCAAAACACTGGCAAAATCTTGATGTCCGGAAAAGGATTTTACCAACAGAGTTTTCCAGCCTGCCCAATCAAAGTTGTATGAGGTGAGGTTATCAAACCACTTACGAGCTAACCCACTTAATTGATTTTGTATATTAAAAAACATAGTATGTTCGTCCTAACAATTTATTTTACCCAACTGGTCTCTCTTTTCAATCCATTTGTAACAACTCAGGTTAGAATTTCCTGGCCACAACTCCAGAACAGAGTCTGGTCTAACAAAAACCTTTCTGGGCTCTGATCTGATAACTGCCCTGTGTTTTATAGGACGTTCTACAAGTTTTTCCAATCGATCCACGTTACCCGATGACTAGATTGTGATGGAGGTGGTGTGTAACTCCTTGAGCTAGTTACCGTTAACGTAGAATCGATCACATGTACGGCTGATCATACGTGTTTGTCACTACGTTGTAGCTTCCGCCTACCGTGTTACGTGCCAAAAATTTCGGCACTAGACATTTTTAATTAAGTTTTAATATGTGAGAATTTTGCGCCATAAATTTAAAAGGACGTGCGCGTATTTCCGTCACTTCAGAAGTGCGTTGCGCGAGATTCGCGTCGACGCATGTGGACGAGAGGAGAGTGGGAAATTTCCTGGAGACGCGTTAGGACTTGCCTTCGAACGCGAAGAAGAGAGTGGTATCGTATCTTACCGTGTCTTTTTTCTGATATGTAGGTTTCCTGTGTTTCCAAATTATCGTACCTTTTACCTATCTCCCCTACCTTATTTGTCTACAGATAGGAAGAAGACAATTAAATTTGGATGCAACCTGGCTTAAGAGTTTCCACACCCGGGAAAGAGCCGCGAGCAGCCCACACCCGAGAAAGAGCCGCGAGCAGCCGACGCCCGAAAAAGATCCAAAAGCCCCGCTGCCGCTAGCATGGAGTAATCCGGTAAGAAGCCCTACCTGTTCACGTAAGTACCCCTTGTGGGTTCTCTAAAATTTGTATACTTGAAAATGTGTTGCCATAATTTGCATATTGTGTGACGTCATTTAAAATTTGTGCGTCAATTCTTACATTATGTAACATCGCTACCAACTGTCTTTTGTGGTGCATGTACCGCGTTTACGGGGCTGTAATGGTGATGCATTCAACGTGGTTTTTGGGTTGTAAAATTTGTTTTCTGATTGTTTTTATACTTTATAATATATTAATTAACGATATCTACAGCTTTTTCATTTAAAAAAAATATAATTATGATAATTTTTAATATCTATTAACTCATAAAAATTTAAAGTGGTAGCTCTGTAAGTTACTGTATAATTACCTACAATGACATGACAGCTGTTATGATAATTTAACATAAACCGCCATATTGACTACTAATTCCTGGTATTTGTTTTTGTAATGTGTTGCTGATCCAATTAATTTTCTTGTAACTTTAAAAGTAGTGTGCTTTCTGACTTGAATTGTCTTAAATAAGTGCCTGGTTTGTTTGAAATGGAATTAAAAGTGTTTTCTTAGGAGTGGTTATAAGATAATATAACCCAACACTCGTATTTGGAGTGGATACAATTTCGCTAGTAAGTACATTTAAATATAAATAAATATAAATAATTAATTAATTTATGCCTTATTCATTGTCCCTTCTGGAAATTGTTTGTTTAATAATACATTAAATATAATTTTATGCCTGTTTTTTTGGGTTTGACTTTGTGGGGGTGTTTTTAAATCATGTATAAACACTATCACGCTTTGATTCCGTTTTAAAAGTGTTTTTTTAGTAATTTAAATATTTAGCTATGACTTACAAATTCCTTTTAATGAAAACTTTGCGTTTTAAAACAGTTACCGCAATTAACTGAGTTTTTAGTATGTCTCTTAAAGCGTTATGGTAACGTAATCTTGATGTATTTCCTTCTTAAACACTATCTTGCCTTAATACCGTTTTAAAAGTGTTTCCTTAGTAATTTAAATAGTTGTAACCTACAAATGCATTTTTAAAGAAGATTTTGCCTTCAAATACACTTAACGTAACCAATTGAGGTTTAGTATACCTTTTATCTTGCGAAATATTATAGTATCTTAAATTTCGTATATTTTCTGTCTCAAATACTACCTTAAAATGAATATTCTTCATTTCATTCGAGCTAATTTACGAAATCCAATGTAGAAATATTAAACCCGCATCTACCCAAAATGACAGACGATTGCAACTTAAAGCTATACTAGCGCAAAAAACTAAAGGGCTACTTATTTCGAAAGTAATCGTTTCTGATTTACCTCAAAATATGTCCGAAATTAAACAATCCCTTGAAGATATAACTAATATAATAAACAAGATTGATTCCGACTCAAGCGAAACTGAATTAAAGCGCGTTATTTCTCGCATAGTTTACCTTAAGCAACGAATAAAGTTGTTGTGTTTATTTGACAATGAACAAGCGAACCAAGCTAAACAAACCTTTTTATCGGACATTCTGTTACTTGAAGGAATAGTTCTTGATAAACTTAACCAAATACAGACACAGATATACTTGTACCTTTATCAAATCTCGTAATTTCTCGAGCTCCATCATTGGGGAAATCCATACCTGTTTATAAATGGGGTTTAACTTTCCAGGGCTTTGACTCTCAAATTTTTTTAATGTCTTTTCTTGATAGAATCAACGATTTCAGAATTTCACGCAACTGTACGGATCAAGATTTATTTGTTTCAGCGGGTGAATTATTCTCTGGTTCCGCCTTAAACTATTATCGTAACATTAGAGATCAGATTTCTACCTGGGAGAAATTGGTTACGTGTTTAAAACGGGACTTCTTACTGCATGGATATATTACCGATCTTTGGAATGAGATACGAAATCGAACCCAAGGACCTGACGAAAATGTAATTTCCTTTATTACCTCAATAGAAGCTCTATATAGTATACTTGATAATAAACCATCAGAATTTGAAATTATCGATCAGCTGCGTAGAAATTTAAATCCATATTTCTTCGAACGTCTAGCGTCACAACACATTTCTTCTTTACCTCAATTTAAAGATTTATGTCGTTCGCTTCAAGAAGTAAAATTGCAGGTAAACAAATACTGTCCTCCTCCAGAAAAACAATCTGGTCTTTTAGAACCCGATTAAGCTTGTCAAGTTCAATCTTTTCATAAAGTATCTACCTTTAATATTCCTTCTACCTCAACAAATAACTCACTTACCTGTTGGAATTGTAAGAAAAGTGAACATAACTACAACGTTTGCGCATACCCCAAAAATATATTTTTGCTATGGCTGTGGTCGCGCTAATATCTATAAATCTAACTGTACGAATTGTAATTCTAACGTATCGGAAAACTCTCGTCGAGATATTCCTACTCGGTACATGAATATCTCAAGGAATCAAAATCGTCCTTAACACCAACCATTCAACGGACCCAGACGTCAATAAATTTTATACATAAAACTACTTCTAACGCTATACTTTTATTAAATATATCTAACAATAATATCTCTACCTTGAATTTACAAAATGCCTTGCCTTCATTAAAAGAATTATGTTATACTACCCCGTCAGAATGGTCGAGTTGGCAACAAACCGTTAATTCTTTTTATCAGAAAAAGTCTGCTGCCTTACAACTTGTTACAAAACCCTTCGATAATTGCCCACATTTACCCATTTCGATTGGTTCTTTAAATGTAATAGCTTTACTGGACACAGGTTCCTCATGCTCCCTCATAAACAACGAAGGTCTACAACAATTATCTAAACAAAATATTAAAATTCAAATTGTTCCCGAAAAAACTTCCATAAATTTAGCTGACGATAATCAAATATATGTAACAGGTTCTCTTAAATTAAAAATTCGAGTAGAATCACTCGAACGTGAGGTTCCATTTGTGATAGTACCTACATTAGCTTATCCATTCCTACTAGGTGTAGATTTTTGTAAACTTTTTAATTTATCGCTTTATTTCCAAGATTTTTCTTGGCAAAATTCCCTTAAAACAAATTCCTGTGCATCTGCAGGAGTATCTAATAAAATTTCTCTTACCGATTTCCAAAATGTAATTCTTAACTCTACAATCGACAAATTTCGTAAACTTAATACCTCTGAACTTGGTTGCGTTACTACTGCAACACATGTTATCTCTACAGGTGATGCCCTCCCTTTTAATCAATGTCAATATCCGTTATCGCCTTCATTACAAAAGCATTTGCATTCCGAAATAGATAAAATGTTAGAATCTGGTGTTATCTCTCCCTCAAATTCACCATGGATGTCTCCCATGTTATTAGTCCGTAAGAAAAATGACGAATGGCGTGTTTGTTTTGATGGCAGAAAGCTGAATTCTGTAACTGTCTCCGATGCTTACCCTCTACCACGAACTGACTCTATTTTAAGCCGGTTTCGAAACGAAAAATTTATCTCATCTATTGATCTTAGACAAGCTTTTTATCAGATACCCCTTGACTTACCTTCCCGTCCTAAAACTGCTTTTTGTGTTCCAGGCCGAAGTCTTTTCGAATATAATTTTTTGCTGTTTGGTCTCTGTAACGCACCACAAACCTTACAACGTACTATGGATCAAACGTAAGGCTCTATCTTACATCAGGAACGTGTCTTTGTATTTTTAGATGATATTTTAGTTATCTCAAGTTCTTTTGACGAACATATCGCCACATTAAATGAAGTTGCAGAACGCCTAAATGCAGCAGGTTTTAAGATAAACTGGGAGAAATGTCAATTTTGTTGTTCATCCCTTACATTTCTTGGTTTTATTATCGATGGAACTGGTCTACGAGCAGATCCTGCTAAAGTCGACGCTATTACTAAATTCAAAACACCAAAAAACTGTTACCGAAATCAAACGTTTAATTGGAATGATTAGTTATTATCGCATCTTTTTACCCAATCTTTCAACTATATCTGCACCCATTACCGCTTTAATTCAAAATAAAAAGAAGTCCCAAACTATCGAGAGGAATTTAGAATCTCAACAGGCTTTCGAACAAATTAAAACGTTAATCACTTCAGCACCTATCTTAATCTCGGCCAATTTTGATGAAAAATTTTATATACAAACCGATGCCTCACTGACTGGTTTAGGTGCGATGTTGTTCAAGGTGAGCAATGGTTTAGAACACCCAATTGCTTATGCAAGTCATGCCTTAACTTCTGCTGAACAAAAATATTCAGCTACCGAACGAGAATTATTGGGAGTTATCTTTGGCATCGAAAAAGTTGAGGATATGTTGAAGGTACACATTTTACCGTAATTACTGATTGTGCAGCTCTCACTTGGCTAAATAACTTAAAACAACCCGCAGGTCGTTTGGCAAGATGGAACATGCGTATCTCTACCTTTGACGTTAGGCATAGGCCTGTCAAATTAAATATCGTACCTGATGCCTTATCTCGTGATGTCGTCTCTCTTAACCTTCCAGATCTAATTCCTGATACCTGGTATCATAATATGATTAAAAAAGTTTCTGAAAATCCCGATAAATTTCCTACCTTTCGTGTAACCAACAATAGATAATATAAATTTGTAACTTCTTCACCTCACGAAATATCTAACATTCGTGAATGGAAACTTGTCGTTCCTACCGCTAATCGCAGTAAAGTTCTTAAATTATGTCATGATGATCCCATAGCTGCTCATATTGGTGTTATAAAGGCTCTCGCTAAAATATCTGAATTATATTATTGGCCCACACTAAAACAATTTGTTTGTCGTTATATTAGGAACTGCAAAATTTGTGGTTCTCATAAGAGCTCACAAGAGGCTCGTTCTGGCTTAATGGGTAACTTTAAACGTGTATCTTATTCCTTTCAATTAATATCACTCGATTTATTAGGACCTCTCGCCCTATCGAAAAAAGGTAACCAATATCTTTTAGTTGTCACCGATTGGTTTTCTAAATTTGTTATGGTACAACCGTTACGTAAAGCTACATCTACTGCTATAATTAAATTTCTAGAGCAAAATGTATTTATTATCTTCGGTGTTCCTCAAATTATTCTTTGTGACAATGGGGCACAATTTATCTCTAAAGATTTTCAAAATTTCGTTAGGAGTTACAAAGTACAAAAAAATTTGGTTTAACGCAAAATACCATCCCCAAGTAAACCCTACCGAAAGAGTAAATAGAGTTTTAATTACCGCTATCTCTTCCTATATTGATTCAGACCATACTACATAGGGATGGATTCGGGCCGAGCCGGGCCGGGCTTTTAGATGCGGCCCGGCCCGGCCCGAAATAATTTGCTCCGGCCCGGCCCGAACCAAAACGCATCGGCCGGGCTTGAGGCCCGGCTTGAATTTCGGGCCGGGCTTCGGGCCGGGCCGGGCCGATTCGGGCCGGAATGTAACTAAAACCTTAAGTGATGTATAGATTTTTCAACATCTAAATGGAACGTATCGTTTGTTAATATATGTATTTTCAGTTGTATAAAAATACTAGGCGGCTCCGTGGCGTAGTGGTATGTGTATGATTATTACGCCCAAGGTCCCGGGTTCAAATCCCGACACGGTCCGCTTGAAAAATGTTAGGCGAGCATTTTTCACAAAAATACACCCTCGTTCGGATGAGAGGTAAAATGGAGGTCCCGTGTGTGAGTGTTGTCACGCACGTTAAAGATCCCTACCTTGCTTGGAACAGCAAGGGTTCGGCAAAATTCAAAATTTTCCAGGTAACAAAAACTCGCTTCCTGGCCAATGTAGTACCTTCGGGTGGAGCATTGGAAAATCACATGTAATGTATAAAAATACTTCTTTACTATTATTATGTTTTTCTACAAAAGTTGAATATATCAACCTTAATAAATTATAGTTTATAGTATCATTTTTACCTTGAAGAATGTCATAGGTATTTGGAGATGATGCACACTTGCACAGGTAATCCAAAATAGAAGGTGGTTTGCGTCAAACTTCAACCTTAAGTAACAAAATGCATTTTAGAATTCATGTACTACTACTAGTATATAGTAAAATATTTCAAGGACGGTATTCAAAATTTGATTGAATATTGTTTCCTCATATTCTAAACAAAGAACGTTGCCAATTTCCATTTTACAGCTTGCTGGTGTATAGGTCTACATTTCGAGAATGTGTTAGCATCCGTTCAGAGAACTGATTATTCTAGTCTCTCGTATCAGGTAGACATTACTTTGTTGTCTATGAATATTTTTTTGTCGCATGCTTTACTGGAAATTTTAATTATTATGAAAAAAAATGCCGCAACAGAATATTATTTAGTATTTACATTTTAATTTTCTATATCCATTTGTTATTTAAAGCTATAAAAAGCTATTCGCATTGTATTCGGTATGGTTTTCAGCAAAAGATACATTCAAATAATTAAATCTAATTAAGCTGGTTTTTTTTGTAATCGGGCAGTTTTAAATATTTTTACATATACAGAGTGGTTTCGATTTATTCATAAATAATCTTTAGTGCGAGGCCACAATAATAAGTTAATTAATAAATATAATACAATAAACCAGCTCAATTAACATACGTTGCAATACTCCTTCAAATTAATTAAATATAACACGGACAATTTCTATTTCAAAGTTCTTGAAAAGTGGAAAGAAGTGAATATTACTTAAGGAAAAAAAATCGAAATTCACAAATCGGTTTAAATCAAATCATTTTCGTTTTCGATTTATTTCAATTATGACACACTTACCAATATGTGTGTAACTGTACCTGGGTGATATAAAGAAGAGCGTTAATTATAATTTTGTTTAAGAGGCACTTAAAGAAATCATTAAATAAAATTATTTACTAAATCAATAAATTGTATATTTCGTTATATAAACTTCGGGCCGGCCCGAATAGCCCGAAAACCCCGAAAGCTTGAGCAGTCTGGCCCGGCCCGGCCGGGCTGACACGTCTTGGCCCGGCTTGGGCCCGAAAAATTTGACCGACCCGGCCCGAAGCCCGGCTTGATATTCGGGTCGGGCTTCGGGCCGGGCCGGGCCAAAGCCCGGGCCCGTGGCCATCCCTAATACTACATGGGATGAAAATATTTTTAAAATTGCTCAAGCTTTGCGTACATCTAAACACGAACCAACCCAATTCACTCCGTCATTTCTTGTTTATGGAAGATATACCCCAATTGATGGGAGTTATTATGGTTTAGTGCCTGACGATACTAACGTAATTGAATTTGACCATAAAGTACGCTGGGACAAAGACCAACAATCATTACCTTCTATCTTTAACGACGTTAGAAAAAATTTGTTAAAAACTTACGAAAAGAGTAAGGACCATTATAATCTACGTAAACGAAATATTTCCTTTGCCTTGGGCGAACAAGTTTGGAAAAAGAATTATGTCTTATCGGATGCATCTAAGAAAGTTTCTTCAAAATTAACCCCGAAATTTATTCTTTGTAAGGTCACCCGTGTCGTTAGTCCACTTATTTACGAACTTCAAGACGCTGAAGGAAAACGCCAAGGCAGGTGGCATATTAAAGACCTTAAGCCATTCTCTGCTGACCCATATGCTAGTTAAGTTTTTACGTTTCATTCCCCTAACGATTTACCTAATATTTTTTATTCTCATTATCAATTAGTACCTTTAACTACTTATTCCTTTTCTTATACACCTACTTTTTATACGTTTAACTTATTTACCTTAAACCTTTTGCTTCTGGTTGACTTTTCCCTGAATTTACAGTTACTTATATATAGCTTTATTCTTTAGACCCCCCAATATAACTCTGTCGTTTCATTTAATTAATCCTTGAACTTTTCCTACAGCATATTATTTGGTTTTTAGTATTTTTCTTACATCGTTTAATTGTGTGGTAATTGGCGTAACTTTGGTTGTAATAACTCATTGAATTTTTATGATTGGTTTGAGCTGATGTTAGAGTGGATGCTTTCTTCTTTGGGCTCACATAGGAGCCGCGGCCTATCCATTGTAAGAAATAGTTCATATTCCCAGTTGCAAAAAACTAAGACTTTCTATGTTTTTCCTCTGAATTACTACAGTCGCCCACATTATACTATATCATTATTTGTTTCTTTTCCTACTAAATCACCATAACTTATAAACATTTTTTTCGTTGTTTTTTCTTGAACTTCGTGGTGAGGCGCTATTGCTTTTTATTGATATCTTATCAAATTCTCGGCTGTTTTAGCATATTGGGACAGTGTGTCTGTATTTAACTGCTTATAATTAGGCATTTTTGTGTGTTTAGGGTGTTACCGTTTTAAAAAATTACCTTAAAACAATTTGTTTTTTGTGTGATTGTATCTGTATTGATACTTTTAAGTTGTTGTGTCAACTTTTGTCTGATTTTCTTATCGCAGTGAATGCACTCGTTAGGAAAATGATTGTACGAGTTCTCTTAAGAGTCTAGTGAATTTTTTAACTGATGATATACCTTAACTTGTCGGATTAATATCGCAGGTGGTCGTTCAGACTGATCTGTGTTTTAATAGGGACAATTCTCTACCTTCTCTCGGACGCTTGTCCAAAAACTCTACTTTTTCGTATCCTGCTGTCTCCGTTTCTGCCTTATCTTTCTTTCGGTGGGCCTGTTCTCGTCCCGCAACACCCGTCTACCACATAAGAATGATTTTTCCCTCACTTCGGGCTACTGACTACATTGGCTGGTTGAGTAGTGCTTTGCTATCCACCTTTTCTGTCTCTTTAGCTCTATGCGAGCCCTTCCTCTATTTTCTTCTACCTGAAAGTGCCTCTTATGCATTCCAAATACTTACCTCCCTCTTTCTACCGTTCCTATTTCTACTGCCTTTTTATTTCCGTTAGTCACTGTGTGGTTGCGCGGCGGGTTTTCACAAACACCTGGACCACGTCTCTGGGAATCTTTCGTGAGGTCATGCGGTGCCACTGTCAGCTCACATGGTCGCTAACAGTGAATGTATGTATGAGGGCGTGAATGTCTGAGTGCATGAATATATATATGTCGCTATATATCGTGTGGATGTCGTGTGATTACTTCACCGATATCAATTAACGCCGGGTGTAGGGATGCAGCCAAATGCCTTTGCCGGTTTCTCGTACCGTTTACTGCAAACGGGCCTGCTTCACAGGTTGCTCTTTTTAGGGGTACGATAAATTCTCATATAACGGCTCCAAGGAGCCACTCTATCGTTATCTTATCTATTATCTTTGATAATAACTTAAGTTAATATCTTTATCTTATTTATTATCTTAGATAATGACCTTAGTTTAATACCGTTATCTTACCGATTACCGTTAATAATAACTTTAGTTTAATATCGCGTTAACTTACCTATTATCTCTAATAATAATTAAAGCTTAATATCGTTATCTTACCTATTACCTTTGATAATAACTTAAGCTCAATATCGTTATCTTATCTATTATCTTCGATAATAACTTGAAATTTTGCTTTATCTTTTTATCTTCCTAACGTTTGGTATTTATGACCAGACGTGGGATTTATTTTTCTTGAATATTAAGTGAAAAAGCTAACCTGATAGTAGAAATGTAATTTGTTAGGTTAGAAATGTAAGAATTTAGTAAGGTGGTACTTTTGGTAAATTTGTTGATTCACAACCATGTCATGGACAAGTTTTGATGTGTATTGTTTATTAAACTAGAGTACCAGTAACTAAAGATTTGGTAGAGTGTAGAGTAACTCACTCTTTTAAACATTTTTAAATTTGGGCACTTTTTTGCCAACGAAGAAACAGTCTAGATGCAACGCTCAAGTGCGTCTGCACTTAAGAAACTGTAATGCTAGCTTTAGGTTAGTATATAGGTTAGGCAACTTGTCGCATTTGTTTTAGTTTAAGTAGTGTTTCATGCACCCCGACAAATTTGTGCTGTCGATTATACCTGCGCCACATTAAAGACTCGTGTGTGCACTTATAAATGTAGTCAAAGACAATGGAGCTACATATTCCGTTTCCTGGTAATCCGGAAAACGTGTTATCGGTCGAAAAAACCAGGTGGCGCCTCAAATAAACATTTTGTAGGATTTAAGTTAGGGTTTATGTAGGGTAGTTAGGATTTAGATTTTAAGATGTTACTGTGCTAACAGTCTTTTTCTTTTTTTAAATTTTTTCTTTTATGGCTTTGTCGCGATTGTTACGTGCCAAAAATTTCGGCACTAGACATTTTTAATTAAGTTTTAATATGTGACAATTTCGTGCCATAAATTTAAAAGGACGTGCGCGTATTTCCGTCACTTCAGAAGTGCGTTGCGCAAGATTCGCGTCGACGCGTGTGGACGAGAGGAGAGTGGGAAATTTCCGGGAAACGTGTTAAGATTTGCCTCCGAAACGCAAAGAAGAGAGTGGTATCGTATCTTACCGTGTCTTTTTTCTGATATGTAGGTTTCCTGTGTTTCCAAATTATCGTACCTTTTACCTGTCTCCCCTACCTTATTTGTCTACATATAGGAAGAAGACAATTAAATTTGGATTCAACCTGGCTTAAGAGTTCCTACACCCGAGAAAGAGCCGCGAGCAGCCCACACCCGAGAAAGAGCCGCGAGCAGCCGACGCCTGAAAAAAATCCACGGAGCCCCGCTGCCGCTAGCATGGAGTAATACGGTTAGAAGCCCTACCTTGGGGTTCTCTAAAATTTGTATACTTGAAAATGTGTTGCCATAATTTGCATATTGTGTGACGTCATTTAAAATTTGCGCGTCAATTTTTACATTATGTAATATCGCTGCCAACTGTTTTTTGTGGCGCATGTACCGCGTTTACGGGGCTGTAATAACCGTCGTATTTGTAATCATAACTATGATATAAACTTCCACTGGAGCTTCTTGAATACGATCTCGAGCGTCCTTTGCTGGAACTTTTTAATGGAGATCTTGATCGTCCCATAGTGCACAACACTTAGGAACAAATAAGTACACGCACTGTTATCAGTTAAGAAATAATAGTATAATTTTGTTTTTCCTTTTAAATCATTGAGTACTCTATATATACATATACGCTCGGCAACGTATGTTAAGTCATCACCATTAGGTCTTCAGTCCTGAAACTGGTTAGACGCGTACCCTCATTGTTCCTATTCTGAACTAACCTACACATTTCCCTGAAACTTACACAGTCTGCATCTATCACTAATTGATCTAGGCCTACATCTACCTCCTTTATCCTATCTCTGCTTGTAATATATCTCATACTATTTCCCAAAAATGCTTTAGAACGTATTGTGCCCTTCTTTTTCTCCTTGTTCCCCTACTATTTCTATAACCTATTTGTTATTAACTTTTTCTGTCTATACTATCATCCTCATACATCTGAAGCACAGCATTCCAAAACGCTGTTACCGTTTTCTGACTGCTTTCTTACTGCTCGTATTTCATAGGCATATTAAGTAATTATAATTAATTAATGCGAAATGCTCAAATAATACGATTGCAGTGCATCAAACGCAGTGTATAACATATGCACAGGTGACGAGTCTTGGATTTATTCCTATGAACCTGAAAGTAAACAGCAATCGACTGTATGGGTCTTCCAAGACGAATGAGATCCAACAAAAGTTGTCCGCGCCCAAAGTACTCTGAAGAAAATGGTTGCTGGTTTTTTCGGAATAAATGGCCATGTCACGAACGTTGTTTTAGAGGATCGTAGAACAGTTAATTCTGATTGGTATACAAGTTTTAGGAGAAATAAGAAAAATAAACCGACGGCGCCGAATCATTCTCCATCATGACATTGCGAGCTCTTACACATCGGCTCAAACAAGTGACTATTTAAGCATTCAAAACATCGAATTTATGAGTCATCCGCCGAGTCCTGATTTGGCACATAATGATTTCTTTTTGTTCCCACACGTGAAGAACTAACTGCGCGAAAAACGATTTTCGACACCAGAAAATGCGATTGATGCAATTAAAACCCATGTTTAGGAGATATATCAATCAGAATGGAAACAATGCTATGAAAATTGGTTCCATCGTATGCAAAAGTATAACAATCATCGTGGAGAATATTTTGAAAAATAATAAAGAAGTTTTCGCACTCTAAGTTTTGCTTATTCGAAAATTTTATCTTAATTGTTACCATTGTAAGATTATTTTGCATATTATTAAATTCGTTTTAGATGATTTGCAATAAAATATCGGCTTTTATCACTAAGAAATATGTAACCAAATGCTTTTAATTTATTTTAATATTCAACATTGTAATCATATTTAAACAATGTTTTCATTTCTGATAAGAACTAAAGTAATTATATGACTTAAGAATATTTTCCACCTATAACTATTCCGAGTCGTTTAAAGTACTGTTTACAACTTAAAGTACAAAAGGGCACATCTTAATTTATTTTTATATCAATATTAGCATAAGGATTTGTGAACTAAAATATATTCACCCTTGAAACGGTTTTTTAAAGGTGTTGTCACTGCATAATAAATTTTAGATGCGTACAGAGAAATGCATACATTTGATTAAGAAGACAAATTTTACATCCATGACAAACTGTTGACTTATTATATTCTCGATAATCAGTAGAAACCAAAAATTGTGATAAGTATAATGCTTTTGTATCTAGAACTACAACCTCTTAGCAAAATGCATGTCATTGACATTGAAGGACTTAAAACTATAACCAATTACTTTATTGTTAAAGAACTTGCAGTTTTACCTGTTATTACAACTGCGTTGTTACAACTTACCTATTTATACTACCATTTAGTTAAAATCAGCTCACATTCGTCTCTTACTAGACAGTTTTATGATATAACTTAGGATGTTGGGCAATTGACATACCGTTTTCCGTAAGAGAGCACATTATACCATAAACAAAAATTAAGTAACTTCTGGTAAAACTTTACAGCGAAATTTTAAAGGTTAAAACTGCATGAAGTAAAAGTAAAAATAGGTTGAATATTTGGAAATTAACTTAAATTTAAAACTCTGTGAAATATATTGACGCTTATATTGAATTCAACAAGCTAACTCAGTTCGAGTTTAAAGCAAAAACAACAAACAAAAATTACAATTTTAAAATAAAGCTATTCTACTTCTACGTTGATTAGCGTAAATCGCTTGTTTGGAAAAATTAAGGTTTTTCTAAAATATGTTTTTTGTTTGTATTTCGCGATAATTCGATATTCTTAATAGGCACAAAATGCTTATTTAGACCCGTACATCATCATAAGCCACCTTTCTAGCAACGTATATGGTATAAACTGGTTTTTCCTTCTCGGATAAATATTCGACGCCATCTGAATCATTTCCAAGCGGATAATGTACTCGGACTAACTCAAAGCCAGCTTTTGTAATTAATTCTTTGTAATCTACCTCGTTCCAAAAATAGTTGTATATCACTACTCCACTAGTATTGGTTAAAAATTTAGTAATGCATCCGCTATATAACTCTGTATCTTTATCAATAATAGTGGTGGTTGAAAGGAAATTATTCAAGTATGTATGCGCATTCATAACCACAGGCATGAAAATACCACCAGGTTTCAAACATCTAAAAATTTCTTTCATAATTTTTAGTATCTCGTCCTTGGTACTAACATAGGAAAAAACACAAGCGCATAATACGAAATCGTAATAGTTGTTGTCTACAGGAACTTCACCACTTCTGATGACTTTGTAATTTCCTTTTGGATCGTTATCTATCGCAGTTTTACTATATCTTCATTAATGTCGACCCGTCAACTACTAATCCAGAAGCTTGTAGTGGCAAGGTAAAATGTCCAGGTCCGCAACCGTAATCCAAGGCCAAAGTGCCACGGACATATTCTTTTATTAAACGTAGAATATGCTGCAACACCAATAATCTCGAACCAACAAGCGACAGTTCATTTTTGTAGTTTAAAACGCACTTTGTGCTTCTATGATCTTGCACTTCCATAATTGCTATTCTGTATTGTAAGCTCGAAAGTTACTAAACGAATACAAAAGTGATATCTTTCTCTTGGTATTTAAATATAAATACTATTAGTATTGGGTCAGAGTTCACACGAAAAGGATAAATAAATATTTTGTCAATGCTTATCATATTTCCAAAACAGCAATTTAATTTGGGTTTTACGTAATCATCAAGGTAAAACATTGTTATCTTCCATTTCGTAGTTTGAATATCTTCTACATTTTACACTCTATACGCTGTCTTAATAAATGTTCGTATTCACGTTGAAAAATTGCCCACTTATGCATGATGTTGAACTTGGATAGTATAATGTAAGTAACGGCCTCTACACTTGCGGCCACATCCCCAATGCTCCACCCAAAGGTACTAATTGGCTTTAAAAAGCGAAAATGAACGTGCTTTTAATAAAACTGACTTCGAAATTAGTCAATCATAAATAATGTAAAAAAATGTAGATGCGGAGGGATCCTTAATACCGGGTAGCAGTTGTTAGCTCTGCTTATCGGTGCGATCTGAAGGATTGACTCAGAGCTATCCAAATCTAGCTAATAGTAATTGTCAATGGATTCAAATTTCCAAGTGAGAACTTCCACTTAAAAACCGGTTGTAAGAAATAAAACGAGAACTCTCAAGGAAGGTATATTTTCAACTAACTATACAGTGGTGCTCTTAATTTATCTTATATCATCCCAAAGGGTAGTCCGACTGCTATCTGTCTTGGTTGCCACCCTTTTTGTGTGATAGAAGGTCAGGGCCGTGCATGAAGTCGTTTACAGTCGGCCATGCTACTATTATCCACGTCCTCGTGGACTAGAAGAAACTTCCGATTGACCTATGTATAATAATACAACCTTTAGAATATAGAACCAACACACAAAACAAAGTTACTATACAATACATAATACATGTCAATAATCAACGTCCAATTCGCTCAAGGAATTTCCTAGATTTCATAAATAAACAAATTGACCAATTAGTTTATCGATACCTTATAAGTATGTACATATTATTACCTATACCAGAATCGTTCAACCTTTAAAAAAGCGTTACAAAAAGGTTTAATACGAGCTTCCGTCTAACAACTTTTGTTAATCACGCCCTGTCATTCCTTTTGAGTACTCGGATGTTCCACAGTCCGATTATTCGTTAGACTCCGAACTGACTTCGACGTTATGAACCTTAAGCTTGTCGAGGGAAACTACCCCACGGTACTTTCTCTGCGAGCGAGAAGCGTCTATTGGGTCCTCGACAATAAAACGATCGTAGCCCAATTTTTTAATAATGACGTATGGACCACTATATTTTAAAAGCAACTTTTTGCCTCTCTCATCGTTACTTGTTAGGATCATACGCACTTAAACTTGATCGCCAAAACCAAACGATTTTCCGGGGGTGCGGCGTACGTCATAGTGCGCCTTTTGTTTGGCTTGTTTTTCATTGATTCGAGCCTTTGCTTTAAGCCGAATGTCCTTCAGACAGCTAACTTGTGGGTTCCAACGTTACTTCGTTGTCCAGTACTGCGTTGCAGATACCCCTTGGGGAGTATCCAAAAAGCGTCTCGTATGGGGATCTACCCGTTGCTGAATTCGTCGTCGAATTCAGTCCCCATCGAATTTTAGAAACTTGTGTGTCCCACTTTTCCTCGTTGTCGGTAGATGCAGAAAGTGAGGACAAAATTGTTCTATTATACCTTTCCACCGGTTCGTTTGCTCTGGGTGCACCAGTAGCATTTAAAACGTTGTTTTATATTTAGGTCCTTGCAGTATTTTGTAAATTTTTTGCCTGTAAGACAGCTTTCTCGATCACTAACAATTCTTCTTGAAACTCCAAAATTTTCTATTACATCATCTAGGAATTTAATCAGCGTTCCCGTATTCGTTGACCCGACTGCTCTTAAAAACACAAACTTCGTGAAAGAGTTGACAATAACTATCAAATACTGATTATTTCCTTTGGATTTCACAAACGGACCTAGGTGGTCTATATGTATAGTATCGAAAGGAATGGCGAACTTTTCGATCGGACGCAAATAACCAGATCGCCTCCCTCTTGGCTCCTTATTATAAAGACAAGGTAGGCAGGAACTAATCAACTTTTTTACTTACCGTCTCATGCTTGAAAACCAATACAATTTACTTATAGGCGAAACTGTTTTGTCGACAGATAAGTTTCCAATACCATCGTAGAAGTGAAGTAAGACTTGACGTCCGGTTGCCCTAAACACAACCCACTTTTTACCATCAGAAGTTTTTGTATAACCGTATGTCTTTTAAGCTATATTAGCTGTAAATTAGCTTCTCTTCTTAATCCGTTGGGTCCTTTTTCAACATTTCCATAAGGTACTTGCATCAATCGTTCATCGTTTGGGCCTATAGAACCCAGTTATAATTACTGATGTTTAATACTGTTTAATACTGATGTTTAATATATTAGCAGTGTTTTCGATATGGTTCATAGGGGTTCTGCTTAAAGCATTAGCATGGGCCATTTTTAGTCCCGGTCTGTACTCCACATCGAAGGTAAATTCTTGAATAAAAAGCCATCACTTCCAATTCTCGGAACTAGATCTCTTTTACACAAAGTGGTACAAATGGCGTTACAATTTCTTACAACCTTGAATTGTATGACTATTAGATATATTCGAAAATGCTTCAAGGAGGTTACTACGGCAATGGTTTCTAATTCGTAGAAATTGTACCTTTGTTCTTCTTTAGTAGTCTACCTTGAATAATACATAACAAGCTTTAGACAACCATAGTGTCTTTGTAACAAAATACCAGCAAGTCCCTCCTGAGGAGCATCCGTAACTTCTGTTGGCAGTTTTTCGTCGTAGATCGCTAAGACAGGGTGTATAAACGAGTTCTCCTTAAGGGCACCGAATGCTATACGTTAATCTGAATTTTTTTTTGTCAACATGGTTAACGGACATGCAATGGTTGCAAAGTCTTTAATGTATTTTATAAAATAACTAGCCAATCCAAGGAGTTGGCGGACATTATGAACACTAATCAGATCTAGAAAGTTTTTAACGGCTTCTGCTTTACGATATCCGGGTTGAACTCCTTCTCGAGAAATTTTGTGACCCAGATATTCAATTTTTTCGGAAAGTAATTGACCCTTGGACAATCTGAGGGTTAAACCAACATTTTGGATCGAAGTTAAAACATCCTTTACAATTTTAAGCCCTGATTCGAAATCCATGGAAAAGAGTAACAAATCGTTCATGTAGGCAAGAACATTACCGTAATGTAAGTTACCTAAAAGTTTGTTTATAGTTCGTTGAAGGACCGCTGGCGCATTGCATAGCCCAAACAAGACGCGGAGGTATTCGTAATGGCCATCAGGGGTGATAAATGCTGTTCTTGGGATTGCCGAGTCATCGACAGCAATTTGATGATATCCGCTCGCTAAATCGAGGCTCATAAAATAACCACAATCGTTTAACTTTTTAAGAAAATTGTCGACATGCGGCAAGTGACGAGGAGGTAGAAGCCATCTACAAAGATATCGAAGACATATTAAGATACGTAAAAGGACAAGAAAATTTAATAATTACGGGGGATTTTAATGCCGTGGTAGGTGAGGTTAGGGAAGGAGCGGTAGTGGGTTTATTTGGTTTAGGCATGAGAAACGACAGGGGAAATAGGCTGGTATAATTTTGTGACAAGAACAATTTAATTATCACAAACACATTATTTCAACATCATGCTAGAAGACGATATACGTGGAAGATGCCAGGAGATATAGGAAGATATCAAATAGATTACATTCTTGTTAGACAACGGTTTAGGAACCAAGTAAAAGACTGTAGAAGCTACCCAGAAGCAGATATAGATACTGACCACAACATCGTAATTATGAAGGCCGCACTTAAATTTAAGAATATGAAAAAATGAGCGGAAAAAGGCACTTGGACGTAGAGAAACTAAAAGATAAAGATATTCAAGAAAGATTCGAAAAAAAGTCAAATGAATTGCTCAAAGATATCGGGAAAATATCTGATACTAAGGAAGTAGAAACAGAATGGAATAACATTAAATCTAGCCTAGACATGGCGACAAGAGATATTCTGGGCTATACACAAAAAGAAAATAAGAAACCATGGATAACAAAGGATATCCTGAATTTAATAGAAGAAAGACAAAAATACAAAAATAAATCAGACGAAACTGGAAAACAGAGATACAAAGCCATAAAATGGGAAATTATTCGAAAATGCAGGAAAGCTAAAGAACAGTGGATTGATGAAAAGTGCAAAGAGGTACAAACGAAGATGGAAATAGGAAAGACAGACGAAGCATACAAATTAATTAGAATAAATTTTAGGGATATAAAACCGTATAGCAAAAATATAAGGGACGCACAAGGAAACGTCATTATAGAAAACGTAGAGAAAGTGGGTAGATGGCAAGAATATATAGGGAATTTATATGCAGGAGAGGAACTAACTGCATTAGAACAGGAATCAGACATTGAAAATGAGGACTTGGGATATCCTATACTTAGAGATGAGTTTAAATTAGCATTAAAGAGTCTGAAAAATGGTAAGGCGCCGGGTACAGATAAGGTGCAAGCAGAAACTCTAAAAGCCGCTGGACAAGCAGTAACAGAACGTCTCTTCCAACTTGTAAGCTATATGTATGAGACAGGCGAGATACCCAAAGATTTCAAACGTAGCATCATAGTTACTATACCAAAAAAGAAAGGCGCGGATAGATGTGAAAATTTTCGAACAATAAGTTTGACAGCACACGTGTCAAAAATATTAACTAGAATTGTGCAAAGACGAATGGAAAAACGGGCGGAAGAAATACTAGGAGAAGACCAATTTGGGTTTAGGAGGAACAGGGGAACACGGGAGGCTATTTTAGCTCTGAGAGTGATAATGGAGAAAACAATAGAAAAAGGGGAAAGCGTGTATATAGGGTTTGTGGTTTTGGAAAAAGCTTTCTACAATGTAAAATGGAAAAAAATGTTTGAAATACTCAAAAAGATTGGAATGAGTTATAGGGATAGACGAATAGTACACAGCTTATACAAAGAGCAAACAGCAGTAATAGAATTAGAGCAGGAACGTAGAGAAGTAAACATTAGGAAAGGGGTGAGACAGGAATGTGCCCTATCCCCATTGATTTTTAACTTGTACATAGAAGAGGCAATGAATACTGTTAAATGCAGGAAGACATTTGGAATTACTATGCAAGGACAAAAAATTGATATGCTTAGATTTGCAGATGATATAGCAGTATTAGCGTCTAGCAAAGAAGAGTTAGAATCAGCTCTTAATGAAATGGAAACGGTTCTGACAGAGAGATACGGTATGAAAATTAACAAAACTAAAACTAAAGTTCTAGTATGCAAAGGTGGGGAAAATAAATCAAAAACAAGAATACAAGTATGTAACACGAACTTACAAGAGGTTAAGGATTTCAGCTACCTAGGAAGCCAAATAACGCAAGATGGGAAAAGCACAAAAGATATAAAACAAAGATTAGCACAAGGTCGTGCTACATTTAACAAGAAAAAGCAACTACTGTGCTCAAAGACCACAAACATAAAAACAAGGAAAAGATTGCTTAAAACATATGTGTGGAGCACAGCACTGTACGGATGTGAAGCCTGGACAGTAGGAGAAGCGGACAAAAAAAAGGTAGAAGCCTTTGAAATGTGGTGCTACAGACGTACGATGAAGATATCATGGACAGACAAAGTTAAGAACGAAGAGGTACTAAAAATGGTAGGGGAAGAAAGAAATATGTGGAAAACGGTAAAAATATAAGAGATAGGATGATAGGCCACATACTACGGCATGAGGGAATAGTGCGGAATATATTAGAAGCAGAGATCGAAAAAGAGAAGAAGAGGCAGACCTAGGTTAAACTACTGCACACAGATAGTAAAAGATGTAGGCTGTAGGGGTTTCAGGGAGATGTGTAGGCTAGCTCAGAATAGAAATCAATGGAGGTACGCGTCCAACCAATCCCATGATGGATAAACTAATGACGAAAAAAATAACTGTGCTTAAACATGATGATTATTATAAGTAACTACAAGAATTGGTTGGGCAATATTCTCGAATAATGTTAAGTGTGAAAGGATTTACTGGAAAACCATTATTTCGGCAAACGTCTAAGTGTTGGGGGATCTTGGTAGCCACAGGTTGCTTAACCCCCTTCACTGAATCTCGGTGAAATAGGGCATAAAATTAGAAAACAATAGAAGGGGAACGAGCTTGTATACACATGCTGTGTGAGAATTTCAGGGAACTATGTAAGCTAGCTTAGAATATAAATAAGTGCAGGTACGTGTCCAACCAGTTTTGAGACGGAAAACCTAATGACGAAAAAATAAGCGCAGATAAATCTGATGATTAGTATAAACAACTAGTTGTTGGTTGCGAAATATCTGCAACTAATGTTGACTGTGCGAAAAGATATATTGGAAAATATATTAAATCAGTAAATGGTTAAGTGTTGGGGGAACTTGGCAGCCACAAGCTGCTTACCTCCCTCCACAACCACTGAAGGTAGGAAAAATAGGGTATATAACTGTAAAACAATAGAAGGTGACCGAACTGTATCTAACAAGAAAGAACAGCACTTATGAGGAAAGACAACAAACATAGAACAAGAAGAAAATTGTTGAAAGCATATGTGTGGAGCACAGCACAGAATGCCTATGAAATACGGGCAGTCTGAAACGCAGACAGAAAAACGGTAGCAGCTTTTTGAAATACTGTGCTTCAGTTGTATGAGGACGATAGCATGGACAAACAAAGATAATAACAAATAGGTTATAGAAATAGTAGGGAAACAAGGATATCTGGGGAAAAAGAGAAATAGAAGGGCGGAATACGTTCTAAAGCATTTCGGGGAATAGTATGGGATATATTACAAGCAGAGATAGGAAAAAGAGGTAGATGTAGACCTAGATCAGATAGTGATAGATGCAGACTGTGCAAATGTCAGGGAAATCTGTAGGTTAGTTTAGAATAGGAAACAATGATGGTACGCGTCTAACCAGTTCCAGGACTGAAGACCTAATGATGATAATACGGCAAGGGATATCTATTCTTCTCAGTTCAGCACCCTGTAGTCTATACACACATTCGATTTTCTCCGTTCTTTTTCTTTACCAAAAGTATGGGGCTTGCGTAGGACGATTCTGACTCCCTAATTATTCTACTCTTCAGAAGATCGTCAATTATTGTTTTCACCTCTTGACGTTCAGAATGCGATACGGACGATAGACCACCGGTTTGTCATCGGTAAGGTGAACTAACATTTAAAGAAGATCGGTTTTTCCTAGCTCATTTGTATTTTGCGCAAAACAGTGTCTAAAGAAGTTGACTAGATCAAGCAAACGATTTGCCTGGTCGCTTGTAAGATTTTTGTTATACTGTAGGTAGTCTTGATTAAAATATTCGTATTTAGTTACTTTAACTGAAAGATTAGTTGAAGACGGAGGACAAGATGTTTTGCCTTCAAAACACTGAACACATCTTACTAATATTGGCTTAGTGCTCACTTCAACTGCCTCCTGCGACACGTTTGTAACGACGACGTAACCGTCTTCACTTTGAGTGATGCATTCTGCAACGCAGGGCTTTTTTCCTGAAACTGACTTCAAACTGCCTGTCACATAAACTTCACCGCTGAGAGCATTCTGTGATATTACGGCAACAAACACTGATGACGTTGGCGGAATAACAACAGCCTCTTTTGAACACAAGGGTATTTTCATAGGTTTTAAATGTATAACTTCATTAATGTCATCATGCGTAGTCAGAACCCTCATCTTCTTATTTGCTGCTATTAAAATCACTTCGCACAAGTTTAAAAAGGGTTGTCCAATTATAATTGGTATGTTTTGAACTGTATTCGGAATGACAAAAGCTTTTACGTTAGCACTTGCACGATCCACGACCACACTAAAATTTGTCACGCCAATTACGGGAACATTTGAAGCACTATAACCTGTTAAAACTACTGCACTCGGCATTATTTTCAGGTCAATTTTTTTGCGGTTTCTTCTTTAATTAAAATAGCTTTGGATCCCGTGTTAACATATACACGAGATGGCTTCCCATTTACAGAGCAATCGAAATAATATGATTCTTTTGAGTGTTCGTCCTCAGATTCAACAAACTGTACCTTTAGTTGTTTTCGGCGATAATCCTGGTCTAAATGACCCAATCTTTTGCACCTTTTACATTCTATTTTTGGTTTTGGGCAGGAATTAGCAAAATGTCCTCTTTATCTGCAATTGTAGCATTTTTGTTCGTTTTTAGGGTTACCTCTTGATTTCTTTATCAACGAACTATCCCAGTCGCGGCTACTAAAAAGGCGAGGACGTCACGTGACGCATTTGGACCCGAATATTTTACAGAAGCCGTTTTAGATATTAGTGACGATAAATACTCTGCATAGAATGCGTCCGGTGTTTTGTATCTTCCTGCTCGCGCACCAACTTGTATAGTAGGATCGCCTATTCCATCGATAAGGCAAGATACGGCGTTTGAGTTCCGTACCTTGTAAAGTATAACGGAACTTTTATAAGATCACTCTCGTATCCGTGCGTTCGTCTGTCACAGAGGTTTTTCTCGAAAACTATGTAATGTAGGGATTTGAAATTTAGCACAATGCTAGGCGCGCACATATATCGACAGTCAGAAAGTAGAAACAATTTTTTTAGATTAAAATGCGGGGTGGGGGCTGTTAATTCAGTCAAAAGAAAAAGTTTTAATAAATATATCGTGTGAGGTATCATTTGAAAGAGGATTCTAAAAGACTTCTAACATTTTTCTTAAAATAATTTTCGCTCCAGTAGTGTCATAAATGTCCGCCCCCCACCCGTTCTCCTACATTTCCAAAGCTAAAATTTTGATTTTAATAGGGATAGTAGCTATTGAGTCATAGATTATCGGAAAACTGTAGTTTTTTTGACAGTACAATAGTTGCTGGGAAAAATTTTTTTAAACACAGTAATAGACAACGTATTTACTAATAATGTACCAGTACAATGTGGGACAGTATATTCATTTTTCAGTTATCACAATCAAATTTGGAAATGATTTAAATATACATAAAAAATAAAAACAGCTTAAATTGGTTTATTGATTGCTCAATGTAGTATTGGTACGGAACCATAATAGTGCGAGCTCGAATCGCTCTTGATGAACTTTTTTGATTTTATTCCATTTTTTCTAAAGTAACATTCTTCCTAAGTTTCTCCTGGGAGCTTGCGTCTATATCAACAAGTTTTCTCAAAACACTGGCGAAATCTTGATGTCCGGAAAAGGATTTTACCAACAGAGTTTTCCAGCCTGCCCAATCAAAGTTGTATGAGGTGAGGTTATCAAACCACTTACGAGCTAGCCCACTTAATCGATTTTGTATAATAAAAATCATGGTATGTTCGTCCTAACAATTTATTTTACCCAAATGTTCTCTCTTTTTAATCCATTTGTAACAACTCAGGTTAGAATTTCCTGGCCAAAACTCCAGAACAGAGTCTGGTCTAACAAAAACCTTTCTGGCTCCGATCTGATAACTGCACTGTGTTTTATAGGGCATTCTACAAGTTTTTCCAATCGATCCACGTTACCCGATGACTAGATTGTGATGGAGGTGATGCGTAATTCCTTGAGCTAGTTACCGTTAACGTACAATCGATCACATGTACGGCTGACCATACGCGTTTGTCACTACGTTCTAGCTTCCGCCTACCGTCGTGTTTGTAATCATAACTATGATATAAACTGGAGCTTTTTGAATATGATCTCGAGCGTCTTTTGCTGGAAATTTTTAATTGGGATCTTGATCGTCCCATAGTGCACAACACTTAGGAGCAAATAGGTACACGCATTGTTATCAGTTAAGAAATAATAGTATAATTTTGTTTTTCCTTTTGAATCATTGAGTACTCTATATATACATATACGCTCGGCAATGTATGTTAAGTCATCATCATTAGGTTTTCAGTCCTAGAACTGGTTAGACGCGTACCCTTAATGTTTTCTATTCTGAACTAATCTACACATTTCCCTGAAACTTGCACAGTCTGCATCTATCACTAATTGATCTAGGCCTACATCTACCTCCTTTTTCCTATTTCTGCTTGTAATATATCTCATACTATTCCCCAAAAATGCTTTAGAACGTATTCTATTCTTCTTTTTCTCCTTGTTCCCCTACTATTTCTATAACCTATTTGTTATTAACTTTGTCTGTTCATGCTATCATCCTCATACATCTGAAGCACAGCATTCCAAAACGCTGTTACCGTTTTCTGGCTGCTTTTCTTAGGCTTTTATAGGCATTGTAACAAATAGGATTATCTGCTTCTTAAATATACGCTTTTGTTCCGTATACCTATTCAATAAATATTAAAATCCAATAGAAACAATATATTACACATTCATACATAGAGCTTCACCTATATTTAAATATTCAAAGCAAAATTTAAGAACTCTTCTATTTGTATGTATCTTGATACAATATCCTCTTTTCTGCGCGTGCTTGAATAGCAACGTAACCTCGTGGTCAAGCATCATTTGATATCGGGATATAATCAGGAAACAAGTGTTAACGTGGGCCAGCAGGTTTTGATAAAACATGCCGTCCCAGAAAGAAGTGAAGTGGTGTCAACGAATACCATGACTTCATTTTTAGTTGCAGTATCGATCTAAGTATAGTCAAGAAAATATATCTACGGTAGGTGAATAATTCTCAAACTTACATTTAAAATCATTTTCCCCATTTCTTTTCAGCGCAAGTACGAAATTATGTCGAAGTAAAGTAAAGCAAGTATCAAATTATATCAAAGTAAAGCAAAACAAGTACGAAAGTACGCAAGTACGAAAGTATGAATTTATATTGAAGTAAAGTAAAAACTGTGTGGATACGCAAACACGTAATAAGCCCTTTTGGATGTTGGTTGTACTGAAAGTGCAGTTTTAAATGTTGCTTTGCGAGAGGGTGAAATTTCCACTTATATTTGGTTAGTATAGAGGTCAAGCTCTGGCACATGTATCAGCCGCGCGTACCTGCCATTGTAAGTACCTAAATGTTTAAAGAATTTGGTTGCCTAGCAGATATTCAGATATTCATCAATTTTAGAGCTATATTCATTTCATGGAACCATCATTTACAATGTACAATTAATTTTTGAAAATTCTATATATGTTTATTTATATTTGATACACGAAATTTTTGTGAAATTTTTATGGTCATTTAAATTGATACACTTAAAATTTTGTTCCAAATTTAATAGTCGAATAGTGCATAAATGTTCTTATTATTTCCAAAGCATTTCTATAAGATAATTTTGAAGTTACAAGGTTATACTAAAATGTTTGCATAACTAAACATGTGATATTTTGATATTTATTTGTCACATTATAATGTATAATTTTTTTTGACAGTACACCTGAAGTACAGCTTAATTCAGACAATAAGTGTTTTTTGACCTTTGATTCCATCAAATATATAAGTTAAAAATATAGTTCTGTAATCTACAAAAAATCTGAACATTTAACTTAATTCTTGTAAACTGAACAGGATCCTATTCAAGTATCATAATTAAACTGTAATATAAAAATGAAAATCATATATTTTTTATAGAGAATTAACGTAAATTATTCAATTATAAATGTTCTATGAGTATTCAGAGATTAATACTATATCTTAATAAAATAATTGTTTCGAAAGTCTCCGTACAGATAACTTTGTACAAGCGATGTATATATATATATATATATATATATAATAAAAATATTTTTAAATCTTGTGGGGTTTATTTCGTCCAAATACAATATTTATATAAATGTCAAACTGACGTTTCGGAAAATATATTTCCTTAAACTTAGTTCTGAAATTAAATTAAAAGTTACAATATTTGGAGAATTTCTTAATATCTAAACTTACATTTATTTGACATATGGTTGTTGTTAATGTTATAAGGTCTTATGAAATTTATACATTGTTTTGTTTTCATCTTGTGCTTTATCTATACACTTAAACGATTATCATCATCAAGCAGACTTTGAAAATACAAAAATATTAGATGTAGAAAAAACATATAAAAATAGACTATTTCTAGAAAGCTACCATATACAAAAACAACCCAACACTATTAATTTTAAAAACGATATAGATAACTTAAATAAAAGTTACGCATTTCTATTCTCTTTTAATAATTTATAATTAACCTACTACTTAACCTAATTAAAATAATCATAAAACTGTTACATATACTAATAAGACACCATTATTATCCACCACACTCAGACAGTACCACCCACACATACAATCAAAGTTAAATTAAAATTAGATATAAATAAAAATATTATTAATGTTTATAGTAGATTATTATTATAAAACAACAATTTTTCTTTTACAATGTTTTCAATTTTAATTTTTAAACTTTCAATTATAATTAAATATTAGAAATTTAGTATTAGAAACTAGTTATTATAGCATTTTCTATGAAAACAAAACAATGTATAAATTTCATAAGACCTTATAACATTAACAACAACCATATGTCAAATAAATGTAAGTTTAGATATTAAGAAATTCTCCAAATATTGTAACTTTTAGTTTAATTTCAGAACTAAGTTTAAGGAAATATATTTTCCGAAACGTCAGTTTGACATTTATATAAATATTGTATTTGGACGAAATAAACCCCACAAGATTTAAAAATATTTTTATTTACATATTAATACGTCCAGGAATATATTAGAAAACATATATATATATATATATATATATATATATATATATATATATATATTTCAAATTAATAGAAAGAATAATAAGTTGTCATAAAGCTTTCTTTCATTGAAGTCAGCAGTAATTGTTCTATAGAAGCAAATAATCACATTTATGAAGTTTTTGTAGTGAAGAGGGAGATGTTATTGGTGTTGGTTTAGATGTTTTTTGAAGCATAGTTTTTACTATTTGATCTTTCTTTACTTTAATTTTTTTGTGATAAAGTGACTAGGCTCCAACGTAGCCCTAGTCTAAAAATATTTAGAAGTGATTAAATTTTCAGGTTGTACGAGATCATCGTTCCCATTCTAGATTGCAGAGTCAAAAGTAAGTATTATTTCTTTTATATGTTGCTCGTCTTAAGGATTTTTTTCTTCGAACATTTCCGTATCTGATCTTCGGATAGATTCTTATTATTATATTCATTAAGATACGGTGGCGTCCAATAAAACTTCCTTTTTTCGTATATCCTACGACTCTAGCTCATAGCTCTGCCCTAAGTTAAAGAAGCTTAGCTGGCTGGAAGATCTCATTAGAGGGACCTTTTTCTCTTAAAGCCATTTACCATCCTTTTTACCTTAAGCTTAAACTTTAAACAGGAACCCCTCATAATCTATCGAGGCTCTGCCGCTTATAAGGTAGAGTAGACACACTATTTACCTTTTGAGGAATTTAGTGTGTAACAGCATATAAAGTAATTATAATTAATTAATGCGAAATGCTCAAATAATACGATTGCGGTGCATCAAACGCAGTGTATAACATCTGCACAGGTGACGAGTTTTGGATTTATTCTTATGAACTTGAAAGTAAACAGCAATCGACTGTATGGATCTTCCAAGATGAATGAGATCCAACAAAAGTTGTCCGCATCCAAAGTACTTCGAAGAAAATGGTTGCTGGTTTTTTCGGAATAAATGGATATGTCACGAACGTTGTTTTAGAGGATCGTAGAACAGTTAATTGTGCTTGGTATACAAGTTTTAGGAGAAATAAGAAAAATAAACCAACGGCGCCGAATCATTCTTCATCATGAGATTGCGAGCTCTTACACATCGGCTCAAACAAATGACTATTTGAGCACTTAAAATATCGAATTTATGAATCATCCGCCGAGTCCTGATTTGGCACTTAATGATTTCTTTTTGTTCCCACACGTGAAGAACTAACTGCGCGGACAACGATTTTCGACACCAGAAAAGGCGGTTGATGCAATCAAAACCCATGTTTATGAGATATATCAATCGGAATGAAAAAAATGCTATGAAAATTGGTTCCAACGTATGCAAAAGTATATCAATCCTCGTGGAGAATATTTTGAAAAATAATAAAAAAGTTTTCGCACTTTAAGTTTTGCTTTTGTTACTTATTCCAGATATATATCGGGCACCCCTCATTCCGAACGTCAAAAATAAACTTAGTAGTTAACCATTTCTAACATTTTTGCTTAATCAAATCTTTTCTTGTTGTGAGAATTATAATTCTGAATGCGTTATTACGCATGTATGTTAATTCGAAAATTTGTAACATTATTTTGAAATGTTAACTTATAAACAGTTTAATTGATTAATTAAATTTCAATAACTTGCATAACTTATAAAAAGAATTCCATAATAAATTACTTTTATATTTTAGTTAGCTTCCCTTATAATAAAAACCAGGTTTAGAAATAGCTTTAGGCTTAAATATTATAAATTCCAGCGGCTGTCATCATAATTTAATGGTCCTACCTTGCAAATCCAAATATAATAAGCCTTTTAAAAATTATGTCGATTATAGATTGACAAATCTGATAAATTTAAATGGAATAGTACCTTTTAACGTAAACAAAGAAAAGCAATTTTCAGTTTAAAACTTAATTTTTTTAATAGTTTCGTTGATTGACAAGGTTCTAACAAACGAAATATTACAAATAACCAAACTATTTTCCAAATTGATTTATTCAAAGATTGCAAGTAATTTTAAGTAGTCTGGAGACAACTATTGTATTAAAAATCCATTTGGGCTCAAGTGGGTTAACCGGTCTTTTGTTAATGGCAGACAACTGTCGCCAATAGGTATGGTCCACAATTCAGTAATTAAAATTCGAAGAAGATACAACATGTTTAAACCCTTAGAAAAATAATTGTTTTCCGTGACCCTTGTCTTGAAAGGGGTTGGATTTAGTTTCTGAAATCTTGTTTTTGGGAGGTTCTGTTAAAAGTCATTGGATAACAGAAATATGACGTAAATAATGGTTAATGTAGGAATTAATATATAACTTAAGGTTTTAGTCAAAAGACAGAGATTCCAATGAGGTTGTCTGTTGTCGAAAAGTAGAAAGAAACGTAGTTCGCGGGTAGCGTTCTCCGGCATCACAGATAAGATATTGCACTTAGTATCACGATAGTGAAATTGGAAAGGAGTAATTAACTTTTCCAGTTCGCGAGGGTTAATGCCCGTGTGTTCGCGGATTTATCAGTGATATAAAGTATAGAATGAAAAGCTTGTATGCGTGTGACGCACAAGTTAAGTTAAATTATCAACAAGATTCTGCCGGGTTCGTGTGCCATTAAATTATTTAATAATTGTAAGGAACAAGAGCAACAAACAAGATTCTCTCCCCCAATTTAAAAGCTGTTCTGGGTTGGAAGGCAAGCCATCAAACAATTGACGATTTTTAGTAAGTTTTTATAGTTAAGTTAGCATGACCAATTTTTAGTTATTTTATTTGTTAGGACGTTTTGGCCACAAACCGTAGGATTAATTTAGTGTAAAATTTATAGTATAAGTTTTCTTCCATACAAAATGTTTGGGAATTACTTATGTACGTAAAATTATCAGAATTCCATATCAACCATTTAATCTAAATTTCTAAATTAAAATCAATAAATTTCCGAATGTAAGAGATTCACGTTTATCGCTCTGTTAATTAAATAGTTTTTGTTTGCCGTTGATTCAGTTAATAGTTTTTCAATGTTTTATCATGAAAGTTGCATAAGTAGTCAAAAAGGTAAGAGTTGATTAAAAGATACATTTGTCAAGGTTTTGCACGAACATTTGGACATTTTCGACTTGTCTGGCGCCCTTGGTAATTGTCATTAAGCCACAATATTTATGAAAGGTAAGTGCCAAATTTTTTTGTAATATATTATATATTAATTTAACCCTTTCTGCAAAATTTTAACCCTCTATATGATCCACGACCTTCTGCTAGCTAGTGCCGGTAACTCCCCTTTAATTTTTGTTTTACAGGCGCCCCCCCCCCCCCCATTTTATAATTTTAATGTAAAATATATACTTAGTAGCTTTTCCGCCAGTAACAAATTTTATCGTAATTGTTACCATTTGTAAGATTATTTTCGCATATTATTAAATTCGTTTTAGATGATTTGCAATAACGTATCGACTTTTATCACTAAGAAATATGTAACCAAGATGCTTTTAATTAATTTTAATATTCAACATTGTATTCATATTTAAACAATGTATTTCACTTCTGATAAGAACTAAAGTAAATATATGACTTAAGAATATTTTCCAGCCGATAATATTCCGAGTCGTTTAAAGTACTGTTTACAACTTAAAGTACAAAAGGGCACATTTTCATTTATTTTTATATCAATATTAGCGTAAGGATTTGTGAACTAAAATATACTCACCCTTGAAACGGTTTTTGTATCTAGAACTCCAACCTCTTAGCAAAATGCATGTCGTTGACATTCAAGAACTTAAAACTATAACCAATTATTTTATTGTTTAAGAACTTGTAGATTTATCTGTCAGTACAATTGCGTTGTTACAACTTACCTATTTATAATAACATTTAGTTGAAATCAGCTCACATTCGTCTCTTACTAGACAGTTTTATGACATAACTTAGGACGTTGGGCAATTGACATACTGTTTTCCGTAAGAGAGAACATTATACCATAAACAAAAATTAAGTAACTTCTGGTAAAACTTACAGTGAAATTTCAAGGGCTAAAATTGCACGAGGTGTAAGTAAAAATAGGTTAAATTTTGGAAAATTAACATAAATTGAAAGCTTTGTAAAATATATTGAGGATTATATTGAATATAACAAACTAGCTCAGTTTGAGTTTACAGCAAAAACAACAAAACAAAACTTTTTTTAGAATAATGCTATTTTACCTCCTAGGTTGATTAACATAAAAAAGCACGCTTTTACAATGATGTGCTTGTTTGGAAAAATAGGTTTTTCTAAAAACATGTTATTATGTTGGTATTTCTTAATAGGCACAAAATGTTTATTTTAGACCCGTACATCATCATAAGGCACCTTTCTAGCAACGTATATGGTAGAAACGGGCTTTTCCTTCTCGGATAAATATTCTACGCCATCTGAATCCTTTCCAAATGGATAATGTACTCGAACTAACTCAAATCCAGCTTTTGTAATTAGTTCTCTGTAATTTGCCTCATTCAAAAATAATTGTGCACCACTACTCTATTAGTATTGGATAAAAATTTAGTAATACATCCGTTATATAACTCTGTATCTTTATCAATAATAGTGGTAAATGTAAGGAAATCATTCAAGTAGGTATGCTCATTCAGAACCACAGGCATGAAAATACCACCAGGTTTCAAACATCTAAAAATTTCTTTCATGATCTTCAATATCTCCTCTTTAGTACTGACGTAGGAGAAAACATAACAGCATAATACGAAGTCGTAATAATTGTTGTCTACGGGAACTTCACCACTTCTGATGACCTTGTAATTTCCTTTTGGATCGTTATCTATCGCAGTTTTTACTATATCTTCATTAATGTCGACCCCGTCAACTACTAATCCAGAAGCTTGTAGTGGCAAAGTAAAATGTCCTGGTCCGCAACCATAATCTAAAGCCAAAGTGCCACGGACATACTCTTTTATTAAACGAAGAATATGTTGCAACACCAATAATCTTGAACCTGTAAGCGGCAGTTCATTTTTGTACTTTAAAACAGACTTTGTGCTTCTATGATCTTGCACTTCCATAATTGCTATTCTGTATTGTAAGCTTGAAAGTTACTAAACGAATACAAAAGTGATATCTTTCTGTTGGTGATTAAATGGTAGTGTTAGGTCATAGTTCACGCAAAAATGATAAATTAATACTTTGTCAAAGCTTATCCTATTTTGAACACTACAATTTAATTTGTGTTACGTAAAAAATTGTTATTTTCCATTTCGTAGTTTGAATATCTTCTACATTTTACACTCTTTAACGTTTTTATAAATGTTTGTTTTCACGTTGAAAAATTGCCCAGTTATACAAGCCGTTGAGCTTTGTAACAGGCCGGGGCTCTGCCCCACCTCCGAGCTGTAAGACTTCTTTCTTTATACCAGATTAATGAGAAACATTAATCAATCTAAGTAATCCCAGGGCGCCAAATATTTAGTTCATAAATATTAAATAATATTCTACTTATCGGATTCTCCTACAACACTAATAATTGATACAAAACACGAATTTCAGTCAAAGACAACTGCCAAATTTAATAAACTCTTCGTTGATAACACAAGAAATAATCTTATATCAAATAATAATCTAATACCAGCCGCGTATTACAATGAACCATGAACCCTAAATAATGTTATGATAATAACTTGTTTACATCAAGCGCAATAAATCACAGGTTCATTTCACTCACCCTTTGGCGTGATGACGTTCACAAAATTCCAGGGTGTGCCGGCTTATTTCAGCTCCACGCGCCGAAGTTAACAGCGCAGCACTCGACCTTTACTCTAATTAAGGAGTGCCAACAACACCCCGTTGTAATTCAGCTGACTACCGTCGTAAACTCGCGTTTGTGTAAGATATTGTTTCTTACTTTGATGCGTGTTTCACGATAAAGATTGTTAAATACTGAAAACCAACTGCAAGTATTCATTTTAGTTATACTATGCTGATAACACACGTGTAATCCTTATTCAATCATAAAGCACGCATGATTTGCATTACTATTGCAAATCTACCTCGACAAAACTTAACTAAAATCGTCCAATGTCTTTACCGGTTGAACGTTTAACTTCCACTCCCCCTTCGTTTGCATCTATCGATACGCGCAACCCCCACAATAAACTGCCGTATCCACCTGATGCGAACATCTTTACGTATGTAACTCGCTACTACCCGACACAATTAAACTTATCATATAACAGGAATCACATACTTTAAATTAATAACTACGAGTTATTACTGGGCGGATTGTCACATCACCCCCCCTATTGGTTTGAATAATTTGAAAATAAACGAAAATCAATATAACTAAGACTAACGCCCTGTCATGTACATTCTAATTAATCGTGGCATCGTATGGAGCAACATACGGCTTTAAATTAATTACATTGTGGATACCCAGTGGAGTACCATCACAACTACTATCAATCTCGTAAGAGTTCGGTCCCTTCAAAGCTACAACCCTAGCTGTACCCGAATCAAACAAAAACAGTTTCTTGATTTCGAGGTCTTCACTAGAGAATTGTGGGTGGGTGCGAACCCATACTTCATCAGCAAGTTTAAATTTAGTTAAGTTTTGATTATTTTTTTCATGGCGCAACTTACGCTTTTCAGCCCTAGACCGCAGACGATCGTAGGCTAAGGTAATCATCTCCTCTCTACTACGAGCCGGTATGGACGTAGTAGGAAACTCAATTTTCCTTATTAAAGGATTAACATTAGTAACCCCAAAATGCAATTCGTTAGGACAGAACCCAGTTGAATCATGAATCGATCTTTTTAAATACGCCTTGACCTTATCTAAAACAAACCCCCATTTCGAATGAACCGCATGGCACATAGATCTGAGTAAACGGACAATCTCCCACCTAAACTCTTTGCGCAACAGATCTAATAAAGGAGTCGTTAAACTAGCAAACTTCTCTACAAATCGTCGGTCATAATTGACCACACCTAAAAATCCACGCAAGTGCTTCTGATTCCGCGGCGTTGGGAAATCCATAATGGCCGACACTCGAACTGGATCCATTTCCAACCCCGCATCTGTTATCCAGTGGCCAAGAAAAAACACCCGTTTCCGAGCAAAGCTTGATATTTTTATTTTTATTGTTACCTCCGCTTCCTTGAATTTTCGAAACACGACTCGGAGGTGCTTCAAATGGTCTTCCGAATTTTTTGAATAAATGAGAAGGCCATTGACACATGGGATCACAAAAGATTCGACATCACGACCTAGTATCTTACTCAGACCCCTAATAAATGACCCAACTGAAGTGCTAAGCCCAAATGGCAAAAGTTTAAACACAAAAGTGTTTCCCTCGTACATAAAACCGATGTATTTTTTGTGATCAGGCCGGATGCCTATCTGCCAGTAGCTGGCTGTCAGATCCATATTACTTATACACTGCCCGTTCGTAAAATTATACCAGAGCTCTGCCGGGTTCAGCGGCATCACCCTATCTTCCACCATTCTTTTATTTAGACACCTCGCATCTAAACAAGCTGTTATGGTATTGTCCTTTTTTTTAACAACTACTAGCGGACTCACATATTTGGTCTGCATGTGCTCTATAACATCCCATGCAATTATCTCCTGAATTTGCCTCTTCACTTCGATTTCATAAGCGTGAGGGATAGGGTACGATTTTTCCATAAACGGCGAATAATCGAGTAAAACGATTTCATGTTGATATAACATTGTGCGACCCGGTTGGTCAGACAAAATCTCTTTAAAATTCATCAACAACCCATATAATCTATCTTTTTCACTTTCTGAAAAAACATCCGCACGGTAGGCTACTGAACTTAATTCAGAAGGTTCATACGATTTAATTTCTTTTTTTACTTGGAGTTCTTGAGGTCCGTCCTCCCAAACCTCGCAAATTGTTAAGTGCACATCGGGATTGGGTTCCATTAGGAAACCTATTTCCCTTTCACAACCCTGAAACAGTCCTGATAAACAATTCCTAGAAAAATCTATTTTAATTGCATGGTCCATAAAGAAATCACAGCCTAGAATGATGTCCTTTATCAGACCCGGCACTACTACACATGGACATAAAATTCCAAATTCCTGAAATTCCAGCTTTAAATAAACCTGCTCTCTCACGATGCAATTTTTGTTTCCTATCGCGCCTACTAAAGTCATAGAAGCAAATGGGAGACGCGAAATCTTAGGAATAACTTCGATAACTTTTGCTAAAAATTTCTTCAAAACGCACGTTACCTGACTACCCGAATCAGCTAACCCTCTAACCGTAAAAGTTTCAATATTCAGTTTTACCATCGGTGCCCATATAACTGGTTTAAGATAAATTTCTTTTTCCACCAGTAAATTTTGACCGTCAGTATTGAATAACGTTGCCACCGTAGATGTCTGATCAATATTTTCGTTACCCGTGGAACTACGGGAATTTGCCCCTCTAGCCCCAGAGTCATTATTTTGTTGCGGCCTGCTATCCGACCGGTTAGCCGTCGCATTATTAGCGTTAGATCCATTAGACCTGTTGTTTGTGCGGACGCCACTGGCTTGATTAAAATTCTGGGATTTATCTCGCCAATTTGAATCCGACCCCCCTCTATGATTTCCCTCCGTCATATCTACTTTTCTCAAATATTTTTCAACTTCGTCCACTGTCCGTGAAAAGCAATTAATAATTCCCCGCTGTACTTCCGTAGAAAAGTGATTTTTCACCATAGAAATAATCTCTTTTTCCGTCATCTGATAATTAAGAAATCCTACCTCTCTAACAAGCTTCAGAAAATAATCTGCTTTCAAACCCCGTTCGTAAGACCCAAATCTAATTTTGTTAAACAACTTACTTTCTTCCTGTACCCCCCAGTAACGATCCAAAAACAGAACCTTGAATTCCTGGAAATTTTCTACAGTTTCCTCTTTTAACAAACCCCAGTCTTGGGCTGAACTGCTTAAGCCGCTGACTGCTAATGCAATTTTGCGGTGTTCTGGGACACCTGCCTCTTTAAAAATACTTTCAAGTTTCTTTATATAACTAATTGGGTGCATTGCACCCTCTGGTGTAAAATTTAAGTTCAAACCCCCCAGATCCCGTCATAAAGTTATATAATTAGTGTCCCTTTTATTACTAACCTCTCCGTATGATACGCCACCTGCATCCTTATAATCTACTTCTTCCCTGTGAACTACATGTTTACCATTCCTAGCAATTTTATTCTGCTCAGATATCATATTTACATCATGGCTTAATTTGTTCATTTGCTCGGAAACTTTAACGTTAATCTGATCTAAAGACTCCCTCATACTGGCGTTATTCATGTTCATGTTATTTACAGCACTAATTCATTGTTTTAAAACATCGCTCATTCCTTCCTCACCCATTTCTGTACTTTTCCTAATCTTTTTATTCGGCATCGTCGAATAACTAAACTATTAATTCTAACCCAGCGTATCTACACAATTTCGCGTTACAAAAATTCGTGTTGTACTCTGCCACGGACTAAAATTAACCATAAAAACTATATAATAAAAGTAAAACTGATTAACTAGCCCAGCGCTTGGGTGCCAAAATGTAACAGGCCGGGGCTCTGCCCCACCTCCGAGCTATAAGACTTCTTTCTTTATACCAGATTAATGAGAAACATTAACCAATCTAAGTAATCCCAGGGCGCCAAATATTTAGTTCATAAATATTAAATAATATTCTACTTATCGGGTTCTCCTACCACACTAATAATTGATACAAAACACGAATTCCAGTCAAAGACAACTGCCAAATTTAATAAACTCTTCAAAGATAACACAAGAAATAATCTTATATCAAATAATAGTCTAATACTAGCCGCGTATTACAATAAACCATGAACCCTAAATAATGTTATGATAATAGCTTCTTTACATCAAGTGCAATAAATCACAAGTTCATTTCATTCACCCTTTGGCGAGATGAACGTTTAGAAATCCCACGATGAGCCGGCTTACTTCAGCTCCACGCGCCGAAGTCAACAGCGCAGCACTCGACCTTCACTCTAGTTAAGGAGTGCAAACAACACCCCGTTGTAATTCAGCAGACTACCATCGTAAACTCACGTTTGTGTAAGATAATGTTTCTTACTTTGATGCGTGTTTCACGATAAACGATTGTTAAATACTGAAAACCAAGTCCAAGTATTCATTTTAGTTATACTATACTGATAACACACGTGTAATCCTTATTCAATCATAAAGCACGCATGATTTGCATTACTATTGCAAATCTACCTCGACAAAACTTAACTAAAATCGTCCAATGTCTTTACCGGTTGAACGTTTAACTTCCACTCCCCCTTCGTTTGCATCTGTCGATCCGCGCAACCCCACAATAAACTGACGTATCCACCTGATGCGAACATCTTCGTATGTAACTCGCTACTACCCGACACAATTAAACTTATATAACAGGAATCACATACTTTATATTAATAACTACGAGTTATTACAGGGCGGCCTGTCAAAGGTTGGACAGCATAATGTAAGTAAAGGCCGCTTCCATTGTTTGAAACAGTGCTGGAAGTCTTCAGGACGCGTGTCGCTTTCCTTTTCACAGCTTCAACGGACTCAAACCTTGTTCCTTTTAATGCAGATTTCACCTTGGGCGGATACTCTAACACTGGGATGCTGAACTTGGCTAGAAACCTATTTACAGACAATGCGGAACGAGCAGGCGTATTGTCTTGGTGGAGATGGAGAACCCATGACTTGCTCTTCCACAATTCGGTTCGCTTTTTCTTTATTTTTTCGTGGAGTTTAGTAACAACGTGAAGGTAGAAATGTTGATTTATAGTTTGACCTTCAGGAACCCAGTGAAGATACATAATCCCATGAATATCAAAACAAAACCAATTATCATTGCTTTGAATTATAGTTCTCGGTGCAGATGGGCTCTTCCAGTGCATGGATTGTCACTTTGTTTCAAGATCATAAGTAAAAGAAACCACGATTCGTCACATGATATGATCCTTTTCAATAAGTATAGGTCATTTTCAATAGCATTCAAAGTGTCAGCGCAAACATTTTTGCGAGTTTCTTATTATTCAAATGTGAGAATTTTAGGTACCATTTTGGTACACACTTTTTCCATGTTAAAATGGTTATGTAAAATTTACCGTACGGATTCTTTATTAATTCCTACAGTTTCAGCAATCGCAGGAATATTTAATCGACGATCAGATCGAATCAGATTACCGATTTTTTCGATATGGTCATCTATTTTTGACGTGAAAGGGCAACCCGGGCGTGAATCACTTTGAACATCTTCTCTGCCATCTTGATAACATTTAAACCACTTAAAAACATGTACACGCGATAAATATTCATTGCTATAAATTTTTTTCAATAAATTATAAGTTTCAGTAGAGGTTTTTCCAAGTTTTTTTGTGAAATTTCACAACAATTCCTTGCTTTATTGTTACACTTAACATATTTCCAGAGAAACAAAAAACAACTCTAATGCGGACGAAGACTACGGCTATACTAATTTGTTTATGGAAGCCAGATGCGTTGCATCCGAAAGAGAAGGCCTCACGATAAACAGCTGTCGGTCACTGGCGTTTGGTGCATGCGCACTTCTTCTGTAGCAGCTCTAGTCTCGTTATTTAATAGCCACGCCTTGTATATCAAATAGCACCAACACGATTTAATCCATAAGTGTGTTTACAGGTTCTAACGGCTCTTAGAGTTTTTGCGAGAGAGAGCTATCAAATCGAGATTGCTTGCAATAAATATTTATCATGATCACAGTCTTCAGTGTTACGATGTGTGCGGAAAATAGTGGTACTAAATCTTCCTAAAATTTTTCAAAAAATTTGTGCTATTTCCGCAAAATACTGAAGAATTAAATGCTGTAAGGAGAAGGTATATATATATATATATATATATATATATATATATTGCTATGTACTACTGTACTGGATTTATCGAGCCCCTACGTTGGGCTGTTATATTATTATTGCTATGCTCCCTAATTTATTCGCGCCCCATCGTTTGGGCAACCATATTAATATTGCTATGCATAAACTGGAATTGTAATTATTTCCTCCGACGTTGGGCTGTATTATTAATATTGCTATTCCCTTTTGAAACTTAACTGGATTTTATCTTGAACCAACTTTGTCTACCAATAACAAAATTTGATACGTTACCGCCTTACTTGTTATCAATTTCGTATTCAACTTATAGCTCCTTCTTGAACTGTTTAAATTATCAAATCACTCTCATTAACTTTATCTTATGACCTCGACTAGCATTTATTTGGAATTATAAAATTCAGTTAATTCGATTCTATATAATGAAACCAATATTATGTACAGTTTTTTGTAAATTATTTGAAATACACTTTTCAATTAATTAATGTTGTAAATCTCATTTATTAAAAATCATATACCTTTTTACTCAAAACCCAAAGTCACCAAAAAACCTATTATTTTTATAAAAAAAGAAGTGTGGAACGTTCGAAACCTCTTATCCTATTACGCACTTTACACATATTCAAGTCCTCCTTTTGTTGACCTTTTCACATTCATTTTATATTAAGCAAATTCAATATCCAAATAAAAAAATTAGAAAAATAATGTTTTATAACTAAAATCTGACCTGGTCTATTTTCTTCGCATTGACGCACCCATAATCAGCTAATATTTCCCATGCATTAAGCCATCCATTTGAATAAAAATTATCTTCCCCCAATTCAGGATTATTACATGCCCATTCGAAATATTGCATTTAAATTATTGCCATCACCCTCTGGACTACCATTATTAATTTATACTTATGCACCCCAATTTATTGTCATCTTATTCAGACTTATTACTTCATATCAATTTCCCCAAACTTAAAATTGGATTATCATCATTTATTTTCCCTTGACTTAGAAATTGTATTATTCTCCCCCAGGACTCGGAACTTGGATTTTTCTCCCCGGCTTCAGAAATCGTAGTTTATTTTCCCCGGCTTTAGAGGCCGTTTAATTGGCAATCGTAATTTTCATTTTAGCACTTATACAACTTTTCACTTTAAATGATTACGTATCTCACTTTGTCTCAGAGCGGCGCACTTTGGCCTTTGTTGAGTTTAAAACTGACTTCGTTATCACTGTACCTGTTAATATATCTTTTTTCTCCTACTCCGTCAGTGGGTATGGTCTTTAAACTCGTCGCTTATTTTAACGAATCAAATCTTTGCATTCAAAGTAGTTTCTGATGTAATTTTCTATGCTTTGCAATAATTGTGACCTGGTCGCAGCTGCTTGTTATCAAACATGCGGTGTTTTGATTAATCTAATTGCTTTTCCATAAACAACTGATGGAATTCGACTTTTAATTTTCATATCTGCCTGTTATTTACGCAATTTTTAATCACCTCTATTTATCATAGTTATTAACTACTTGTACGCATTCACATTTATGCTTCCTGATGCTCTATTTCTTATCTCCGTATTGACCTAATTGTTTGGAACTCTTTTGAATGCGTGTCTAATTACACTTTATTATGTTTACATATAAATATACGCGTGCTTCCACTGAAAAATATTATTATCTGCTTAAATTAACTAAAACTCTATCTACAGGGTATTAAATATTTACTATTTACCTAATGCATGTGTTCCTGGTTTCTACGCTAACTATGCGTCTTCCTGTGTGTATTTGCGTCGCTTAAAACTATTTATCCTTAATATACAGGGTGTTGACTGCTTACTATCTACAAACTATCTCCATTTCTCAATTCTTTACTAAATAAATGCAGTTTTCTGTGTGCCTATGGTAATTTCTCATTTCTAAACGACCTTTACTATAAAATACACCCTTAAACAACCCCCTTATTACAGCAATACATATATATATATATATATATATATATATATATATATATTATACTGTCAAGAAGGGAGTGGGCTTATAAAATGTTTATATAGGGCTTCGAAACGACTTGCTAGAATGGGGGTATATTTGGTTTTGTTTAAGTATTTTCTTTCAGGTATTTTTGGTTTATAAATTAACAACTATTCCACGTTTATAAATTTATAAAGTTTTTAAAACTGCATGCATTTCACAACGTATACCGGCCAGATACCAGGCTAGGCTAGTTGTTATTAAACTGCTTCTAGATAATTTGCAATAAAATATCGGCTTATAGTATTAAGAAATATGTAAACAAGATGCGTCTGATACATTTTTATATTCAACATTGTAATCATATTTAAACAATGTTTTTCATGATATGATAAGAACTAAAGTAAATATATGGCTTAAGAATATTTTCCGCCGATAATCTTCCGACTCGTTTAAAGTACTGTTTACAACAACTAAAAGTACAAAAAGGGCACATCTTAATTTATTTTTATATCAATATTAGCATAAGAATTTGTGAACTAAAACCCTTGAAACAGTTATTTAAAGTTGTAGTCACTGCATAATAAATTTTAGACGTGTACAGAGAAATGCATACATTAGATTAAGAAGACAAAATTTTACATGCATGACAAACTGATCACTTATCATATTCTCGGTAATCAATGGAAACCAAAAATTGTGATGGGTATAATACTTTTGTATCTAGAACTCCAACCTCTTAGCAAAATGCATGTCGTTGACATTCAAGGACTTAAAATTACAACCAATTACTTTATTGTTAAAGAACTTGCAGTTATCCTGTCGTTATAAATGCGTTGTTACAACTTACCTATTTATACTACCATTTAGTTGGAATCAGCTCACATTCGTCTCTTACTAGACATTTTTATGACATATTTTAAGACGTTGGGCAATTGACATATAGGTTTCCGTAAGAGAGGACATTATACCATAAATAAAAATTAAGTAACTACTGGTAAAGTTTACGGCAAAATAAAAAAGGGTAAAATTGCATGAAGTAAAAGTAAAAATAGGTTGAATTTAAAAATTAACTTAAATTTAGAGCTTTGTAAAATATATTGACGATTATATTGAATACAACAAACAAATTTAGTTTAAGTTTACAGCAAAAATAACAAAACAAACCTTCAAAACGTTTTTAGAATAAAGCTATTCGACTTCTTAGGTCGATTAACATAAAAAGCTTGGATTCTAACGCGTTTACAGTGATGTGCTTGTTTAGAAAGAAAATAGGTTTTTCTAAAAACATGTTTTTTGGTTTGTATTTCGCGATGATACAATTTTCTTAATACGTACAAATTGTTTATTTTAGACAAGTACATCGTCATAAGCCACTTTTCTAGCAACGTATATTGTAGAAACTGGCTTTTCCTTCTCGGATAAATATTCTACGCCATCTGAATCCTTTCCAAGTGGATAATGTACTCGGACTAACTCAAATCCAGCTTTTATAATTAGTTCTCTGTAATTTGTCTCATTCCAAAAATAATTGTACACCACTACTCTATTAGTATTGGTTAAAAACTTAGTAATGCATCCGTTATATAACTCTGTATCTTTATCAATAATAGTGGTGAAATTAAGGAAATTATTCAAGTAGGTATGCTCATTCATAACCACAATCATGAAAATACCACCAGGTTTCAAACATCTAAAAATTTCTTTCATAATCTTTAATATCTCCTCTTTAGTACTGACGTAGGAAAAAACATGACAGCATAATACGAAGTCGTAATAATTGTTGTCTACAGGAACAACACCACTTCTGATGACCTTGTAATTTCCTTTTGGATCGTTATCTATTGCAGTTTTTACTATATCTTCATTAATGTCGACCCCGTCAACTACCAATCCAGAAGCTTGTAGTGGCAAAGTAAAATGTCCTGATCCGCAACCATAATCTAAGGCCAAAGTGCCACGGACATACTCTTTTATTAAACGAAGAATATGTTGCAACACCAATAATCTCGAACCTGTAAGCGACAGTTCATTTTTGTAATTTAAAACACACTTTGTGCTTCTATGATCATGCACTTCCATAATTGCTATTCTCTATTGTAAGCTCGAAAGTTACTAAACGAATACAAGTGTAAAATCTTTCTGTTGGTAATTAAATGATAGTGTTAGGTCACAGTTCACGTTAAAATGATTAATTGATACTTTGTCAAAGCTTATCTTATTTTGAAAAATTCAATTTAATTTGTGTTTTGTGTAATCATGAACGCAATAATTGTTATCTTTCATTTCGTTGTTTGAATATCTTTTACATTTTACACTCAATACCCTGTTTTAATAAATGTTTGTCTTCACGTTGAAAAATTGCCCAGTTATGCACAGTATGGACAGTATAAAGTAAGTAAAGGTCGCGACTTGCGGCCACGACCCCAATGCTTCACCCGCAGGTACTAATTGGGTTTTAAAAGCGAAAATAAATAAATCCGACTTCAAAATTAGACAATCATAAATAAAATGTATAAACTAAAACTAAAGTTGTGGGTTAAACAATGGTATCCCTAGCATGGGCTTTGGAGTGTGTCTGATCTACAAGACACAAGCAAAAAGTAGATGGGGAGGAATCCGTAAACCGGATATCGGTACAACCTGAAGGGTCGACTCAAAGCTATTCAAATCTAGCTAACTAGTAATTATCAATGGATTTAAATTTCTAAGCATACGCCAAATTTATTAATAGCGAATTCGGCTATTTGTTTCTGCTCTATAGATTTCCAAAGTCGTGCTTCCTGGTCTAAATATTTTATTCTAAATTTAACCTAAATTCGTCCTTAACGTTTCCTAATGATACCTAATTGATTTGTAATCTAATTCCAATCTTCCTTTCTATAGATACTGCGACCAAAATTAGGTGGAAGAATGCCGAACAAAACAAATCAGGCCACAAAACAATTAAATGCATCCAAAAACATAAATATAAATGTAAATATAATATAAATGGATATGTAAAAAAGCATTAAGCATGTAACAGTGCATGAAATAGCAAAAAGCATCACCCAAATTATCAGCTGCATAAGCATTACATTGACTTAGCGCTTATCACACTAAGAACGTGCTTGTTCAAAATTATCGCAAAATCTACTTTTTAATACAAATCAATGCTTATGTGAGTACAGCCGTCACAATTTTTATACATACCTCGAATATTATTCTTGCAGGATCTAACGATCTGGTCGCCTGCCTACATGTATTATTTCTTATTGCTAAAGGGAGGCTAATATGCACTGGAAATGTTCTGGTGAGTATGCACTAAACGTCCTAGGGCGTCATAATCTCTATCACTTTTAAATCCTAGAGGTATGAGCGCTTTCACCCTATTTTAGTTTCTTAGTTTAATTGTTAATTTTATGTAAGTGAGGTTTCTTATTTAGTTAATAGCCCGATTTTTAATGTTTTAATTTATACCCAATATTTCGCGCGTTTATGTAAGACAATGATAGATTTAGTATGGGTTTCGTCGTGTATATTTAGACATATGCACATTTATTTTTGATTTTGGTTTTGGACGTTTTTTAATTTTTAAGTTGTATTATGCTCATATATCATGCCAAGTCAAACTGCCCCCGTAAATTTTCCAAACCTTTCCCCACCCCTTTCCAGCGAATTCCTTAGGTAGCTGCCCAAAACGCCTTCTGGTTAGTCACTTCTTCGACTTCTTCTAGGCTTTTTGGCCATGCTAGTTCTTCAACAGTTAGTTTTCTATCTGCTAACTCTCGGTTTGTCATTTCGAGTAAGCAGTCAAATAGCACGTGCTCGCAATTCTTCGCCGGTAGGTTTAAAGAGCGTCGTGAAATAGGTTTTGGGTCGTTGGGAGCTTCTTTTTAAGAGGTTCTCTTTCCAATAACACTTCTATCAAATTTATTTTTAATTGTATAAATACAAAGGTTGATTTATTTTCTTTTACAACTTGAGCGTTTATGTTCATTAAACGAGATTTAATTGAAGTTGACAAAAATATTCTAAGTTACTATTTTAACAAATCAATAATTAAAAATTACAATGAGTAGCTTGAACCACCAACAATGTTAAAGTTATGAACTTTGAAGACAGACTGGCGATCAAGGGTTCCTCACAGTATTTATTAAGCCTCTTGCCTTACTTCATCTTATAGGAGAGAGTACATCTTGCTGTCTGCAGTTTCTCAATAATCTTACAATGTCGTATTTTAAGTAAATTTAATTAATACTTTTTTATTGCAGTTAATTGTTTTTGCACCTACAGTATCACGTTGCGTCTGGAATACAAAGTAGTCGTTTCCTTTCTTATTTCTGATATGAACTCTGTAACATACTATTACTAAAACATAATAATTACATTTATCTTATATGCTTTTTAATATGGGGGATATGTAACACATTCCCTGTTATTAGTTGTACCATCTTATGATCGAGCTTCACCTCTATTTTATCTCTGGCTTCTATGCTCGGTATAAATTTGTGTGTCATCCTGTCCGCAGCAGCGTTGTGGCACCTCCCTTCCAACGGTCGGATTGATTTTTCTCGCAGCTTTTCTTAATTAGCGACCTTGGTACCGATGAATACGATGTAAAAAACACCCTTGTTGCTGCTTCTTTGGCCAACTCATCTGCTCTATCGTTTCCTCAATTGTCATCATTCAACCTAGCCCAATAAAACTTCAAATCTCGAAACCCAAGTGCCGTGTTTGCAATCCTGCAGACGCCCCTCTTGAAGATCTGTCGAGGTATACATGTTTGTTAGAGCAGTCGGAGCCGATTTGCTATCGCTGATAGAATACCCACCTGTTCCCGAGTGGTGGATGACGTACTCTATAGTTCACCCTTATAGCTACCATCTCGCATTGAAAGATTGTGTTCCAATCCGCAAATTTAGTTTGGAATCGGAACACTTTGACCTTCTCCTTATACACAACGAACGCCGCTCTTGCCTGCCCATCGTCTATTCGTGAGCCATCTGTATAGATTGTAATCCCGCCTTCATCGTCTTCAACTTGATCCCGTTGACATAAGCAAGGTGCCCTAGCTCTGAAATGACAATATTTCATTCAATCTCTATTAAATGACGAGACTGACGTTGTAAAACATTTTATTTTGATTTCATATACATTTACTTATTATCACCTTCAATATACACCCCTCCTTTATCCTTACAACGCTCCATACTAACCTTCCATTGTTTGAAACAGTGTTGGAAATCTTCTTCTGTCAGCTCTTTCAGAACGCGTGCCGCTTCCTTTTCACAGCTTCACTGGACTCAAATATTGTTCCTTTTAATGCAGATTTCATTTCATGCGGATGGTTTAACAATGGGATGCTGTACTTAGCTATAAACCTCTTGACAGACAATGCGGAATGAGCCGACGCATGGTCTTGGTGGAGAACCCATGACGTGTTCTTCCCCAATTCAGTTGGTTTTTGTTTATTCTTTCATTGAGTTCAGTAACAGCGTGAAGGTAAAAATGTTAGTGTATAGTTTGACATTGAGGAATCCAGTGAAGCTAAACAATCCTATGAATATCGAAAAAACAATTATCATTGCTTTGAATTTTAGTTCTTTAGTTCTCGGTGAAGATGGGTTTTTCCAATGCATGAATTGGCCCTTCGTTTCAGGATCATAGGTAAAAAAAACACGAATCGTCACATGTTATTATCCTTTCCAATAAGCCTGGGTCATTTTCAATGGTATTCAAAGTGTCAGCACAAACATTTTTGTGAGCTTCTTATTATTCAAATGTTAGAATTTTAGGTACTGTTTTAGCACACACTTTTTCTATGTTAAAATTGTTATGTAAAATTTACCGTACGGATTCTTTATTAATTCCTACAGTTCTAGTAATCGCACGAATACTTAACTGACAGTCAGATCGACATCAGATTACTGATTTTTTCGATATTGTCATCTGCTTTTGACGTGAAAGAGCGACCCGAGCGTGAATCATTTTGAACATATTTTCTGCCATCGTAATAACGCTAGTTAAGGTTCGGGCCTTGGGAGCTGTGTTTTTAAAAAACACTTCCAAAACTTCTTAACAATTTATTTGATTAATACAGAATTGAATGTGAAATTTTACAAACTTGATTAAAATTACTCTAAGGCGAAAAAAGAATTAATTGTACTATTTTGAGTAGTCTAAGCAACTGTAAAGTTAAAGCTGAATACTTTGACTGACTGCCGGGTCTTGGGGCTCTTGGGCTATTTATAATGTCCCTACCCCCTCACATGGCTGTGGGAACTTGCAGAGCTCATGTTTGCTTATTCTTAATTCTATTAATTAATACATTGTTACAATTTTACTTTCTAGGTAATCACGGTATCTTAACCGTCTGCGACCTGCTACCTGCAGTGTCACTATCGTCTGGAATACATTGTATTGCATCCGTTCTCATGAACTGTTAATAAACTTTATTAATTGTCCTTGCATTACATTGTTGCACTTCATTTAGTAATTTCTTAATCATTTCTAATAATTTCCTATTAGATTCTATTTTATAATACATACATAATTGGGGGATATGTAACTCCTCCCGACGTACATGAAAAATTAAGGGTTTTCCTTTCTTAATTTTTAATTTCAAATTCATAATTTAAATTCATTGTTTAAATTTCATGGTTTCTAAGGGTATATTTGTTTCTTTGATTACCTTTGTTTCCTTAAATCTAAAATCTAAAATACATTTTGTAGAATACATATATAATTAGAAAAATTAGAAAAAATGATTAATACAATTGTCCAAACACTTATATTGTCGTAGTGTAACTTGTGCGTTTTTAGTTCACTTAAATGCTTTTTATAGTTTTCCATTGGTTTCATGGCGTGGTTGAGGTCGTCTAATTCTAGATGTTCTGGTTGCATGGGTTTTTGGATTATTTCTTCGTCTTCGATTTGCGTTGTCTTGATTTGTAGCTCTGGTAAGTTTGCGAGTTTCTTGGTTGCTACGGGATCTTGGTAAACTCTGATTATTTCGTTTTTTTGGTTTCAAATAACAGTCTTCCTTGAGGGTGATTAATTTGCTTCCAGTTAGTGCTAGATTGTTTTCGTCTTGATTACAGTAGACGGTCGCTATTACTTCTGTTGAGAAAATGGCAATCCATTTATTTTCTGTAACTTTTTGAATCTTCATGTTGGTAATTTGTACGGGTTTGGCTTCACAGTCTTCGTAGTGATTTAAAAATTTGAATAATTGTACTTCGCAAGAGGTCTCTTCTTAAATAGTTGTTGTTGTCAATAATTGGCAATAATATTAATTTGGTGTTATTTCATTACATTTTTCGTTTGTATAACCATATGTTTGTTCATTTAAGGATAGGAATTTGGTTTTGGGTATGATAACTTGATACATGTCAATAATTTTCATTAATATACTGTTAGTTATAAATGATCTAATTCTTAATAATTCCTTTAATAAGTCAATTGGTTCAATGATACTAGAGTGTAAGGTATTTAATTTTGCAAATGTTACTGCGTTTTCTAATGTAGCTAAAATTTGTTAAATTAAAGTAAAAGTTGATATTATTTGGGTGAGTATCGTATTGAATCTAATTAAGTTTCGCTTGCCTAACATGGTAGTTTGCATGTTAGTTTCAAGGGTTTGTATTCTGTTGGCTATACTATCTTGGTTTCTTACTAGCTTTCTTAGTGTTTCGTTGAATTTTCTAATAGTTGATTGGGTTAGTGATATTTGGTTGCTAATTATGGTTTTTATATCGTTTTGATTTTCGATTAATTGCTGTATTGCATTGTCATAACGTTCTGCGTCCTGGTTATCTAAATTGCCTGTGATTGTTTCTATTATGTTACCTAATCCGCTAATTAGTTCTCTCTTCCGTCTTGTAGTTTGTTCTGTGGGTATTAATCTGCCAAATTTATCTTCTATGTTTCTTAAAATACTTTCTATTATGCTGTTATAATTCATCATTTCTATGGCGTATTCCTTTTTAAATTTTGCTGTGTCCATTGATTGTTTTAATCGGTAATGAATGTTTTTGATTATTTGAAATTCTTGTTTTAGTTCCGTTAAGTCGAATTTTTGTGCAAACGTCCAATAGTCTATGGTATTCTGCATACTTCCCAATTTTATTGGTAGTATACCGGGATTGTTTTTATATCTTCGATTATTATTTCGTTGTCCGTTTTACCTGAGCGGAGGTTGACGGTAAGGGTGATGATTGTCCATCTGAAAGTACAGGATGTCTTAAGTTTTTCAAGTGAATATATTTTGTTATCTTGCCGTTGTTTACTACGGCTACGTTTTTGTCCGATATTCTCTTAATTTTAAAAGGGCCTAAATTTCTGAGTGCCGTTTTATGTAGTTTACTTTGGAAATTTTTCTCGTACACGATTTGCCCTATTGAAAATTTGTTGGCGTCGGTATTCTTACTATGGGTTGTGGTAATACGTTCTTTATCGTTATCTAATTTATTTTTTACTTTGTCATAGGTTATTTTTAGTTTCTCTTTATGGTCTTTGGCATATTGCTGATATACTTCTTTGTTATAATAAATGTCATAAGGGTTGCGTGAATTTGAATATCCTAAAGTTAATTCTAAGGGTGTAAAATTGGTTGATGAGTGGATTGTGTTATTGTAGGCGATTAGTTCGTATGACATTAAATTGGTGATGTGTTCTTTCTTGTAGGTTATTCTTAGTAATCTGATCTGTTCTAACAATGTAGTATTTCAATTAGTTCATTTGATTCAGGGTGGTTTTTTACGTTAATGTCTATACCAAAAAGACAAAAGAAACGGTAAACGGACAAACTTTAATTGACTAATTTTTAACATAGTCGCTCGTGCATTGTGAATGTGAGTTCTGTAACGTGATGTTGATAATTTACTGGATAATCATAAGTAATAACAACAAATGAAAAGTCTATTCTTCACAGCAGCATAAAAAATTATGAAAACAGATAACTGCATCTTGAGTTATCGGCTTCGTGTTGGTATCATCTTAGGACTGGGAAAATGCGACTGCATTTCTCCTTTGGCTGGATGCTGGAACCACCAACTTAACTTATACTAGCACAGAAAGCATTGTAAAAGCGCGATTTTACAACATGTCCCTTCGGTAAGTAGATGTTGTATTCTATCTCTTTCAAAGCACGGTCTTTATTTTATAAGGACAGGTATTTGACTTTTAAAGATATTGCCAAAGAATCAAGTGTATAAAATTCTCAGACAACAGCTGCCGAAATACAAACTTTAACAGCTTGCCAACAAGCAGATAACGCAATTAACAAAGGATTTTTAGACGAAGGAAAACAATCTTATTACTTTGAAACAACTTAACGCCTGCAGAATAACAGTATACTTATAGATAACAAAACCATTGTAAGCAGATGTAGACAGGTGGTAAGTGGCCTTATCTTTTAGAAGAAAGCTGTGCATTTACGTGCAGCTTTTAATTAAAATGTAGTCACTGCAGGTGGTAGAAAATATTGCAATTACTTTGTAACGTAAACTTTTTTAAGCAGTTGTTTGATTTTATAAAGCAAAATTTTAAAGAATAATTACTTGAGAAATTGTATCGAATAACACTAATTTCAAATGGTAAAAAATCGAGCTTGTTGAGAAATTTTAGGGTATTTTAAATATGAATGCAGAAAAAATTGATTGCAGGGTTTTGAACGTAACAAATTCCCCCCTAGCAAAATTAAAAAGTCGGTAGGAAGCAGAAGCAATAGAGTAGGCAGTATATTAATAAAACAAAGCAAAACGAAATTTGTCTAAAAAAACTACACGAATAAATTAAAAACCAACAAAAGGATTTTTATCCGGCTTGAAGGACCAGTACACTAATGGAAAAAATAAATAAAAAATCTTACAAACCTACAAGAAAAACTAGTACATATTAATAAGATAAATAAAAGATATATTTTACAAAACCACAAAAAAAAACTCAAGAAATAACGCAAAAGAATTTTAATATCCGGCTTGAAGGACCTGTACATTGGACCAAATCAAGAAGTGTAAAGGTTAAAGGAAAAGAAAAGGTATAAGGTAACAATCATCAAAGACAAAGATGGAATGGCCTAACACTGCAAAAAGTCGCTGCATGACGGATATCTCTAGTAAAGAAACAGTAAGGTTTACCACCTCAAGAAAAAGAAATAGGTTTCTCGCGAAAAACCCTAAATAAGAAAGGGAGCAAAGTGGAACCCAACAGTACAAGCCAATACGAAACAAAAAAATGTCAAGCCTCAAAGTATGCAAGGAAACAACAAGGATGCTGGATCAAAAAGTTGAAATACTTCAAGCTGTGGTAACAAAGAATCGTATTAAACGAACAACTGAAGAAAAGAATAACTAACTAGGCCTAAAAGTGGCCTAAGTCGTGGTTTTCAAAGAAAAAAAAAAGATCTAGAAAGCACCTACCACAGAAAGAAGGTAGAAAAAGTGAACTAATAGTAAAAAACCAGCAGAGGGAACGAGAAAGAAAAATGGATCAAAAGGAACGGAGAAGAATCAAGTGTACAAAATTGCCAGTCAACAGCTACCGAAATACAAACTAACAGAACAAGCAGATAACGCATTTATCCAAGAATTTTTAGACAAAGGAAAACAATCTTGTTACTTTGAAACATCTTAACCGCTGCAGAATAATAATATACAGTCCGTTCATTAAGTCGCGCACATTAAAAAAATTGTAATGTATTTTATTTATTATTGTTATAACTTTTATAAACATATATACTTATTTCCAACATTTTATGTCTTATAACATATGTTCAAAATGGCTGCTTGTTCATTAATACACGCACGAATTCGTTTTACCACGTTTGTTGACACTTTGTGGAGTAGGCCTACACTAATATTGCTAATCTCCGTTGTAATGTTCATTTTCAATTAATTCAGTGTATGAGGCTTATTTTTATAAACCCTTCCTTTAAGATAGCCCCACATGAAAAAAATTTGGTGGCGTTAAATCGGGAGACCGTGGAGCCCATAACCCTTTAGAGATTATACTCTCGCCAAAAAACTTATGTAACAAACTCATTGTTTTATTGGACGTGTGACATGTGGCAGTGTGGAACCAAGCCTCATCACTGAAGAAAACACGGTCTAGCTCTCCGATTCCATGGTTGTCGACAATGGACCGAAACCATCTACAGTAAACAGAGCGCTTTTCTTTGTCTGGATCTTTCAATTCTTGAATACTACGAACACGATATGCATGAAATTTTAACTGTTTTATAGCTTTTAGAGCACTACCCAATAAAATTTGTGATTGAATTGATAGTCTTTGTAGGCTTTATGAAGGCGACTGTTGCATAACATTTCTAACCTACGCCAGTTTTGCGTCAGTTAAAATGACCGGTCACCCTGATCTCTTTTTGTCTACAATTGATCCGGTTACACAGAAACGTCGGATTAATCTGGTTAAGGTCGACTTGTTAAGCACATTTACATCCGGATATGTCACACGAAATTGATCAATAACAAACTCATATGAATGACTGGTAAAATACTGTTCAAAAAGGAAAACTTGTGAAAACGACATGTATACCTTATCGTAATCTAGACAATACTGCGGACCTGTTGTAACCTGTAACCACAATAATGGGCTTTACATATGTTGTAAATATTACCAGTGGTGCTGTTTTGCGGTAGCCACTAAAACTAATATAGAAGCCTACTAGTTACACACTAGTTTACTTGCACTGTACTTATAGATAACAAACCCATTGAAAGCAGATGCAGGCAGGTGGTAAGTAACCTTGTCTTTTAGAAGAAAGCTGTGCATTTACGTGCAGCTTTTAATTAAAATGTAGTCACTGAAGGTGGTAGAAAATATTGCAACTACTTTGTAACGTAAAGTTTTCTAAACAGCTGTTTGATTATTTTAAGGCAATTATAGAATAATTACTTGAGAAATTCTATTAAATAACACTAATTTCAAATGGTAGGAAATCGAGCTTGTTAAGAAATTTTAGGGTGTTTTAAATATGAATGCAGAAAAAATTATTTGAAAACCTTCCGCATGGAGCAAATAACGAAGGAGACATTCCTGAAGATGACTTAACCCCTCAAGAGTAATGTTTTTGTTAAATCTGTAGCTTTGAAGTAATTTATGACATAAGCAATACTCAATTTGTATAATATATTTGTATTTTCTCTGTATTTTTGGTAGTATTAAAAACACATTGTTTGTATCATTGCTTGTGTGGTTTACTTAAAACACATTTTTAAAGAATTAACAAGTCATAAAACAGGTTTTTAATAAAGAGTCACAATAACGTAAGTTCAGTGGGGCTTGATAAACTGTAAAAAAGCCATTAGTTATAAAAAATTACGATCAAATTAACCAACAATGTATAAAACATGTACCGTAGCAGGAGTTACTTTGTAACAGTTTTTGAAGTATTTTAAAAATTACTAAAAGTTGTCCAATTTTTTTGTGACTGTCACCTTTAGATTACTTGGAGCCTTTGGCTACCATTTTCTCTTGTTAAATTACTGATACTTTTACTGATTTGCTTTCTAAAAATTATATTGTATGTCACAATGTTGCCCTACAGATCGGGGTTACTTTGTGACAAGGGTTTATCTGTAGTAATACATATATAAGAAATTAGTTGTCACAAAGAAAGGCATACAATGTGTAAATATTATATTTATTTAATACAAAAGAGCCTACAAATGACTTAAAAGACAAAATATGTTGAAAGTAGCAAGAGAAACGCAGTCTGGTTAAATTCACTCATAAAAACAGCAATACAGCAGGTAAAAATAGTACCTGAGAACGAAACAATTTTGCTTAAACTACTTAGTTTGTATAAAAATATTTTTTATCCAATACAATTTGTAAGTTTTTTATTTACATAATAAAGTCTTCAAATTGCCTGATTTCTACTATTTCATAAAGCTCCCTTTTTGAGGTTCCTACAAGTTTTGGCAAATTCATCTTCATCTTAATAAACTCAAATTTATAATCTATTTCATCAATGACTGGTGGCCATTTCCAAGTTGTTACGCCTGCTTTCTGCATTACTTTTACACGTGCTCCATCTTCGTCTACATCAGTAACTTATCCGGGATAAAATCTACTTTCATATTGAACAATAACAAAGTCCCCTGGTTGTATAGTAAGGGCAGTAATTTGATCACAAGAACTGTTTGTTTCGGTATGCAAAGCATGACTTTCTGTTTCTGCATCGCTTAAGGAAACACTTTCTACGCTGTCGTCGCTATCGGCTAATTCAATGTTCATTATTGAGGAACTACTATCAGTACTGTAACTTTCACGTCTCTTATTTTCTTATAACCCTTCTTGGGTTCCTTTGCATTGCCAGTACCATTGTTACAGGCATCAGATGTGGATGACAGTTGCATGTCCAAACTGCTTAAATTGGTATTAACTGTAATATCTCCAACGAGAATCCTTTTTCCTGGAGGAACATTTACTTTTGTGCGCCTGCTTAGCTTCTCTTCTGTAATTTCTTTTCTTTTTTCTTTTAATCGGTCCAGGAAAACTTCGCTTACTGATTCAGTAAGTTTACTTTCATAAATAATCTGCTTTGGAAGCCTGTCAAGAACTGTTTGACGATTCAACAGATAAATTCTTGTTTTACAAAATCCGGCAATAAGATCTCTGGGGTCATTGTGCAATCGCTCCATTAATTTTTTTATAAGTTGTGGAAATTGGTCTTTAGGTATTTGCAAACACCTTCCTCATGCAGCAGTATTTTTTCATTTTTCGAAAACTTCTCGCCATTTTATTTTCAGTCGACGAAAAAACGCAACTTCTAAGGGCTGCAATAAATGGGTTGCATTAGGAGGAAGTGCAATAAATTTTATATCATGTTATTTACAAGATCAAAGAACATCCAAATTAATATAAGAACTTAAGTTGTCCCCAATTAATACCTTTGTTCCCTCTTGCCGTCGTAGAATAGGAAGCATTTGTTGCATAAATCAGTGGTAAAATACAGAATGGTCGAACCATCCTGAAGACGTTCTGTTGTAACGAGCACCTACAGGACCACCTTAAGTCTAGTCGGTATAAATTTGCTCAGCTTTATCATCATCATTTTGTTTTCGACCTTACTTAAGGTCGGTTTGACGTAGATCTAACCTCTTTTCTATTCTGTGCTAATCTAAAAAGTTCTATATACCCTTCACAACCTAAATTTCTAATAATTTGACTAATATAGCCTGGTCTAAGTTTTCCTATACTCTTCTATCTTTCTCTTATCTACCTGGCTCTACATAGATATTAGCAACCTAATGGTTGTTAAAGAACTCCAACATGATTACATGATTCCCATTTATAAGGAAATGCAATATTACCTGGTTATCCCCTCCAAAAAAGGAAAAGTGTTAAATTATATGTTATGGTAAGGCTTAAGCAACGAATCGTTGCCAACATGCCAGGCCGCTAACTAATTGTAAGTTATGTCATGGTGACATTTAGTTAACTGATTTTTATTTACTATTTTATTTTTGTGTTTTGTATTCGAACTTACTTAAGGTCGGTTTGATGCAGCTCTAAATTCTTTTCTATTCTGAACTAGTCTAGAAAGGTCTACATATCCTTCACAACCTAAATCTCTAATAATTTGACTAAGATAGCTTTGTGTAGGCCTTCCTACTCTATTTTTTTTGGTAGTCTATAATCTAAGACCTTACTAAATAGTCTTTCATGTCTTTGCTGGTGCCCTATCCTTCTATCTCTCCTGACCTTTAACTGTTTCCACATACAGGGTTCCTCACCTATCTTCTACAAACTTCCTCATTTGTTACTCTATCTGTCTAACTAATCTTTAACATTCTCCTATAATACCAAGTTTCAAAAGCTTCTATCTTTTTTTATCTACCTCTTTAATTGTCCGAATAATAGAACGCTCCATACGTACTACTTTAAGAAACTTTTTCTATTATCTAAACTAAATACTATTAGCTATTAGTAAGTTTTTCATTTTTAGAAACATTTTTCTAGCTTGAGCTATTCTAGCTAATATATCTCTTCTGCTGCGTCCGTCCTTTGTAATTATACTACCTAAATAGCAAAATTCATCTACCTCCTCTAACTCGATATTACCTATTTTTAATTTTGGTTTAAAACTAGGCAGTAACTCACTTGTCATTATCTTTGTCTTTCCTGAGTTAATTCTCATACTATAGATACTCTGTAGTACCTCATCCAAAATATTTAAAACTCTCCTAACTCTTTCTAGACTTTGCTATAATGGCTATATCATCTGTAAAACGCAACATGTCTATTTTCTGTCCCTGTACACTAATACCTATCTCTTTTCTCTCTCGAGCTAAGTTTAAAGCTTCCTCAATATAAACATTAAAAATCAAGGGAGATAGTGTACAGCTCTGTCTAACAACATTTCTAATCTTAGCTTCCTTTTCTATTTCATCAAATCTAATTACTAGGGTTTGGTTGTTATATAGACTGTAAATAATTTTTCTATCCCTATGAGAGACTCCTATTTTTCGTAAAACCCTGAACATAACAATCCAATTAACCCCATCAAATGCTTTTTCTAAATCTACAAACGCGAAATGAATCTTTTTATTTTTTGTTACCTTTTTTCGATAATTACCCTAATCATTAGTATTGGTTCTTTAGTCCCTCTGTCTTTACGAAAACCTATTGGTCTTCGTTTAAATAATTTTCAGTCAAAGCTTCTATCTATTTTTAATTATTATTGTTAGTATTTTGGAACCATGGGAAGTTAAACTAACCGTTCTAAAATTCTCACACCTATCAGCTCCTGACTTTTTTTGGGATTGGAATAATAATATTTTTTTTGAAATCTATTGGGACCTCACCTGAGTCATATATTATTTTTATTAGTTCATATAATCTGTCTAAAGTTGCTGACTTGCATATTTTATTAATTCTGGGGGTATATAGTCTATCCCCGGAGTTATATTTAGTTTAAGATCCCTAACAGCTCTATCAAATTCCTCTCTTAATATTGAGAACCCTATTTCTACATCCTCTTCTTGGTCGTTCTCTAACTCATCCATATCGCCTGCCTTGTATAAATTTTCTAAATATTTTCTCCATCTATCTCTTACCTCAACTTTATTAGATGCTCATTACTCTCATCTTTAATACCATTATATTTTTTCTTATCTTCACCGAAAAACTTTTTAACTGCACTGTAAGCCCTGTCTGTCTTACCTACTCTCAAATCATTTTGTATTTTTTTACAATTCTTCTCCATCCATTTATTTCTAGATTTTCTACATTCATGTACTATATTATTTCTAAATCTATTATATTTTTGCTTACTTTCACTATCCAATTCTTTGAAAGGTTTAAGCTTTCTTCTATTCTCTATTAAGTCTAATATCTCCTTTGTTACCCAGTGTTTACTCACTTCCATTTTTTTACCTATAGTCCGTGTTGCGGTATCATGTAGAGTCCTTTTTATTTCTTTCGATCTGTTTTCTACGTGCCCTCCTATAGCTATCTCTTTGATCTTTTTATCTAATACTTGTTTATATTCCTCTTTTACCTCACTATCATTAAGCTTACCTAGATCCCATCCCTCTCTATTAACCTTTCTCAATTTTTTAAATTTTAGCTTACACTTCATTTTAACCACGTTATGATAGCTATCTATGTCAGCCCCTGGATAACTGCGACAGTTTTTAATTTGGTTTCTAAATCTCTGTTTAAGTAAAACATAATCTATTTGGCATCTAGCCCGATCACCTGGCGCTTTTCAGGTATATCTTCTCCTAACATGTTGTTCGAATAGGGTGTTTACAGTTACTAATCTATGTTCCTGGCAAAACTCAACTAATCTTTCTCTTTATCATTTCGTCTGCCATACCCAAATTTTCCTACCATTTTTCCCTCACTACGTTTTCCCACTGACGCGTTAAAATCGCCCATATTTATTAAATTCTCATCTCCCTTTACTTTTTTCACTATACTATTTATATCTTCGAATATCTTTTCTACTTCCTCATCCTCGTACCGAGTTGTTGGCATGTAAACCTGTACTAAAACAATGTCTTTGGGTTTTGTACTCAATCTAACCATAATTATTCTATCACTAAATTGTAAGTACTTTTAACTTTACGTCCTAATCTATTACCTAACACTATTCCTACCCCTGCCTGTCCATTAGTGGAAGAAGTTGTAATTATTCTATAATCATCTTTCTAAAAATCTTTACTATTTGGCCATCTCCCCTCACTAATACCTAAAATGTATCGTTTTCCTTTTCTCATTTCGAATAATAAATTCGTTAACTTATCTACTCTAAATAATGACCTTACATTCCAAGTCCCTATCACTTAATCGAACTGTTGTTTTAAATTCTTACGATGACGAACCTCAAGTACCCCCTCCCGGAGATCCAAATGAGGGGATATTTTACTTCCGGACAGGAATTTTACTTGTGAGCTTTCCATCATACATAGTTCGTGTTTTAGACCATGCATACCTGGTAAATATTGTGGTAGGTTCCCATATCTTTCCACAACGCAGTTTTTAAAGATTTTAGTAAAAAGCTGTATCCGTCACGGCCAACCCTCAAAAACCTTATAAATTATTGAGAATCGCCCGAGACCAACCAACTCTTCTCCAATATCTTTCAGCCAACGAGGTGGCTGCCCTTTGCTGCGCCTTTTAGTCTCCTTTTACGATAAGCAGGCTTACTATAATAGTAGTTTTTGTCCCCTACTATAGGGATGCCGCCTTATAATTTATTTATAAAAGTGCAATTTTCCCCTCAGCACTACCACATACCATAATCGAAGTACAAGCTTTTGATGAGTTTCTAATTTGTTCTGGGTATTTTGAACTTCTTTTTGTTATTACTTTTTTATTGCTAGGATCATTAACAAGATTGGATTCGTCATAGTCCACAAATTGGCAGCAGGAATTCCAACTTTTTCTTTTGCTAGGTTATCGAAAAAGCTATTAATCACAATTTCATCATTTGATGCACGTGAATATGTAATGTTTTTAGCTTCTCGCAGAGATAGTGTTTTTGAATACCGTTTTATAAAGGAGTTAGCCCATTCGAGCCCAGATAAATTATTAGTAAAGCAGGCTACACTTCGGCCTAACTTATCTAATTAAGACAGCAATTAACCTTAAATTAAACGTTGTCAAGGGGAAACCATATGTAGTCATGACAACAGAATAATTTCAAAACGATGTTCTTCCTCGTCTATAAAAACTTTTGGACGACCAACATCTTTTTAATGAAATTCTTTCAATTTTGTCCATAAAGTGTTTCGATGTATCCCAAATTTTTTTGACGCTCTACCTATGGACATTTTAGTTTCTTCTATTTGCCGCATGGTATTTTCTAATGTTTCCTGAGTATAATTCTTGTAATTCCTAGAGCCTAATTTACGTTTATACTTCCTCGGCATTTGGGACACATTAAGAGCAGTAATAGCCACAACTAAAGGAATACAAATTAATATCTACCTCTGTAACATAACAGTTGAAGGTAACTTTGTGACAATAATTTTTGTCACAAAATAGCACCCGAAAGTGCTGTTTTTGCAATCAAAAGCAAATTTCACATTACGATTAAAAATAATTTCAAAACTAGAATATTGTAAACATAGGTAGTAAAATAATAATTAAACAAACTTATCCTGGATTAAATTAATCTATTAGTCTACTTTAGCCAAAGCTTATTTTTAAAACACATTAAAGCTGCTAAAAACATAACCTGCAGATGATCAAATGTCACATCACATTACAAAAGCGTGGCGGTTCTACAAAGTGTCTGTAGGTAGCAGTACAATACAGACTTTATGTTGGAATAATAAAATACCACAAATCTTTTATATTCTAGTGAGAAATTTAAAATTGTTTTAAAAATTGCTCTAGTCACAAAATTAAACCTTATGTCACAAAATAGCCCCATCTTACGGTATATTTTTAATGTTAACAATGAACTTTTACGCCCTAATTCAAAATTCAAGCGTTGTTTCCAAGCAACATGGTCCGTTTTTCAGTTTTTATGCTCTCGTAAAAGTTGGCCAGATGTAACTTACGTTCGTTTGGTTCTGAGACACAGAAATGAGGATATAGTTTATCAATTTTGGTATTAATCGACATAGGATAGGATTTGATGTAACCATTTGTCGTGAAACGTACTGATAATTCCTTTTTTGAACCATTATCCTGCATCCTCCAGATACAATTTTATGGCACTATACTACAATTAAACTAGTTCACTATGGAAAATGAAATTCGAAGTTGTAGTCGCACTCCATAGATGCATATTAAACGTGTTTATGATCTTGTAATTTTGTTATTGTAATTACATTGAAATGTCATTGTATTATTTGAATTAGTTTTCTGAAATTTGTTTATTGTAGTTGTTGCATGTAGGAGAGATCATTTAGCAAGATTATCTGGTAGGATTACGAAACACTACTATTTCTATGTTCTGATGGACCATTTATACACATGAAATTGTAAGCAAATGTTTGATGTACCTGCTTTGTTGGTTAGTGCAACCACGCCCATGCAAGGCCGCGCCGTCCATAAGGACAACAAGGGCAAAAACCCACGGCGCCAAGTGTCCAAAGGCGCCGTGGGGCGCCTCACGGTAATATTTAAAACTTACCAAAATTCTTATTTTTGTTTGAGACACGAGACTTCCCAAAGGTCCCCTGTACGTTTACGCGCGCATTTGCTATGAATAACTAATTAAATTCCATTAATTATCGGAACATCGATGTTTTGTATCAGATGTTCTCAACCGATGATGATCTACAATATTAGGGCAACACCCCAATATCGCGATGTTGCGCTAGTTGCACAATTTTATTTTAATTATGTTTATGTATTCGATAATTATCGGTTATCGATGTTTTGCCGTAACAGCGTTCGCGCTCATCCCTATATGTTGACTAGAACGCAAAAAGCGAGTCTATTCTTGTTTCTGCAAGTTTTCCCGTTCATTCCTTCCTGTTGAATCTTGAGTCTTGAATCTTTATAAATACCGCCGCGCTTTTAAAAACAATTCATTTAACATTGGGTATAGAAGTGTCGTAAAGACTGTAAATTGTGCACCTGAATTAAAAAAGTTAAGTGTTCTTCGATATTTTACATTATTAGAGGATTCAAGGTAAATGGTACGTTTCTAACTTTACTCTTTACTTTACAATTAGATAGAGAGGGCACGTTTTAAATGGAAAATAAATACCCTTCGGTCAAAATTTGACAAAATTTTGATATGTTGCAGAATTTGACCTATTAATGAATTAATGTGTCCATTGCGACAAAGCTGTAAGTTTAACAGTTAGTTTTTGAGATAAAATAATGGCAGTTTTCTAAAATGCATTGAAATGTTAGCAAAATTGGATCCTATATTATCTGCGCACATGAGAAGGATCTAAATGCAGGAAAAAATAAAAATGCCTCATTATCTTGGGGACAAAATTCAAAACGAAATAATTAATTTAATAGGAGAAAATCTTAAAATAAAAATTTTAGAAAACAGCTAAATATTTTTCAATTGTATTTAATTGTACCCCGGATGCTAGTCATCAAAAACAAATATCAGTATGTGTTAGATTCGTTAATTCAGAAAAAAAATAAAATAGTCGTCGAAGAACATTTCTTAAATTTTTGCCCTATAAATGATTGTACAGGTGAGGGTTTGAAAAATTTCTTAATAGAAACATTGGAGAAAAATGGCCAAGGATATGACAATGGTGCAAACATGCGCGGTAAACATAATGGATTACAAAAGAAATTCTTAATATGAATCCAAGAGCATTCTTTGTGCCTTGTTGCAACCACAGTTTAAACCTTGTCGTGAACGATGCCGCAAAATCAAATATTTCAAGTGTAAATTTTTTTATAGTACAGGAACTTTATAATTCTTTTTCTGCTTCAACTAACCGTTTGTCAGTCTTAAAAACAAATATATCAAATTTAACCTTAAAACCCTTATCTGATACAAGATGGTCTAGTAGAGTTGATGCTTTAACTCCTTTAAAATATCAGCTTGGAGAAATATACGATGCTCTATTTGAAATCTCTAGTGAAGGAAATAAAGCTTTTGACAATAATTCAAAAAATACGGCATCATCGCTTGCCAAAAAAATAAAAAATGTTGAGTTTATATGTATGTTGATTTTATGGTATAATATTTTAAATAAAGTCAATATTGTAAGTAAACTTTTACAAACTGAGGATTTTAATATAGCAGAGGCCTGTGCTAATTTAAAAACTTTAGTTAATTGGTTAACAGAATACAGATCAGATAAAGGATTCAACGACTTGTTAGTCGATGCTCGTGAAATAGCTAATTCATTAGACGTTGATTTTAAATTTAAAAAAAAAGCTGGCTTGAGGGTGAGAAAAGTTAAAAAACAATTCAGTTACGAACACAATGATGAACCCACTGAAGACGAAAAATTAAAGTTTAAAGTAAATTCTTTTTTTAATATGTTAGATATAACTATGGAATCTGTAAATATAAGATTTCAATTATTATCAGCTTATTCAAATCATTTTAACTTTTTGTGGGACATTTCCAATTTTTTCAAATATTCTAAACAGGAGCAGTTAAAGTTATGTACAGACCTTGAAATAGTATTAACTGATCTAAATTTCAATGAGTGTGACATAAGTGGTGTAGAAATCCTAAACGAATTACAGTTTATTAATTTAGGTGAAGTGAACACTTCCACTCCTACAGAAACTTTAAATTACATTATTAATAATAATTTGAAACAATCCTTTCCAAACACTTATGTGGCTTTACGAATTTTGTTAACTATGCCAGTATCTGTCGCCACAGCAGAACGTTCGTTTTCAAAATTAAAAATGATAAAAAACTATCTACGATTCAGTATGGCTCAGGAAAGACTAACAAATCTTGCTATTATTTCAATTGAATCTGAACTACTAAAAGATTTAGAAACTGAAGAATTGATAAATAAATTTGCAAAAAATAAAGCACGCAAAGTCAAGTTCGTTTAGTTTAGTGCAATGCTACTACTACTATGCTATTATATATACACTCTAGCTATGTATAATTTAAAAAATATTGTAAAAATGTAAGATATACTTTTTGATTAAAATGTTTATAAGTTTTTTTTTGTTTTTTTTAATATATCGTATCGTTACTTTTTTGGTGGTACTATTAAAAAATATTTTTTGTGATAATACACTTTTAGCGTTTATCTTATTATAAAGTTTATGTATAGTATAAAACGATATACGACTTTTATTTCAAATTATGAAAAAATTTTAGTTCTAGGTACTTATTTATATTTGTCCCTAGCCAGGCAATTTTATAAATTTTTGGAAATAATGTACAGAGTAAAGAACAAAGCCTTTGTTACAAAGGCACAATTTTTGAAAAAATTAAATAATGTAAGAGAAGCTAAGATGCAAGCAACACGTTCCTATTCTACTCCATTAAAAAAATTCTCCTACAATAAAAAGGCGCCAGGCCCAGGGCGCTGTATAGCCTTGGCGCGGCCTTGCGCCCATGACCCACTGCTGACGTTAAGATTCTGTAAGCTCAACTATAAAGGTTTATAGTAAGTCGCAAGTAATAACGAAGAATCAAGTGCGATAAACTTGCTTTTCTGACCTTGCCATTTTGTACGAGATTGCACTTAGTAATATAGCCATCTTAAATGCGCCCAGAGTACTATATATTCTCTTATCTAAAAAGTTTTAACAATTCTAAATTTAATAATATACTAACGTAATATAGAATATTACCTTTCCACCACGTTATACCATCTATAATAGTGTTATTATTTCATAAAAATAGGGTATTCTATTTAATAAAATCATGTTGACTTTGACGTTTCCATTCAAAGTCAAGCGGATATCATCAATAAATAGAACTTTGAAAACTTAACCACTTTGTTTCTCAGTATTTTTCTTCAAACTTTTCGTTTTTGACATATTTGATGGTTTCAGGACATTTTAACACCTTGTATAATATGAATACTCGGATTTGATACTAAGGCTCCATAAAATATTTTACTTATTTTTGGAGAGATGTTCTTAAATGAAAGACAAACTATTTAAAAAAGACAAACGTTTCTCAATATGGTAGTTGGAAATGAAATCGGTCACTCTCTACCTAGCGTGTATTTTGAAACGATACAGTTTTTTGAGTGAGCATCATTAATTATCTTAGCCCAGTTATATCGTTAATTGGTATTTTTCTAGCAATGTATATAGTAGAAATTGGTTTCTCCTTCTCGGATAAATATTCGACGCCATCTGAATCCTTTCCAAGCGGATAATGTACTAGGACTAACTCAAATCCAGCTTTTGTAATTAATTCTCTATAATCTACCTCGTTCCAAAAATAGTTATATATCACTACTCCATTAGTATTGGTTAAAAATTTAGTAATGCATCCGCTGTATAGCTTCGTGTCCTTATCAATAATACTTGTTATTGAGAGGAAATTATTCAAGTAGGCGTGATCATTCAGCACCACGGGCATAAAAATACCACCAGGTTTCAAACATCTAAAAATTTCTTTCATAATCTTTAGTATCTCCTCTTTAGTACTGACGTAGGGAAAAACACAATTGCAAAATACGAAATCGTAATAGTTGTTAACTACAGGAATTTCTCCACTTCTGATGAACTTTTAATTTCCTTTAGGATTGCCATTTTTAGCAGTGTTTAATACATCTTCGTTAATGTCGACCCCGTCAACTATCAATCCAGAAGATTTTAATGGCAAGGTATAGTTTCCTGGTCCACAGCCGTAATCTAAGGTCAGGGTGCCACGGACATATTCTTTCATTAAATGAAGAATATGTTTCCATACCAATAATCTAGAACCAGTGATCCCCAGTTCGTCCTTGTACTTTGAAATACACGTTACATCTCTATGGTCTTGCACTTCCATATTGTAAGCTTGTAAGCTCAAAAGTTACTAAAGATATGCATAAATGATATCCTTTTGTGGATAACGAAATAGAATAAATAAGTCACAGTTCACACAAAAATGATGTTAGGCTATCTACTTGATAACTGCAATTAAACGTGCGTGTTACAAAATCCTAAATAACGTAACAAATTTGTTGCGGGTAAAATGAGCGATACGTTGTACTGTAACAAATATAAATTCTATAGTATCGAATTTTAAAATCGTTTCTATTTGTTACAACTCTGTGGTATCTGATCCTTTTGTTTGCATAAAAATTTCAGAATAAACAATTTCATAATAGAAGTGAACGTTATTAATATTTAGTTCGCTTTAGATTTACTGGAAGAATTTATTCAATTATAGCAAATATTTTAAAATTGTCGCAAGAACAAGACTTCATAAAATGATTTTATAAGCCAGTCACTTGTGTTGTCTAATTCGTAGGCGGTCTGCATCCACCTTGAAGGATTACTGAGTTAATATAGTGCTTGTGCAGAGTGTCACAAAGTGACGCTTCTGATATATCTGCTGTTCTTTTAGATTGACAGTATGGAAAAGGGAACACAGTCATTTTGCTCGAATACAGCAGTTGTTAAGATCAGAAGAAGATGTTGACACTTTTCCGTGCCAGCTAGTATCTCAGAATAGCCATCTAGATTGGCGGTGGATTCACGGTCGTTCTGGAGATGTCCCGGGATGGGAAGTTTCTTCGGATTCCGTCCAGGCGACCGGAACATAGAGTGAAGCGACAATGTGGTCATCGGCTATCGAAATCCATTAACAGTGAGAAGATAATTTTTAGAAAATTTTAATGCTAAAAGAATCTTTAATTTTCTCAGCGCATCGGTGAATTACAAATAACCTTTAGTACTAGTAAGAAATGGAGGTTGCACATATAGTGTTTATTTAGTAGAAAACGTACATAATTCAGGTATTTACAACCCTGATGAATACAGGAATCTATTCCCGGTGAGTGTTTCAATTCGTTTGTGTTGGTTACGGTTGAAGCTTTAATATCAAGATTAGAAACTTTTAGAAATGCTCGTACAGTTGCTTGAGATTGCATTTAGTAAAGGTATACATTTTGCATTTAGGATCAAGTATAAAAAATCGTAAGAATAATCATGTTCCAATAGTGGTAAATCAAATTTATTTTCTTGTTTGGTGTCGAAATTAAAGTCTAATATAAAAAACAAAGGAAACCTTGTTACGTAAATGTTAGCCATACAAGTGGTCTATATAAAAAAGTTTATAAAGTCCAACTCTAACAAAACTTATCTATTTATACTATGTCTGATAATTAGTATATTTATTGTGTTATTCCTGTAAGTAGGTAAGGTACCTTCGTACGAGCCCAAAAAACCGGTTTTCCCCATGTTAAATTCCATAAGAGAATCTAAGGTCCGTTCTGGTCATTTTTGTACCATACATTGAAATCCCCATAAGGAGGAATTGAGGGTCAATTCAGGTTACTTTTCAGACTGATGTTAGCACACGCTTCCGTATTTATACTTTTTCCCCACCCCCTATTTTTATTGATTAAAACTTATTCTAAAAATTTTTAAAGTATGAATTATTAAAAGCTACGCACCTTTAACAGGAACTGGAATATTAATAGGTATGACTATACAAACTTCTAGACACGATTGAATACGTTTTAAAGATAGATTTGCTCGATGAAAAACAACTAAAAATCTATCGACAGGCAGCGGTTTATATACCCACAGATGAGCGGGAGTGGGGGAAGGGTTCAGAGATAACATAATTATAAACTCGAAATTTGGATCAGTCGTCACTTCTACAGTAACTTCTAGAATGTTCACCAAATAAGATCAGAGAATAATCAAATTTCACCCTATGGGGCAATTTCACTCTATGGGGCAATTTCACTCTATGGGGCAATTTCACCCTATGGAGGCAATTTCACTCTAAAATAACTATAACTTATTTACAGAGTGGGAGATGCACACCATTCGACTGATAAAAGTAAAGTAATTGAATCAAATTAATTCATCGCTTTTATACAATTTTATTAAAAATATACGCAAAATATTTAATTGTGAATAAATCTATTAACAATTTCCGTAAACGGAGACCGCATAACCATATGACCACATGACCATATGACCACATGACCATATGACCACATGGTCATATGACTACATGACCAGGACAATTTCACTCTATTCTGATGGAGATAAATTCATGGAACTTTGTCATTAAAGCACCCACAACCAGACTTAGATCTGATTATGCAAATAAAGGACCAGTTTAACATTGTTGCAATATCACCAAGCTATACGCAACAACAAACTTTAAATAAATTGTCTCTGAAACTTAAATGGATTTTATCATTACAGTGGTACTATATCTGGTCGAACCGAGAAACACTACAATTAAAGTGATGACGAGGACAAAATCGATGTGAATTGGCATAGCTCTGACTCCCAGCAGGTGGGGTTGGACCTGTCTGACCGCAGAGTCTACAAACAGAATGATTGAATTAGCGCATATACAAATATTTATAGTATACCCACGCCCAAATAGCAAACTGAAGTCATCTAATACATGCAAGTCATTAAACAGACTAAATTGTGATTAATTAAAAAACAAGCGCACTGTGACGGGTATACCAAAAACAAATTGCAACAATTTAACCGAACTTGTTTAATGTGTTTTAAGACCGCCACGGCCATCATGACGGTCACCCCATCGCGGGAACCACGTTAGAGCCAGGGCAGTCATGGAGACTGCTAAATACTATGTATTGTTTACTTATTGTGATGATATTTGAATGCAAGGTAGCACAGTGCATTAACGTTTACCTCATAGCCCAGTCGCTAGACTTTAGATGTTGAGTTGGAACTATGCCGCAAGCACCATGGATCTAGCTTTGGTCAGAGGCACATGCAAAGGCAACCACACACTTAATTATCACAACATATTACGCAATTATAACAACATAGTTAACCAAGGCAAAATCATATTCTTTACTAAACAAAATATTGCAGTGAATTTCAGAAATTACAACACTATCGCGGTCAAATGTTACTAATCAAGAATGTGATGGCTATACAAACCGATAAAGCATACTTAAATATAGTAATAATTGTCTATACAAAATATAAAAATGACCCATTTTCAAATTCTAAATCAAAACCCAAAACGGCGCTAGATATAAATATAGTAATTACATCAATCGATGTGTATTACTAAAATAATGATATAATCACAATTATTTTTTATATTTTGCACCGTTTTCAAGTCATCATCAGAAAAACCCAAAACGGCACTACATACTAATATGACAATTGCTCCAATCAATGCGGTATATTCAAATATAAAAATAATTGTCTTTACAAAATTTGACTATCTTTAGCCGTTTTCAAGATATAGAGTGAAATCCAAAAGGGCAGTAGATATTAAAATAAAAATTTTTTACTAATTGATGCGCCAGGCGAAATAATGAGAAAATTGTTTTACTAAATTTAAATATCTCTAACCGTTTTCAAGATATAGAGCGAAATCGAAAAGGGCACTAGATATCAAAATAAAAATTTTACTAATTGATGCACCAGGCAAAAATAATAAGAAAATTGATTCACTAAATTTGGCTATCTTTAGCCGTTTTCAAGATATAGAGCGAAATCCGTAAGGACACTACGTATCAAAATAACAATTACACCGAGCTATGTAGCATAACGCAAATATTAAAATAATTGTTTTTGCCAAATTTAGCTATCTTTAGCCGTTTACGTGTTATCCGTAAAAAACCAAAAAGGCACTACGTATCAATATAACAATTACACCGGTCGATGTAGCATAAACAAATACGCAAGTCGATGTCTTTACAAAATGTTGATATCTTTAACCGTTTCTGTGTTTTCATTAAAAAACCAAAAGGCACTACATACCAATAAGACAATTACGCCGACGGCTTCTTTATGCTCAGATACGCAAATAATTGCCTTTGCAAAATTTAACTATCTCTAGCCGTTTTCAAATTATCATCAAATAAACATTTTTTAACCATAAGGTCTTAAAACGCGATTATTTCGAAAAGCAAGCATAATTTCGAAAAAATAAATCGAAAAATCCCCCTTTAATAAATCCCGGTTCTGATTGAATAACTTTGTCCCATACAATAAATTTCATCCTGATATCTCTCTATCAGTCTAGCGACTGGGCTATGAGGTAAACGTTAATGCACTGTGCTAGCTTGCATTCAAATATCATCACAATAAGTAAACAATACATAGTATTTAGCAGTCTCCATGACTGCCCTGGCTCTAACGTGGTTGCCGCGATGGGGTGACCGTCATGATAGCCGTGGCGGTCTTAAAACACATTAAGCAAGTTCGGTTAAATTGTTGCAATTTGTTTTTGGTATACCCGTCACAGTGCGCTTGCTTTTTTAATTAATCACAATTTAGTCTGTTTAATGACTTGCATGTATTAGATGACTTCAGTTCGCTATTTGGGCGTGGGTATACTATAAATATTTGTATATGCGCTAATTCAATCATTCTGTTTGTAGACTCTGCGGTCAGACAGGTCCAACCCCACCTGCTGGGAGTCAGAGCTATGCCAATTCACATCGATTTTGTCCTCGTCATCACTTTAATTGTAGTGTTTCTCGGTTCGACCAGATATAGTACCACTGTAATGATAAAATCTATTTAAGTTTCAGAGACAATTTATTTAAAGTTTGTTGTTGCGTATAGCTTGGTGATATTGCAACAATGTTAAACTAGTCCTTTATTTGCATAATCAGATCTAAGTCTGGTTGTGGGTGCTTTAATGACAAAGTTCCATGAATTTATCTCCATCAGAATAGAGTGAAATTGTCCTGGTCATGTAGTCATATGACCATGTGGTCATATGGTCATGTGGTCATATGGTCATGTGGTCATATGGTTATGCGGTCTCCGTTTACGGAAATTGTTAATAGATTTATTCACAATTAAATATTTTGCGTATATTTTTAATAAAATTGTATAAAAGCGATGAATTAATTTGATTCAATTACTTTACTTTTATCAGTCGAATGGTGTGCATCTCCCACTGTTATGAAAGGAATGATGATAAAACGGCGAAACCTTTTTAAGCATATATTTTTGTATAACAACAATGGTGATGATTGTGATTATGATGATTATGCTAAAAAACTAAATCGTGTTCATATCAGTTCCCAGAGTAGATTCTATAAGTTTTATTACAAAGTTCTTTTACTCAAAAATTCTGGCACCCACAAATGCCAAAACCATTTTTCCTTTTTGTTACCCTGCCTACTCCCCAAACTTTTATTTTAAGCCAATTTTAAATAGTTAGATGGCGTAATCCAACTATAACTCTAAACATACAAAGGTGACATAAGTCAAATAATTAAAACTAGATGGAGTTCCAACATTCTCCCCCCTGGTAAGTAGAAACAATTGAAACAAACAAGCTGTTTCTGCTTAGCCACACATTGTTACACTACATCCAGAACAGCTACTTTCGTAGCAGGACGCGTATATGTCCGTTGATAGTTTTAACCACCACTTGTCTGACTTGGTCGGAGTGTCTTCCTCTGTGCACTTCCACTACAACTCCTTTTACCCAAGAGTTTCGCTTTGTCTCTTCAACAATTACCACAACGTCCCTTACTTCAATTGGCTTCACCTTCTGAAACCACTTTGTTCTTCGTGCTAAGGTCGGCATATATTCGTGTAACCAGCGTTTCCAAAAATGAAGTGCCATTTGCTGTGACAACTTGTAATTTCGACGCATCGCTATTACGTCAGACTCGTGCACCTCTTCAAGCGGTTTTATTCCTCCTGATGATCCCAAAAGGAAATGATTAGGTGTAAGTGCTTCTGGTTCATCAGCACTAATAGGCAGGTATGTAAGTGGTCTAGAGTTTATAATACTTTCGACTTCTAATAAATAGCAACGTAGATTCTCGTCGTCAGGTCGCTTAGTAGGCATCATACGTTCAAGACAACACTTTACCGATCTAACTAATCTCTCCCAACTCCCTCCCATATGGGGAGCTGCGGGTGGATTTAACTTCCAAGTTATATTCTCAAAGTGCGCTTGAATTTCATCCAATGGAATTTGATCAATTAGTTTTTTCAACTCATTTTTTACGCCTATGAAATTCGTTCCATTGTCTGTATGAAGCTCAATGGGCATACCGCGTCGAGAAATGAAGTTCCGAATACACATCATACACGAATCCTTGCTTAAAGAGTGTGCAAGTTCAATATGTATGGCTCGTACTGTAAGACAAGTAAACATACACACCCATCTCTTCTCTACACGACGCCCTACTACTACTTCCAGTGGTCCAAAGTAATCTATTCCAGTATAGGAGAACGGTCTTGAATATGCACCTAATCTAGCCTGAGGGAGGTCAGACATCTGGGGTGGATTAGGATGTGCGTGTAGATTTTTGCAAAACTGACAACGTGTCCGTATAGAGTTCAAAACTACACGCAAACGTGAAATTACATACAATTGTCTGAGCTCGTTCACCACTGTTTCGTGATTCGCATGTAAATACTTCTCATGGTAATGCATAACGATCAACTCGGTTACTTTATGGGACCTTGGTAATATTATTGGATTTTTTACATCAAACGAGATTCCAATTGCTCTTGACGTGCGTCCTCTCATCCGAAGAACGCCTTTCTCATCTAAAATGGAGACAACTGATACAAGAGGCTGCTTTTCTCCAATGGTATGTCAGGATGGTTTTGTAACTGATTTATCTCTTCCCGATAACTGTTCAACTGTGCTTGTCGGTACATAACTTCTTTTGCTTGGCGTATTTCAGTTGGTAAAAGTACACCCGATCTTTTAGATTTATTTTTAAAGTTGTATAGTATTCGCACTATCCAACCCATAGTTCGATATGCCTTCCTCCATTGAGAACATTTGTTTATAAATTTTTCTAATAAGTTAGGTGTTACGTCACTGTGGAATAGTTGTAACTTTAGGTCGTTTTCAGTTTTCATATTTTCTTCCTTGTTTCTTGTAAACCATTTACTCTCGGGAAGATGTAAAAACTGAGGTCCAACAAACCATCTGCTAGTAGAGGATATTTGCGATTGTGATTTCCATTTGGTTGCATCGTCTGCTACGTTGTGAGCGGATGGAACCCACCGCCAATTTGCAAGGGTTGTGGTTTCTAGGATCTCAGCTATGCGAAGAGCCACAAACTGTTTATATTTCCTTGCATCTGAACGCAGCCAAGCAAGAACATTTGAAGAGTCGGTCCAAAAGAAAACTTCTTCAGGTACAATATTATGACCTGATATAATGGTATTTGCTAATCTAGCTCCAAGAACAGCAGCTTGTAATTCAAGCCTAGGGATCGATACTGGACGAAGAGGAGCTACTTTTGACTTTGCTGCTACTAATGAACAGCAGACAGCTGTTGACGCTTCATATCTAAAGTACGCTACCGCCGCGTACGCTAACTCACTGGCATCTGTAAACACATGTAATTGGAGAGTCTTATAATCATACGAAAAATAGCATCTCGAAATCTTAATTTCTCCTATCTTAGGAAGTATTTTAATCCATTTAACCCAGTCGGTAAATTGAGAGTCCGTAACTAACTGGTCCCAACCTATTTCAGAGCGCCAAATGTCTTGCAAGAGAATTTTAAGACCAATCAACAGGGAGGACAGGAAACCCAAGGGATCAAAACCATCATAAGCGTTCTCAAAACTTCCCGCTTAGTGGGCTTTCGGACTCCTGCTACTACTTCTTTGTCTAATCGACCAAAGTTGAGGTTGTAGTAAAATTGGTCGTCCATAGTGCTCCACCACATACCTAAAACTTTAGAACCAGCAAATCCATCGTTGCCGTTTAAATTCTTTAGTTGACTAGTGTTGTCGTCCTCCAAATTCAGCTGGGAGGTAATCAATTTTGAATTTGAAATAAAGTTTCGTATAATGAACTTGGCTTCTTTATGTATCTCAATTACGTCGTTTGCGATCTGCAGAGCTTCCTCTTCTGAATCAAAACTCTCAAGCCAGTCGTCTACATAGTGATTTTCAACAATAGAATTCACTGCTTTTGCATTTGATCCTCCGAACCGTAAAGCATTAATATTCTTCACATATTGAGCGACCGTGGGGGAACATGCAGCCCCAAAAGTCATTACCCTCATGACGTATGTGATCGGTTCATCGTTTGGAGAATTCCGCCAAAGGAATCTTTGGCTTTGTTGGTCGCTTTCACGTATAGCCACCTGGTGATACATTTCTTTGATATCGCCTGATAGGGCGAAACGCTTTTCTCTAAAGCGAAAGAGTACGTTGATTAAAGAACACAACATATCGGGACCTTTCAACAACATTTCGTTTAAAGAGGTTCCATTAGCCACTGCCGCAGCATCCCACACAATCCGAACTTTGTTGGGCTTATTCGGGTTGAAAACGGGAAATATTGGTAAATACCATGTTCTGTCCTCAAGTTTAGCAGCTTCCTGATCTGTAAGCTTTTAGTATAACCCTTATCTAAGTAAGCTTGCATTTGAGTCTTAATATTCTCCGCTAAAACGGGATCCTTAGCCAATCTTCTTTCCAAGCATATTAATCTCTTCATAGCCATGTCGCGACTAGACGGCAATTGAATTGAATCGAATTTCCACAGTAAGCCCGCTTCATATCCAAATTTAATTTTGCGTGTTGTTTTTGCTAGAATACTCATTGCTCGCCGATCGTCTTCAGATTGCAAAAGAAAAACACAGGACTCTTTGTAGTGAGTGACTCAACGCAAAAACTGTTTTACTTGGTCGTGCAAGTCGTCTTCAAGTCCACAGTCACAGACATGGTAATGATGATTTAGATTACTATTTACTTGATCTGCGTAGTTTCCTAGGATAGTCCAACCTAACTTCGTTTTAGTGGCGATTGGTTCTCCCATTGACCTTCTTTAATCTTCAGTGGTAAGCCCAGTTGCCAGTGTTCAATACCAATCAGTATGCGCGGCTTTGCATCTTTATAGCTAGCAATTGGAAGATTTCTTAAATGGTTGTATGGGGTTTCAGTCGGCTTATACTTTAACGACTGAGTAGTTAGATTTAATCCTTGCACAGTACGAACATTGGAGATACGGTACCTTTTGCAACTTTCACTATCACCTGATATTTCTAGAGACACACAACGACTATTTTCTCTTCTCGAGTCGTATCTCCAGTCCATTTTAAATGCAGTGAGCTGATAGGTCCTTTGAGATTTAATTCTTGCGCTATTTTTCGTCTAAAAGTGTACGGGTTGACCCTTCATCCAGAAATGCAAATGTTTTTATGACAGTACGCGGTCCAAACAATCGTACCGGAATTACACGAAAAGCAGTCGACTTGGAACTAAGGAGTGAATGGAAATCGTATTCGAACGTTCATGTTCTCTTGGCTGGTTTGCTTTGGGTTCGATAACATGTTTTACATCATCATGAAGTAAATGATGATGTTTAAATAAACAACCGTTCACATTGCATTTCGTTTGGGAGTTGCAGTGTTTCCAGAAATGTTTAAGAAGGCATTTTCTGCATAAACCATTCTTTTTAATTATCTCCCAACGTTCCTTAACGTTGGCTTTCTTAAACGCAGGGCATTCCGCGATTTCGTGTGCGTCGCTAATACAAACACAACACTTTGAACCAATACGTTGGGCAGACATTATCGATGGATTTCCATTGTCAACGTGAGAATAGACTTTACCCTTTGTTTTAAAGGAACGTTTCTCAAGTTTTTCTCCGGATTTATACAATATGTCAAGACTACTGGGTAATACCGTGCCTACTTTATCTGCCTGTATCGTCAACCAGTCATCCAGGGTAGTTAAAGTTTCCAACTCAGAGTATTCCCCATATTGCTTTAACTTGAAATCAGCCCATTCAAGCTTAAGCGACCCAGGAGTTTTGTACCAATTCGTTTAACAATGTCGGATTGGTTAGATGATTTGTCATGCCGCAAGCTTGCATGGTAACACAGAGGTGTTGCACCGCTATATGGAGATCCAACAGTGAATCTAATTTTCTAAATTTACTCGAGGGAGTGCCTGAACGTTTGCTATTAACTCGCTGATTACTTGATCAGGTCTACCAAAACGAATCCTTAAAGCGTTAATAGCTTTAGGTACAGATTCTTCATAAGTAAGATATCCCTTGACTAAATTTAAAGCTGCCCTTTTAGACATTTTTGTAACCGACATAGGTTATCGTAGTTGCTTAACTTTAAAGCCGTGGTTGACCTCATGTAACTTGTAATGAACATCGGCCATAGATTCGGAGAGCCATCAAAGATTGGCAAATCGGGCGTTTGTCTAAGTACATCTCTATAGAAAGGTGTATCATTATCATTTGTCGCACAGCGTTGAGCACTAGTAAGAAACTCTTGCTGATTTTTGCGGTTAACCACGGCAATGGTGCCGACGTTAAAAAAGTCTGATGTTTATTGAGTAATATATTCTTTGGGGGCACTCGGGATTTGATAGGTGAATTCACATCCTGTGGACTTAATGGTACTTCTTGGCTTTCTACTACTGCTTTCGAATGTGCTTTAGCCCATTTTTCAACATCAGCATTTTTTGTTTCAATATCAATTGACACGGACCCGACATCCGAAATGTTTGTACTACAAGCGTCATCCATCTGACTAATCAATAGCTTCTTTTGTGTGAAGTATAACTTATCTTCTTCTTCACGCTGTTTTCTCGTTGCTACTATCATACGACGTTCCTCTTCTAGCACCTCTAGAAGCCGTTGACTACTTAGGCGTTTACTTGAAGCGTTCGTAGTAGATGGGTGGGATCTAAGCGTGGGCTCCTTGGCTTTGTTCAAAACGAGCACCTCAATGTTTGCACGGTTTTCATTTTGAGTAAGAGCGTTTTGACATTCATCGATGTTACTGCTGTTCTGGTTTCTACTATCAGCAATAACTTCAAAAACCACGCTTGTGTCCCTTGCCTTTGCTCGCTTAGATTTACGACTCTCTTTTGTTTGTTTTCGGTGCGCATTTTATACACACATACGGCTTGTCTTTATAGCTTTAGTAACATGCGCACATTCAAAATGACTCCAGCTGAGACATTTTCACATTGCACCATATCTCCTTCTTCTGGATATTCACACAGATTACAAACACAATCTGAATCATTAGGGTTGTTCATATTTGAAGTACTTTTCTGGTTCATATTTTCACTGGTTTATTTTGTGGTGTTTGTTGCAATCAGAGTTACTAGGTTCTAATTCAAAGCATATACAACCATCCACCAAATTAGTCCAAGTGTCTTGTAGCACCAGATTTAGTTTTTTAGAATGTTATGAAAGGAATGATGATAAAACGGCGAAACCTTTTTAAGCATATATTTTTGTATAACAACAATGGTGATGATTGTGATTATGATAATTATGCTAAAAAACTAAATCGTGTTCATATCAGTTCCCAGAGTAGATTCTATAAGTTTTATTACAAAGTTCTTTTACTAAAAAATTCTGGCACCCACAAATGCCAAAACCATTTTTCCTTTTTGTTACCCTGCCTACTCCCCAAACTTTTATTTTAAGCCAATTTTAAATAGTTAGATGGCGTAATCCAACTATAACTCTAAACATACAAAGGTGACATAAGTCAAATAATTAAAACTAGATGGAGTTCCAACACCCACTCTGTAAATAAGTTATAGTTATTTTAGAGTGAAATTGCCTCCATAGGGTGAAATTGCCCCATAGAGTGAAATTGCCCCATAGAGTGAAATTGCCCCATAGGGTGAAATTTGATTATTCTCTGATCTTATTTGGTGAACATTCTAGAAGTTACTGTAGAAGTGACGACTGATCCAAATTTCGAGTTTATAATTATGTTATCTCTGAACCCTTCCCCCACTCCCGCTCATCTGTGGGTATATAAACCGCTGCCTGTCGATAGATTTTTAGTAGTTTTTCATCGAGCAAATCTATCTTTAAAACGTATTCAATCGTGTATAGAAGTTTGTATAATCATACCTATTAATATTCCAGTTCCTGTTAAAGGTGCGTAGCTTTTAATAATTCATACTTTAAAAATTTTTAGAATAAGTTTTAATCAATAAAAATATGGGGTGGGGAAAAAGTATAAATACGGAAGCGTGTGCTAACATCAGTCTGAAAAGTAACCTGAATTGACCCTCAATTCCTCCTTATGGGGATTTCAATGTATGGTACAAAAATGACCAGAACGGACCTTAGATTCTCTTATTGGATTTAACATGGGGAAAACCGGTTTTTTGGGCTCGTACGAAGGTACCTTACCTACTCCTGTACCATGTCAAACTAAATTATTTTAATTTATTTAATCTATCTGGTGTTGAATACTTTTTCCTATAACAAATATTAAGTGTGAGATTTATTTGAAACTTATTGTGAACCAATGTTACAGATCTGTAATTGGGGTTAATAATTTTTTTTTGTTCTTGAAAATAGTTCAACATATTAAAACCCCATTATTTAAAGAGAAAAGTTATGAATTCTTATTCCATATAAAAAAAGATTTTACTTTTAAATAATATACTTGAAATTTTGTTAACATATACTGAAGAGAAAGAAAAGAATTACTTTAAATTATATTTTTGGTTCAAAGCACTAAGTCTTTTATTTTCGAGTATTTAAATTAATAACGTTACCACTGCCCGTGTGGTTGGTGGCTACCCATCGGGCGCGTCCCCAGGTGGCGGATAGGGGGGACCCAATGTCACCGTACGAGTAATCGTTCGCTGCCATCGGGTTATGTGACAGAATAAGCCTAGCACTCGTAATGATCCAGAGCGCTGAGTAGAATAAAACCTACAATATGCGGGGGAACGAGTGTACGTCAATGCGGACTAAACCCCGCATGATGATGGTCTAGGTTAATCTCACATCGCGGACCAAACCACCAAACCCCTACTGCTACATGGGCCGGTAGCGGTCTGCACAGGGGTCTAGGCCACCTCGTGTTTGTGCCGTGCGAGGCGACCCGTGTCGGTCGGATGATGGGATCCTGGTGGTTGAGCCACACCTGAGGCGGTTTAGATCCTCAGTGTCTGGCAACACGCCACTTTGGCCCAGATTTCACCTAGACGGGGGGTCGAGACTAACCCATCTCGATCAATCGGCTGTGTCGTCGGGTCAGACTGCCGACTGGGTGAGCTCCTGGAGGTGAAGGGCGTGCAGCCGGTACTGTGGGTGAGCAGCACATGCTACATGTGTGCTGCTACAAAGCGGTATGCGGGCTCGTACGTCAGTCATCTTAAGGGGAGCTATATCTTCCTGGTAGCCCTGGTGTTGTTTTTACACACCCCAAATTTGGGCTCCATGGTGGGTGGGGAGCCGGGAAGATGAATTTTATTTAGTAAAAACATGGATCCTATAGTTAATGTAGTCAATCCAGAGGGTGCGTCCTCGGACACCCTCAAGTTTTGTTGCAGGTCCCACAGGAACTGCAACGGAAAGAACATCAATATCAGCCCCAAGGTGGGGTGAAGGATAAGCCAGAGGAGTGGCAACAGCAGCGCCCACAGAAAAAGCGGATCAGTGGGGCTGAACAGAAAAGAAGGAGGAGGGCCCGTTTGGCGGCACAGGAGGGTGTAGTGGAAAAGGCTGGCCCTATGGCTAACCCATCCACGACACAACCTGGTGCCAATCAAACAACCTCCACTTCAAAACCATCTACCTCCGCCTCTAGGCCTGCAGAGGCCAAGACGCGGAGCATGAAAAGAGCTAGATCTGAGGCACCCCTCCGCAAGGTAGACCACGGAAGAGGGGCTGTCAGACTAGCACTAAACAGCCCGTCACTGACAGCTACGTGGAGGCAGCTGCTCGGCACCTCCAGGTGGCTGTCATAGACAAGAACAACCCTTGGGGTAAGATTACCAAGGCCCAAGCAGAGACCTTGCAATTAGCAATTGAGAAGGCTTTGGACGATCATCTGTTCGCTCTTCCCAATGATAGCGCTCCCCCGACCTTTAGGAGGTGGGCGTACTCGGGCGAGATCTTCCGGATCTGGTGCGAGGATGACCACTCCTAACATGGATTACGGAGGCGGTTGGCAACCTCCCACTACTGTGGGAGGCTGCACGCCTTACTGTCGTCCAGGTGGGACTGTTGCCTAGGCTACTGAAGGCGGCGCTGTGGATTCCGGGGCCCCCGGAAGACATGGATGTCGTCCAAAGGCGTCTACGTGTGCAGAACCCCTGGGCTGACATATCCAAGTGGTGCGTTTTCCACACCGCCACAAGAGATCAACCTCCAGGGAGGCTGATAGTCTTTGGCGTTGGGGAAGACGTGAGGGAGATTATCAACAGAAAGGAAGGCAAGCTACACTATAAGCTCACCTCACTAAATCTCAAAATACAAAAAGTGCAACCTGCCGCAGAGGCAGCTCAACCGGCTGCCGCGCAAAAGCAGGCTCAACCTCCACCTCCTGAGCAGCTACAGCGAGCTCCGCTCCTACAGCAACCTCAGGAGGCTGAGGTAGATGAACCATCGACTGCGTCAAGCAGTCAGATGGACACAGCAGACTCGGATCCGCTGCTAGTGGGATGGCTTGCGGAAGAGTATAGTAAAGCGTCGCTGGACAGCCCGCCCAGCGACCTTGATAAGCAAGTTTGACCCGTCACAGACCAATGGCGGGACTAAACTTTATACAATTAAACCTGCAACATTGCAGGGCGGCTGCAGCATCGTTATGCAGACACCTGAGCAATAACCAGGCCATTGCCCTTATCCAAGAACCCTGGGTGGCATGCTCAGGAATCTCGGGACTAGGGAGTCTAAATGGTACTATCTTTGCGGCTAGTAACCAACCTAAGCCTAGGGCATGCATCTACATACCCAGGCACATAAATGCCCTCCTCCTGCCACAACTGAGTGGCCGTGACGTCACAGCCGTACAGATCACATGCAGGCTGGGAGGAATTACTGACATAATCTTGGTTTCAGCCTATTTTCCAATTGACCATGACCCACCTCCTCCGGAGTTGATGGCAGTCATTGATCACTGTAATAGGCACAAAAGCATCTGATTATCGGATGCGATTCCAACGCGCACCATGTGGTATGGGGTAGCGCAGATACTAACCCCGTGGAAAACTACTACTGAGTATATATCGAGTAAGAATCTGGAGATACTCAACTGGGGCAGCGAACCCACGTTTTGACATCTCGCTTCCAGACAGTCATCGACTTAACCCTTGCATCGTCAGATATTTCAAGGCATATCTTGAACTGGCAGGTGACGCCTAAAGCGACACTGTCAGATCACAGATTGTTAAGTTTTAATTTAAAGGCAGCAGTAGCTGTCTGTAAAGAATACAGGAACCCAAAAGCGACCAACAGGTCTGTCTACCTAGACAGCTTGGAGCAACGCCTTTGACATCACAAGGTACTGACAACCCAAAAACTATAGAAGAGCTACAGAGATACTCGGTCTCTCTACAAAACTCCATCGTAGAGTCCTTTGAACAGGCATGCCCGGTCAGGACAGATTCTACTCGCTCCAGTACTCCATGGTGGGGCGCGGAGCTGCAGAAGCTGAAAAGACCCTGGGCAAACTGTTTAATAAGGCAAAGAACACCAGAAGTATGGCTGACTGGGAGGCATATAAAAGCCACCAGCGACTATACAAAACGACAATTAGAAAACGACAGAGAGACTCATGGAAGACCTTCTGTAACTCAGTCGAGTCTACCAATGCAATCTCTCGCATTAACAGGATCTTGTCCAAAGACCCTCGTCATCAACCATGCTGTCTGAAACGTGTGGATGGTACATACACAACCAACGAGGCAGAAACAGCGGAGTTACTCGCGGACACGCACTTTCCAGGCAGTGTCACACGACCTTTGTCTTACGGGTTGGATCAAGCCCAGCTCGGCCTAACGGGGCCGACTGGGAGGTTTCTAACCGGGTAGTGGATGAGAGAAAATTAAATGGGCTATCTCAACTCTCAAACCGTTTAAGTCCCCTGGAAAGGATGGCATCTTCCCGCCCTACTACAGTGGGGAGTGGAGAGGCTGACACCGTTCCTTGTGGTACTTTTAGGGGCTGTATTGCTTTTAGATACATCCCCAGCAGTTGGAGAGAGGTTAGAGTTGTCTTCATTCCTAAACCAGGCCGGAAGGACTACTCCCAGGCTAAATCCTACAGACCGATCAGTCTCACGTCTTTTTGCTAAAGACCTTGGAGAGATTGTGCGACAATGATATGAGGGAGAGGATAATGCTTTCTTATCCACTTCACCCAAATCAACACGCCTTTATACCAGGTAAATCAACGGAATCTGCCCTGCACGCTGTTGTAGGACGGATCGAAAAACCCTAGACAATAACATGTCCGCCTTAGGCGCATTTATTGATATTGAGGGTGCGTTCAGCGAAACTACTTTCGCAAGCATCGATAGAGCTCTACGGACACATGGAGCTGAGGACACCCTTCGGCAGTTTACCATGCAGATTCTGCAATGTCGACGGGTACACATAAATGTGGAAACCTCAGTAATTAGGGTGGTGGATAAAGGCTGTCCCCAGGGGGCGTGCTGTCACCGCTACTATGGAATTTAGTAGTGGACAGCCTTCTCAAACGTCTTAATGAGGCAGGTTTCTTCACGATAGGTTACGCCGACGACTTAGCTATTCTAATAGTCGGCAAATTCGAACAAGTGCTGTGTAATTTGATGCAAGCAGCACTAAGGATCACGGAGCTCTGGTGCTCCGACAACTTTTAACCATCAACCCCAACAAAACGGCGTTGGTGTTGTTTTCCAATAAAAGGAAGCTGACGGTAACTAAATTGCCAATGCTCTTCCAAACTTCCTGCCCTTATCAGCAGAAGTCAAGTATCTGGGCATTATACTTGATAAGAAGCTGAACTGGGCCAAACACCTACAAATGAAAACTAGCAAAGCCAACCAAGTGTTCTGGCAATGCAAACGTGCCATAGGCAAACTTTGGGGTCTCCACCAAAGGCTGTCCTGTGGCTATACATCATGGTAGTAAGGCCGATGCTCTGTTATGGCGCTGTAGTCTGGTGGCGCAGGACCAGACTGGCCCATACAGTCCAAGACCTTACTCATATCCAAAGGGTGGCTTGTCTAAACATTACAGGTGCATTGCGTTCCACACCTACTGCAGCCTTAGAAGCCATCTTAGGCCTCCTCCGCTGGACCTACATGTGGAGGAGGTGGCTTTGAGAGCGGCAATGAGGCTGCGGTTCAAAGGTCTATGGATCGATAAGGAGGCGGTGGTAGACACCACAACATACTAAGAGAGGCGGTGCGGAACACACCTATCTTGGGAGGAGTGGTTGATTCGATCGCACCCATAATCATTTCCAGGAGGCGCTTTGGGGTTTGTCTAAACACTGAGGACGCCTCCTTAACGGAGATCTCCATCTACACAGATGGCTCCAAAACAAATGAAGGTACCGGGCAGGCATTTTCTCCGATGACCTAGACCTTCATGAAAGTGTTGCGCTGGGCAGGCTGGTAACTGTCTTCCAAGTGGAGGTCATAGCCATTATGCACGGCGCTAACGCCATACTGGAACGTGGAATCCAGAACAAAGCTATACGCATCTTGAGCGATAGTAGAGCAGCTCTTCTGAGCTTAAACAAGCAGAAGCTTCTCTCGGGGTGGTATACCAATGCCATCGTGTTCTCGAGCTCGTTTCTGATACAAACGCCCTTGAACTGGTTTGGATCAAAGGGCATTCACGAGTACATGGTAACGAACAGGCAGATTCTTTGGCGAGGCAGGGAGCGGCTCGGGGTTTTGTCGGCCTTGAGCCATCGGTTGCTATTGCGCCATCTGTGGTGTTCTCCATGATAAGACAAATAACCCACCGCCGTCACAAGGATAGGTGGGCTTGTACATCAAGCTGCCGGCAGGCAAAATGTTTATAAGGTCTCCCATGACCAAAATAGAAAAATTTGTCATACGCTTGCCAAGACAGAAACTACGGCTACTAGTAGGTATTCTGTCCGGGCATTGCACTTTAAGGAAGCACCTGCACAGGATGGGTCTGATCAGACAACCCCACCTGTCGCGGTTGTCAACAGGAGGATGAGACGGCGGAACACATTCTGTGCACCTGTCCGGTACTCGCCCGACTTCGAGGATCCATGCTGGGGGACTTTTGGCCCGAGAAGGCCGGAATTCGAGACACCCCTGGTCCGACATCCTCAAATTCACCTGCAAGGTCGGGTGGTTGAGCAATGAAGGACCAACCTAGGGCAAGGAAGGCAGCACAATGGGCCCACCAGGAGGCCTAAGTGCGCGTGGCTTTAAGTCACCCTTCCCAAGTTAATCAATCAATCAACGTTACCACTGGAGAAGATAAAATTTGAGTAATGAAACTTGAGAAACACCCAAGCAGAGTTATGTTATAGAAGTGATAAAAATAATTTTTTTGGAAACCCATTTTTAGGTATAACACTTTTAGAGTGGTAATTTCATGCTGTTTAACTTATGAGTATTGTTGTATTTCTTTTGTAAGACGCAAATTGTGTCTCTAGATTAAAATTTATTGTGTACCATTTTCTTTCAGGATCATCGCAACAGGAGTTGAAGTAGATACTTTCAAGAGGTTTCCAGCAATGTTGTTTTGTTTAGCGTGAATATTTTTTAGATAGTCACTATAGCCTATGAGTTTCTACATTTTCTAACAGGGTGCTTTAGATATTTATTATCCATATAGATGCAGTGGCGCTCAATCTTTCCCCTTTTCGATTCCTGTTTATAGTTGAGTTTACTTTACATCCACGCTCATTCTCATTGCTCACCCTTGGGGTAATTCCCAGTCTATGTCGTGAATATTGTGAAACACGTGAGTCTATTCGAAGTGATAATTTTAAGAATAAAGTCCTATCAAATAAATATCGCTTCACTGACGCCCAACGTCAAAGTCATAGTATTGGCGTGTCCGACTCGCATAAAAAAAATTAAACAGAGAAAGAAACAAAGAAAGTTTTAAGATGCTCGACTAATTATAGTGGTGCGGGAGTGGCATCCTGTAGAAGAAATGATAATAGTAATAATAATAATAATCATAATAATAATAATAATAATAATAATAATAATAATAATATCAATATCAATATATCAATATCAATAATCTTTATTCATTTTTATATAGTACATTCACCTTAAGCTAGCCGTAGCTGCTTGACAAGGTGTACACATAAAAAAAATAGTATCTATTTACAGCATTGTTGCTTTCCTATTCTTACCTTTGCAATATTTTGTTATTTTTGAAAATGTGGCAATTGTGTGTTTTGTAATTAAGGAAAGCATTACTTCTAAATTACCAATTAATAATACTAACTATATTTAATTAACTTAACTAATTCAGTATTTTGACTCAACCCTCCTATGTATATTACTAGATCTAAATATAAACCCAAGAGAAAAAAAAATATAATACATTCTGCTATAAATCGTAATTTAACGATTTAATTAATTCAATTTCAGAAAAACTAAACTAATCCAAACAAAACTGAACTAAACTCAACTAAATTAAACTACACTAAACTAAACTTAACTAAACTTCACTAGACTTCACTAAACTTAACTAAACTTAACTAAACTTCACTGAACTTAACTGAACTTAACTAAACTTAATTAAACTTAACTAATCTCACTAAACTAAAACTAATTAATCTAAATAATCTATAATAATAATAATAATAATAATAATAATAATAATAATACAAATTAAACCTTTGGAATGGCTGAAATACAAAACAAACTACTTTACAATATTTATTTACCCTGACACGCTTCTTCTCTTGTCGTAATTAAAGGGCTTCAAACCAGTTCATCTCAGCAATCCATTCGATATTATCCCCTACACGGAAAACGGCTATTATGGATAGATTTCGTGTGCTTTCAGTTTTCTAAATTTATCACATTTTATTTAGCCTTCCTCTATACTATCTTAAAAATACGTATTAAACTTTTTCATATCAATGAAATTTTAAAAATAAAAACCTCTTCCGACCCCATCGCTGGGGTAGCTAGATATCCTTTTACAAATTTACCTACCTGGACCTATATCATGAATAACTTCAAATAAAATTTTACTTAAACTTATTTAAACTGAAATATAAATACACCTACTCTAACCTTAAAGAAAATCAAATCTAGTGTAGCATTCTACTGGTCAGGCATTATTATCAAAGATCAAAGAAGAAAATAAATTCATAATTACTACTATCATACCATTGTTGTAGTATACAAGATTGATTTATACGACATTTGAAAACGTAAAATTTGGAAATGTTCGTTACATCAAATATTTATTTTTCGTTAACCGTTCCAATGTCTATTTAAAAAACTAAATTTTTACTCGTATACTAACAATAAATTTACTAATACAGTTTATACTTAAAATCAATATACACCAATTCCGTCGCTAATTCAGTTCAACAAAAAAATTACTTTCACTTTAGAGTTCAATGAAAGAATCTTTAATCTACCCCATAAAGTATATTAATGTAAAAGCTATTTTGAGAAATTGAATTTACATTAAAACTGCAAGTTAGAATATATATTGCAAAACGTGACAATTGCTTCGGCCGCTATAAAGGCTCATGAGACCGATTATCAACAAAACATAAAAATATTAAGTTGACTAATTAAATAGCATACGTATAGATACACAAATAAAGAAAGCCCTTAAATAGAACACTTATCAATAGCAGTCTTAAAAATAATATTAATTACATCATAGCTTGTTTAATGTACTGTTAAATGTGCCATCACTATCAAGTGATGACACGAGAAACGAATTAACATTGATTGCAATTTTTGTTTTTATAAACATTAGATTTTTATGGTGTGCAACAGCCGAGAAGAAAATGGTATAAATTAAGAGCGTACAACTCTTAATAACTACATAGAATTGAGTGAAGGTGGCTCGAACTGGTTACATTAGGCTTTATAACACTCCCTATTGTTTGTTAATTAATAGATAAATAATCCATTCTGAAAGAACCTGCACCTTGACGACGTTCTAAAATACTAGAACAGGTAGAATGGCTTGCGCATTTCAACGAGCAAAAAAGCCGAACTATAGGTTTAGGCAAATTAGTGGGGTCTTTAGTGAGGAACCAGACTAAGACAGGTCCCCGAGAGAGGGCAACAGCTTTTTCGGTACTTAGAGTGGCAGAGACCATAGGGATCGGTGTGACATTCTAAGACACACTACTAGGATGTGGAAGGCAACGAGAAACCACCACATTACCTCCTAAGTACATTGAGAGAAATTATTAAACATTATGGCATCCTCTGGGGTAAAAAATTCTGGAGGTAAAATACTCCCCTATTCGGATCTTCGGGAGAGGACTACTTTAGGGATGTGATCCGAAAGAATAGAAAAAGATACGTGAACATTCTGCGAGTCGGAGCGCGGAATGTCAGAAGTATGAAACAAGTAGGTAAGCTAGAGAACCTGAAACTCGAAATGGATAGGTTAGCACTAGACATAGTAGGAATTAGCGAAGTCCGTTGGCTAGAGGCGGGAGATTTTTGGATTGGAGACTTCAGGGTAATTCATACAGCATCAGCGGAAGGAAATTCGGGTGTGGGGATAGTTATGCGAAAAAAGATAGGACGACGTGTAGAAAACTACTTACAAAAGAACGAAAGGGTACTCATGGTTAGATTTGAATCTAAACCAGTAAATACAGTAATAATACAAGTATACATGCCCACCTCTAGCTACAGTGAGGAAGAGGTAGAAGCGATCTGCAAAGACATACTAAGATACGTAAAAGAACATGAAAATTTAATAATTACGGGGGATTTTAATGCAGTGGTAGGTGAGGGTAGAGAAGGAGCGGTAGTAGGTTTATTTGATTTAGGCACGAGAAATGACAGGGGAAATAGGTTAGTAGAATTTTGCGATAAGAACAACTTAACCATCACAAATACATTATTTCAACATCATGTTAGAGGATGATACACGTGGAAGATGCCAGGAGATATAGGAAGATATTAAATAGATTACATTATTGTTAGACAACGGTTTAGAAATCAAGTAAAAGACTGTAGAAGCTACGCGGAAGCAGATATAGACACTGACCACAACATCGAAATTATGAAGGCTGCACTTAAATTTAAAGATCTGAAAAAGAGGAACGGAAAAAGGCACTTTGAGTTTGAGAAGCTAAAAGATAAAGATATCCACGAAAGATTTAAAAAAAGTCAAATGAATTGCTGAAAGCTATCGGGAAAATTTCCGATAAAGGAAGTAGAGACAGAATGGAATAACATTAAAACCAGCTTAGACATGGCGGCCAGAAATATCCTGGGGTATACACAAAAAGAAAATAAGAAACCATGGTTAACAAAGGATATACTGAATTTAATAGAAGAAAAACGAAAATAGATCAGACGAAACAGAAATACAAAGTCATAAAATGAGAAACTATTCGAAAATGCAGGAAAGCTAAAGAACAATGGATTGATGAAAAGTGCAAAGAGGTACAAACTAAGATGGAAATAGGAAAGACAAACGAAGCATACAAATTAATTAGAATGAATTTTAGGGATATAAAACCATATAGCAAAAATAGAAGGGATGCGAAAGGAAAAGTCATTATAAAAAATGTAGAGAAAATAAACTAGATGGCAAAAATATACCGAGAATTTATATTCAGGAGAGAAATTAACAGTATTAGAACAGGAATCAGACATTGAAAATAGTAACCTGGGATATCCTGTACTTAGAGATGAGTTTGAGTTAGCATTAAAGATTCTGAAAAATGGTAAGGCACCGGGTACAGATAAGGTGCAAGCAGAAACTCTAAAAGCTGCTGGACAAGCAGAAACAGAACGTCTTTTCCGACTTGAAAGCTATATGTATGAGACAGACGAGATACCCAAAGATTTTAAACGTAACATCATAGCAACTATACAAAAAAAAGCGGTGCCAATAGATGTGAAAATTTTCGAACAATAAGCTTGACAGCACACGTTTCAAAAATATTAACTAGAATTGTACAAAGACGAATGGAAAAAAGAGCTGAAGATATACTGGGATAAGCTCAATTTGGGTTTAGGCAAAACAGGGGAACACAGGAGGCTATTTTAGCTCTGAGGGTGATAATAGAGAAAAAAATAAAGAAGGGGGAAAGCGTATGTATGTATATATATATATATATATATATATATATATATATATAAGATTGGAATGAGTTTTAGGGATAGACGGATAGTACATTGCTTATACAAAGAACAAACAGCGGTAATAGAATTAGAGCAAGAAAGTAGAGAAGTAAATATTAGAAAAGGGGTGAGACAGGGATATGCCTTATCCCCATTAATTTTTAACTTGTACATAGAAGAGGCAATGAATACTGTCATATGCAGGAAAACATTTGGAATTAATATGCAGGGACGAAAGACTGATATGCTTAGATTTGCAAATGATACAGCGGTATTAGCATCTATCAAAGAAGAGTTAGAAGCTGCTCTTAATGAAATGGAAACAGTTCTAATGGAGAGATACGGTATTAAATTTAACAAAAATAAAACTAAAGTACTATTATGCAAAAGACGGGAAAATAAATCAAAAACAAGAATACAAATAGGTAACGAGAACTTGCAAGAGGTTAAGAATTTTTGCTGCTTAGGAAGTCAAATAACGCAAGATGGAAAAAGCACAAACAATATAAAACAAAGATTAGCACAACGTCGTGCTACATTTAACAAAAAAAGCAACTACTATGTTCAAAGACCACAAACATAGAAACAAGAAAAAGAATGCTTAAAACATATGTGTGGAGCACAGCACTGTATGGCTGTGAAGCCTGGACAGTAGGAGAAGCGGACAAGAAATAGGTAGAAGCCTTTGAAATGTGGTGCTACAGACGTATGATGAAGATACCACGGACAGACAAAATTAAGAACAACGAGGTACTAGAAATGGTAGGGGAAGAAAAAAGTAAGTGGAAAACAGTAAAAAATATGAGAGATAGGATGTTAGGCTGCATACTAAGACATGAGGGAATAGTGCGGAATATATTAAAAGCAAAGATAGGAAAAAAGAGAAGGAGAGATAAACCTAGGTTAGACTACTGCAGACCGATAGTGAAAGATGTAGGCTGTGGAAATTTCAGGGAAATGTGTAGGCTAGCTCAGAATAGAAATCAATGGAGGTACGCTTCCAACCAGTTGCAAAATAGAAAAACTAGTGACAAAAATAATAACTGTACTTAAAAACATGGTGATTATCTCAACTTATGTTAATTGTGCGAAAGGATTTATTTTAAAATTATTAATACGGCAAACGTCTAAGTGTTGGGGTATCCTTGGCAGCCACAAGCTGCTTAACTTTCTTCACATACCACTGAGTCTTGGTGAAATAGGGCATATAATTATAAAACAATAGAAGGAAATCGAGCTGTATATTGGTTACGGGTGGAGCATTGGGGACGTGGCCGCAAGTATAGCGGCCCTAATTCAAATTATAATGTATATTGGTTAGGCCGCTTCGTGGCGTTGTGGTATGTGTATGACTACTACGCCCAAGGTCCCGGGTTCGAATCCCGACACGGTCCGCTTGACAAATGTTAGGCGAGCATTTTTCACAAAAATACACCCTCGTTCGGATGATAGGTAAAATGGAGGTCCCGTGTGTGAGTGTTGTCACGCACGTTAAAGATCCCTACCTTGCTTGGAACAGCAAGGGTTCGGCAAAATTCCAAATTTTCCAGGTAAAAAAAACTCGCTTCCTGGCCAATGTAGTACCTTCGGGTGGAGCATTGGAAAATCAAATGTAATGTATATTGGTTGTTGTGAAAATTGCAGGGAATGGTGTAGGCTAGCTCAGAACGTAAATAAGCTGAGGTACAAGTCCAACCAGTCTCAAGATGTAAAACCCAACGACGAAAAATAAGTGCTCTTAAATCTGATGATTATTATAAACAACTACAGGTGTTGGTTGTGAAATATTTCCAACTACTGTTGATTGTGCAAAAAGACAAATTGGAAAAACTATTAATTCGACATAGGTTCAGGTGCTGGGGGAACTTGGCAGCCAAAAGCTGCTTACCTCCCTTCCCATACCACTGAATATCGGGGAAATAAGGTAAATAACTGTAAAACAATAGAAAGTAACCGAACTGCATCAAACAAGAAAGAACAGCAGCTATGTTCAAAAACAACGAACATAGATACAAGAAGAAAACTGTTCAAAGCATAGTGTAGAGCACAGCACAGTACATCTATGAAATAGGGGCAGTAGGAAAAGCAGACACATAGAGATAGAAGCCTTCTGAATGTTGTGCTTCAGATGTTTGAGGATGGTGTAGCATGGGCAGACAAAGTTAATAACAAATAGGATGTAGAAATAGTAGAGGAATAAAGGTATCTGTGGAAAATAAGGAACAGGAGAAATAGAAGGACAGGATACGTTCTAGGGCATTTCTGAGGAATAGTACGGGATATACTGCAAACAGAGATAGGAAAAGATAGGTAGAGTTAGACCTAGATCAGACTTTTGCACACAGATAGTGATAGATGCAGACTGTGTAAATTTTAGGGAAATGTGTAGGTTGGTTCAGACTAGGAAACAGAGAGGGTACGCGTCCAACCAGTTCTAGGACTGAAGACCTAATGATGATGATGAGATAAATAATGTAATTTAATCACAAGATAAGATATAATTTTTTAAAAATATTATTGTATGAGCCCGGTTTGTGAATCAAAATATAGGAAACGCCATAAATGTCAATATTGAATAAAATGTACGAAAAACACAGAATAGTAGTGAGGTACAGAGTATAAAAACAAGTCAAAGTAACAAAGTGTGAGATTATGTTTGATTTTTATTGGATTTTAGAAAAGAGCAGTTACGTTACTAATGTCCTAAGGAGAAGCATCATTCAAACAATTAATATTCTTATTGTGTAAAACGGATTGTATTTCGAAACTATCAATAAGAACAAACTTCCAGAATGAATTGGTGGAATTTAGCAATTTACAGTCTGTTGAGTAAATGTAAATTGTATATAAGATGTTGACCAAAAGCAGATTTAATATCGGATTGGTTCCTATTATGATATTGAAGTTTGAGAAAACGTAGATGTTCTTGTCTCTTGTTCTATTGGAACGCTTGATCCTACCTATGTATAATGTTATCAAGTTTACACGAGGTACATGTGAGCTGATATACATCACTTTGGTCGAGATAATTTATAGAATCTTTGATGTGACATAGTATTTTCTTAATTGAGTTTGAAATTGTGAAAAAAATATTCAAATTTTTGTTTTTTAGTATACTTGCGATTCTGTACGATAAATTGCCAATAAAAGATATTGAAAAATATTTTTTATTTACGTTTTAGGTAAGAAAAAAATAGAAACGAGAAAACCCTGGGTAACAAAAGAGATATTAGGTTTAATAGAGAATAGAAGAAACTTAAACCTTTCAGAGAATTAATTGGATAGTGAAAGTAAGCAAAAATATAATAGAGTTAGAAAGATAGTACATGAGTGTAGAAAAGCTAGAAATAAATGGATGGAGGAGAATTGTAGGGGAATACAAAATGATTTGAGAGTATGTAGGACAGACAGGGCTTACAGGACAGTTAAAAAGTTTTTTCGGGGAAGATAGGAAAAAGTATAACGGTATTAAAGATGAGAATAATGAGCTTCTAATAAATAAAGTTGAGGTAGCAGATAGATGGATAAGATATTTAGAAGATTTATATAAGGGAGACGATATGGATGAGTTAGAGAACGACCAAGAAGAGGATGTAGAAATAGGGTTCTCAATATTAAGCGAGGAATTTGAAAGAACTATTAGGGATCTTAAACTAAATAAAGCGCCGGGGATACACTATATACCCCCAGAATTAATAATATATGTAAGTCAAACAACTTTAGACAGATTATATGAACTAGTAAATATATGACACAGGTGAGGTCCCAATATATTTCGAAAAAAATATTATTATCCCAATCCCAAAAAAGTCAGGAGCTGATAGGTGTGAGAATTTTAAAACGGTTAGTTTAACATCCCACACTTTCAAAATACTAACAATAATAATTAAAAATAGAGTAGAAACTTTGACTGACAATTATATAGACGAAGACCAATATGATTTTTGTAAAGATAGAGGGGCTAGAGAACCGATACTAATGATTAGAGTAATTATCGAAAAAAAGGTTACAAAAAAATAAAAAGACTCATTTCGCGTTTGTAGATTTAGAAAAAGCATTTGATAGGGTTAATTGGTCTGTTATGTTCAAGGTTTTGCGAAAAATAGGAATCTCTCATAGAGATAGAAAAATTATTTACAGTCTATATAAAAACCAAAGCGTAGTAATTAGATTTGATGAAATAGGAAAGGAAGCTAAGCTTAGAAATGGTGTTAGACAGAGCTGTATACTATCTCCCTTGATTTTTAATGTTTATATTGAGAAAGCTTAAAAGAAGTACGTTTGTGTTGAAATACGTGAATACCACCGTTGTCAGTTTTACAAAAAAACGGGTTATGTAAAGTAATATTGATTTATTTTCACTCAAATTAATCGACCCACTAAGTTTTAAAATTCGAGATAGGCCGTGTTCTACCCCCGTACCTGTTTAAAATGAATTTTAAATGTGTAAATCTACTTTGCATGCAAGCGCCATCTACTTTATTCTAATTTGGAATGGACTACAGCTGCTGGTATTAAATTTCCCAAACTACTGAAAGGTATTTAGTTAAAAAAGTAGTAAATTTGGTAACGCAGCATTGAAATTGAACAATGTTTTAGTTTGCACATATTAAAATATTTAAAATACACTACCGATTAATCTCGTTAAATATAAATACTTCATCTTTATATATATATTATATATATATATATATATATATATATATATATATATTATAGCCTTTTTCTAATTATGGGATTTTATTTAACGAGAATTTCCAATAATCGAATAGAGCCCACGGCAAGTTCTGATGGAAAATGGCCCAAAGTTGTGGAAATCTCAAAGGCAAAGCGGCTAGTCGAACTATATGCTCTGGGTGGAACATGAGCTGTGGGTCGGGGTTGGATTGCGACCAAAAATATGAAGAATAAGGCGCCACCGTATTTTTCTATACAGAGAAGACCTTACTCAAGTCCCTTGTACAAGGCGAATGCGGAAACCTTTATTCTATAACCGCTATACAGTTTATTAAAGACAACATAGTCCCTAAAGTTTCTTACCTTATGGCTCGAGTTTGACCTTAGTAATTCACTGCTACACCTGTGAACAGATTAAACAAAGAATAGCACTGTTTGTGCACCTATACTCAAAAATTTTAAAATTCAAATGGAATCAACTTTCATTCATCCTAATTAAAAAGAATAGTCTTGTTCAAAAATAAAAATCTATTCCTCTAGTATTCAAATATGTGTTTTTTTTTACAAAATATCCTTTTTTTTATTATATTTTGATTAATTGAATTTGTGAAAATTATTTACAAAGGCACTGGATATAGTCAGTACCAATCAAGTTAAATGTGGTTATTTCTGTAAGAAATAACTAGCCAATGTTTATTAACAAATTGATAAAGCATAAAGTTGCTTTCTAAACTGTTACTTACTGATAACAAAAATGTTAGTTTGGGTAGATCTACCATAACCTTACAATACATAATTCCAAATAGTTATTAATGAAATAGCAAACATAGAAGTTTAATTTCTAATTTTTCTTAAATAGAAGAATTTACTTTCTCTAACACGTAATGACATTTTCCGTAGTTTTACTGAATTAATAAAAGAATTAGAAATGTAAAAGTTACAGATTCCTATTGCTTAATATTGAAAAATATATTTATAGTCTGTCCTTGACCTATTTTGAAGTTTAAATAATTTGATTAAACAAAAAAATTATCTAATTACTATGTCCACAGTTCAGCTAATATACGAAAACAAATTTCTACATACCAGAACTCCGTCTGACTAAAAAATACCTGCTAGGAAGCTTACGTCAGCATTAAAATAAGGAAATCTCCAATTTAGAACAAATAACTTTTCTGCTTACTGAAACTCCACATTACTCGGCATCCATTTTAAGTAATTAAATTTCGCCAGGTCCACACTTGAACAAAGCGTAAACTCCTATATTTTCTTCTTGCTTTTAATTAAAATTACGTTAAACCAGACTCCTGATTACCAATCTGCATGTTAATTTAAAGTTGCTTTATGTATAAATTAAACCACGAAAATTATCAAACGTTGCATGTTAATTTAAATTGAATACTATATGTAAAATTGCATGTTATATATAAAGTTGCACTGAAAATCTTTACTTAATATGGTTACAGAATCAAATTTTACTTACTGTTACCACGGCTCTTCAATCAAAAAAATTTCACGTCAGAGATGACATTTTTTCCTCTAAGAACAACTTAAATCGTACGTGCTTCCAACACGAAAAAACAGCAAAAACCATTGTCCTCGGATTCAAGGAACAACTCCACCTGCTTTCACCACAGCTGTATTGGAAGTGTTGGGGTTAAGCGAGTTGCTGCCCGGCAACAAAATTCCTTCACAATTTCTTAATAGATGGAGCTCTAGGAATGATACTAAATGAAAACTTTATTTTGTCACCGTGGAAATTAAATTTTAATTTGAATTGAATGCTAATATTTTATTGGGCAATACGTAATATTTAATTAGTGGATTGTGTAGCATTATTATGCATTATATTGTTTATTATTAAATAAATAGATTAATTATATGAACACATCTAGATAGGAAATAAAATTGTTACACTATAAAAGACAGGTTATTTGCAGTCCGCAATAAGAAATTGTGTAGAACAATATATAAAATAAGATGTATCTGTAAACAAACTCTATGAAAGTAATAGAGTCTATTGACGAATACAAATCGGGCTGGTAGTTATATAGCCATTAACAAAACATTAGCTTATTACTTCATAGGGGAGGAAACATCCACTGACCGACGGTTTCGGCTTTATTAAGCCTCCTCAAATGGCCACACGTACTTGTATAGCCATCTATAGAATTTACTATGTAGTTTCGGTTCAATTCTGTACTTCCACACTTTAGTAGTGTTGGTGTTTTATCACCTGATGGCGGTTTTATTTACTTTTGCCATAGTACAGAGATTGTTCTCGAGAGATTATAACCAGTACTAATAGCTTCGATTACTTCATAGTTGGTTCATGGTAAACTATTTCACTCTGATTGGAGGCTTAATAAAGCCGAAACCGTCGGTCAGTGGATGTTTCCTCCCCATGAAGTAATAAGCTAATGTTTTGTTAATGGCTATATAAATCTATCCAGCCCGATTGGTGTAATTCGTCAATAGATCTCTATTACTTTAGCTATAGAAGTAATTGTTTTACCAGATACATCTTATAATATATATATATTATATATATATATATATATATATATTATAATTAAAATTGCTGTGATTATTTTAGATCCCAAGCGTTTGGTTTGCTGTCATAAAATTGCTGTGATACTCACCCCTTATTCCTTTATTATTTTAAGGCCTTATGTTATGAAATGTTAAATTAGGTTTTACCCCGAATGGATCTTAGTGAATCAAATAAAGCAATTCTATAATACACAATATAATGATCGATAATATTTACAACTCTCAAAATTTTTCCTTTTTACAGAATACCTACATATACCAGATTTATGGTTTTTGAAAGTCAGCAAAAATATCTTTTACTTATTCAGGGACCTTCGAACGTTCCAAGATATCTATTCCCTTGTCATAAATTGTTAAGTGACCTTTTTTGTTGACTCTTACAAATACACAATGTGATAAATATTAAATTAAAAACAGTTTTCAATAATAAAGTGTATTAAAATTGCTAACCTGGAATGGCTTCTGTAATTCCTTCCTAGTCTGTGATCTGCATCCACTTCCTGTGTCCTCTTTCCTTATTACTGTGCATGCCCCATAAATTGTTTCCAATTAAAAACGTACCAAGTCAAAATATGCCCAAATTAGAATACTTTGATTTTTAAGCTATCTCCAAGGTTTGAGTATGTTCAAAGTTCGAAGTCCCAAATTAAAATCGACTTAAATATCTCAAATTAGAGCCATCTCAATCAAAATATGTCTCCAATTAAAAGTCGAAATTGAAAAGTCTATATTAAAAGCCAACATTAAAGTCCAGATAGAAATTAAAAATCGATATTAAAATCCAGATTGAAATTAAAAGCTATGTTTCATTAATATTAGAAAAGGATTTAATTCTTAATGCGGAAGTTGTATTTATTTATTCTACGACCCCCGACTTAACCTACCCTAAGCTACCCTATTATCATAGCATATATATATATATATATATATATATATATATATATTTAGATAAGATGTTATAAATTTCTTGGGATGATTTTGGTCAAAATAAATAATATAAATTTTGTTCATATAACGTTTGGCAACACATTTTTGCCATAATCATAAGTCATAATAAATAAATAAGTCAATCAATTCAAACATGATAACACATTAACTGTTGTTCATAAATATAATAATTTAGTTAATCGACAAGACACTATTCATTACATGAAATATAAAACAATAAACGCTGATAAACACTAGATCTCGATGATAAATAGCATATCATTGACACAACTAACATAGATGTTTTAATAATAAAAATAAAAGTTCAATTATTGATTATAAACGAGAATATACTCAAATTCCATATCTTGTTATTATAGAGCTGCGTCTTTAGTATTGGAAGGATTCACAAGAAAAGCGTTTGTATAATTTTCTTCAGTTTCCATAATTTTAAGTTATATACTACACGGATTTGTATGCCATTCATGATTCTAGCTCAACAACATGTTCATTTACCAATGTCTATCTCGAGTTTACATTTCTATTGCGTTTAACTCACTGATTAGTTTGTCATTACTGAGCATAAAATGCATTGATTTATAATATCACATTGTGTAATAGTTACCTAATTTACAAATTTAAAATTTTAACAAAAATGATTTCATATATATAAATGTAACTTGCTTAGCTATTTATTAATACAGTAATAGTTTTTAATCATAAATATTTTATTATAATTACAAATGATATAATCAAAATCATTCTATAAACAGATATGACAACTTTGTTATTACTACAAATTACAAATGATATAATCTAAGCTGCTACAAAATCACAGTAAAGATTACTGTAACAATGTAGTATATAAGATCAAATGCAGTTGCTTGCTCAGTTATGTGGGACAAACTAATCAGTGGTTACGCAAAGAATGACACAACATCGCAGTGACGCAAAACTTGGTAAAACAATTGCGCCTTAGCTAGACATGTGTATGCCACCAAACACAATCCGGAGTATAACCAAGTTAAAATTATGGAAACTGAAGAAAATTATAAAACCCTTGTTCTGGATTCCTTCCACATACTCAAAGACGCCAGTCTATAAATAACAAACAAGATATGGAAAATTTAACATAGATATTTCAGTTTTTATATCAATAATATTTGTCTAACTTTTATTTTATCTTAAAACATCTATGTTAGTCATGTGTCATATATCTATGCCAATTTATCAATCGAGATCTAGCAGTTTTAACTATCAGTTTATTGTACCTACTTCAATTAAATGAAGTAGTGTCACTGTCATTAACTAAATTATTATATATTTATGAACAACAGTTAATGTCAAGTTATCATGTTTGTAATTGATGACTCATCTTTATTTTATAGACTATGATTATGAAGACTTTTCGTTTGAAAGTTAAAAACGATAACATCAAAATTTAAATTATAATTTATCTTGACAACAAACTATCCCAAGAAATTTCCATTTATCTTATCTAAATAATATTTAATAAAGGTCATTAAAGTATAAAGAATTATATATATATATATATATATATATATAAACTTATAATTCAATTTATATGGGATTGCAGCAAATTAAGAAAGTCTACTCTTTTTTTTTCTTTAACTCAAGCTTTCGAGATTTTATTTTTCTCTTCTTCAGAAGTAACTAAATAAATACAATGGTAAACAAATAAATACATTTTAAAAGTTAAATACTTACGAATGTGAGGTTTGACTTAGATTTAAAATATTAATTTTAAATTACAAAAATATGTTTCAGAATTTTGAAGGTAAAAGTAAGTGTCAATGTCAATGGGTACTACAAGATTAAAATTAGTGATACAAAAATAATAATTCCTTGGATAAATTTTAAACATTAAACAAGTATTAAAATAATTAATTAACTAACAAACATAAACTAAAACGCAAGAGTATGTACGTCTGTATGAGAAATTTGTACAAGTAGTAGGAAGACGTAGAAGCAATAGAATCACATTCATTTTATCATATAAACATATATAAATGTATAGAAATACATATATGTGTGTGCATGTATACATGCAAACAATTCACATACAAAAAATAAATAAAACAAAAAAGAAAGAACATGTGCAAGAATACACGTAAGTATAAACGTAAACATACAACCAACAGACACACAAACACCAACAAACAAACACACAACACACATACACATACACAGACACATAAACAAAACAAAAAACAAAACTAAGAATATAAGCACTAATGAGATTTAGTAATTATGTCTGTGGTACAGTTCTTGTTCTTATTTTGGTAATTTACGTTAAAGATTCTTTTGAATTTGCGCAATACATTAACAACTTTAATATTCCAAATGGATACATTCTAATTAGTCTGGACATTGTATCGTTATTCACAAATATAACTTCAAGTCGTGCTATTTCAAGCATAAGTAATAAATGGGACATTATTAAAAACCACTGCAAAATACCACTTCAAAATTCATAGAACTTGTTCAATTTATTTTCGATTCAAATTATTTTTCATTCCAAGGCAGATTTTACAAACAAATTACAGGCACACCTATGGGATCTATTATATCACCCATAATAGCACAGTACGTCATTGATGAATTATTAGACACCTGTTTAACCAAATTACCGTTCACTGTGCCATTTTGTAAGAAATTTGTTGACGATTTGATTTGTACCATACCATACAATGCACAGGACATCATACTAATTACTTTCAACTCCTACGATGAACATATACAATTCACAGTTGAAAGTGAAACAAACAATTCTGTGCCTTTTCTAGATTTAAAAGTGATAAGAAACGATACAACCATCGTAACAGACTGGTACAAGAAACCAATATCCTCTGGAAGATACCTAAACTATATGTCATACCATCCCATGTTTATGAAAATTAATACTATTTTGAATTTAAAAACAAGAATACTGAAATTATCAAATCAATCCTTTATCGATAAAAATTTAAAAGCCTTTATGAAATATTACAAAAGAATGGTTATCCTAGAAGATTTCTAACAAAACTCCTATATAATACACCTATCAAAAAACATCCAACACCGCATACACAACAAGAAGAAACCAATAACCTAACAGAAGTTCATAATCTCTCAAAATACGTAAGCTTACCATATATCAGTGATCTAACGAAACGAATAACATCTATAATCAAAAATCCTACAATTAAAATTGCACTAAAAAATGTCAAATTAAGCAGAAGTCTTTACACTAAAATCAAAGATGTTACTTCAAAAGAACTAAAATCTAACATAGTCTACAAAATTCCTTGTTGTAACTGTATTCAAAGTTATATTGGCCAAACGTCAAGGACGCTCCATCAACGAATTACTTCACATAAAAGTGATACCAGAAGAAATGTTAATTCTTCAGCACTTTCAACGCATGTTATAGAAACAGGCCACAAAATGAACTATACTGATGCAGTAATTTTAGATGTAGAAAAGGACACTACAAAAAGGAAATTCATAGTAATGGTTAGAATTGCACAAGAACCAGAAGCACTAAATTTAAAGAAAGATATAGATAATCTTAGCTGCATATACGCGTATCTACTGGAAATAGACACCAAAATAAGAACAAGAACTGTACCACAGACATAATTACTAAATCTCATTAGTGCTTATATTCTTAGCTTTGTTTTTTGTTTTGTTTATGTGTCTGTGTATGTGTATGTGTGTTGTGTGTTTGTTTGTTGGTGTTTGTGTGTCTGTTGGTTGTATGTTTACGTTTATACTTACGTGTATTCTTGCACATGTTCTTTCTTTTTTGTTTTATTTATTTTTTGTATGTGAATTGTTTGCATGTATACATGCACACACATATATGTATTTCTATACATTTATATATGTTTATATGATAAAATGAATGTGATTCTATTGCTTCTACGTCTTCCTACTACTTGTACAAATTTCTCATACAGACGTACATACTCTTGCGTTTTAGTTTATGTTTGTTAGTTAATTAATTATTTTAGTACTTGTTTAATGTTTAAAATTTATCCAAGGAATTATTATTTTTGTATCACTAATTTTAATCTTGTAGTACCCATTGACATTGACACTTACTTTTACCTTCAAAATTCTGAAACATATTTTTGTAATTTAAAATTAATATTTTAAATCTAAGTCAAACCTCACATTCGTATGTATTTAACTTTTAAAATGTATTTATTTGTTTACCATTGTATTTATTTAGTTACTCCTGAAGAAGAGAAAAATAAAATCTCGAAAGCTTGAGTTAAAGAAAAAAGAGTAGCTTTCAGTTGGAAGTTTATTATATCCGGCTGCACAAGCAAAGGGGGTACTACAGTAAATTTATAGACAACGACAAGGGACGAAAACTACATAGCAATATATATATATATATATATATATATATATATATATATATATATATATATATATATATTACTCATATTTAGACCAGGGTAGAAAATTAAATAATCAAATCAAATAATTTTAATTACCGTGTATAAGGAATTTCATTAAATAATACGCTTTATTAAAGCCTTGAAGCATAAATAAACTCGGTCGTTTCAGTAAAGTAAGAAATTTAAATTATCTATAAGACGCTTTACATCAAAAGAAGCAGTATTGAAAAGCGCAGTGGATAATTTAATTATTCCTAAACAAATGGAAATTACGTGCAAAGTTTATATTAATTAACCCTATTTTAAGTAACCGGTAGTAAAACAAAGTGTACATATAATAATTAATATTTAAGGTGTATTCGCTAAAAAATGAAAAGGATGGAAATCAATTTTAATTGGAGTTAATTAAACCGTTAATAACATATAATAAGCATAAAAGGCTTGTGAAAACCCAATAATAGTCAAATCGTAGGCAGGTTATTTAAAATGTTACGTTTGAAAACACCTGCGTGTTTTTAAAAGGCAATTTCAAGTTAATTTGTTTGGATAAACATGTTGATTCTAAGGATATTGGAAACGATCAGATGCTTTAGCAGGAAATACAGAACACCTGCGTATTTTTAAAAAAGCTCATTCTGCGTAAATTTGGCAAATAATTAATGTTTCAAAGAATCTTGGAGAAACCGGGACTTAGTATTTACGAGAATGTGCGATACGGGTTTATTAAACCCAGATAACAGTCCGCGTGGACTAAAATATAATCGATAATAAAGAATATAAATTTGCACCAATACGAACAGGTTAGAAAAGGAAAAGAAAATGCGTCAAGCAAAGACACATATTGTAAAAGGGCGGGATTTAAGCAACGTCAAGGGGCTGCGATTGGTTAAAATAGGATGCATATATCAGAGGTAGAACAACAATTTCTGTATAAAAGTAATTAGTTTTTCTCGGACAACTTTGCGGGCCGTGTTGAAATTTTCTGAGATCTCAATGGGTGAGTACTAAATTCATAAAATCGACGTGCAGGCTACAGACTGGGAACGTAGAATGAGGAATTCATTGGAATTACCCGTTTTAGGAACAAAGCGACGTGTCGGCTATTCGCTATATATACAGGCGGGAATATGTGTTTCTCTCTTAGACTCTTAGACTTTCGACGATTCGATGCGTTAAAAGCTCGTGCATCCGCGACTTGATATTAAACAGTGCATTTTAGTTTGATTAAATAATTTAAAGTGTGCTAGTATATTTTAGTGACTCAAAATAGTTGGTTATTTTACGTGCTAACATGAATGTACTTCAGTGCACTTAGATACAAGGTAATAAAAGTTTATTATCACGGTACCAATTAGTAAAATTTACAACGACAAATGTATACCCAAAAGTAGGCAGTTTTGGCGTATATTGGTAATATTGGTAAAAGGAAGTATGAATTTCTTTGCTATTTTGCGGGGTGTTAATGACTAAATGGTTCGTAAATGTGTCTGCATCCACTGAACCAGAGGCAGATATACACAGATGAGTTCCGGAAAAGCCTAGAAACAACTTTAAATTAATGGTGATGGAGAACATTTTTAAAGCGTTGATAACTTGAAGCTGTAAATAGAATCCGGTTGGAATGGTGTGATTTACAAAAGGGACGATTACACTGAAGCTACGAGGACAATAACCTTCAGGTAAATTGTACTATTTTGTTTGACATTTTTGTGTGTATTGAATGACTTTATAATTGATTTACTTTAAATGGACATTAGTGGAATTTTTCTAACCATAAAATTTAATTTTAAGATGAAATTTGCTTGTTTAAGTAAAAGGGGTATTTTGTTTTGATGTTCGGGAATAGGATGAAATTTTGGGTAGGTCTTTGAGCTCAATTAGACAAACCTGGTTAATTAACGTAAAGGGTGGTAGATGCTCCTTTATACTCAGACTCCGGTCTGCTTATCTTGTTATATTAATTAGTAGGCATCCAACAAGGACTTTAATTTTGGATGCACAGTAAAATGATAATAAAATTAATCCGGAAATTCTTTTAAAACTGAATTTTATGTTCAAATTTAATTTGAAAATTTAATGTAGTCTGAATATTGATGTAAATAGAGTTAACGTTGATGTTTGTGGTAGGAATGTGTTGTTTAATTTTTATGATTGAGAATGGAAGTTATCTAGAAGAGCAGCCGAGGCGATTAACAGAAGGAATCAACGGACCAGGTGATTTATAAGGTTTCACAGCATTCTTGACGCCCAAACTGTGGGGCTCGAATTTTTTTTTGAAAGGGCCAGTACCTGCAAAGATGAGAGGATTCACAGCATTCTTGGCGACCCAAAAGTGAGGCTCGAGTTCCAAATAAAATTTTTGTTATTTTATTCCAGGAAACTGGCGATCTGAGAGAGAGTTTCTGTTTGTGGATAAATTTAAAAGTATTTTAGAGTGTGTGAGAGTGATTAGAACGTATGCAGAGAAAGGAGTGGTTAAGGAGTCAAGGAGTGGAAATTGGAAGTGACGATAGTGCATTGTGTGGGAAAAATTCGAAAATGGAAGAAGCAGGAGGCAGTAGAGATCAGTCGAGGACGGAATCAGGGGATCAAGGAAACGAGATGATAATGAGGATGCTTGAAAGAATGAATGAGACGTTAAGTGGGGTTAGAGAGGACTCAAATCGAAAATTTGAGCAGATGAGTGAAGAATCGAATAAGAAATTTGACCGAATGAATGAGACATTAACAGGAGTTAGGGAAACCCTAAGTGAGAAAATAGATAAGACGAATAAAGAAGTTTCAGAATTTAAAAATAGTCTTACCGTAAAGATGGGGAAGTTGAAAATAGGGTTGAAAAATGAGCGTGATATTACAGGTCTTCGACAGGAAATGGGACATTTAAGGTCCGAAGTACGCATTTTTGTGAAGAAGAGATTAATATAAAATGACTGAAGTGACGGACTCATGTAGGGATCAGTTAGGCAGGGTAGAACGCGAAGTTAGTAGTATCAAATACAACATGTCAAATTTAACGGGGGATGGTCCCAGATTTTCTACAGGTGGAGTATCATTGGACCAACACATGAAGTTTTATGGCGATAACAGGGTAAATCCACAAATTTTTATTAATAGTGTAAGAAATCTAGTGGGAAATTTATTTGACGAACAGACTAAACTAAATACGATAAAGGCTTTATTAAAGGACAACGCGGAAGCATGGTACAATTTAGTAGGACAGGACATAGACACGTATCAGGACTTTGAAAACAAATTTTAAAACACTACTGGAGTGACCACAGACAAGACCAGGTACGAGACGACTTAATTACAGGAAAATTTAAGGGAGAGTTTGCAGGATCTAGGGAGCAATATGCCATCCGCAAGTACAGTGTGGCCAAACAACTGAATCCACCATTGACGGACAGACAGATAATCAAGTACCTATCACGACATTTTGAACTGGAAATTAGACAACACGTGGCCTTACAAAACATCACAGAACGGGAGACATTTTAGAGTATTTGCAGAGATATGACGATGTATGTGGACGGACAAGAGAGATACGAGAACGAAACGTTAACACAGTTAGGTTTGACAACAGGACACCGAATTATCCGAGACGGCCTGACTACAACAGAAATTTTCGACCGAATTGGGAACGACGAGGACAGGAATACAGGAGCAATAGTGCGACTAGGGGACCGACGCCAAGACCTAGTTACACGCGACAGAACAGTTTACCGGAAGTAAACAGGACTGTGACCAGCACGCCGAATAGAGACAGGGACACGGATATTAACACGAGGAGGACGTACGCACAGGTTGTAGAAGGACAACCAGGACCAAGCACGGAAAACAGGATGAGACAGGATTTTTAGAACGTGACAGACCACTAGATTTCTGTGTAAATGTATACGAACATCCACGTGAATTTTTCAAAATTGAGGAGGAAGTAGAGCCAGAAACTGAGGAAAAATTATGTTTGCCAATTATTAATTTAGAAATTTTTGAGAATAATGTAGAAGTATTACTTGATACAGGGGCAGAGGCGAGTTTAATATCGGAGGAATTCGTCAGCAAAATTAGGGATAAGGTTTGTGATAGAATTATGCCTATAAAACGTAGCCATTTAGTAGCTCCAAATAAAAAGAAGTTTGCTGTAGTAAATAGTGTTGTGGTGCTTAGGATAGATATAGGAGGTTTAAGCTGTGAACAGGAGTTTGTAATTGTACCTGGACTGAAGTTTCAGAGCATTTTAGGTGTTGACTGTATGATGAAGTTAGGGTTTTGATAGATATGGAAAGGAAGGTAATAAGGATTAAGGATAGGGTAGTGCCATGGAAGGCAGTTATGAAGTCACAGAGGATGACACGGGGTTTAGTATTAATGTAGTAGAGGTAGAGGATGATGAGGTTAAACAGATCAACACAATAAGATGTCCAGAGGATAGGAGAGTAGAGGTTCAAGCTTTAGTACAAGAAAATGCAGAATTAGTGGGGTAGAAGCAGCATATCGGGAGCAGGTAAAGGCAAAATTATTTTTGATGAGGTTAAGTGGCAAGTTTGTTTTTAATAAAGTAGATTTAAGGAATTCATTCTGGCGGATTCCATTACACAAAAATTATAGAAGGTACATAGGATTTTCCATAGAGGAAAAATCGATAATTGTAAAGTAGTATCGTTTGGTTTGTCGGCAGAAAAGGAAATAAGAATAAATAAGAAACAGACAAGTGTAGGGACTGAAGAAGAAGTGATATTTAAGAGTCAGGATAAGAGGGATGATAAGTTTATTGTATGTGAGATAATAGAGATGTTAAGTATAGATATAGAAGGGGGAGAGATAGGGATGAAGAGTATTAGGTTGGTGAGAAGAAAGACTTGGAGGGTCAAGAAGAGAGTTAGATTTAAATAGAATAGGGATAGAATAGGTGTATATAGAAAAGTAGAAGTAAGTGTTTATAGAAAATAAAGCTAGGTATAGGATAAATATGGGGGATAGTTAGAAATAGGTGTTTAGGATGAGAATAAAGATTAAATGTAGGAAGAAAATAAGATAGGTTAAGTATAGATATTTCATATAAGATTAGTGGAGAGTTAGGAATAGAGTAAAAGTAGGATAGGCATATAGGATTAGGTAGGGAAGTAAAGTATAGTGAAGAGTAGTTAAAAGTTAGGAATAGGATAGGTATATAGGATGTATATAGGATTAGATGGATAAGTAGGATGAAGTTAGGGATAATTTCAGTTTATAGAAGTAGGTGAGAGTTAGGAATAGGATAGGGATATAGGATAGGTGTAAATATTTTTTGGATTGGAGACAAAGTAGGTAAGTTAGATAGATAAGGATAGAGAGAGATAGGCAAAATTTTGTAAAGATTTTTGGCAGTCTAAATATTTGATATTTGCATTCAAATAAGTGGGATTATTTGTATTCAAATAGGGGAAAATACTCATATTTAGACCAGGGTAGAAAATTAAATAATCAAATCAAATAATTTTAATTACCGTGTATAAGGAATTTCATTAAATAATACGCTTTATTAAAACCTTGAAGCATAAATAAACTCGGTCGTTTCAGTAAAATAAGAAATTTAAATTATCTATAAGACGCTTTACATCAAAAGAAGCAGTATTGAAAAGCGCAGTGGATAATTTAATTATTCCTAAACAAATGGAAATTACGTGCAAAGTTTATATTAATTAACCCTATTTTAAGTAACCGGTAGTAAAACAAAGTGTACATATAATAATTAATATTTAAGGTGTATTCGCTAAAAATGAAAAGGATGGAAATCAATTTTAATTGGAGTTAATTAAACCGTTAATAACATATAATAAGCATAAAAGGCTTGTGAAAACCCAATAATAGTCAAATCGTAGGCAGGTTATTTAAAATGTTACGTTTGAAAACACCTGCGTGTTTTAAAAGGCAATTTCAAGTTAATTTGTTTGGATAAACATGTTGATTCTAAGGATATTGGAAACGATCAGATGCTTTAGCAGGAAATACAGAACACCTGCGTATTTTAAAAAGCTCATTCTGCGTAAATTTGGCAAATAATTAATGTTTCAAAGAATCTTGGAGAAACCGGGACTTAGTATTTACGAGAATGTGCGATACGGGTTTATTAAACCCAGATAACAGTCCGCGTGGACTAAAATATAATCGATAATAAAGAATATAAATTTGCACCAATACGAACAGGTTAGAAAAAAAAGAAAATGCGTCAAGCAAAGACACATATTGTAAAAGGGCGGGATTTAAGCAACGTCAAGGGGCTGCGATTGGTTAAAATAGGATGCATATATCAGAAGTAGAACAACAATTTCTGTATAAAAGTAATTAGTTTTTCTCGGACAACTTTGCGGGCCGTGTTGAAATTTTCTGAGATCTCAATGGGGTGAGTACTAAATTCATAAAAATCGACGTGCAGGCTACAGACTGGGAACGTAGAATGAGGAATTCATTGGAATTACCCGTTTTAGGGAACAAAGCGACGTGTCGGCTATTCGCTATATATACAGGCGGGAATATGTGTTTCTCTCTTAGACTCTTAGACTTTCGACGATTCGATGCGTTAAAAGCTCGTGCATCCGCGACTTGATATTAAACAGTGCATTTTAGTTTGATTAAATAATTTAAAGTGTGCTAGTATATTTTTGTGACTCAAAATAGTTGGTTATTTTACGTGCTAACATGAATGTACTTGAGTGCACTTAGATACAAGGTAATAAAAGTTTATTATCACGGTACCAATTAGTAAGATTTACAACGACAAATGTATACCCAAAAGTAGGCAGTTTTGGCGTATATTGGTAATATTGGTAAAAGGAAGTATGAATTTCTTTGCTATTTTGCGGGGTGTTAATGACTAAATGGTTCGTAAATGTGTCTGCATCCACTGAACCAGAGGCAGATATACACAGATGAGTTCCGGAAAAGCCTAGAAACAACTTTAAATTAATGGTGATGAAGAACATTTTAAAGCGTTGATAACTTGAAGCTGTAAATAGAATCCGGTTGGAATGGTGTGATTTACAAAAGGGACGATTACACTGAAGCTACGAGGACAATAACCTTCAGGTAAATTGTACTATTTTGTTTGACATTTTTGTGTGTATTGAATGACTTTATAATTGATTTACTTTAAATGGACATTAGTGGAATTTTTCTAACCATAAAAATTTAATTTTAAGATGAAATTTGCTTGTTTAAGTAAAAGGGGTATTTTGTTTTGATGTTCGGGAATAGGATGAAATTTTGGGTAGGTCTTTGAGCTCAATTAGACAAACCTGGTTAATTAACGTAAAGGGGTGGTAGATGCTCCTTTATACTCAGACTCGGTCTGCTTATCTTGTTATATTAATTAGTAGGCATCCAACAAGGACTTTAATTTTGGATGCACAGTAAAATGATAATAAAATTAATCCGGAAATTCTTTTAAAACTGAATTTTATGTTCAAATTTAATTTGAAAATTTAATGTAGTCTGAATATTGATGTAAATAGAGTTAACGTTGATGTTTGTGGTAGGAATGTGTTGTTTAATTTTTATGATTGAGAATGGAAGTTATCTAGAAGAGCAGCCGAGGCGATTAACAGAAGGAATCAACGGACCAGGTGATTTAAAAGGTATCACAGCAATATATATATATATATATATATATATATATATATATATATATATTGTAATAAACTTCCAACTGAAAGCCACCTCTCTGTGTATTTCTCTCTTTAATCTTTTAATTTCATTATGTCACGACTAGCCCTTTTTAATTTACACAGAGTGCACAACGTTACGATGATAAATTTTTATTTACCGCTTTGTGATCTCCTGTTTGAATTGATAAAAAGAAGTCAATCAACATTCGTATAATGAAAGGAAATAATATTTACACTTCACAAACATTGTAATTTTTTATACATACCCTTCAATTAATTAATATTATATGGATTATTTATCCCAAAATTTATATACTTTTAATTTAATATAAAGTCACCAAAAACAACACTCTTTTACAAAAAAAATCTGGAACGTTCGAGACCTTTTTATGATTATTACGTAAGTTTTAACGTACTCAATGTCCTTGTTGACTCTTTACAAACTTTAAAGAGAAATTTAATGTATTCAGTATAAAAATTTAAATTAGAAAAGATTCCTTAAAACTAGGTATGTCTGACCTGATTTGTTTCGTGTTGTGGATCAACACCCCGTCATTATCTTCAATCGAAACCAATGCCCTGCTTTGCACTCCTTAACATACGTTGAACCAATATTTCAGTACTATTACCCCTTGTCTTCACCTCGTGCTTTATTCAATATTTCTCTGGATACGCCTTAAATACCAATTGCAATTCGTGTGTTGTTTTCAATTATAAATTTCTTATATTCGTGAATTCGAATTAGAACCAGAAGTAGAATTAGAATTTCTTTCGACGCAGATTAGAATTGGAATTGTTTTCGACGCAGATTAAAATTGAATTGCTTTCGACGCAGATTAGAAGCCCTATATCATTATAAATATTTAATTTAAATTAATTAACCAATTTCTATTCACGTTTTCTCAAAAAAACGTCAATAACTTTTCATGTATTCTTAACGCAATTGTTGCACAGCATTATTTCACTATAACATAAATTTTATTTATTTGACACGTTGATATCTGATTAAAAGTGTTGTGGATTCAACGTGCTTCAAGTTGAGACTGAGCTGCCTTATCACCGGTGGGTGTTATATAGTTTTTTCCACTACCTTTGGATTGGTTTTCCAAGCAGTTTTACAGATTGTTGCAGCCAACGACGTTTGTCTTTAATATTCCCTGTATTTTTAAGCTGTTTTCTGATGAAACTCTTTTGGATTCTCATATCATGCTGTTATTTGCTATTGTTATCGTGGCCGGACGTTTAACTTATGTCTGTTGTTTTGTATAGATAAAGCTTTTGGAGAATTGTACAAAATAAATGATGTAACACGATCGCTGTTTTCGTTTACGTATTTGCTTAAACTGATAGTGCGTTTTCTTATGAAAGCGTTAATTGTTCCTTTTTACTACAAGCGTAATTGCATGAGGATTTATTAGGTTTTCTCTTATCTTCTGCGTCTTTACTTTATAAACTTGTTAAACACTCATCAACGTAGTTTAATTACATGTACGATTATTTCTCTGCTGAATACGCGTTCTATTCTTGAAACATATGCTTACTGGTATTGATTAAAGTTAATTACGGTCTATATACAGGGTGTTAAATGCTTGCTATTTACAAAATGTACGAATTACTTTTTTTTCTGCTAAATAAATGCAGTGTTCTGATTTCCCTTGCTATTTACAGTTACTACACGACCCTTACTACTCAATACACCCCTAAACAACCCCTTATCACAGCATTATATACATCGGAAATTGACAACATTAGTGTTGCTAGGTGAAATCTGACGGTTCTAACCTCACTCTTTTGACAGTATGTATACTGATAACATTTTGCCATATGAACACTATTTGTTTTGTTTTGATTAAGTTGAAAATTTTGTCTCGGTCAAAAAATAGAGTAAACGCGTGAACATTTTCGTGCGATGATTTTTACGGATTTGTAAGTGGATTATCTTCAAAACAGTACATTAATCAACTTATTTCGACTTTTGAGGAAGAAGCTGTATATCGTTGATATAGTGAATTCAATCGTAGTTAGTTCGCTAGCGGATGAATTTAAAGAAGGTCGTACCAAATCGGCTGTTTTGCCAAAAGACATCGATGCTGGGCACGAATTGATAATGCAAGATCGTCATGTGACCTATCGTGAGATTCAGGCATCCCTAGGCATTAGTTTGACAAGTATACATTCGATATTACATTAACATTTAGCTGTGAAAATGCTATGTGTGCGTTGTATCCCACATATTTTGATAATCGCTCAAAAAAACTCGTGTCGATTGGTGTAAAGAAATGGTCAAGAAATACGATTGCGGTGCCTTAAACGCAGTCTTTAACATATATACAGGCGACGAATCTTGTATTTATTCGTATCAACCTGAAAGTAAACAGCAATCGACTGTATGGGTCTTCTAAGATGAGTGAGATACAACAAAAGTTGTTTGCGCTCGAAGCGCTCTAAAGAAAATGGTTGCCCGTTTTTTCGGAATAAACGGACATGTCGCGACCGTTGTTTTAGAGGATAGTAGAACAGTTAATTCTGCTTGGTATACAAGTTTTCGGTGAAAAAAGAAAATAAATTAACGACGTCGATTCTCCATCATGACATTGCGAGCTCTCACACATCGGCTCAAATAAGTGACTATTTGAGCACTTAAAACATCGAATTGTTGGGTCATCCGCCGTATTGTTATGATTGGACACCTAATGATTTCTTTATGTTTCCACACGTGAAGAACAAACTGCGTAGACAACAATTTTCGACACCATTAGAGAAGGTTGATGCGATCAAAATCCATGTTTAAGAGATATCTCATTCGGAATGGAAAAAATGCTATGAAAATTGGTTGCAAAAATGTATCAATCATCGTGGAGGATATTTTGAAAAACAGTAAAAAATTTTTTACACTTTAAGCTTGCTTTTGTTACTTATTCTAGATACATATCGAGCACCCCTTGTTCGAACGTCAAAAATAAACTTTTGTAAAATATTGCGATGAATTTCGAATAGCTGTGTGGTAGAGAGAAGTGGACATGTATACAAAAATAAGTGATAATTAACAAATAACATATAATTACTGGTTTTAACCAGATCAAGCATTTACTTCAAAGCACTCACCTGTTGTTTACGAAGCCGTGCCAACGGAAAAACGATGTAAACAAAAAACTACTCTTCTCTTTGGCGGGTGTAGCGAAGCACATTTATGTCAATAGTGGTAGTTCTGCAGAAAAGTGGTTCGTCTAATTAATTTATTCTACGTAGAACATGTAAGCAGCGATGCGGTCTGCTAGAACGACAAATCGATACTCTGCCTTGCTTCGTGGGCTTTCCAGTTAATACTACAATGTTTTTGCCTATGCGGAATAACAAAGTTTTATCACTCGCGGCACTTGTTGGCGTGTGCTTGAAGTAAACATGGATATTTACTCTAACACATTTAAATATACCGAGGCCGGCGTAAATCATCAACAAACTCAACAGAAAATAAATTTAGCTGAAAATTATTTACAATATAAACGGAACATACCGCCCACCAAAATGAAAGGCATTTTAAAGGAGGGGGCGGAATGAAAAGGCGAAAAAAAGGAAAAAGAAAAAAAGATTTACAAAAAACAAAAAAAAGAAGAATTCTTTTTTCTACACTGAGGGCAAACGGCGTTGACACAGTAATAAAAAAGGGACCAGCGAAGTCGACGCCCGAACACAATAAAAATTTGACTTGAGTAACTCGACATGAAGGCAGGTTGCCCATGGGAGGTTGCAATGCGACCGGATTGGTCTTCCAGCACGTTAGACAGTGACTCAAAATACGTCGGATTGATTGTTTTCCGGAAATAATTCAGAAGTGCTGACTGACGAGAAAATGGACCATTTGAGCACTCACGTGAAAGTATTTTAAATGAACGTAAGTAGCATACAGATCAGTTAATCGACTTTTGCTAGGTAATAAAGCGGAAAGTTTACGGTCAGAGGACAAAGACGCGTGAGCCAGGCGACCTCCGACGCGCAAGATTCCATCGCGAATAAAAGGGGACAACTTGCGAAAACTCTTTTTTAAAGGGGATCCAGAATGAATGGCTTCACGATCGATAGCAAAATAAATTGTTGACTATACGCAATCAAAGGAATCAAAGCATTGTGCAACTCAGAAGATGACAAAGGTCCGGAGTACCTTTCGATTGGGTGACGTAGATTATGACTAAAACAGAGAATCCAAGCAACAATGTGCGTAATAAATGGAAAGGAGGAGTAATTTTCTAGAATTGATTGCATTCAAGAGGATGTTACGACAGCGGATAAAACAATAGAGCGTTGTTCGGTGAGAACTTCAGGAATATCTGAAGGCAGAATATATGGACTGTAGTTTTCGAAAGACCCATACAAGGTTGGTGAAGCCGCCCACCATAAAGAACATTGGCACAAGCCGGTGGAGGGAATGTGATGCCAAAAGGCGCGAGACGTGTTTTCTTGAATGTAAGCAACACGATTGGCGACAAATGTCTTCCAACCCTGCGGCGGGGAACGAATCCACAAAAGTACTACCATGGAGTTAGACCAACGGTAAATTTTATGAAAAGTTAGGTTCGAATCAAACGTTTTCAGGACAAAGATTAATAATTTTGATGCCTGTGTGGCGGCCAACAATTCGAGACGGGGTAGAGAGATTGTACAAAGGGGTGCGACCTTTGACTTAGCGCACACTAAGCGAACCTCAACGGCGGAAGGGGTAACAAAGCGAAAATAAAGAACAGCACAGTAGCCACGTTCGGAAGCGTCAGCAAAGCAGTGAACTTTATACGTAGTAAACTGTGGCGGAATAAGCAAGCGGGGTAAAGCGATATCCGAAAGAAGCGGTAACTCATGTAAGTATCTCTCCCACAAACGGAGGAGGTCGGGGAGAGGGAAAGCATTCCACTCTAATTTTAACGACCATAAACGTTGAATTAAGTGTTTTACCAAAAAAGTAAGGGGGGGATAAAAGTCCTATGGGGTCGAAAATACGGGCTAAGTTAGAAAGTAGGTTGCGTTTAGTACATCAGGTACTTAGTGGCTGAACTAGAAAACAAAAATTATCTGAAGTGGGATTCCATTGAAGACCTAAAACTTTTAGGGGTTGAGTATTAGGATCCTCAAAGGAGCGGGGTTGCGCAAATTGCTGTGTAGCGGAAAGATCTTTTAACAATTCGGGATGGTAACTTGACCATTTATGAAGTTTTAAGTTTTAAAAAAGCAATTAGTTGATTACGTAGAGCGAGGGTTGAGTCAATAGAATCTCCACCAGTAGCGATGTCATTAATATAAGTATGGTGGCGAAGTGCGAAATCGACTAATGGATAAAAATTTCCTACGTCCACGGCCAACTGCTGAAGCGTTGGTATGGCAAGAAAGGGAGCACAATTGATTCCATACGTAACGGTATTTAATTTAAAATCCTGAATGGGCTCCTCAGGGGAGAAACGCCAAACAATTCGTTGATAGTCATACTGACCGGGATTTACAAGAATTTGTCTGTACATCTGACGAATATCGGCAGTGACAACATAAGGAAGTAAACGAAATTGTAACAAAATGGCGGTGATATCGGGTTGCAACTTCGGCCCAACAAACAAGTGATCGTTTAAGGACGATTGAGGCAGAGTTTTAGCTGAAGCGTTGAAAACAACTCGTAATTTCGTACTTACGCTTTCGGGTTTCACAACGCAATGATGCGGGATGTAACAAAAAAAGTCCGAATGATACCCAATAACAACAGATTGCATATGTTGAGAATTCAGATATTCACGCAGAAACGAAAGGTATTGTTCGTAAACACGAGGTTGCTGGCGTAGACGATTTTCTAAAGAAACAAATCGTTATAAGGCAAGATCACGACTACATGGAAAAAATGGTTCCTGATCTCTAAACGGCAATGAGACGACATAGCAACATTGTTCATTGCGGCGAAACGTATCGACAAAATGTTTTTCAACAAGAGTTTTTTCAGGCGTGAAAGGTTGAGCGGCGGGGACAGCTTCGACTTCCCAGAATTTAGCGACAATATCTTCCAATGGGGAAGTAGAATCTGTCATACAAAACAAGCTAGTTACCTCAGAAGCGGGCGGCGAAGACATGCTTCCCATTAAAACATATCCAAAAATGTTATTAATAGCAACAGGTCGATCGCTATCACCCTGGATGCGATCGTCTAATAACACTCGGGGGAAAATATCCGCGCTAAGTAAGAAATCAATGGGTCCAGATTGAGCAAAGGGCGGATCAGCTAGCTTGAGGTAAGCCAGATGATTGAAATGTTGTAAAGAAATATAAGAAGTAGCTAATTTTCACAAATTTTGGAAATTACTACAGCTTGAAAATTAATAATCGGTGAAGAAACACCTATTGGTTTGAGCGAAATGGCGACAGTATCATGCTGAGCAGCGGAGCGCATGGAGCCTAAACCACTAAGGGTAAGAGAATGTGGAGTAATACTAAAACCTAAACGTTTCACACTACTTTGCGAAATAAAAGAAGTCATGCTGCCCGAATCGAGTAAACCGCTAAATTTATGAAAAGAATCAGAGCAATCAGCAATTTCCACTTGAACAGTGGAAAGTAGAACAACCGAAGGTTTAGCTAAAGAATTAAATAAAACGACATTCGAAGTTGACGACCACTACAGCTGAACGAAGTCGATGATTCCTCAGAGACACGAGGAGCGGAAGGCTTGTAGCGGTCTTGAATAGCGGGAGTGGTGCGAGGTGATACCTTAGAGGCGGCGGTGTCCGGGCTCAAACGAGCCTGGTTACTAGCAGCGAAAGCGGGTTTAGACGAAACGCTATCGAAGTGCAATAATGAAGGATGACGTTGTTTGCATTGGAGCCATGGAAAAGTAGACTGGCATTTATTTAAAATGTGAGAATTACTAAGGCAATTAATACAAAGATGTTGGTTTTGCAAACTTGTAGCGATCTTGCGACGAAAGTTTAACGAAATCATTACAGCGATAAAGATTGTGATCTTGTTTGCAAAGTGGACATTTATTAAAACTAGACTAAGTCTGAACTAACATAGAAACGGCGGATCGAGGCTTGGACGGGTTGCTGGAATGAATAACTTTGTTTAAATCAGTTTCATGATTTACCGACAAATTCGATAAGGATTTACACGTATTTTCCAGATAAGCCATTAACTTTTTATAAGATGAGATAGCGGTCGGATCTTGATGCATTTTAAAACCACGAGCAGTCTGTACATCCAAGCGATTTAAGATCATTTGTACAAAAATAAAATTCCATTGCTCTATGGGTAAGTCAAATTTTTTAAGCGCCTGTAAATTATCGAGAAAAGTATCAACTAATTTTGCAAACCGGCGGGGTAAGCGAAATTCTATTTGGGAAATTTATCTATATTGTTCCATAGAGCTGAGGTAACGTGACGAATATTACCATATTTTTCGCGAAGTTTTGTGTATGCAAGAGGGTAATTGGCTTCTGTAAGGTCAAAGTTTTTAATGGTTAAGAGTGCGAAACTTTTTAGTGCTGATTGAAGATACGAAAATTATTCCACGTCCGACAAATCGTTATTAAGATGAACCAAATTATCAAAACGATCAATAAAACTTTCAAACAAACAACTTTACCCATCAAACGTAGAAAGCGTCGGGAAGGAAGAGACACTTTCGACTTTAAAGTATCTAGCGGCGGGGACACATTAGCCCGGGGCGACGATTAGCTGGTAAACACCTTGAAATAGAGCGCTTTTATTTAAAAGTAATGATTATCGAAGCGTTTACGAATAGCATCTTCCATTTCAAATTGTTCATCAGCGTCACCGGCGGAAGAAATTGCACCTACTATCCAATTATGTTGTGTAAGGAAAGTTTCTCGAACGGTTTCCAAAGATTCAAACTGTGCCCGAAATAAATCTAAAAAGGTTGCCTCAACCGTAGACTTTTGAGCGACTTCAAACATTTCCTCTAGCGAATTAATTGCAATATTCCGTAGAAAACAATTACGTTTCAACTTTTCTGCCATGGTTAAATTAAATAAATACAAAAGCGGATGAAATAAAAACGAGATCTCGACAATTTATAATACCCTAGCAGCGATAATAAATACGTAAGCTTATTACAAGAAGTTCTAATAGCAAAGCAGATAACAAGAAATGCTCGTAAACAACTAAAACGATTGAAATTATGCTAATTAAAATTGTCAATGCTTTGATGAGCGGAATGATTAATTATATGAGTTTATTGTTTATTCAAATCCAGCCAGAAGTTAACCAATGTAAAAAAAAAGGTGATAATTAATAAATAACATATAATTACTGGTTTTAACCAGATCACCTGTTGTTTACGACGCCGTGCCAACGGAAAAACGATGTAAACAAAAAACTTCTCTTCTCTTTGGCGGGTGTATCGAAGCACATTTATGTCGATAGCGGTGGTTCTGAAGAAAAGCGGTTCGTCTAATTAATTTGTTCTACGTAGAATGCGGTCTGCTAGAACGACAAATCGATACTCTGCTTCGCTTCGTGGGCTTTCCAGATAATACTACAATGTTCTTGCACATGCGGAATAACAAAGTTTTATGACTCGCGCCACTTGTTGGCGTGTGCTTGAAGTAAACATGGAAATTTACTCTAACACATTTAAATATACCGAGGCGGACGTAAATCATCAACAAACTCAACAGAAAATAAATTTAGCTGTAAATTATTTACAATATAAACGGAACATTAGTAGTTAACCATTTATAACATTTTTGCTTAATCAAATTTTTTCTTGTTGCAAGAATTATAATTCTGAATGCGTTATTACGCATATATGTTAATTCCAAAATTTTATCTTAATTGTTACCATTTGTAGGATTATTTTTGCATATTATTAAATTCGTTTTAGATGATTTGCAATAAAATATCGGTTTTTATCTTTAAAAAATATGTAAACAAGATGCATCTGATTTATTTTTATATTCAACATTGTGTCATTTCTGATAAGAACTAAAGTAAATATATGACTTAAGAATATTTTCCGTCGATAATCTTCCGAGTCGTTTAAAGTACTGTTTACAACTTAAAGTACAAAAGGTCACATCTTAATTTATTTTTATATTAATATTAGCATATGGATTTGTGAACTAAAATATACTCACCCTTGAAACGGTTTTTTAAAGGTGTAGTCACTGCATAATAAATTTTAGATGTGTACAGAGAAATGCATACATTTGATTAAGAAGACAAAATTTTACATCCATGACAAACTGATCACTTATCGTATTCTCGATAATCAATGGAAACCAAAAATTGTGATGAGTATGATGCTTTTATATCTAGAACTCAACCTCTTAGTAAAATGCATGTCGTTGACATTTAAGGACTTAAAACTTCAACCAATTACTTTATTGTTAAAAAACTTGCAGTTTTACCTGTCGTTATAATTGCGTTGTTACAACTTACCTATTTATACTACCATTTAGTTGGAATCAGCTCACATCCGTCTCTTACTAGACATTTTTATGATCTATCTTAGGACGTTGGGCAATTGACATACTGTTTTCCGTAAGAGAGCACATTATACCATAAATAAAAATTAAGTAACTTCTGGTAAAGTTTATAGGAAAATTTTAAGGACTAAAATTGAATGAACTAAAAGTAAAAATAGGTTGAATTTTTGAAAATTAACATAAATTGAAAGCTTTGTAAAATATATTGACGATTATATTAAATACAACATACTAGCTCAGTTTGAGTTTACAGCAAAAACAACAAAACCAAACTTCAAAACTTTTTTAGAATAAAGCTATTCTACTTTGTAGGTGCTTGTTTGGAAAAAAAATAGGTTCTTCTAAAAACATACTTCTTTGTATTTCGCAATGATACGATTTTCTTAATAGGCACAAAATGTTTATTTTAGACCAGTACACCATCATAAGCCACCTTTCTAGCAACGTATATTGTAGAAAAGGGCTTTTCCTTCTCGGATAAATATTCGATGCCATCTGAATCCTTTCCCAGTGGATAATGTACTCGGACTAACTCAAATCCAGCTTTTGTAATTAGTTCTCTGTAATTTGCCTCATTCCAAAAATAATTGTATATCACTGCTCCACTAGTATTGGATAAAAACTTAGTAATACATCCATTATATAACTCTGTATCTTTATCAATAATAGTGGTGAATGCAAGGAAATTATTCAAGTAAGTATGCTCATTCGGAACCACAATCATGAAAATACCACCAGGTTTCAAACATCTAAAAATTTCTTTCATAATCTTTAATATCTCCTCTTTAGTACTGACGTAGGAAAAAACATAAGAACATAATACGAAGTCGTAATAATTGTTGTCTACAGGAACTTCACCACTTCTGATGACTTTGTAATTTCCTATGGGATCGTTAGCTATCCTAGTTTTTACTATATGTTCATTAATGTCGACCCCGTCAACTACTAATCCAGAAGCTCGTAGGGGCAAGATACAATGTCCTGGTCCGCAACCGTAATCCAAGGCCAAAGTGCCACGGACATACTCTTTTGTTAAACGAAGAACATGTTGCAACACCAATAATCTCGAACCTGTAAGCGGTGGTTCATTTTTATAATTTACAACACACTTTGCGCTTTTATGATCTTGCACTTCCATAATTACTATTCTGCATTGTAAGCTCGAAAATTACTAAACGAATACAAAAATGATATCTTTTTGTTGGTAATTAAATGGTAGTATTAGGTCACAGTTCACACAAAAATGATAAATTGATATTTTGTCAATGCTTATCATATTTCGAAAACAGCAATTTAATTGGGGTTTTGCGTAATCATAAACGTAAAAAATTGTTATCTTCCATTTCGTAGTTTGAATATCTTCTACATTTTATATTCTATACCATGTTTTAATAAATATTTGTTTTCACGTTAAAAAACTGCGGTTATACAAGCCGTTGAACTTGGACAGTATAATGTAGGTAACGGGTGCTACACTTGCAGCTACGACCCAATGCTCCACCCGAAGGTATTACATTGGGTTCAAACGCAAGAATAAACGTACTTCTAATAAATCTGACACCAAATTAATCGATCTTAAACTAAATATATAAACTAAAACTAGAATTAAGGATTAATTAGTGGTATTGCAAACTTTCTACTTTTAGTTCCTATTATGTTAGACCCAGGACACACCTAGTCGAACATATTTCTAACAAAAGTCGTGCAGAAGATGTTGATTTATCCGTATTAACACAAACTGACTTTTGTAGACTTCCGTACTAACTCTGAACTCTATCTTCAGCGATTTTTAGAGACCATCAGAAGAGTCGTTAAATAAATACGTATGGGTGGGGCGCCACTGTACTTATGCAAAGTATAGAAACAAGGAGTACCGCCCAGAAAAATACAGGAACCTCAACAAATATATTCTGTTATTGGAATACAAGATTTTGTATTCATAGATGGTATAAACGTTTATCCTAAGATAAAATAAAGCACACAAAACCACATTGGGGACAGCAGTTTGTGTCTCAAAATAATAAGATTAATAAATCAGACAAACTCTGTGCACATATAGAATTTTGCTGGTGACCATTGGTACATGGACACTCTACTTATTAAATTTAGACACTCTTGGTTCAAATAAAATTTATAGAATCCGAAATATATATTAGGTAGAATAAATACAACTTCTTAAGTGTTTCTTTAAGTGGGATTAACCATTTCTAAATTTATAAAGAAATTAGAGTTCTTGGATATTAATTCATATATTAACTAAAAATAATTCCATTTCGCATTGACAGGCATTTATAATAAAGTTTGTAAGTGTTTAGTTAATTTTATCAAATTCTATTAATAGTCTTGATTATATGAAAGTCTCTAAAGTAAATGGGCATTATAATTATCATTAAGAAGATTATTAGCTTTCTGTCATTTTATCAGTACTGATTAAACGACGTACATTTTTATAAAGTTACTTATAATCATCATGAATAAGCAAATTTTAGTTGTCAAATCGTTTAAATATTATTCATAATCCAAGTTCATGAACTGATCGTTTAGATAAACAATTTAAAAGAGCAAAAGTTTAGTTTAGTATAAAATTCGAAAATCTAAATTACTTTTAAATATTTCCTTTAAGATGTTATTTTTTATGAGTTCAAACTATCAAGGTTACGGCTTAATCACAAAGCGTTGTGCTTCACACAGATGGTTTTCGTAACAAAAGAAAACGACTTACCGACCTTGTATGTAAAGTTCAAGTTGCTACAAACCATTAAACATATAAGCTCGAACCATATTATGAGGGCCTCCAAAACTGAACAAACACAGCAAAACTTGTTGTCTACTTTGTTGCGGCGACGCCTCGAATTTCGAAACCATAAAATCAAAAAGGTTGAATCCACGAAGAAAAGGGATACCACATCTAATAAACGCTTAAACTATAAATTCCATTATTGTAGATCTTCGTGTGCATACATTCTATACGTTACAAATTAGCTGCTTCGTGTAACCATTATTAAAATATTAGCTCGTTGTTAAAGCAAAGCTTCTGTGTTGTGCTAAGGAAAACGAAATAAAAAAGTAATAATTATGTAAAACAGAAATTACAAACCATGATGATCTTACCTCACGGATCGATGTACTGCATATAAGGATTAGCAAGTCTCAAGGCGCTCTTTTTTATCAACTTCTCCATGTTATCACTAGAACGATAAAGGGCAGACTGGCGTAGTCTGGCAACAATCCTGACCTCAACACTTGAGTATTAAAAAACAAACAGCTGCGCATAATCGCACTAAATTGTATTACCCTGAAGATAATTTATGAGAATTCTGAATAGTATGAGCGACTTTTAACAGGATTTAAAATACAAAGTGAAGTATTTATAACGATGAATTTATTTACTAGATAAATTGAACGAAAGAACAATAAATAGGGTGTTGCAAAATTACTATAACATTCTTTTAATTAAGCATAAGTTCTAGATATACGATTCGTATTAATTTATAAAAGAAAATTCAAATTTTGTAACACATAACAGAATTAATGTGTGTTTCGGCTAGAAAGGAAAAACAGAACGTTACAGTATCTCTAGCGTCAATTTTGGTGTGTATCTGATCCACAAGACACAAGCAAAAATTATTTTGAAAACGATCCTAGGTTATGGATCGAAACGTTAATAAAGATAATTTTAAAAGCTATGAGTGGTTTAATCCCCAAAGAAGACTAAGTAGAAGGGAAGGGATACATAATACCGTATAGCAGCTGCCTTTGCTTACCGGTGCGACCTAAAAGGTCGACTTAGAGCTATCCAAATCTAGCTAACTAATAATTATCAATGGATTCAAATTTTTAAGCATACGCCAAATTTATTAATAGCGAATCCAGCTATATACTATAAATTCACGAAATCGTCGCCCCTGGTCTAAGTATTTTATTCTACGTTCAACCTAAATTCGTCCCTAACTTTCCCTTTCGTTAATTAGCTGACATATTTTAATTCCAATCTTCCCTCCTATACCGGGTGTAACAAAATAAGTGTAAAACATTGTAGGGGGTGATTCCTCATCGTAAAAGAGATAAGGTCTTTCATATAAAGAAACTTCGTTGGAGCATCCTTTGTTAAGATACAGCCCCTTAAAGGGGGTACATAAAATTTGCTCTTCATTTTTTTTACAAACACTAAAAAAGTTACAAAATTGAAATTAAGGTGACATTTTTTACTATCAAAAATATTATTTACTCAGTAATTTATTTGGTTTACCTCATGGTTGTAAGGGGTGGACAACGCAACCCCTAAAATTTATTTCCAATGTAACTTTTTGTTTTATTATTTGTTTAACATTTAAAAATTTATTTCCAATGGCTTATTTCATTCTAAACAAAAAAGATCTTTGAATTTTTTGCCCAAAATTAACCAGTTTGCAGAAAAGAATTATGTAACAAACAACTACAGAGATAGATCGTCATAAGACAAAAATGCGAATCTAATTTCCAAACCGTCTCGAATTTTACAATTGGATGCTGGAAATGATTAGAAATCCTGACTTTCTGAATACGATCGAATTCACAGACGAATGAACTTTTTCTCGGGGCAAGAATATTAATTTTCATAATAACCACATATGGGCTGATGAAAACCTTTACACTATTGTCCAAGCTAACTATCAAGAAAATTTTTGTCTTAACGTGTGGGTCGGAGTTATTGGGGATTATTTAATTGGCCCTCGTTTTCTACCTCTTAGATTAAATGGTTTAGCATACACTCAATTTTTAAGAGAAGTGCATCCAGTACTGCTGGAGGAAATTCCTTGTGGTATCAGAAGGGTCTTTTATGCATGCTGGGGCTCCCGCCCATTTTAGTCAAGCAGCACGTCAGTATTTAACTCAAACATATCCAAACCATTGGATAGGTTGAGGAGGACCACAGAATTGGCCCGCTCGATCTCCAGATTTGAATTTTCTCGATTTCTCTACTTGAAGTCATTTACAGAGTTTGATTTATCCTACTCTTGTTCGCGATGTAGAGGACTTAAGAAAACGCATCATCGATGCGTGCAGGGTAATTAGAGAGACTTCAGGAATATTTGAGCGAATACGTGGCTCAATGCGCCGACGTCTAGACGCATGTGTAATGACTGAAGGTGGACATATTAAACATTTACTATGATTTCTACATGCTGTATATTTTGCTATTAATAAATTAGTTTTGTTTATTCATCTTTAATCATACTTTGATGCAGGTAGTAACTACAAAATAACAATAATAATGCAGTTCACATTTATGACGATATATCTCTGTAGTTGTTTGTAAAATAATTTTTTTCTGCAAACTGGTTAATTTTGGGCAAAAAATTCAAGAGACATTTTTTGTTTAGAATGAAAAACGCTATTGGAAATAAATTTTTAAATGACAAACAAATAATAAAACAAAAAGTTACATTGGAAATAAATTTTAGGGGTTGCGTTTTCCACACCTTACAACCATGGGGTAAACCAAATAAATTACTGAGTAAGTGTATTTTTGATAGTAAAAAATGTCACCTTAATTTCAATTTTGTCACTTTTTTAGTGTTTGTAAAAAAAACGAAAAACAAATTTTATGTACCCCTTTAAGGCGCTGTACCTTAACAAGGGATGCGCCAATGAAGTTTCTTTATATAAAAAACCCTATTTCTTTTACGATGAGGAATCAATCCCTAAAATGTTTTACACTTATTTTGTCACACCCAGTATATACTGCGACCAAAAGGCCAAAAAAAACAAATCAGGCCACAAAATAATTAAATGCATCCACGTAATATAAATATAAAAATAAATATAATTATAATATAAGAATAAAATTAAATATCTAAATATCCAAATAAGCATTAAGCATCTAACAGTGCATGAAATAGCAAAAAGCATCACCCACAAATTGTCAGCTGCACACACTCGCATGAGCATTATGTCGGCTAGCGCCATTACACTAAGAACGTTCTCATTCAAAATTATCGCAAAATCTGCTTATTAATACAAATCAATGCTTATGCGAGTACACCTGCCACAATTTTTATACATACCTCGAATATTATTCTTCCAGGATCCGAAGATCTGGTCGCCTGCCTACATCTATTATTTCTTATTGTTAAAGGGATGCTAATATGCACTGGCAATGTCCTGGTGGGTATACACTAAACGTCCTAGGGCGTCACAATTACTAGCACTTTTAAATCCTAGAAGGATACACTTTCACCCTATTTTAATTTGTTAGTTTAATCGTTAATTTTATTTAAGTAGGGTTTCTTATTTAGTTAATAGCCCGATTTTTAATGTTTTGATTTATACCCAATATTCTGCGTGGTTAGATAAGACAGTGAGAGGTTTAGTTAGGGGTTCGTCGATCGTCGTGCATATTTAGACATATGCTCATTTCTTTTTGGTTTTGGTTTTGGATGTTTTTTAAATTTTTAATCGTATAATGCTCATTTAGCATGCCAAGTCAAAATACCCCAATAAATTTTCCAAACCTTGCCCCACCCTCTTTCTTTGAATTTACGCGCGGTTATCGCCATCCAATGTCTTAACCCTTTCCGCGAATTCCTTATGTAGCTGCACAGAACGCTTTCTGGTTAGCCACTTCTTCGACTTCTTCTAGGCTTTTTGGTTTTTCAACAGCTAGTTTTCTATCTGCTAACCCTCAGTTCGTCATTTCGAGTGAGCAGTCAAATAGCACGTGCTTCGCAGGCAGGTTTTCAGAGCGCCCTGAGATAGATTTTGGGTCTTTGGGAGCTTCTTTTTAAAAGTTCCCTTTCCAATAACATTTCTATCAATTTTATTTTTAATTGTATAATTACAAAAATTGATTTATTTTCTTTTACAACTTGAGCGTTTATGTTCATTAAACGAGATTTAATTGAAGTTGACAAAAATATTCTAAGTTACTATTTTAACAAATCAATATTTAAAAATTACAATGAGTAGCTCGAACTACTAGCAATGTTAAAGTTATGAAGTTCGAAGACTGACTGGCGATCTTAAAAGATCCATGCCTATCAATCCGTCGTATTTGTCGTTAAATTCAAAAATGCAAAATTTGCGCTTCATTTTTACATTGAAAGTTTTTGGTAAAGGTATATTCGCAATAAACTGGCGTAGTGTCGTTCTGTGTGCTGTTTTGATTTTAAAAGGTTCTCTTTCTACAAAATTTAAATAATGTTTCTGCACGGTTTTGGGGCTAATTAAGTTTTTGAAGATCCTGTGTTGTTACGTGCCGAAATCGGCCGTAAACATTCATATAGTTTTAATATGCGTGAATTTCGCGCCATAAATTTAAAAGACTTGTTGCGCGTATTTCCGTCACTTCAGAAGTGCGTTGCGCGAGATCCGCGCCGACGCGTGTGGACGAAGGAGAGTGGGGAATTTCCGAAAGACGCGTTAGGACTTGCCTCCGAAACGCGAAGAGAGTGGTATCGTGTCTTATCGTATCTTTTTGGGTTATGTAGGTCCCTTTTTGCCTTTTTGATTATCGTTCCCTATAAACCCGTTCCGGTCGTTCCCTACATATAGAAAGAAAACTAAATTGGAATTTGGATGCAACCTGGCTCAATATCCACGACCCGAGAACCATCATGAAGTAATCCGGATGCCAGCCGCTGCCATCATGAAGTAATTCTGAAGGAAGCTTTACATGTTCACGTAAGTACCCCTTAGGGGTCTTGTAAAATTTGTATATATTAAAAATGTGTTGCAATAATTTGCATATTGTGTGACGTCATCGAAATTTGCGCGTCAATCTCCACATTATGTAATATCGTTACAACTGTCATTTGTGTCGCATGTACCGCGTTTACAGGACTGTAGTAGTGTCGATTAATAATTTAATTTCAGCATGTAGTATTTCTATATAGGGTAAAATGTGTTGATTAATATTATATAAATTTAATAAGTCTGATCGTATTTGGTTCTGTCCAACTGAAAATTTGAGTACGCATTTTCTTAAAGTCCTCTTTGCAATTTTCCTAAGGGTTGTTATTTCAGAGTAACTCACCTCATCGTCTCTACTTAGCTTTAAATAATTACCTGTGTCTTCGAGTATAGCTTGATTATTAAAATCTTCTACTTCTTGGTGAAATAGTTCCTCGGAAGTAAAGTTTCGTTTCTGTGTATTGTAGGGTTTAACCTGAGATATTTTACTGTTCTGTCTGGTGTTACCAGATGAAGTGTGCATAGGAATTGCTTTGTATTAATTATTGGAGTTGTTGTTATTATTTGTCATGGGCGCGCTTCTGTTAGAATTTATGCCGAATGTTTTCTATGTTTGATTTGCGTTCTGATTAAACTTGGGTGTAAATGTAGATTTGGTAAATTGCCAAAATTGATTGTTGAAATTTGTATTATTAAGGTTTGGATTATTAATTCTCAAACGATTTGCCGGTGTATTACATGATGTACATTTGGGTTGTGTTGGCATTGGTCTCGCCGGTTGGTAATTTTTGTTAATATTTGGATTGTAGATCCTGTTCCTATAATACATTGCGTTCTTTTCTTCAATTATTAAATTCATTGCCTCCTCTAAATTTTGGGGATTTCTAAATCTTATTTTGTCTGATAACCGCTCGGGTAACTCGTTTATATACGTACCTAAAGCCAATTTGTCGTACATTTTAGTTTTAATTAAACGTACGTTAGGGTCCGGTTCTTCTAATTTATTGGTTAGAATTAAAGTTCTCACATCTTGACATCGCATACCAAATTGATTCGGTGATTGATTGTGTTCCATTCGTAAATTTCATAAGCCTCTAATTAAACATTTAATATTGCGCTGGTCCCAGAAATACGCAATTAATTTCTTTTTATAGTCTTTCCAATCAGTTAAGTCATTTCTACTTGCTATTAATGTTAATGCTCTGCCGGTTAATTTACTTACAATTAATCGTAACAGTCACGTATTCTTTTCAAGGTTTTCTTGTTTGTACAAACACTTCAGAAATGTATCGCACGCGGTAATGAATATGCTTAACAATAGCTTAATTTAATCGAATGCTGGAATCGAATCTAAATATAATCTTAAGTTTTCCGAGTTCATCTTGTATAGTTATTTATTTTCTGTTACATTAGTCAAGTTTACACTAAAGTTATTTAAAGAATCATTTACTGCTTCTTGGATTGTGTGTAATTATAAGCTTCTGCTATAATTATATCAAGTTTAGACGTCTTAATAATAATTGTTGCCACAATAAATTGTACATAAAATGTGTATAAAATTTTTTTTTTTAAATCTTACTTGCTAATATCAATATGCCATTGAAAAAATTGGTAAGGAAAATGAACTAAAGGTGCTCACAATAATTTGATTATTAGTTTCATTAGCCTTCTTTCTGTGTTGGATTCGGTCAATTTTGTACTTCGTCCAATCGTTGTGTTCTGTTCCAGAGAAGAATTGAAATTCACCGTTACTAGTTCTTCGATTTTGGAATTGTTAGTGCTCTTCTGGAATTCGTCACGGCTGCACTAGAAAGATTTTGGGTCGTTGGAAGCTTATTTTAAAAAAGCTTTCTTTCCAATAACACTTCTATCAAATTTATTTGTAGTTGTATAATTACAATAATTGATTTATATTCTTTTACAACTTGAGCGTTTATGTCGTTAAACGGGATTTAATTAAAGTTGACAAAAATATTCTAAGTTACTATTTTAACAAATCAATAATTAAAAATTACAATGAGTAGCTTGAACCACCAACAATATTAAAGTTATGAAATTCGAAGACTGACTGGCGATCAGGGGCTCCTCACAGTATTTATAAAGCTTCTGGTCTCACTTCATCTTATAGGAAAATGCAGATCATGCTGTCTGCAGTTTCTCGATAATCATACAATGTTTTATTCTTAGTAAATTTAATTAAGACTGCTTTATTGCAGTTTATTATTTCTGAACCTGCAGTATCAGGTTGCATCTGGAATACAAAGTAGTCATTTCCTTTTTTATTACTAATATAAACTTTGGTAAACTTTAATTATATAATCTTCATTCAATACAATGTAGCATACTATTACTAAGACATAATAATTACATTTATCTTATATGCATTTTAATATGGGTATATGTAACTCGTATCCTGTTATTAGTTGCACCATCTTATGATCGAGCTTAACCTCTATTTTATCTCTGGCTTATATGCTCGGTATAAATTTGTGTGTCATCCTGTCTGTAGCAGCGTTATGACATCTCTCTTTCAACTGTCAGATTGATTTTTCTCGCAGTTTTTTTAATTAGCAATCTCGGTACCGATGAATACGGTATAAAAAATTCCCTTGTTGCTGCCTCTTTGACCAACCCATCTGCTCTGTCGTTTCCTGGATTGCCGTCATTCAACCTAACCCAATAAAACTTTAAATCTCGAAATCCAATTGCCGTGTTTGCAATCCTGCAGACGTCCCCTTGAAGATCTGTTGATGCATTCATGTTTGTCAGAGCAGTCGGGGTCAATTTGCTATCGCTGATAGAATACCCACATGTACTCTATAGTTTCTCTTATAGCTACTATCTCGCACTGAAAGATTGTGCTCCAATCCTTACATGTGATTTTCCAATGCTCCACCCGAAGGTACTACATTGGACAGGAAGTGAGTTTTGTTACCTGAAAAATTTTTGAATTTTGCCGAACCTTTGCTGTTACAAGCAAGGTAGGGATCTTTAACGTGCGTGACAACACTCACACACGGGACCTCCATTTAACCTCACATCTGAGCGAGAGTGTATTTTTGTGAAAAATGCTCGACTAATATGTTTCAAGCGGACCGTATCGGTATTCGAATCCAGGACCTTGGGCGTAGTAGTCTCACACACACACTAACTACGCCACGGAGCTGCATGTGCCCCAATCCGCAAGTTTAGTTTAGAATCGGAACACTTCGTTCTCCTCATTATACACAACAAACGCCGCTCCTGCCTGCCCATCGTCCATTCGTGAGCCGTCTGTATAGATCATAATCCCGCTTTCATGGTCTTCAGCAAATTTGATCCTTTTGACATAAGCAGGTTGCCCTAACTCAGAAATGACAATATTTCATTCAATCTGTATTAAATGACGAGACTGACGCTGCAAAACATTTTATTTTGATTTCATACACATTTGCTTATTATCACCTTCAATATACACCCCTCCTTTATCCCTACAACGCTCTATATGAAACTTCCATTGTTCGAAACAGTGTTGGAAGTCTTCTTCTGTCAGCTTCTTCAGGACGCGTGTCGCTCTCTTTTACACAGCTTCAATGTACTCAAATCTTGTTCCTTTTAATGCATATTTCACCTTAGGCGGATGGTCTAACATTGGGGTGCTCTACTTGGCTAGAAACCTCTTGACAGACAATGCGGAATGAGTCGGCGCACTGTCTTGGTGGAGAACCCATAACTTGTTCTTCCACAATTCGGTTTGTTTTTTTTATTCTGTTCAATAAGAACGTGAAGGTAATAATGTTGATCAATAGTTTGACATTTAAGAACCCAGTGAAGGTACGCAATCACCTGAATATCGAAAAAAAGAATTATCATTGCTTTGAATTTTGGTTCTCGGTGAAGATGGGCTCTTCCAGTGCATGAATTAGCACTTCGTTTCAGGATCATATGTAAAAAAACCACGATTCGTCACAAGTTATTGTCCTTTCCAATAAGTCTGGGTTATTTTCAATAGCATTCAAAGTGTCAGCACAAACATTTTTACGAGCTTCTTGTTATTCAAACGTGAGAATTTTAGGTACCATTTTGGCACACACTTTTTTCATGTTAAAATTGTTATGTAAAATTTGCCGGACGGATTCTTTATTAATTGTTACAGTTTCAGCAATCGCACGAATACTTAACCGACGGTCGGATTGAATCAGATTACCGATCTTTTCGATATTGTTATTCGTTTTTGACATAGAAGGGCGACCCGGACGTGAATTATTTTTAACATCTTTTCTGCCATTTTCAAAACGCTTAAACCACTCAAAAACATGAGCGCGCGATAAACATTCATTGCCATACACTTCTTTCAATAAATTATAAATTTCAGTAGAGGTTTTTGCAAGTTTCATGTGGAATTTCACAACAATTCGTTGCTCTATTGTTTCGTTTAACATATTTCCGGCAAAACAAAAAGAAACAACTCTAATGCGGACGAAGGTAACGGCTATACTAATTTGTTTACCGAAGCCAGAGGCGCTGCATTCGAAAGAAAAGGCTTCACGATAAACAGCTGTCGGTCGCTGGCGTTTGGTGCATCCGTACTTCATCTGTAGCAGCGCCAGTCTTGTTATTTAACAGCCACACGTCGTATATCAAATAGCACTAACACGATTTAATCCACAAGTGTGTTTACAGGTTGTAACGGCTCTTAGAGTTTTTGCGAGTAGGAGCTATCAAATGGATGTTGCTTGCAATAAATATTTATCATTATTACAGTCTTCAGTGTCACGATGTGTGCGGACGGTAGCAGTACTAAATCTTCCTGAAAATTTTCAAAAATTTGTGGTATCTCCGCAAAATACTGAAGAATTAAATGCTGTAAAGAGGAGGTATATATTCATGTGTAGGATATTTCCATTGTTATGAAACTGAGTTTTAGATTTTATGAAGAGCATCATCAAAAATGCCGTCAGTGCAGTTTGTTGTCGTTCTGAGGTGTTGCTGCCTTTTTTACCACTGAGTTTACTCATTTTAGTAATAGATTTAATATCAACTAGAAAAGTAGAAATAAATATTTGACGGTTTCAGGACATTCTAAGACTCCGTGTTCCGTTTTAATGTAAATAATTTAAAGCTAAATTTATTATTACATTGAGCTTGTTGGTTATTTTAAATCCGCCGCGGTAGATTTAAATTTGTTAGTGCAAAAGCCCCATGAGTTTACTTAAGCACGCAACAGTGCCATGAGTGCTAAACATTACTCCGCATGTGCGAACAGTATCGATTGGAAAATATACGCCAATCCAGGAAGAGTCTCGTCTCGTTGTTGGATATCATCGCATCGCTAGTTTTTCCACGTTCTACATGCAGAGTCTCGCTCTAGTAGTCGACTACACCGCATCGCGTTTATTCGTTCTACGTGAAGTTAATTAGATGGACCGCTTTGTTAAGGCAATCGATTCGTTTTTCGACTGTTCGCATTGATATTGTGCATCAACCGCTTGTTTTGTAGAACACCATTATTGTAATAAATGTGTGCTTTGCTTCCCTGCACGAGGCAGATTAGATGCTCCATCGTTTTTTTTTTGCCTTGGTACGACGTCGTAAACAACCAGGTGAGTGCTATAGTAAACGCCTTTTGCTTCGATGTGATTAAGAACATTTAATTATCTGTTGCCTGTTAAAATATCCTTTAAATTTTATACACTCCACTTTATCTTTTTTAATTAGCTTTCGAAATTTACACCGCAATTAATTTTACACCCCGTATAATATAAACACTTGGATTTGATTCTAAGGCTCCATAAAATATTTTACTTATTTTTGGAGACACGTTCTTAAATGAAAGATAAATTATTTAAAAAAGACAAACGTTTATTAATATGGCAATCCGCTTGAAAAATGTTAGGCGAGCATTTTTCACAAAAATACACCCTCGTTCGGATGAGAAATAAAATTTTCCAGATAAAAAAGAAACTCGCTTCCTGGCCAATGTAGTACCTTCGGGTGAAGCATTGGAAAATCACATGTAAAGTGGGAAATGAAATCGGTCACTCTCGGATATGATTCTTAGTGTGTATTTTGAAACGATACAGTTTTTTTAGTGAGCATCATTAATTATCTTCGACCAGTTATATCGTTAATTGGCATCTTTCTAGCAATGCATATAGTAGAAATTGGTTTCTCCTTCACGGATAAATATTCGACGCCATCTGAATTCTTTCCAAGTGGATAATGTACTAGGATTAACCCAAATCCAGCTTTTGTAATTAATTCTTTATAATCTACCTCGTTCCAAAAATAGTTATATATCACTACTTCATTAGTATTGGTTAAAATTTAGTAATGCATCCGCTATAAAATTTTGTGTTCTTATTAATAATACCTGTACAAGTAAGCGTGACCATTTAGCACCACGGGCATAAAAATACCACCAGGTTTCAAACATCTAAAAGTTTCTTTCATAATCTTTAGTATCTCCTCTAGTACTGACGTAGAAAAAGCACAATTACAAAATACGAAATCGTAATAGTTGTTAACTACAAGAATTCCTCCACTTCTGATGACCTTATAATTTCCTTTAGGATTGCCATTTTTAGCAGTGTTTAATACATATTCGTTAATGTCGACCCCGTGAACTATCAATCCGAAACAGTGGCGTAACTACACCCCTGCCAGCCCCCGCTATGCGGGGGGGCCCCAAGTGCAAGAAGGCCCAAACGATAATAAACTCAACTTATTCATCTTCAACGTATTTGGCAGGTAAGAAACGGTCAAGAAAATATTGCAGATAATTCAGAAACCGCAGGTTAACGAACGTTTTCTTGATGTTACTACTAGGAACTGCTGAAATACAAGAAATAATAATTAAGCTAAATACTGAACACCACCTGCAGCCTGCATCCTTTCTTCTTTCTATCCGTTCTGTCCTATTTTGTAAGGGTTAATAAACAGATGAAAGAGACTGTAAACTTTAATAACAAAGATGTCTATATTATTCTTAAGTGATAAGTTGTATAAAGTGGTAAAGCATTATTAAACGACGTATAGTAGGGTTAGTTTGGTTTGTGGGATTTTAAATAGGAATAAAAGGGCTATTGTCTGTACAGTACAGATTCACAGGATGGCAGGTAGCTTAGTAACCTTCGCTTTCTAGAAATATAATACTAGAAAGAAATTCATTTTGTGGTTTCTAGTCAGCTGGTTGCAACGTATTTGCATTAGCTGCATTATATATAACGGAAAGGAAGTAAAAAGCATTCCAGTACGTTTTACTCAATAGTGTTGTGTTCGTATTACAGGAGGTCTTTCATATTTAAACGTAAGTATTTATATCTATTTTTATTAAACTACTATTGATTTGATCATAGTTGAAGTCGCGCTGAGAAATACATATAAATAAATCTTTAAGCATTCAATAAAAATCATTTATATTTTGTTAATTAAAGCATTTAAAGCAAAGTATGTATGTGTAATTTGTAATTTCAAAAGGCTTTTAAATAATTATTACTTATCTAATTACATTATAATTAATTTCATTCAAAATTGCAGGAAATAATATACAATGAGCACTACAAGCGGCGCTGCAAAAAACGAAAAAGGAAACTATTGGAAGAATCAAAGAGCAAGATTCCAAAATAAGTTCCTTTTTACTTCTAAAGAGTCCGAAAACAAGAACAATCTATGAAAGAAATTGGGCTTTCGACAGTAGCATCTACTAGTTCCGCTACAGACGAACAGCAGTCGTCAACAATTTTAAAACTCTCACCCAGGGCGCAAGTACATCACATAATGACGGCCGCGATAGAAATTTGGAACTAGATACCACTACAATTACAGAGGTAAATGTGAGTAGTACTTTTCACTTAATGAACTATCTATGGATCTGACGAAAGAATATCCAACCGATTTTGCACATTTTTAAAAATCAATGTTTTACAACATGACAATTTAAGAAAAGAAATAATTAATTACGGATTGTGTAGACCAGATGGTGCGTTTCCTAAAGATAATAAAAATAGAAGTTTTTCAGTTCACTATTATTACTTAATAACTGCAAGCGAAAATAAAAGCAATACGTTAAACTTACCACACAATTCAAATGGGTGGTTGTGTTATTCTAAATTAAAAATTGTGTTTATTGTCAACCATGTTGGCTGTTTGCTTCAGTAAGGTCAAGTTGGACGACCGGAATTAATGATTGGCAGGGTTTATCAAAAAATTAAAGAGCATTTGCTTGCTCAATCTCATTTAACTTGTTGTTTTATTTACGATATGTGGAAAAAAATTATACCATAGATAAGAAAGATACTCTACTATTAAAACAAGAAACTGAATTTTGGAAAAATGTTTTACACAGACTTTTCAATGTTACTTTAACACTATCCCAGCGCATGCTGTCATTTCGAGGACATAGAGAAAGTTTTTCTGATTCAAAAGACAGTTACAACGGTAATTTCTTAAGTTTAGTTCATTTAATTAGTAACTATGATCCTATATTACAAAAGTGCTTGAACGACCCAAAGGTTCAATTAAATATCTTTCCCCAAAATTCAAAACGATATTATTAATACTTTAAGCGCACACTTAAAAATATTTTATTAAATAAAATTAGATCCGCTCCTTTTTCTCAATCATAATAGACACTACACAGGATATAACTAAGATTGATCAATTAAGTAAAATTGTAAGATATATTGATTTTAAAAAGACAGCTTGGGAGAGGTAACCAAAATAGATATTTGTGAAACTTTTGTGGGTTTTACAAAAGTAGAGTCCCAATCTGCTGAAGGACTATGTAATACTATATTAAGCAATTTAACCAACATGCAATTAGATATAAATAAATGTAGAGGGTAGGGCTACGATGGAGCTAACGTTATGAGCGGTACGTATTCTGGCGTGCAAAAGAGAATTTTAAACATAGAGCCTGCAGCCTTATATATGCACTGTAGTGCCCATAACTTAAATCTAGTCATAAATGATGCCGTTAAAGGTATAAAAGAAATAGAATCGTTTTTCTACTTTTAGAAAACATATATACATTTTTGCTAATAGTATAGTAAGATGGAATTGGCTTTCTGTTTTTAAAGAAAATTTCACACAATTGAAACGCTTAAATCCGACACGTTGGGCGGATCGAGTAAAATCTTTAGCTGCCATAAGAATTCGGTATAAAGATATAGTAATGTCTCTTAATAAAATTATTATGATATCAAAAAAACAGATGAACGAAATGACGCAAAGCAAACATTAACTAGCATGGATAATTTTAATTTTATTTTTTAAGTGTTTTTAAGTCAAATTCTAGAAGAGCTTAACAAGCTCTCACAAACTGCTCAGAGTGAAAAGGCGAATATTAATCAGATAACTCTCTTATTACAAAAACTTTAAAATTTTTCAAGGAAACAAGAAATAACTATTCCAACATCAAGGAGGAAGCAGCGAAAGTTGCAGGGCAATGGAATATTAAACCGGAATTTATAAAAAAGGCAACCAAAAATAAAAAGCATTACGATGAATTATCCAATGATTATCGATTTAATGATGAAGAATTTAAATTTAAAATAAATGTATTTTATCGCGTAATAGATATTATAATTTCACAGCTGTCGAATCGTTTTAAATCGCTTTTTCATGTAAACGAAAAGTTTAATTTCTTAGAACCTAATGTATTTTTGAATTTAACTGCAGACGATATTTTATCTAAGGCAAAACAATTGCAAAAATTTTACTACAAAGATTTAAATGATGCTATAGGTATAGAACTTACTACACTCAAAAATAATAGACTTATTTGTGATGAATTAAAAATGTTAACGGTATCTTACAATTTTTAGAATATCTAGTACTTTCCAAATCTACAGGTTCTAGCAGTTTTCCAAACACCATAACAGCCTTAATGTTATACCTAACTTTACCCGTTAGCGTTGCAAGTGCGGAGAGATCTTTCTCAAAATTAAAAATTATTAAAATTATCTTAGGAACCGCACTTCACAAGATAGATTAGACGATTTATCCCTCTTAGCAGTAGAACATGACACTGCCAAAAATATGAATATAGAGGATACAATAAACGCGTTTGCAGCAAAACATGCAAGAAAAACAAAATTTTGAATTTGATTTGGAATGTCTGCTAGCTCATAGGTTTTTTTACTGTATCAAATTTTTAGGTGTAAATAATTTTGTGCGGCGTATAAATATGTAGATTTAATATTAATTAACTTATAAGTTTGAATTTATGTAATTTGGTTTTATAATTAATAAAGCACTTGATTAATATAGTATATGTATTTAATTCTATACTGCTTCCTTCTCTACATGTACTATAATTTAAAAATATGGCTAAATATAAGCCATTAAAGTAATACATTTTAAAGAGAGCCCACTTTAAAATTTTTGCGGGGGGGCCCAAAAATCGTAGTTACGCCACTGATCCGAAAGATAATAATGGCAAGGTATAGTTTCCTGGTCCACAGCCGCAATTTAAGACCAGGGTGCCACAAACATATTCTTTTATTAAATGAAGAATATGTTGCAATACCAATAATCTAGAACCAATGATTCTCAGTTCGTCTTTGTACTTCGAAATACACATTGCACTTCTCTAATTTTGCACTTTCATATTGTAAGCTTGTAAGCTCGAAAGTTACTAAACAAATACAAAAGTGATATCCTTTTGTGGATAACTAAATAGTATAAATAAGCTCCATCGTTTTTTTTGCCTTGGTACGACGTCGTAAACAACCAGGTGAGTGCTATAGTAAACGCCTTTTGCTTCGATGTGATTAAGAACATTTAATTATCTGTTGCCTGTTAAAATATCCTTTAAATCTTATACAGTCCACTTTATCTCTCTTAATTAGCTTTAGAAATTTACACCGCAATTAATTTTACATCTGGTTGACTTCTCGCCGGATTTGAGTAAACAACAAGCTCAGATGTTATATTATACCGCTCGTTAAAGCAGTGACAGCCAATTAGCATAATTTGTAGCGTTAAGTTATTTACGAGTATTTCTTATCCCGCACTTTCTCACCTACCGCTTAACCGCCTTTCTCCCTGGCAACTGCTCTAGCGCATTCACCAAGATTTTTGGTCCCGTTGGTCCAAAGAATACTTACACTTGCTACAACAACGCTCAAAGTGACACACCCCGTCTCCTCAAGTTGATTTGGGCACCTTAGTACTAATTAAGGTCGCTAAGGTTCCTCCCCTTCGTTGGTCCCTCGGCCGTGTTGTGGCTGTACATCCTGACATAGACGGTGTTGTTAGGGTGGTCACACTTAAAACCGCTCATGGCGAGCTGAAACGTCCTGTGTTAAAGTTCTGCACTTTGCCCGCAATGTAGAAAAAAGAATTCTCCTTTAATTCTTTTGTTTTTGCGAATCCTTTTTTTTCTTGTTCGCTTTTTTTTTCGCTTGGTCATTCCGCCCCCCGCCTTATAATTATTTTTTCTTTAAAATGCCTTGCAATTTGGTGGGCGTATGTTCCGTTTTAGTGTAAATAATTTAAAGCTAAATTTATTATTACATTGAGTTTGTTGGTTATTTTAAATCCGCCGTGGTAGATTTAAATTTGTTAGTGCAAAAGCCCCATGTGTTTACTTAAGCACGCAACAGTGCCGTGAGTGATAAACGTTACCCCGCATGTGCGAACAGTATCGTTTGAAAAATACACGCCAATCCAGGAAGAGTCTCGTCTCGTTGTTCGATATCATCGCATCGCTAGTTTTTCCACGTTCTACATGCAGAGTCTCGCTCTAGTAGTCGACTACACCGCATCGCGTTTACTCGTTCTACGTGAAGTTAATTAGATGGGCCGCTTTGTTAAGGCAATCGATTTGTTTTTCGACTGTTCGCATTGATATTGTGCATCAACCGCTTGTTTTGTAGAACACCGTTATTGTGATAAATGTGTGCTTCGCTTCCCTGCACGAGGCAGATTAGATGCTCCATCGTTTTTTTTTTGCCTTGGTACGACGTCGTAAAGAACCAGGTGAGTGCTATAGTAAACGCCTTTTGCTTCGATGTGATTAGGAACATTTAATTATCTGTTGCCTGTTAAAATATCCTTTAAATTTTATACACTCCACTTTATCTTTTTTAATTAGCTTTCGAAATTTACACCGCAATTAATTTTACACCCCGTATAATATAAACACTTGGATTTGATTCTAAGGCTCCATAAAATATTTTACTTATTTTTGGAGACACGTTCTTAAATGAAAGATAAATTATTTAAAAAAGACAAACGTTTATTAATATGGCAATCCGCTTGAAAAATGTTAGGCGAGCATTTTTCACAAAAATACACCCTCGTTCGGATGAGAAATAAAATTTTCCAGATAAAAAAGAAACTCGCTTCCTGGCCAATGTAGTACCTTCGGGTGAAGCATTGGAAAATCACATGTAAAGTGGGAAATGAAATCGGTCACTCTCGGATATGATTCTTAGTGTGTATTTTGAAACGATACAGTTTTTTTAGTGAGCATCATTAATTATCTTCGACCAGTTATATCGTTAATTGGCATCTTTCTAGCAATGCATATAGTAGAAATTGGTTTCTCCTTCACGGATAAATATTCGACGCCATCTGAATTCTTTCCAAGTGGATAATGTACTAGGATTAACCCAAATCCAGCTTTTGTAATTAATTCTTTATAATCTACCTCGTTCCAAAAATAGTTATATATCACTACTTCATTAGTATTGGTTAAAAATTTAGTAATGCATCCGCTATAAAATTTTGTGTTCTTATTAATAATACCTGTACAAGTAAGCGTGACCATTTAGCACCACGGGCATAAAAATACCACCAGGTTTCAAACATCTAAAAGTTTCTTTCATAATCTTTAGTATCTCCTCTTTAGTACTGACGTAGAAAAAAGCACAATTACAAAATACGAAATCGTAATAGTTGTTAACTACAAGAATTCCTCCACTTCTGATGACCTTATAATTTCCTTTAGGATTGCCATTTTTAGCAGTGTTTAATACATATTCGTTAATGTCGACCCCGTGAACTATCAATCCGAAAGATAATAATGGCAAGGTATAGTTTCCTGGTCCACAGCCGCAATTTAAGACCAGGGTGCCACAAACATATTCTTTTATTAAATGAAGAATATGTTGCAATACCAATAATCTAGAACCAATGATTCTCAGTTCGTCTTTGTACTTCGAAATACACATTGCACTTCTCTAATTTTGCACTTTCATATTGTAAGCTTGTAAGCTCGAAAGTTACTAAACAAATACAAAAGTGATATCCTTTTGTGGATAACTAAATAGTATAAATAAGTCACAGTCCACACATAAATGATGCTAGGCTATCTACTTGATAACTGCAATTAAATGTGCATGTTACAAAATCCTAAATAACGTAACAAATTTGTTACAGGCAAAATGAGCGTTACGTTATACATTTATATTTGTCCGAGACCCGGTAAAAATTTAAAAGTGCTCGAATAAATATTGTGGTGTGGGAATGGGATCCTATAAAAGCAATAATAATAGTAAAAATAATAATAATAATAATCAAAAATAAACCTTTGGAATGGCTGAAATACCTTACAATATTCATTTACCCTGAAACGCTTCTCATTTGTCATAATTAAAGGACTCCAAACACTGAATCTCGGTAAAATAAGACATAAAATCAGAAATCTCTCAATTGTATAAATAGAAACATGTTAAAAAATGTTTCCCAAATTATTGAATTTATATAAAATTCACCAATAAAAATTAATCAGCTGATTTCACGTTAAGCGTATTGGCTACCATAGGAAAGTCGATCCCAGGTCGCAACACAAATTGAAGGCAATCATTCTTTTAAACTTTAAAATTTTTTGCTTAGTGTACTCAAACCAAATATTTCAAACATCAATAAATCAAAGTAACCTTCAATTTATGTCATAAACGTCAAACTTGAAGTTTTTATTATTTTGACAACGATCCTAGGTCATGGATCGAAACGTAAATAAAATAGATTTTAAAAACTATGAGTGGTTTCATTCCCAAAGAAGATTAAGAAGAAGGCTCCAAACCGGTTTATCTCAGCAATCCATTCGATATTATCCCCTACACGGAAAACTGCTATTATGGATAGGTTTCGTGTGCTTTCAGTTTCTAAATTTATCACATTTTATTTTACCTTCCTCTACACTACCTTAAAAACACGTATTCAATTTTTTCATATCAAAGAAATTTTAAAAATAAAAGCCTCTCCCGAAGACGACACCATCGCTGCGGTAGCTAGATATCCTTTCACTAGTTTACCTACACGGACCTATATCATAAATAACTTCAAATAAAGGTTTATTTAAACTTAAAGTCTATTAACAACAAATTCCTAAAATATAAATACACTTACTCTAACCTTAAAAAAAATTAAATCTAGTGTAGCATTCTTCTGGCCAGGTATTATTATCAAAGGTCAAAGAAGAAAATAAACTCATAATTACTACTATTATACCATTGTTGTAGTTTACAAGATTGATTTATACGGCTTTTGAAAACCTATAATTTGGAAGTGTTCGTTATAACAAATACCTATTTTTCGTTAACAGTTCCAATGTCCATTGAAAATACTAAATTTTTACTCGTATATCAACAATAAATTCACTAATACAGTTTTTTGCTTGCTGCCAATCGTCCTAAAGAGTTTGGATCAGGCTCCACCTACGCATCTTTAAAAAAGAAACGGTTCTGAATTTTTATGGTATTCGGAGCTTACTACGGATGGTCCTAAAGAGTTTGGATCGGGTCCGACCTACGTAGTTTTAAAGAAAATACGGTTATTAATTTTTATAGTTAGACCAGAATCGACAGCATTAAACTCGAAGATTTGCTCGTGGTATGTTTTTGCCTGAATAGCGTGGATGTTTCTTTTATTCGGGGCTTGCTGAAGATCGTCCTAAAGAGTTTGGATCGGGCCCGGCCTACGCAGTTTTAAAAAGAAAAGGTGCTGAATTTTTATAGTTAAGCAGAATCGACAACTTTAAACTTGAAGTTTTGCCCGTGGTATTCTGTTTTGATTGAATTACTGGTGTTTCTTTTATTCAGAGTTTGCTACGGAACGTCTTAAAGAGGAGTTTGCATCGGGTCCGACCTACGTAGTTTTAAAGAAAAAACGGTTATGAATTTTTGTAGTTAGACCAGAATCGACAACATTAAACTCGAAGATTTGCTCGTGGTATTCTGTTTTTGCCTAAATTGTGAGTATGTTTCCTATATTCGGGGCTTGCTGCGCATCGTTTTAAAGTGTTTGGATCGGGCGCGACCTACGCAGTTTAAAAAAAAGCGGTTCTGAATTTTTATAGTTAGACTAGAATCGATTTTAAATTCGAAGTTTTGCCCGTGGTGTTTTGCTCTTGCCAGAATTGCGGGTGTGTTTCTTTTATTCGGGGCTTGATACGAATCGACCTAAAGAGTTTGGATCGGCTCCGACCTTCGCAGTTTTAAGAAAAAAACGGTACAAATTTTAATAGTTAGACCTGAATCGATATCTTTATACACAGCACCTTTACCTCCTGCTCTTCCAAAGAAATTCCAGTTTAAATTTATTAATTGAGTAACATATGTGTATGGGTCGCCCGAGGTGAATGACATTTGGAGCTCACATAATGACCGTTTTTGGGTTTTAGAATTTCTCAAGTTAAATCTCATAAGAAAACAGGTTTTTTGCGCTCGTAGCAACCTTGCGTATCTAATTAAATATTAAAATTTAATTTAATATCTTTGAAAGATATGAAGAGATCTAGGAAAGCTAGCGCGATGCCATCATTATCTTTCATAGTGTTTCGTTTATATTATATATATTGTACATAAGTTTCAGTTTAATTTGTTTTACGCATTTAGAACTTTTTAATTGTTTGTCTCCGCTCGGTTTTTAATTATCCTTACCTTACCGTGTCCTTGCTTCAAGTACCGTTAAAGTGCCGCGATATAGATAAACTATCCTGTACACACGTGCAAGAAGCTTCTTTATCACCGGCTACGGCAAAGACAAGAAGCAATTTGTACTATCAATTCCGTACTAGACGGTCGCATTAATATTATCCGTTACGAACGCTATTATTAACAAAAGGAAAGTGTTTGAAGTAATCGTTTATTTCTCTTTATAATCATTAATTTTTTCGTATATATGTCCACTTTTCTCTCCAATTTAGTTATCTAAATCCCGCCGCATTTTTTATACATGGTATATTTAATATTTAGATGATCTATATGTATATACGTATTTAAAAAATTTATCAAGTATATTTCTATTACCATAAAAAATTAAAAAAGTCATCAACATAATGATGATAGCAAACTATATGATTTATAAATAGGCTGTTTTTAGAAATAAACTGCATTTCCTAATTATTTAAAAAAACTTCAGCCGTCATAGAGATAAAGTTGCCTCCCATTGGTAGGCCAATGTTCGGTTTGTAAAATTTATTGTCGAATTGAAAATAATTTTTGTCTAAGCTAATTTCAAGCCGATTATAGAATTTTTGAATGGTAATCGCATCAATGTCAAAGGTAATTAATAATTGTTTTGCCAAATATTTACATTCATTTGCTGGGACTTGGGTGAATAAATTACTAATATGAAAGCTAAACAATAAAGAATTTTTAGGTATGATGATGTTAGATAATTTTTGAATTAGTTCATAACAATTTTGATAGTGAAATTAGAATGAAAATTTAGAATTTTTGGTAAGGTTTTCTTGAACCACGCAGAAAGATTTTTGGCTGGTGAATTAATAAGTATAACAATAGGTCTTAACAGATATTTCAGAAGTTTAGTCACCGATTGATTTTATGTAATTTAGGAAGTGCATAGAACTTAGGACAAACAGGATTCTGGTGTATGATGTTATAAATATTTGCAGTACGTATTATTATATCACTGTTTTCTTTAACAATTTTGTTTAATTTTTATTAAATTTTTTAGTAGGATTTGAATCTGTAAGTGTGTAATTTGTTACGTTCATTTACGGCCGATGAATTAACAACCACATCGATTCCGTTTCTGCTCTTTCATACGTCAATAACATCCTATATATTTTACCTCTTTATAATAAATACGCTTACGAATAATTTTCAATTTCAATCTATCTACTCTAAAACGACGAGCTTACGCTATAAGCTCTATAATTGGCACCTTGTTTTGAGTATCCGTTAACTGGCTACACATTACTATAGCGTATAATTAATCCTTATACTGCTACAACCGAAAACCTCATTGAAATAGTGTATTGTATTATTTGATAAAGTTTGGGTCGAGTTTTCTAATCTCCTTTTTGGTATGTTGATAACGAGAGAAGCTCAAATTCTTGTTATTTAAAACAATTTTCAATTTGATTCTGCAGTTCGTCCTCATATATATTTTTCTAAAATACTCGTTCTATTATTCCAAGAGCGATGCACGTTTTTTCTTTATAAGAGGTGTAGATTTTGTGTGTATCGGTAAGTGCTCCGGCGTTATTAATACTAGTAAGACTCTCTTTCTAGCTCTCAGCTAGAGGCCAAATTGTTGTACGTAGGCCGATTATTCCTCTTATGAAGAACCAACTGCGCTGGTATGTGTTCCGCTGTTGCAGGGAGTGTTGGGGGCACCTCTTTTCTTCCTACTTTTGTTGTTCGTGCATCGCTGGTACTTCATAGTACTTCGCTACATGATTATTAAAATTTGTTCGACTGTCAATAATTTTTTTTTTACTTCAACATCCTGGTATTATGAGCAAGCATAAGCAGTAATTTTTCTTTTCTTTATTTTATTAATGAATACTAAATTTCAAACGAAATGCGCACTTCCTACGTAAATTTCTAAAATTTGTTCTTGATAATACAACTATTTATTAATTTTTTGTTGATTCAAACAAATTCTTTTTTTTATTAATGTTTACTGTAAATAGAAAATCGATGACTATGTATTTTTTTGTGTTGCTAGGAATCCCCCTCTCCCCGCATTGGTAGTTAGCCCGGTATTTCTACGTTTCTTGTGTTCTGTTTCGTCATCGTGATTCGTGCGGGTCCACACTTTAAATATCCTTTCTATTTGTATCTGACCCGTACGCTACATAACGTAGCAAATTGTTCATCGTAGTACATTCTTCTACATTATTTAAGTACTCCGATTTGTTTAAAATAATCGTACTGTCAAAACTTTTAACATAGATGGTGAAGGATTCCAATATCTAAGAGAAGTATTCATCTAGACACAAACAAATACAGACGTGTGTAGAGAGAATTTTAATTTTGAAGTTAGTTAGTTTCGGGAGTTAGCACTGGTGTAAACAAAGTGATAAACAGTAAACTTCTAATCGGTAATGTGTTTATGTTCAACTAGGATGGGAGATCCTGAGGCATCCAACACTCAGAATCAACAAATTCAGACAACCCGCGCCACTATCAAGATTTTAGACGAAACAGAGAGGTAGCCATCTTAATACAAAAAGGACTACTACACGAACAATTACAGCTACAACCAACAACCCTCGACGCTGTAAGCGCACGACTTCAGATAAACGGACATTACATAAACATCATAGCTGTTTACAGAAACTTTCACCGCTCTGACCTACACACGGATGACCTAGCCAATTTACTACAACATGAGACTCCGACAATAATCACCACACCAGGCATGAGAAGCAAGAACGGACAACAGAAGCGGACTCGAACTCCACATGCACACACTGAACAAACACTGTGTCATAATCGCACCTAACGGACCAACAAGAATCCTCCCAGCAAGTCAATACGAAGCAGACATCTTAGACATATCCATACTACAATACATACCCTATCCATTGCTTACAGAACTAATATACGACTTTAGTTCGGACAACCTACCCATAATCACAACGATATAGCCTTTATTCATATTAAGGGATTTTTCCTATTAGGTTTTCTTTCTATGTGACCAGCTGAAAGGCACAAGAAAATTTTACGGGGATTTCCAGTAAGCGGATAGAGCCCACGGCAAGTTCCGATGGAAAATGGCTCGTAGTTGAGGAAATCTCAAAAGGCTAAGCGGCTAGTGGAACTATTTGTTCTGGGTAGAACATGAGCTGTGGGTCGGGGTTGGACTGCGACCAAAAATATAAAGAATATGGCGCTATCGAATTTTTCTATACGAAGAAGACCTTACTTAAGTCCCTTGTACAAGGGAATGCGGAAACCTTTATTCAATTACTGCTATACAATTTATTAAAAACAACACAATCCCTAAAGTTTCTTACCTTATGGCTCGACTTTGACCTTTATACATCACTGCTACACCTGTGAACAGATTAAACAAAGATAGCACTGTTTGTGCATTTATACCCAAAATTTAACAATTTAATTTGAATCAACCTTCATTCATTCCAATTAAAAAGAATAGTCTTGACCAAAATAAAAATCTATTCCTTCAGTATTTAGTTATTGTGCTATTTACAAAACATCTTTTTCCTTTAATATAATTTTGATTAATTTAAATTCTTGAAAAATATGTACATAAGTACTTGGTATAATAAGTACTTTTCACCGTTAAAATATGGTCATTTCTATTAGAAATATCTAGCCAAATATTACTTAAAAATGAGTGAACCTGAGTTTACTTTCTGAATAATTAACTATATGTAACAATTTCTGTTGGTTTGAGTAGCACTACTATAACCTCACAAAAATATTCCACTCAGCTATTAGTGAAATTTGTAACGTATAAATTTAATTTCTAATGATTCGAGTAAATCATGTTTCAAATAATTATATCAATTTTCATAAAATCTAGAATTTAACTTTCCTTATCTCATAATGACATCTTTCGTAATTTCAATGTGTTAATAAAAAGATTTAAAAATGAAAATTTACAGGTTCCTGTTGTTTAATATGAAAAATACATAGTTTGTCATTCACCTAACTTGATGTTCAAATCACGTGATTAAACAAAAAATTATTTGTCTGCTATATCCATGCTACACCTGACATACGAAAGCAAATTTACATACCAGATGTTCATCTGACGGAAAAATACCTGCTAGGCGTGTTGCTTCAGCACTTAAATAAAGGAAATCTCCAATTCGGTACAACCAATTTGCTGCTTATTGAAGCTCCAAACCATATCACGGCGTCCATATTAACAAATTGATACTCGTCAAATCCACATTCGTACAAAGGTTAAATTCTTAAATTTTTCTAAATTTTCCTACGTTGTATGTTGATTAAAGTTACGTTGCATATTATATAAAATTACATGCTAACTAAAATTTGCATGTATTCAAAATTTTACGTTAAACAAAAGTTTTGTTAACTAAAAGTTGCATATTATTTCAAAGTTGCACTGAAAAATCTTTATTTAATAAGATTACAAAAGCAGTACTACTTACTGTTAACCAAAGGCCCTTCAAACAAAATATCGCCTCATTATCTGCGAGCTATTCTCCAGCAAGTGGACAACAAAAGTGCCGTCGGAGACGATATTATCTCACGAAAACAATTTAAATTTCACGTGCTTCCAACACGTAGATTCCTCAAACGTCATCGTCCTTGCATTCAAGGAACAATTCGACTTCTTCTGACGGCAGCTGTATTGGAAGTAATAATATCACGCGAGTTACCGCTTGACAACAAGCCCAACGCTACAATCGTCTAACAGAGGGAGCTCTAAGAATGACACTAATAGAAAAGTATCTTTTGTCACCGCATAAATTAAAATTTGAATTGAAAGCTAATATTTTATTGGACAATATGTAATATTTATTTAGTGGATTGTGTAGCATTATTATGCATTAAATTGGTTCTTATTAAATAAATAGATTAAATATCTGTAGACATAATGATGGAAAATAAAATCGTTACACAGATACAAACACAATCACAGATGACACATGTACGACCCAGACTAGACACAACTGGAGAAAATTTAACGAGCACTGCAAAGAATGATCACGGACGGCAACCGGGACATAAACGACGCACAAGACATAGACACCCACGTACAAAATTTAACGAGGCACAATAAAACAAGCCCTAAAATACAGCAAAAAAACAAACCCTCTCTCCCTCCAAAAACACACGACCAAACTTACCAGAATACATCAAACATATTGAAAGAACACTTCAACGAATCATGAACCAAACACATACACGGCACACTACAAACCGAAGGTAACCTGTATAGACTAAACCGGACACTACTTTCAAAAAAGAACCCCGAACCCACTTATCTACAAGGACAACACGGTATGCTGTACTCAGCCAAGGATAGAGCGACACAGTTCGCAAACGTACTGAAAGAAGCGCAATCTGTTAACTCCGCTCCGCTAATGACAACAACTTCTTTGACATAGTGAACATGGCACTAAACCACTTACTACAATTATCAACATACAATGACATACAACACGTTACACCACAAGAAGTTAGACAAATCATCAACGAACAGAGTAACACAAAGGCACCTGGAAAGGACGAAATTCCAAATATCGCATGGAAATACATCACAAAAAAGACGTTCGCACTAATAACAAAAATCTTCAATAGTATCATCAACCATAGACACTTTCCTACAGACTAGAAATCCGCAATAGTAGTGATGATACCGAAATCGAACAAAAACATAAGAGACTCTAACAACTACAGATCCATATCACTACTAAACTCTATTTCAAAATTTTTCGAAAGACTCCTATTTACGAGACTTAAACCACTAGTACAAGACAGACACGAACAATACGGTTTCGAAGAACAACAATCCATTACACTACAAATGATCCGAGTGATCAACCACATTGCCACAAACTACAACAAAGGAGTGACACCATCATACACAGAATACCGACATCATACATACAACTGCTACATAGCTACCTTACAAACAGAACTATACAGGTCAAAGTTGAGGACGCACTTTCACCACTGACGAACAACAACGCAGGTGTTCCACAAGGAGGTTGCCTCTCGCCGACACTATTTAACGCCTACGTACACGATATACCGAAACTACCCGATTCGCTCTACGCCGACGACACACCAATCGTAACAAAAGGATGCAACATCAAAGAAGCCACGAACAAAATACAAAAACAGCTCGATGCACTAACTAAGCTGGTTTGATCAATGGAGGATCAAACTAAAGGTACACAAAACAGATGCAATTAACTTTTCCGAACATAGGGCAATTACACAGAACCCACCACGACTTGAAGGACAACAACTAACCTGGAACTTTATGATAAAATATTTAAGTATACACATTGACAGACAATTCACATTCAACAAACACGTACCAGAAACGCTGAAGAAAACCAGACACTCAAAAGGCTACCTTCACGGCATACTTACCCACAGAAACGAACTAAACTAGACATAAGACTAAAAACATATGAACATACCTACGACCAATACTTAGTTATGCGACTGAGGCCTGATACACATACACTAACAAAACCAACAAACGCAAACTAGAAACATTACAAAATGAGACTATGAGAACCATCACAGGAGCACCCTGGTACGTACGCTACGAGACGCTGGGACATAACCTACAACTACCAACAGTATAAACCTACTTTATACAACTAGCGACAAACACCTACAACACAATAGACACCACAGATCTAGCACACCTATACAACATCGCACCACCACATAACACAAACAAATTTAAAAACACATCCCTACACATACTAGATGTTGGATAGCAATTTAAAAAAACCGGCAGGTATCGATATCATCAACATTCACTAGCCAGAGAGCAAACAATCAACTACTAGCAAAAGATCAAGCAGCCGGCGGTCATCAACCATTCCACCTTTACCAACCATCGAACCAGTAATAGAACAAAAAGAAACCACCAGTCATTGCAGATAATGCCCTAAGAGAAAGGAAAGACCAAGGATTTCTACAAAGTAGCCAAAATTTTCAAAATTAATGCTGTAAGAGGAAGATGGACAAACACCATAAGCCCAGCTCGTCATGCTAGTTAATTAGTTAATATTTAAGGGAGGAGTTTCTCAGACTAAGTGAAGCAAAAATAAAAGAAGGAATTTTATTGGACCGCAAATTCGTCACATAAGAATATTGTATTCGATTCAAAACTAACCGAGATCGAGGCTGCTGCATGGATGTCATTTAAATAGGTATGTTCCAATTTTTAAGAAATACACAGACAAAAAATTACGAACAAAATTGTGATGTTTTTAATTTCCAAATACAGTGATATGAATTGCCAAATGTTTTTGAAAATTCATCTTCTACATCCGTATTTGAACCTTTTCACCGCAGATCTGTGAGTGACGAATGTTGTGAAAGGTTTTACCAAGATATTATGTATTGTGAAAACCAATACCAAGGAACATGGAGCCCCACAATGCTCGGAAACTGTAGTTGGGATATAATCAGAGCTGCTCCAAAGGTACCCCACAGACGAAAATCACATGCGAAAAATTTAGAAATTCGGTAATGACGTGGAATACATAAATTGTATTACAATAAATGTAAACATTACATAATAAAACGCTCCATAATAAAAATATGCATAACTTTCGACTGGCAGGTGATAGACAAAGTCAGTTAAAAGATTCGTAATCATCGAATAAAATCGTATAAGAAACACCAATGCACGTTAGGACACAAAACAAAATCGACAATTTTTGTTCAGTGTAATCTTCAAATTTTACGTAATTTATGTTTTCACAACACGGAATTTAAAATACGGTTATCAAACTTAGATAGCCTAGGATCATTTTTGCATAAACTGTAACATATTTTTCCTCTTTAGTAGTTTTCTAGTTTACAATACTGTGAATAGCCATTATGGAAGTGCGAGAACATGAAAGTGCAACGTGTGTTTCAAAGTATAAGGACGAACTGGAGATCATTGGTTCGAAATTACTTGTATCGCAACATATTCTTCGTTTAATAAAAGAATATGTTCGCGGCCCCCTAACATTAGATTACGGCTGTGGACCAGGAAATTATTCCTTGTCATTAAAATCTTGTGGATTGATAGTTGACGGGGTCGACATTAACGAAGATGTATTAAGCACTGCCAAAAATGGCAATCCGGAAGGAAAGTACAAGGTCATCAGAAGCGGAGAGATTCCTGTAGCTAACAACTATTATGATTTCGTATTTTGTAATTATGTTTTTTCGTACGTCAGTACTAAAGAGGAGATACTAAAGATTATGAAAGAAATTTTAGATGTTTGAAACCTGGTGGCATTTTTATGCCCGTTGTGCTGAATGACCACGCCTACTTGAATAATTACCTTTCAATAACAAGTATTAATGATAAAGACACGAAGTTATATAGCGGATGCCTTACTAAATTTTTAGCCAATACTAATGGAGTAGTGATACACAACTATTTTTGGAACGAGCTAGATTACAGAGAATTAATTGCAAAAGCTGGGTTTGAGTTAGTCCTAGTACATTATCCACTTGGAAAGGATTCAGATGGCGTCAAATATTTATCCGAGAAGGAGAAGCCAATTGCTACTATATACGTTACTAAAAAGTTACCGAATGACGATATAACTGTCTGAGATAATTAATGATACTCACTAAAAGACTAAATCTTGCAAGAACAAACTAAGTATCATATTCTTGAAGTTTCTTTGTTACCTACCGTAACACAATTATCAAATAGTGAGAAATATATGTATTTTTCAAATAGTTTGTCTTTCAATTAAGAAATCTGTAAAATATTTTATTGGGCCTTAGAATAAAATCCATGCGTTCTTATGTACCGCGAGTTACATATCCTCCAAATCAATATATATATATATATATATATATATATATATATATAGTATAATTAAATAGAATCATTAAAACTTAAGTTAGATGCAACAATGTATAATTGAAGGACATATTACAAAAAGTTAATGGAAGTTTATAAATCAGGCATGAGAACGGATGTGAATACATTGCATTCCAGACGTAACTTGACACTGCAGGTTCAGGTCACAATAGATTGTAAGAAACTTATTGTTAGAATTAAGAGTGTTACTTTGTATTGTATAAATAAATAAATAAAGAAAATAGCAAACATGAGATCTGCAGTTCCCACAAGCAATGTGAGGGGAAGGGACAGCATAAATACCCGCAGGAGCCCAAGATGGCGTCTCGAGCTTTGCAACTTTAACATTGTTGGTTGTTCAAGCTACTCAATTTTGTTCAAATAATTTAATTAGTGAAAAGCAATTTTGATTGTTAAAAGCGTTAATGAATATAACGCAACCATTTGTTAATTTCCATTGTAATTTCTGTTTTAAATAAATTTGTTAGAAGAGTTTTTGGAAGAAGTCTTCTTAAAAAGCCGCTCCAAGAAGCCCAAAATCTAACTGGCGCAGTCTGTAGTATTCCAGAAGAGTACTAGCAAATCCAAAATCGAGGAAACTAGTGGTCTTGAATCTTTATTCTTCATCTAGCAGAACAAACAAAAAATTGGACAAGGTACAAAATCAACCAAGCCCAAGGAAAGAAAACTGACGGAACTGGCAATGAAAATTATGTAAGTTCATTTATCCTAACCATTGCCAATTATCGATATTAACTAGAAAACAACAAAAGAATTTATACATGCATTTCTTGCACAATTTATTATTTCATTTTATCGCAATTCATTAACGAAAGAAACTTACTCAGCAAACTCATTTTTAAAAAAGGAATTTATTTTACGCATCTATGCACGAGTACTACAATTTACTACGATTTAAATAAATGAAACAATTTCAGCAAAGTCTGAGTCTAGACTATAATTAGAACACAAGTTTATGTACAGCTTAATATAGTAATTATTACGGAAACGATCTATCAAAAACTTGACTATCATCACATTCTATAATTAAACGCTTCAGTGCAACAATTAAGGAAGGTGTATAATTATAGAAGCATTTTATGTACTTTATACTAAAACGATTTACTTAGCAAAAATCTTAAACAAAAGCGTGTAATTATAACACAGTTATTATACAATTTACTGCAGGAAACTATTACCGAAATAAAATTATTTTCAGCAATGGGAGGACTTCAAACAGTTGTTGATAGTGTATTTCGGCGATCACAGAAATATTAAATATCTGGTGAGAGACTTAATAAACCTCTAGACAGAACCCAATCAATCACCCTACCAATTTGGTATGAGATGCCAAGACGTGAGGAGCTTAATCTTAACCAAACTGAAAATCAGAAAACCCGACCAAAATATACGTTTATTCAAAACGAAAATGTACGACAAAATGGCTTTAGACACATACATCAATGCACTACCTGAACGGTTATCGGACAAAATAGGATTTCAAGATCCCCAAAATTTAGAGAAAGCAATGAATATGATAGTGGAGGAAGAAAACGTTATGTATTACAGGAATAGGATATATAACCTTAATGCAAATAAAAATTACTCACCTATAAAAACAATATAAGCCGCGAGACAACTACCAACACGACAGAAACTTACATCCCTTAACGCACCACGAATCAGAACGAACAATTCAAACTTTAATAACACAAATTTTTATAATCAATTTATACAATTTCCAAGATTCACATTTAACTCAAACTTTATAAAACCCGTATTTACACCAAGGTTTAATCAAAACGTAAATCAACCAAGGCAAACATATGACACAAATTTCAACAGAAACACACCTTTGACAAATAACAATAACAAGCCCAACCGTTATTACAAACTAACTCCTGTGGACACTTTATCTAGCAACACTAGACAAAACACAAAAATATCGCAAATCAGACCAAACTATAACTAAAAACGAAACTTCACTTCCGAAGAACTATTCCACCAAGAAGTAGAAGATTTGGACACCCGAACGCGAATAATGACGCAACTTTGAGTAGAGATATGCAACAACCCCTATAAAAATTACGAAGAGGACTACGAAAAAAATACGTGCTCAAATTTTCAGTTAGTCCAATTCAAATACAACAAACGTAATTCATTTAAACAACATTAATCAACACATTTTACCCTACATAGAAATACCTCACGCAGAACTTAAATTACTAATCGATACCGGATCTTCAAAAACTTTAATTAGCCCCAGAACCGTACAAAAACATTATTTAGATTTTGTAGAAGGAGAATCTTTTAAAATCAAGACAGCCCACAAAACGACAATACACCAATATATTGCAAACATGCCCCTACCAAAAACTTTTAACGTAAAAATTAAACACAAATTTTGCATCTTTGAATTTAACGACAAATACGACTATTAAGACTAACCTATAAACAGTATTGACTGGAAAATTCGCGAAACAAGGAGAATCGATTTGTCGTTCGAACAGTCCGCATCGCTGTTTTACACGTTCTACGTAGAACAAATTAATTACATGAACCGCTTTTCTTCACAACACCGCTGTCGTCATAAATGTGCTTCCCTACACCCGCAAAAAAGCAGAGTAGATGTTACATCGTTGGCACGGCTTCATAAACGCCAGGTGAGTGCTTTTAGTAAACGCTTGAACTGATTAAAAACAATTATTATATGTTGTTTGTTAAAATATCACTTAATTTTATATGCAGTCCACATTTCTCTCCTAGTTAGGTATCGTAGTTTTGTTACCGCAGTTTACATTTGGTAAGCTTCTTTCCGGATTTAAAAACAACTAACTCAGATAATTAAACCATACAGCTCATCAAAGCATTGATTAAACCATGGTAGAAAATTTGAAACGTAATTGTTTTTACGTAATATCGCAATCAATTCGTTAGAGGAAATGTTTGAAATCGCTCAAAAATGTACGAACGAAACAGCCTTTTTAAATTCATTTCGCGCACAGTATGAATCGCTAGAAACCGTTAGAAAAAATTTTCTTACACACCATAATTAGATAGTAGGTGCAATTTCTTCCGCCGGTAACGCTGATGCACAATTTGAAATGGAAGATGCCATACGTAAACATTTTGATAACAACTACTTTCAAATAAAGGCGCTCTATTTCAAGCTGTTTACCAGCCAATCTTCGCATCGGGCTGATCTGTATCCGCGGCTAGATACTTTAAAGTCAAAAGTGTCACTCCCTCCGCTGACGCTGCTTACGTTTGATGTGGAAAGTCGTTTATTTGAAAGTTTTATTGATCGGTTTGATAGTTTAGTTCATCTTAATAACGATTTTGTCGGACGTAGATAAATTTTCGTATCTTCAATCAGCACTGAAAAAATCCGCACTCCTAACCATTAAAAACTTTGACCTTATAGAAGCCAATTACGCTCTTGCATACACAAAACTTCGCGAAAAATATCGTGATATTCGTCACATTACTTCAGCTTGTGATGTATATTAAATCTAATCCACAATAAAACAAATCGTGGTAGATTTTTATATTACTTATCAAGAATTCTTATTTAATTTTAACAAGCCCAGGGTAAGGTTAGGATGGAAATTGAGTTTTAGTAAAAGAAAACTCTTAAAGATTTTTAGCTAAATGAGTTTTTGACCCACGGTCGCATGAGATTGGGTCAGTGGGTTTATTAAAGTTGGAAAAAACAAGATAATGGACGCCACATAAATTTTTTATAAAGCAACTGTCTAAATTAATTTGCTTAAAGGGAAACATTGGAAACCTAGATTATCGCTAACCACTTTTAAATACAAAGTTTGATTGTCACAAATATGTTACTTACATCTGGTCGTCTTCTTCACTGAACTAACGATGACTAGGGCGACTCTGAAACAGAAATACTACCAACATAGATACCCTATATATCTTACGAACCAGTATAAGTATGAAATCTTTGATTTAGTTTCAATTAGTTCTCACTATATCGTGGTACACATTCGGGTAAGTTTAGCCTTTTAAATTCCTAACAAACTTTGGAGAAATTTAATGATTACTGAGTAATAAACTGAAGTCAAAAATAACTCTATATTCTCTTTTAAGACAAGTAATGAACATTTTATATTATAAGTGTACTTAATAAAAAAATAAAATTCTTATAAATGTAGTTTCTTGTATTGGATATTTAACTTTTGGACATTATTTTTCATAATTAATAGTTTGGGGTAGCGCTACTAAGACTTTACAGTTCTTTAAAAAATTTACTTAACTTTTGGCAAATATTATCAATTAATTAATTAATCTAAGTTCAAACTTCATTATACAGGACTTAGGCCCTATTAAATCAGCATGTTAGAATTTTTAAATTGTGGTAAACATGATAACCATCAAGCATGTAGCAACAAATCATGATTATTTGTCTGCATATTTTACTATCGTCTATATACAACCGCTGAGGTACAATTTCCAAGGTTGAACACACCATTAACTACAAAAAAATTGTTGTACTCTTTGCAACTTTACATTTTAACAGAATAAGCTTTTAGCAAATTAATTAACAAAGTTATTCGCGCGAGCCATAATAAATTGTATACAACAACCTGAGGTAGTTACAAGCTTCAAAAAAGAATTCATTACATACATAGATTACGTAATGAACCTTGCTACAGCAGTCCTATCTTAGAAACTTAAACATTCTTACTCATAGCGGCAATGACCTATAACCTTCAAATGACATGTCGTTCATTAACTAAACACGCCAGGTGTAGCTGCATAGCGAAATCCACCATTTGTCTAACAAAATTGATTACACATTTATATTTTAAACGAGTTCCATAAAATTTGCTTGAACCAAACCAAATAGAATATGTTCAAGATAAACTAAGGTTGCATCGAAGTTACATAGAATTACATCAAAGTTACATCGAAGTTCGATCAAAGTTGCACTGTAATAAATGGCATAATTAATTTTAATATGATTACACATTCTAACAAACCGTCGCCAAGAAGAATTTGTACACTACACTTATACACAAGTTGTCACAGACAACTTATAAAATACTGTACTTTAATTACGGCGTCTCTGCCAGGAAAACTTAATTTCCCTCACCATCTTGAGTGTTTTTTTAAACACACCAAGCAACCTTTTAGTTCAACAAGGAAACGAAAAGTGACTATCTGTCACGAATCGTCGGAACAATTTGAAAATCTTAGATATTACAAAAAAGTAGGAGCACGCGAATAGGTTTGTATACATGTTATCAGTAAGGACGACGTAATACGTAGTAGATTATAATTGTAATTGAAATTGTAGTGTGCCTTGAAGTTTGTTGGTTATTAAATATGCAATATCGAATGAATCAATAATATAAACGTTGTTGAATAAAGACTAAATAATAGATGCACAGCGGTAACGTCAACAAATAAATTTGCGGGAAAATTTATATGTTACAAGCTCTATGGAACAATATTGATAAATTTCCCCAAATTAAACTCCGATAATCCAGTCGGTTTGCAAAAATTAGTTGATACTTTTGTCGATAATTTACAAGCGCTTAAAAAATTTGATTTACCCATACAGCAATAGGATTTTATTCTTGTAGAAATGATCTTAAATCGCTTGGATGCACACACTGTTCGTAGTTTTGAAATGCATCAAGATCCGACCACTATCCCATCTTATAAAAAGTTAATAGCCTATCTGGAAAGTACGTGTAAATCCTTATCGAATTTGTCGTTAAATCATAAAACTGATTTAAACAAAGTTATTTATTCCAGCAACCCGTCTAAGCCTCGATCCGCCGTTTTCATGTTAGTTCAGACAAAATCTAGTGTTAGTAAATGTCCGCTTTGCAAACAAGATCACAATCTTCATCACTGTAATGATTTCGTTAAAATTTCGTCGCAAGATTGATACAACTTTGCAAAAAACAAACAACTTTGTATTAATTGCCTTAGTAATTCTCACATTTTAAATAAATGCCGGTCTACTTTTTCATGCCGCCAATGCAATCAACGTCATCATTCGTTATTGCACTTCGATCGCGTTTCGTCTAAACCCGCTTTCGCTGCTAGTATCTAGGCTCGTTTGAACCCGGACACCGCCGCCTCTAAGGTATCACCTCGCACTACTCCCGTTATTCAAGACCGCTACAAGCCTTCCGCTCCTCGTGCGTCTGAGGAATCATCGAATTCGTTTAGCTGCAGTGGTTCGTCAACTTCGAATGTCGCTTTATTTAATTCTTTAGCTAAACCTTCAGTTGCTTTACTTTCCACCGTTCAAGTGGAAATTGCTGATATATCTGGTTCTTTTCAGAAGTTTCGCGGTTTACTTGATTCGCGCAGCATGATTTATTTTATTTCGCAAAGTAGTGTGAAACGTTTAGGTTTTTGTACTTCTCCACATCCTCGTACCCTTTGTAGTTTAGGTTCCATGCGTTCAGCTGTTGAGCATGCCACTGTCGCCGTTTCGCTCAAACCAATAGGTGCTCCTTCACCAATTATTAATTTTTAAGTTGTAGTACTTCTCAAAATTTGTGAAGATTTACCTACTTCTAATATTTCTTTACAACATTTTAATCATCTGGCTAACCTCAAGCTAGCTAATCCGCTCTTTGCTCAATCTGGACCCATTGATTTCTTACTTGGCGCGGATATTTCCCCCAAGTGTTATTATACGATCGCATCCAGGGTGATAGCGATCAACCTGTTGCCATTAATACCATTTTTGGATATGTTTTAACGGGAAACATACCTTCCTCGCCCGTTTCGGAGGTAAGTAGCTTGTTTTGTATGACAGATTCTACTTCCCCACTGGAAGATATTGTCGCTAAATTCTGGGAAGTCGAAGCTGTCCCCGCCGCTCAACCTTTCACGCCTGAAGAAACTCTTGCGGAAAAATATTTTGTCGATTTGTTTCGCCGCAATAAACAAGGTCGTTGTCGTCTCATTGCCGTTTAGAAATCAAGAACCATTTTTTCCAGGTAGTCTTTTATTATTGGGCCTCATTCGGACTTTTCTTATTACATCCCGCATCATTGCGTTGTGAAAGCCGAAAGCGTAAGTACGAAATTACGAGTTGTTTTCAACGCTTCCGCTAAAACTCTGTCTCATTCGTACTTAAACGATCACTTGTTTGTTGGTCCGAAGTTGCAACCCGATATCACCGCAATTTTGTTACCATTTCGTTTACATCCTTATGTTGTCACTGCCGATATTCGTCAGATGTACAGACAAGTTCTTGTAAATTCCGCTCAGGGTGACTATCAACGAATTGTTTGGCGCTTCTCCCCTGAGGAGCCCATTCAGGATTTTAAATTAATTACCGTTACGTATGGAATCAATTGTGCTCCTTTTCTTGCCATACGAACACTTCAGCAGTTGGCCGTGGACGAAGGGAATTCTTATCCGTTAGCCGCTTTCGCACTTCGCCGCCATACTTATATTGATGACATCGCTACTGGTGGAGATTCTATTGAATCAATCCTCACTCTACGTAATCAACTAATTGCTCTTTTAAAACTTGGTGGTTTCGAACTTCATAAATGGTCAAGCAACCATCCTGAATTGTTACAAGATCTTTCCGCTACGCAGCAATTTGTGCAACCCTGCTCCTTTGAGGATCCTGATACTCAACCCCTAAAAGTTTTAGGTCTTCAATGGAATGCCACTTCAGATAATTTTTGTTTTCTAGTTCAGCCACTAAGTACCTGCTGTACCAAACGCAACCTACTTTCTAACTTAGCCCGTATTTTCGACCCCATAGGACTTTTATACTCTCTTACTTTTCTGGTAAAACACTTAATTCAACGTTTATAGTCGTTAAAATTAGATTGGGATGCTCCCTGACCTCCTCCGTCTGTAGGAGGGATACTTGCATGGGTTACCGCTTCTTTCTGATTTCGCGTTACCCCGCTTGCTTATCCCGCCACAGTTTACTACGTGCGAAGTTCACTGCTTTGCGGACGCTTCCGAACGTGGCTACTGTGCTGTTGTTTATTTTCGCTTTGTTACTCCTTCCGCCGTTGAGGTTCGCTTAGTGTGCGCTAAGTCTAAGGTCGCACCCCTTCGTACAATCTCTTTACCCCTTCTTAATCTTCTTTGGGGATTAAACCACTCATAGTTTTTAAAATTATCTTTATTAACGTTTCGATCCATGACCTAGGATCGTTTTCAAAATAATAAAAACTTCAAGTTTGACATTTATGATATAAATTGAAGGTGACTTTGATTTATCGATGTTCGAAATATTTGGTTTGAGTACACTAAGCAAAAATTTTTAAAGTTTAAATAAATGATTGCCTTCAATTTACTTTACCCCGTCTCGAAATGTTGGCCGCCACATTAGCATCCAAATTATTAATCTTTGTCCTCAAAACCTTTGATTCGAACCTTACTTTTCATAAAATTTACTGTTAATCTGACTCCATGGTATTACTTTCGTGGATTCGTTCCTCGCCGCAGCGTTGGAAGACTTTCATTGCCAATCATGTTGCTTATATTCAGGAAAACACATCTCGCGCCTCTTAGCATTACTCCTCCACCAAGAATCCTGCCGATGTCGGGTCACGTGGTTTACTCCCTACTGACTTGTGCTAATGTTCTCTATGGGGGGGGCGGCTTCACCAACATTGTATGGGTTTTTCAAAAACTACAGTCCATATATTCCGCCTTCAGATATTTCTGAAGTTCTCACTGAACAACGCTCTATTGTTTTATGCGCTGTCGTAACATCCTCTTGAATTCAATCAATTTTAGAAAATCACTTCTCCTTTCCATTTATTACTTGCATTGTTGATTGGATTTTCCGTTTTCGTCATAATCTACGTCATCCATTCGAAAAGTACTCCGAACCTTTGTCATCTTCTGAGTTGCACAATGCTTGCATTCCCTTGCTTGTGTATACTCAACAATCTTATTTTGTTATCGAGCTTGAAGCCATTCATTCGGGATTCCCTATAAAAAAGAGTTTTCGCAAGTTGTCCCCTTTTATTCGTGATAGAATCTTGCGCGTCGGAGGTCGCCTGGTTCACGCGCCTTTGTCCTCTGACCTAGTAAAAATCGATTAACTGATCTGTATGTTACTTACGTTCATTTAAATTACTTCCACGCGGGTGCTCAAATGGTCCATTTTCTCGTCAGTCAGCACTTCTGGATTATTGCTGGAAGGCAATCTATCCGTCGTATCTTGAGTCACTGTCTAACGTGTTGGAAGACAAATCCGGTCGCATTGCAACCTCTCATGGGCAATCTGCCTTCATGTCGAGTTACTCAAGCCAAACCCTTTTTATGTTTGGGCGTCGACTTCGCTGTTCCCTTTTCTATTACTGTGTCAAAGCTCTACCCTTTGCCCTCAATGTAGAAAAGAGAGTTCCTTTTTTCTTTTGTTTTTTGTAAATCTTTTCTTTTTTTTGCTTTTTTCGCTTTTTCATTCCGCCCCCGCCTTTTAATTATTTTTTCTTTCAAATGCTTTGCATTATTGGTGGGCGGTATGTTCCGTTTATATTGTAAATAATTAAAGTTAAATTTAATATTTTCTATTGAGTTTGTTAATTATTTACGTTCGCCTCGGTATATTTAAATTTGTTAGAGTAAATTTCCGTGTTTACTACAAGTACACGCCAAGTGCCGCGAGTGATAAAACTCTGTGTTATTCCGCATGTGCAAGAACAGTATTGACTGCAAAATCCATAAAGCAAAAGAAAATCGATTTGTCGTTTAAACAGACCGCATCACTGTTTTACACGTTCTACGTAGAACAAATTAATTACATGAACCGCTTTTCTTCACAACACCTCTGTCGTCATAAATGTGCTTCGCTACACCCGCAAAAAGCAGAGTAGATGTTACATCGTTTTTTCGATGGCACGGCTTCATAAACATCAGGTGAGTGCTTTTAGTAACGCTTGAACTGATTAAAAACATTAATTATATGTTGTTTGTTAAAATATCACTTAATTTTAAATACAGTCCACATTTCTCTCCTAGTTAGCTATCGTCGTTTTGTTACCGCATTTTACACAAACCACGTATGAGAAAAATTTCAAAGGTAAAAAACACAAAACGGCACCCAGAAATTTAGGTTCGTTTAAAATCAAAGAGATCTCAGATAAAAATGTAGCGGTAGTAGCTAACGGAAAAATTGTAAAATACATTCACTTAAAGAATCTAAGACACCCTGTAATTTTAGATGAACAGCCATCACTCTTGGCGTCAACCTCCACCCAGGTAGAATAGACGACAATGACATAATAGTAGAAGACATTAAAAACAACCCCGTTATACCACCAGTGAAATAGGGAAGTATGCAGAATACACTAGATTACTGGACACTCGCACAGAAATTTGATTTAACCGAACTAAAACAAGAATTTTATATAATTAGAGATAATTACTACACACTGAAACAATCAATGGACACAGCCAAATTCGGAAAAGAACACGCGATAGAAATGTTTAATTACAACAACATAATGGAGAACATCTTAAAGAACACAAACGACAAACTCACTCGATTAATACCAACAGGCCAAGTCACAAGACAGAAAAGAGGATTTATTAACGGACTAGATAATATTATAAAAGCGATCATAGGAAATTTAGACAATCAAGATGCTGAACGATATGATAACGCAATACAACAACTAATTGAAAACCAGAATGACATAAAAACTATTGTTATAAGTAGTCCTTATGCTACTCTACCTACCAGCGCTCCACACTGTACAAACGGGTACTACTTTCCGGAGGCCCTCGTACTATCCATTAGTTGCAATACACTTGTCTAATCGGTTATGCCATTGTTCAAAACATCTTTTAAACTCATCTTTTTTGATATCTGAAAGCGTCTCGGTTATTTTTTCTTCACCGTTGCGTCAGTCTTGTAAACGGAGTTCAACATTTCAACAGTTTCTGAAACTTTTCTTCCGAACAAGATGCAAAAGTGCACTACCGCGCGCAATTCATAAAATTTCTGCATGACAAAAGCAACGCCTGCACACAAACAGTTCTTGCAAGAAAATTTACTACCGGTAAACGCAACCTTCCACATCGATACCGCTTGGTACACTGACTAAGCAGGGCGTGCCCTAACGAACCACTAGGGGAAGAACCGTGTACTACGAAAACTGCGCGCGCAGCAGCGACATTCTGGAAACTTTTGGGTACTCTATATGTTTAACTCTTTACGTTTATTGTTTACTTCATCTCATTTGATGAATTTCCCCCTTATTTTATTCAGATTAAATTCTGGAATTATAAATATATTGTTGTTTAATATTTGTGAATATTGTTTTATAAACCCATAAAACAGTATATGTCTTTCTTGAATGGTACGGTGGTACATATACTACCGGGCGGCTTCGTGGCGTAGTTGGTAAGTGGGTGACTACTACGCCCAAGGTCTCGGGTTCGAATCCCGACACGGTCCGCTTGAAAAATGTTAGGCGAGCATTTTTCACAAAAATACACCCTCGTTCGGATGAGAGGTAAAATGGAGGTCCCGTGTGTGTGTTGACACGCTTGGAACAGCAAGGGTTCGACAAAATTCCAAATTTTCCAGGTAAAAAAACTCGCTTCCTGGCTAATGTAGTACCTTTGGGTGGAGCAGTGGAAAATCACATATCAGTTATATATACTACCTACTACGCCCAAGGTCCCGGGTTCGAATCCCGACATGGTCTGCTTGAAAAATGTTAGGCGAGCATTTTTCACAAAAATACACCCTCGTTCGGATGAGAGGTAAAATGAAGGTCCCGTGTGTGAGTGTCGTCACGTACGCTAAAAATCCCTACCTTGCTTGGAACAGCAAGGGTTCGGCAAAGTTGAAAATTTTTCAGGTAAAAAAAAAATTCGCTTCCTGACTAATGTAGTACCTACGGGTGGAGTATTGGAAAATCACATGTAGAGTATATATAGTACCGCGAGCGAAAAAATGTGGCCAACAAATTTAATATTGAAAGAAAATTATTCACATATTTTATGTTCCACGATATGGTAGTTAATAATTTTTGTCTTTTTCTTAATAACTGCTAATACTCCTGCACCTACACCTTTTGACTAAATGATATATCTCTATCGCATTCATATAGATTCTAATACCTGTAATACTTGTTCGCCGTCTAATATAGAATTGTTCAACCAGTTCCAGTTAAACATATAACATCGTAATCGCAACGATATGCATATTGGCATAGATTATGCATATTTCCAATCAAACTCCTACAGTTCTGATAATACGTATTCGAGCTAATTCTTATCTAAAGAAGGAGGTTATTAGAATTTTGTGCAAATTATAAGAGCACATTTACCAACACATTTTACCAACTCAATTGAAATATTTACACGAAGTATATAAATCAATGATATACCCTTCATATACATCCTTGTAGCTGTCAATCAATTCACTGTTCGTTTAAGGGTTTTGTACCGTTCAATCATAGACTGTTTGGCGCCATTGCTAACAATATCATAATGGTTGAAAAACTAAGAGTCAAGGTTCCAGTCACCATATATAATAAAATTTTGTATTAACTATTCTCAGTATCATCATTAATATTAGGTCAGTAGACTACAGACTACGAGGTATATAATAATTAGAATCCTTTGATGTCCTTCATGAGTTAGTTTCAGCATCTCCTGTTTCAAAGTTTAGAAATAATTACGTTCTGTAATTTAAATATTACTTTTTTAATAGTGTTTGTACAATCTTTAATTGAAAAACAAGGTTTTAATAGGTGATTAGCCTTATGTTTTTAATTAACTCAACCTTCATAACAACATTGTATAATTTTTTACATTTCGTCATGATTAGTGCAGTTTTAAACACGTTTGAATTTTTCCATCGCTCATGGGTGTGCAAGAAGTTAATAAATTGATATGTAGATTCTTTCGATCGTATCTGTCAGACGATGCATAATCTATTAGTCCAGCACGTGAACATATGTTTACGACACGATATTTTCCTGATTTAAGGCCTACATCAAGATTGTGGGGTTCGAGTCGTGACATGATTCACAGTGGGCGCTGAGGAATATTAAACAAACATTTTTTAAAAGCTTAATATCAGTTCACGATCTGATACAACAGTAATTTGTTTACCATCGATATTTTGGTGGAACTTTGAACCCCAAAACAATGTATCTGATTGGTGTTCTTTTTTCAATTTGTGTGTGGTATTTTGGTTGATTATTAAGAGTTGCTGTAGTATAAGCAATTGGATTTCAATTGTGGGAAATAACAATGTGTAAGGTTTCTTTTCAGACATCAACCGGGAAACGTTAATTGTTTGTTCTGGTTGTAATAAATCTAGACGGGAGCGCTGTTAATAGGCATTAATTTCTTATTCAGATTGATAATAATAATGCAATGTCTTTTCTTTTTAGTAAAAAGTGAGCAACATCTATAGTTCTGACTGATAAATTATATATGGGTGGTTCCCTATAGTAGGGGACAAGGAATACTACTATAGTAAGCCTGCTTATCGTAAATATTAAAAGATTAATTTCATAATTGCATTGTTGCAATGAATATAAAGGTGATGCTTTAAATGTAAATTACATAATGAAAAACTGGAATTTACTATTTACAATAAAGAGGAAAAATTCTTCAATATAACACTATTTTAAAAATTTTATTAAATAATTGAATGGAAAATTTAACCAAAAATGTACTTTGGTAACTGCTGCATGAAACGGGGATTTTAACTATAGAAAATCTTGTAAGCTGATTTGAAGTCAATTTAAAATAAGAAGATATTTTATTAAAAGGAGCGTTTTTGAGGATTCTGCAAGTATTACCTTTAGATTTAATTTTAACTGATATTAGAGTATTTGTATTTAACTTAAGGTAAAATAATAAGTGTTAATCATATAATAATTTTTTTTGTAAGGATTTTTACCAGGAAAATTTGTGATCGAAGTTCGAAACACCCTGACCTTTTATTAGATTATCTGTCAAGAACTTTTTGGCCAAACAAACCTTACAAGCGTGGCAATAAACATAGCCAGGTAAACCATCCACAAAAAATAAATTTAGTTCTGTAAATATAAAATAAGGTAAGAAACAATTTGTTTATAATTAGTACTTCTTACAAATTATTTTATGTTTGAAAGAAATGATGTTGTAAATGCTTTTATATGAGAGAAAATATTCCATACTGTATAAATGCTTTGTAATATTGCTGTGTTTGATTTCATTTTGAAAACTTCGTCAATTCCGTTGAGTTAGCCAAGCTAAGTTAAAAAGAAAGGTAAGTGAACAATTTCAAGTTTTACAATTTGCCGTATCTGTATCACAGCACTCTTTTAGTGGCGCACCAACGTGCGGCCCTTTTTAGAGCACTCTTTTAGTGACGCCCCAACGCGGGACTTACCACATCACTCTTTCAGTGGCTTCCAACGCGAGGTCATTGTCACAGTACTCTTTTAGCGGCGCTTCAACGTGCGGCCATTTTTATATCACCCTTTTAGTAACGCTCACAAAGCGGTACATTTTCACAGCACCCTTTTAATGGCTCCAATTGCAAGGCCATTTTCATAACAGTCTTTCAGTAACGCCTCAAAGTGAGGTGTATCACAGCAATATATATATACTATATAATATATATATACATATATATATATATATATATATATTACTCATATTTAGACCAGGGTAGAAAATTAAATAATCACATCAAATAATTTTAATCACCGTGTATAAGGAATTTTATTAAATAATACGCGTTATTAAAACCGTGAAGCATAAAAATTTATTAGTTTCAGTAAAAATAAGAGATCTAAATCATGGACAAGACGCTTTACATCAAAAGAAACAGTATTAACAAGCTCTGCGTGTAATGTAATTATTCCTAAACAAATGGAAATTACGTACAAAATTTATATTAATTAACCCTATTTTAAGTAACCGGTAGTAAAACAAAGTGTACACATAATAATTAATATTTAACTTGTATTCGCTAAAAAGGAAAGGATAGAAGTCAATTTTAATTGGAGTTAATTAAACCATTATTAATAATAAGCATAAAAGTCTGTGAAAACCCAAGATTATAATACCAGAAAATAAAGCTCTGAGAATTAATATTATTTTGAACACCTGCGTAGTTTAAATATCACGTACGGCGAAAATTGGGTAGATAACAAATGGTTTCAAAGAATCTTGAAGAAACCGTGGCTTAATATTCACGAGAAGGTGCGATACGGGGTTATTAAACCCAGATAGTCCACATGGACTAAAATATAATCGATAATAAAGAATATCAATTTGCACCAATACGAACAGGTTAGAAAAGGAAAGAGAAAATGCGTCAAGCAAAGACACATATAGTAAAAGGCGTGATTTAAGCAACGTCACGAGGGTCACAATTGGTTGAAAATAGGATGCAAATATCAGAGGTAGAAACAACGATTTCTGTACAAAATTAATTAGCTTTTCTCGGACATGTTTGCGTGCCGTGTGAGAATTTCTGAGTTTTTCAACTGGGGCGAGTGAAAAATTCGTAAAAACCGACGCGCGAGCGACGGACTGGGAACATAGAATGAGAAATTCTTAAGAATTGTCTGTTTTGAGGACAAAAGCGACGTGCCGGCTATTCGCTATATATACCGGTGGTAATATGAATTTCGGCCTCTTAGACTTTTGACTATTCGATGCGTTAAAAGCTCTTACATCCGCGACTTGATTGAAGATGTTAAACAGTGCATTTTAGTTTGATAAAATAATTTAAAGTTTGCTCGTATATTTTAGTGATTCAAAATAGTTTGTTATTTACGTGCTAACATGAATGTACTTCAGTGCACTTAGATACAAGGTAATAAAATTTAGTATCGCGGTACCAATTAGCAAAATTTACAACGACAAATGTATACACAAAAGTAGGCAGTTTTGGCGTATCTTGGTGAAAGAAGCATGAATTTCTTTGCTATTTTCGGGGTGTTAATAATTAAATGGTTCAAATACGTGTCTGGATCCACGAAACAAGGGTCAGATATACACAGATGAGTTCCGGAAAAGCCCCGAAACAACTTTAAATAAATGGTGATGGAGAAAATTTTAAAAGCGTTGAGAATTAGAAGCCGTAAATATAATCCTGTTGGAATGGTGTGATTAACTAAAGGGACGATGTACATTAAAGCTACGAGGACAGTAACCTTCAGGTAAATTATACTATTTTGTTTGACATTTTGGTGTGTGTTGAATAACTTTATTATACTATTTTGTTTGACATTTTTGTGTGTGTTGAATTACTTGATAATTGATTTACTTTAAATGGACATTAATGAAATTGTACTAACCATAAAATTTTAATGTTAAGATGAAATTTACTTGTATAAGTAGAAAGGGGTATTTAGTATTGATGTTCTGGATTATGATGAAATTTTAGGTATGTCTTTGAGCTCAATTAGACGAACCTGGTTAATTAACGTAAAGGGGTGGTAGATGCTCCCTTTTTACTCTGCATATATTGTTATATTAATTAGTAGGCATCCTACAAGGACTTTAATTCTGGATGCACGTTAAAATGATAATAAAATTAATCTTGAAATTCTTTTTAAAACTGAAATTTATGCTGAATTTTAATCTTGAAATTTTAATGTATTGTGAATATTGATGTAAATAGAGTTGACGTTGATGTTTGTGGTAGGAATGTGTTGTTTAATTTTATGAATGAGGAGGTTTATAAAATTAGGTGAGCAGCTGAAGCGAAACCAGGATCACAGCAATTTATGACGCCCAATCGGTGGGACTAAAATTTTTTTGTTGAAAGGACCCAGTTCCCGCAGATATAGGAGTATATCACAGCAATATATATATATATATATGCTCAAAATAAAAGAAAAAACCCTACCAATTTTCCATCTAAATAAATTTTTGAATCCCAGCTTTGATTACTAGATGTTCGGGTTTAGTAGCTTCTGAAGATGCATTCCAAACTGATATTCCACGGCTAGCTCTGTTCACTTCGTCTTCAGAGATACTCACCACAGCTCATTCTCTCAATAACCTTTATAATAAAGAATAAAAAATAAGCAAATAATTCGACAAAACATACAACCCTTTTATTCTAACAAGATATAAAATTGATTCACACCATCTCAATATTTACAATATGGATCTACGGTAAACATTTTCATAACACTACTCGGCATCAAAAGAAATCAACTTAATATCCTCCGATTTTATGCTCCTCTACATTTCATAGTTTTATTTAAAAGTAGATGGGCCTATCCTGTAACCTTAATTTACTTTCTCCTGGTCTATGGTGAGCTCAGTATAAACCTTTTTATATTTGTGTGCTCAAATTTTAGCACTGAAAAATTATGCAAAAGACCCGTTTACCTCTTACATTAGTAAAATATTATACAAGCATTTACACCCTCAGATTTATAATAAAAAATTATCCTTTACATATGTCAATAAATTAATTTTCTGTTCATAGATGTTTTTACCAAATAAACTCAAATCACTAATAGTTACATAAATCCACACCAGCACAACAGTTTCAACAAAACAAAAATCGTTACCTGGAGACTATTCTGTAGATGCCTTCCACGGACTGCACGTACCAGGATTAGTCCATGTTGCTGGTTTCCATTTTTAACAGCAATTCCATCGCAAAGTCGTTGTTCATCCAAATCATCAACAACTTTTGCCCCTCCAGATCCAAACATCATCTCCTCTTCCACGCAGTGTGTATCAAGCACTCTCGTTCAATTTGTAAATAAATCTCTACTTATGAGTCATCCTGCCTCAATTATAACGATTTACTACGGCTCACTCCGTTTTAAATTACCTTGCACCTACTTGTGCATAAAAACACTTGTAAATCTGAGATTGGACTGCACTTGTCACGTGGTTAGAAGCTAGGATGATATTCTTGTAGACTTGAAAAAATAAGAGAGAGCAAATGCCACCTTCAGCAACGCTTATAAAATCACCACCCCACTTCAGTTGTCTGTATTTTTGTTATCTATTCCTCGTAAATTTGCAAACGGCCACTCAATTATGCAAAATTCCCTTGCACGTAAATACAACCGTTTTTCAAAATCCAGAAATCGTCAACATAACACTTCATTACCGCGAAAAACTGTCTAACCAATACCAACCGTTCAATATCCTTTGAAATTTTCCCTTTCTGTCTTGTTCACACAAATACCATCACGCTTATCGTGTGCGCATTCATCCAATTATCTCCCTTGCACTTTTATAATCACATCTCTCAGTTTTGTCTATATTTCCTACCTAAAATGTCTACGTTATTTCTGCCTTTCTAGTATCTCTTTCTGTCCTGTGTTTTCTCTCTTACTTGTAGCCCCTCTATTACAATATTGTTCGCGGTTATTTCTCCCTTCCTTTAGGTGTGCCTTGAAAAATCGATAACGTCCACAAAGATGTTACATCTCCGTCCCTCTTATAGCCTTTTATAGTATACTGGTCTAACACGCGCTTGAAAATGTTTGTCACTTAAACACCTGATATCTTTCATCTGCCTCTGTTACGTATTAAACCTTCTCTGTCTACTGACTATATCGATCTGTTTTGCATTCGTAGACCGTTGTTGTTAGCCTTCCATTTGTCCGTTAACACAAACTACCTCGAATTATTCTCAACGTAAACTGGCTTTTACAAGAATTTTGTTATTTACCCAAATCGTCTGTTCTATGAAATTCTAGACGGTTTTAACGTGTTTTCCAACATTAAAGCCTGAAGCGTTTTTCAAAAGCTTTTAACTTATGCTATATTTAATAAATGTACCTTGCATAAATTATTGATTTTTATGCTGAAAAACTTTAATCCTATTAATCTTTGTACACGATTTTCGATCTTGTCGATCTTAATTGTTGTCTTTGTATTATAGTAACGTATACAAATTAAACCTACATTATAATATGTAATTTATTCCCAATCTAATTATTGAAGCGTTTTAAATAAATTATTGATTTTTATGTACAGGTAAATAACTGCTTGGCCTATTTACACCTATGTAAGCCTACCAAATCACAGTAATATATATTATATAATTTATATATATATTGCTGCGAATAAGCGCTAAAATCGTGCCCCACAAATTGGGCCGTCCTAAAATTTTATCCTGAAAATAAAATAGAATATCTCCTGAAAAGCTCCCCTGTATCAGCAATACCACGGCTAGCTCTGCTTCCAGCTTATTCAGAGATACTTACCCATTCTATGTTTACTCTTTCTCACTTAGACTACCAAATAAAATTACTACTCAAATAATTCAACGAAACATACAACCTTCTATTCATATAAATCAAAAATTTACGTCACCAGTTCAATATTTACAAAATCGGATATAAACATCTTCACAAAATTTTTCAATAACAACCCTTAACTCTTTTTAATTTAATGAATTTAATTTATTTCAACATTTTTTATATAGTTCAAGTAGATGGGCCTACCCTAAATTAAAATGTACTCTGGTCTATGGTGAGCTCAGTATAAACTCTGTTATTCTAAATGCATAAATAAAGTGCATCTTTGTTTTCAGCAACTCTAAAGACCCGTTTACTCTGTACATCAAAATTATACGTCATATATTTATACCTTCAAATAATAAACTCAAATTGTCTTTTTCATATAACCTTCAAATTAAATTTTATGTTCATAAAATATACACCCAATATGTCAAATCACTCTAGCACAAAATAACAGCACAAAATGTTCAAGCAATAACACCAGAAACAAATTTCGTTACCTGGTGTACGCGTTTCACCATCACCTCTGAAGATGTTGTCCAACCAAACCTCGTCGTTACATTCCATCGAACTTCCCTCTGCTACGTGTACATCAAACTCATCCAGACGTTATCCAAATCTCTGCAGACGCCTTCAATATATCTACCCATATAATTGTCCAAATATGTTATCCAGCTTCCAAATCTTCTATACAATCAGCACCCTTCGTTCAGAAAATAACTAGACTCGCTTACCTCAGTAACATCTTTTTCGTTATTCGAATGTATTTAAATTACAGCACCGTTTAACTAAGCACCTACTCGTGCTTTCAAAATACTTTTAATTTAAATTATAAACGGACTGTACTTATCACCGATTTAAATAATTAACGTAGATATTACCATGTATGTCTGAAGCGAACCGAAGAAGTAAAAGAGTATGAGAGTAAGAGTGCCTCGCTACGTCTCCTAGTGTATTTATACGCGTTACAGCCTACTTTCGTTGAAATTCACCACTACCGTAACTTGATTCTAAAAATCCACATGTAACGATCTTTCAAAACTAGGAATTTCTCGTTCCACTCCGCATTTAGTCCGAAACACTGGCTATAATCGCAACGGTTACAAACTCTGAGAAGTTTTTTTCATTTCACTTGCAATCAGCCAATTAGAGAGATATTTCCTCTTTTAGGTCTAGCATCCAACTATGTTCTCCTTGTCTAACTCATATTTACCGTCTTTATTAATATCCCACTACAGCAACTTAAAATCGATATTGTGGTTAGCCTCTACAACTTATCGCGCACTTTAGACGAGTGTTTTATCCAACATCTGTTATTTGCCATCCTTGTTTACCCTATGCTATTGGTATCCCGTCTCTACTTGCTTTCAAACCACCTGTTATTTTTGCAGCCTTCGCGTCGACCGTTAACTAAAATTTCTAAAGAATTATGTTCTAACGTACATTCAGGTTTCTGGAATTTGTTTATTTGTCTGTCCGTCTTTCTATGAACAGTTTGGCAGTTTGAAATTGTACTTTCCACGTTGTTCAACCCGTAGAATTTTTTAGGATTTGTTTTTAACGAACGTTTTGTTTAGTTAAATGGAAAATATGCGTTTACATTATCGATTTTGTATACAAAAGCTCTTGATTATTATTTGATGTGCTTGATTTACAACCTTTAAAATATTAAAGCTAATTATACTTGTATTATCTTTGAGTTTTTTTTTACATACTACAAAGCTTTCACACTATGCAAATTTAACATGACGATTTATGAATACACAATTACTCTCTCTCTCTCTCTCTCTCTCTATATATATATATATATATATATATATATATATATAGCCGTGGAATCGTGGATTAGGAACCAGTATCGAGCCTCAGCGTTGGGCCGTCATAAAATTGCCGTGGTACATAACAAATTAATTTCGTGCCCACTCCTTGGTCAACATAAAATTTTTAAAAAAAAATTTTATGAAAAAAAAATTTCTTACCCTTTATTTTGGCCGCCTTCGGATTTCTCTGGGTACTTCTCTGCTCACCCTGGCTAGCTCAGCAATCGGCCACTTCTTGAATGCCTATCTTTACGCACATACCTCTCTCACACTCACACACCATCAAATAAAATTACCAAATACAACAACCATACAACCTTTCATTTACACATATTAACAGATAAAATATTTACACATGAGTACAAACGGTTTGGTACAATTATTACCAGCTCAATTATCAAATGCTTTAAAGTCCTTGATTTTTTAAAAATTATTTTAAACAAATTCGAGTAGATATGAGTAGATGGGCTCTACATGTAACCCTAATTTGACTTCATACTGGTCGATTGTGAGCTTATTATAACCCAGTTTTTGTAAATGCTTTTAACCTTGCATTATTGAAAACAAATTTACATACCCGTTTACTCCTTACAACAAATATTTATAGCCTGAATAAACTTTTATATAGCATCAATAAACCCTTTCTTAATAATTAAAATTAATTGTCTTGCACATGTACCTTTTTAAACAAGTTTTAAAAATAATAAATACGCCACCAATAAGTCAAACACACAAACACAAAAATATCAGCACAATTGTTTATACTAAGACAGAGATTTAGAGTTCGTTTCCTGGTGTCACCTAGGTTTCTCGTCACCGCTGCAGATGGCTACCAGAAACCCTCGTCGATGTGTCCATCTACTACGAAGAAGCCTGGATCCACAGATCCCCACCATTCAACATCTCCGCTACTACTCCGGTTCTCCTCCCAAGATATTAGCTTTGTCTCAACAGTAACATTCCATAACAGATTTTTCACGTATACAAATTGCTTTCAGTTCTGCTTACCCCAAATATCATCCATGCATTTAATAACTTTTGTTGTAGTAACGGCACCTGTTTAAACAAGCACCAGCTCGTGCACACACTTTTATAACTTGCTGTCCGCTACTACAGCTTTTAAGATTTTAACAGGATGTTTAATGTAACTTTACTGAACACAATAATTGCTAACCGAAAGCTTTTACTATTATAGGTTGAAAATATAAACCCGTATTCAGGTCTCAATGGAAAGAAAAGAGAGCTTTAGTATATTCGTTCGTGTATTTATATTATTCCAAACCCCCTTAGTGGAACCTGTTTCATATGAAAAGCTTGTTTTCGAAACGGCTTTTTAAAATTTTGAACGTAACCGACTATAATTTCTGAAAAATTTCTTCCGTTCGTCGTGCTGTTTATATAGAATTTCTTTTCCTACTTTACCGTATGAGCACTGCTCGAAAACTGTTGGCCATCGACCAATGATAGAATTTTTCCTCGTTTAGATGCGCCACCTCTTAGCATATATCTCCGTTCCACGCACATCTGTTGTCTCCTTTCGAACCCCTCTTAAGTTACAGAAAATCGATATTGTAGTTGTCCTTCACAAATACCCGTATATCTTACGTGACTTCAATCTAACGCTTTATTTATACATTTCTCTGTCTGTTTTATATTATCGATCATTTATTCCACTCACTCCTTAAGGTACTTGTTATTTACCAGTTTATACAAATCGGTCGTTGCAACAAATTTCATAGGAATTCTATCTTAACGTATAATCCAGTTCTATGAACCTGACATTTAACAACAGGTGTTTCTTGAAACAATCGACCGTTTGAAAATAGCAATTCCTAGATTTTCCCTTTCGTAGTATTTGTATAACAAACGTTGGCTTTTAAAACGAACAACCTTTGCGTTTGAAATTATTAATTTTCTAATGCATGCAAGCTCCCTTCTTGCTTCCATGCGTTTGATTAAAAGAATTATAATTACTTATGCGTATCCTTGAGTTGTTTATGTACTCTAAAATTTTCTTCCCTTATATAATCTTCACATTCCAATTTAAATATAGAAAAATACCTTAATACCCGTTCGTTTCTACTATATAAATTACTTAATTCGGCGCGTAATTAATTTGCTCCTAATTCTATATACACGGTTCCTAAAATTTTATTGTCTATACCTATTTACCCTCTAAATCCTCAACAATATATATATATATATATATAACTACCAGCCCGATTTGTATTTGTCAATGGCTTTTATTATTTTCATAAGAGTTGTTTACAGATACATCTTACTTCTATATATATATATATATATATATATATATATATATATATATATATATATATCCTTTTCGACAATTACAATTACATTGACTCACCACTACGTCAAATCTCCAGGTAGGAATGAATTTAAGCTAGAGGGTTTATTCTAGATTGATCTGCTCCATTCAAAATACCTGTTTTTTGTTCAGAAATTAGCGAAGCAAACTCCTCCAAGCAATACCAACAGTCACCAGCTATTAGTTACAGATGGCAAAGGAACTCTTAGACTAGATGTTAACCCACCATTCCGTGTTGAAGATACCAATAGAGAAACAAATAGCGTGGTTATCTATCATCTAGACTCGACACGCGAGTACACAGTGAACAGTTAAGGAATAGAAGGCCATTATAGCAATCTCTTTAGTACTTCTTGCGTTTTTAAGTTACAAAGTACAAGTCGGAGAACAAGAATAGAAGAATAATATTCAAAACTAATCGGGTATCGTTGTAATCAAGAGCGAGAATTAAATTATACTTTTAAGCCGAGGGCTCCAACAAGGCTACAAATAGAATATGAGTGAAATGGAAATTTACCTGTTATATGACATTTGTGTTGTATTTGTAGAATAGAAGGGTCAACTCTTGATTAAGAATACTTTTTATTCGCATTGTTTTTAGTAATGTAAATTATTGTAATTAGTCAGCAGTAGCTAAAGTATTGTAGCGTTGCTCAGTCTAGCCTAATTATGTTAGAACGCAGACGAAGGGTTGATTACACAAAAGATGACTGATAGCTCCCCGCTGCGTTATACCTTTTTGGTATGTATTGATTTAGAGGTACACAACTTTGCATTTAATACTACAATAAGAATCGAGGTTTGTCTCAGAAGTAATGAGATGGAAGATTTTATGCCCGTTGTGGCAACACTGTATCGGACTGAAGTTGACTAAGCGTCAGTGATAGCGTTAAGTTTATAATGAGAAAACGTGTAGCCCATTCAGTTTAGTGGAAACGGTTTTATGGATGTTGAAATGTTGAAAACACCCTATAGAGATTCTGCTTTGTCTTCAGCACGTCATCAGATGGCAAAAGACCTCCAAAGAGGACCGCGAAAACGTTGAAGATGAATATCGTTCTGAGCGACTGTTCTCATCGAGAACAGGCGATTGCGTGTCCAGGGTGTTGGCGCGCAATAGGCGGTTAACAATTAGGATGATCGCACATAAGGTAAGCGTGGGAAAGGACTCTGTTTACTAGACGAGAGAAAAATTTGTGCAAAGCTGGTGTTCAAGAACTTGTACGAAAATTAGCCAAGAACTACTGAATCGCTTAACAACCGAACCCAACTTCATGCCCAGAGTGATTACAGGTGATGTATCGTGGGTGTTTGAGTATGACCCTGAAACAAAACGATAAAGTGCAAAATGGCACACGCCATCATCACCGAGGCCCAAGAAATCTCGCATGAGCAAATCGCGAATCAAGTCCATGCTAATCGTCTTTATTGACTGTAGTGGAATTGTTGATAAAGAATTCGTTCCACAGGGCTAAACAGTAAATCAAATTTTTGACCATGCGGTTCTTGAACGTTTGCAAAAAAAAGTGCTACCTATGTGACCTGAAATTTCCTGCAATTGGATCCTACATCACGATAATGCACCTAGTTATACCTCGTTGTCGGTAGGAGAATTTTTGGCAGAAAAAAGGTTCTAGTACTCCCACACCTGCCCTACAGCCCAGATGTGGCTTCGTGTGATAATTTTCTATTGCCAATTCTTAAGCGGAAGTTAAAAGGTCACCATTATGGAATAATAGACAACATCCAACGTCACAACGCAGTTTTTAAACAGCATCACAGAACAACACTTCCAGAATTGTTACGAGGATTGGTCGATATGTATCGGGAATAAATAACAAAAACAAAACTTAAGATGCGAAAACTTTTTTACTGTTTTTCAAAATATTCTCCACGATGACTGATACACTTTTGCATACGTTGGGACCAATTTTCATAGCATTCTCTCCATTCCGATTGAGACATTTCCAAAACGGATTTTGAATGCATCAACCGCCTCTTCTGCTGTGGCAAATCGTTGTCCACGCAGTTTGTTCTTTACGTGTAGGAACAAAAAGAAATCATTAGGTGCCAAATCAGGACTATATGGCGGATGACCCATCAATTCGATGTTTTCAATGCTCAAATATTTACTTGTTTGAGCCGATGTGTGAGAGCGCGCATTGTCATGATAGAGAATGATTCGGCTTCGTCAGTTTATTTTTCTTATTTCTCCGAAACCTGGTGCAAAACAAATGGTTGTATACCAATCAGAATTAACTGTTCTATGATCTTCTAAAGCAACGGTCGTGACATGTACATTTATTCCGAAAAAACAGGCAACCATTTTCTTCGAAGTGTTTCGAGCGCGGACAACTTTTGTTGGATTTCGTTCACTATGGAAAACCCATACGCATAAATGCAAGATTTGTATTTTTTGAACATTTTTTTGCACTACGACTCGAATCTTTTTTGAGCGATTGTCAAATTAGATGGAATCCAACGCGCACATAACTTTCTCACAGCTAAATGTTTGTGTAAGGTCAAACGTATACTAGTCATACTAATACTAAGTATGCCTAAATCTCACGATTAGTCACATGACGATCTTGCTTTATCAATTCGCGCACATCATCGATGTTTTCTAGCACAAGACCCGATTTTGAACGACCATCTTTAAATTTATCCGCTAGCGAACTGCGACCACGATTAAATTCACTATATCTACTAACAATATACAGTAGATTCAGTTGGAGATTCTTCCCTAAAGGCGAAATAAGTTTATTCAGGCATCGTTGTGAAAATAATTCACGTCGGAAATCGTAAAAAATCATCGCACGAAAATGTTCACGGGTTAATTCCATTTTTTGGCCAGGACGAAATTTTCAACTCAATCAAAACAAAACAAATAGTGTTCATATGGCAAAATGTTATAAGCATGTATACTGTTAAAAATCTCAAACTTTAAGATTGCACCTAGCAATACTAGTGTTGTCAGTTCTAGATACATATCAAACACCCCTCGCACAACTAATGGCAAAACAGCTGGAGACGTTGGAGATGCTGCATACTTCGAAGGGGACAATGTTAAATTGTAAATTAATTTAATAAAAAACTTATAAAAAAATTATTCTTATTACTGCTCAAACAAACCTCGTATTCGAGGGTTTTAAGAAATCTTCAGATAGAAATTTACATAATTTCTAGAATGTTCGTGGAAAAACTAGTACAAATTGAACAGGTATAAATTAAGGAGTATAAGTTAAGGAGTTTCAAAATCGTCAGTTCTAATTGCAGTTTCGATCATAATAAACCAATAAAACCACGATGTTAATTCTGGTTGAAGTTGAGTGCTAATGTAAAGTTTTGTGTTGTAATTTAAGGCTTTAAAATATGGAACATAAATTAATCAAAGCTGTTAGTGCTTCGCGTAAATTAATTGTAGTGCTTCGAGATTAAGGTAATTAAGAAGATTAGCATCGTCGTGTTAAGAATGTTATACTTTTGCTGCCAGTTAAAACTCTGAAAGTAAATTATTGTGTGAGTTTTTAGAAATTTTATAGTACTACGAGTTGCTAAAAGGGCTTGTGCAACCCGTTTGAAAATATAGAACTGCTGTTATTGCAAATAAACTTTTTGTTACAGTATACTGCATATAATTTGCTTCTCAAGAAATCTTTGCCGTATTACATATAATAAGTCTTTTCAAAAGCTTATTCTGTAAACCCAATTACAATTTTCGAGCTGGCAACTGGGTGTAGAGTCTAGTGACCACAACAACTGATTCGATGTTAGTTCAAGTAAAAATAAAAAATTTAGTGCACTTAATGGCACAATCAGTTTATTCAAAAAAGCGACGACTATAATTATTAAAATTTGTAGAAAATGATTGAGTAAAGCCTTCAAAATTATTTTGTTTTGGATAGATTAATTGTACAATTGATGTTATTATATTTTAGAACAACTACAATTACGAATAGTTATTGTAATTAATGCTATCATTAAATAATTTTTGTACAACCCATTAGTAAATATAATTGTACTTTATGATGGTTTTATGTAATATATTTTTAAAGCTAATTATATAATTAGCGTTTGTTGTTATGCAATAATACATCAATATTTAGCAAACATTTTTAATACTTCGGCTAACAATTTTTGTAAACAACCATAAAAAAGCATCATAATTTCAGAAACTTTATAAAAATAAAATTCAATTTTCCTTTCTTTAGAAATAAAATTTTTTTACAGACTGTCTCTAATTCTTGTAAATAATATCAATTGGTTTTCAGATATAGGACATCGAAACTGTTTTTAAAGATAATTCTTCTGTATACACATACCGTTAGCAATCAAGATACACTGCTTTTTTTAGAGTCATTTGTTGCTTTGAGAATCACGTACCCTACGATACTGTGAAGAGGTCTTCTCAAATGATGTGGGTTCTAAGTCTCAGTAGGTCTGCTGAAGAGCATCGGTTTAGTATTCAGTATTCGGATGTTCGAGTAAGCTGCGCGTTAGAGTATTTGTATTTTTTTCAATCTTTGTAAAATGTGTATTAATAACATCTTTAACAAAGGGCATATCACACTTAAATCTTCAATAATATCGGGCGTATGGATTGAGCATATAAAATACCCAACTTTTAAGTTATTTTTCATCTTAATATTCGTTTCTCAATCTAGATAAAAATACATTTTAATACACAAAATATTCGATTAAAAATTACAGAAAACTTTTGGCATAATAAATCGTCTAAAGGTTAACATTTAATTGGTGATCCCACGCGACTTAGAAACCCTATAGAGATTAAATAATCTAATAAAAGGTATAAATTTATCTGGCTGTAAATATGTCAATCATCTGACACTTGGAGTACCTCAAGACGAATTTTCTATTTAATAGCATCGATCTACGTACCTTTTAACAAAAAGATATTCTTTGAATAGAAAAGTTTTCAAAAGTAGCAAAAAGCTAAGGGACGCTTCTTGGTTTTAATCAGCTAATTTATATCCTATTGACAGGAAATAAATGTGTTTCGTTGTTAGACTTTCTTAACATTCAACAAGTATACTGCATGTGTGAAATTCCAGATACAAGATTGTTACACAATTTTTCTATATAGATATAAATTGTGTATTTACTCTACCTTATAGGCGGCAGAGCCTCGATAAATTATGAGGGATTCCTGTTTAAGGTTTAAGCCCAGGGTGAAGAGAATGGTAAATGGCTTTGAGTAAAAAAAGGACCCTCTAAAGAGATCTTCCAGCTAGCTAAGCTTCTTCAACTTAGGGCAGAGCTATGAGCTAGAGTCGTAGGATGGTATACGATAATAAAAGAATTTTTAATGGACGCCACCGTATCTTAATAATTATTATACTATGAATCAATCCGAAGACCAGATACGAAAATCTTCGAAAAAAAAAATTCTTGACGAGCAAAAAATATAAAAATGATACTTACTTATGACTCTGCAAACTGGAATGGGAACGACGGTCTCGTACTATCTGAAAATTTAATCACTTCTAAACATTTTTGAACTAGGGCTACGTTAGAGCCTAGTCACTTTATCACAAAAAAAAAAAATTATAAAAAGATCAACTAGTCAAAATTATACTACAAAAAATTTTAAACTCCGCACCAATAATATATCTTTCTCCACTACAAAAATTTCATAAATGTGGTTGTTTGCTTCTATAGAAAAATTATTGATGACTTCAATGAAAGAAAGCTTTAAGACAACTTAGTACTCTTTCTATTGATTTACAAAAAATATATATACATCATTTGTACAATTTTATACGTACTGAAACTTTTGAGATAATTACTTTTATTAAGGTCTAGTATTAGTATCTGATTATTTATATGAATTTTATAAGTAAAAATTTATTATAATTCTCTATAAGAAATATAGTGATTTCATTATTATTCTACAATTTATGTATGGTACCTGAATAGGATCCTTTTCGGGCTTACAACTAATTAATTAAATTCTCTGACTTTCCATAGATTACAGAACTACATTTTTAATTGATTTGATCGATGGAATCAAAGGTCAACAACACTTATTGTTTGAATTAAACTATGCTTTAAGTGTACTGCCAAAAAATTATATTTTATGTGACAAACAAATATCAACGTGTCACGTGTTTAGTTACGAATACATTTTAGTATAACCTTGTAAATTCAAAAATTATCTTATAGAAATTTCTTTGTGTTTATAAGAGCATTTATAAAATATCCAACTATTAAATTCTGAACAAAATATTACGTGTCTAATTTAAATGACCATATAAATTTTACAAAAATTTGGTGTACCAATTTAAATAAACATATAAAATTTACAAAAATTACGAGCACCAATTTAAATGAACATATAGAATTTACAAAAATCATTTGTACATTTCTAGTAATGGTTCCATGAAATGAAAATTAAACTAAAATTGGAGATGACATATCACAAATAATCTGATAGGCGTCCTAGTTCGTCAACCATCGTGAGTACTTACGACAGCAGGTATGCACAGTTCACACGTGCCAGGTTTTACAACTTGACTTCCAAATAAAATATAATTTTACGAAATATTCCACCATACTGCATAGCAACATTTGAGACTTTGGACTATCAATACAACTAACGACAAATTGTGCTCCAGTGTTCCATAACGATTATATACAAAAGATTTATCACTCCAAAATTTTATACATTACGTGTTTAGTTTCGGATACATTTTTTAATTGCGTTTCAATACTTTTACTTGCGTTTCAAAATTGGACATTTTTTACTTGCCTTTTACTTGCATTTCAAAATTGGACCTAAAAATTTTTTACTTGCCTTTTACTTGCGTTTCAAAATTGGGCCTAAAAATTTTTTACTTGCGCTGAAAAGAATCAAGAAAATGATTTGGATGCTAACTTGAAAATTATTCACCTACCGTAGATATGTACTTCTTGGCCACACTAGGTCGATTCAACAACTAATCGATGCCATGGTATCCGTCGACACCATTTTACCTGTCTTTGGGACAGCATGTTTTATCAAACCTGCTAGCCCACGTTTCAACACCTACTTCGCTGATTACATTCAGCTGGTAAATGATGAACTTTGGCCACGAGGCAATTTTATTATCCAAGCACGCGCAGAATGGGAATATTGTATTAATACACCTACAGATAGAAGAAATCTTAAATTTTACTTCGAGTCTTTAAATATAGGCGGAGCTCTATGTATGAATTAGTAAAATATTGTTACTATCGGAATTTAATATTTTCTGTCTAATAATGGATATTTGTTAAATATATTGTAACAATTTTATTTTTGCAGTAGGAGAATCCATTCATTAAACGTATAATGAATAGTAAAATACCTTTATTAATTAAAATAAATATTCAAGTAACAATCAAACTTTTATAGTAGTATAATATCAAGGATTATTAGTCGAGTTGTTTCCGAGTTCGGTGTAATTTCACAGCCACTGGCGCGCGCGTGAGAGGTTCGAGAACTAAAATCCGGAACCTCCCACCATACAAGAAAGCAGCGAGCGCACTCGTCGATAGTTAAAAGTAGCGTCAAGATGCATTCTAAGAGAATGGCGAGTGACCTTCGAGTCGCTCTATGTTTGTGAAACACTTCCTGAGTAACGGTTAGTACCTAATCCACATTTTGTATATTCGTTGTCATATTAGCTAATTTACAAAATTTATTTAGCGCAACGACCTATTTGAACTCGCAACGACCTATTTGAACTCGCAACGACCTATTTGAACTCGCAACGACCTATTTGAACTCGCAACGACCTATTTGAACTCGCAACGACCTATTTGAACTCGCAACGACCTATTTGAACTCGCAACGACACATTTGAAATCCCAACGAGAAATTAGAAAACTGCATGGATAACGTATATATCGCACACCACGTCGAAAATCGCAACTGTAAAATTTGAGACAACATGATCCCTTTGAAGTTACAATTTAGAAAGCTTAATTTGTTGGCTACGCAATGAAAAATTATTTTAGTAAATAAATTTAGACAACGGAAGATTACGTTACAAAGTAATGCTGCCGTGATCCAAGTAAGGAACCCGCTTTGCTCCTACACCTGTGTTAAAGCATGGAAAGCAAGTATAATTAGTTGCTGTTCCCGCGCTGCGAGGTAATTTCCATTACATCAAGGGACAACTGCTGCTCTTGGGTTCGTAATAGAATTATGATTTCCTGAGTACTTTCCTTCTGAAAGTACATTATTTCATTTTGTTTGTTAGACGTACAAAAATTGTTATTCAGTTTACCTGTAAATAAGCTGGTTGTCCCCAGTATTAAATTTGCTTTCACTCAGCTTCGTAAATACGTGATCACACGTGGCTTCAACGTAATTTAACAGCTGCTATTACATCACCTGTTTGTTTGTTCACTATTGTCAACAATTGCCCAATGGCTAACACATGATTAACATTTTAGTACAACCACTATAGATAACATTAGAGAATATCTTGGTGATTATTTTGACTTCAAACTAAATTTAAGTTTGTTAACCTAAAGAGAAAATTTCGTATATTCATTTGTAAATGACTCACACAGATCTGATTGGGTTATAAAGAAACTCTAGCATTTTTAGTTACATAGAATTATAAAATATTTGAGTAAGGATTAGTTGATAACCTTTACTACCAGTTTTGCAAGTACTTCAAATTTTTATTTTTATTTAATTACAATGATACTTTATTTACTGAAACCAAGAAAATTCTTATTAGTAAATTAATATTCTTCATTTAAAGTTTTTTATTCTGATCTAGTCTGATCAGACTTGGTAAACAAAAGCAATAAGAACTAAAATTTTATGATCCCAATATGCAGAAAATATTCTCTATACTTTTTAGGTATACTTGAGGGACGCAAATAGTGTTCCCATTTTTATGTGACTTAATTATTATTCTTTCTTACAGGAACAGCGTCTTATTCTGTTAAGACAAGTTTGTGTATCAACGAAGGCGATCTCTTTTTGGGTCTCCAAGTCCGCCCTTAAAAATAGCTATGCCCTAAAATAAATCAATTTGGACTTGGTGGCGCCTGTTTGTTTTTTGTTAAGTGTAACCTTCCATAGATTTCGACTTACCCCCCCCATTGCTCATAGCTCTACCCAAGGAATAGACCCCTAGTTACGTCGGAAGACTTTGTTTTGCTGACCCCAACTTCTAGAGTCAGATGTATGTATTAAGGAGAGAGCATTAGTTAAGCTCAATTTAGGAAAGAATGTGACCGTTTGGGGTTAGCGATCAAGAAAATATAATACGTTTCAATATATTTAGAACAAAAACGTATATTTATGAAGCAGGTAATTGTATTCGTTACAAGATGTTGGAAAATTCTTTCTAAAATAATTTTTCTTCCTTGATCTTTCGACGTCTGCTAGTCTTGTCTTATCCAAGGACCTTGTCCTGTTAAATTTTAAGCGAAATAGGTATAAAAAGATTATTATTCACCTTGAGATATATATATATATATATATATATATATATATATATAATGACGTGATAAGGGTTCACCTGAGGTCATTAAAATCCAAATTCTACAAATAAATCCCACCAGGATATAAAAGAATCCTGAGAAAACGGAAATTTTCGTAAGGTTATGGTTACGCTCTGTATAATACAAGCGTACATTTATTCATTGATATACAAGCGGAAAATGCAATTGCCCGCGTATAAATAATCATCCTGTATGATATAAGCGTATTGTAAATAAATAGCAAGTAACATAAGTTGTACTGAGTGAATCATATTGAATTTTCCGATTCACTAGGTCATTGTCCGAATACTGGAGGGAGTGGAAAGGTGGGAATGGCGTCGTCAGACGCGCCATGACATGCAGTTTTTAGTGTGAGCAATGGCTTGGTCGGGTCAACATTGAGCGTTCATGGTGGAAAAGTTTATTCGAAATGGCGAATCAGTGATCACAACACAGGGTGCGTTTTGTATACAGTTTGCTCTTGGTCGTCACGATCCCATCCTTATTGTACCAACAATTAGGAATTGGGTAACTAATTTTAGGACGACATCTTCGGCATTATAAAGAAAACCAGTAGGCCGAACTAAGACTTCAACGTCAGCAGAAAACGTGGATAGAGTACGGGATTCAATTCAACAGTCCCCCCAGCGATCTGTTCGTAAACACGCCGTTTCACTGGGATTATCTGCCAGCAGTGTCAGTAGTGTCAGAAGAATCCTCCATAGAGACCTTCAATTACACCCATACAAGATGCAGTTAGTGCAAGAGTGACAGAGACTTTGACACACGAAAAAATTTGTGCCGTGATATTATGCAGAGTATTCGTCGTACTACTGTTTTGATCTTTCGTGATGAAACCCATTTTCACCTGGCCGAAACTGTTAATAAACAAGATTTTCGCTAATGGGCAAAGAATTACTCTCGGAAACTTCACCAACGACCATTTCCACAGCCCCGAGTAACAGTGTGGTGTGCTGTTGGAGATTTTGGTGTGTGGGGTCCCTACTTTTTCGAAGAAACTGGTGAAAGGGCAACAGTGACTTCTGCTCGGTATTGTCACATGATTCAAATTTTTTTGAAACCAAAAGTGGATGAATTATTGCAAGACCATAAAAATAAAAACGTTTGGTTCCAACAAGATGGTGCTACGGCCCATACATCTCATCGTTCAATAGAATTTCTAAGGCAAATGTTTTCCGGCAGTCTTATGTCTTTGCGAGGTGACATTGGGTGGCTCCAGATCGCTTGTTTTAACCCCATGTGATTTTTTTTGAGGTTATCTCAAGGAAAAGGTGTACAAGCATCGTCCCTGAACTATCAATGAACCGAAGGCTGGCATCATAAAGAAATTAAAGCTATTTCTCTGAATATGATTCACAAATGCTCCGCCAGTGTTTGAACCTGGAGGTAGACATGTAGAAGATATCATTTTCAAATTATAATACAATATAACTGCATTCTGCTTTTTCAAATAATAAAATAATTTTCATTGCTTTTTTCTTTGTTTTTATTACGCACCTCTTTGAAATCCGAAAGTTTAATATGATTCGCCTTATATATGTATAAATAATTAATTGTAAGATACCGTAAAACGCATTCAATGCGAACGCAAATCGATCATTTTAAAATAAATACAAAGCCATTTCAATTCACTTATTAATTATCAATACATTTTGATAAAAATGCCTTTCATTCGCTGTAAATAGCAAAGAATAGTACTAGTTTAACGCATTTAGCATAAAAATAAATAATTTCCTGTATTTAAAACCCCAATTCTAGCCTTTCCCGTAAAAGCAAATATTTCTATAAAAATGCACCCTCTTTGCATTAAAAGGCAATTAAAGCTTAAATTAATTACCCTGTGGATTACAGAAATTTATTTTAAATAAAGAATTTTCTAGAATATCAGGAATATGAAGGATGAGTCATTCGTATTTAGAACGACGTAAATATCCAATTAATAAATGAAACCTTCATTCTAAGAAGCGGTCGGAACACGAAAAAACCCGTAAAATCTCTGGAATAGCTAATAAAAATTATTTATTACCTTTTGCATTCACTGTTAGAGAGAAGCGATGCGATACAATAACCTTGGATGTTAAACAAAGATGAGGCAGTGCGCGTCACAAATAAGTGAAACGAGATTACTAGGTAATAAACGCGACGATTTTAGACGCTAATGAGTTTTTCTGGAAAACCTTGCATCATAATGGTCCGTACTATTCTACTAGATTCTGGAAATAGATAATTTGTATATATAAGGAAGCGTTTATTAAAAACGGGAATTCAGTCGATTCTTAAATTCGATCGCAAAATGTTATTCTGATTTAAGTTGCGAGCTGTTGCTTTGAGATCATGATATTTGAAGTATGCAGTATGCATATCTTAATTTAATAATTACATTGTTACAATAAATACCGAAGTGATGTTTTAAACGTAACTTACATAAAAAATAAAAATTATTAAATTACAATAAAGAGGAAAAATTCTTCAGTATAACGCTATTTTAAAAATTTTATTAAATAATTAAAATAAAGATTTAACCAAGATCACCAGATCTTACACCGCTTGATTTTTATTTATGGGGTTTTGCTAAAAATGAGGTATATGAGTTTGAACCGCCTCATAATATAAACGAACTGCAGGAAAGAGTCTGTGATATTCTTAACTCTATAAATAGCGCACGTTAAGCAGAGTTGTACGGAAAGTTTTAATTAATTGTCGAATGTGCCGTGATGCAAACGGACAGCATTTTCAGCATCTACGGGATGGAATTTAGATGATAGTTTGCTGTTTCGGTTACATTTAATTATGTTCCCTAAATTAGATAAGATAGGCTACAGTTTTATGTTTAAGTTAATTTTAAGATTTATATCCAATACTTTACGAGTTCTACTTAACAAAATGTATGTGGTACTACTACTACTACTACTACTGTTTGGAAAGTAGAAATCAAATTTTTGCCGTGTTGGGATTACCATACGTTCAAGAACATACAAGTTTAGTTATTTTTAAAATTTAGGATAGTCTGCATTTTTTATAGACATGTGGCATATCGTTGAAAAGTTAATTTTAAGGTGCATAATATTCACTTAATATTCAAAATGGCGGCCATAAGAAAAACAAAACTTGTGGGCGTTTCCTCGAAAACAAAAGACAGTCGAATGATTCTGTTCATGCTAAAATACTCCTTTTAGAAAAGTGTCTTAATAATGTGCAAGTCTTGTGATGGTGCGACTTATGATTCATGTTTTATTATCAAAAAACAAAATCCGCCATTTTTAGTTTTCTTCGAATATCTCCAAAACCAGACAACTTACACCAATTTTGTAAACGGATACAAAACTGGCCTAGATTCCTCCAAATCTTTCCCCATATTATCCAATCTCTATTTCTTATAATAACCGAAATAACAATGTAGAGACTCGAAATTTGGACACACTGTATACGTATATTTAATGCTATAATTATAGGGTTAACTTAGGTGTAGGTTAAGTCATAGGGGTCGTAGAATAAACAAAAGAGACTTCCAAATAACAAAAGCACATAATTACAGATATTATAAAAGTAAATAGGTCACTATACAAATTGTTAGTTGAGCGCACACTATATATAACAGTATAAAAGGTTAAACGCATATACAAGAGTAATTACGAGCAAAGATAAGATTTAAAAATTTAATGAAATGCATCAAAATTAAATCAACGGAAAAGCTATATGAATTGGCTAGATAAATATTCAACAAGTGCGTTAAATATATCATCATATACGCAGGCAAAAATTATGCATTGTTTGAATAAATTGTACGTGACAAAGTATTACATTTGTTCAAAAATCCAAGTTAACTAGGAAATAAACAAACACCAAATTTATTTCTGTTTAGATTAGAATAAGCAAATAACAATGATACGTGATTTAATGAACGAAAATTCCTGGGATTTCTAAATTAAATATAATGGTATGTCAATGAATACGTGACAACTTGAGCGTTCTTCCAAGTATTTGAACTATACAATTGGTAAAATTTCCGGAGTACACAAGAGATAAGACAAATGGTGTCGTCCAACACGTGAATACGACGAATAGCAAGCAAAGGGGCAAGGCCTATAAATACGATAACAATTGAGCAACGAGTTAGTATACATTTTAAACTGGGCTGTCACGATACTCAAAAGTGCTAAATTATTCACGTAACCAGTTAAACGAAAGTAAAGTGAAAAGCATTTTATAAAAGTGTAAAAATTGTGTAAGTAAGCCGATCTATTATAGACGTAAGTAAACCAGATTTAGTAAAATTACACAATTTCTAAAATAAATAAAACAGGGCTCTGGAGACGACCTCCTGTTAAATTAATTTTGGTAATCACTGACATGGTAAATGTTCTATTACTGTTTTGTTAATTACGAAGATGGAAACCTTTTATTGGATTAACGTATGGGATTTTGAATAACGATTTGGATAGTATTTTGGTTTTGATGTCGACTTCCAAATTCGACTCTAAACATTCAGACTGGATACGAAAACTCTTGGGGATGCAGAGAAACTACTGAACCACTCCAGGTTAGATATTTTAATATAATTTATTTCTGTAAACCGTTTAATTCAATAATATGAGTCAACAAAACCAGGGATTTTTGATAAATTTATTAAAGGCAATAGGCATCTTGAAACGTTTCAAAAGATCTCTAAATATAACAAAAGGCTCGTTTTGCTGGCTTCAATTTCTTAAATCTGGCAGATGTAAATATTCTGAAAAAGGGGAAAATATTAAAAAGGTAAATATTTAATCATTATATTGTGTATTGTAGAATTGCTTTATTTAATTGAATCAGCTAATTGAGGCAAAGAGAATCTATAACTTAACATTTTACAAGATTAATAAAAAGGGGTTATCACAGCTTTTATATGGTGCCCATCGTAGGGGCTGGTGAAGTATCACAGCATTTTATGGTCTGCCCAAACGTAGGGGCTAAATATAGAGAATAACATAGCAATATATATATATATATATATATATATATATATATATATATATGGTCATTTAGGAGTAGATAGGATCACTAGTATACTGCGCTTCATGAAAACACCACGAGGGTTAAGAAAACTAGACATTTTTACGAAGAAAATGATAAATTCAACGATTAAGCAGGAAAGCAAGTGACTACGCCTGTATATAAACTATGGCTATAATTATTTTAAGAAATAAAAATACTTTAAAAGATTTAATTAAATAAACAACTTGGCAAGTCATAAAACGACGTGAACGCAAGCTGCAACATAATACACGTGAATAATGCATCATCATAGCACTAAGGATCGCAGTTAAACAAGCAGGTTTAAAAATGCGTAATATAGAAAACGCATATAATTTAATTATTAATTAAAATAAGGATACGTAACCAGAAAGGTAGAATCCAACACCTTGATAGATTAGAAATAATTACGGCATGGTAATAAAAGCAAAGTTCATCAAATTTACTGTACAAACAAGAAGTACGTGACTAAGGAAAATAAAAATCTAACAGAACTAATGCAAATAACTTGAAATCCTACGTGCTGGAAATAGCGCATCAATTTCGTTATATATTAACAATGAGTAAAAATTCCCAAAATTTTGTATGTAAGAATCACGTTGAACTCTGCGCTTGCCAACATACAGGATTTGTAAACAAATCAGTTTAACTTGAATTAAAGCATGGTTTACATCACATGAAAGAAAATATTCACGTGAAAGAATTAAAAGTGACTTTGTAGTAAATAAAATATATATGGTGTTTGTGCGTAATTAAATGAGGTTCGTCGTTTTAATCTTTACAACGTAAGTAACAAAAGGTTGTTTTTAAATAAATTCTAAGTTTTACATTAACAAAAGGACTCTGAATAATTAGTGGATCCGATGTGGAAATTCAACAAGTATTTAAACAATTACTGGATCTTGCTAGAAGATATAATAGGCATCTAAACAATTACTGGATCAGACTGGGAGGTTTTAGAAGGACGCTAAAATAATTTAAAGAATTAATTAGGAGAAACTATACTAAGTAAAATGCAAACCATATCAACAGCAGATCTGAATTCAACGTTGGACTATTTCAATCACTAAGCTGAAACGGGAGCAGTTAGAGCAGGAACTGGTTCAAACTGGAGACAACAGGTCAGCCAATCTGATTATTTTGTTGTAATTTTATTTATGAATACTTTAAACATTGCTTTCATGAAAACTTTATGTGAGGGTCAACAAAGATCGTTTTAGTAAACGTTACAAATTACGTAAAGATTGAAGGAAGTTTAATGAACGTTCATAGGGCTTCAAACAATAATAATAATAGGGTGATTTTTGCTGCTTTTTGTTTAATTAACGGAAGTGACAATTATTGAAAGAATTTAATTAAATTATTAAAAGGAGGTTTTATTCAAAGATTTCTTAAACGTTTTTGTACATTGTAAATATTTTTGAGAAAATTATAGTAGTTGTGCTTAATGGTGTTTTGACTGAAAGGAATAGAAGGTAGAGGTAAAAGAAAAATTAAAATTCTTTGTTGTCGTATTGTCGCAAGTTCTGAGCGTGGTTAAAAACTGAGCTAGCCAAGGTATTAAAAAAAAATTATAATTGACAAATAGAAAAACTTTAACCTTTTTATTTCACAAAAAAGAGGCACCGAGTTATTGCAACGTTATCACACCGATATATATATATATATATATATATATATATATATATTGCTGTGGTAAGGGGTTGTTTAGGGGTGTATTGCGTAGTAAGGGTCGTGTAGTAACTATAAATAGCAATAAGAATCAGAAAACTGCATTTATTTAGCAGAAAAGTAAGTAATTCGTACATTATGTAAATAGGAAGTATTTAACACCCTGTATATAGACCGTAATTAGCTTTAAGCGAGGCCAGTAAGCATATCTTTCAACAATAGAACACGTATTCAGCAGAGAAATAATCGTTCATATAATTTAAACGACGTTGAGAAGTGTTTTACAAGTTTATAAAATAAAAGACGCAGAAGATAAGACAAAACCTAACTTATCTACATGCAATTACGCTGGAACCATGAGCGCTTTGATAAGAAAACGCACTTTCAAATAAATAAATACATAAACGAAAACAGCACTAGAGTTACATTATTTATTGTTGTACAATTAGCCAAAAGCATTATCTATACAAAACAACAGACGTAAGTGGAAAGTCTGGCCACGATAACAAATAATAAGGTATCATAGATCGCAAATAAACACCATGCATGATATTAAAATCCGAAATAATTTCATCAGAACAGCATAAAAATACAGGGAATATTAAAAACAAAAGTTGGTTGGTTGAAACAATCTGTAAAACTGCTTGGAAACCCAACCCAGATGTAGTGGGAAAAGGCTACTTAACACCGACCGGTGATAAGACAAGTCAGTCCACACCTGATGCACGTCGAAGCCACGACACTTTTAACCAGAAATCTACGCGTCAAATAAATAAAGTTTAGAATACAAATTTATGTTATAGTGAAAATAGTGCTACATAAAAAATCATGTTAAGAATATATGAAAAGTTTTTGCCATTTTTCTCAGAAAACGTGAGTAGAAATTGGGTACTTAATTTAAATTAAATATTTATAATCATATAGGGCTACTAATCGTATTCTGGTACTATTCTAATTGGATTCTATTTGACTTCTAATCAAATTCTAATTGGCTTCTGGTACAATTCTAATCTGCGTTGAAAAGAATTCTAATCTGCGTCGAAGACAATTCTAATTTTGGAACAATTCAATTCTAAAAGGCTTCTGGACTATTTCTGGTTTACTTATAAAACAATTCTAATGTTAATTCTGGTATAATTTTGGGACAATTCTAATACGCTGCTAATTTATGATCCGAAGTCTGGAATTTGAAGTGGTATTTAAGGTAAAAGATTCAAAGCATAGGCAGAGAAATATAGAACAAAGCACGAGGTGATTTTAGAAAGCAAGGGACAACTGTACTGAAATATTGGTTCGACAAAGCTGAGCATTGGTATTCGATTGAAGACAGTAAAGGGGTGTTGATCCACAACACGAAACAAAGCAGGTCAGACCCACCTAGTTTTAAGGAATCTTTTCAATTTAAATTAACATTGAATATATTAATTTACTCACTAATTTGTAAAGAATCAAGAAGGACTTTAAGTACGCTAAAACTTACGTAATAATGATAAAAAGGTCTCAAACGTTCCTGATTTTTTTGTAAAAAGGTGTTGTTTTTGGTGACTATATTGAATTAAAAGTATATAAATTTTGAGATAAATAATCCATATGGTATTAATTGATTGAAGGGTGTATTTAAAAATTTCAAAAATTGTAAATATTATTTCCTTTCATTATATGAATGTTGATTGACTTCGTTTTATCAATTCAAATGGGTAATCATAAAGGAGTAAAAGAAAATTGATTATCGTAACGTTGTGCACTCTGTGTAGACTAAAAAGGGCTAGCCGTGGCATAATAATAAGAGTAAAACAGTAAAAGATAATTTGAGTGAAACATAGAGCGGTGGAGTTAAGTAGAACGTTTATTACATCTAGGTCGGCGTTATAATATCAATATATATATATATATATATATATATATATATTGTAATGTTCTATATAATATCCAAGGTTAGACGCACTTATTTACCAATCATATTAATGAAATGTCTAATGATAAAAAAATCGTAAAATAATTATTTGCTGAACTTATATCGAATGCTATTTCAGTGTGATAGAGCTTTTTGAAATTTCAAAGAGGTGTTTAAGTAATTTTATTTATAGAAATGAAACGTAATTCCATTTGAATAAGCTTCTGTTGATTGTATTTAATGTATATGTTCACTATTTAAATGGACACTACTGTTTGTAAAAGTAAGATGTATCATAATATCTGAAAAATAATTCATTTAGCGTGTTTTAGTAGTTGTAGGATGTAAAAATAATGTTTGTTTACTGTATTGCACATTTATGTTCACTATTTAATTAGACACTATTGTTCTTATAAGTAATAGAATACCTGAAATATAATTCATTTAGTATGTGGTGTTAAAAATAAATAATTGTAAGTTTAATGAAAATTGTAAACAAAATGTAACCAATGGAAAATAGGACCCAAGTGATCAAAATGAAATGTTTTGAAAGAGTTATTAGATATGTTTGTGATAATTGATCAATGAGTGTAGTTTTAAGAATTTTGTATATAGTAGGCAAATATGAATTTTTTAAAAGAGATCTCCTAGGTGATAAGGTAACAATAAAAGAACTTGTAAAATTTTTATTAAAAAGAATAGATGTGTTTTACCTGCTCTCGTATTTTATTAAAGTATTAAAAGCTTAAGTTAGTTGAAAGAGTAGTAACTGTGAATTTAGAAGAGGTCTTGTTCAACGTGTAGTAAGTTTGAAAGGTTTATACAACCATCAGAGACACAGAAGATTATTTGCTCGCCCAGTGAAATGTGTACAGCTTCCAAGCTGATATGAATTGAAATACCGAGAGCTACAAAATATTTCCAGAGGATTCCATTATTATGAGCAGTGTTCCAGCCGTGGTAGTGATTTGAACGAGTCATAGTTAGATCGCCGATTCTTAGTATCATTTTTCTTTATAACATCCTTTTAGTATTTCTAAAGCCTGAAATTAAAGCGTGAAATTTTGAATACCAAATATTAAAACTTATTTTAACAGGTATTGTGCACATCCAAGTTTTGGGTCACTGTAAGCAGTCAAGTGTCCATTCTTGTAAACACAGGCAACGTCAGTGGAATTACAGGTATGAAATAAATTAGTTTTTATAATTGTAACACCTAAAAAACTGTAGTATTCATTGAAATCTCAAAATTTTTATCAAAAGTTAAGCATTCTATACTTTTTTACATTCTGAATAAAATTTCTAGTTGGGTCACACCCAGATCTATAGCAAGTATTTTTAAAAATAACTAGATGGTGCTTTATCTGGCAGTGGTTAATATATAGGCATACAGTTTTGTACCCACACTGTTTGCTTATTATAATTTAAATTCATTAAATCCTAAGATAAGAGTTTAAAAAAACCGTGGCATATTATTGGTTCACAACCAAGTTACATTTATCCATTTATTTAATAAATATTAATAGAAGAAAGGCCAAAATATAAACACCGACATATAATAATATATATTGTTGTGGATTTAAATGGTAAATATGTGTAGACAATGAAATTTTAGGAACCGTGTATATAGAAATAAGAGCAAACTATTTACGCGCCAAATTAATTTAAGTTATATAATGAAACGGACGGGTATTAAGTATTTTTATATTTAAATTGGAATGTGAAAATTAAATAAGGAAAGAAAAGCTTTAAAGTACATAGAAGCTCAAAAATACGCATATTTAATCATAATCTCTTTTAATCAAACGCATGGAAGCAAAAAGGGAGCTTGCATGCATAAGAAAATCAATAATTTCTAACGCCAATGTATTCGTTTTAAAAGCCAACGTTCATTGACACAGATACTACGAAGCAGAGAATCTAGGAATTGTTATTTTCAAATGGTCGATAATTTCCAGAAACACCTGTTGGTTAAATGTTACGTTCAGAGAATATGAAACGAACGTTAATGTAGAATTCCATAGAAATTGTTTTCAACGGTCAATTTGTATTAGTAGCTAGAATAACAAATATCTTAAGGAATGAGTGGAATGAACAATCGATAATATACAACAGATAGAGAAGCAAATAAAGCAAGCGTGGGATAGAAGTCACATAAGATATACATGTGGACTTGATCAAGGACGTCTACAATATCGATTTTCTGTAACTCGTGGGGTTTGAAAGGAGACAACAAACATGCATAGAACAGAGATGGATAGCGGATAGGTGGAGAACTGTGACGAAAGGAAATTATAGCATTGGTTGATAGCCAACAGTTTTCGAATAGTGTGCGTACGTGTAGGTAGGGAATGAAATTCTATGTAAAGAACATGACGGACGGGAGAATGTTTTCCGAATTCAGAGTCGGTTACGTTAAAAATTTTAAGAACCCGCTTTGGAAACAAGCTTTTCTCATGAAACGGGTTCTACTAGGCGGATTGGAGAACAGTATAAATACACAAGAGAAGATATTAAAGCTCTCTTTCTGTTCATCAAGTTCTGAATACGGGTTCAGACTTACATAATAATCATAGCTTTCGGTTAGTATTTGTGTGTTTGGTAATGTTACATTAACATATTATTTGAAATTATAAAAGTTGTAGTAGCGGACCATAAGTTAGTAAAGTGATTGCACAAGTTAGTGCTTATTTAAATAAAAGGTATCGTTACTACGACTAAGTTATTATATGGATGGATGATTTTGGGGTACGCAGAACTGAAAAAAATTTGTATGCGTAAAGTATCTGGTATGGAATGTTACTGGTGAAACAAAGCTAGTATCTTGGGAGAAGCAGAATAGTGGTAGTGGAGATATTAGATGAAATAGGGGGATCGGTGGATCCTGGAATCAGCCTAGTAGATGAACACAACGACGAGGGGTTTCTGGTAGCCATCTCTTGCGGTGACGAAAAGTGAAGGTATCTCAAGGTAATAAATTTGAAATTTCTGTTTTTATATAAACATTTGTGGATATTTTTGTGTTTGTGTGGTTGACTTATTGGTAGCGTATTTATTGTTTTAAAACTTGTTTAAAAAAATACATGTGCAGGACAATTTAATAATTTTAAGTACTGAAAAAGGGTTTATTAAAGATATATAAAAATTTATTCAGGCTATAAATTGTGGTTGTAAGGAGTAAACGGGTCTGTAAATTTGTTTTCAAGAACGCAAGGTTTAAAAAGCATTTATAAACAAAACTGGGTTATAATGAGCTAACAATACACCAGTATAAAGTCAAATTAGGGTTACATGTTGGGTCCATCTACTCATATCTACTCGAATTTGTTTAAAATCATTTTAAAATTAAGGACTTTAAAGCATTCAAGAAATTGAGCTGGTAATAATTGTACTAAAATGTTTGTACTCATGTGTAAATATTTTATCTGTTAATAAGCGTAAATAAAAGGTTGTATGGTTGTTGTATTATTTTGGTAATTTTATTTGATCGTGTGTGAGTGTGAAAGAGATATGTACGTAAAACAGGTATTTAAGAAGAGGCCGATTGCTGAGCTAGCCAGGGTGAGCAGAGAAATTCGAAGGCGTCCAGAATAAAAGGGTAAGAAATTCTTTTTTAAAAAATTATTTTTTTTAGGAAAATTTTATGTTGGCCCAGGTGGGGCACGAATTTTACTGACCTACCACGGCAATATATATAAATGTATAATTTTGTGAATATTAGTCAGTAAACAGAACCAGGACTCCCACGCTGTGTGTCAGTAGTTAGGCGTCACCCTCAGCCACTGGCAGCAGCCATAACACAGTGGTGCTTTAATTCGCGATATGCCACATGTCGATCTTCATTGATGAGTTTGCGCACAGCATTGACGATTTCCTGAGTGACTGCAGTTTTTGGTGCGCCTAATCTTGGATCGTCGTTAAGACTAATTCGTCCACGTTTGAATTTTCCATGCCAATAAGAAATTGTTAACTGATATGGTGCTTTATTGCCCAAAACAGAAACCAACTCGATGAGGTATTCTTGCTAAGATAAATTGTCTTTGAAAATTCTAAAGTATTATTGGGCGAAAATTTTCACAGTTTAATTCCACTTTTCGATTAACTTGTTAACTTTGGCAGTTCGTTGTAGCTACAACATTGCATGTATAGCACTAAAACGTTGGATTTAGATTAACTAAGGATGGAGGTTTATTTTTAGTACTGACATCCTTTGTAGCAGCTACTTTGTTAAATCTATAAATGGATTAATTCGCAAAGTTTTCTACGTTACCTTTTCTTTTTTGCTTAAATAGATAGCCGGCGTACTAGTGTACCTGCGCTCCAAGCATTTGCTCAGCTTATCTTATCGTCTACCTACTTCTGCAAGTATGTGTCTCATCCAGAGATAACTTTTCTTTTAATAACTACTTTGCCATCAATGCTAAACCGGTTTAATTTGGTGGTAGTTTTGATCTATGTCCTGTTCTGATGATTATTGTTGTTATAAGAAGTTATCAAAACGTGAAATTTTATTAGTATAAAATATATTACGGTGCAAACCCGAAATACGTATTATGAATAGCAATTCAGAGAGTTAGTTGTAACATTATTTTGTAATGTTAACGATTAAACAAATCAATTAATTAAAATTCAGTAACTTGAATAAAGTATAAACAAAAATTTACACCAATAAATTACCTCATTTTATTTAGGATCATTTATATTAAAAGACCACATTTACCGATAGCTTCGGGCTAGTAAATTCCAGCGGCAGGTCATCAGTTAAAGCTCTAGACCCCCGTAAGTCAAATACAATAAACCTCTTAAAAGTTTAGTACCTTTTTAGCGTAAATAAAGAAAACCAATTTCAGTTTGAAAAGCTTAACACTTTCGTTGATTGACAGCGGATTATAGGAAACAAAACGTTTTAAATAGCGGAAAATATTTCCAAGTTGATTTGTTCAAATATTACAAGTAATTTTAAGTAGTCTGGAGACATCCATTGTATTTCAAATCCATTTCGGCTCAAGTAGGTTAGCCGGTCTTTGTTAAGGGCAGACTGCTGTCGCCATAGATAGGTTCCACATTGCAATAACTAAGTAATTCGTAGAAAGTAAAAGATAATTTAAACCCGTGGGAGAATAATTGCTTCCGTGATTCTCATCTAAAAAGGGGTTGGATTTGGTTTCTGAAATCTTGTTTTGTGGGAGGTTCTGTTCAGTCATTGGATAACAGAAAATGACGCTCATAATTATTTGGGTAGGAATTTAGTCTATATATTTGAAGGCTTTAGCCAAAGACAGGGAGTTCTTCCAATGGGGCCGTACGTGGTCAAGAAGTAGAGAGAAACGTAGTTTGCCGGTAGCGTTCTCTGGCATGACATAGAATATTCCACTTCGTATCACGTTAGAAAAAAATTGTAAAGAAGTGTTACTCTTCCAGTTTCGCGAGGGTTATGCCCATAGTTCGCGGATTTATAGTGATGCAAGATAAATATTTAAAAAACTTGTAGGCGTGTGACGCACAAGTAAGTGATATTGTCAAAAATTCTGCCGAGTTCGTGTGCCTGTCAATTTTTTTAAACATTACAAATAGAAGCAACAAGCGAGATTCTCTTCCCAAATTTAATAACTGCTCTACGTTGGAAAACAAACCCTCAAACAATGGACAATTATTAGTAAGTAAGTCTTTATAGTTAAGTAGCATGACCAATTTTTAGTTAGTTTATTTGTTAGGACGTTTTGGCCATAAACCGTAGGATTAAATTAGTGTACGATTTATAATATAAGTTTCTTTCATATACAAGTGTTTGATAACTACTTATGTACTCAAAATTTTCATAAATTCCATAGTCACCTATTCACTTAAATTTCTAAATCAATGAATGTAAGAGGTTCACGTTTATTGCTCTGTGAATTAAATAGTTTTGTTTGCCGTTGATTAAGTCAATAGTCTTTTTTTATTTGTTTATCATGGAAGTTTTTATAAGTAGTAAAAAAGTGAGGAATTGATTAAAAGAAACAATTGTCCTCATTGGGATGACAAGTGTCTCAAGGTTTTGTACGAACATTTGGACATTCTCGACCTGTCTGGCGTCCTTGGCAATTGTCATTAAGCCACAATATTTTATAAAAGGTAAGTGCCACATTTTTGTAGTAGATTATAAATTAATTTAACCTTTTTTTCAAAATTTCAACCCTCTATATGATCCACGACCTTCCGCTAGCCAGTGCCGGTGACCCCCCTTTAAATTTTGTTTTACAGGCCGCCCCCATTTTATAATTTGACTGGAAAAGATACACTTAGTAGCTCTTCCGCCTGTAACATAGTGATGTATATAAAATTTTTGCGTGTTAATGGAACTGCTGCTATGAGAAACTTTTCTTTTTATGCAAATAGGTGTTTAAATTACAGCAATCAACTGAAAAGAATTCCGTATTAATTACGTGGGAGATCCTGTTTTGTACCTGTCTACATTTATTAATTGCACTTTTTTATTGCAGTCACTTGTAACGAACGCAAACTAAAAATTTCAAACCTAGCCGATTTATAATGAAGTTAGATTTCAAGGACTTGCTTATGAATATGATTTCCAAAGATAGATATATTAAACTTTTTGGTCATATGACTGAAGGTAAACAGGCGTTGTTCCGTGAGTAGTGACCTTAAATTGTAGAATGTTAAAGCTTGTCTTAAAACTTGATACTCACGTCGTGTGTTTTGGCAAACCTCAAGACCTCGAAGACTTGCATTGCAGCTTGTGGTTGTTCGAGCCGCACCGTAGCCATAGCGCCCGGCTTGACAAAGCTTTACTGATATCAAGTAATATTTACTATTAGTCGATTATCAAGTCTTTGATGTATGAGCATTTACTGCCATTTTACGAAGGTCAATTCACTCTAAGCTACCTCGAGCAAAAGCAAGTCTGTACGGTCCCTCGTCAATAGGGAGACCAAGCTCGAGTCAAGCCACTTACCGTGAGACAAGAGAAGTTAATGTGATAGATCTCTAGATTAAAAATGAAAGTTTCTAGAAATACTAAAACTAGGTGTGTTTTATCTAATAGTTTGGCGGACATTTCTAACTACTTTTTCATTTCAAAATTGTTTTCATGAAGAAAAACGATGCTAAAGAATGGGAAGGGTGCACAATATAATTTACATAGGAATGATTTCTGCTAAATTCAAGCTTCCAACCTTGAATTTATAATTGTTTAACTAACCAAAAATGTATCAATTACTTACACAAATTGGTTATTTATTTCATGGTTTCCAAATACATCACATATAGGTTATTTCTTCTATCTAACCATAGTACCTAACAGTAATTCGCTATGTACATCGAGGTCAATGAATACAGTACAAGGACAAGATTAAAAGAAGTAACTGATTTTATTTAAATTCCAGGAACAAAAAATTTTAATTTTTGCCTAGGGATTTAATTATGAAGCTATTTCATCACATCATATCCGCTACGTAATTGTTAGAAATGTTTTATAACATCTTATTTTAACCACATCTTTAGCTAGACAAACGATGTAGTGAAAGTTGAGCTTGTAAAATCATCTTTTATTATTATAACTAACATTAGGGGCGCGCAGATTGTATCTAAATGTTGGTTATTGTCAATTACCGTCATTCTTTATCATTTATAACATTAACTGTCATTGCCAGTTGTTGTCGTATGTTATCACATGTGTAGGGTCATGTAATTCCTTGGTATTTATGAAAATTTTCTGCCATAGTAGGGTGTTGGTACCGGTCCTGGCACCACTTTTTCCTACAGCATCCACATTTTCCTCCCTCATTTTCCTCCAGCATCCACATTTTCCTCCCACATTTTCCTCCAGCATCCACATTTCCCTCACACATCTACATGTAGATTTCCATAAGGAGAGAAATGTGGAGATGTAAATTTCCATAAGGAGGGAAATGTGGAGATAAGTCCTCTAGGAGGAAATGTGGAGATGAATCCCATAAGGAGGGAAATGTGGAGATGCATCTCCTAGGAGAAAATGCGGAGATGAATCTCGGTTTTAATCGACTAGCCATTGCATCTTTCGAGATAAATATATCTTGCATTTTCATCTTAGCATCCTCATTTGCTCCCACATCTGAACCAAATAGTTTTGTTCGACTAGCCATTGCATCTTTTGAGATAAACCTATCTTGTTTGGTATCAATTAATATTAGATTTTTCTAAGCTACCTGAATTTCTAGGAATTTCTTAGATTGCATCATCCCCCAGGGAGCTACCCCAATTTTAAGATTTTTTGCTGGCAGCGATTTTATGGTCGTCCTTATAAATTTTTTAGTCATGCAATACATCTAGTTAGTCTAGAATTTTATGTAGAATCCGAATCTGCCAACGAATTTAAAATCGGACCATCCCTTATAAAGTTACACTTTTAAAGTCCTAAACCTCTAAATTTTACTCTTTGCTCCCACATCTGAACCAAATAGTTTTCTTCGACTAGCCATCGCATCTTTCGAGATAACCCTATCTTGTTTGGTATCAATTAATATTAGATTTTTCTCAGCTACCTGAATCTCTAGGAATTTCTTAGATTGCATCCCAGGGAGCTACCCCAATTTTAAGATTTTTTACCGGTAGCGATTTTATGGTAGTCCTGATAAATTTTTTAACCATCTGACACATCAAATCAGTCTAGAATTTTATGCAGAATCCGAATCTTCAAACGGATTGAAAATCGAACCACCCCTTATAAAGTTACACTTTTAAAGTCCTAAACCTATAACTTTTACGCTTTGCTCCCACATCTGAAACAAATAGTTTTGTTGGACTAGCCATCGCATCTTTCGAGATAACCCTATCTTGTTTGGTATCAATTAATATTAGATTTTTCTCAGCTACCTGTATCTCTAGGAATTTCTTAGATTGCATCATCCCCCAGGGAGCTACCCCAATTTTAAGATTTTTTACCAGGGAGCGATTTTATGGTCGTCCTTATAAATTTTTTAACCATGTGACATATCATTTCTGTCTAGAATTTTATGTATAATATGAATCTGCAAACGGATTTAAAATCGGACCATCCCTTATAAAGTTACACTTTTAAAGTCCTAAACCTCTAAATTTTACGCTTTGCTCCCACATCTGAACCAAATAGTTTTCTTCGACTAGTCATCGCATCTTTCGAGATAACCCTATCTTGTTTCGTATCAATTAATATTAAATTTTTTTCAGCTACCTGAATCTCTAGGGATTTCTTAGATTGCATCATCCCCCAGGGAGCTATCCCAATTTTAAGATTTTTTACCGGAACCGATTTTATAGTCGTCCTTATAAATTTTTTAACAATGTGACACATCATTTCAGTCTAGAATTTTATGTAGAATCCGAATCTGCAAACGGATTTAAAATCGGACCACCTCTTATAAAGTTACACTTTTAAAGTCTTAAACCTCTAAATTTTAAGCTTTGCTCCCACATCTGAACCAAATAGTTTTCTTCGACTAGCCATCGCATCTTTCGAGATATCCCTATCTTGTTTGGTATCAATTAATATTAGATTTTTCTCAGCTACCCGAATCTCTAGGAATTTCTTAGATTGCATCATCCCCCAGGGAGCTACCCCAATTTTAAGATTTTTTGCTGGCAGCGATTTTATGGTCGTCCTTATAAATTTTTTAGTCACGTAATACATCAAGTTAATCTAGAATTTTATGCAGAATCCGAATCTGCAAACAGATTTAAATTCTGACCACCCCCTACAAAGTAACACTTTTAAAAGTCTCAAACCTCAAAATTTTTGGATGCTTTAAACAACCATTTCCTGAGAAATCTAAAACTGCGGGGATTTTAGAAATGAGTTTTTTATGAGCCATAAGTGTTTAATATTTAAAAACAATTTCAAATAGTAATGTACTGTTTAAGAATATTCAAAACCGCGGCTTTTAAAATTTTAAGCAGTTATCAATTTCTGGTTTAACACTTTTAAACACTAAGTACGTCACAAATAATTATATGCTCAATGCTAAATATGTACTTTGGAAAATACATTTCTTTTCCGAACTAATTGCTTTACAATTATGTGACGTAGAAGTAAAAGTAGCGTAGACCTTTCTCTTTATTATTGACTATATGTTTCAGAAATATATTTCAATGTCGTGCATTAGGAAATTCTCATATAATTGCTGGGGATTCACACAATGTACTTTCTAGTACGTCCTTGACTAGGGAAATGCAAACTTCATTTTGTAATATAGATCGATTAACGGTTAATTATTTCAAATTGTATATAACGAGGTCTGAATAGTAAAGCCTATTAGTTCCGCACGCTTTGTGTAAATTCATCGAAATTTTAAACAAATCGTTTCGTATAGTTATTTTTCTCAAAATTTTTTTAAAAAATTTAAGGTAAGTCTACATATTTTTTAATTAAAATAGAACTGAATTTATTTGCAAACACCAATTATTGTGTATTTTGCTATTGTTTCTGATTGTATTTTTAAAACATTAATTTTTTCAAAGTAATGCGCTGTTTTACATATATATTTTTCAAATTTTAAAGATAGGCTTTTAGCTAAGATAAATAAAAAACAATTTCTCACAAATATTTTATTAAAAATTAAATACATTTATACATTAACAAAAGGCTGTAACATAAAAACATTCTCTTTGGAACAGCTTAAGTTATTCAAACAATGGTTTTAACAGTGATTGTATCTATCACCGAATGTTCTTAATTTTTTGAGCCTTGGAAGTGAGAATACACTTTCGATGTTTAAAATGTTGTTTGATAAATATTTCGATAGTAACTTCTTCTTCTGTTCTCCTTTAACATAGACAGTAGCCCCAGGAGGTATGACTTCTTTCAGTAAATCACCCACATTTGTATATCCACTCGTAGACTGTTCATCCAGCAGACTCCATGGATTCTTTTCTTTAACCATTGAACTTGCTTTTTGAAATCATCACTTAGGGTGTTATATCACACCACCATGTTCAGTATCTCATGCCATTTTATATTATTCGCTACATCTACATATATGTATTGATAACATCTATAAACCGCTGTGGTAACCAGAGTCTGGTGAATCGGGGAATCGCCAAATCTCTAAACATTTGCGCAAGCGATTGCCTTGCACTTGCATTTTTAAGTACTGGAAGGGGTAACATTTAATAATTTCCAACACTGTCAAGTAATTTACATTGCTGCAATCTTTAGACAGAGAAATACTGACACGGCTCTCTTCCTCTAATAACGTTTGAACCCTTTCTTCTTCCGTCGTATTTCCACATACTTTTTTATATCACCTATAAATTTTTCGTAAAATTCTGGAAAGTTTCCACACCTCAACTTAGCCATTTTAAAACAGATTAATTCTCGCAAATTTAATAGCTTGATGCACTCGTACGCAGGTAGCACAATAACATTCCAATCTTTTATAATTTCCATATTATATAAATTCTCTTTTTCAAAATTGTTCAACAGCCATATACTTTTATTAAAGGATGTGCTCAGCTGCAATTTGAAATCTTGAACAAATTGCATGTCAACAACGTGGTCTCCAGTAGTCAAACCATTTAATCTGATTTGTTTTGAGTCTTGAGCAAATAGAATCTGCACACATACCACTACAGCAAATAACTTGGATGGCACGTTGAAGACCACTATATAAATCAAAACCAACTTCTATTATATGGTGGTGAGAATTTGGTGGAAATTCGCCTAACCTATAGGTTGTCTTACCAACTAGTTGGTTGATATTTAATTGTGGTACTCGCACATCACTTGCAATGTCAACACAAGAAAAAATCTATCTTTAACTTGTAATTTTAATCGAACTCGACAATACTTTGATGACTAATGCACTGGAACATGGCTCTCTCGCCTTTTATGCCGATGGTCGAGCGTGCGCAGCTCATTATTATGTTAATTGGCGTTATATACAAGTCTTGACTGGAAAAGTGACGCGTATAATTGTTTTATAGTGTGTTTTACCTGTATATATTTAACCACCAACACCATTTTTAGAATTATTATACAAAATTACTCTTAGCAGTATTTTTAATATAACTCCGTCGTGTAACCTATCAAATTAGTATAGAATTTTCCTGGGGAATCGAACTTAATTATCACGTCTTTTAAAATTAGCTCCAACAAGGACCCGCATAGTGTTTTAATATTCAAAAACCTAACAACAAAACACTTCTACATTGTTATCTAGATTTAACTCGATAATACAGCAATTTTAAAAAAATTTATACAATATTTTATAGTTATTTTTATTTCTATGCACTCGTCTGCGCGGGCGAGTCCATTTAAGTAGAGAGGAGCCCGCATTTACTTTAAATAAAAAATATTCTACGTCATACGTTTCACCAACATGGAATTTCAAGAATGTAAGTGATGCGCGTAATTAATTGCAATCTTGAACCAAGTAATTAGATTACTAGAAATGCACCCTACTTTCTGTTTGAGGAAATTCAATACAAATTGGGGTAATAATCAAATAAAAGATGTCTGTCGAATTCTGGGGTGATGTTTAAATTTTAAACCATAGATTTTAGAGAAATTTCTGTCACTAAAATCCTACATATTACAGCTTATTCTCTTATACGTTTCTAAATTGTTGTACTTCAACTACAGATATAGATTGAATTATGTTAAACTCGATCGGTTTTATATTCACTGGCTACAATATTATTACTTTAGTTTATCTCGGATATTGAACCGTAAAGCATTGTAACTTGAAAATGATTTCTAGAAAAACATATACCAAGGAATGTTTGCAAGAAGCTTTTAATGAGGTTAAACGAGGTGTTGCAACAATGTACTCTGCTAGTAAGAAGTTTAGGATTACAAAGTCGACATTGCGCGACCATCTCTTACGATCGCAGAGTAAAAGAGATAAAAGTGTAGACAGTTACATCTTTGATATACAAACAACTAATTTACAAACTGCGGAAATGTGCACAGGAAGTACTCTAAGATGTGCAGCAACACCTATCTACTCAGATGATAAAGATGATAAAGAAGTTTGTAAAAGAAGTTTTAAGATGCAAAAAACAAAAGTTTAATATTGAGGAAATGAACTCTGCAAAAAATAATGGAAATGCTCGTCATAAACCATCAGAGCAAATAATAAATGAATCAAGTTCTATGGATTACACTCCAAATTCTGAAGATGAGGATTCAACACAAGAAAGCAATAGTCGTGGTACGAAAATACCGATGTATATAAAAAGAGATGTTGTATTAAAAAATACACATTGTACTGGGCACAGTTCAGATGATGCATATATTCACTTTAATGTACATGGGTTGATTGAAAAACTGCAGTTGCTAAAAAATTCCTAGAAATTCGGGTTGCTGAGAAAAATCTAATATTAATTGAACAATATAGGGTTATCTCAAAAGATGCAATGGTTAGTCGAAGAAAACTAATTGGTTCAGATGTGGGAGCAAATGAGGATGCTAAGATGAAAATGCAAGATATATTTATCTCGAAAGATGCAATGGCTAGTCGATTAAAGCGAAGATTCATTTCCGCATTTTCTCCTAGGAGATTCATCTCCACATTTCCTTCTAGAAGATTCATCTCCACATTTCCCTCTTTATGGGAATTTACATCTCCACATTTCCCTCCTTATGGGAATTTACATGTAAATGTGTGAGGGAAATGTGGATGCTGGAGGAAAATGTGGATGCTGAAGGAAAATGAGGGAGGAAAATGTGGATGCTAGAGGAAAATGTGGTGTCAGGACCGGTACCAACACCCTACTTACCATATATTGTGATTTATCGCCACTTTTACTCTCACAGTTGCTATTATCATTTATTATTACATATTACTTTTTATTGTCACTTGTATTGCGATTTATTTTACTTTACTGACTTTTTTGATGTCATTTGCTGTTATTTATTTTCATCTCTCGTTATTTATTTTATTTGCCATTATTGTTCTTTATTTTTGTTTATTGGCTTTTAGAGCTTCTTATTACCATTTATTGCTATTTTTGTCATTTTTAATTATTAATTGTCAAGCAATGTGTCTATTAACTATTACAACTTTGCTATTCCTGGCCTAAAGAATTTTATTGTTCGGCATTGATGGGATGTCCGCCACCATTACTTTGAAGAAAGTTGTAGATAGTGGAAAGTCATATGAAACTTCTTCTTTTGCTTCTATCATTTCTGAATAAGTGCTGCATACTATCATTACAAATTATCTTTCTTCGAGGAATTCTTTTGTTGTGTTGAACAGATGACATAGTGTGTTCGTTATATCAATTTGATCTTGATGACTGTTTACCAGGTGCGATCGTAGGCCTTTTCTATATCTAATAGTGTAATGAATTGTCTCCGCTTTTTCTGCCATTTCCACATTCCATACCAGATTTTCGACTTGATTCATCACGTTTAGATTTATTCTGAATCAGAATTGCGATCTAGAGATTTTGATTGTTTTTTGAAGGAATTCTTGAAGATCTTCGTTGAACAGCAAATTTAGTAGTTTATAGGAAACTTATTAGTATTCTGTTTTCTGGTATAGTGCCGTCTTTGTCCATTTTTGGGAACGTTATTGCTGTTGCTACCTTCCACTGCTTTGGAAAGATCTGCTGCTATTGGAATTTTACAAATATTTTAAATAGGTCTTTCACTAGTTCTTGTGGTGCCTAGATTAATGCTTTGTTTAGAATGACGTCGATCCCTAGGCTTTTCTTTGGTTATCTTTTTGACTGTATCTTGTATTCTTTCCCGAGTTCAATTCGTTTATTCTGTTTGTATCAGCCGATGTTTACGATTCTACTGTTTAGCTTAGCTCTTGTGTATAGGTTTTAATGGTAACGTGTTTTTAGATTGGGAGCTTAGTCGATGTGTCATGCTTTTTGCATTGGCGATTTCCCAGAATATCCGTTTAGTTTTATAGAACACCGCGTGGTTTTCTGTCACGTCTTTTCTGAAGGTTTTCGTTAGTTTCGATATTTTTAGCATGGTTGGTTCGTCGTTTTCATTAATTTCGGTAATTGTCTTCTTCTATCTTTTCTCTTTTATCATACTTTTGCATTCTTTTGCAGCTTTATTTAGAGCCGTTTTATCTTCTGCCGCTTTAGCTTTCAGGAATTTTTGTTTAGCTTTGTATTTTTGGTTTACAATCTGTTTCTTCTCTTGTGTGAACTTGGGGTGGTGAGATATTTTAGTGTTAGTTTTGGTTGCTCCTTCTATGCCCTCCCTTATTTATTGGGAGATGAAGTAACCTCCTCCTTTACGGATTACTATGCTCTCATTAATATGTTATATATGGTCCACTTGAGAGTTTTGATATCTTTTTCATGTTGTACGTTTACTTTCCGTGTAGGTATTTCTAGCATTACAGCGGCATTGTCCGAATGCATGTTTTGATTTGCAGTTGTCTTGATTTTTTGCTTTTTGTTAAAAAATGTCTGTGTTATAGAATTCGTTCTACCCGTATCTTGTTGAGGCGAACGGTGCCTCGAAATTTGCATTTGTTGTTATTCAGTTTCGCCATCTTTTTTCTCCCCGAATCTGTGGTTTTGCAACCATATTCGCAGTGCTTGGAATTAAAGTCTTCACCAATGGTTAGTGGTTCTTCATCGCTTTTTTACGTATGTTTCTAGCTCTACTTCTGGGAATGGTTTTGTGGGAGATATCGTTCTGCTCTATTGTCGTTTCTATTACAGTGTATTCTTTGTCTCGTTGTTCTTCGACTGTGACCGGAATCGCACACAGGGAGCTTTGAACATAGACTGCAGCGTCCCCATCTCGTCCATTCGTACGGTCTTTTCTGAAGAGTATGCAGCCTGCTATTTCGCAGCTTTGATGCAAGGGCTTTAGGTGTGCGTCGTTAATGAGCGCGATTTGTATTTTGTCATCTGAATAGACCACTGTGGAGTTGTCCATTGACCTTTCATGTTATTATGTGTAGTGTGTCTTTTGAAAAACTCGTTTTTTTTATATGTCATTTCTGATTGTTTATATTATTTCTGTCATCAACTCTTTGAACACTTTGTTCAGGAATGTTTTATCGACTGTTGGTCTTTTGTTTTTCTTTCCGTTTTTATTCGTTGTTTGAGCATATGAGACATTTCATTCGACTTATCGTTTTTTGTTTTGGATTTTGCAAATCTTATTTTTCTTGTTCTGTTTTTATTTTACATTTTCTGGTTTCAGGGGACAATCATTATTGGATGCTAATTTTTTACTCCGCAATTGTTGCATTTTGATTTATGCGATCGGTCGTGTGAACACTGCTTACTTTGGTGTCTTGCACAACTCACACATACGGACTTGCTGTTGCTTTGATAGTTCATGTATCCATATTGTTGGCATTGATAACAATGGATTTGTGCTGAAGGGTTGTTTTTTGGGTTCTACTTGTACTCTGAGGATTATGTCTACTATATTGAATATTTTTTCCTTTGTCGTCTTTTGTGGTCTGGTCCATAACTAAGAAAAATTGTCTTTGTTGGTTGTTCAGTCTTCTTGTTTTCAGCATCCGAATGCCCCTTTCTTCAAGTTCCTTTTAATTTATTCTTCTTTAATGCCAAGCCTTGCAATAGAACACGTAGCTCTTTACTTCTCAGTTGGAAACTATAATGTTTAATATCTTTGATTGTTAACTTTATTCTTATTGTTCAGAATTCGTTTTCGTCTTGGCTAAAAGTCTTCACGCTAAATTGACAGGAATTAGTTTTTATATTATTTTACATTTCTTGGTGTTGTTTTCTTGTTTTTTAAGAATAATCAGTGTTGGTCTTAGTTTTTCTCCTCCGTGCGCTAAAGGTTCTTGTTTTGGTTCTTTGAATTGTATTACTGATACCATTATTTATTGGAATTTTATATATTTTGGTGGATGTTCCAACAGAACTGTTGCTTGATTATTTAGTGTTTCTTCTTTGATTTTCTTACCGATTAACGTATTAGTCTTATATTTAACCTGGCTGCTTGGGAGTTTGCAAGCTTTGTGATCTCCGCCCTGTTTTCTGTTGGGATCTGACTTTTTATTTCCTGATCTAAGTCCAAAACATCAAACTCGTTGTGGATATTTATCCCTTGAGCTGATTCCTTTATTTGTGTTTTTAAAAACATTTTTTGTATCTTTTCTTATTTTTCTGTTTCATAATTGCACAGTGTTGTATTATGGTATACTTGTAGCTTTTGTATTTGATCCATTGCTGCTCTGTACTGTTCTTTTGTTTCTGCATTTTCTGCTATATGATCGTTGTATTACACTGTTGCCACGTGCACAATTTGCAACTGCTCGTGAGTAAAGTTCTGCCCATTAAACTCCAATAATTAATGCGCTCTCACTAATTTTAACACTATTTTAAGACTATATTGTGTGGAAAACTTTACACTCACGGAGTGCAAGGTGTGAGTAATTTCCATGAGAATCAATTCCTGAGTTATTCCTCTATGGTTAAACTATTCACTAACGACTCTGTCGCGACGGTGCTTCAACCACCTCGAGTGGTCCGTACACTATCTAGCACTAATTAGGGGGTCCTATTTGTTATTCTTTACAACAGATTTTTCAGTTTTATAATATTTATTTTAAAATCATGTTTAGGATTTGAAGACGTTTGCCTTTTTGATGAGAGGAATAGATCAATCTAATGAACTGCAAATACAGCAAGGCAAGTAATTGAATGTTTTCGCTTGCAAAGTGCTAATAAATACAACCACGACTGTAAGCAGACCACGTTATACGAGGAAGAAAAGGAAGGGGTTTATGGTGAAAATTTGCCCACGAAACTAATAGCGCATATGCAGGCATTATATTTTTATGCGAATCCTCAAGTATCTCCATTCCGAATAGACCTGCATCTTGAAGAAGTTCTAGAAATGGTGGAATGACTTCCGCGTTCCAGTGACCCAAAGGGCCAAACTACAGGTTTAACCATAGTAGTAAGGTTTTCAGTGAGGAACCAGACTAAGACAGATCCCCGAAAAAAGACTGCGGCTCTTTTGGTACTTAAACTGGCGGAGACCATAGGGGTCGGTATGGCATTCTGCGAGTCGGAGCGTGGAATGTCAGAAGAATGAAGCGAGTAGGTAAGCTAGAGAGCTTCAAAATTGAAATGGATAGGTTAGCACTAGACATAGTAGGGATTAGCAAAGTTCGGTGGCCAGAGGCGGGAGATATTTGGAGTGGAGACTTTAGGGTAATTCATACAGGATCAGAAGAAACACATTCTGGTGTAGGAATAGTTATGCAATAAAGATGGGGAACTGTGTAGAAAAGTACTTACAAAAGAACGAAAAGGTACTCATGGTTAGATTAGAATCTAAACCTGTAAATACAGTAATAATACAAGTATACATGCCCACCTCTAGCCGCAGTAAGGAGGAGATAGAAGCGATCTACAAAGATATCGAAGACATACTAAAATACGTAAAAGGACGTGAAAATTTAATAATTTTGGGGAATTTTAATGCAGTGGTAGGTGAGGGTAGAGAATGAGCGGTAGTATGTTTATTTGGTTTAGGCACGAGAAATGTCAGGAGCAATAGGTTGGTAGAATTTTGCGAAAAAAACAATTTAACCATCACAAACATATTATTTCAAATCATGTTAGTAGTTGATTAACGTGGAAGATGCCAGGGGATATACGAAGATATCAAATAGATTACATTATTTTTAGACAACGGTTTAGGAACCAAGTAAAAGACGCTAGCAGCTTCCCAGAAGCAGATATTGACACTGACCACAACATCGTAAGTATGAAGGCCGCTGTTGAATTTAAGAATTTAGAAAAAAGGCACTTTGACTTTGAGAAACTAAAAGATAAAGATGTCCACGAAAGATTTGAAAAGAAGTCAAATGAATTGCTGAAAGATATCGGGAAAATTTCTGATGCTAAGGAAGTAGAAACAGAATGAAATAATATTAAATCTAGATTAAAATGGCGGCCACACATATTCTGGAGTATATACAAAAGGAAAATAAGAAAACATGGATAACGAAGGATAATCTGAATTTAATAGAAGAAAGACGAAAATACAAAAATTAACCGGACGAAGCTGGAAAACAGAGATACAACGCCATAAAATGGAAAATTATTTGCAAATGTATGAAAGCTAAAGAACAATGGATTGATGAAAAGTGTAAAGAGCACAAACTAGGATGGAAATAGGAAAGACAAACGAAGCATACAAACTAATTAGAATAAACTTTAGAGATATAAAACCGTATTGCAAAATATAAGGGACGCGAGAGGCAACGTCATTATAGAAAATGTAAAGAAAGTGGTTAGATGGCAAAAATATATAGGAAATTTATATACAGAAGGGGAATTAGCAGCATTAGAACAGAAATCAGACATTGAAAAAGATGACTTGTGATATCCTATACCTAGAGATGAGTTTTAATTAGCATTAAAGGGTCTGAAAAATTGTAAGGCGCCGGATACAGATAAGGTACAAGCAGGAACTTTAAAAGCCGCTGGACCAGCAGTAACAGAATGTTTTTTTCAACACGTGAGCTATATGTATGAGACAGGTGAAATACGCAACGATTTCAAACGTAACATCATAGTCACTATACCAAAAAAGAAAGGCGCGGATAGACGTGCAAATTTTCAAACAATAAGTTTGACAGCACACGTGCCAAAAATACTAACTAGAATTGTACAGAGACGAATGGAGAAACGAGCTGGAAAAATATTAGAAGATCAATTTGGGTTAATGCTATTTTAGCTTTGAGGGTGATAATGGAGAAAACAATAAAGAAGGGAGAAAGCGTATATATAGAATTTGTAGATCTGGAAAAAGTATTGGCGAATGTAAAAAGGAAGAAAATGGTCAAAATACTCAAAAAGATCGGAATGAGTTTTAGGGATAGACGGATAATACATTGCTTATACAGAGAGTAAACATCGGCAATCGAATTAGAGCAGGAACGTAGGTAAATATATATTAGGAAAGGTATGAGACAGGGTTGTGCCCTATCACCATAATTTTAAACTTGTATATCCAAGAGGCAATGAATACTGTCAAATGCAGGAAAACATTTGAAATTATTATGCAGCGACAAAAGATTGATATGCTTAGATTTGAAGATGATATAGCAGTATTAGTATCTAGCAAAGAAAAGTTAGAAGCTGCTCTTAATGCAATGCAAACAGTTCTAACAAAGAGATACGGTATGAAAATTAACAAAAGTATAACTAAAGTACTAGTATGCAAAGGAGGGAAAAATAAATCAAAAACAAGAATGCAAATAAGTAACGAGAACTTATAAGAGGTTGAGGATTTCTGCTACCTAGGAAGCCAAATATCGCGAGATGGGAAGAGCTCAAAAGGTATAAAACAAAGATTAGCACAAGAGAAAGCAACTACTGTGTTCAAAAACAACAAACATAGAAGCAGAAATTGTTTATAACGTATGTATCGAGCATAGTACTGTACGGCTGTAAAACTTGGACAGTAGGAGAAGCGGACAGAAAAATGTGAAATGCGGTGCTACAGACGTATGATGAAGATGTCATGGATAGACAAAATTAAGAACAGAGGTGCTAAACATGGTATGGGAAGGCAGAAATATGTGGGAAATAGTCAATAGGTGAGATAGGATGATAGGTCACTTACTAAGGCATGAGGGAATAACGCGGAGAATATTAGAACCAGAGATAGGAAAAAAGAGGGGTAGAGGAAGACCTATGTTGGACTATTATACACAGATAATTAAAAATGCAAGTTGTGAACATTTCAGGAAAATGTGTAGACTAGCTCAGAATAGAAATCAATGGAGGTACGTGTCCAACTAGTTCCAAGAGGGAAAACCTAATGATGAAAAAAATAATTGTACTTAAACCTGATAATTATTACAAACACCTACAGTTATTGGTTGTGCAATATTCTCAACTAACGTTAATTGTGTGAAAGCATTTACTAAAAAACTATTAATTCGGCAAATGCCTAAGTGTTGGGAGATCTTAGCAGCCACAGGCTACTTAACCCCTTTCACATACTACTCAATCTAAGTAAAATAGGACATATAATTAGGAAACAACAGAAGAGGAACAGAGCTGTATCTAGGCTGTGGAAATTTCAAGGAATTGTGTAGGCTAGCTCAAAATAGAGATAAGTGGAGGTACGAGTCCAACCAGTTTCAAGACGATATCCCCATTTCCTACTTCCAGCCATGTCACCTGAGACATGGAACATAATCGAACATCTTGGCATTTTGGCATTTCATAACTTTATCGAAAACTTTGAAAATTCGTTGTTTCGATATTTTGGAAATTCAAAATATTAAAAATTTTAAAATAAAAATTAAAAATTCGTTATTCTTGAAACTCGAAATTTGTGAAATTTAAAAACTCCAACTCTAAAAATTTTACAAATTTGTTGTTTTAAAATTTGAGAAATTCCAATATTTGAAAATTTCGGAAATTCATAAATTAAAAATTTAATATTTAGGAAACTCAAAATTATGGAAATTAAAAAATTAAAAAAAACTTGGTATTAATAAATTGGAAATTTAATATTTCAGAAATTCAAAATTTTGGAAATTCATTTATTCCAACATCGGAAGTTTTGAAATTCGTTGTTTCGTAATATTGGAATTTTGAAAACTAAATATTTCAAAATTTCCGAAGCTATAATATTTAAAAAATTTAAAATTCTGGAATATTCTGAAATTTAAAATTTCATAATTACAGAACTACAAAATCTCATAACTATTATAATCTCCAAACTTCAAATTTTACAAAATTTTTGAGATTCAAAATTCCAAAAGATTAAAATTTTAAAATTATTAAATTTCAATAATTCCAATTTTAAGAATTTTGAAATTTCATTGTTTCGAAATGTGGGAAATGCAAAAATTTGAATGTTTAGCAATTTAAAAATTGAAAATTAAATACTCCGGGAACTCGATATTATGGAAAATGAAAGATTCCATCTACGAAATATTTACAAATTAAAAATTTGAAAATTTAAAATTGAAAATTTAATATTTCCGAAATTCAAAATTTTGAAAATCCATTAATTCCAACATCGGAAGTCTTGAAAATTCGTTGTTTCATAATATTGGGATTTTGAAAACTATAAATATTTCAAAAATTCCGAAGCTTTAATATTTTAAAAATTCAAAAATCGCGAATATTCTAAAATTTTTAAATTTCAGACTTACAGAACTCCAAAATCTCAACTATTATAATCTCCAAACTTCAAATCTTACAAAATTTTGAAGATTCAAAATTCCAAAAGATCAAAATTTTAAAATTATTAAATTTCAATAATTCCAATTTCAAAAATTTTGAACTTTCATTGTTTCGAAATGTTAGAAATAAAAAAATTTGAATGTTTGGAAATTTAAGAATTGAAAATTAAATATTTCGGAAACTCGATATTTTGCAAATTGAATGATTCCCTCTAGGAATTATAGTACTGATAACAACGTTGCGGATCCCAAACTATTAGCTGGATTTTTTAATATATCAACCAGTGGCGATGACAAGAAGATTGGGCCTGTTATAAATTTTAATCTAGATCCAGAACTGGATGCCACCTATGAAGAAGGCACCCCTACATAGAATCATAATGTTCCTGGTTGCAGTGGACTTTCAAAGAAAGCACGAAAAAGAAAATATGGTGAATCAAATCGCAATGAACGCAAGAAAAAAAAATACAAGAATCTGTCATAGGTAACAACCAAAAATAAAGTTGAGTCGGCTAAAATTTGTAAAGACTTTACCTGTACGTGTTCAAAAAAAATGTGTAGGGTTGGTTTTTACAGAAAAAAAAGAGGAGGAATTTAAGAAATATACACAAGTTGGTTCGTACGAGGCTCAAGTAATGTTCATCGTTGCTTGCGTAGAACAGAATGTAAAAAAGCGCACATATTCTTCAACTTATCAAGACAATCTAAATAATGTGAAAAACAAGGCATTCTCTCGTATTTATAGATTAGCAGGAGTAAAAGTGTGCCGGGATATGTTTGTTAAGACACGGCAAATAACAAATCAAAAACTTGAAGTATGTTTGAAGAAAATGCGAAGAGGAGAACCTATTAAAGATAAATGAGGAAAAACCTGTGCTGGCTAGAATAAAACTTCTGAAGTGGATAAGCTGTTCGTTATTGATATTATTAATAAATTGCCGAAGTACACATCCCACTACAGACAAAATGATACAACGTCCTTATATCTACAACCTGAGATGACTGTATAGAAAATTTATGATATTTATCATCATAAGTTCGAACTAAAGTACAAAGACAGCCGCAAATGCATGTCGTCCGCTATGGTGAAACAAATATTTTAAAAAAATTTTAGTTTAAGAACAAAGAAATTTGCGGAAAGACACGTGCAACAAGTGTGACGCTTTTCATGCACAAATTAAAAATACTTCTACAGAAACAGAAACGAATGCAATAAAAAAGAACATGATAAAGATATATTTGTGGACCAGTTTAAGAAATCAAATGATTGCAAATTTTGATAAAGCAAAGCAAGATGAAAGTATTGAATGTTTGACGTACGATCTTGAAAAGACTCTACCGTTGCCTCGTATACTGACAAATATTATTTTCTACAAACGCCAACTATGGGTATGTAATTGCGGTATCTATACAGCTTCAAAAAATAAAAGTTTCTGTTATGTATGAGTGGAAGGGAAAGCTGAAAGGGGTGCTCAAGAGGTGGAATCTTGTCTTTTGAGTTATAGTGTAAATAAACTTCGACCAGGTACTAAAGAATTAATTTTGTGGAGCGACAGCTGTGGAGGGCAGAATCGCAATATAAAAGTTACCCTGTTGTTATTAATTGTACTCATTCATCGCCGTACATTGCAATCTATAGATTTAAGATATTTAGAACCTCGACACATATACTTGCCAAATGACACAGATTTCTCTAAAATTGAAACTACACCAAAACAGCATCAACGAATTTATATGGTAGGGGAATACATAAAAGCGATGGAAAACTGTAAAAAGAAGAATTCTTTGAGTCTTGTAAAAATTAACTCCATAAATTTTGATTCTACAATTGAAGTTAAAAAGCTGATTGTTAACCGAAAAACCAGTGTCGCCGGATAACAAATTAATTGGTCGAAAGTTAAAAAAATATTACTTAAAAAAGATTCACCGTACTAACTTTTTGTGAGGTCAAATTTTGAAGAATGCTATAATGAAATCAACATTAGAAAACAAACCAAAGGTAAACCGGCTGACCTAGAAATAGAGACATTAGTTCCACTGTGGCCTAATGAAAAAGAAATTGCTCAAGCGAAACTTTCAGATCTAAAATCTATTTATAAATTTATACCTAATGATTGCATAATGTCTTATAAACAATTAAAAGGCAGCAGTTACATAGAAGATGGAGGGGCACCCGACTTTGAAATTGAAAAGGATCCGAGCAGCTAGAGAGAGAATGAACCAAATTGAGTGGTAGCAAGACCGAGTGGAAGAAGTTTGAAATATTGTTTTTATATGATTTCTAAAATGTTTATTCACTTTCGTATCAAATGTAAAAATTGGTTAATATACAGAAACAAACAGTCGTGTACTACATTTTGGCAAAAAAATGAGCCAATGGTGTTTTTTTCTAAAATCTCTATAATAAAGTTTCTCCGTATCATATATCTTAAGCTCAAAAAATAGCAATTAAATTAATCTAAAGTATCCTCTATGCAAAATAATGGTATACGCAACTGATAATAAATGGTTGACAATTAATCTTTAAATTCATTTATCTAAAAACTAAATCCGTGTGGAATAGCTCATTTTTTCACAACTATGTCCAATTGAAAGTCCCAGTTCCTTGTTAAACCTATCTTTAGTTTAAGTGAAAACGAAATAATTAATTAACCATAAAATTAAGAAGTGCTAGTTATGTTGCAAACTATGATTAGAGGTGGATAAAATTATAAACACAGTAATTGATAATAATTCGCTACGCACTTCGAGGTTAATAAGCACAATATTGCAACAGAACAAGGTCGAGGTTAATAGAAATAATTTATCTCATATAAATCGTAAAAACCACATAAATAAATCAAAGCCTACAGTATTAAACTAAAGAGTTTTTTATAGGCTAGTGTCGGTATATGTTGAAATATGTTTGCGTGTGTACTTGAAGTTAACCACGATATGTCGTTTTTTGTATAACCAAGAAAAACAAGAGATCTATTTACCCAATTAAAACTCTATACTTCGCGGTATACATACTGAAAAAAATTATCTTTGATAAACCGTGTTAAAGAAAAATGTACTTTAATCTACAGGCGTTATTAGCAATAAACATTGAAAATATAAACGAATGTATTCGAATAAGAGAGATATTCTAACGTTACATGAAGTACAAAATTGGATGTAAGCAGTACGCGCGGCGATTATATACCAACAACAACAACAACAACGGTCCAAAAAGTCCAACGTTGCAGGTATCACATGCTTATCACTTTTCACTTGCGAGGCAAGGCATAATAAACGCGTAAAACTCGATATAAATTTTGAATCAAAATTAACATAAATCGCTAGTATCAAGGCAAATATAAACTTATAATATATATATATATATATATATATATATATATATATATATAAAGTTGATCTTCCTTTCAATAACGAACGTATTTGTTATAAACTAATTGACCTTTTTAATATTGGGATAAATTTCGTTCGATAAAAGTTAGTGGTTTAGTTAAAACATTTATTCAACTTAACGTTTCGGAAAATTTGTTTCCTTAATCATAAATTTATCCCAATATTAAAAAAAGGTCAATTAGTTTATATATATATATATATATATATATATATATATATATATATATCTTTTAAGGCCTAAATTTTCGAATTTTATTTAAATTCTTGATCACAGGCTTTCTAAAATTTTATAATTAACTAGGCTAACATATAAATGAATTGATAGTAACTTACAAGACGAGGTTAAACATTAAATTAACATGAAAATTAAATCGAAATCTTATTTTAACTAATTTTTGCTTCAATTTGTTATAAGAAAATTGTATAACTTGTATAAAAATAAAAATAAAAATGTCAAATTTTGAAACCTTTCAGTTTCACTTTTTTTTAATTATTTGAAGATTTAAAAACAGAATGCCTATGTGTGCATGTATGCATGTGTGTATGTGTTTGTGTGTGTATGAGTGTGGGTGCGTGTACATGTTATATTTATGTGAGTGTCTATGAATATTTGTGATTATGTATATTAATCTGTTTGTTTGTTAGTACGCGTATGTATGAATGTGATAGGATGTGTATGTATGTAATGCTAATCACAACAATATCAATTATTGCATTAGGTATATGTTACTTCTGAAGACTAAGTATGTATGTGTAAATCGAACTTAGACCACCAATATCTGTTTTTTTATTTATACAATTTTTTTGGTGAAATATATGATACATTTCCAGAAATAGTCTTTTTGTGTATCTCTTTCTAATTCTAAAATTTTAGGATGTTTAAAATCAATTTTGTGATCTAAATCAATTGAGTGTCTTGATATAGCACAGGAATTTGGTTTGATTTTGAGCTTACTCTAACCTGAAAAGGAGCGGAAATACGGTAACAATTTTACGGCTGCATAGACTACCCGCAGTTGCGTAGGAGGAGTTCCTAAGAAAAAAGGACAAATTCGGGAAAATATAATTTACAAAACTACGGAGTTTCTCGATTTGCACACTTTTTTTAAAAACTTAATCTCTAATTGCTTTTTCGCAATCAATAAGACGCCAATCCACCATTTGTTTAAATAACTTACACCGTAATGCTCTACTCGGAAGCTGTTATCCCAAATAGAGCCTTTTGTTTTACGTTAATTACTGCATTGCTGAAGCTGGAATATTTCAGAACATTGATATCATCAATTCCTAATTCACTGTTTAGCAATAAACAATGTAAATATACATGCAGAAGTTCTAAAAGTCCTTCAAAAATGATACACCTTTTTCCTAACACTATAATGAATAAACAACAACATATATTTATCGGTATAAGTCGACATGCAATTTTACAATAGCGTTTAACTTAAAAATATGTAAATCTTCAATTACATTGCATCTTCATAAGGAGTCCACTAACGCCAGCGCGGTCTGTAATTTTCTCCGACTTCTAAGTCACTTTCTCCCACGAAAGAACGGGAAAGAAAAGAAAACTTGTACTGGTACATATTCCTTACTCTTATTTTATTTGCATTGAACCCATATTTTTAGGTTCGTAGTTTTCACAAGTTCACGAATTTAATTCGTGTTAAACTCCCGCACTTTTACCGTATCGGAGTTTCACAGACATACCCCTCCATGTCCTTTGTATGCATTCTTTGTTCCCACATTTGCGTGTGATCTGCGAATGCCTTCGTAAAACAACCCGATAGATACTTGTTTATTTAACGTTTTCTGACGATTACTATGTGTCTGTGCCAATATTATAGAATTCCCCTGTATTTGATGCGTCATCGTTGTGCTGTCACAGCTTGTGGGTTTTGTGGTATAATATTGCGCGCTATTCCCTGTAATATATAAAGGTTATTACGTCGTGCGTTAATCTTTCTACAGTTAAATATGTATTTTAAGATAAATCTTTCCTAAATAAAGTTTCTTTTAACGAATGCGTTTTGCGATCTTGCCCTTAGGTGAAAAATAAAACAACAATTCCGAATTTACAGAGACTTGAAATTTTTACGCGTACGAGACGGAACTGTAAAATCCTGCTGTGCCGACGGATACCTTGGATATAATCTTAGGGGAGATCATAAAAAGAGCAGGGTCGAAATATTCTTTATAAAACTGAACGCAAAATGAAGTTAGACGCCACTGTATCTAGCAAGTATTAAACACTATGATTTTAGGGTTGATACACAAACCCTATCGGAGAAGATAAATTAAAATTTTTTATTTTACTCTATTTAGAAAATTGAATATATTAAAATGAGAAGGTATCTATTATATAACAAATAATTTTTATCCAACTACGATTATGAAAAAAATTAAATAATTTTACATGTGTTGGTGATATCAAAATTATTAGTTAAACAAAATTTTACTTCTTAGGATCTATATGAGCATCAGGTCTGATAATTACGTACAAATTAATCAAATAACTGTAATTCAAATTTCTTACAATAGTTACTAGTGAAAATTTCAAACATACTAGATATTACTTTCAAGAAAATGTATATTTTAAGTAAAAAAATATTAAATAATCCACCAAAAAATTTGTAATTTCTATTCAGTGGGTGTCGGGTCTTACAGACTGGAACGATGGAGGTTTTCGCGGATCGAAACAGGCGTAGTGGAAAAGAGGTTGCAATACAAAAAAATCTTTTTTGGATGATGTAAAAGCACCCATCCTTAACCACGGGCCGCTTGCTCCTTACAGTGACCACAGCAATGGCCGTGTCTTACGTGATAGATGAATCCAAGGATGTTTGGCTAGAGGGTACATGTGGGATACTAAAGGGTCCTAAAGTATAATGCATTTCCTCTACTTTGCGTATTTTTATTGGTCCTACAAAGTTTTTGTTAGTGGCCCTACTGGGTATTTGCGTATCAACGACTTCCCAACCTGTTTGACCTGAAGATGATATGGAAGTGCGCAGAATCAGAAAATTACTTGCAAAGACAATTCAATAGGGTGAAATCTTATCACAACAAATGTTTAATGCCCACGTGCGTTGTGTATGAAACAAGTTGAAAACCTTGGTGTATTTAGTGGACAATAAGATGTTTACACTGACTCTTTTGGAAGTTTAAATTGCCATTTATGACTTTACAAACTAGGTTTCAAAACAGCTGAGTTGTTTTCTACATGATTGTGGGTACAAAATCTTAAATTTAGCCTTGCAATTGAACTAAAATAAAAAATAATAAATCTCATGTTGTTCTCCTTCTGGGGCTAAGGACTTATAAATCTGTCTAAATTTGCAAATAAATATTCTTAGCAATTTTTTAAAAAATTTTTTCTATTGCTTTAATTCTCCTAAGTTGTTTCAAACAACAATTTTTTTACATAGCCAAAAAAATTGTTACAATCTATCGTAAACTAATAACTGTACTTGTACTTTTGTTATCTCATTTTTAATTAAAGTAATGCCTCGCGTTATAAGTTTTTATATACAGTAAAGTTTCTTTCGGAAGCAATAAAACAGCAAAAACAAATATAAAAAATTTCAGTTCCTCAATTATACTATTCTGGTACTATCAATCTAAATTGTTAATAGTTTTCTAGTTTTCGATACTGATACTTGAATCTATGGCACCTGACGATGCAATTTAGAGGTGCAGTAAAAGGTAAACGGAAATTTAAATAAAACTTGATATTTTAGTACGTCAAACATTTGACTGTTGAGACTTTATCAATAGCCAAACTAATTGCTAACAGATTTATAAATGTTGATGTGGAAGGTTTTAATTTTTGAGCGCGTTAGAACATATTGTAACAAGACGTTAAAGAGTTTACTCTTGAAACAGACAATCCATTCAATTAGCAATGGGATAATAAATTGATTGACAGTTACAAATGTTCACTTAAAGGTTAATTCCTCGCAATGTTCAGAAAGAAACTAGAAACAATTAAATTACTTATATAAGACGGCATAGCTGTAAAATCAATCAATCAGTTTAGTTTAAGTTTGAGTTTAGTTTGCAGTTTTATAGAGTCGTGATTATGAAATAAATTAGAATAACTATCGGAATAGGATTGTTTGATATGTAATATAAATTATCAGAGCTAGTAGCTGAAATAAATACGCCTATGTCTATATAAATCAGAAACTAACAGTTATTTAATTAATAATAAATAAATTAATGGTGCTTCGAGTGGTAATCATATGTGTACTGTCGTTTAAAGAACTTAGTGATTAGTTTGTAATAATTTATTATCCGTGTATTGTAATTTCTCTGTATCTATAAGTAAACAGGTTTGTATTCAGTCAATGAAGAACAATATTTTAAGCATACCTAAATACTAAGGTAAATATTTAAATAGCATATTAATGTGCCTGATATAAGACGTTTATTTGATATCTATCAACGTATTGTTGATAATGATACTAATCTCGACCATACATCCCCTATACACATACATACTTTTCCTTTGCATAAAATACCGCTACTTTCAAAGATATTTTCACTTTTTTGATAAGGGTTGTCCTGTCCCCTCCGTTGCTAAACTACTCGTATAGTTGTCTTAGGTGAGATGAAAATTTTTTATTACAAGAAACTTTGGTTATTGACGGTAGCTTTAAGGCATGTGAATTTATCAATAGGAGATAATTCAGGATTATTGCGAATTAAACTAATCAATAGATCTATAAAACTCGGAAATTGGCCATGTAAGAAAGGCAACTGAATTTGCAGAAACGCCACCTTGGACAGCGTTACACCGGTAGTCGTAGGGGTTGTAGAGATTAATTGCGTATGCGAATTAAACATTTTCAAATGTAATGATTTTCTAAATAAAATTCGTTATCAAATTTTGATCTGACACCGTCCACAATAGCAAAAATAGCATCTGAATTATGTCGATTGCAATCAGCGATATAATTTGGTTGTGATAAACGGAAAAGGTATCCGACAATTTTTCGATTGACTCATATCGAGCACTAAATAAACCCTTAAAGGATTTGTTATTTTCGCGTTTTTTGCTATTTATAATAAGTCTTACAAACTTTGCACTGCAGAGTTACGAAAAAGAATGGCCTTTTCAATTTTATTTTCCATTTTAAAATATCCAAGTGCGAGTTTTAATAATTTTGAACAAATAGAGAATCTGTATAATTTATAATTAATGAGATATGAAAGTACGTGCTGTCAAATAAACAAAATACACTTATGTTGAAAGACTAAATAATTTAATAGTACGCACATGTGTTACTATTATGATTGATGATGAATTAATGTATTCAAATTAATACCAATAATTACCACTCAAATTGATTTTGATACCTTTTTGCGTTGTCACTAGTGGGATTATGTCAAGATCAATGCGGTTTAATACGGAGCAATGCATACCTAGCGGTAAACACAAAAAAATTACACTCGATAAACTGTGGTAGAGAAAGTGAACTTTAATCCACATGCGGTATAAACAATTAACATTGAAAATATAAACGAGTGTATTTGACTTACCTCGAATAAGCGGGATATTCTAACAATAGGTGAAGCACAAAATTAGATGTGACCAGCACGTGCGGCTATTGTACACCATCAACATTAACGGTCTAAAAATGTCCAACATTGGAGGTATCACATGCTTATCACCTTACACTTGAGAGGCAAGGCATATAATAAACGCGGAAAAACTCAATATAAATGTAGCATGAAAATTAACATAAATCGCTAGTATTAACGCAGATATAAACTTATAAAATCGGTTAAAAATAATACATCTTTCTCATGTATGCGTAACTACGCAGGGCTATTACGACGAGTCGAGTCTGTATGTATATGGAGAACTATTAGAACCACTTTTTTAAAAATTTATACACTGGAGTATTCCGAAAGGCGCGTTCGGGCCAAAATATTTTCAATTTTTTGCTACTTCTGGTTACACCGGATATGGACCTCAACTTCGTTATTTTAAATGGATTGCTCCGATTTTTACTAAAGTTTTGGAATCTACGTTAAATTGCAATAAGAGCATCATATGCCTAAAGTACATTATTTTTGAGTTATTTCAAATTCTTTCATTCTTTTTAGCAGATTGAATCATCCACATAAAAATTTACTTTTTGACGTCCAAGCGTCTTAGGTCAAATATTTTTAAAATTTTTACAAATAAGACATGTAGCTTTCCAAATCTTTAAAAACTCTAGAAAAAAAAATATATAGGGTGCTCGAAAATTGGTGCCAAATTTCACTATCGCAACAGTTCGCACTCTTGGATTCTACGCAGAAAAGGTAACGGGATTTTGTGATTACATCCCCATATCTAAAATAAATGTTTTTTGTGGAAACTTAAAAATGCAAAAATTTACGTAGTTATAAGAAAATTTTAAATTATCAGTTGGTTTTGTATTGAAGAAAAACAACTAACATTATTTTTATTTCACGGTTTTTACAGAGCACTAGTGCCTCACAATTTAAACAGTCATTTTTCGCGCTTTTGTTTCAGAAAACTTTTTACTGAAAATTAAGTGTCTCACGCAGTTCGTGTTCTATTGCTAAAACAGATAGAGCTGATAGTCTTTGTTAGTTCATATAAGACGGCAAAAGTTTTTTTTATAAATTTCAGTTTTGAAAAAGAACGTCTATCCGTTGCCACTGTAACCGTTGATGTTAAAAATATGCGAACAACAATTGTTAAATTTGAAAATGAAGATGATAAGTCACTTTCAAAAATATATTTTAATAAGTTATTTGGCCTGTGTTACAAATACATTAAACTGTTCATCAGATCTTATTCCAGTACAGTAGATCTTTAAATTATTTAGTGTCTCCGTCGATGATTTTGTTCACTATAGTATTTTGAAGCATTTTACTAACAACATTAATCTCATTCAAAAAGTTATGCCAAATTGACTTGCAACACACAAACTGAAAACTATTAATTTTTTGCAGGAGTGGGTTGGCCAAGGCTCCTGTGCTCATACCTCTTGCGCAATCTTTTGAATTTCTTGCAAAGCATCACAAACTTCTACAACTTAAATTCTAAGTGGTATCAAGTCTTTAATGCAACTTCTCCATCTGGTATCCGATAGTGGTTTTAAGGTAAATTGCGTAATATGTTCTAACAAAATGTTACGTCTGACATTTATTGCTGAAAAAATACACAAATTGCTTAAACAAGATTGAAAAATTCCACTGTTTCAAAACTAACTTTTACAGAATCGTTTATACGAGGTTCAAACTGTGGGCGGAACAAGGTGATGCGTTCCGTGTTTATTTTCGAACCGATTTTGCATACCCTATGATGGACTGCAACGTCTCCTAACTTATTTAATGTCATTTACTTACTCTGCAACCATTGCGACCTCTTTTAAAAATTTAAACAATCCCGTTATATCCCGTTATCTATAATAAATAGCTCATTAAAATCATACAAGGTGGAGGAAAAATAACTAACAGAATTATTTAAATTTTTAGAAAAGGTCGCAATGGTTGCAAAATAAATAAATGACATTAAATAAGTTAGGGGACATTGCAGTCCATCCTAGGGAATGCAGAAGCTGTTCGAAAATAAACATGCAACGTATCACCTTGTTCCGCCCACAATTTGAATCTTGTTATAAACGATTCTGTAAACGTAGTTTTGAAGCAATGTAATTTTTCAATCTTATTTAAGGAATTTATGTATTTTTCAGCATCAAATGTCAGACGGAACTTCTTGTTAGAACATATTCCAAAATTAACTTTAAAACTTCTATCGGATACCAGATGGAAAAATCGCATTATAGACTTTATATCACTTAGAACTCAAGTTCTAGAAGTTCTAGATGCTTTGGAAGAAATTCAAGAGATATAAACACAAGAACCTTGGCGAACTCACTTCTGCAAAAAATTAATAGCTGTCAGTTTGTATTCCATTTCAATTTAGCATAATGTTTATGAGATTAATTAGAGCAAGTAGGACTGTACACTTTTTAAGAGTTTTATTGAGAAATTACAATAAGTAGAGTTTAAAACACATTTAGAAAAATAATAAATATCGCGTCTTCACAAAACGACGGTTTGTCAGTGAATGCTAAATATAACTCCATTTACACCTTGAGGGGCGCGTTAGAACAAATAACCTTCAGGAGCGCGTACTATAAGTCCTTATTATTAGGGATGGACTCGGGCTCGGGCTTTCGGGCCGGCCCGGCCCGAGCCCGGCCCGATTTCGGGCTCCAATCCGGGCCAGGCCGTTGACTACTTTATTCGGGCCGGGCCCGGGCCGGGCCTATCTTTTTTTGGGCCGGGCCGGGCCAAACGACTCGGGCCGGCCCGAACTTTTCGGGCCGAAAAACGCAGGAGTAAGTACTCCATCGTCCCTTCACTTCTACCTCACATTGAGTAAGTAAACGTTCTTAATTATATTTTCACGTAGTGTTTTTATGAACCCATTAATAATCAGTTTTTCGTCTTGTTTAGTGTAAAGGAAACGTGATATTATAACTCACTTCTTATACCGAATGTTTTTTCTAGTCCTATTTAATGTTCCTCATGTTGTACTTTAGGCAAGTTAAAGATGCTCAGGAACATCAAACTAGGTGATTTATTCATAATACAAAAGTTTGAACGATTTATATTATGTATATGTATATACTCCAAATCTCAATCATGCGGCAAACGTCGATATTATCAATCGCGTGTATAATTTATGTCTACCGCCTAAAACACTAGAGAGTTATTGCAAAGTTCATTTTACCAATTTTTTTAATAAAGTTTTTCCTTATTTGACATTTACACATGCGGAATTATACGTTTAATGTTTCTACTTTATTAAACTACAGGACACCTACATTTAATTTAAACACAGGCAGGGAATGCTTTTATTTAAGGCGCCTTAATTTTGACATATACCAAATGCCTAACGTACAAACTTACATTTAATTGTCTGCTTTGTGTATAAATATAGCGAAATAAATGGTTTTTTGTAGTGTTGTTTCCGTAATTAAATTTAGAAATATAATATCCAAGTTTATAACACGAAAAAGATATAAAACGTCAACGCTCTAAATACGAGAATGCTGGTTTGTAATGCTTTTCCTAGAAGTAAACTGTAAAAATCCTTTTGAAAACAGATATGCTATATGCTTGGAAAGAAGTAAAAACAGCGTCTTGAAGTAAACTCAAAAAGTATTCCGTGAAAACACTTTGACAACACACACAAATGTTATCGAATCAGTGGGAAATAAAAAACTCAAATAATAAAAAAAAGGTTTATCTTTGTGTGAATACAATTTCTTTGATTTTTTCCAATATAGTTAAACATGTAAATCACCTTATCGCAAAAGAGATTAATTCTTTATTCATTTTTAAAACATAACCTATAGATATAGAATACTAAACATATATGTCAGAATAAAGAGTAAGGGAAAAAACACTTGCACTAACACTCCTTTAGATTGGATGCAAACTTTTAAAAAAGGATACTTTATTTGAAGATTCTTTTAATAAAGTCTGCTTGGAATGAGTTTGCAACAACTCTCTAATTTAAAGTAAGTAATTTTAGTTAAATTCTTTGAAGTAGGAACGACAAAATAAAGCGGACGCAAATTTATTATAAAGGTTATAAGGTGCGTTAAGCGTACAATTACATAAACATTGAAAATTGCTAAACATTTTGTACCTTTGTTACCTATTTTAGAATTTTTAAAGAATTGTTACGTTTATTTTCAGCATAAATTAATTACCCTATTTTTCTCCTTATTAATTCAATACCCGCTCGAATAAATTCTGTTTCTACTGTTAAATCCTTCAACATAATTAATAATAAACACGTTCTCGAATAAATTCCTCAACTTAAATCTAATTGCTTTGAAACGACAAGTTTATGCAACAACTAAATAGTTATATCCTGTTTCAGGTACCCGTTATCTTGGTATACATTACGACCGCCTATAATGATTATCTCTATTGTTTCAATGTAAAAACTTGTTGAAATAAGGTCGCACACTATTTGATAAAACCCGGGTTTTCCAGTTTTAATCGCGCTTCGATAAGCGAGGATTTGCAGTTGGAATTCGTGTTATTTGAACTATTGTTAAATTTGCTTCTACAGCTTGTGCGTCGACATATTTTCTACATTATTCGTCACCTTATTTCTAAAGCAATCAACGTCTGTTTATTTTCTGTTCGACAACTAGGAGGTGTCTTGCGTGGATTGCTTTTTTTAGCTGGAGGTCAAATGGGTTTTTCTTTTCTGTAGACCAACTACTTTTGTCCGTAGGTCGTAGCTGTAGTTACGATGCCAGGGTGAATGGATCCTGAATAGCGCGGCGTTTCTGTGTTGACTCACTTCCGACGGTTTTCAAGCTAAGTATCCGGACACCTACAGGTATGCAACTCGTTTCCTTTTGTGTGTTGTGTCAATGAGATATTCCGTATCAACATTTGGTGTAGTTATGTGACAAGAAACGTCACATTGTAGAACTATTGTTCGTTGCTGCTAATCGATATTATCGCTCTACATGTGTGATGTACCTGTGTTAAAAGTATTAGACAGACACACGCTTATTCCTTTGTACTGATTAGTTTGTATTACAAACGGTACTATGTACGATTTAAAACATATCTGATAAAAGCTCCCACACGTTAATTATTTCCTACTAACTAATTATTTTACAAAAAGTATTAGGTGAAACTTTAAAAATGCTTGACAAAAGCTCTCACAGGTTTATTCACTACTGATTAATTTTATTTTGTGTAAATACAAGATGCGCACTTCGTATCTAATGTACTAAATTGTTCATATCACCTAACTGTTTACTTTCAAATAGTAACGCTTAATTTATTGCTCTTGCTTGTTTGTACAGAATCCGTTATTTATTTTTATTTGTTAATAGATCATCGTGGGCGATGTGTTTTTTGTTTCTTTTTGGTATGTAGGCGAATCCCCCACTCTCCGCGTTTAATAGTTAGCCTGGTACTTACTTTTCTTCCGGCTACGTCTAGGTACGTAACAGAATCAAAAATCAAATGATATACTACGATATGTTCCACAAGTATCTTGATTGTAATTCAAAATCATTATACTCTTAAATTAAACAAAAGAGTGATAGTTACTTGTTGAACACAACAAAAAAAAAATCTTCTCATTCGCCGAATAAAATATATAATACATAATTGTATTACGTGTTTTCGATGCCCTCCAAATGGAATTAACCCTATAATGGGTAATTTGCCCCGTGATAGAAACACAAAAAATTTACCGTTTGCTATAGTCGGTGTTGACTATGCTGGACCCATGTCAATTAAAAGTAGAAGTGGTCGTGGAAGTACCATATCCAAATGTTATATTTGTATGTTTGTGTGCTTTCTACAAAAGCTATGCATATTGAATTGGTCAGTGATTTCTTTACTCAGGCTTTCATAATGTCTCTAAGAAGATTTGTATCTTGTCGTGGAAAGCCATCGAAAATATACTCTGACAACGCTACCAATTTTGTAGGTGCAAAATCAAAATTAAAAGATCTTTACAATTTTTTTAAAAATAATAAAAATGATCTTGTTAAAACTGCTCTTGAAATGGATATTCAGTGGCAGTTCATATCTCCTCAATCAACTCATTTTAGAGGCGTTTGGGAGGCGGGCGTAAAAAGTATCAAGCATCACTTGAGACGCATCTCAAAAAACTCATTGCTTACTTTTGAAGAACTATATACTCTCTTGACACAAATTGAAACGATTCTCAATTCTCGTCCTTTCTTCCCTTTATCCAGTGACCCAAGTGACCTAAATCCTCTCACTCCAGCGCACCTTCTAATCAGAAGACACATGGCTAGTATTCCACATCCAGATGTTACAGGTGTAACTGTGTCCAGATTGAAACGCCATGAGCAAATTCAATAGCTTCAACAATTATTTTGGAAGAGATGGCAACTCGAATATATTGGTGAATTGCAACGTCTTATTAAATGGCAAGCCAGTAATGGAATTTTAAAACAAGGTCAACTGGTCATCATCAAAGACGACAATACTCCTGTTGCGTACTGGCGACTTGGTCGTATCCTGGAAGTTTTTAGTGGCTCTGATGGCATCAGCCGTGATGCGGAAATCAAGACGTCACATGGTATTGTGCGTCGTGCATTTTTAAAAATTTGTCCTCTGCCTGAGGATGAATAAGTCTGTATTTTTTTTTTCATTTGTAAGCGAACTTAATGTTCCTTTGTTACTTGTTTATCTTAGTGGATATTTTGAGTGTTATTGTTAAGGGGTAAACTGGACCACTTGTTAAGTGTGCTGTTTTCAAGGGTTTACTCTTAACGTAGCACTGTAATTAGTTACAGTTGCGGGACCGCCTACCAGTCACCTACTTCTACACGCCTTGTTTATTTGGGGACTTCCACCAGTCACCACCCTGGTGACAATAACTAGAGGAACATAGTCCTCGTTACTCTAATGACCACTCAATTTAAGCTGGGGTAAGAATGATTGGAATAAAGCTAAAGTATGATACATATAATAAATAAGCGAGCAGCATTTGTACAGGATCAGCCTTACAATTAAGTTACATAAAAAAGATTACTTACATGCTAAGAAGTATTCGCCGCCTCCCTTAAGGGGACGTGCGGTTCGCTGCTTGACTACATTTTAATACTGTATTAATATGACCGCTGAGGTCACTCGGAGACAGACTAACTAAAGGGAAGAGAGCAGAGCGAAGAGCTATAGTTAGCCAGTCGCTACCACTTTTATAAACAATCATATCTAACATGATAAATGTTTCCTGAAATATTAATGAGAACATACAGATAGTGGTTTGCCACTGGTTTACTAATCTGAATTTCTTGGTTGGCCGTATCGTGCGTGTTTCATGTTTCCTGTTAACTTTCTCGTGAGAATTGGTCATCAGGAAATATGACTGCATCGATATTGAACAAAGGCTAAAATGTGTATGACTAATACTAATTAATAATGGACTTGTAAATCAATACGTAACACATCCCCCGTTTAAGAAATTTCGACCCGGAATTTAGAAAATTGTACTAAATATAGTAATAAGGTGCGTGTTAGATAATGTGGGTAAGAAGATAGTTACTGATGATTTACATTACATAGTTAAGGTTATAAAAGTTTGAAATTGTAAAAATAAAATGTTTAAATTTTGTAAACAATAATAACGAATATTATATCGTGATTAATATATCGAACATTCAGGGTTTGATTTTCAAATAAAAATATATAAAAATCTAAATATAAGATTAGGTAGATATCAAACTGAATATACCTAGTAGTAATCAGAGTACAAAATCTTAATGAATAACAAGTTGTTAAAATAAATAAAAAAGGCTTACAAAGATAAATGTGTGTTCATGGCTGGAGCGTGACGATGTTGTTTGTGAACCAGTTGCTGAGAGTTATTTGTCGTGTGTTGCGATGTCATCAAGCTATTATAACCATTTGAATCGAAGCTCACTATATTGATCGATTTGGTTGATTAACAAAAGTTGATATCCAATTAAACCGTGTTGGCCCATAAATAGGGTTGGTGTTGACTAAATTTGTACGTGCTTATCCATTAGACCCACAAAGACCATAAGGGTACATTAGGATGTATCGAAAAGTTTTCTAGGTAACCATATTAACCATTTTGGAATTGACCATGTGTTTGCGTCTGTATTCCATTGATGTTCATTCATGCAGAACTTTGTAACCAGTTGGGTGTCTGCTTGTTGAGGTAGTACGAAGGTTTAATGTATTGGGTGCCTTGCCATAGTTTATGGGGTCCCATTTTCAAAAACAAAATTGCTATCTGGACAGGTTCCAGTAATGTGCAGTAATTGTTGATTCCGTTATGGAAATTGGTATTATGGTTGTTGGTTCTTATTGGATTGAGCTAGCTTGGTTTTGGTATACTGGTTCTTTAATTTATTCAGCGTGGTCCGCCATGAACTAACATAGTCAGTTAGTAGTTAGGAAAGATACTCTTGGTTGCTTAAACAGAGTTAAGGTATGAGAGGTTTGTTTTAGTGATACACTTATAGTTAAAAATAAATCTAAAGTTCATTAGTAAAGCAGTTATGTTGTACAATAGAGAAACGAACTATCGTTTCATAGGATTTGTAAAAGTATTGGTAATGTCTTATACTAAGTTAGAGTTAACATTAAAGAAGAAAATAATTATGACTCAGTCGGAAAAGAGCGGAATACGTCAACGTCTCGTTGTCCCATTGAGTCTTACAAATATTTAAAAACGAAGCACACGTTCTGCACGTGTGTACGTAAAATAAAATTCAAAAGGTAAAGCAAAAGTTTGCTTATAAAATCGTCAAAGGAAATTTTTAAAGTAATGACTTTAAATAAAAAAATATGTATCTTCAATATAAAATAATTGTCATTGAATGGTTTATTTATTTAGGTAGGACTTTTGACAAAAGAAGAGAAAAGGTTCAATATTACTATGATTTCGGCTTAACATGTATTAACCAATGGTTCCAAAACTGTTTAAATCTGAAGAAGTTGGCTAGGTTTCTCCAGCAGTTAAGTTTTGCTCAAAATTAGAGTCTGGAAAGGTTGGCTATTTCTCTCCAGCCATGGTATTCATGACCATATAAAATAAGTAATATCTTTATAAAAAAATTAATTTAGACTTTTCAAAATCTTGTTAACTGTCTGTATGAGTGTGGTTTTGGCTCATACCAGCAAAAGAGGAATATGAAAAATTATGTCGAAATGTAATGTCAAAAAAGATAAAAATCTTAATAGGTAGATAATGCTAATAATTGTATGTAAAATATCGGTAGGTATTTGGACTAAAGTGACCTTTCTTTTATATGGATTGATTCATCAAAAAATAATTCTCAAAACGAAATTTAAAAATTGTGTCTTTAATTCTGATAGCTCTTCAAAACTAAAGAGTTTTGCGTGTCCTTTTGTACACTTGTGTTAATTTAGGACAAACGTAGTTCTTTTTCGGTGGCAACAGTAGTTGAGTATAAAAACGGATAGCGTTTGAGAAAAATAATTGAATAAGCAGGTAAAATGGTCTACTGTTTCACTGGAGCAGAACTCGTTTCGCAGTGTAGTTAGTTGTTTTCTTTGTAAGTGAATTTTAGGCTAATTTTTATGTTAAAGGAATTAAATAAATATATTTATATTACAAAATTGAAGGTCTACTAGGGTAGCTTGAGATCCGGTTAACAAACTTTGAGGTATATTATATTTATGGTATTTTTCTTTACTTGGAAGCTTCTATGCTTCTCTTTATTTTACTCTTAACTTGGGTACCCTTTTATACATATAACATCATATATGCTTTAACTCAATAAATACAAATTAAATCACGGTGCTTCTGCTAGGCTCCACACAAGATAAACAATACATTTATCATCATATATCAACATCGTACGTACGTAAACACAAGAATACACAAAAACTTTAAGTTGCCTCGGTGGGATTCGAACCTCCGATCGTAGTGTTTTTACACTTAGCGATCTTCCAAATTAACCGAGTGGGCTGTGCGATCCCATAGCATACTTGCACAGTCTCTAGCAGGCAGATGCGTTAAATAGAAATTGACTATTTAATATCTCACACTCAGCGACCTTTCAACTTGGTACGCTTATTTTGAGTGTCCGTGGTGGAGAATGAAAACGAAATACATAAAATACACATGATAATTTTTTATAATATAACTCATGTAACCTGATTGTTCTACTTGTGATCTAGTGTAGGAATTGTATATATAAGCTGTAAGTGCGATATGACCAGTTCATTTATAGTCATTTGGTTTTATAATTTCCAAGTGACTGAATTGGTTAGATTTTTGAATTACATCCCTATTTTTAAAATATGGTATCAATTACATACATTTAATTTGACTTATCTTTCAACCTAAAATCTCGCTAGTTGTTCCTTAATTAAATTTTCACAGCAATTGTACGAACCGGTTTATCTGGACTTGTACTGTCCTAGTATCGTTATCGTAAAACGAATTTTCGATACCTTATTACACTATTGTCGTATTACTGACGACTACTACCTATACAGGGGTTATACCCTATTATTTTCGTACAACTAGAATGACCCTTCGTAAGTCACTCCTACCTCAACGTCCATCATCGGGTACGTTGATTTTATTGATAGCTGTGCCGGATAAATATACATCAATACTAAAATCTTTGCCTGACTGAAAGATGTCTGCCTTTTGGATATAATTATAAAGTTAACATTGAGATAATTTCAAATTACCTTATTTATCCTGTTTCTGTTTACGATGACACATTCTTTGAAAATTTCCTATCACTATCTTAAAATACCTGAGTTAGGATGCGTGTTGCTTTTAATTTTGTGTAACTAAAATCTAATTGAATGGCTGTTTACCAAACATTCCTATACTAATGTCCTAAAATCGTAAATTAATATGTTAGTGTAAAGCGTTTGCTAATTTTACGGTTCGTTAGTCTAATATTGTAAAAGTATATTATAAATTAATTTTAAGCATAATTAAAAGCGTAGTAATTGCGAAGCTGCATTTTATAGATATGACAAATAAATCGTTATTCAATAATTTATTTTAGCGTTGAAGTTGCGTTGTATAAAAATAAGTTTATAATAATTTGAAATTACGTTTAAATTAAAAATGATTCACTGGAATTCTCTCAATAATGATATGCTATGTCTTTATGACTGAATTTTCAATCACGAATAACTCCTTTTTTAATACTTTAAATTTTTCAAAATTTCCACAGTAATTGTTCGGACCGGAAAGCGATTAAGTACCTCTGTGTACTTAATACTATTACTAAAACATCCTTTTTTCATGTTTTAATGTAACGTTTTGTACGTTTTTGTGTGTTGCCATCCTGGGCTACATAACTATGAAGTTCCGAACAACTAGGCTGACTCCACGTAAGTCTGGCCTTATCTTATCGTTATTTAACGAATTTAATGACAACTGTGCCGGTAACTTTGCATAAAGAATAAGAATTTCCTATTCAAGTTCTATTTCATCTCTTTATTTAGTTCCTTTTATGACATGCTTGTTTGAATATAATTATTTCATTTAATTAATTCAAAATGGTTCTTAAGTTTATCACTATTTTTGATAAATGCTTTAAAAGCAGAATTCGGTGAAATCCTGAAAGTGGATTTTTTCCTAACTTAAATTGAATATATAAAATTTTACTTATTTTTAATTAAAGGTTTGTCCTTTTAATAGTAAAGTTTAAGAAAAATATTAAAATTTCAAAACATGTGCTCTGTATTCTATAATTAAATAGTTTCCTTTTAAAAATAACTTTAAAAGTTCAACAGTCTGTTCTACATTGCTCTGCGGTTTTGTGGTTGATAATTGATAAATTTTGTTCATGAAAGTATTTGTACGTTACTAATTTTATGTAATAATTTTCAAAATTTTTTATTGCACGTTTTTCGTATACAAGTAAGAATTTTTGGTTTCCTAAATGTAAGGGTATTTTAAACGTGGCATCTCCAACATAATGTGAAGTGAAATTAGGTGAATTTTCAAAATAATGAAAGTGATGCTTGTGGAATGTCATCAGCCTTAGTTGTTTAAATTTAAATACAACTGGTCTGCTGACATCCACCATGCTGCTATCAAAAAAGGAAAATATTGGTGAAAGAAGAAAAATAGTTTATTGTAAGTAAATTTAACTTTTTGGCTGAACTTTGCTTAGGAGGAAATTTTAAGTGAAATAAAATTAATTCGTAAAACTGTCTGAGGAAAATTACAATTAGATTGAGATTGGGACTTTACGGCTTACCAATATTTAATTAAAAAATGCGGTTTGCAGTCGGTTATTGTTTTTCTTTTGCTGGTTGCAGCTTAATATGATCACGAATGTGACTTGAAAATAAATCATCGTTAGTGGTTTTGAATGAACAGATTGGGCAAGTCGCGCTGCGTATAATAAGTTTAGTTTTCTTTTGTTTTGTTGATTCAAAAATTTGCTGTTCTTCATTGTTTATGTTGAGGTTAAAAAATTCGTTTTGTACATTTTTTGAGCTGTTCCGGAATATCGCACCCGATTGACATATTGATTCCAACGATGGTTTGTTCGACTCTGCCGCTTCGTTTTCTTCGTTTATAACAGTTTCGATGTATTTTGAAACTGTTGACAATGCGTAAAAGTTATTGATGATATTTTCGCAATTTGTGCAAATGAAACTTTCTTCAAAAATTTTTTCGTAGTAGGACGTTTCCGATAAGTTTGTTAATTTGTTTCACACATTATTTTCTAGTACTTGTTTATCGCTGTGTTAGCGAAACTCTGTGATAATGGTTATCACTTGTGGTTTGGTGTTGTAAATGAGATTGTGCGAATTTTTTATTCTATTTTTGTTTTTTATACTTACATATTGTGAATATGATAATGAAAAGCATTTAATAATTTAATGGTTTGTTAGTCAATTAGCGTAAAAATATATAAGCTAAGCGATTGCGTTAGTTTCTTGTTCATAGTGGTCGTTCAATTGTAGGATAGAATTTGCGTATATTTTTTCAGTACTGATAGGTTAATTTTTGTAACACATTGTTACCCATGGTATCTCCATCACTTGCTAAACTCGGAGCCGTTAAATGCGGAACCGGCGACCTCCACCAATTGTTAAGGGTAAACTGGACCACTTGTTAAGTGTGCTGTTTTCAAGGGTTTACTCTTAACGTAGCACTGTAATTAGTTACAGTTGCGGGACCGCCTACCAGTCACCTACTTCTACACGCCTTGTTTATTTGGGGACTTCCACCAGTCACCACCCTGGTGACAATAACTAGAGGAACATAGTCCTCGTTACTCTAATGACCACTCAATTTAAGCTGGGGTAAGAATGATTGGAATAAAGCTAAAGTATGATACATATAATAAATAAGCGAGCAGCATTTGTACAGGATCAGCCTTACAATTAAGTTACATAAAAAGATTACTTACATGCTAAGAAGTATTCGCCGCCTCCCTTAAGGGGACGTGCGGTTCGCTGCTTGACTACATTTTAATACTGTATTAATATGACCGCTGAGGTCACTCGGAGACAGACTAACTAAAGGGAAGAGAGCAGAGCGAAGAGCTATAGTTAGCCAGTCGCTACCACTTTTATAAACAATCATATCTAACATGATAAATGTTTCCTGAAATATTAATGAGAACATACAGATAGTGGTTTGCCACTGGTTTACTAATCTGAATTTCTTGGTTGGCCGTATCGTGCGTGTTTCATGTTTCCTGTTAACTTTCTCGTGAGAATTGGTCATCAGGAAATATGACTGCATCGATATTGAACAAAGGCTAAAATGTGTATGACTAATACTAATTAATAATGGACTTGTAAATCAATACGTAACATTATAACAAGAGCCCTTTTCTCATGGAGGCCGCTTTATGTTAAGTTTTATTAAGTATGAAACTATCAGATTAGAGTACTTAACATAAAGCGGCCTCCATGAGAAAAGGGCTCTTGTTATAACACTCAAAATATCCACTAAGATAAACAAGTAACAAAGGAACATTAAGTTCGCTTAAAAATAAAAAAAAAATACAGACTTATTCATCCTCAGGCAGAGGACAAATTTTTAAAAATGCACGACGCACAATACCATGAGACGTCTTGATTTCCGCATCACGGCTGATGCCATCAGAGCCACTAAAAACTTCCAGGATACGACCAAGTCGCCAGTACGCAACAGGAGTATTGTCGTCTTTGATGATGACCAGTTGACCTTGTTTTAAAATTCCATTACTGGCTTGCCATTTAATAAGACGTTGCAATTCACCAATATATTCGAGTTGCCATCTCTTCCAAAATAATTGTTGAAGCTATTAAATTTGCTCATGGCGTTTCAATCTGGACACAGTTACACCTGTAACATCTGGATGTGGAATACTAGCCATGTGTCTTCTGATTAGAAGGTGCGCTGGAGTGAGAGGATTTAGGTCACTTGGGTCACTGGATAAAGGGAAGAAAGGACGAGAATTGAGAATCGTTTCAATTTGTGTCAAGAGAGTATATAGTTCTTCAAAAGTAAGCAATGAGTTTTTTGAGATGCGTCTCAAGTGATGCTTGATACTTTTACGCCCGCCTCCCAAACGCCTCTAAAATGAGTTGATTGAGGAGATATGAACTGCCACTGAATATCCATTTCAAGAGCAGTTTTAACAAGATCATTTTTATTATTTTTAAAAAAATTGTAAAGATCTTTTAATTTTGATTTTGCACCTACAAAATTGGTAGCGTTGTCAGAGTATATTTTCGATGGCTTTCCACGACAAGATACAAATCTTCTTAGAGACATTATGAAAGCCTGAGTAAAGAAATCACTGACCAATTCAATATGCACAGCTTTTGTAGAAAGCACACAAACATACAAATATAACATTTGGATATGGTACTTCCACGACCACTTCTACTTTTAATTGACATGGGTCCAGCATAGTCAACACCGACTATAGCAAACGGAAAATTTTTTGTGTTTTTATCACGGGGCAAATTACCCATTATAGGGTTAATTCCCTTTGGAGGGCATCGAAAACACGTAATACAATTATGTATTATTTGTTTTGATAAGTTTCTTCTATTTGTAATCCAAAAATGTTCTCTAACATTTGACAGAGTTAACTGTGTACCAGCATGCAACAGTTTGATATGTTCCCGCGTAACAATTAATTTTGACAGAAGATGATGACCATCCAATAACAAAGGGTGTTTTTTTTTATCGAAAATGTATTCCGAATTATGGATACGACCGCCAGCACGTATCAAACCATTTTGATCAAGGAACGGTGTTAAATTTATTATTCTACTTTTATTCAGGAGACCAATTTGAGATAATTCAGGTTTCGTGAGAAAATTGGGACCATTCCACCATATATCAGTGTTGTGTAGTTGATAGGGCATTATCCCACGATGACATCTCTTGTATATTTCCTTTTCCTTGGATGGACTTGACCCTCGCAACCACTACGAAAACGTACTAACATTACCATTTTGTTTTTGATTTTTTTTATTATTTCTGCTCACTGACCGACGAAATTTTGGTTTTTCTTTTGACTGATAATAATGAATTGAGAACGTAGCATTTTGTTGACTGGACGATATTTTAATAGCCGACCTATCGACGACTTCATATTCTAATACCAATTTTACTATATTTTCCCCATGAGAAATCGTCTTTTTGTTACAATATTTTTTTCAACAATTGGTTATATTGTTGACTTAAGCGCGATACCAAGCAATCCCGCAAGGTTTCTGACAAAAATGTACCAAAATTATATTCAGTTAATAAATTTCGTAACGCAGAAGTATATTCTGTGAGTGACTCAGTTTCTAACTGTTGACGACAATAAAATCTATAGCGATTTACTATTTAACAATCTTTAGGTGAATAAAAATTCCCAAGTGCTTGTTTACATTCCTTAAATGTTGCATCTTATATCAACACATGTGCTATACAATCACGCAATACTTTAAATATTTCGGACGGTAATACTACACACAATATGTTGACTTCTTGATCACTTGGAGTGCTTGCCAGATGGTAATACATTTGTAATCTTCCCAAATACGAAATTATATCTTCTTTATTTTTATCAAAGACTGGACATGGAATTAAATTTGTTGACATTGATGATGAACGTTCTATACTTTTAAATGTACTTACCGTACCCGTAGTATCTCCCGGCATGACAAAATTGTTTTTAATTCTTTAACAACGATTTTTTTAACAATATACTCAATTATTGGATGCACTTGCTTTATTATCAACAGCTGGTTGGTGTACTCCATATTGGTATTGACTTTTACTTCGACTTTTGTCTAATTTTATAAATATTTCATTTTTTTGGCACGTAAGCCCGTGCTTTCTTGTCGCCAAATATTGTGTTACGTACTCCTACGGTGTAATAAAACTGACTGCCAGTGGTTCAGTTCTATACTATCGTGACATCGACATCTTATGCTAATTAGATTTAATAACATAGATTCACAACAACTCCCTTTAAATTAATGACGTAGAACTAATACCACTCTGTATTTATAATAAAAATTTGAATGGTAAGCTTATATTGAAGAAAAGATAGTAACTATTGTTTAAAATTTTGGTTATTTATTTCAGAAGTAGAATATCTCGGAATTTTATAAAATTATTTACATCAGTTAAAGCTGGATCGGAATTAGCTATGGTATCAACAGGACGGAGCTCCGCCTCATATAGTGGATTGATTGTATATCACTTTCTTCAAAATATCTTTGAAGATCGTTGGATAGTAATCAAAGGGCCCTATAAGTAACCTTCCCGCTCGCCCGACATCACTACCATAGATTTCCTTTTTTGGAGTTGTATAAAAGATTTCGTGTTCCCTTCACCAATCACACTAATTCAAGATTGTCGGAATAGAGCCCGTAATGTAATTCGCTCACTTTCTCCGCAAGAAATTCGGAAGGCCACTCATGGTGGGTTTTAAGGAGAATTTATAAGTGTTTGGAAGTTGGAGACAACCAGTTTGAGCATATGCTATAGTAGGATTAATTTTACATTTTAGTTTTTCTTTTTTTGTCGTTATTTTGCTAAGTTATTCTAATTTTCCTTATACTACTGTTATTTGTTATTAATTACGAAAATTATGCAGCGTCCTGAAAGGAAACGCCTTGGTTTTGTGATGTAACCTCAATTGTATCTAAAGCTTATGTTTTCTTCAAAACAAAACCAACTGATAATTTAAAATTTTCTTATAACTACGTAAATTTTTGCATTTTTGAGTTTCTACAAAAAACATTTATTTTAGAAATGGAGGTGTAATCACAAAATCCTGTTACCTTTTCCAATAGTGGAGAGAAATGTGGAAGTTGAGATTTGAAAAAGTAAGTTTGCGAACTTTTGCGGTAGTGAAATTTGGCACCAATTTTCGAGCACCCTAGAGTTTTCAAAGATTTGAAAAGCAACATGTCTCGTTTGTGAAAATCTTGAAAATATTTGACCTGACACGCTTGGATGTCGAAAAGTCAATTTTTATGTGAACTAAATCTGCTAAAAAGAATGAAAAACATTGATAAATTCAAAAATGATGTACTTTAGGCATATGATGTCTTATTGCAATTTAACGTAGGTTCCAAAACTTTAATAAAAATCGGAGCAATCCGTTTAAAGTAACATAGTTGGGGTCTATATCCGTGTAACCAGTAGTAGCAAAAAATTGAAAATATTTTGGCCCGAACGAGCCTTTCGAAAAATTCCAGTGCATAAATTTTTAAAAAACTGGTTCTAATACTTTTTCGTATACATATCGACTCGACTCGTCGTGATGGACCCTGCATAATTATGCATACATGAGAACGATGTATTATTTTTAACCGATTTTATCTAGAACGAGTTTTTTAAAATTTAGATAATTAATGTCTGTGATCTTTGATAAGCTAGAGAATTAAAAATATCACTTGCAAATTAGTAGTTTATATATAATTAATTCGTACACTTTCGTTTGGATACTTACCTAAATTAATTAATTATTCCTCTTTCTCTAAAATATGCAACACTTATCACAGCATTCTACGATTACACAAACACAAATACCGAAAATAGTTCCTTACGTACGTACTTTCAGTTAAACAGATACACTGGAACGGTATCAAAGACACTGTAGAAGCATTTATTAGCCGTATTGTAGCTATCACAATTCAAGTAAATCCCACCGGTATAGTTTAAAGTGGGGCTACTTCATTCTTCTGGTGTTGGGTGCAACTATTCGCTTAAGATCTTATGTGAGCGAAAGGTGCGAGTAACGCAGTGTCTTCATTTTCTTGATCAATTGCAACTATCCAAGATTGCCAATCTCTTACATAACGCGGTTATAAATTCTGTTTCTCCACATTTTCTATGTAAATTGCAAATTATTTTATTACCATTACGTTCTATATGCAGAACATATTTAAGGTAAAATATTATTTATTGTTACCATAGAATTGACCCGCTGCATCGACCGTCAAAAACGGGATGTTGCGATATTCGACCGCAAATACTTTTAAAATGAGAATTGAGAAAGTTTGATAATTCTTTAAGCAAACCTATTCTGGACTACGTATTAGCACAAACTGACACTGGAGAATGCCGATATGTAACAGTAGATAGGGTAGACAATACAGCGATTGGCACTTTATAGAGTGTACCAGTCTATTGTTCATTATAAACAGAGCAACAGGTAAATAAAGTACAGTTTGGGATGTTTTAGTAGTTGTAATATAAGTACAGCTTCGATTAAATAGAATTTTTAAATTTCATAATGGTTTTGATTACAAAATTACATTTATTTCTTAAATGTAGCCAAAATTTCAGACATTGGCACTCCGTTTACATTAATTGGCACCAGACCGACTAACGATTAGCATACATTGTACGTTGTTGATAAATTAATTAAAAATTTTAAATTGGTCAGTACCAATAGATAAGTAAACTGTAGTATTTTGTTTAGGTTATTATTTACCTATTTATTTTGTTTTTTTTGTTTTACAGGTTTTACATTTAAAAATATTATCAGTCAATGTATCAAAATAGCAATACTTTTGGATGCAATTGTAATGATAGGTGCGATTACAAGAATCACATTTAAAGCCATAAGAAATAATATTTATATTTCTAGTACAAGAAAAGCAAATTCCACGTTTATCCTGGTTTCGAATAATTGCAGAGCTGTTAGACATTTGACTTTCTTCTACTGCTTCTAAAAAAAGAACTCTCTTTGCACATTATATAGCGAAAGTTAACTGTATATTGGATATTGGTTAATGGGGGTTAAGGAGATGATATAAATGTGTGATATAAATATGCAAATTATAGGGAAGGACCAATTGCTTTTTGTAGCAATAACAATAGCGGTGGAGCGGTTATGTAATAACTAAAAAACAACTACACCAAACTACTTAATAAAGGGTATAAATACCTTTTATCCTGTGCCGCTGTGGGCAATAAACATTCACACACAAAGAGCTTTCGACGGACCACCAGTAACACGCTCGATTGGGTGTCGATGTCGCTTTCAAAAGCTCTCACACGACCGTCCTTTGCAAGGGTTCGGATGCGACTCACTTTATGCACTTTTACTGTCGGTATAAATGTTTCACTCAAACTGCCGGACACCCGCACCACTCGTGTTTATTGTCACAAATTCCAATGAATGTTCGATGATGACGTAACATACCGCCCACCAAATTCATAGAATTTTGAAAAGGAGGGAAGTAGGTTGGGTGAAGGACATCACATGGGATTTGACCCTGCTAGGAAAACAGGTAACGAAAGATAGGGTGGTACACTACAGCGAGCGATATTACCAACTATGCAAAAAAATTAAAAAAAAATGTAAATAAGCAAATATGTAAAAATAATATACTACTATACATGTAAGAAATGTGTATATACATCTAAACATAAAAATAAAATTAAAATACCGGTAGCGGTGCTAGTTTGACCAAAGGTCGTTTTAATGTGCCATGTGCAGTTTTGATCTCCGCGACACGTATAATACCGTCCGCACCGGGAAAAGTATTAATAATACGACCAAACTTCCATTGAAGTGGAGAAAGCTGGTCGTCCTTAATGAGGACAATAGTGTCCTTTTCCACTTGTCGGGCACCTACCTTAGAGTGCCATTTAACTTTCTGGTTCAGAGTATGTAAGTACTCATGGCTCCAGCGAGCCCAAAAATCTTGGTGGAGTTTTTGCAGGAGTTTCCACCTGCTTTTTAATGGTAAAACGTTGGTTGAATGGTCCTCATCTGGTGGTGCAGAAAGAGGCTCCATGGTTAGGAAATGACCTGGTGTTAGGCAACGCAAGTCATTTGGATCCGAACTCAAAGCGCAGAGTGGCCTTGAATTTAGAACAGATTCAATTTGCGTAAGAACTGTGTAAAGTTCCTCAAAGGTAAGTTTTTGTTCGCCGATTACGCGAGCTAGGTGTGTCTTTACCGGCTTAACACCGCTTTCCCACAAGCCACCGAAGTGAGGGGCGCTAGGTGGATTAAATGACCACTTTATTTTTTCTGAGGTTACTGCACTATGCAGATAACTCATAAGCTGACGATAGGCACCTACAAAATTAGTACCGCAATCGCTAAATATTTGAGAACAGCGTCCTCGACGTGCTATAAATCGTCGCAAAGCGGCAAGAAACGCGTCTGCCGACAAATCCGAAACAAGTTCAATATGTGCGGCCTTAGTGGCAAAACAAACAAAAATACAAATATAGGCCTTAAGAGTTTTAGAGCCTCGTAGGCGCTTAGCCTTTATTAAAAGAGGGCCAACAAAATCAACACCAACAATACTGAACGGTTTGATTTGGGTAATACGTGCTGCCTGTAGGTCTCCCATAGGAGGAGTTACCAGGACCGGTTTGGTACGAAAACATCTATGACAGGATGATAAATAATTTCTGATTGAATTTTTTATAGAAAGGATCCAGAAATTCTGTTGGATAAGATACGCTGTGGTATTAACACCGGGATGGCAATACCTTTCATGAGTTGACCGAATGATAAGTTCGGTTAATCGGTGCCGCTGGGGCAATAACGCAGGAAACTTTTCGAAATAGGAAAGCGAAGAATGTGTCAAGCGCCCACCTACTCTTAAGATGTTTTGTGGATCAACAAATGGAGAAAGTTTTCGCAAGCTTTTAGGTAACTTACGGTTTGCCTTGATCGAAGCTATTTCCCTTGAAAATGTAACATTTTGTACATGCCGGACGATAATCATGAGAGCATTGTGTAATTCAATGTCTGTTAAGGGACCCGTATGACGTTGAGCCATGGGTTTAGAAAATCTATAAATGTAAGCCACTATGCCTTGGATTTTATATAACGATGAAAAGCGGCTTAGTAAAATGTCAATGACGTTTGGATCTGTTTGAGCGACAAATGTTAGGATCTTCTTTTCCGTAGTTACCTCAGCAATTGAGGTTGACAATGTTGGTTGAGGCGGCCACGAGTCACTAGGGTAGTGAAGCCATTCAGGCCCCGCCCACCATAGCGAACATGAAATAACCGCGCTTGGCATTAATCCCCGAGATGCAGGATCAGCCGGATTATGCGAAGATTTAATATAAAACCATCGGCTAGGTGCAATGATTTCTTGAATGTGGCTAACACGGTTTGCCACAAAAGTTTTCCAACGAAAAGGTGGAGAACGTATCCAAGTGAGAGCGACCGTAGAATCACTCCACGCTGAAACATCAGAGATGTCAATCAAGCCTTGATAAGAACGAATGGTAAAAGAAAGTAAATCGGTTAATAAAACGGCGGCACATAATTCCAAACGTGGAATTGAAATGCGCTTAATTGGAGCTACTTTTGTTTTAGCGGTTACAAATTGTACAGTTATTTCTCCAGTAGTTTGATTTATGAACTGGAAATACACTACCGCTGCATACCCTACCTCGCTAGCATCGCAAAACCCATGCAAATGACAAGTAAAAGGATCCGAAAGGGGTAAACAACGTGGTAACTTTAATGACGATAATAACGGCAACTCTTCTTGATACTGCTGCCACAGATGCTGGATTAGGCGTTTTGCAAAAAGTGTTAGTGGGGCTAAAAACCCTAATGGATCATATATTCTGGCAACTTGTGAAAGTATGTTGCGCTTTGTACATATTTGGTTTAATGGTTTAACCCGAAATGAGAAAATATCTTCTGTGGGTGACCATTGAAGACCTAATATTTTTATTGATTCGTCAGAATCGAAATCGAGAGAAGTATATTGGCAAAAATCTGACGGAATGCCTTCCAAAATAGAAGCTGAATTAGAACTCCATTTTCGAAGTTCAAACCCAGCCAAATGTAAAAGTCGGATAAGTTGATCTTTAATTTCGCGGGCCGATTGTATAGAATCTCCACCCGCGACGAAATCGTCAATATATAGATTTGACCGTATAGCCTCAGCGGCTAACGGAAACCTTTGCCTTCGTCAATGGCTAATTGCTGAAGAGTTTTAATGCTAGATAAGGCGATGACTTAATACCATAGGTCACTGTATTAAGCTGATAAGTCTGAATGGGTTCTTCTGCGGAGAACCGCCAAACAATTAATTGAAACTTTCGATGTTTTCGGTAACCAAAATTTGTCGATACATTTGGCGAACATCACAAGTAAAAACGAAACGATGAGAGCGAAATTTAAGTAAGATTGACGAAATGTCATTTTGGAGACTAGGTCCAGCCAATTGAGTGTCATTAAGTGACACGTGGTTTTAGCCTTTGCAGAGGCGTCAAAACCACACGAATTTTAGAAGTATGACCTTCTTCTTTAAACACAGGGTGATGGGGTAAAAATAATTATCGTTCCCAACGGGCGGAGAATCGAGTAATGCCATATGACCCGCATCAAGATAGTCCTGCATGAAATTGTTGTATTGGGCGCGTAGCTCCGGTTGAGCATGCAATTTGCGCTCCAACGAAAATAGTCTTTTTAGCCATGTCAAAGGAATTATCAAAACGGGCAAAGTATCGTTGAACGGTAACGCAACAATAAAACGACCGCTAGGGTCACGAGAAAACGTGTTTTCAAAAATCAAATCTGCCTTTTCTTCTTCTGGAGAAGTATAAGGCTTGGATGGCAACTCTTCTATCTCCCAAAACCGCCTTAGGGTCTGGTCGATAGGATCTTCTACAGAAGTAAAAAATGCTTGGACAGTATCAGACTGCAAGCTTTTTGTGGGACCAATAATAGTCCAACCAAAAATTGTATTTATGGCGGCAGGCTGAAGAAACTTGCCATGTATAACACCGCCATTGATGATGAACGGATAAACATCTATTCCAAGGAGCATGTCAATGGTTCCTGGGGAGTTCCAGGTCGGGTCTGCAAAGTGCAGGCCGCACAAGTGTTCCCAATTATTAGGAACTTCAACGATAGGTAATTTGCCAGATATTGACGAAAGCACAAAAGTTGTGACTTCTAGAAATTTTTCAGAGTCTAAAATAGAGCGAATGGTGCAGCTGACGGCACCCCTATTGACTGCTGAAGTTGTCTGCCCAAGTCCATAAATCGGAACTTGAGAACGTATGCGTGGAAGCCAAAGTTTGCTCACGCAATCGTCTCGAATAAAGCTAGCTTGAGAGCCAGGGTCTAAGAGTACCCTGATCGGTTTGTATCTACCAGAACGATCTTGAACTTCCACAACAGCAGTGGAGAGTAAGACAGTAACCCCAAGATTTGAATTCGTCTGTGAAGACAAAACATTTGCCGGAATAGGAGAGGCTGACTGCGTCCTATTGGCATTTTTATGCATGTGTGTAGCGATCGGTTCAGCTGAACGGCTAGAAGCAGGTTGCGGTTCAAAATGTAGCAAGGTATGATGCGGCTTGGCGCAAGTTCGACAGGAATTATAAGATTTGCATTGCATGGACGCATGGTCTGTTCGTAAGCAATTTAAACAAAGGCGTAAGCGTTTGACAATGTCGAAACGTTCCGTCGGAGTTTTCTTTAGAAACGATTGACATCTGTAAATTAAGTGATTGCTCTTGCAAGAAGGACAATGGTGCGAAAATGAATTCTTTGAGTCACTGGAGCTACTTGGTGTGTCCAGTGAGACTACGTTAGAAGAAACTCTTGGTTTAAATTGAAACGCTGAGGATTTCTTAGGCACTGATGTGTGAGATGTATGGACAGTCGTCGAATAAGAAACAGGTGCGGTTGAAGAAAAGGTTTCCAACGCTGCACATTGTTGGGTTAAAAAATATCTCAAATCCTCGAAATTGGGTATTTGCTTCGGATCCGATTGGAGTTCGAAGCGTTTTCTAGTGAACGGATCGAGTTTTTCTAAAAGACAATCGACCAGAATAAAGTTCCAATGTTCAGTGGGAAACTTTAAGTTAGTTAGAACAGCAAGGTTCTCTGAAAAACAATCAATAAGTGCCCTAAGTTTCTTAGGGTCTTCTGATTTTAAAGGTGGAAAGTCTTTCATTGCTTTCCAATGCAAAGTTGCCAATAAACGCGGGTTGCTAAATCGCTCACGCAAGGCGTTATAGGAAATAATAAAATTATCCCCCGAAATGGGTACAGATTCAACGATTCTTAAAGACTCCCCGCTACAACAATTAATAAGGTGATTTCATTTTTCGATATTGGTTAGTGACGCGTTATTATAGACCAGACTGTCAAATAAATCGATAAAGGATGTGAACTCAGTTACCTCATTATTAAAGAGTGAAAGCTTTAACGGTACCAATTTTGATACCGTGCTGCTTGGAGCATTTTCCGTGATTTGTGCCCGCGTTTCTTGCATCGTTTCGAGATGCAGCAGTATGCAAAAATAAGCGGAATCTACTTCCTTCCGTACAGCGTTGTAAGTTAATGATTCTACCTCGTCACAGAAGCTAAGACAGCAATTAAAATTTTGCTGAAATTTGTATAAAGGTCAGTTACTCCCCTTGTTTGAATAAGGAACAACGTTTTTAAACTTGGGTCACTTTGTATAGTATTACAAAGCTCAAACATTTCTATAATACGTGTTTTCAGTAATTCTAGTTCTACTACATGTGCCTTCTTTGAAGCCATAGTGACTGTTATTTGAAAGATCTACAATAAACTGTTGTAAAACGGTAAAGCTAAATGTGCACTGAGAAATATTAAAATATTATGAATTGTTCAAGTCACGAAAAGGTAAGACAGCGTATAAACCAATAAATCACGTTTTATGACTAGTAGCCTGCAACGTGGTCTTAAAACGAGACGTCGAAAACAAGGGTTTGTCAAACAAAGCGTGAAGATAAGATGTACCGTTTACGGTTACGGTCGGCCTTTACATCAAAAGCTCACAGAAACATGTGGTTTTAACATATTTGCCGAAAGATGCAACTTTACAACCTTATTCCACTGCAGATGTTCAATATTTTACCGCAAACCGACTGAAAAGGGTTGCATGTGATAGAAAACGTACAATAGCTTTTAAATACAAAGCAAATCCCTTTCCTTTTTTATTTAAGAAGTATAAAGCGACTATAATTTTCAGGTTGCTGTGTGCTTTATACCGCTAAAATAAATTTAAACTGAAAACTAACAAATTTTATATTAAGGATTTGTTTGTAATTAAAACGCTTGCTGGTTTTAATTACGGCGAAATCACTTAATTTAGTCTAACGAAAGTATGTAGCTAATATTATACATATTTTAACCCGCTAAATATGGAGCTTGAACACAAATTTAAAGCTAAATCATTAATTAATTAAAAAACACTCGCTGAAATGCAAAAGTGTATTTAATTAAGGACATGCGTATACCATAGAACTGGTGAATGCGGATCGAATTAGAACCATATGGTTAATGGGGGTTAAGGAGATGATATAAATGTGTGATATAAATATGCAAATTATAGGGAAGGACCAATTGCTTTTTGTAGCAATAACAATAGCGGTGGAGCGGTTATGTAATAACTAAAAAACAACTACACCAAACTACTTAATAAAGGGTATAAATACCTTTTATCCTGTGCCGCTGCGGGCAATGATGTTCACACACAAAAGCTTTCGACGGACCACCAGTAACACGCTCGATTGGGTGTCGATGTCGCTTTCAAAAGCTCTCACACGACCGTCCTTTGCAAGGGTTCGGATGCGACTCACTTTATGCACTTTTACTGTCGGTATAAATGTTTCACTCAAACTGCCGGACACCCGCACCACTCGTGTTTATTGTCACAAATTCCAATGAATGTTCGATGATGACGTAACAGATATAATATTAATGTTTTTACCGGCTTCTTGGTTTTTTATTACATTTGCATTAGTATTAGCATTTGAAATGCCTAGGAGTTTTATTTTTGTCAATAAATCTGTGCAAAATTTATTTTTTGCTGGCTTTTTAATACTTTTTATTTGTTTTGTACATGTTCTTTACTCAGTTTATTTGCCTCTGTTTCTTCCGTCTTCTCTTGCCGCGTATGTTTCCTTTCCTCCGTTTCTACTTGTAGTTTTTCCATTGCTTAGATGTTAATACAAATGACATTCTTTTTGAACTTTTAGTGCCTTTTCTAACTAGACTATCCGGCCATATTAAATAATCTCTTATTGAAATATTTATTACTTCATTCGATGTTTCAGCTTGTTTCAGTAAATCGTCAGTTTCGTAGTTAGTTGTGTTTGATGAATCTTGATGAATAATATTATTTTCTGAAAGGAAATGACATTAATAGTTACTTAACAAATAAACTAACTAATTTTGTTAACCAACCCATTACTTCATTTTGGGTTGACATTTTTGGTGAACCATTCTGTATAATAATTGCGTTTGTTAAACTTTCAACCAAACTTCCATTTTCTAAAAATATGTGAGTAGTATATAGAAGCCATTCTGAACGGACCTGCACCTTGACAAAGTTTTCAAATACTAGAACAGGTAGAATGGCTTGCGCGTTCAATGAGCTAAAGAGCCGAACTATAGGTTTAACCAAATTAGTGGGGTCTATAGTGAGGAACCAGACTAAGACAGGTCCCGAAAGAAAGCAGCAGCTCTTTCGGTACTTAAAGTGGCAGAGAATGTGATGTGGAAGGCAACGGAAAACCACCACATTACCTCCCAAGTACACTGCGTACAGAAATTGTCAGTAAACATGATGACATCCTCTGGGGTAAAAATTCCGGAAGTAAAATAGTCCCCCATTTGGATCTTCGGGAGGGGACTACTTCGGGGGAGGTGATCCAAAAGTATAGAAAAAGATCCGTCAACATTCTGCTAATCGGAGCGTGGAATGTCAGAAGTATGAAACAAGTAGGTAAGCTAGAAATCCTAAAACTCGAAATGGATAGGTTAGCACTAGACATAGTAGAAATCAGCGAAATCCGCTGGCTAGAGGGAGGGGATTTTTGGAGTGGAGACTTCAGGGTAATTCATACAAGATCAGAGAAAGAAAATTCGGGTGTGAGGATAGTTATGCGAAAAATAATATGACAACGTGTAGAAAACTACTTACAAAAAAAGAAAGAGTACTCATGGTTAGATTAGAATCTAAACCGATAAATACGGTAATAATGCAACTATACATGCCCACCTCTGGCTTCAGTGAGGAAGAGGTAGAGGCGATCAACAAAGATATTGAACACATACTAAGATACGAAAAAGGACATGAAAATTTAATCATTACGGGGGATTTTAATGCAGTGGTAGGTGAAGGTAGGGAAGGAACGATAGTGGGTTTATTTGGTTTAGGCACGAAAAATGATAGGTGAAAAAGGTTGGTAGAATTTTTCGACAAGAACAACTTAACCATCACAAATACAATATTTCAACGTCATGCTAGAAGACGATACACGTGGAAGATGCCAGGAGATATAGGAAAATATCAAATAGATTACATTGTTGTTAGACAACGGTTTAGAAATCAAGTGAAAGACTGTAGAAGCTACCCGGAATCAGATATAGTCACTGACTACAACAACGTAATTATGAAGGTCGTACTTAAATTTAAAAATCTGAAAAAAGGATCAGAAGAAGGCACTTTGACTTTGAGAAGCTAAAAGATAAAAATATCCACAAAAGATTTGACAAAAGTCAAATGAATTGCTGATAGATATCGGGAAAATTCATTATACTAACGAAGTAGAAACAGAATGGAATAACATTAAATTCAGCTTAGACATGGCGGTCAGAAATATTCTGGGGTATACACAAAAAAAAGAGAAACCATGAATAACAAAGAATATCCAGAATTTAATAGAAGAAACACGAAGATACAAAAATAGATCAGACGAAACAGGAAAACAGATACAAAGCCATAAAGTGTCAAATTATTCGCAAATGCAAAAAAAACTAAAGAACAATGGATTGATGAAAAGCGCAAAGAGGTACAAACTAAGATGGAAATAGGATAGACAGACGAAACATATAAATTAATTAGAATGAATTGTAGGGATATAAAACCGTATAGCAAAAATAAAAGGGACGCGAGAGGAAACGTCATTATAGAAAATGTAGGAAAAGTAGCTAGATGTCAGAAATATATAGGGAACATATTCAGGAGAGGAACTAACAGCATTAGAACAGGAATCAGACATTAAAAATAAGGACCTGGGATCCAATAGTTAGAGATGAGTTTGAATTAGCATTGAAGGGTCTGAAAAATGGTAAGGCGCCAAGTACAGATAAAGTGCAAGCAGAAACTCTAAAAGTCGCTGGACAAGCAGTAACAGAGCGTCTCTTCCAACTTGTAAGCTATATATATGACACAGGTGAGATACCCAAAGATTTCAAACGTAACATCATAGTAACTATTCCAAAAAAAAAGGCGTGGATAGATGTAAAAATTTTCGAACAATAAGTTTGACAGCACACGTTTCAAAAATATTAACTAGAATTGTACAAAGACGAATGGAAAAACAAGCTGAAGAACTACTGGGAGTTCAGTTTGAGTTTAGGCGAAACAGGGGAACACGGGAGGCTAATTTAGTTCTGAGGGTGACAATGGAGAAAACAATAAAGAAGGGGAAAGCGTGTATATAAGGTTTGTAGATCTGGAAAAGCATTCCACAATGTAAAATGGCAAAAAAGTGTTCAAAATACTAAAAAATATTGGAATGAATTTTAGGGACAGACCGATAGTACATTGCTTATACAAAGAGCAAACAGTCGTAATAGAATTAGAGCAAGAAAGTGAGAAGTAAAATTAGGAAAGGGGTGAGACAGGGATGTGCCTTAACCCCATTAATTTTTAACTTGTACATAGACGAGGCAATGAATACTGTCAAATGCAGGAACACATTTGAAATTAATATGCAAGGACAAAAGATTAGTATGCTTAGATTTGCAGATGATATAGCAGTATTAGCATCTAGCTAAGAAGAGTTAGAAGCTGCACTTAATGAAATGGATACAGCTCTAACGGAGAGATATTGTATGAAAATTAACAAAAATAAAACTGAAGTTCTAGTATGTAAAAGAGGGGAAAATAAATTTAAAACAAGAATACCAATAGGTAACGAGAACTTACAAGAGGTTAAGGATTTCTGCTACTTAGAAACTCAAATAACGCAAGATGGGAAAAGCACAAAAAATATAAAACAAAGATTAGCACAAGATCGTGCTACATTTAACAAGAAAAAGCAACTACTATGTTCAAAGACAACAAACATAGAAACAAAGAAAAAATTGCTTAAAACATTTGTGTGGAGCACAGCACTGTACGGCAGTGAAGCCTGGACAGAAGGAGAGGCAGACAAGGAAAAGGTAGGAGCGTTTGAAATGTGGTGCTACAGACGTATGATGAAGATATCATGGATAAACACAAATAAGAACAAAGAGGTACTAGAAATGGTATGGGAAAAAAGAAATATGTGGAAAACAATAAAAAATCGGAAAAATAGGATGATAAGCCACATACTAAGACATGAGGGAATAGTGGGGAATATATTAGAAGCAGAGACAGGAAAAAAAAGGAGTAGAAGTTGACCTAGGTTAGATTACTGCACACAGATAGTGAAAGATTTAGGCTGTGAGAATTTCAGGGAAATGTGTAGGTTAGTTCAGAATAGAAATCAATGGAGGTAGGGGTCCAACCGGTCGGAAGATGGAAAAACTAATGATAAAAATAATAACTGTACTTAAACAACAGCAGATATTGGTTTTGCAATACTCTCAAGTAATGTGAGTCATCATCCTCATTTCCTCGCATATTTTTAACATTAACGGTTACAGTGGCAACAGGCGAACGTTCTTTTTCAAAACTAAAAATTATAGAAACATGTTTGCCGTCTTCTATGAGCTAACAAAGATTATTAGCTCTATCTGTTTTAGCAATAGAGAATGCTTGTGCGAGACACTTGATTTGTAAAACGTTATTAAAGAGTTTTCAGAAACAAAAGCGCGAAAAGTGACTTTTTAAATTGTGGGACACTACTGCTTTGTAAAAACCGCGAAATAAAAATAGTGATAGCGACTCTTATATTGTTATTTTTTTAACTCTAAGGACTTATTGTTTGTGAGTAGAGTATAATTGACAATCCTGGCGCCACATTTGCTCCAGAATCCCACATTTGCTCCCACATCTGGACCAATTTACATGTAAATTCCCATAAGGAGCAAATGAGGGAGATGAATCTCCTCCTGACTCCTCCTTGCTCTCCTCCTTGCTCGGACACCCCCACAACCATTTTGATTACATCACACCCGCATTCTTTCCACACACGAGATAAACCTAATTTTAAGATTTTTTTTACCGCTAACATTCTGGACCAAATAGTTTTCTTCGACTAGCCATTTTTTTATCTTTCGAGATAAACCTATCTTGTTTGGTATCAATTAATATTAGAATTTTCTCAGCTACCCGAATCTTTAGGAATTTTTCAGATTGCACCATCCCCCAGGGAGCTACCCCCATTTTAAGATTTTTTTATCAATGTTGATTTCTAATCACCTCTCCTTTTTAATATCTACAGTCCTCCATCCCCAAGGGAGCTACCCCCATTTTAAGATTTTTTATCAATGTTGATTTCTAATCACCTCTCCTTTTTAATATCTACAGTCCTTTAACCAACAATAATAAGCATACAAAAGTTTAATATTTTATTTTTATCCAATTTACAGTTTAATAAACTAATTACAATTTTTACAAAGTATTTTGTTTGTGTAGCCGAATCCAAGCAGGTTAACCTGTAACAAAAAAGAGATTAATGGGTTGTTTAAATAGACCTGTAATAAAAAGAGATTAAAGTAAAAGAGAGGAAACGTGTTTTCAGTCAATAAGACATATTGTTGTTAATCCAACAATATGTTTTACCGTCCGGCGAGACCACGTGGAGGTAAACACATATCGCCGGGAACAAAGGAAATTTTAAGGATGGAGGAGGGTAGATATGCTTATAACTAACTTACATACTATATATACACAATAAAATATAAACAACTATCTAATATCCTTATGCCCCCATGCATATGTGGAAGTACTACCAGGGATGACGTACCTTTTGTCATCTTCTGCCGATAAACTAATTTTATTAATTAATTGGGTGTACAAATCGTGTTTTTTACTCCGAATACATACCATGCTATGCATAAGGGCACCAGAATTATTATGCACAATGTCCTTAAAACTATCCACACTAATCCCAGCCACCACACCACGCGATACCCCTTGATCTTTTAATCGTGTCCTTCTCACTAATGATGCAATACGACTTGGCCCTAGTCCCAACAAATTGTAACACCAAGTCGCCGTTGAACTCGTCTTTAAACTTGCCGGGGATCTTTTTGTTCACAAGAGGCATATTGTATTTGTTGTCTCGAGGGTAGTCACTAGTGTCGAAATTGTTAATGTTTGCACTAATATCACTATACAAGTCTTTTGTTTCTATACTATACACTAAAGAGTCAGTGTCTGTGTAAAGTAGTGAGAGTTTGGCTCCATACAAATGTTTCATGGTGTTATAATGAAATTCATACATGAGGGTCTTTGAAATATCTAAAACTGAAAAACCTGCATATATAGGCTTGTTGTAAGTGACTTTTACCCTATCCATCTGTATAATAACCAAATCCTCTCCTAGCACTAAACTACTGTTAAAGTTCGGGCGGGCGATAAGTCCACTCGCGCACAATTTTGTCCATCGTGTCCCCACCGGGGCACGATCTTCACATCCACCCTCTTGTCGACATTCTCCATCGTTTTTCCAAAGACTGCGTTATTCATTAATTTGAAAAAGTCTTTTTCAAACGCATTTCTGGCAGATGTCCTAAGGGTGGTGTTCAAATCGATGTAGGGCTTTAACCATGGAGACTGGTCAAATTCCATGACCCGGTGGACTGCTGTGAGCCGGAGACCATTACGTAGCGCCTGCTGCAGGTTTCTGTAATGTATAATGTAACGACTCTTGTTGAGCAACGTGGCGAGCAGCTTCGGAGTCTTGGAGGATGGTGTTGGGGGTACCATGGTCTGCGGACAAAACGGTAAATCGTTGTGCTGTTCGTGTAGGTTTTCTGGATACTCCAGATCTACTTCCAGGATGTACCCCTTGTCCCCTGTTACAGATATGTCGAAGATGTGGGCTTTCAGGAGGTTAAGCTCTTTCTCTTTCAACCACCTGAATCCGCTTATCGGTAGCGGTTGTGACATGGCCCATCCATACAAATTATTAGCATCCAGATACGTCAAGTACCTTGAGGGCTCTTCAGAATTAAAATTGTGCATGTACTTATTGTTGGCGTGAGCGTATCGTTGACTGCACTGAGTTAGACCACCACGAATCCCTTTTTTCACAAAGTGATGCATTTCTACATCGGTGAATAGATCCAGTTTAACCCCAGTATGTTTCAGCATGGCGTCCCAGCTTAGACTAGGTGCTGTCATATATTGGCAGGGATCCAAGTCGTAGGTTTTCAAGCACACACCCCGGAAGTTTTCGAACACGTCAGCTAATAATAAAACGTCTGTTTTCAAATAAAGATCACTGTATTCGCCGAGTGTGCATATGTGGAAGGCGTTCCATACATTCTGAGCGTGATCGTATTCAGACAACGAAATCACAGCATTCGTGAGATCATTATAGAAATCCTCTCGGGGTGGTAGACTTGACCTATTTAACGCTGAAGCGTCTGTCACATACCTGTACGGAACACACCCTTTCTGCGTAGAAAAGAAAACTGTATGTCGTCGGGGAAACACTTCCTCATCTCAACAAACTGCTCGCATTCCAAATTTTCACCAACTTATCCAGGGACGATGCCATGAAACGCAGGAATCGATAAATCGCAGCTGTACTGTGGAATTATCGGTTTCATCATCATCATCTTCTTCACGTCTGGTTCTTCACCATATAACCTCACATACTTTGTGAACGATACGAACCGCTCCTTATTATTTGGGATCACTGTAACGCGCTCCTTATCGCATCCCAATTCCTTCACAATAAAATGGGAATCATACCCACTTAAATTGTGGAATATGACCGGTATGAAATTTGGCATCCGGTATTGGATGTTGCATTGGCGATGTGCTGCGAAGCGGAATTTCCCTGTAAGATGGCAGTGATCCCTCACTCGATCGTCTCCCAATGGTTTCTTGCAGATACCGCAATCGTCAACCATGTGGAATAACAATTCGTCTAAAGGCTCCAACGCTGTCATCGGTACATTGTTTTTTAAGATAATCCCCAATCTGCGGGCTTCCTCCTTCAACTTTTCCATAAACACTTTAGCAGCTTCAGGCCCCCTGTACAATTCAAACTTGTCCAAATCCTCGTCGTAGGAGCATTTAATATAATATGCGAAGCTGTATGGTTCGTGTTGGTGGGTGCTGTTAGTAAAGGAGCCGGAGGGATCCTGTGCTGCCGAAGAAATGGGCTTCAACACGCTTTCAAAGTCCGCGTATAAAACAAACGGTACCCTCATTTGCTTGTGCACGTTCGTAAACTCGAGGATGTTGTTAAAGTGGTTAGGCATCTTTGTCGTAACGTGGTTGCAGTCGTGTTGCGCATGGTTACTCAATTCTTCATCCGTTCGGAAAAACAAGACATCCATCGCAAACCCATTTGTACCCATCATGCTTAGACAGCTGCTTACCCACTAGCTTCCCCAAATCCTTGATCCAGCAGTAGTGCGTGTTATTCTCATTCTGGATGTAAAGGAGGTTGACGTGCCGATCCTCTTTCTTTTGGTGAAGTGAAGCGGTCCCACAATCGACTTGCCCTCTATACCGAAAACATTAATGCTTATAGCATTCTGCTCCTCGAACTTGGCTATGTCCTTTATGGGCATCGGGAACTGTAGTCCTGTTACGTTGAGTGCGGTGCTGTAATGCGGATAACTAGACACTCTTTGCAGATCGCGAGCACCGGGGTAGAGCGCAGCCACAACACACCAGGCAAAACATGCATTGTCTTGGTTCTGCACGTTAACAACGGCATGTTTCTCCCTTACCCATTTGGGGAGCTCGATGTAGGACCCCCCACGAAGAGGTTTATACTTGTTAATATTTATTTCTAGGTGCGAGACATTTTTCAGAGTCCATCCTAAAATTTAAAAAATTAGAAAAAATTAATAATTTTTCAAAACTTACCAGAATCTCGTTCTTGGAACTCGTCTGACTTAGCCGACATCCTCTCGATAAAGGAATTATAGACATTCCCTAGGTTGCTGGATGAGGTGATAACTGTGTTTCGGGTGTTGAAAGATTTCACGTCGTCAACACCCTCTGCCGCAGCCATCTTGGTGTAACCACCAAACACCTCCAGGTTCACCTTTAGGGAGGTGTGGATTGCCCGCTGTTCCCCGACTAAGGCTATGAACATCTCCCTCTGGTTGCGGAGAAAATCCAATATATCTAAAAATACAAACTAAGCAAACACTAAATACTTATAAAAAATACATACTTGTAGAATCGACATTATTGATGCGGAAAGTTGCAATTCGACTTTTGAATGCGGTCGCTACCACTTCTACACCCCCATCCAGGACACGGCTAGCATTAGTTTTGTGCTCGTTCGAGCGTTGGTGGGCTACCAAGTTGGCAACATCCACACTACACTCTTCGCATCTCCGCAATCTCTTGGGGGTAGGCTCCTCAACCGTGGACGCAGCCGGTCGTTTGACTCGGATGGACCTGCAACTGGTTCCACCACACCATGCTTGGTGTCCTTATGACGTTTTAGGCTGTCCTTACGGGTGAAGGATGCCGGGCACACATCGCAGCGAACAACCCAGTCTTTTGATCTGGCACCGATCCATGTTGTTGGAGCTGGTGTCGTTTTAAATTGTTGCTTCTCGAGAAGACAGCCTCGCAGACGTTACAGGTAAAAGAAACCATTTTCTATAAAGAAATTAAAAAACTGGTCAAAGACTTTTAACAGTTGTAACTAGCCGAAGACTAAACAGAAACTAAATGATATTGTATCGCACGGTGCTTTTATACACATAATAATTAGGTAGTTTACTTTTAAATTAGGAGAAACCCAGCGTCGTTTAACCTTGAGTAACATTCCAAACTAGTCTAATCACACCAGTAAAACCTAATATTCTTAACTAACCTTGAATCGGATTACAAACTAGTTCATGCCTGTCGGTGAAAATCAATTAGCTTCTTGCTTACGCACTACATCTATAATTATCGGATGTACTACTTTAACTTTCACTTTCGTGAGTTCCCATAAAGAGCAAATGAGGAGATTCATCTCCCATTTCCAACACATCCACATTGCCACACACATTTACAAGTATATTCCCATAAGGCGGAAATGAGGAGAATCCTCAATTCCACACTTATCTGAACCAAATAGTTTTCTTCGTCTAGCCAATGCATCTTTCGAGATAAACCTATCTTGTTTGGTATCAATTAATATTAGAATTTTCTCAGCTACCCGAATCTCTAGGAATTTTTTAGATAGCTCCATTCCCTAAGGAGCTACTCTAATTTTAAGATTTCTTACCTGTAGCGACTTTTGAGCGTTCTTATAAATTTTTTAGTCATGATACTTAAGTTAGCTTAGAATTTTACGCAGAATTTGAATCTGCAAACAGATTTGAAATCGGACCATCCCTTGAAAAGTTATAACCCTTTAAAGCTCTCAAACCTCTAAATTTCGCTCTTTGCTTTATAAGCAAAACTAACAAATAGTTTTCTTCGTCTAACCAATGCATCTTTCGAGATAAACCTATCTTGTTTGGTATCAATTAATATTAGAATTTTCTCAGCTACCCGAATCTCTAGGAATTTTTTAGATAGCATCTCCCCCAAGGGAGCTACCCCAATTTTAAGATTTTTTGCCGATAGCGATTTTATGGTCGTCTTTATAAATTTTTTAACAATGCAATACATCTATTAAAGACCGCCATATAAATCAAAACCAACTTCTATTATATGGTGGTGAGAATTTGGTGGAAATTTGCCTAACCTAGAGGTTGTCTTACCAACTAGTTGGTTGATATTTAATTGTGATACTCACACTCTACAATGTTCCACAAGCCACACTCTATACAGAACTCAGATCAAACGAAAATCGTACACAAAATTTGGAAATGTATACTACATATTTGTCAATTAAAAGGAGGAAAGAGTGACTTTGTGTGTGTATTAGTTTTAATGAATAAAAATATATTTCTATGTGTAGTGTACTTGTTAAGTATTTGAATTGAAATATAATTATGGTTTCAAACGTTTTGGTTTTATTTATATATATTAGTATTGTTAGGATACCTAGGTCGGAGGCAATTTACCCTATGAGGTAATTTCATTCTATGGGGCAATTTAACCTAACAACATCCTACATATATCCGGATATATGTCGATGCCCATCACCGACGTAGGTCGGATTAAATCCGACCTTTGGCATCCCACCAGCGCTCCAACATAATAAAACAGTATAAAATCTATGTTGTTTTAATATTAATAAGATTTTTGGTGATCCAACGCAGTTTTTTATGCATTCTGATGTACGCCTAAGCACGTCTGTGCCCATGCGCACCCTGCGCGCATTTTTTTGCCCATGGAACCCCTGCGCGCGCACCCTGTATTTTATTGTATCCTAACAATACTAATATATATAAATAAAACCAAAACGTTTGAAACCATAATTATATTTCAATTCAAATACTTAACAAGTACACTACACATAGAAATATATTTTTATTCATTAAAACTAATACACACACAAAAGTCACTCTTTCCTCCTTTTAATTGACAAATATGTAGTATACATTTCCAAATTTTGTGTACGATTTTCGTTTGATCTGAGTTCTGTATAGAGTGTGCTTGTGGAACATTGTAGAGTGTGAGTATCCATTAAATATCAACCAACTAGTTGGTAAGACAACCTCTAGGTTAGGCAAATTTCCACCAAATTCTCACCACCATATAATAGAAGTTGGTTTTGATTTATATCGGTCTTTAATAGATGTATTGCATTGTTAAAAAATTTATAAAGACGACCATAAAATCGCTATCGGCAAAAAATCTTAAAATTGGGGTAGCTCCCTTGGGGGAGATGCTATCTAAAAAATTCCTAGAGATTCGGGTAGCTGAGAAAATTCTAATATTAATTGATACCAAACAAGATAGGTTTATCTCGAAAGATGCATTGGTTAGACGAAGAAAACTATTTGTTAGTTTTGCTTATAAAGCAAAGAGCGAAATTTAGAGGTTTGAGAGCTTTAAAGGGTTATAACTTTTCAAGGGATGGTCCGATTTCAAATCTGTTTGCAGATTCAAATTCTGCGTAAAATTCTAAGCTAACTTAATGTATCGCATGACTAAAAAAATTTATAAGAACGCTCAAAAGTCGCTACAGGTAAGAAATCTTAAAATTAGAGTAGCTCCTTAGGGAATGGAGCTATCTAAAAAATTCCTAGAGATTCGGGTAGCTGAGAAAATTCTAATATTAATTGATACCAAACAAGATAGGTTTATCTCGAAAGATGCATTGGCTAGACGAAGAAAACTATTTGGTTCAGATAAGTGTGGAATTGAGGATTCTCCTCATTTCCGCCTTATGGGAATATACTTGTAAATGTGTGTGGCAATGTGGATGTGTGGAAATGTGGAGATGAATTCTCATTTGCTCTTTATGGGAACTCACGAAAGTGAAAGTTAAAGTAGTACATCCGATAATTATAGATGTAGCGTAAGCAAGAAGCTAATTGATTTTCACCGACAGGCATGAACTAGTTTGTAATCCGATTCAAGGTTAGTTAAGAATATTAGGTTTTACTGGTGTGATTAGACTAGTTTGGAATGTTACTCAAGGTTAAACGACGCTGGGTTTCACCTAATTTAAAAGTAAACTACCTAATTATTATGTGTATAAAAGCACCGTGCGATACAATATCATTTAGTTTCTGTTTAGTCTTCGGCTAGTTACAACTGTTAAAAGTCTTTGACCAGTTTTTAATTTCTTTATAGAAAATGGTTTCTTTTACCTGTAACGTCTGCGAGGCTGTCTTCTCGAGAAGCAACATTTAAAACGACACCAGCTCCAACAACATGGATCGGTGCCAGATCAAAAGACTGGGTTGTTCGCCTGCGATGTGTGCCCGGCATCCTTCACCCGTAAGGACAGCCTAAAACGTCATAAGGACACCAAGCATGGTGTGGTGGAACCAGTTGCAGGTCCATCCGAGTCAAACGACCGGCTGCGTCCACGGTTGAGGAGCCTACCCCAAGAGATTGCGGAGATGCGAAGAGTGTAGTGTGGATGTTGCCAACTTGGTAGCCCACCAACGCTCGAACGAGCACAAAACTAATGCTAGCCGTGTCCTGGATGGGGGTGTAGAAGTGGTAGCGACCGCATTCAAAAGTCGAATTGCAACTTTCCGCATCAATAATGTCGATTCTACAAGTATGTATTTTTTATAAGTATTTAGTGTTTGCTTAGTTTGTATTTTTAGATATATTGGATTTTCTCCGCAACCAGAGGGAGATGTTCATAGCCTTAGTCGGGGAACAGGGCAATCCACACCTCCCTAAAGGTGAACCTGAGGTGTTTGGTGGTTACACCAAGATGGTTGGCAGAGGGTGTTGACGACGTGAAATCTTTCAACACCCGAAACACAGTTATCACCTCATCCAGCAACCTAGGGAATGTCTATAATTCCTTTATCGAGAGGATGTCGGCTAAGTCAGACGAGTTCCAAGAACGAGATTCTGGTAAGTTTTGAAAATTATTAATTTTTCTAATTTTTAAATTTTAGGATGGACTCTGAAAATGTCTCGCACCTAGAAATAAATATTAACAAGTATAAACCTCTTCGTGGGGTCCTACATCGAGCTCCCAAATGGGTAAGAGAGAAACATGCCGTTGTTAACGTGCAGAACCAAGACAATGCATGTTTTGCCTGGTGTGTTGTGGCTGCGCTCTACCCCGGTGCTCGCGATCTGCAAAGAGTGTCTAGTTATCCGCATTACAGCACCGCACTCGACGTAACAGGACTACAGTTCCCGATGCCCATAAAGGACATAGCCAAGTTCGAGGAGCAGAATGCTATAAGCATTAATGTTTTCGGTATAGAGGGCAAGTCGATTGTGGGACCGCTTCACTTCACCAAAAGAAAGAGGGATCGGCACGTCAACCTCCTTTACATCCAGAATGAGAATAACACGCACTACTGCTGGATCAAGGATTTGGGGAAGCTAGTGGGTAAGCAGCTGTCTAAGCATGATGGGTACAAATGGGTTTGCGATGGATGTCTTGTTTTTTTCCGAACGGATGAAGAATTGAGTAACCATGCGCAACACGACTGCAACCACGTTACGACAAAGATGCCTAACCACTTTAACAACATCCTCGAGTTTACGAACGTGCACAAGCAAATGAGGGTACCGTTTGTTATATACGCGGACTTTGAAAGCGTGTTGAAGCCCATTTCTTCGGCAGCACAGGATCCCTCCGGCTCCTTTACTAACAGCACCCACCAACACGAACCATACAGCTTCGCATATTATATTAAATGCTCCTACGACGAGGATTTGGACAAGTTTGAATTGTACAGGGGGCCTGAAGCTGCTAAAGTGTTTATGGAAAAGTTGAAGGAGGAAGCCCGCAGATTGGGGATTATCTTAAAAAACAATGTACCGATGACAGCGTTGGAGCCTTTAGACGAATTGTTATTCCACATGGTTGACGATTGCGGTATCTGCAAGAAACCATTGGGAGACGATCGAGTGAGGGATCACTGCCATCTTACAGGAAATTCCGCTTCGCAGCACATCGCCAATGCAACATCCAATACCGGATGCCAAATTTCATACCGGTCATATTCCACAATTTAAGTGGGTATGATTCCCATTTTATTGTGAAGGAATTGGGATGCGATAAGGAGCGCGTTACAGTGATCCCAAATAATAAGGAGCGGTTCGTATCATTCACAAAGTATGTGAGGTTATATGGTGAAGAACCAGACGTGGAAGACGATGATGATGATGAAACCGATAATTCCACAGTACAGCTGCGATTTATCGATTCCTGCGTTTCATGGCATCGTCCCTGGATAAGTTGGTGAAAATTTGGAATGCGAGCAGTTTGTTGAGATGAGGAAGTGTTTCCCGACGACATACAGTTTTCTTTTCTACGCAGAAAGGGTGTGTTCCTGCACAGGTATGTGACAGACGCTTCAGCGTTAAATAGGTCAAGTCTACCACCCCGAGAGGATTTCTATACTGATCTCACGAATGCTGTGATTTCGTTGTCTGAATACGATCACGCTCAGAATGTATGGAACGCCTTCCACATATGCACACTCGGCGAATACAGTGATCTTTATTTGAAAACAGACGTTTTATTATTAGCTGACGTGTTCGAAAACTTCCGGGGTGTGTTGAAAACCTACGACTTGGATCCCTGCCAATATATGACAGCACCTAGTCTAAGCTGGGACGCCATGCTGAAACATACTGGGGTTAAACTGGATCTATTCACCGATGTAGAAATGCATCACTTTGTGAAAAAAGGGATTCGTGGTGGTCTAACTCAGTGCAGTCAACGATACGCTCACGCCAACAATAAGTACATGCACAATTTTAATTCTGAAGAGCCCTCAAGGTACTTGACGTATCTGGATGCTAATAATTTGTATGGATGGGCCATGTCACAACCGCTACCGATAAGCGGATTCAGGTGGTTGAAAGAGAAAGAGCTTAACCTCCTGAAAGCCCACATCTTCGACATATCTGTAACAGGGGACAAGGGTACATCCTGGAAGTAGATCTGAGTATCCAGAAAACCTACACGAACAGCACAACGATTTACCGTTTTGTCCGCAGACCATGGTACCCCAACACCATCCTCCAAGACTCCGAAGCTGCTCGCCACGTTGCTCAACAAGAGTCGTTACATTATACATTACAGAAACCTGCAGCAGGCGCTACGTAATGGTCTCCGGCTCACAGCAGTCCACCGGGTCATGGAATTTGACCAGTCTCCATGGTTAAAGCCCTACATCGATTTGAACACCACCCTTGGACATCTGCCAGAAATGCGTTTGAAAAGACTTTTCAAATTAATGAATAACGCAGTCTTTGGAAAACGATGGAGAATGTCGACAAGAGGGTGGATGTGAAGATCGTGCCCCGGTGGGGACACGATGGACAAAAATTGTGCGCGAGTGGACTTATCGCCCGCCCGAACTTTAACAGTAGTTTAGTGCTAGGAGAGGATTTGGTTATTATACAGATGGATAGGGTAAAAGTCACTTACAACAAGCCTATATATGCAGGTTTTTCAGTTTTAGATATTTCAAAGACCCTCATGTATGAATTTCATTATAACACCATGAAACATTTGTATGGAGCCAAACTCTCACTACTTTACACAGACACTGACTCTTTAGTGTATAGTATAGAAACAAAAGACTTGTATAGTGATATTAGTGCAAACATTAACAATTTCGACACTAGTGACTACCCTCGAGACAACAAATACAATATGCCTCTTGTGAACAAAAGATCCCCGGCAAGTTTAAAGACGAGTTCAACGGCGACTTGGTGTTACAATTTGTTGGGACTAGGGCCAAGTCGTATTGCATCATTAGTGAGAAGGACACGATTAAAAAGATCAAGGGGGTATCGCGTGGTGTGGTGGCTGGGATTAGTGTGGATAGTTTTAAGGACATTGTGCATAATAATTCTGGTGCCCTTATGCATAGCATGGTATGTATTCGAGTAAAAACACGATTTGTACACCCAATTAATTAATAAAATTAGTTTATCGGCAGAAGATGACAAAAGGTACGTCATCCCTGGTAGTACTTCCACATATGCATGGGGGCATAAGGATATTAGATAGTTGTTTATATTTTATTGTGTATATATAGTATGTAAGTTAGTTATAAGCATATCTACCCTCCCCCATCCTTAATAATTTTTTTGTTCCCGGCGATATGTGTTTACCTCCACGTGGTCTCGCCGGACGGTAAAACATATTGTTGGATTAACAACAATATGTCTTATTGACTGAAAACACGTTTCCTCTCTTTACTTTAATCTCTTTTATTACAGGTCTATTTAAACAACCCATTAATCTCTTTTTGTTACAGGTTAACCTGCTTGGATTCGGCTACACAAACAAAATACTTTGTAAAATTGTAATTAGTTTATTAAACTGTAAATTGGATAAAATAAAATATTAAACTTTTGTATGCTTATTATTGTTGGTTAAAGGACTGTAGATATTAAAAGGAGAGGTGATTAGAAATCAACATTGATAAAAAGTCTTAAATGGGGTAGCTCCTTGGGGATGGAGGACTGTAGATATTAAAAGGAGAGGTGATTAGAAATCAACATTGATAAAAATCTTAAAATGGGGTAGCTCCTGGGGATGGTGCAATCTGAAAATTCCTAAAGATTCGGGTAGCTGAGAAAATTCTAATATTAATTGATACCAAACAAGATAGGTTTATCTCGAAAGATAAAAAAATGGCTAGTCGAAGAAAACTATTTGGTCCAGAATGTTAGCGGTAAAAAAAATCTTAAAATTAGGTTTATCTCGTGTGTGGAAAGAATGCGGGTGTGATGTAATCAAAATGGTTGTGGGGGTGTCCGAGCAAGGAGGAGAGCAAGGAGGAGTCAGGAGGAGATTCATCTCCCTCATTTGCTCCTTATGGGAATTTACATGTAAATTGGTCCAGATGTGGGAGCAAATGTGGGATTCTGGAGCAAATGTGGCGCCAGGATTGTCAATTATACTCTACTTTTGTGTTGAATTATGCTTCTCCTAGTAGTCTACCCACGTAAGTAGTTTGCATATAAAGTTTGTTCCAATCAGTTTACACTCTACAACATTCTGTGGCTAAAATGACGGGCATTTTACTTTCCGACCTGATCTGGCAAAAAATCCTTTCGGAATAGACTCTGATCCCAGAGTTTTTCTCGTCGATGTATCATTTTTATCATTATTATTTCCTAACTTAGTGTTTTCATCCTTCCCTATCTCCAAATTCAACGGTTCTAAACGTGTTAGAAATACTTCCGAGATGGGTTTTGGATGTAATTTAGAATCCAACCAACTATAATTAGTTAATATGGACTTTCGTAATATTATCATCTGGACTAACTTTTACTAAGTACACGTATTTCCTAATTTTTGACATATGCGACCTAGTATCCATTTAGTACGTGCTGAGCTTTTGCGCAAACACACTAATACTGGATTATTTGTTGAAAAGACATAGTTGAAAGTTTTAGTAATACTCATATTGTTGCATTTTTTGCATTATAATTATTTAGTTAAAACTTGACGTGCTTTTCAATTTTTGGATTTTTATTTTGAAATCGTTTTAGATTTAAAATAGACAGTGGTGTTGTATATTTAAAATTTAACATTAATGATATAGGAGATACCACTGTCACAGACAAATGAGTTGAACGATATGAATATAAACATTGTGTGATCTTATTTGAAATGGGCTGATCACTTGACAATAACATTTTTATTAATAATACTTTAAATGTTTGAACTGAGCGTTCTGCCAGTCCGTTAGACTCTGGATTATATGATGGTGTAAACACTACTTTAATATGTTTGGATGAACAAAATTTTACAAAACCTTTAGTCAGAAACGGTGGTCCATTATCAGTAACAATACAAGAAGGCGTTGAGAACCTCGCAAAAACTTCGCACAGTTTGTTAACAATCGCGGGTAGGTTTGTACACTGCATAATGAATCATTCTACCCAGTTCGAGTAGGAGGCGATTATAATTAAAAATGTATTTCCTTGGAATTGAAATGAATCAAGATGAATTCGTTCCCAAGGTTTTTTCGATCGAGGCTATCTTGACCGAATACGTTTTTTTTTCTATCTGGTTGCAAGGTTTGACATACATGACATGAGTGTACTGTGCGTTCAATATCGTTATTCATGGATTACCACCATACATACGGTCTAGCAATTAATGTTGACTTTAAAACACCACTATGATTTTCGTGAATTATATTTAAGACTTGATTGCAAGGATTTCGGAATAACAACCCTATCTCCATACATTAAACAATTGTTTATAACGGTTAAACTATGACGTATTTTGAACCAATATTTATATTCTGGTGTGCAATGGGACGGCCTTACATTTGATTTTCCAATGCTCCACCCGAAGATACTACATTGGTCAGGAGGCGAGTTTTTTGTTGCTTGGAAATTTAGAATTTTGCTGAACCCTTGCCATTCCAGGCAAAGTAGGGATTTTTAACGTGAGTGACAATACACACACACACGGGACCTCCACTTAACCTATCATCCGAACGAGGGCGTAATTTTTGTGAAAAATGCTCGTCTCCCATTTTTCAAGCAGTCGCCCGTGTCGGGATTTGAACCAAGGACCTTGAGATCCGTAGTCTTACGCTTACTACATTGATCCAAGGCGACGCCCCCACATACCACTGAATCTCGGAGAAATAGGGCATATAATTAGAAAACAATAAAAGGGAATCGAGTTGTATATAGGCTGTTGTGAGAACTGCAGGGAACTGTGTAGGTTAGCTAAGAACATAAATAAGCTGAGGTACAAGTCCAACCAGTTTCAAAACGTAAAACTCAATGACGAAAAATTAAGTGCCCTTAAATCTGATGATTATTATAAACAACCACAGGTGTTGGTTGTGAAATATTTTCAACTAAGATTGATTGTGCGAAAGGATAAATAGGAAAAGCTATTAATTTGAAAAATGTTCAAGTGCTGAGGGAACTTGGCAGTCAAATGCTGCTTACCTCCTTCACAACTAAATATTGAGAAAATTGGGTATATATCTGCAAAACAATAGAAGGTGATCGAACTGCATCAAACAAGAAAGAACAGCAGCTATGTTCAAAGACAACGAACATAGACACAAGAAGATAACTGTTCAAAATATGTGTGGAGCATAGCACAGTAGTCTATGAAATAGGGGCAGTAGGAAATGCAGACAGAAAGAGATAGAAGCCTTCTGGTGTGTTGTGTTTCAGATATATGAGGATGGTAGCATGGACAGACAAAGTTAATAACAAATAGGCTGTAGAAATAGTAGAAAAATTAAGGTATAGGTGGAAAATGAAAAAATAGGAGAAATAGAAGAACAGGATAGGTTCTAAGGCATTTTTGGGGAATAGTACGGGATATATTACAAGCAGAGATAGGAAAAGAGAAGTAGAGGTATATCGAGATAAGACTTTTGCACGTAGATAGTTATAGATGCGGACTGTGCAAATTTCAGGGAAATGTGTAGGTTGGTTTAGACTACGAAACAATGAAGGTACGCGTCCAACTAGTTCTAGAACTAAAGACCTAATGATGATAATGAGTATAGAGAAGGTAAACAAAGAGATGAATATTACAAAAAATTACTTAACACTTCATTTAATGTTAGTTGCTCTTCGTTGTACTCTGTAGTTATTGGAAAGTTGACAGTTATCAATCGTAGTTCTTTAATATTAAAGATTTCGTCGATAATGCTATTGATGTCAATAGAATGATCTATCTCTACAGTAATAGAATCATTTGGAAGTTAGGTACTATCCGGATTATAAGATAGCGGCTGATTCGTATCAAAATCACTGTGGGAACAACCACAACGATATTCCTTCCATAGTTCATGCAGGTTTCGAAACGCATCCGATTTCTGTCCGGTAGCTTCATCAGCTGCCATAACTGATGCATTACTTTATCTCCTACTATTTCACGAAATCTTAAGTAGGATATTGAAGTAGTAGGTTCGATTTCCTGGTAGGTAGTTTCAAATTTTTTTATTTTGCCTAAACATTAGGAATAATCTATGACGTCAGTGCTTTCAATATATTTTCCCTCCTCCAATCCAAGACGCTCTTTTTCCAGTAGGATTTAAGGGGTTTAAACGTTGACACATCAGCCGACTGTAGTACTCGCGTGGAGTTGGCATAAGGCAAATTAGAATTATGTTCAGTTTCGAGCAGAGCTCACTCAACTGATATGACGTGTGCGTACTGTGGCCGTCTACAAACAATATCACTGGAAATTCAGTGCCTTTATTTACTATGAATGGGTGGAAAACGTAACCTATATACTCATAAAACAATACAGTTTTCATCGGCTCCTTTTTACTAGTGTCGATACTCCATTCATCTGGGACCGATAAAGAAATAGATACTGGCAATCTCTTATAAGGATAAATAATAAATGGAGGTGTTACTTCAACTTCGGCGGATAATGTAAACAAAACAGTTATATTAGATTTTGCAGATGCATTCTCTATTTCATATACATTTCTACTTTCTACATTTCTACATTTCCTTTAGGGGCTAATACGATTTTGTTTTTAGGGCAAAGCATAAAACATGTTTCGTCTGCATTGAATACTCTGTCAGGACAACGAAGAATTTCAAAATAGTTTTCATTGTGAAACCAGTTTCGAATATCTACTTCGCTCACATTAGCACTGGCAATAGTCACAGCTTCAAACACTCTTTCACGTAACACCGAATGTCGTTTTAGGAAGGATTTATACCACTCGGTACCTGGCATATTACCTTTAAAAGGGTTATCTTTTGGAGTTTAATTTAAAAAGCATTTCACGCTCACTTGCAAATCCTCATTTGGCCGAGGAAATTTTTTTTTATAACTGTAAAGAACCCAATCGACTAGTCTTCTCTTCATCCTCTGAAAGAATTGGTTTTGGCCCTAGTGTTGACTTCTTAAACTTGTCAGTTAAACGAAATTGCAATGTTGATCGTGGTATGTCATATTTTTTCGAAATTGTTTTTTTCGACACACCATTTTCTAAAATATTTTTTAAATCGTTTGAAAGCTTCTACTCATTATATTTTTTGGTATATTTGGAGTCCTCGATTGCTTTGGGCATGATATACCTTTAACAATAGTGTAAATACAGTAATTGTCACTAGTGGTGACAACGACTAGTGCCAACGACTATATAATAATACTTTTAACATAAAATTCCCATTCTGAACGAACCTGCACCTTGACGACGTTCTAAAATACTAGAACAGGTAGAATGGTTTCCACGTTTCAATGAGCTATAGAGCCGAGCTATAGATTTAACCAAATTAGTGGGGTCTTTAGTGAGGAACCAGACTAAGACAGGTCTCCGAAAGAGGGCACAGCTTTTTCGGTACTCAGAGTGGCAGAGGCCATCGGGGTCGGTATGACATTCTAAGACACACTACTGCGATGTGGAAGGCAACGGGAAACCACCACATTACCTCCCAAGTACACAGCGTACCTAAATTATAATAAAATGATGACATTCTCTGGGGTAAAAGATTCCGGAGTTATAATAGTCCCCCATTCGGATCTCCGGGAAAGGACTACTTCGGAGGATGTGATCCGAAAGTATAAAAAAGATCCGTGAACATTCTGCGAGTCGGAGCGTGGAATGTCAGAAGTATGAAGCAAGTAGGTAAGCTAGAGCACCTGAAACTCGAAATGGATAGGTTAGCATTAGACATATAGAAATCAGCGAAGTCCGCTGGCCAGAGGCGGGGGATTTTTTAAGTGGAGACTTTAGGGTAATCCATACTAGATCAGAGGAAGGAAATTCGGGTGTGGGGATGGTTATGCGAAAAAAGATAGGACGACGTGTAGAAAACTACTTACAAAAGAACGAAAGAGTACTCATGGTTGGATTAGAATCTAAACCAGTAAATACAGTAATAATACAAATATACATACCCACCTCTAGCTATAACGAAGAAGAGGTAGAGGCGATTTACAAAGATTTCGATGACATACTAAAATACGTAGGACATGAAAATTTAATAATTACGTGGGATTTTAATGCAGTGGTAGGTGAGGGTAGGGAAGGAGCGATAGTAGGTTTATTTGGTTTAGGCACGAGATATGACAGGGGAAATAGGCTGGAAGAATTCTGCGACAAGAACAACTTAACCATCACAAATACATTATTTCTACATCATGCTAGAAGACGATACACGTGAAAGATGCCAGGAGATATAGGAAGGTAATCAAAAAGATTACATTATTGTTAGACAACGGTATAGAAATCAAGTAAAAAACATTATAATTTGAATAAGGGACCGCTATACTTGCGGCCACGTCCCCAATACTCCACCCGGAGGTACTACATTGGGTTTAAGCGCGAAAATAATCGTGCTTCTAATTCATTCCAACTTCATAGTTAATCCACCCTAAATAAAAAACTAAATAAAAATCTAACAAACCTAAAAATCTAACAAACCTAACAAGCCCTAACAATCTAACAAACATAAAATCTGACAAACTGAAACAAAAACTAAAAACAAAACTAAAAACAGGGTTGTAAATAATGGAATCCCTAGCGCTGACTTTGGAGTGTACCAGATCAACATGACACAAGCAAAAATGAAAGGGGGGGGGTCCGTAATACCGGATAGCAGACGCTGGCTCTGCTTACCAGTGCGACCTGAAGGGTCGTCTTAAAACTATCCAAATCTAGCTAACTAATTTAAATCCATCCCTAGCTTTCCTATCATTCCCTAACTGATTTATATTTTGATTACAATCCTCACAAATCTACTATTCCTTCCCAAATATATACTGTAACCAAAATGGCGACAGAACGTCAAACAAAACAAATATGCCACAAAATACTACAATACATGCTAATAAATATAAAGTGTAAATATAAAATATAAATAAATATAATTATATAAATATATAAATAAATGTCTAATAAGCGTTAAGCATATAGCAGTGCACAAAATAGCAAAAGCATAACCCTATTTATCAGGTGCACTCCCACAAGCATATGTCGGCTAGCGCCATTACACACAAAACGTGCTTGTTAAATTATTTCAAAAACTACTAATTAATGTAAATCAATGCTTGTGCGAGTACAGCCGCCACAATTTAAGTCTTACCTCCATGATAAAATTCTCCTGCATCCGAAGATCTGGTCGTCTGCTTACATCTAACTGTAACTTACTTCTAAGGGGAGGATGGGGTGTACTGCTAAAGTCCTGGTGGGTATGCACTAAATGTTCTTGGGGGGGATCACAATCACTATCACTATCACTTCACTTTCAAGTCCTGGGGGGATGCGCGGTTTCACTCTATTTTATTATCTTTGTTTATTTTATTGATTTAATTTAATGAGGGTTTCTGATTTATTTGTTATTGTTTATTTGTTATTATTTATTCCCGATTTGCCGATTTTCCGCACATAATTATGAAGATAGGCAGTGATTGTATTAATGGTGTGGGGGTTTCTCGTGCATATTGGACATTTGGGTATAATTATCATGTTATTTTATTATTATTATTATTATTATTATTTATTTATTAACTCGATAACTTAGTACAAAATTACAATAATATGGTTTACATAATTATCGGTAGTTGAACTATAAGGAAACATTGTTTATCTTACAGCTAAAGTTCTGCGTACAATCTTGCAAGTTTGTAATATGACAGCTTTTACCATAGTCGTTGTTAGTCCTCTAGGTATGTCAAGATAGTCTAAATATTTACAAAATTTTGCTAACCAAACCGTCAACAGATATAATAATAGGTATAATGTTTATGTTTTAAGTTTCCAATTTCTCTTAATTTCAAAGGCCAATGAACTATACTTTGTAATTTTTTGTGTTTCAACTTGAAGAAGATTGTTTGAAGTTGGGATGGAAACGTCGATGATGTTTGCTAATTTATTAATTTTGTCGATAATTAAGATGTCTGGTTTATTATGTGCGACTGTTCTGTCTGTATATATTTTTTGTCCCAATATAAAACAATTTTGTCATTTTCCATAACCGGTTCTGCATGGTATTTGTAATATGGAATTTGATTTACAGTTAGTTTGTATTTTATGGCCACATATTGATGTATAATGTTACAGATGTCATTGTGTCTTTCCAAATATGCGGTGGGTGCTAAGTTTGAACATCCTGCTGTGATATGTTCTATGGTTTCGCCTTGATTATGACATAACCGGCATTTATCTATTATATTATTTTTCAAAATGAATCGTTCGTAGTTACGAGTTTTAAGATTTTATCTTGTATTGCCATAAAGAAACCTTCTGTCTCCATGTGTAAATACCCTTGATTAAGAAAGATATTGAAATTTTTTATTTATATTATCTGAGAAAAGTTGTTGAGCATATCTGCCATGTAAAGATTTTTCTTCCAATCTGTAATTTTTGTTTCATTTTCACTGTTATTAATGCTGAAATGTTTACTATTAAAATTTAAAGGTGTATATGCGTTGTCTAATTTAACAATTATTTTTAAAAGCTCGTTTTGTGTTTCTAGAAAATATTTCCGAATATTTTGTACAGCTTTATTGCATAATTGTTCTACGTTTAAAAGTCCTCTACCCCTTCTTTTCGAGGTAAATACAAACGTTCAATAGAACAATGTGGATAGAGAAAATTATGTTTAGTTAGAATTTTTCTAGTTACCCGATCTATTTCATTCAAATTAGTGTTGCTCCATTTGATTATTCCAAAAGAGTAAGATATTGATGAGACTGCATAAGAATTAATTGCTTGAACTAAGTTTTTTGAATTTAATTCTGTATTATCTAATTTAGTTAAATCTTCCTTATATTTATATTTTAATTCTTCTTTCATTTTGGAGTGTTCTAAACCTCGACGTTGCTGAAAACCTATGTAATTGTATGTTTCATCTGGTGTCATTTCTTTGATACCATATAGTGTTTCTGCAGTAAAACTCACTTTACCTTTTATTAATTTAGAAATTGCACATTTGCTTAAGCCAAAATTCATATTTATAGAGTTACTAAAATTTTGTTGTATTGATTAAAGATTCTAAATGTTTCTTATTACCAGTAAATAGTTTTAAATCGTCCATGAATAAGAGATGATTTATGATAGTTTTATTTTTATGTCTAATTTATAACCCATCTGTGATTGTTTAAGTAACGATGATAATGGATTTAGTGCAAGACAGAACCACAAAGGACTTAAAGAATCGCCTTGAAAATCCCCTTTTTATATTAATCGGAGCTGATGTTGAGTTGTTAATTTTAGTCTTACGCTCCACCTTTTGAAAAATTTGTTAGCAAATCTATTATTACTTTATTTATTTTGTAAAGCTTTAGGATGTATATCATCCAATTATGCGGTACTGATTCGTATGCTTTTGAGTAGTCGATGTAGCACATATGCAAATTTCTTTTTAATTTGAGCTTGTTTCATAATAATGCTATCGACAATTAGTTGATGTTTGCATCCTAAACTTTTCTTTTGCAACCTTTTGCTCTTCAGCGATAATGCTATTTTTGTCACAGTGTTTATAGATTATATTTGAAATTAGAGAAGTGAACAGTTTGTAAATAGTAGATAAACAAGTAATTGGTCTGTAGCTGTCTGGGTTTGTGGTCTCTCCTTTTTTAAATATAAAATATGTATTTCCTCTAATTAGTTCCTCTGGCATATTTTGGGGTTTTTCTAGTATTTGATTAAAGACGTTAGCAAAAATTTTATGTGTTGATTTAAATTGTTTTAACCAGAAATTTTGAATTTGGTCAGGTCCAGGTGTAGTCCAATTTTTTTGTGGTCTTAAAGCGTTTGTTATGTCATTTTCACTAAAATTTGGTCTTGTCATTTCGTTTATGTGATCTGTTAGTATTTGTTTTAACCATGGTGCCTTTAAATCTCCGTGTGAAGATGTATTCCAACGTAGATTGCAGTATTTTGATGTTTCCTCTAGCTCAATGTCTTGTTGATATTTTGCTTCCTCATTAAATAAATTTTGCAAAAATTTCTTCTGATTTCTTTTAAACTGGTAATTTTGTGTTCTTCTTTTAGTGGATTTATTATATCGTCGGAGACGACTTCCTTTAGCTTTTGCTTTTTGGCGTAATTCATCTTTAAGTTCCGTTAATATTTGTATTACATTGGAAGAATTGTATTGAACATTTATTGATCTCAAAATCATCTGTATTTTGTTTTGTACTTTAAATGTATTAACTCCTTGTAAATATTGCGAAATTACATCCGCTCTACCTCTTAGTTTATCAATTTCTTTGATAATTCTCACTTTCAAGCGGGATCTTTTATCTTTGCCATATTATTTTGGTTATTTACATATTTGGGTGGTAAATATTGTTCATTTAACTCAATCACTGTAATTGCTGCGGCGTATACTACATTTGATATAACTAGCAGATCTGATTCATTCTCTAACTGTTCATTTATTATCAAATCCATGTTTTCAATAATTTCTGAAGTCAATCGTTTGTGTATTAATGTAGGAATGCATTGTCTGTCTGATACAGCAACTTTTTCATATAAATTATAATTTTGAGGAATTTTCTTTTAAAATCATCTGTTTTACTTGTATCATCATTACATGCGTTTTCTAAATTTGGTGGAACTACCTCTGCTTCCTCATATAATTTGTGGAATGAAAGCTTATTTCCAATCTCTACACGTATAAGTGAAATTTCTGTTTGTGTAAGGTAGCCCTTTTGAAAATAATGTTTTTTCTATCTACGACATTTTGTTCAGTTAAATCTAGTTCAGGATGTATATGACAAAATTCACTGTGTATCTTTTTTCTCCACCCAGGCAAAGGCATGTCTTCGCATTGATTAATCGTATAATAGGCCCTAATTATATCACTATTTAGATTTTTTGACCATTTTATACGTTTGGTATTTTTATAAACAGCAGCTACTTCTGTAGTCGAATATAGCGAGCTATTTAAGTTAATACTAGGGGTATCTTTGGATTCTTCAAGTGCCTGAGTTGTTAAAATCGGTTGTATAGCAGAACGTTTATTTATTATTATTATTATTATTATTATTATTATTATTATTATTATTATTATTATTATTATTATTTTTATTATTTTTTAATATCAGGTTTTGGTTATATCTATGCTCGTATCCTTACTCACGCCAAGTCAATCTAAAATTTTCCAATCTTCCCACCAACCCCACCGAATTTTACACGCGGTTATCATTGTCTAATCTCGCGACCCTTCCCGCGAATTCTTTTAAGGCTGTCCAGAACGCCTTCTGGTTAACCACTTCCCCGACTTCCTCTAGGCTCTTTGGCCATGCCAGACCTAGGATAGCTAGTTTGCTATCAGCCAATCCTCGATTTCCCGCCTCAAGCGGGCAGTCGAAGAGCACGTGCTCTGCGCTTTCCGCGCTCTCACCGCATTCACAGCGGTCGCTGTTGGTTAGTCCGAACTGCACCATTTTGTGATTGAGCTTGACCTCGATCCTACCTCCAGCTTCTATGCTCGGTATGAATTTGTGGGTCAACCTGCCCGTGGCAGCGTTGTTCCACCTCTTTTCCCATTGTCGAATTGATTTTTCGCGCAGCTTTCTTTTGATTAAAGACCTCGGTATCGACGAATGTGATATCCGATAGTCGCCCGTCGCGGCCTCTTTAGGTAATTCGTCAGCCCTATCGTTTCCTACGTTACCATTGTGCGACCTGACCCAATAGAACTTTAAACGTCGAAACTTGAGCGCCGTACGCGCTATCCTTCAGACGTCCGCTTGGAGATCTGTCGAGGTGTTCCTGTTTGTTAAAGCCGTTAGCGCCGATTTACTATCACTGATTATATAATACTCGTCTCTGCCCGTATGGTTTATTACGTAATCGATAGCCTCTCGTATGGCTACCAATTCGCACTGGAAGATAGTGCACCAGTTCGCGAGTTTGGTTTGAAACCGAAACACCTCCCTTCGATAATTTCGCGCCCTTTTCCTATATTTATTAATCGTCTATCTCTAATTTCCCTAACGACATATTCGATAGGGAGAGTCCTACTGATCACCAGGACAGCCTCCGTGGAGGTGATCCTGTACGCCCTCGCCGCATTTACCGCGGTTATGCGTTGTACGCTCGTCAATTGACGCATCTCCCGGACTTTACAACCTTCTGCCCATACAGAAGCTGCGTACAGTATTGCCGACTCAATTGCTCCGGCATAAACCGTCCTCAGCGATTCGTCCCTGAAACCCCACTTTATTTTCGCCGCCGCCATCATTTTATTTGATATTTCGCCGCCCTTACTTTTTACGTATTGTACGTGCGCCTTCCAATTTAATTTATTGTCGATCTTGACGCCGAGGTAGGTAATACAATCTTTAAACGGGATTTTCTCGCCTCCTAGCTCTAACCTTGGAGGTCTCTGTCCTGGTTTCGTGCCGAAATAAAGCGCCTCTGACTTCGCCGTGTTAAATTTTAATTTTACCGCCCGCGACCATTCGTGTAATTTATTAAGCGCCTCGTTCGGTTTTGTGCGCATACCCATTAACAATCTCGATCTTACAATTAAAAGTGTGTCATCTGCAAACCCAACGATTGAGCATCCTGCGGGCAACTTGACCCTAAAGATGCTCTCATACAACAACTTCCAAAATGTGGGACCAGAACATGACCCTTGCGGGCATTCCCTTTCCACCTCACGCGACAGAACTTCACCCGGAATTTCAACCTGTGCCAATCGCCCCGAGAAATAGCTCTTGACCAAAGACATCAAGTTTCGCGGACAACCCCTACGATCTAACTCGCAAACGATTAATGGCCACCAGGCAGCATCAAATGCTCCTGAAATGTCCAAAGCAACAACGACACAGTACTCTTTAGCATCTCTTGCCTGCTTAATTTCCCCGACAACGAACTCTAACGCGTCGATAGTCGACTTGCCCTCCACGAAACCAAACTGTCGGTTATTAAAACCGCCGCTGTCTCGCACTAGGTGCTCAACACGCGTAGTCATAACGCGATCTAAAACTTTCCCCAGCACCGGTAGCAAGCTAATTGGACGATAGCTGCCCGGATCTGACAAATATCGCGCTTTTTAAGTTTGGGTATAAATCACACATTCTGGATTTTCCAGCAACGCGGAAAAACGCCCCTTTCTAAACAAAGATTAAACAACCCAACAAAAACACACGAGGCTAACAGGCACGCCTGCAGAACTGCGTCTGAAGTGATTCCATCATGCTCTGGTGCCTTCTTAGGGTTCATTCTCCTAAGAGCCCTGACGACCTCGTGAACTCGGATTGCCTTATCGGCACCTGCTCCTTGCGCCTCTGCAGCTTCCCGACGTACTAATTCGTGCGACCCTTCATCCCCCTCGGGATTATCCGATGGGAAAAATTTCTCTAGAAAATATTCCGCTGTGGTTTTAAAACCTTCCGTGTATTCGCCATTTGTTTTCTTTATATTACTGAGCGCGATTTTTTGTTGTTTTTCTCTAATTACGCGGTATGCGGTTCCCCAGGGTTCTTTCTCTGAGTTTTGCGTGCAGAATTCTTTAAATTTATTCGTTCGCGTTTCTTCTATTAATATTTTATATTTGCGATAAATTTGATTATATTCTATTCTCCGTTGTTCTCTTATTTCTCCCGAGGCGCGTTGATAGCGGCGCCTTAGGTTACGCGTTTCTGCCCGCTTGGTGGTTAGTTCCCGGGTCCACCAGGGTACGCTGTCTTTAAATGTTTTCTTTTGCGGCATGGAATACGACGACGCGTCTACCACCGCGCCGTTCAATTTTTCCGCGAGTGTTTCTACTTCGTCTGCCTCTCGGCAGTTAAATAGCTCATTTTCGAGCGCAGGGATACTTTCGCCAAATTTTTCTTTAAACCGCTCCCAATTTACTTTTTTATTACAGAACCGCGGAAATATAGTTAGCTGCTCGTTTGCGCTAGTTTTGATTTCAACGTCCCATGTTATTAATTTATGGTCAGAGAGCGTTTCCTCGTCCGACCTTAGTTTCCAATTACAAATCGTTTCTAACATTTCGTGCGAGACTGCAGTAATATCTATAAAACTGCTGCCTCTATGCGTCTCAAACGTAGGTGAATCATTAGTGTTTATCACACTAAGGTCCCATCCCGTAAAAAGATCAGCAACCTGCGAGCTTCTATCGTCTTCGATAGGGCTGCCCCATAATGGCGACTTAGCATTAAAGTCTCCCGCGATAATTAAATTTCTATTTCTACCGATTTTACGAAGGATTCCTTCAATTTGATTTATTAAGTCCTCTGTTTGAGGATTCTCCCGCCGGGAATCGATCGGCGGAAGGTAAGTGCTTATCACGTAAAACGTATGCAATCCCGTTTTTATTTCTGCGGTGGTTATGAACTCATTCGACAGATTGTTTAGGATTATTCCGGCGCACGTCCCATTATTTATTATTATTCCGCTACGCGGTCGTTCGCTGTTTGCGTTTAAAACGGTAACCTCCTTCCCAAAACCTATTATTTTGTGGCTATACAGGTGCGGTTCCTGTATAAACCCGATGTCGATATTATTTTCGGAGAATAACTTTACGAAGTTATTTGTTGCCCCTTTACCTTTCCCGAGATTTAGTTGCGCGAATTTAATCTTCTTGCTTCTTATGGACTTTGTTTTATCTTCACAGTCCATAATCGATGTTTCGTGTGATTGCGTTCTTCAGACGCTGCATCGTGGGGCATCTACTCGACTTGGCGTCGTGGCGCGTATCGACCTTCGCGCCACCGCCAGTTCTGTCGTTTGCCCTGGCGCAAACCACACAGCAGGGACTGCCTTCCGGCAATTCTTGAATTCATGCCCGACCTCGGCACAGTTACCGCACCACTGTACCTTCTCCCTGCATTCCATCGATCGATGGTCGTACTCGGAGCACCGGTAACACTGGGTCATCGAGAAGTGGTCCCGGGCCCATACTCTTCGCCACCTGAGGTTAATAGCATCAGCTAATATACGCCTTCGAAGTGTGGGGTCACTTCGAAGACTACGTTGGCGAAGGGATCCCTAGGGCCCTTTCCAGCAAACCTGAACTTCTCTCTCAGGTGGTCTTCTAGCTTCAAATCGCCGAAGCAGGGATTCTGGCTCGCAATCAACCGCACGAGCTCTTCAGCCTTCATCCCCGCTTCGACCCCCGGAAGAACGACCCGTGGACGTTTCTTCTCGATGGTCTTCGCCACGAGTTCCTTGCAGTTCCCGCCGACCTTCAACTGCAGCTTCTTGGCGTCGTCGCGACCTGCGCACTCCACAACGACACCGCCCCGACGCGTCCTACGAGCTCCGACAACAACAAACCCATCTCGAGCGCGATCGACCCTCTGCTTTAGGGTCCTAATCACGTCGTCCTTCTGGCCTGGCCTGGCGTCGACCCTTACTGCAAAGGCAGGCGTTGCACCCGCAGTAGCTGCAGCATACGACACCTTCCGCGGCATCGGCACCTCCTGGCCCCGGGAACACTGCTGCCCTGAAACAGAAGCAACCACCGCTGGATTGCCCCCGACAACACCAGCTCTCCCAGAACTATCTAGGCAAAGACGAAGCGCCCTAACCATCCCTATAAGTTGGTTCGTAACGTCGCGGATATCATCCACGGCGTGCCGAACCATCTTCCTGTCTTCTACGATGATAGTGGCGGAGGTCGTCGGCACCTTCCCATAGACGGCAGCATGCGCCTTCCTCACCCTGAACTTCAAGAGCTCCAGCTCATCGAGGTCGCTAGCATTAACGCTAACGTTGCTGCTAGTCGACATCGTGCGCTGGACTCTCGAAGTAGAGGGCAATTCTGGGCCGCAACCACCACGGGTGGCCCCGACTCCCCCGACACGACCGCCGCAGACACAGACTTCTCTACCTCCTCCTGAATCCCTATCATAACGTCTTTTAAAACTACCTTCAGTTGTTTCCCCCCAACAGCGCCCTCAGCCTCCGACCTATCAGACTCCGACCGATCTCCCCTCTTCTTCCTGGGCAACGGCTCCTCGTCGCGGTGAACCACCATGCTGACAAAACTATCAACAAAGAATGACACCTAAAACGCAGCTCAAAAAACGACTTGACCGTTACGACGCTAAAAGAACGACGCTAGAAGAGCGCAAAACGTTGATCCAATAAAAATGTTTTGTGTAAAGGTGAACCGTAAACAACCTTGTATTTATTAAAACTTCAAACTGTCCAATTAAATATCAAATTTTAACAAAAATACAACAAGCACTAAGCGTCAAAATAACAACTAGAATCAAATAAATTCCCTAACGCAATAAAAATATCTCGATTCAAAATGTACCGTAAAGAACACTATTTATTTATTTTAAATTTTTAAACTGCCAAATCAAATTTAAATAAACTAATTATTTCAAAATATTAAAATATCTAATTTATAAATAACAACACTTTATTTTTAAACGTGTAATTAAGAAAATAAGGTCGAGCGCAATCGGAATGCGGTTACCGGAAACGACCTTTCACTTAATCGCTTGGTAACTAGCACAACTTGTAACTGTTAATTGTAACGCTTAATTACACTAAAAATCGATATTAAAGGAACTTTTAAGTACGCGTGTACTTAAATTACAGAAAATTTATATTAAAATTGTTTTAAAATTTATAGTTTTTGAGATATTTATTTGATTTAAAAAGGCTTAGATTTTTGTTCCTTGGTTATTATTTGACTATACGCGCACTATAAAAAATTCACACACTTTTTGGTTGTTTTATCCGATTTTTTACTTGATTTACGCGGTTTTTATTTAAAATTTATTATTAAAAATGCCTTTTTAAGTTATTTCGAAATTATTTTTGAATATTAGTTTAGTAGACCTTTGTTTTATTAACCCGAAGTTTAATTAGTTTATTTTAAGACGCGGATTTGGTTTAAATTACAAAGAAAACGCGATTTATTTAGTTTAAATTCTGTTTTAAAATTTTTATTATACTGCCCTGTATTTAAAATTTGATGGCACACAATTATAAAAATAAAACACAATAAAAAGCAAAGCTTCAAATAAAATAATACAACAATAAATAATATAAACCCTAGATAAAAACTTACTGTTATTGCTGAAGCGGGAGCTCGACAAAAACACGTCCGCTCGCTTTAAGCGGCAACTAGAAAGTTCCAAGTAAAAGACATTATAATTTGAATTAGGGCCGCTATACTTGCGGCCACGTCCCCAATGCTCCACCCGGAGGTACTACATTGGGTCCAAGTAAAAGACAGTAGAAGCTACCTGGAAGCAGATATAGACACTGACCACAACATCGTAATTGTGAAGGCCGTACTTATATTTAAAAATCTGAAAATGAGGAACGGAAAAAGCAGTCTGACTTTGAGAAGCTAAAAGATAAAGATATCCATGAAAGATTTGAAAAAAAATCAAATGAATTGCTGAAAGATATTGGGAAAATTTATGGGACAGTGGAAATTCAGCCCTGATGACAATTCAATACAGATAAATTTAATCATGTCAGCTAGTGATTTTAGATATTACAAAAAATCACTTTAGATAACATAGTTCAGCAATGTTTCGACTTAATTGAAGACATTTAATTAGGATGCACAAATTTAGTACAGCACATGATTGTGACAGATAGTTCTCCAATAAAATCAAAATACTACCCAGTTAGTCCGATAATGCAACGTAGAATAAACACTGAAGTCGACAAATATTAGAATTTGGTGTCTTAGAATGCTGTGATTCAGGTTGGAGTTCGCCAATCTTGTCACCTTTTTCCCCGACGAAGAATGGTAGCACGTCACATCCTTGTTAATTAGTTGAAAAATTTGAATTCTTAGAAATCATTGCACTTTCACATGCTGAATACCCAAATTAAATTTCAAATTATACACACACACACACAACACACACACACACACACACACACACACACACACACACACACACATATATATATATATATATATATATATATATATATATATATATATATATATATTATGTATATATATTATATATATATATATATATATATATATATATATATATATATATATATATATATATATATGTATAAATATTACTGTGATATTGGAGGTCAAAAGAGAATTTAATAATTGCGCGGAAAATTTCAGGAACCTAAATCTAATTTTTATAATCCTTCAGATATAAATACTCATAAAGTATAGCGTGTGACATATTAGAAACATTCTGTGTATAAAACGGGATTTAAAATTCATATTTGTAAACCAAAATTTCCAACACTCTTATTGGCATTGACCACTTTGTTTTACTGAACACTTTTGAATTTGACTTGTGTGAAAATAGACGCATTTGTTTGGGTTTAACTTTCCTCTATCAGTTATTGCACAATAAAATTGACTGTCCGGATCTGCTGCAAAAAGCTTAACTTTCACGTGCCCCGATTAAATGCTAGGCTGACATCAACTTTCCATCTTTCGCATGCAAGAACAAATGTGCTAATTAAGTCGCCTATTCACTTCATGTGTAGATACTTTAATCAAATAAGCGGAGGAAATGTGGATATAAACCTGTGTAGTCTAGATGCACTACTGAGAGCTATAACGCAAAGCTGAAGTATTTTCCCATTCCTTTTTCCCTCTTTTACCATTAAGAGGTTGCTTCAGCTTTTGGATGCCATATTATTAAATTATTAAATTATAAAATTAGAGTTTTCTGTTGCTATTTTTGAGTATGTATAACGTATTGGTAGGATATTTAGCACTTGTACACTATCTATAATTTTATTACTGTTATTTCTTAAATTAGTGTCTTGTAAGTGGCATATTCTGTTAGACACTAAATAAATAAATAAATTTAATAAGAGTAGTTGGCGTTATATATTTGTTAAAAGCTTTTAGAACATGTCGTGGAAGAAGCTTGTTTCCTATTATTATTAAATTACAAACAAATTGGGAGGAGTAATTTCTAAAAAGCTTTAGAACGTTTTTAACCGTCGTAGTTTTCCTGGTATTGTATGTATGTATTGTATGAGAAAGAGAGAAACACCACGAACGGTTCGGCGCATATACAGGCTCCCGAAAATCGTGCGAATAAATAAGTAATATTTACGCTGATTATAACGCGACGAGAAGCATGCCGCTCATCTGCTATCAAAGCGCAAACGTAGAACAATCTGAATAATATAAGGACAACGCGAGTTATGTATCCCCCAATTGATATATGTATAAAGAAATAGAATAATTAGGAAATTATTAGAAAATGTTAAGAATACGCCAAGTGAAATGCAACAAAGTAAATCAAGGACAATTTGTAAAGTTTATTAACGTTCATGAAAACGGATGCGCTACTTTGTATCGCAGACGACAGTGACACTGCAGATGGCAGGTCACAGACGGTCAGGTACCGTGATTACTTAGAAATTAAGATTACAACAATGTAATTATGAATAGAATTAAGAATAAGCAGACATGAGATCTGCAAGTTCCCACAGCCACGTGAGGGAGTAGGGATATGATAAAAAGCCCGGGAACCCCAGTCGACGACAGTTAGCCAAGTGATCAGCTGTTACATTGCAGTCCACTTTCTACTCAAAATAGTACCTTTATCAATTAATTTCGATTTAAGTAAAGTATAATTGTAACTTGTCAAAATTCCATATTTAATTTCTGTATAATAAAATAAAAATTTGTTAAGAAGTTTGGAAATGGTTTTTTAAAAAGGCCGCTCCCAAGCTACAAACCTTAACTCGCGTTCGTTTGTGGGTTTTTTACAAGACACCCGGGGGTGTTATAGTATAATAACATACCTGTAAATAAACTAAAAGACAACATTTACACATCATAAATAAAAAAAAATCCCACCCAAAGATACAGCCTACAAGAGTAATAGAAAAGTAGACCCAAACAATTATAAACATACTGTAGGTACAAAAATGTACATATACCCTTCATAAATAATGACCTAAAAAATTATGAACACACTTTACGTTAACAATGTTGCTACTTTTCACTCCCGACAAAATGATATATTAAACTTTACTTTTAATTTCAAAAATGTAAATATAAATCTGTTATAAGTGCAGATCTGGATATAGTTGTAATAAAAACGCGAATAATTTCCACTGATAATGTGAATTAAACTGGTCGGTGAGGCGATGTATCAAAATAAATAAGTATACGACCTTAAAGATCAAGATGTGTTTTATGTATCCTTAATAGCAGCAACACATTACTGGATTTTGTAAACGGCTAGGTGACTATGGCTTCTTCCAGGGTTGAACGGGTAGGGGTTCAATAGTAAATAATAAGTAAAGTATAAGGAAAGAGAAAGAAGAAAGAAGAAAGAAGAAAGAAGAAAGAAGAAAGAAGAAAGAAGAAAGAAGAAAGAAGAAAGAAGAAAGAAGAAAGAAGAAAGAAGAAAGAAGAAAGAAGAAAGAAGAAAGAAGAAAGAAGAAAGAAGAAAGAAGAAAGAAGAAAGAAGAAAGAAGAAAGAAGAAAGAAGAAAGAAGAAAGAAGAAAGAAGAAAGAAGAAAGAAGAAAGAAGAAAGAAGAAAGAAGAAAGAAGAAAGAAGAAAGAAGAAAGAAGAAAGAAGAAAGAAGAAAGAAGAAAGAAGAAAGAAGAAAGAAGAAAGAAGAAAGAAGAAAGAAGAAAGAAGAAAGAAGAAAGAAGAAAGAAGAAAGAAGAAAGAAGAAAGAAGAAAGAAGAAAGAAGAAAGAAGAAAGGGAAGAAAGAAGAAAGGAGAAAGAGGAAAGAAGAAAGAAGAAAGCAGAAAGAAGAAAGAAGAAAGAAGAAAGAAGAAAGAAAAAAGAAGAAAGAAGAAAGAAGAAAGAAGAAAGAAGAAAGAAGAAAGAAGAAAGAAGAAAGAAGAAAGAAGTAAGAAGAAAGAAGAAAGAAGAAAGAAGAGAGGAGAAAAAAGAAAGAAGAGAGGAGAAAGAAGAAAGAAGAAAGAAGACGAAAGACGAAAGACGAAAGACGAAAGACGTAAGACGAAAGAGGAAAGATGAAAAACGAAAAACGAAAGACGAAAGATCAAAGACCGTAAAAACAAAAAAAGGAAAATTAGAATTCAAATACTGTATTTAATAAATACGTACATTGGTTGATCTTATTCAAGTAGAAAAGGTCGGTGACTTTAAAAGTTCCGCAAACGTAAGTGGACCAACACCACGCAACTATCATCAATTTCATTAACAACAAGTATTTCTTTTACAGATTCTTCTTCAAGAGTATCGTCTTTATCAGTATCGCCATCATCATAGGCGAACGGAATTTCTTCCGATTTTGATTAGTTTCCTTTATCTAGACTTTTATCAACCAACAGCGGTTGATGCGTCATAAAAGCTGAATTCTGACATCGACTTCACATCACTTAGGTCGATTGTTCTGATAAAATAGAAATGAATCCATAAGTAGTACATCAAAAAAATTATATGAAAAATCTAAGACAGCATTTTTTTTCAAAGAAAAGGGGATCACAGTCCTACCTTAAGTCAGTTTGTATACCAAAAAGGAGTAGCCGCCTTTCGAAGGTACTATTTGCTCAATTGCAGTGTACCTTATCATACATTGCCAGCCTGTCTATAGTATCACCGTAGCAGATCTGAAAGTGCGTACTTACAATTGTTGTCGGACTGGATACTTTTATGAAACAGTTTCACTAGTTACAAAACATTATCTACTTTTGGACTTTAAAGAACCGAAGCAAAGTAATGCCTTTTAAAGGAGAGCATATTAAGTAACATCGCAACTTTTCAGGTCTTTTTACGTGAAAAAGTGTTGCATAGAATTTTCTCTTGCGCAGTCCAACTTGTGTATATAAGTGGAGATGAGCCACTAAGTGGTAACCCGTTTTCCTTTCAAAAATATTTTCCATCGACACAATACCACTTGCAAAGATATTTTTAGAACACCGTCCGCACAGTATTCTTAAAACATCATTTGCAGATAAACGCAAATAAAAAACCAAAGGCCTTAATGCAACATTAAGAATGTTACAAAGTACATCTGCTTGAAAACTCTGCCTAGTAGTAACGGAACAACGTCAGTTCAATCTGTTAAGCATATCTGCAACTCACATTGCATAATTATACAGTTATGTGCATATCGGGTGGCGTACATTCTGCATAAAACCATCACTATTCTTATTAATAATATTGTGAAAAGATAAGCAAGTGGACAATTTCCATTGTTAGCAATCTGTGTTCGTAAACACCCGTTTGATAACGGCACCACGTTTTAATGTGATAATTGTATTTTTGAACTAACTGTATTGATAACCAACACTTCCCCACTTTAGAGCAAACACATCTGACAAGTATTGTTAACTTTCGTTGATCCCGAAGTCTGTGTTATGCTAACACATTAAACGTATTTTCAATCTATATGTTCATAATTTATTTAAGAGATTTAGGTGTTTGAACCCAATGCAAAATTTTTTAACTTTTACCACCCAAAACAAATTTCCCTACTTTGTAATAATAAAACCCTAGCTTTAGCATGTTATCGACATAGCATAAATTCAAAATATTTAACTTCGTAACTAAACATATAATAAGATTTTTGCAAGATGTATGAATAAGTAATCATTTACATTTGAAAAGTAGTTGATACTTTTTAATAAAAATTCCTATGAATCTCAATACAATAAGAAATGCGTGACTTAAAAATGTAATGTACGGCGCAAAAACTTCACGTAACAGTTGATCAATCCAAAGTAGGATGAAAATATCAAAGGATAATAAAAGAATTCTTAATCAGCAAAAAACCTGTCGCTATAATAATAAAATTACATATTGCAGTAGAGAGAGGTTTTATGTCATATTTTTACGCAAAACGACAATAACAATAGGTGTAGTTTATTACCAAATTTATTATTCAAATTAGAAATTTATATAAATCTGAATATCTGTAGCAACAATTGAGAAGGAATCAACGTAGATCTATTGTAAATTTAGCTATTATCGATTTGTGTTAAGTAAGAAAGGAAACAAAAGCTTTAAAGCAATTGCAAAAAAACACTTTACATCTTCTAACACTTCTATAATAATTCTAAATCAGACCTCTTCTTTAAAAATAATCTTCTTTTTTTTATTTACTTATAATTTAGAAACGCTTTTAAATTACCGCATTTCTCAATTTAAGCATATAAACGATGGATAATTGGGTATATTTATGAGTAGAAAATAGACCACATTAAAGAACTTGAAGACTGTCGCTCAGTTGTAACTTCAAATGTATATTAACAGAATGCGATATCCGTCAGAATTTTCTAGACGTTTAGGAATTTGTCTTTTATGTAATACCTATGTGTTGAAGACTCGTTTGAGTAAAAGTCATCACTCTTATTCTTTTTGGGTTAACAAAATTATACAGAACAGTATTTTAGCTAACATATTAAAAACAACTCATCGACTTTTTTTGGCCATCACGAGTACTAGATCAAAGTTGAGGAAACTTTTACTTTCTATGATGCAGACATGATTAGTTGAAAGTTTGAAAGGTTACGGTTAAACAAGGTATATTTATAGATGTCTGTTATTTAAATAACGTCTAGTGCAAGCATCTTAAAAATACGATGTTACCCATCACAGCATGCTTTTACCACATAAGCACAAAGGGTATTGTAATAAATATTCACATATACGTAGGATGGAATATAAAATTCTCCTTTTTTTATTCACCACGGTCTTATATGTCTATAATTTTAATTAAGTGAAACAACTTCGCCACGAGTATATATTTCAAAAATTTTTGTAAAACCTAAAGTGTCCTTATATACTTCTTCAAAGCTACCAAACTTTTGTAATAAAATAAAAACATATTCTTATGTGCATAATTGACGTTACGTTACTGTTATAATGTATCCTTGATACTAGGGAGAGTGAGGGTATCTAGCAGGACCCGCTACTACAACATACAAGTCAATATACACAAGCAAAAGAATATCTACTGTATTGCTCGCCCCTATTATTTTGTGATTTATATTTTATTTATTTTTCACAAACCTACGATTTTTTTTTAGTTTCTAAATCTCGTCTATCAACTTTGAGGATTCGTCTTCGATTTTTATTAGTTTCGGTTCGCGACGCCTTGCTATTTTTCAATTACGGCTACCTTCCATGAGTACTCCTATTCTAGGGCTCTAACTTAGGCCTGCGCTTCTACCTTGGGGTGTCCAGTGTTCAGTACTACACCCAAGGATTGATTTTTGTAATTAAGCCACAAGATACCGAATCAAAATCACCGAGCTTACTTAGTTCGATCCCAATGAACAAATTTCGACTATACTTATAAAATCTTGACAGATACTCTGTCATCTTTACTTTTGACTTACAATGTGTGATTAGGTATCATTTAACCTTTTCTATTCCGTGAATACGGTGCACCAAATAATAGTATATTCTTCGACAAGCGTATAATGATAGCCATTATTCACGAGAATGAAGTTCACGTCATTCGAGTGAATAATGGCTATTATGCGCGAGTAGAAGACTATACTTTCTCTACGACTATAATACAACTTTTGCAAGAAATTATACATCTTTGTTTTTAACTTCAACTTTTAATTACTTATATTTTATTAGTCAAAGGAAAACAATAACTTATATAACACATGTAACAATTTAGAGTAGTAGTTCTAGTTTAAATTTACTTGTTATTAAAATTTATGGTGAAATTACGGCAATTACTAATATTTAATACAAGTAGTGGGGTAAGGCCGGTCCTAATTCAAAACGTGTTCACACGTATTTTCCATATGTAAAATACACGTGCACCGTTTTGAATTAGGACCGGCCTTATATACTTTCAATGTAAAATAGTTGTGAAAACATGAATTCTTATATACTTTCAAATGTAAAATACTTGTGGGCACGTTTTGAATTAGGATCGGTTTTATATTACTTTCAATGAAACATACTTCAAAACACACGTATGATGAAAAATGTAAGTGCAGAGAAAAATGTGTGTAGCTGTTTTGAATTCGGTTTTCTAGCGAGAAGTTACACGTGCACCGTTTTGAATTAGGATCGGCGTTATATACTTTTAATGTAAAATACTTGAGAGCATGTTTTGAAGTCAGACCGGCTTTGTATTACTTTCAATGAAACATACATACTTCAAAACACACGTATGTTGAAAAATGTAAGTGCAGAGAAAATGTGTGTAGATGTTTTGAATTTGGTTTTCTAGCGAGAAGTTATAAAGTATGCCAGATGCAAAATATCGCGCCAAGATCATATAAAACATAACGACTGGGTGACAAGGAATATTCATGGTCTTTAATGGGATGAATCTTCAACGGCTGGAATGTTGTTATCATATATAGCGCTTTATTTGAAGCAAATTATCCGACCCGGTGAAGAAGTATTTGTGAAAGGTCTAGAAAAGAAAAAATTGATTGAAACCTATCTAATGCAAAACGTTGTAACTGATATGCTTGCACTAGGTTGTCCTAAGCTATCGGAGTTAAAAATCAACAACCGTTTAAAATATAACATCCATTGTTGTAGACACAGCAATAATAATCTGCAATATGCAAAACAAAATACCTTGTTATTAAAAGAATGGCTTGATAATAATAAAAAACAATAGAAAGATTGTGTCTGTATTATTTATTTTAATATAATTTTACAATGTTAGCCGAAGCAAATTATCCGACCCGGTGAAGAAGTATGTGTAAAGGGTCTAGAAAAGAAGAAATGGATGGAAACCTATCTATTGCAAAATATTATAGGCACGGCAATAATAGTCTGAAATGTGCAAAACAAAATACTTTGCTATTAAAAGAATGGTTTGATAATAATAAAAAACAATAGAAAAGATTGTGTCTGTATTATTATTGTAGTCAGTAAGAAATCTTTATTGCTGATGTCTGCAGAAAAAAACAATTAAACTCAGACAGCACGAATGGGACTCTCAACCCTGAAAGCAATTATAATTGATCAACGCAATAGCTCTTTACTGGTTTTACAACATTTAACAAAGTGTACAGATATCTCGAAAAATTTGCCAAAGACAGACAGACAGATAGACAGATAGACAGATAGACAGACTGACTGCATCAATTTTCTCATTCTCGCTTTTAAAGAATAACAAGTCGTAGTTTTTAAATTGCGAACACAGTTTATCTGCAAGAAATACATAAACGAGGAAATTTATGAAATGCTCAAATTTCAAAAAACTAGAAATAAATCTTTTGAAATATATGCTAACGTTGCAATTGGTGAATCTGCTCACGGAGTAAACAATTTTTTCCAGCACTTCATTTGGATTGACTATAAACTACTCAATAATTTTAACCTAACCACTATCATTATTCTTTCCTGACAAGGGCAATTTTAAAAAAAGTTTTCATTTTTGATTTGTACTATGGAACACAACTACAACTTGACAATAAAGATTGAGGGATTATCACACACATATCTTGAGTATATAAAGATATTAAACAACAAGAACAGCAGAAAATTCAACCCATGTCAGACAGCTTTTTTTTTTGTCAACGATAGTCTAAGAGGCTGCAAATACACATAGGCCGGTTTCAGTTCAAAATGTGTTCACTCCTGTGATAGGTTGAAAAGTGGGTTGGCAAAGTACGCAGATGGTGGTAATCTGCTATAAAAGGAGACTGCTCCTAATATTAATTTAATTAGACGAAGAAAAGCAATATGGATTAATACTTTTAATTAAACCACATATCGCAAACCTTATGTAAATTCAAAAGATCTTGTAGTGAATAAGAGGTTTGAAGTTTTAAAATTGGAAACAATCAAGACAAAATATGGAGAAAGAGTATTAGTGGAAACAGAAGAGTTCAAAAGTATATTGCCATTGAGATATTTTGAATACCTTCAAGCACATGGAGTGAAACAATTAAATGAAAGTATTGGTTCGAACAAACACGTATACATAACTAGTAAGGGATCGATCGGTCTAACTGTCAACATAGAATTTTCAGAATAATATGTCACTAATCTAAGAAATTCGTTTATTCTTATAATAATATACATCTTGCTCTTTACTGTTTAATTTATTATAACACATCTAAGTCGATTGTATAAAGAATTAAAGGATACGAGCATAACCAAAACCTGATATTAAATTAAAAAAAAAAAAAAAAAAAGATAATTATACCAAAATGTCCAATATGCACGAGAAACCCCCACTCCATTAATACAATCACTGCCTATCTTCATAACTATGTGCGGAAAATCGTGAATAAATAATACCAAATAAACAATAACAAATAAATCATAAACCCTCATTAAATTAAATCAATAAAGTAAACAAGGATAATAAAACAGAGCGCAACCGCGCATCCCCCCAGGACTTGAAAGTGAAGTGATAGTGATAGTGATTGTGATCCCCCCAAAAACATTTAGTGCATACCCACCAGGACTTTAGCAGTGCACCCCGTCCCACCTTTAGAAGTAAGTTACAGACGACCAGATCTTCGGATGCTGGAGAATTTTATTATCGAGGTAAGACTTAAATTGTTGGCGGCTGTACTGCACAAGCATTGATTTACATTAATCAGTAGTTTTGAAATAATTTAAGAAGCACGTTTGGTGTGTAAAGGCGCTAGCCGACATAATGCTTGTGCGAGTGCACCTGATAAATAGGGTGATGCTTACGCTATTTTGTGCACTGTTATATGCTTAACGCTTATTGAACATTTATTTATATATTTACATAATTATATTTATTTATATTTTATATTTACACTTTATATTTATTTATATACAGCATGTATTATGTGGCTTATTTGTTTTGTTTGACGTTCTGTCGCCATTTTGGTTGCAGTATATATTTGGGAAGGACGAGCAGAATTGCGAAGATTGTAATCATAATGTAAATCAGTTAGGGAACGATAGGAAAGCTAGGGATGGATTTAAATTAGTTAGCTAGATTTGGATAGTTTTAAGACGACCCTTCAGGTCGCACTGGTAAGCAGAACCGGCGTCTGCTATCCGGTATTACGGATCCCTCCCGCTCTCATTTTTGCTTGTTGATCGGGTACACTCGAAAGTCAGCGCTAGGGATACCATTATTTACAACCCTGTTTTTAGTTTTTGTTTTGTTTTTGTTCCAGTTTTGTCAGATTTTAGGTTTGTTAGATTGTTAGAGTTTGTTAGGTTTGTTAGATTTTTAGGTTTGTTAGATTTTTATTTAGGGTGAATCAACTATGAAGTAAGGATAAATTAGGAGCACGACTATTTTTCGCGTTTAAACCCAATGTAGTACCTCCGGGTGGAGCATTGGGGACGTGGCCGCAAGTATAGCGGCCCTAATTCAAATTATAATGTATAAAGAATTATGTATTTAATTAAAGTGGGTTCTGATTTATGTGCGTTTTACTTTGAGTTTACTACCTTGTTTAGAGAAAGTCTTGTTTCAAAAGAGAAACTTTTATAAAATACGTTTTTATTTTACAAATTGTTGAATATTTTGATCTAACTATTTATAAATGAAAAAGTATTTATTAACTCCCGTTCTTGAAGTATCTGCTGTTCCCTCGCAGCCAGTTCCTCTCTTTTTTGCTTTATTATTTCTAGTTCCAAATCTATACGACGCAGTAGCTTCTCTCCACGCTTTTTAAATGCGTTAAGCAACTCTACTGTGTCATCTTAGTAGGATTTGTCATCGTCACAGCAAACAGTCATATAAGATTCTGTACATAACTTTTTCATAGCCAACATGTTTTTACCGGATCTGTGAGCATAACATAAAAGATTATTGTAGGTTCACCTTTTTTTTTGTATACTACCTGATGTTTCTGAGAGGATCAGAATGTGTCAACGATCCGACGATAGCCTCAGAAATTCCAGAATGTTTTTTTGATCCTAATCTAATGTAACTTATAAATTAGTAGTGTTTTAAAACACATGTATAAATGTGAAAAAGCACTTACCGTGATATATATCTATTACGTTACTATCAAAAATAGCAGCAGTGTCGAGTTGAGGCGAAAAAGAACCAAAAACTTCTTTAATCAAGTCTTCGTCAGAATGTAATATAAATTGCTCTAGAACTTTTACGTTGGTACTATTACAATTTTTGATTGATGATAAGTTACTCATTTTTTTAAAGTTGCTAGTAATAGTAACTAATAATTATATAAGAGATCTGATTGAATACTGTTGGTAAAATCTACGTGAAGTATTTATATTAAATAATAAACTGACCTGTTAGAAAAAATTAAAAATGTGCATCGTTTTCTGAAAAAAATCAGCTCTGTAATCTATTCTAATGAATAAAACAGTATGTAAGCGAATATAATTATACCTCAGCAGAAATAATGAATTAGGTTCATTGTCTGAAGAAGAAATTGCAATGAAGGCACATAATAAAAAACCTAAATTAGATTAATTTCGTTTTATATTACTGCTAGCATAATTTATTTTCCATAAAACTTAACAAAAATTGACTTTATATCCATATATATATATATATATATATATATATATATATATATATATATAGGTATATAGTAATTTGTGTGTGTGTGTGTGTGTGTGTGGTGTGTGTGTGTTTACGCGAATCATGCTGAATAAGAAATTCTTTAATTCTATCAAGGTACTGCAAAAGGTTTTTTTAATACTGGGTTTTTAAAAAAACCATGAGTGCGTGTAAATTATTATATTTTTCTTTAGATTAATTTCGTTTAAAATAATGCAATGCAAATGGCCCTTAACTAGTAATATATATAGAATAAGTTTTAGATTACCGCTGATATAATTTATATGCATATATAGGTAATTGTGTGTTTACACGATTCATGCCGCATAAGAAATTCTTTAATACTGAGTTTTTAAAAAAACCATGAGTGCGTGTAAATTATTATATTTTTCTTTAGATTAATTTCGTTTAAAATAATGCAATGCAAATGGCCCTTAACTAGTAATATATATAGAATAAGTTTTAGATTACCGCTGATATAATTTATATGCATATATAGGTAATTGTGTGTTTACACGATTCATGCCGCATAAGAAATTCTTTAATACTGGGTTTTTAAAAAAACCATGAGTGCGTGTAAATTATTAAACAACATTAACGGTTTAATCTGAGATATTTTTTCAAATTTGCTTTATTTTTTATTAAAATTTTTTATATGTAACCATAAAAAATAGCGCTGTAATGATAGTGTATTTTCTGTACACACAGCATAAATCAAAGGTCGTATAAAAAAACATTTGATTACTATACTGCAAGCAAGCAAATTTTTTCAGTAAACGCAGCTGAATGAAAAATGATGTTGTATGCTAATTCTTTTACAGTTGTTTTGCTTTCGTCAGATGATGTTTTTGTATAAATAGTAAATAAAGCTATACATATATTAAGTAGTGTATTGATTTGTATAGAATCATGAATTCTGAAACCGTAGCCGGGATTAGTAGCGCTATTTTGAAATTAACTGTAAAATGAAATAACGAAACACATTATAATTATCAAAGCAAATATTAGTATATTGAAGCTTGCTATTAGAAATAAGGTATACGAAGACAATCGTCAGGAAAATCCTAGTAGGCTGGAATCTAATTTGGCACATCTTAAAAGTTACCTTGTACGATTGAGGCACTTGAAACGCTTTTGGAATATCAAGGTAAAGGTATTAATGCAACGCTTTCTAGAGGCCATATTCGAAAAAATCTGATTTGGCATGATGTACAATCATGTTTTGGAAGTCGAATAATTACGGGACTTATTACCAATTTAAGTTATAGAAATCCTCTAGTGTTCTTAAACAAGGCGTTCGCTAGTTTTAAGCGTAAGATTGTTGCTTGTTTAAAAAAGTCAATGTTGAAAGTTAATGTAATATTGACCGCTAACTTTGTTAAGCCTACAACTGGCGAAATAGATTTGAAGACATTTCCTATTGCAAATAGTCACATCGATATAAATACCAATCTCAAGCGGTGGTATAAGGAGAACGTATTGGACAAGATTTCAAAGCGTTTAGAGGAATTTAGCGAAAAGGATTCAGGTTGGGCAATCCAAGAACTTTTACACTTGAAGGTAAATATAAACAATCATGATCCACTTAAAAGAGGGTGTTCAACGTTTGTTCCGGTTCCGAACTTATAAACAATACCACAATGTTTCTTGATTTTATATTAAAAGTTCCTTTCAAAGCAAGTGGAGCCCACGACATTCAAACATAGAAGTATTTCATTAATTGTATTTAATAAATCCTGATTATAAAAAAAAGTATTATGATAGTTGCTCAATCAAAAGTGAAAGAGGATATAGTAAATGAACTTCATAAACCAGCAAGAATAAATTTCAAGAGACGCAAAGTGATAGTAAAAGGTTTAAATGACCTTCTTCAGACCGATTTGATTGAAATGCTACCATATTCGCAAACAAACAAAGGATTTAAATACATTTTAGTAGTTATTGATTGTTTCTCCAAATACGTATGGGCTGTACCACTTAAAAGTAAAACGGGTATTGATGTTACTGCTGCAATGAAAACAATTTTAAATAAATTTAAAAATCCGTCAAGAAATTTGCAGTCTGATTTTGGTAAAGAATATTATAACAAACACTTTCAATCCTTAATGCAGACATATGGCATAAACCATTATAGTGTTTTTTCTACAAAGAAAGCATGCATTGTCGAACGTGTAATTAGAACTTTAACACGTTTAAATTTTCCAACTTCTTTACAATACAGTTCTAATTTCTTATTTGTCTCTACCGTACTACACTCTTTGGTTGGGTATAATTTTGTAAATTTGGAAAAAATATCTATGACTATTAATATGTGTTGATGTCCCTTCCTATTTCTCACTAAGTTGCTCAAGTAATCAATGGCAATCAAATCCAAGGGATTTTCAACACGTATACTTTGTATCACATCTTGACTTGTGTGGTTTTTATATTTCCCCAATGTACATAGATGACACAATTTGATTACGGATTTCACAATACTGATGTCTTTCACGGAGAAAAAGTTTTCCGTAAATATAAGCCAAAGCTTCCTAACACCGATGTGTCCATATCTTAAATAAAGGTCCTTCACAATCACCTCTGCTTGCACCCTATCTACTACATAAAGCTCCAGGTCCAGCACTCTTTTACACAGAAACCCCTCTATCATGCTATACCTTTTAAATCCCGGTTCCGTTTCTAACCGTTTTTTGACCCGTAGTAGCTCTTCACTCTGCTCCTGATTCCACAGCACCTCTTCATGCCCGTATATGGATCATCCTGTCTCAAAATGTTGATGGCAATCATAATGTCACAAGGCCTCTTATTTACATTTTCCTTACTTCTGCTGAACGCATCCGCTATAAAATTATTCTCCCCTTATATATATTTTACTTCAAAGTCGAATTCCTGTAACAATAAACCCCATCGATATACTCTATTGTTGGAGAATCTGGTGTTCATCAGAGCACACAACGCAGAATGATCCGTCTCAATAACAAAATGTCGACCTATGAGGTAAAATTTAAGTTTACTTATGCCAAAAACCACTGCTGCCATCTCTTTCTCACTAATGGTGTAGTTCAGCTCGTGCGGCTTCAGTGTCCTAGAAACAAACGATATGGGAACCTCCTCTCCATCCTGAATTTGATAAAGCTCTGCCGCTAAGGCATTATCCGATGCATCCGTTCTTAAAATAAACCCTATGTCAAATCTAGGATGCGTTAAAATGAGTTGCTCATGAAACTGCTCCAACAGGGTTAAGTATGCGGCTTTGCCAAATTTTACTGTGAATCCTGAAATTGAATCGTGCCTCTTCGAATTGGTATCAAATTTATGCCGTGGATCTCGGGTAAGCAATTGCGATACAAAAATATATTCGAAAATTTTATAAAATTTCCATATTCGACAATAAACAAAATTTTCACAAATTACCTAATCAAAAAAAAATTATCCTTACCCGTTTTCCTTTTTCCTCGGTTGAACGGCTTTTTTCAACTGCTTCCGGCTAGCTCATTCGGATCTCCTCTTGGGTATCTAAATTCACTGGCATATTCTCAATCATACACACACTCTAGCAATAAAACCTCAAATACAACCAACATACAAGCTTTTATTTATAACTATTTACAAATGAAATGCAATAATGTCCATATTCCATTTAACACGTTACACTTCAGAAAAACCTTATTTCATAATGTGCAGTATTTTATTTTTAAATCATTAAATACAGAAATTGTACACGGAGTAAATGAGCCTTGAATAATACCTTCGCTAAAATTCCTTCTTTATAATTTATTTATTCATTTTACTCTAAATAAACTCTGAGGTAGGATGAGCTCAGAATACCCAGTAATTATGCATTTGCATACTTTTAAAACAAATAACAAAACAAAGCCATGTACTCTTTACAAAAAATTTTATGTTCTGATGGAACGTTTTAAAAGCTTTATAGAAACCTTCAACTTTTCAGTTATATACCATAATAAAGTTTTACACGTATTACGTTCAATACGTAATTATACACACTACCTTGAAATTTCACTCTAGCATTCTCCCAATATTCACAGTTTAAAAGTCACAATTTAAATCGTTACCTGGAAATTTATAGTAGATCTCTGCTTTAAGGATGTTGCCGTCTATTTCTTCTGTCCGTTCTGCAGGTCGTTTCTAGCGGTTACTAGAAAAACTCCATCTCAATTGAACTGCAAACGCGGCCTCCCTGGTGTAACCAATTCCATATTCCATTTAAAATTATTTCTTCTTTAATTTAAATGCTTCAAACCACGTTACTTAAAGGGCGACACGAGTTGATTATAATTGAAGATAATATCTCTATTAAAAATAATTTCGGCACACTTAACCGCGTATTTAATTACGAGACTATCACCTTGTAATTAATTTAATTGATTTTGTAATACTTACAACTCGTGATACTGCGATACGTACTTTTGAGCGGTCGAAAACTTAAGGGCCCCTACTACGTTCTCTAAAATCATTTATACACTTAGGAGACCACCTCCTGGCCGCCTTTCATCCGAAATCCCCTATCTACAACAACACGTTCTTAAAAATTTTTGCACTCAACTCCATTTTCACTCCACGAATTTTAATACATCGTTATAAAATTTCCCGAATAATACGCTACACTAAGCTCTTGTTCGTTTCAAACTAGACTAAACATTTCAACCAATCATAGACCTTGTGACGCTTCACAAATCCCTCCTATCCTGTTGTTGTTTCATGCTTATGCGTTTTATTCATCTCTTTCTAATCTGGTCTGAGTGGTACAAATCGATATTCTTGACTATCGACTATCTAAACACCACGTGGACTAGCGACGTGACTTTTAAATAATCCTGTTTCGTATTTCGCGCTAAAACATTCAACCGTTTCCGATATACGTAGAATCTGCATGTTTATCTGCTCGAATTTATTAGAACTTGACATTTAAAGTTTGCAGGTGTTCGCTCCTAATGAACGTTTTAAATACAATTCTCCGAGCTTCGTTTCATGGTATTTTAACCCTCCTTTTAGCCGTTTGTTACCAACGCGTTTCACCTTGGATAAATACAGGTTTTTATGCTTATTATATATCAATAATTGTTCAATTAACTCTAATTAAATTAATAATGAATGGCATTGACTTCCATTTCGAATGGACCTGCACCTTGCCGATGTTCTAAATTACTAGAACAGGTGAAATGGCTTGCGTGTTCTAATGAGCTAAAGAGCCAAACTACAGGTCCAACCAAAGTAGTAGAGTCGTTAGTGAGGAACCAGACTAAGACAGGTCCCCGAAAGAGGGCAACGGCTCTTTCGGTACTTAGATTGGCAGAGACCATAGGGGTCGGTATGGCAGTCTAAGACACACTACCGCGATGTGAAAGGCAACGGGAAACCACCACATTATCTCCCAAGTACACAGCGTACTTAAATTGTAATAAACATGATGGCATTCTCTGGGGTAAAAGATTCCGGAAGTAAAATAGTCCCCCATTCGGATCTCCGGGAGGGAACTACTTCGGAGGATGCGACTAGAAAGGTAAAACTAAGAGTCGGGAACATTCTGCGAGTCGGAGCGTGGAATGTTAGAAGTATGAAGCAAGTAGGTAAGCTAGATATCCTAAAAATCGAAATGAATAGGTTATCACTAGACATAGTAGGTATCAAAGTTCGGTGGCTAGAGGCGGGAGATTTTTGGAGTGGAGACTTCAGGGTAATTCATACAGGAGCAGAGGAAGGAAATTTGGGTGTGGGGATAGTTATGCGGAAAAAGATAGGATACTGTGTAGAAAATTACTTACAAGAGAACTAAAGAGTACTCATGGTTAGATTAGAATCTAAACCGGTAAACACAGTAATAATACAAGTATACATGCCCACCTCTAGCTACAGTGACGAAGAGGTAGAAGCCATCTACAAAGATATCGAAGACATATTAAGATACGTAAAAGGACATGAAAATTTAATAATTACGGGGGATTTTAATGCCGTGGTAGGTGAGGGTAGGGAAGGAGCGGTAGTAGGTTTATTTGGTTTAGGCACGAGAAACGACAGGGGAAATAGGCTGGTAGAATTTTGCGACAAGAACAATTTAATCATCACAAACACATTATTTCAACATCACGCTAGAAGGCGATATACGTGGAAGATGCCAGAAGATATAGGAAGATATCAAATAGATTACATTCTTGTTAGACAACGGTTTAGGAATCAAGTAAAAGACTGTAGAAGCTACCCAGAAGCAGATGTAGATACTGACCACAACATCGTAATTATGAAGGCCGCACTTAAATTTAAAAATCTAAAAAAAAAGGAACGGAAAAAGGCACTTGTACTTAGAGAAACTAAAAGATAAATGTATTCAAGAAAGATTCGAAAAAAAGTCAAATGAATTGCTGAATGATATCGGGAAAATATCTGATACTAAGGAAGTAGAAACAGAATGGAATAACATTAAATCCAGCCTAGACATGGCATCCAGAGATATTCTGGGGTATACACAAAAAGAAAATAAGAAACTATGGATAACAAAGGATATCCTGAATTTAATAGAAGAAAGACGAAAAAACAAAAATAAATCAGACGAAACAGGAAAACAGAGATACAAAACCATAAAATGGGAAATTATTCGAAAATGCAGGAAAGCTAAAGAACAATGGATTGATGAAAAGTGCAAAGAGGTACAAACAAAGATGGAAATAGGAAAGACAGACGAAGCATACAAATTAATTAGAATGAATTTTAGGGATAGAAAACCGTATAGCAAAAATATAAGGGACGCACAAGGAAACGTCATCATAGAAAACGTAGAGAAAGTGGGTAGATGGCAAGAATATATAGGGAATTTATATGCAGGAGAGGAACTAACTGCATTAGAACAGGAATCAGACATTGAAAATGATGACTTGGGATATCCTATACTTAGAGACGAGTTTGAATTAGCATTAAAGAGTCTGAAAAATGGTAAGGCTGCGGGTACAGATAAGGTGCAAGCAGAAACTCTAAAAGCAGCTGGACAAGCAGTAACAGAACGTCTCGTCCAACTTGTAAGCTATATGTATGAGACAGGCAAGATACCCAAAGATTTCAAACGTAGCATCATAGTAACTATACCAAAAAAGAAAGGCGCGGATAGATGTGAAAATTTTTGAACAATAAGTTTGACAGCACACGTGTCAAAAATATTAACTAGAATTGTGCAAAGACGAATGGAAAAACGGGCGGAAGAAATACTAGGAGAAGACCAATTTGGGTTTAGGCGAAACAGGGGAACACGGGAGGCTATTTTAGCTCTGAAAGTGATAATGGAGAAAACAATAGAAAAAGGGGAAAGCGTGTATATAGGGTTTGTAGATCTAGAAAAAGCATTCGACAATGTAAAATGGAAAAAAATGTTTCAAATACTCAAAATGATTGGAATGAGTTATAGGGATAGACGAATAGTACATAGCTTATACAAAGAGCAAACAGCAGTAATAGAATTAGAGCACGAACGTAGAGAAGTAAACATTAGGAAAGGAGTGAGACAGGATGTGCTCTATCCCATTGATTTTAACTTGTACATAGAAGAGGCAATGAATACTGTCAAATGCAGGTAGACATTTGGAATTACTATGCAGGGACAAAAAATTGATATGCTTAGATTTGCAGATGATATAGCGGTATTAGCGTCTAGCAAGGAAGAGTTAGAATCAGCTCTTAATAAAATGGAAACGGTTCTAACAGAGAGATACGGTATGAAAATTAACAAAACTAAAACTAAAGTTTTAGTATGCAAAGGTGGGGAAAATAAATCAAAAACAAGAATACAAGTATCTAACACGAACTTACAAGAGGTTAAGGATTTCTGCTACCTAGAAAGCCAAATAACGCAAGATGGGAAAAGCACAAAAGATATAAAACAAAGATTAGCACAAGGTCGTGCTACATTTAACAGGAAAAAGCAACTACTGTGCTCAAAGACCACAAACATAGAAACAAGGAAAAGATTGCATAAAACATATGTGTGGAGCACAGCACTGTACGGCTGTGAAGCCTGGACAGTAGGAGAAGCGGACAAGAAAAAGGTAGAAGCCTTTGAAATGTGGTGCTACAGATTAAGATATCATGGACAGACAAAGTTAAGAACGAAGAGGTACTAAAATGGTAGGGAAGAAAGAAATATGTGGAAAATGGTAAAAAATAGGAGAGATAGGATGATAGGCCACATACTACGGCATGAGGGAATAGTGCGGAATATATTAGAAACAGAGATAGGAAAAAAGAGAAGAAGAGGCAGACCTAGGTTAGACTACTGCACACTGATAGTAAAAGATGTAGGCTGTAGGGGTTTCAGGGAGATGTGTAGGCTAGCCCAGAATAGAAATCAATGGAGGTACGCATCCAACCAATCCCAAGATGGATAAACTAATGACGAAAAGATAACTGTGCTTAAACATGATGATTATTATAAGTAACTACAAGAATTGGTTGGGCATTATTCTCGAATAATGTTAAGTGTGTGAAAGGATTTACTGGAAAACCATTATTTCGGCAAATGTCTAAGTGTTGGGGGATCTTGGTAGCCACAGGTTGCTTAAGCTCCTTCACTGAATCTCGGTAAAATAGGGCATAAAATTAGAAAACAATAGAAAGGGAACGAGCTGAATACACATGCTGTGTAAGAATTTCAGGGAACTATGTAGGCTAGCTCAGAATATAAATAAGTGCAGGCATGTGTCCAACCAGTTTTTAGACGGAAAACCTAATGTCGAAAAAATAAGCGCAGATAAATCTGATGATTAATATAAACAACTAGTTGTTGGTTGCGAAATGTCTCCAACTAATGTTGGCTGTGCGAAAAGATAAATTGGAAAATATAGTAAATCGTTAAATGGTTAAGTGTTGGGGGAACTTGGCAGCCACAGGTTACTTACCTCCCTTCACAACCACTAAGGGTCGGAGAAATAGGGCGTATAACTGTAAAACGATAGAAGGTGATCGAACTGCATCTAACAAGAAAGAACAGCGCCCATGAGGAAAGGCAACAAACATAAAACAAGAAAAAAATTGTTGAAAGCATATGTGTGGAGCAAACCACAGTATGCCTATGAAATACGGGCAGTCTGAAACGCAGACAGAAAAACGGTAGCAGCCTTTTGAAATGCTGTGCTTCAGATGTATGAGGACGATAGCATGAACACACAAAGATAATAACAAATAAGTTATAGAAATAGTAGGTGAACAAGGATATCTGGGGAAAAGGAGAAATAGAGGGGCGGAATACGTTCTAAGGCAGTTTGGGAAATAGTATGGGATATATTACAAGCAGAGATAGGAAAAAAGAGGTAGATGTAGACCTAGATGAGATAGTTATAGATACAAACTGTGCAAATTTCAGGGAAAAATCTGTAGGTTTGTTCAGAATAGGAAACAATGATGGTACGCGTCTAACCAGTTCTAGGACTGAAGACCTAATGATGATGGCATTGACTTCTACCATTTAATTTTTAGCAAAGGTATTAAATATTAATTATTATTTGTACCATTTGATTAATACCCGTTACTTAAAAATTGAATTAATTAATATAAATTTCGCACGTATTTTCTGTTTCTTCCTTTATACAGGGTGTTTTGAAATTGCTGCATTTATTTTTATTTTTAACAATATAAAAACCACTATAATATATATATATATATATATATATATATATATATATGTATTTTATAGATTACAATAAAGAAAAATACATTGTGTGTTTCATTTCACATTACTCCCGATTTAATAACTACGTAATCTCAGTTTACAGAACGGTGTAAAACAATTTTTTTACTTTTAATCTGAGTGCATATTTCGAATAGATGCTCTCATTTTTTTTGCGATTAAAGTTAGAAATGCATTTCAAATAGATGCGTTTATATTTTTTGCAATTGAAATTAGAAATGCATGTGATATAAAATTGCAGAGTTGCCTTCAGTACGTAACTATGGAAATGCAAATGCTGAAGAAGCATTAGACTAGACTATCGTTGACAAGAAAAAAAGCTGTCTGACATGGGTTGAATTTTCTGCTGTTCTTGTTGTTTAATATCTTTATATATACTCAAGATATGTGTGTGATAATCGCTCAATCTTTATTGTCAAGTTGTAGTTGTGTTCTATAGTACAAATCAAAAATGAAAACTTTTTTTAAAATTGCCCTTGTCAGGAAAGAATAATGATAGTGGTTAGGTTAAAATTATTGAGTAGTTTATAGTCAATCCAAATGAAGTGCTGGAAAAAATTGTTTACTCCGTGAGCAGATTCACCAATTGCAACGTTAGCATATATTTCAATAGTTTTATTTCTAGTTTTTTGAAGTTTGAGCATTTCATAAATTTCCTCGTTTATATATTTCTTGCAGATAAACTGTGTTCGCAATTTAATAACTACGACTGTTATTCTTCAAAAGCGAGAATGAGAAAATTGATGCAGTCAGTCTGTCTATCTGTCTATCTGTCTGTCTGTCTTTGGCAAATTTTTCGAGATATCTGTACAATTTGTTAAATGTTGTAAAACCAGTAAAGAGCTATTGCGTTGATCAATAATAATTGCTTTCAGGGTTGAGAGTCCCATTCGTGCTGTCTGAGTTTAAATGTTTTTTTCTGCAGACATCAGCATTAAAGATTTTTTACTGACTACAATAATAATACAGACACAATCTTTTCTATTGTTTTTTTATTATTATCAAAGCATTCTTTTAATAACAAAGTATTTTGTTTTGCACATTTCAGACCATTATTGCCGTGCCTATAACATTTTGCAATAGATAGGTTTCTATCCATTTCTTCTGTTCGAGACCCTTCACACATACTTCTTCACCGGGTCGGATAATTTGCTTCGGCTAACATTGTAAAATTATATTAAAATAAATAATACAGACATAATCTTTCTATTGTTTTTTATTATTATCAAGTCATTCTTTTAATAAAAAGGTATTTTGTTTTGCGCATTGCAGATTATTATTGCTGTGTCTACAATGGTTTCAATCAATTTCTTCTTTTCTAGATCCTTCACAAATATTTCTTCACCGGGTCGGATAATTTGCTTCAAATAAAGCGCTATTATGATAACACCATTCCAGCCGTTGAAGATTCATCCCAAGAAAGACCATGAATATTCCTTGTTACCCAGTCGTTATGTTTTATATGATCTTGGCTCAAACAACTAAACTGCATTGGTAGTTTAAAAATTTGATGCCAAACAACACCTTCCAACAAGTCCAAAACCGCAATTTCTTGGCACACAAACTCGTTTTTCTTGTATTTAAATCCCTGAATATCAATTATATACATGTTTGTATGAAAATATATGCAGTAAACTTCGACTAATTAAATTAATATGAGGAGCAATCTCCTTATATAGCAGATTACCACCATCTGCGTACTTTGCCAACCCACTTTTCAACCTATCACAAGAATGAACACATTTTGAATTGAAACCGGCCCATGTGTATTTGCAGCCTCTAAACATAAATAAAAACATAAATCAGAATCCACTTTAATTAAACACAATTGACTTGAATGCGATATTTTGCATCTGTCATACTTTATAACTTCTCGCTAGAAAACCAAATTCAAAACATCTACACACATTTTTCTCTGCACTTACATTTTTCAACATACGTGTGTTTTGAAGTATGTTTCATTGAAAGTAATATAAAGCCGATCTTAATTCAAAACGTGCCCACAAGTATTTTACATTGAAAGTATATAAGAATTCATGTTTTCACAACTATTTTACATTGAAATTATATAAGGCCAATCCTAATTCAAAACGGTGCACGTGTATTTTACATATGGAAAATACGTCTGAACACGTTTTGAATTAGGACCGGCCCTACCCCACTACTAGTATATAATATTTGAAACAAAATGTAGAACAAACAGAGATGTAGAGCCGCTGCCTCGCAGAGTTGTAATCGCATCAACACGTAATCTCCCCCGGTTACATTATTGCTGTTGCACCGCGTCAGAGTCGCAAACTCGTGGAGCCTTATAGGATTAAAGACGCAGAATCAAAGAGTAGCAGAGTAAAGGAGTCTCCGAGTTACAGAGTTAAAACATGTAATAGTCGCATTCCCGCGGTGTCGCATAAGCTTACGATAGCGTAGTTGCACAAGGGCATAACCTCGTTCTCGTCCATTCGCGTGATCGCACACTTGTGGGCCCATGCACACACGCACACCTTCCCACTCGCATTACTTCGCGCTCGAGAAACCTTATACACACGCAACTTCGCGCTTGCGAAACTTCATACGCACGCATTTGAACCATCACACTGGCACAGCTGTGCATTTACTCAGTCAAATCCGCACTATACAGTCACATCCGTATATACACAAATCGCCGCAAACTGGCACAAACGCACTTTGTGTGCTGTACAGTTCCAGAGCTGCAAAGATGTACAGCCGCTAAGTCGCAGCGTAGAGAAGTGGCGGTGTCGCAATGTTCAAAAGTGATGCAGCTGCAAACTCACAGAATCCAAGAGTTGCAGAATCGCAGAATAGTGAAGTCGCAAAGTCGAAGAGACGCGGAGTCACAGAGCCGCTGGGTCGCATAATGCGGAATCTCAGAACATATAAAATCCGAAACTAAATAAAAAATATAAAGCCTGAAACTAAAACGTAAACAAAAAATGTAAATGTGTTGTATAAAATTTAGGCAATGAAACCTAAAATTCAAAATATAAAACATGGTGTAATGTAAAATACCTCAAAAATACATAAAATCAAATAAAAAATTTGAAACACGATCAAAGGTCTAAGACAAAATACGTAAATTTAAAACACAAAATATAAACAGCAATCAACGAAGAATAGGATACAAAACTTACAAAAAGGACTCCAACAAAAAGATTTACAACGGTCAAATAACACGAAACAATAATGACGTACAAATCATAAAATTGCGAAGGAATACACACCTGACGAAAAATGCTATTACTTCTACTATATGACAGAAAATTTATATTCAAAATTCTTGCAAATTTACACATCTTATTCACTAATTTAGGACTACAAATAATTAGATGTTCTACTAAATTAATTACTTTGACGGACGAAGAAGAAATAGAAATTGCCATTAGGAACTAGCACGAAGGAAAATCGAACCACTGAGGAATGAAGGCGACTTTGAAACAACTACAATGAAGATTCTATTTTCAAGATATGCCAGAACGAATTACAGACTACATAAACAGATGTGAACTATGTGACAAAATCAAATATGACCGATGACCACCGAAAATTCTATTAATGATCACTCAAACGCCAGACAAGCCAAATATATATATATATATATATATATATATATATATATTATAGTGGTTTTTATATTATTAAAAATAAAAATAAACGAAGCAATTTCAAAACACCCTGTATAAAGGAACAAACAGAAATTACGTGCGAAATTTATATTAATTAATTCAATTTTAAGTAACGGATATTAATCAAATTGTACGAATAATAATTAAAATTTAATAGCTTTGCAAAGAATTAAATGGTAAGAAGTCAATGCCATTCATTTATTAATTTCATTGGATTTAATTGAACGAGTATTGAGGTATAATATGCAGAAAAGTATTTAAAAACCCGGTAATACTAAACATGAGACACGTTGCAAACATATCAAGAGGGTTAAAATACGTGGAATAACCAGCTCGTAGAAATGTTATTTAAAATGATACGATTGAACACCTGCAGAATTTAAATGTCAAATTCTAATAAATTTGTGTAGCTAACAAACAAAGATTCTAGGTATATTGTAAAACCGTCGCAAACGTTCTCTGAATATCCTAATGAGGGGTTAGTAAAATCACGTAGCGAGTCCACATGGTGTGAATAGGAAGGAAACAGAAATATCGATTTTGTACCACTCAGACTAGGTTAGAAAGGGACGGAGAAAACGCGTAAGCCAGAGACCACAATAGGATAGGAGGGATTTGTAAAACGTCACTAGGTCTACGATTGGTCGAAATGTTTAGTCTGGTTTGAAACGAACACAAGGTTAGGGTAGCGTATTTTTCTTAAAAATTATGATAATGACGTGCGGAATTTCGCGGGATTTAATTTTGGTGGAGTGCAAAATTACAAGAATGAATAGTGTTAACAGGGGATTTCGCGTTAAGCAGGTATGGAGAAGTTACATTCGAAGTGTATAAATGTTTTTGGAGAGCGTGGTGAGAGCCCTTAAGTTTTCGATCGCTCCAAACGACGTATCTAAGTATCACGAGTTGTAAGTATTGGCAAAGCATTTTAATTGTATTGCTTAAGTGGTAGCCTCTAAATAAATTAGAACGCGGTTAGTGTGCCGTTATTATTATTATTTTAAAAAGAGCTATCACCTATAATTTAATCAACTCGTAGCAGGACATTAAGTAACGTAGTTTGAAGCAACTAATTTAACGAAGCCGTAATTGAAATGAAATTTGGAATGTAATTACACCGAGAAGGAGGCTTTGGCGGATTATCTTAAATGGAAGTCGTCTAGTAATAGCGAGACAACGACCTGCAGACCAAAGAGAAAATTTACATGGCATCATCTACAGAGCAGAATTTCCAGGTAACGATTTAAACTTGTAATTTCTATAAACTGTAAATATTGGGGGTGGCGTATGAGAGTGTTTTCAAGGTAGTGTGAATTATTTAAGTATTGAACAGAATCTATGTAAATAACTTGAGTACGGAATTTCAACTTGAAATTGAAGGTGCCTAGAAAGCTTTTAAACGTTTCTTCAGAACGTGAAATTTTGTAAAAAGTACATGGCTTTTTTTTGTATTTTTAGAGTGTGCACAATAGAGGGGCATACATTATGCAGAATTAGTTGGGTATTATGAGCTCACCATACCACACAGTGTACTTAGATTATTAAAATAAATAAATAAATTATAAAGAAGGAATTTTAGAGAAGGTATTATTCAAGGTCCATTTACTCGGCGTACATTTTATGTGTTTGATGATATTAAAATTAAATAAAGGACACTACTAAATAAGAATTACTGAAGTGTAACGTGAACAATAAAAATATGGACAATAATGAATTGCATTTGTAAATAGGAATAAATAAAAGATTGTATGTTTGTTGTATTTTGTGGTTTTATTGGGAAAATGCGTGAATGAAAGAATATGAGAGTGAATAGATATCCAAAAAGAGGTCCAAATGAGCTAGCCGGAAGCAGTTGAAGAAGGCCATTCAACCGAGGAAGAGAGGAAAACGGGTAAGAATTTTTTTTTGTATAATTTAATTTTTGGAAAAATTTTCTATTTTCGATTTTGAAGATTTTATAAATTTTCAAAAATATTTTTGTTGGTGCGGATTTTACCCTTGATCCATGGCATAAATTTGACGCCGAATTCGTGAGGCTCGATTCAAATAAAGGATACACAGTAATATATATATATATATATATATATATATATATATATTGCTACGATGTCCATTGCTGGGCGTCACTTAATAATACAAAAAGCCCCACTTTCTGCGCGTCTAAATTGCTACAACCTTCCTCTCAAAAAGATATTACGACCTGGGTGCAATTTAAATGCTACGAGTTTCTGACTGCAAGTTCCACTCACTATTAAATATCTCTGCTTATGAAGTTTTCCATGGCTGCTCAGCTGCTTTCTGTAAATAAAGCTAACTACTTTAAAAAAAATGTTGCTCCGGTAAATCGCCTATTTTTATTAACATATCAGGAACAATGTACACGCCAAAATCAAAATTAAACTTTTCTTTCACACATTATTTACATATTCTATACATCCTCCACCCCCTTACAAATATTCCCTTAACAATACATTTCAACGCACCCGCAACTTTTCAACGAGTAATGGATAACATACTACGAGGGATACACAACGAAAAATGCCTTGTGTACCTAGACGATATAATAGTGTATTCAACATCATTAGTGGAACACATAGAAAGATTAAGAGAAGTGTTCGAAAGATTAAGAACCGCAAAATTTAAAGTACAACTAGACAAAAGCGAATTTCTACAGAAAGAAGTAACCTTTTTAGGACACGTAATAACACCCCAAGGAGTGATGCCAAATCCCGACAAAACAAACGCTGTATTAAATTACCCTATACCCAAAACGAATAAAGAGATTAAAGGATTTTTAGGCCTTAGCGGATATTACCGAAAATTTATAAAAGGTTATGCTCAAATAACTAAGCCCCTAACCAATTGTTTAAAAAAGGGAAACAAAATTGTACATACCCCAGAATTTATAAAAGCAGTAGACAAAATCAAAAGTATTTTAACAAATCACCCCGTATTAGAATACCCAGACTTTTCAAAACCATTCATTTTCACAACGAACGCATCAAATGTAGCCTTAGGCGCAGTATTAAGCCAAGGAACAGTAGGTAACGACAAACCTATCAGTTACGCATCAAGAACCCTCAATGAAACAGAGCAACGATACAGTACGATAGAGAAGGAATTGTTAGCCATAATTTGGGCAACAAAGTATTTTAGACCGTACCTATACGGACGGAAATTCTATATATATACCGATCATAGACCATTAGTTTGGCTATGCAAACTCAAAGAACCTAACTCGAAATTACAAAGATGGAGAATCAGACTAGAAGAATATGATTATGAGATCATATACAAAAAGGGAATTTACAACAATAATGCAGACGCCTTAAGCAGAATCCAACTTAACGCACTTAAGACAGAATCATTAGCAGGAAACGTAGACGAAACCGAAGTCAGAGAAGACCCAGAAGAAATGGAAACTATACATTCAACACAAAATGACGAACCGGAAACCACAATAAAAATTTTAAACGAAGCCATTGACATGAAACCCAATCAATTTATAATCACAGAAGTTTTAAACAACCCCAACCCTGTAAAATACGCGAAAGTGGACAATAAGAAAATTAACAAAATTCAAATAACTAAAGACGACAATGAATCACAGATAATTAAAATATTAAAGGAATACAGCCCAGAGAAAAAACGATTTTACTTTTATTTTAACACGGAAAACTTATACAAACGATTTTCAGAAATATATGTTAAACTATTTAACAATTGTGGCCCCGAACTTATAAGATGCACAAGAAAATTAATAACATTAGACGACCGTGACGAAATAAATGACGTAATAAGAAACCAACACGAAGGAAAGACCAACCATCGAGGAATAAACGAGACCCTAAAACAAATTATGAGACGCTACTATTTCAAGGACATGAAAGAATTAACGACAGACTTTATCAATCAATGCGAATTATGTGATAAAGCCAAATATGACAGAAAACCCCCAAAGATACCCTTAATGTTAACTAAAACACCAGACAAACCTTTCCAGAAATTACATGCAGATACTCTAGTAGTAGAAGCACAAAGTTACTTAACAATCGTGGACGCATTTACGAAAATAGGACAAGCAATACCAATCACTTCTAAAAATAGTATAGACGTAATCCAAGAATTTCTACACTATTTTACATTTTACGGAACACCCGAAACAATAACATTAGATAACGGAAGCGAATTTAAAAACGAAACAATTCAAAACACTTTAGAATTACACAAAATAAAAATTCACTTTATAACGGAAAACCACCCTGAATCAAACGGACTAATTGAGAGACTACATTCAACCCTATTAAAACAGATCAGACTATTAAGATTAAACTACGAGAAAGAACACATAACCAATTTAATGTCATACGCATTAATCGCGTATAATAACACGATTCATTCAACTACAAATTTTACACCCTTAGAACTAACCTTAGGACATTCAGATTCACGCAACCCCTACGATATACATTATAACAAAGAAATCTACCAGCAATACGCTAAAGACCACAAGGAGAAACTAAAAATAACCTATGACAAAGTAAAGGACAAATTAGATAACGATAAAGAGCGAATTACCGCGACCCGTAATAAAAACTCAGATATAAACAAATTTTCCATAGGACAAACCGTATTCGAGAAAAATTACCAAAGTAAACGACACAAAACGGCACCGAGAAATTTAGGACCCTTTAAAATCAAACGAATATCAGACAAAAACGTAGCCGCGATAGACGACGGCAAGATAACAAAATATGTGCACCTCAAAAATTTAAGACACCCTGTACTTTCAGATGGACAATCGTCACCCTTACCGTCAACCTCCACCCAGGTAGAACGGACACAGAAATTATAATTGAAGACATAAAAAACAACCCCGGTATACTACCAATTAAATTAGGCAGTATGCAAAACACTATAGATTATTGGACCTTTGCACAAAAATTCGATTTAACCGAGCTAAAACAAGAATTTCAAATAATCAAAAATAATTATTTTCGACTAAAACAATCAATGGACACAACAAAATTCGGAAAAGAATACGCAATAGAAATGATGAACTACGACAGTATAACAGAAAGCATTTTGAAAAATATCGAAGACAAATTTAATCGACTAATACCTACAGAACAAATGACGAGAAGAAAACGAGGACTAATCAACGGATTAGGAAACGTAATTAAAGCAATTACCGGAAATTTAGATAAGCAAGACGCAGAACGCTATGATAACGCGATACAACAATTAATAGAAAATCAAAACGACATTAAAACTATAATCAGTAATCAAATATCGTTAACACAATCAACGATCATCAAATTTAATGAAACCCTTAGAAAATTAGTTAGAAATCAAGATAGTATAGCCAATCGAATAGAAACCTTAGAAAATAACATGCGAACTACTATGTTAGGCATGCGAGATTTAATCAGATTCAATACGATATATAACCAAATAATATCAACCCTAACTTTAATTCAACAAATCCTAGCAACATTAGAAAACGCAGTAACCTTTGCAAAATTAAATACCCAACATTTAAGTATAATAGAACCAATAGATTTATTAAAAGAATTATTGAGAATAAAATCTTTTATAACTAACAGTAAATTACCTTTCGAAGTATTAGAATCAAACATTTTAATATTTGAAAAAATAGCCATAGTTAAAGGCTATGTAAAAACAACGATATAACATTTTAATAGAAATACCAATAGTAGAGATTAACAGTTACAATTATTATCACTTATTTGCTTTTCCAATGAAAATGACTAGCACATACCAAGTTATTATTCCAAAAACCAAATTCCTATCCTTAAATGAACAAAGATATGGTTATACCAACGACAAATGTAATGAAGTCACACCCAATCAATACTTATGCCAATCATTAACAACCACAACAATTCAAGAAGACAGCCCTTGCGAAGTACAACTACTAAAATTTACCAACCACTATGAAAATTGTGAAGCCAAACCTGTATTAATCAACAACATGAAAATTCAGAAAGTAACGGAAAATAAATGGATAGCCATTTTTCCCACCGAAGTAATCGCAACAATATATTACAATCAAGACGAAAGTAATTTAGCATTAACCGGAAGTAAATTAATCACCCTTAAGGAAAATTGTTATTTAAAATTAAAAAATGAAATAATTAGAGTTTACCAAGATCCAGTACAAAGCAAGAAATTAGCAAATCTACCCGATCTGCAAATCAAGATTACCCAAGAAGAAGATGAAGCAACCCTTCAAAAACTAATGCAATTGGAACACCTGGAATTAGACAACTTAAACCACGCCATAAAACTCATGGAAGATTATAAAGAAAAACTGAACGAGATCAAGACGCCCAAAGTGCACTATGATAACATTAGTGTATGGACAATTATATTGATTTTATTAACTATTTTATTGATCATTTATGTAACGTACAAAATATGTATTAGATTTAAGAATAATAAAAAAAACAGTTTTAGATTTAAGAAACCCAAACAAACAAATGTACCCCTAGAAAATATGAATTTTAAATGAGATTAAACGAAAATAAATTTAATTAAAAATCAAGAAAAAGGTAAAAACCCTTAATTTTTAATGTACGTTGGGAGGAGTTATAGGAACCCTCATCTATTATATATATATAATACTAATATTCGTATTAGGAAATATTAGGAAACATTAAGAAATGTTAAGACAGTGCAACAATGTCGTTGCAACATTTTATTACATATTATTATGATGATTTCAGTTCCCACGAGTGGAAACGCTACAAAGTAGCACAAGGATAAGTGATACTGCAAATGTCAGGTCACAGACGGTCAACGGATGTCACGTACCGTGATTACGCAGAATAAGCCTGCAACATTGTAAATTATGAATAGCTCTTAAGATAGCAACTAAGTATTGTAAAGTGTAAGCGGACATTACGTCCGCAGGTTCCCACAGTATTGTGAGGGGGAGAAAGTTATATAAGGACCAGGAGCTCCACTCCTAGTCAGTTCATCAGACGTTCAGCTTTAACCTTGCAGTTCACTGATAACTCACTGTACAAATTAATTAATGTAATTCGACTTAGAATAAATTAGTTTAAATTGTTATTGTTCACATCTGTACAATCAAATAAATTTGTTAAGGACCAAAGAAGTCTTTTTAAAAAAGGACCGCTCGAAGCCACGAACCTTAACTTAGATAGTTCTTAAAAGTCGGTAATACAGTTACCAAAGTTCATAAGACACATCGCGCAAGCGCACTGGATAAAAAGCAATGCAACGCCCTGGCGGCCGGAAGCGTCAACCTTATGACAGGTTCGCGTGGCCAACTACCATGACGTCACCCATTGACAAATTTACATTGCGTAATAGTCGAAAATATAAAAAGTTAAATAAACAGGTAACACTATTTACTCACCCCGGAAATCCGAACCAAAGTTGGCCTCTATCAGGGTTCCTCAGGGCTCCATGTCGGAGGGATTAAAGATGGCGGTTCCTCCGGAGCGGCTAGCGGAGCATGTACCTCAGGGCCGTGGAGTTCACGAAGCCGAAGGTTGCTGTAAATTTACCTACCTATGTAGGGAATAGACAGGAACATGGTAAGGGAGCGACAACAAAGACAAGCAAACAAGGAAATCTACATAGATACGATAACGATACGTTACCCAAAGAAACGTCCACTTAACTCCACGAACAAAGGCAAAAAGCCACGATTCAGAGCGTCACTAAAACTCGTCCCCACTCTTTGTCTAGTATTGGTCTACCCCTCTAGCATTGCACGATTTGCGCAAACTCACTATTATGACGTATCGGAAGCACCGCCTAGTCTATTTAAAATTCCCGCGCACCGCGTATTTGAAATTATGGCGCGAAACTTCCGTGTATTAAAAACTAAACTACTAACAATGTTTAAGTGACCCTTGGCACGTAACAATATAAGCTACGTACAATCCGTCTATCCCTAAAGTTCATTTCAATCTATTTGAGTTTTTCAAACATTTTTTCCATTCTTCAGATCTATAGACCTATATACACGCTTATTCCTCTTTCTATTGTCTTCTCCATCATCACCCTCAGAGTTAAAATGGTCTCCCGTGTTCCTTTGTTTCGTCTAAACCCAAACTGACCTTTTCTTAGTATTTCTACAGTCGGTTTTTCCGTTTTTATACAATTCTAGTTAATATTTTTGACACGTGTGCTGTTAGACTTATTGTTCGAAAATCTTCACATCTGTCCGCGCCTCTCCTTTGTGATATAGTTACTATAATGTTACGTTTGAAATCTTTGGGTATCTCGCCTGTCTCATACATATAGCTTACAAGTCGGAAAAGACGTTCTGTTACTGTTTAACTAGCGACTTTTAGAGTTTGTGCTTGAATGTTATTTGTACCCGGCGTTTTGCCATTTTTCAGACCCTTTAATGCTAATTCAAACTCATCTCTAAGTATAGGATATCCCAAGTCATCATTTTCAATGTCCGATTCCTGTTCTAATGAAGTTAGTTCCTTTCCTGCATATAAATTCCCTATATATTCTTGCCATCTACCCACTTTCTCTGCATTTTCTATAATGACGTTTCTTCTCGTGTCTCATACTTTTGCTATACGGTTTTATATCCCTAAAATTCATTCTAATTAGTTTGTATGCTTAGCCTGTCTTTCCTATTTCCATTTTAATTTGTACCTATTTGCACTCTTTATCAATTCATTGTTCTATAGCTTTCCTGCATTTGCGAATAATTTCCCATTTTATGGCTTTGTAGCTCTGTTTTCCCATTTCGTCTGATCTATTTTTGTACTTTCGCCTTTTTTTCTATTAAATTCAGGATACCTTTTGTAATCCGTGGTTTCTTATTTTCTTTTTATGTAAACCTCAGAATATCTCTGGCCGCCATGTCTAAGCTGGATTGAATGTTATTCCATTCTGTTTTTACTTCTTTAGTATCAGAAATTTTCCCAATATCTTTTAGCAATTCAGTTGACTTTTTTTTAAATCTTTCGTGGATATCTTTATCTTTTAGTTTCTCAAAGACAAAATGCCTTTCCCATCCCTTTTTTTTCAAACTTTTAAATTTAAAGGCGACCTTCATAATTATGATCTTGTGGTCAGTGTCTACATCTGCTTCTTGATAGCTTCTAGAATATTTTACTTGATTCCTAAACCGTCTTCTAGCATGATGTTGAGATAATGTATTGTGATGGTTAAATTGTTTCTGCCGCAAAATTCTATCAAGTTATTTCCCCTGTCGTTTTTCGTGCCTAAGCCAAATAAATCTACTACCGCTTCTTCTCTACCCCCACCTTCTACTACAATACATTTCCTCCCACTCCAAAAATTCTCCGCTACTGGCCACCGAACTTGTTGACTCTTTAAATCCCTGGAACGTGGAAGCCATTCCACCTGTTCTAGTAATCTAGAACTTCTTCAAGATGCAGGTCCTTTCGGAATGGGTAAACATTCTATTAGAAAATCATTCTATTAAAATATGTCTATTAGAAACACCGTGTTCAATTCTTCACTGGTAGTAGAAATGAGTTGAACGGAAATCGTTTGTGATAGAAAGAGAAATATGGCAACATTGCAAATTACGAGCGTTATTCTACCGTTAAGGTACTGAATTCATTTCCTTAGCTTATGAGTTTCATGTCTTAACCGTTTTATGTTATCGATATTGCATTTGTTAAATTTATTACTTAAAATGGCAGAAATTGCAAAAAGGGTAGGGAAAATGATTGCTGCTCAAAAATAGTACCTATTGGAATTTATGAAACAGCACTCAGATTTGTTAGGTAGTAAATTTTCAGCAAATTTTACATTTGCTACTAGCAGAAATCTGTGGCAGCAAGTAGCTATTCAATTAAATCAAATGAAAGGGAGCAAGAAAATTGAAAAGCTTGGAGAAAGGTATCTTAGTATTTTTTATCGCTTATACATACTAACTATGATATAATACACTACACTTGGCAAAATCTTTGAGCAAAAGCCAAAAAGAAGAGCTCCAAAATTCGGTGTATTCAAAAAAGGACAGGCCGCGTGATAGCCACAGATATTGTTTTAACGTCCTTATTTGAAAAACTAGCATCTATAATGGGCATTTTTATTTTTTAGAAGTTAAATGTAAATATATATTTTACTAAAAAATATCGACACAGAGATAAAGTATAAAAAAAAATATTAATCAATGGATTGCTAAATATTCAGACCGATTTTAAATATGATCTTATAGCATCTGTATCTCGAGCAAGCCATGCTGCATTGAGTCATACAGTTTCTACAGCTTGTTGTGCGTTCAGTACCAGGGAATCGTGCCATTTTCTTCTACAGATTTAACAATTCAGGTAAGAAGAAAACCGCCTTTATAGCGGTTTACAAATCCTTGTCAGTGTTTTTTGAAAAACTTTCACGCCAAATATCTTCCTGGACGAGTCATAGCAACAGACATTATCACAAACACCGTATCTTCTGAGCGAACTTGATCCGATATCGAGAACTCCAACACTTCTGCAAGTAAAGTTTCATCTTTAAAGTTCCAAAAGCTTGGCTAATACGATCGTTTTCTTCGTGCAAATCAGTAGAACGTTACAACTTCGTTAGTGATTCATAAGTGTCATGATTTCTCGCTCAAAGTACAGATTTATAACAAGCACTGCGTAAATCAGCTGGTAACATAGGTCCATTTCTATATGACTAGCAAACCGTTTTTAGGCTTCTTCAATTGTGTTTTCGTCATCAAGTCTTGACAGTCGTCTTAAAACAAGTCCTCGTTATAATGTGTCTAAATGTGTTTCATTTGACTGAGGGTTCCATTCGAATCGTTGTGAAACCTTACTTAATGGTGTTGTATACTAAATTCCTAAAAAGGTAAATAGTATGTTTACTCTACCTTATAGGCGGTAGAGCCTCGATAGATTACGAGGGGTTCCTGTTTGACGTTTAAGCCCAGGGTAAAAAGGATGTTAAATGGCTTTGAGAGAAAAGGGTCCCTTTAAAGAGATCTTCCAGCCAGCTAATCTTCTTCAACTTAGGGCAGAGCTATGAGCTAGGGTTGTAGTATGGTATACGATAAACAAAGAAATTTTATTGGACGCCACCGTATCTTAATGAATGTTATAATAAGAAACTATCCGAAGATCAGATACGGAAATCTTCGAAAGAAAAAGAAATTAAGACGAGTAACATATAAAAAAAATACTTACTTTTGACTCTGCAATCTGGGATGGGAACGACGATCTCGTACTATCTGAAAATTTACCACATCTAAACATTTTCAAACTAGGGCTACATTAGAGCCTAGTCACTTTATCACCAAAAAAAAATAGATTATAAATAGATCCACTAGTCAAAATTATACTTTAAAAAAAAATTTTAAATTCAACACCAATAATATCTTTCTTCAATACAAAAATTTCATAAGCGTGATTGTTTGCTTCTATAGAACAATTACTACTGACTTCAATGAAAGAAAGCTGTACGACAACTTATTATTCTTTCTATTAATTTTAAAAAAATTTAGATATATATACATTGTTCGTACAAAGTTATCTGTACGGAGACTTTCAAAACAGTTTCTATATTACGATTTAACATTAATCTCTGAATATTCATGGGACATTTTTAATTGCATAATTTACATTAATTCTCTATAAGAAATATATGATTTTCATATTTATGTTACAGTTTAATCATGATACTTGAATAGGATCCTGTTCAGTTTACAAAAATCAAGTTAAATGTTCAAAAATTATTTTTGTGGATTATAGAACTATATTTTTTAACAAATATATTTCATGGAATCAAAGGTCAAAAAATACTTATTGTCGGCATTAAGCTGTACTTCAGGTGTACTGTCAAAATATGTTATACACTATAATTTGGCAAACAATTCTTATCGTATCACATGTTTAGTTATGCAAACATTTTAATATAACCTTGTAACTTCAAAATTATGTTATAGAAATACCTTGAAAATAATAAGGACATTTATGCATTATTCAAATATTAAATTTTGAACTAAATTTTAAGTGTATCAATTGAAATGACCATAAAACTTTCACAAAAATTTCGAGTATCAACTTTAAATAAACATATATAAAATCTTTAAAAATTATTCGTACATCGTAAATGATTGTTCCTTGAAATAAATATAGCTATAAAATAGAGGATGACTCACCGCTGATTATCTGCTTGGCGGCCGAATTTTTTTTAAACATCTACGTACTTACAGTTGTGGTTGCGCGCAGCTGACACAAGGGTATGTGGAAATTTCCACAATCTCGCCTAGCAACAATTAATACTGCATCTACAGCTCAACCAGTTTCCAAACAGTTAACAACTAAAAGAGCTTCTGTGTTCCATAATAATTATACACGAAAGTTCCATCGTTCCACAAATTGATAAATCACATGTTAATACTTGATACTTAATATTTGATATTGAATACTTATTACTTGATTAAAGCTCGCGTAATACTTGATTTTTAATATTTCTTATTACTTTAATACTTGAAACTTTAAAACTTGAAACTTAAAACTTGAAACGTAATACTTGCGTACTGTAATATTTGGTACTTGCGCTGAAAAGAAACGGGAAAAATGATTTTAAAGGTAAGTTTGAGAATTATTTACCTACCGTAGAAATGTATTTATGACTATCTTAGGTCGATGCTACAACTAAAAATGAAGCCATGGTATCCGTTGACACCACCTTACTTCTCTCTGGGATGGCATGTTTTATCAAAAAACCTGCAGGCCCACACTAACACTTGTATTCGGATTACATGCTGATATCAAAATGAAGCTTGACCACGAGGCTACGTATCTTATCCGGGCGCGCGCAGAAAAGATACATACAAATACAAATACATACAAATACAAATACATACAAATAGAAGAGTTATAGAATTTTATTTTGGCTATTTAAATATAGATGGGGCCCTATGTATGAATTCGTAATATATTGTTTCTATTGCAATTTAGTATTTATTGAATAGGTGTATGGAACAAAAGCGTATTTTTAAAAAGCAGAAAATCGTATTTGTTACAATGGTTTCTTTTCAAAAATTTTAGAATTTTCTTCACAGTCTGTATATGCCTACCTAATTTTGTCAATACTGCAGTAATAGTTCACCAAACTGTATAATTATTTTCACATTCCTAAGCTAGTAAAAGTCTTAAAACTTTAACAGTACTTTCTTTTCCAGCTTGAACCACGGCAAATAAATTACTAAGTAAACCAAGACGATCTAGTTTGCGTTGAAGGGATCCTGATATTTAAGAATCTCCAGTAATATTTAACAGTGAAGAAAACGGTAACGTCTTTGTACTGGTTCATTGTTTCTTGTAGTAATAAACTTTAATTTGTAGATATCGTAGAACATTCCACAACAAATGATGGACCTTCAATTCTAGAAACAATAGGACTTGAATATGAATGTATTATTCGTTATGAAAGTTGTAAAATTAACTTTTATTAAAAATTTTTTAAGGAACGATATTGTACGTGAACAGGTGGTGAAACATGCTACAACATTACCAAATAATTTAACTCCATCTAGATATGGCAATTTAAAGAAATGACGATTTGTGTCTAAATGCGTGGACAAAAGTATTAAATGCAATAATAGATTTTCTGAACAAATGGAGGAGAAATTGAAACTTACAAAATGGTATTATGAAGAAAAATTAGCTTTATGTAAGGAAGTAGTAGAAGCAAAAAAGTATATACAAAGCAAAGTTATTAAAACTCCATTCATTCTCATAGTTAATAAGTCAACTTGACATGTCAATCATTTACCTTAAAAATTTTAAAGTTTTTATATATACAATTTAGTTTTTCATCTTATTTTTAAAGCAAGTGTGCCTTTTCTAGTGGAAAAACTTTCAAATGTAACGATGGCCGCCAATATCAAACTTAGCTATACAGAAAATTTGCTTCTATTGTAAAAAAGTTGTGGTAAAATACGTGGAATGTGAAGAAAGAGCTCATCCAGCATGCAGTAGCAGACGAGGTACCACTATAGAAAGTGCAGATGGTACTAAAAAATATCTATGTAATAATTGAGGACAGCAGAATAGTGTAAGTGAAGAATCATGCACTACCTCAAAGTGTAATGGAGTCACTGATATGGACTTTCTACAAAGCAACAGGTTTAAAATAATTTTGGAAGATGTAGTTGAATTAAAAATTCAAGGCCTACTGCAAGAATTCGTAAAATTAAATTTAGAAGTCAAAAACTTGAAAAACTTTAAAATAGAACTAATCAGATTGTTTATAGCTGGATATAAGTTAACAAAACCTGATGTGCATTCTGATCACCGTCCATCAGCTACTACATTGAGAGAACATACACTGTTTTGGTTATATTGTAAATTTTACTGCCAATTTTATTAATACATCGAGTTTGTTGATTATTTAAATTCGCCGCGGTATATTTAAATTTATTAGAGTAGAATTCCCTTGGTTTACTAAAGCACGCCCCAACAAGTGCCGCGAGTGGCGAACGTTGTTATTGCGCATGTTCAAACAGTGTCCACGAAGCTTAGAGAGAATCAATTTGTCTTTTGTTGCTATTTTTACATGAATCGCTTGTTTTTAAAACACCGCTATCGTTATAAATGTGCTTCGCTACATCCGCCAAAAGAGAAGAGTAGAATTTGTTACGTCGTTTTTTCGTTGGCACGGCTGCATAAATCACCAAGTGAGTGTTTTAGTAAACGTTTGATTTGGTTAAAACATTAATTATTTGTTGTTTGTTCAATATCACTAAATTTTATACAGTCCACATCTCACTACCAAAGAGCTATTCGTTATTTGTTAAATTATCATTTTAAATTCACAGCAATTAATTTACAATTGGTAAGCTTCTCGTCGGATTTGAGTAAACAACAAACTAATATAATTAATTATACCGCTCATCAAAGAATTGACAGTTAATTAGCATAATTTGTATCGTTCAGTTGTTAACGAGCATTTCTTGTCGGCCTTGCAATTAGGCTTACGTGTTTGTTTTCGCCGCTAGGCTATTATAAATTCTCAAGATTTCGTTCTTATCTCATCCGCGTTTGTATTCAATTTAATTTAACCATTGCAGAAAAGTTAAAACGTAATTGTTTTCTACGTAATATCGCTATCAATTCGCTAGAGGAAATGCTTGAAATCGCTCAAAAATATACTATCGATGCAACCTTTTTAGATTTAGCACAGTATGAATCTCTGGATACCGTTAAAGAAAATTTTTTCACACATCGTAATTGGATAGTAGGTGCAATTTCTTCCGCCGGTGACGTTGATGAAAAATTTGAATTGCAAGACGTTGTACGTAAACGTTTTGATAATAACTACTTTAAAATAAAAGCGCTCTACCTCAAGCTGTTTACCAGCCAATCTTCGCCTCGGGCCGAAGTGTCCCCGCCGCTAGATACTTTAAAGTCAAAAGTATCACTACCCCTACTGTCGCTGCCTACGTTTGATGGGGAACGTTGTCTGTTTAAAAGTTTTATTGATCGTTTTGATAGTCTAGTTCATCTTAATAACGATTTATCGGATGTAGATAAATTTTCGTATCTTCAATCAGCACTAAAAAGTTCCGCATCTTTAACCATTAAAAGCTTTGACCTTACAGAAGCCAATTACGCTCTTGCATACACCAAACTTCTCGAAAAATATCATAATATTCGTCACATTACCTCAGCTCTATGGAACAATATAGATAAATTTTCCAAATTAAACTCCGATAACCCCGTCGGTTTGCAAAAATTAGTTGATACTTTTGTCGATAATTTACAGGCGCTTAAAAAATTTGATTTACCCATAGAGCGATGGGATTTTATTCTTGTACAAATGATTTTAAATCGCTTTGATGTACACACTGCTCGTAGTTTTGAAATGCATCAAGATCAGACCGCTATCCCATCTTATAAAAAGTTAATTGCTTATCTGGAAAATACGTGTAAATCCTTATCGAATTTGTCGGTAAATCATAAAACTGATTTAAACAAAGTTATTCATTCCAGCAACCCGTCGAAACCTCGCTACGCTGTTTCCATGTTAGTACAGACAAAATCTAGTGTTAATAAATGTCCGCTTTGCAAACAAGATCACAATCTTTATCGCTGTAATGATTTCGTTAAACTTTCGTCGCAAGAGCGCTACAGCTTTGCAAAAACCAACATCTTTGTATTAATTGCCTTAGTAATTATCACATTTTAAATAAATGCCAGTCTACTTTTCATGCCGTCAATGCAATCAACGTCATCATTCGATATTGCACATCGATCGCGTTTCTTTTAAACCCGCTTTCGCTGCTAGTAGCCAGGCTCGCTTAAGCCCGGACACCGCCGCCTCTAAGGTATCACCTCGCTCTATTCCCGCTATTCAAAACCGCTACAAGCCTTCCGCACCTCGGGCCTCTGAGGATTCTTCGACTTCGTTTAGCTGTAGTAGTCCGTCAACTTCGAATGTCGTTTTATTTAATTCTTTACCTAAACCTTCAGTTGTTTTACTTTCCACCGTTCAAGTAGAAATTGCTGATATATCTGGTTATTTCCAAAAATTTCGCGGTTTACTCGATTCGGGCAGCATGACTTTTGTTATTTCGCAAAGTAGTGTGAAACGTTTAGGTTTTCGTACTACTCCACATTTTCTTACCCTTAGTGGTTTAGGTTCCATGCGCTCTGCTGCTCAGCATGGCACTGTCGCCGTTTCGCTCAAACCAATAGGTGTTTCTTCACCGATTACTAATTTTCAAGCTGTAGTACTTCCCAAAATTTGTGAAAATTTACCTACTTCTAATATTTCTTTACAACATTTCAATCATTTGGCTAACCTCAAGCTAGCTGATCCGCTCCTTGCTCACTTTGGACCCATTGATTTCTTACTTGGCGCGGATATTTTCCCCCAAGTGTTATTAGACGGTCGCATCTAGGATGATAGTGATCAACCTGTTGCTATTAATACCATTTTTGGATATGTTTTAAAGGGAAACATACCGTCCTCGCCCGCTTCTGAAATAACTAGCTTGTTTTGCATGCCAGATTCTACTTCCCCATTGGAAGATATTGTCGCTAAATTCTGAGAAGTCTGAGCTGTCGCCGCCGCTCAACCTTGCACGTCTGAAGAAACTCTTGTTGAAAAACATTTTGTCGATACGTTTCGCCGCAATGAACAAGGTCGATATGTCGTCTCACTGCCGTTTAGAGATCAAAAACCATTTTTCCAGGTAGTCGTGATCTTGCCTTACAACGATTTGTCGTTTCAGAAAATCGTCTATTTAAGCAACCTTGTGTTTACGAACAGTACGTTTTGTTTATGCGTGAATATCTTGATTCTCAACATGCAATCTGTTGTTATTGGGTATCATTCGGACTTTTCTTATTAGATCCCGCATCATTGCGTTGTGAAATCCGAAAGCGTAAGTACGAAATTACGAGTTGTTTTCAACGCTTCCGCTAAAACTCTGTCTCAATTGTCCTTAAACGATCACTTGTTTGTTGGGCCGAAGTTGCAACCTGATATCACCGACATTTTGTTACAATTTCGTTTACATCCTTATGTTGTCACTGCCGATATTCGTCAGATGTACAGACAAATTCTTGTAAATCCCGCTCAGTGTGACTATCAACAAATTGTTTGGCGCTTCTCCTCTGAGGAGTCCATTCAGGATTTTAAATTAAATACCGTTGCTTATGGAATCAATTGTACTCCATTTCTTGCCATACGAACGTTTCAGCAGTTGGCCGTGGACGAAGGAAATTCTTATCCGTTAGCCGCTTTCGCACTTAGCCACCGTACTTATATTGATGACATCGCTACAGGTGGAGATTCTATTGACTCCACCCTCGCTCTACGTAATCAACTAATTGCTCTTTTAAAACTTGGTGGTTTCAAACTTCATAAATGGTCATGTAACCATCCCGAATTGTTAAAAGATCTTTCCGCTACTCAGCAATTCGTGCAACCCCGCTCCTTTGAGGATCCTGATACTCAATCCCTAAAAGTTTTAGGTCTTCAATGGAATCCCACTTCAGATAATTTTTGTTTTCTAGTTCAGCCACCAAGTACCTGCTGAACCAAACGCAACCTACTTTCTAACTTAGCCCGTATTTTCGACCCCACGGGACTTTTATCCCCTTTTACTTTTCTGGTAAAACACTTAATTCAGCGTTTATGGTCGTTAAAATTAAAATGGAATGCTCCCCTTCTCCCGGACCTGCTCCGTTTGTGGGAGAGATACTTGCATCAGTTACCGCTTCTTTCGGATTTTGCTTTACCCCGCTTGCTTATCCCGCTACAGTGTACTACGTGCGAAGTTCACTGCTTTGCGGACGCTTCCGAACGTGGTTACTGTGCTGTTGTTTATTTTCGCTTTGTTACTCCTTCCGCCGTTGAGGTTCGCTTAATGTGCGCTAAGTCTAAGGTCGCACCCCTTCGTACAATCCCTTTGCCCTGTCTCGAATTGTTGGCCGCCACACTGGCATCCAAATTATTAATCTTTGTCCTTAAACCTTTGATTCGAACCTTACTATTCATCAAATTTATTGTTGGTCTGACTCCATGCTAGTACTTTTGTGGATTCGTTCCCCGCCGCAGCGTTGGAAGACTTTCGTCGCCAATCGTGTTGCTTACATTCAAGAAAACACGTCTCGCGCCTCTTGGCATCACATCCCCTCCACCGAGAATCCTGCCGATGTCGGGTCACGTGGGTTACCCCTACCGACTTGTACCAATGTTCTCTATGGTGGGCGGCTTTACCAACTTTGTATGGGTCTTTCGAAAACTACAGTCTATGTATTCCGCCTTCAGATATTCCTTAAGTTCTCTCTGAACAACGCTCTATTGTTTTATCCGCTATCGTAACATCCTCTTGTATTGAATCCACTCTAGAAAATCGCTCTTCTTTTCCATTTATTACTCGCATTGTTGCTTGGATTCTCCGTTTTCGTCATAATCTACGTCACCCACTCGAAAGGTACTCTGAACCTTTGTCATCTTCTGAGTTGCACAGTGTTTTGACCCCATTGCTTGTGTATGCTCAACAATCTTATTTTGCTATCGAGCTTGAAGCTTTTCATTCTGGATCTCCTTTAAAAAAGAGTTTTCGCAAGTTGTCCCCTTTTATTCGTGATGGAATCTTGCGCGTCGGGGGTCGCCTGACTCACGCGCCTTTGTCCCCTGACCGTAAATTTCCCGCTTTGTTACCTACCAAAAGTCGATTCACTGACCTGTATGTTACTTGCGTTCATTTAATATACTCCCACACGGGTGCTCAAATGGTCCATTCTCTCGTCAGTCAGTACTTCTGGATTATTTCCGAAAGGCAATCTATCCGTCGTATTTTGAGTCACTGTCTAACGTGTTGGAAGACCAATCCGGTTGCATTGCAACCTCCTATGGGAAACCTGCCTTCATGTCGGGTTACTCAAGTCAAACCTTTTTTATTCTCGGGCGTGGACTTCGCCGGTCCCTTTTCTAGTACTATGTCTCGACTACGGGGTGCTAAAGTTTTCAAATCATATTTATGTCTTTTTATCTATATGGCTACCAAGACGTTGCACCTTAAAGTCGTATCTGACTTGTCAACGGACGCCTTTCTAGCGGCTCTGCGCCGATTTATTGGCAGGCGTGGGCGTTGTGATCACCTCTATAGTGATTGTGGCACAAATTTTGTGGGTGCTCATAAACAGTTAATTCATCTCGTCACGCTTGCTGCTTCTAAGGACCATATCTCGTGGCATTTTATAGAACCAGCTACATCTCATTTTGGTGGCTTATGGGAAGCTGGAGTGAAATCTGTTAAGACCCTGCTACTACGCACTATTGGCGAACAAGTGTTAACTTTTGAAGAGTTGGCCACTGTCTTTATCCAAATTGAGGCCATCTTGAACTCACGTCCCCTCACACCTTGGAGTATTTATCCCAACGATTTGAGCTGTCTTACACCCGGTCATTTTTTAACTTTGGCCCCTTTAACCGCCATCCCGGAGCCCACACTTTCTCACCTACCGCTTAACCGCCTCTCTCGCTGGCAACTGCTCCAGCGCATTCACCAAGATTTTTGGTCCCGTTGGTCAAAAGAATACTTACACTCGCTACAACAGCGCTCAAAGTGGCACACCCCGTCTCCTCAAGTTGATTTGGGCACCTTAGTACTAATTAAGGTCGCAAATGTTCCTCCCCTTTGTTGGTCCCTCGGCCGTGTTGTGGCTGTGCATCCTGGGACAGATGGTGTTGTTAGGGTTGTCACATTTAAAACGGCTCATGGAGAGCTAAAAGGTCCTGTGTCAAAGTTCTACCCTTTGCCCGCAATGTAGAAAAAAAGAACTCCTCTTCTTTTCTTTTGTTTTTTAGATCCTTTTTTTTCGCTTTTTCGCTTGGTTATTCGCCCCGCCCCTCCCCGCCTTATAATTATTTTTTCTTTAAAATGCCTTGCATTTAGGTGGGCGGTATGTTTCGTTTAAATTGTAAATTTTACTGCCAATTTTACTAATACATCGAGTTTGTTGATTATTTAAATTCGCTGCGGTATTTAAATTTATTAGAGTAGAATTCCCTTGGTTTACTAAAGCACGTGCCAACAAGTGCCGCGACTGGTAAACGTTGTTATTTCGCATGTGCAAACAGTGTAGTGACTAGGAAATCCACAGAGCTTAGAGAGAATCGATTTGTCTTTCGAACGGTCCGCATTGCTATTTTTACATGAATCGCTTGTCTTTAGAACACCGCTATCGTTATAAATGTGCTTCGCTACACCCTCCAAAAGAGAAGAGTAGAATTTGTTACATCGTTTTTTTCGTTGGCACGGCTGCATAAATCACCAGGTGAGTGCTTTTAGTAAACGTTTGATTTGGTTAAAAACATTAATTATTTGTTGTTTGTTCAATATCACTAAATTTTATACAGTCCACATCTCTCTTTTCCAAAGAACTATTAGTTATTTGTTAAATTATCATTTTACATTCACAGCAAATAATTTACATACACAAAACACCAAAACCATGAACTTGAGTGGATTTACTGCTTTCAATATTAATAATAGCAACATTTCCACATCTGCAACTGCCCAAATGAGATATGATCACAAACTATCACAAACACACATGCATAGTTCTTTTAATTCTAAACAAATAAATAAAGATAAGGAAATAGGATTAACAGATTGTGGTTTAAGTTTAAATGAGCCCTTTGGGAGGCCAGATAACATTGATATATCCAACAATATACAGAGTACTCAAACTTCACAACATTAAGAAGAGAAATGGGCTACTGTAGTAGAAAATAGATCACATAAGAAAACTATTATAGGCTCAGCCACTTTAAGTTCCAGCAGTGGTGTAGACGCTATTTCAGGTGTAAAAAGCGCTCCTGGTTCCATTTCAGCCGCATTGCACATAAATCTGGTGATAAACCACGTAGAGGTTTACTACTGACCTCAAGATCACATAGTAAATTTATGTCGCGTCCCAGTATAGCACATGTAGTAGTCTGTCGAGTACTCTCATGAACAGCAGATCGATAGGTCAATGAAAATAGGTGTATATAACCGTCCCGATCCCTTTGATATTCAGAGACTACTTTGGACGCATACTTTCCCAAAGTGCGGTTCTGCGTTCTATCATACTATCTGATTCAGGGTGCAACGGTGTCGTTCTGGTCCTTCTCATCCCTAGTAGCCGGCAAACGTTTTGAAATAGTGCTGACTCAAAATTTCTTCCCTGGTTAGCGTGCAGCCCCAAAGGTATTCGAAAACTGCAGAAAAGCTCAGTGACGGTTTCTGCTTTCTGGTTAAATATGGCACATGTCTCGCCATTTTGTAAAGTAGTCCATGGCCACCAAGATGTATTTATTTCCCGAGTCGGTTTCAGGAAGTGAGCCTGCGGTGACAATTGCAACTCGCTCAAACGGGTTTCCCTACGTTATATTGCCTAACGGACGCTTTCCGCTGACACTTTCTGCACAATTCCATGACATCTTCTCTTCAGCCTACCCAGTAAAATATTTCACGGACATTCTCTACGGTTTTCTAAACGCCGAAATGCCCTCCCAACGTCCCACTATATAGTATCCTAAGATCGTGGATACCCAAGTCTAGGAAATCACTACCTGAAGCGTATTTACACATCCATCTTCCTACTCCAGAGATCGCTCCAAGAGCCCATCTTCTAACTTTAAGGAATTAATTCTATTGTGCTACGTACAACATCAGCGTGCTGCTTAGCGGGCTAACAATCTGGCAGCTCCGTGGCGTAGTGGTATGTGTGTGACTACTACGCCCAAGGTCCCGGGTTTGAATCCCGACACGGTCCGCTTGAAAAATGTTAGACGAGCATTTTTCACACAAATACACCCTTGTTCGGATGAGAAGTAAAATGGAGGTCCCGTGTGTAAGTGTTCTCACGCACGTTAAAAATCCCTACCTTGCTTGGAACAGCAAGGGTTCGGCAAAATTCCAAATTTTCCAGATAAAAAAAAGCTCGCTTCCTGGCCAATGTAGTACCTTCGGGTGGAGCATTAGAAAATCACATGTAAGGGCTAACAATCTGGACCATGGACGCTTTCCTCTGATTTTCAAATCCATAATGACGCCTAGGTCTGCGTCATTTTCTTGTTCCGTCTTCAGCTGTTGTGATTGTCCATTGTCGTTAATCACGGTTGTCCGACAAAAAAGGTCACATATTGTTTCCACGAACAATATCTATAATCTTCAGGACAAGGCTGTCCCGACAATGCGTCTGCATTACGATGACTTGAACTATGTCAATGTTCGGGGTTGAAATTGTATTTCTATAGTTTTTCTATCCATCTCTTGGGTTGTTTGAACTGCAGCCGGATATCCCCAAATTCTCCACTATTCCATCAGTTCGATCTTTTCTCTTTTGGTCGTTGGTCACGAAAAACCTGATCCGCTTGAAAAATGTTAGGCGAGCATTTTTCACAAAAATACACCTTCGTTCGGATGAGAGATAAAATGGTCTCGTGTTTGAGTGTTGTCACGCACGTTAAAGATCCTTACTTTGCTTGAAACAGCAAGGGATCGGCAAAATTCCAAATTTTCCAGGTAAAAAAAAGCTCGCTTCCTGGCCAATGTAGTACCTTTGGGTGGAGCATTGGAAAAACACATGTAAGGTCACTAAAAACCGTCGAATCATTTCTCCGTGCTCTTTTAATCCTGTTCTTCCACAAGACATCTAACTTTGACACTGCTACGAAGTGACGCCTGCTTTCATGCAATAAACTCTAAAGCATGAGTCAGCGCATTATTCAATATCTTAGGCCAGGCCAGTCGTAATGCTTGCTGTACCTTTCTATCCCGTATACCATAGACAAAGTCTTGTAGAGACAGCTGTTTCAAGAAACAGCCCGATGCTGTTGGATAGGCCAGCTTCACCAAGCCAGCAATATCTGCTTCGAATTCTTATAAGTTTTATTGAGCTTCTGGTAACGGTTCTTTACACGAAAAGTGGAACACTTGTTACAGGTGAAAATCGCCGCACTCCATTTCTAGTCTTAATGTTAAGGTTGGGTGGTTTCTTCAAGCATGGTCCGGTACACTTTGTAGATTACTCAAAATTTCACCCCGTAGTGCGACTATCAATGTCTTTTCACAGTAATTCCAGCCGCTAGCTGTCGTGCCAGTCTCAAATTGTTTGAAATACGTCAACCCAAGACAACTCTTCGTAAAGTAGGTGGTTTTAGTTTGAACTTCGATGGCGACGGTTCGTTTTCCTCAGCACTCTTAAAATCTGAGGCGGTGTACTGTAGTATCAGCGGGATGCTTAAACTTTAAGGGTTCGTTTTTCATCTCCAACACCTTTGCATTTCTCGCAAGTTTTCTTAAAAATTTTTTTCCTTTCTAAATATTTTTGTTGTTGTTACATGTAAGTTTTCTAAAAATTAACCAGAAAACCTCTCTCTTAGTTTTTGCGTGTTCTCGTTGAACTTCGTTGCCAATTGACTGTCATTATTTATTATTTTTGCTCAACTGCTTTGACGCTCTGATTAAGTTTTGTAAAATTTGTAGCGGTTTCCTATAATTTCTCTGTAAAATCTATGTTGCTTTTTTTCTAATTTCGCTGTCACGCTCGTAGAGTTTTCATTCATGCCTGACTTAAAGTTTTTCAAAAAGGACAGAAATTTGCTATTCATTTTCTGTTGTTAACTATGAGTTACTGGCATTCAAAACAAATTTATTCAAACTACGTGACACCAGTGAAACAAATTTTCTAATTTTTGTTTTGCCTTAATACCGATAAATACAAGTCTAATTATTTTTAACAATGACAAAGGTTTCCAGTCTTGTTTACATTAACACTAGCTTAGTCACTATATTTATGCACTAATATAATTTTCTACATATGTCAAATTAAACACTAAATACTCACTGAATCTCGGTAAAATAAGACTTAAAATACGAAATCTCTCAATTGTATAAATAGAAACATGTTAAAAAATGTTTCCCAAATTATTGAATTTATATAAAATTCACCAATAAAAATTAATCAGCTGATTTCACGTTAAACGTATTGGCTACCATAGGAAAGTCGATCCCAGGTCGCAACACAAATTGAAGGCAATCATTCTTTTAAACTTTAAAAATTTTTGCTTAGTGTACTCAAACCAAATATTTCAAACATCAATAAATCAAAGTAACCTTCAATTTATGTCATAAACGTCAAACTTGAAGTTTTTATTATTTTGACAACGATCCTAGGTCATGGATCGAAACGTAAATAAAATAGATTTTAAAAACTATGAGTGGTTTCATTCCCAAAGAAGATTAAGAAGAAAATTAAACACTATTGCAACATTAATGTTCCTAGTAATTTTTTTGTCTAACATTTATATTACGTAAGCGAATTTATATTTACATTACTTTATGCGCATCGAACGTTTATTAGGACAGAATTCAAACTAATTCTAATCTATCGCAACAACTTTCGCGCCTATATACAATAATCCTTGATTCCAGTTAAATCCAAAAACATTCAGAATATTCGTCATCAAATGGTACTTATTAATTATCCTTATCGCCAGATAGATATGATTGTCATACAATACCTATGAACAAACCTTTGTTAACAGATACGAGTTTGTTTTAGTAAAAACCGAATAAGCATAATTTTCAGACTCCTGTATATACTTCATAATTACTGTTGTAACAAAAGAATAGTAACACGCCTAAATTAGATCTTATACGTGAAGTCAAGACCTATCCAGGACTATTGAACTCTGTTCCCGTAGTTCTCATTTAGGGCTTGGGGAGCTATGGCAATAGAAACGCTATTTTACAGAAAGCATAGAGGTAGCAAGCGGTTTAGTAGAAGATCGTTTCGCGCTTTGATGTAAGATGTATTAACGTTCTCCTGTGAATAAAATTTGTTCCATTGTTTTAAATTAAATGTTTTTAAAAGCGTTTTCGCAAGCGGTTTACTTAATTTGGGAAAAGAACCCTTGACTCTTACTATTTTGTGTATCGAAAAAGATTTCTTTGAAAATATCGACAAAAATGTTAGAGGACTATGAATTTAACTGCGGTCTTCTGGCGATTAAGCGTCATTCATTATAAATAATGTTAATAATTTTTTCTTTTATAAATTCATTCTATGAAGATATATGAATAATTTATTATAGAAGCTGAAATATCTATATATAAGAACTCGCACACATAAATTTTCTGACGGAAGATGTACCGATTGCAACAATGCGACTTAAAGTTTACGAGCCCAAGCCCACCAAAAGGTTAAAAGCCAAGCAAGTTAAGAATATAATTTGCATTGATAATGGATATAATATCCAAATTTTTGCACATTTAGTTTTGTGAAAGTTTTTAATGATATTGAGACTAATATACTAAATTAACTATTCCTTTCGCTTTGCTAATAAAAAACAATGCTTTCGCGGCATTTCTTATAAGCGCATACATCTATGAACTGAAGCTAATTGGATTAACTACGTCCGCAGGACACGATTTTACATTTAATTTTACTTAATTTCAAATTTTATTCTTGAAACTATTTGCATATGAAATTAAACACCTGTAAGATTGCGTTTTTTTGCGAGTAGCTCGTAACCACATTTTAAACAAAAAAGACTATATTGAAAGGTTTCGCTATTTGAAACTTTATATTATGCAAATTAATACAAGGATTAAAAAAAGTAATGGCAAGTGACTCAAATTCAGTCACTAGAGCATCCTGTCAACGCGAGTTATGTATCCCCCAATTGATATATGTATAATAAAATAGAATAATTAGGAAATTTTTAGAAAGTGTAAAGAAAATGTTAAGTGAAGTGCAACAAAGTAAATACAAGGACAATTTATAAAGTTTATTAACGTTTATGAGAACGGATGCGCTACTTTGTATCGCTGACGATAGTGACACTGCAGATGTCAGGTCACATACGGCCAGGTACCGTGATTACTTAAAAATTAAGATTACAACATTGTAATTATGAATAGAGTTAAGAATAAGCAAACATGAGATCTGCAAGTTCCCACAGCCATGTGAGAGGGTAGGAACATTATTAAAAGTCCGGGAGCTCAAGGACCCGGCAGTCAGTCAAAGTATTCAGCTTTAACATTGCAGTTGCTTAGGCTACTCACGATAGTACATTTATTAGTTATTTTCGGACTTAGAATAATTTTAATTCAACTTGTCAAAATTTCATAATTAATGTCTATTTAAGAATAAAATTTGTTATGAAGTTTTGGAACTGCTTTTTAAAAAGGCAGTTTCCAATGCCCGAACCTTAACTCGCGTTTCGCGCTAATTGGGGCTCATCAGGACAGGAGTAACAAAGTTGTAGTATTTAATATTAACTCCTTATGGGAAATACAGTATCAACCAGCTTACAATTTGTGTCTTCGTGTCGTTACACCTGACATCGCAGGTTTTTTAACAATAGTCGGCATGGAGGAGATTCGGCTCAACTGCATTTTTCCATAGCCAAAAGTTATAATTTAAAAGAAAAATAAGTTTAATGAGTCTTAAATTAATACAAAGTAAAAAAAATGTCCTGATGAGCCCCAATTATAGCGAAACGCGTCGACAGGATGCCGTCGCTGCTGAATTTGAGTCACTTGTCATTCATTTTTTGTTACTTTGTATTAATTTAAAACTCATTAGACTTATTTTTCTTTTAAATTATAACTTTTGGCTATGGAAACAGGCAGTTGAGCCGGATCTCCTTCCATGCCGACTGTTTTAAAACCTGCAATGTCAGGTGAATTTCTGGAAGCTTTAAGTCAGTTACATCAAAATTTGCAGAAGTGTTATTAGAAAATAAGTATTTCGCGTGAAGTGTGTCCTAGAGGTGGCATTTTGAAAGATATAAGTACTTTTGGAGAAAGTAGCAAGGCTCTCTTTGTATTCTCATCGTTTATACTACTTACAACAATAGATCGACGTTATAGTAGAGTTCTTGTGAGTATTAAAAATATTCATAATACAGTAAATGTAGTACTAGCACTCGTAACTTGGTAGTTGAGGCCTTATAGTTATTAACGTGAGTAGTGTCGAGTTAAATTAACCGAGATCCAACTAATACCATACCAAGCTAGTAAATCAATAAACAGAAGTATATTATACGCGAGTTTGTATGCTGTTATGGAATGGTAATTGGAAGCAAGACGCTTGGCGAATACTGAGGTTATCATCTATGAATATGTGGAGTATCAGAGCGCATAGTCACGAAGCCAAGGGTTTCTGGTGAGTATCGTCGAAGGGATGGAGGCTTGAAGCATTTTCCAGGTAACTTATTTGAATTTTCTGTTATATGATAAACTTTTGGAATTATTTGGTGATATGTGAGTGAACATTGGGGTTATTTATGGTTATATAACGTATCGGAAAAGATACGTGTACTTGACAATTATTAGGGTTATTTAAAATATTGAAAAAGGGTGTATGTAAAACTTACTAAATTTCATTATAAATTTAAATTGGATTGTTAAGGGTACATAGGTTTATTAGTTTTGTAGTAATTTTATGCAAGTTAAAAGGCACACATTAATAAACTGGGTTATTATGAGCTTACCATACTCCAGTGTGCAATAAATATAGGGTATTATTTGGGGCCAATCTACTCAAATTATATTAAATGTGTTTGCAAATAATAATTTAAAATAAGGACGTTAAAACATATCACTTATTGAGTTGTAATTCGTGTACCAAACTTTTTATACCTATAAATAATTTGCTTGTATATAGCGGTAAATAAAGATTGTATGATTGTTGTATTATTTGGTGATTTTATTGAATGGTGTGCGAGTGGGAAGGAAGAATGATTGTAAATTTAGGTATCCGAGAAGAGGCACAGCTGAGCTAGCCAGGGAAGCTGTTGAAGATTGTTGCAGCAGAATAAACGGGTAAAAATATTTTTATAAATTTCTTATTTCTTTTTAAAATCAGTGTTGACACTGGCGATGTCAAACCCATAAGTCCCCGATCACAGCAATCTTATGACGGCCCAACGTTGAGGCTTGAATGGTTTGCAGGGAGATACAGAGACTAAGTCCCCAATCCACAGCAATCTTATGGTGCCCAACGTTGAGGCTTGAATGATTTTTAGGGAGAACCAGAGACTGTCCTCACGATCCACAGCAATATATATATATATATATATATATATATGTATATTGATATGATCACGCCGTACTCAGTGTCAATGGCGTTTTCTACTTAACTCCATCTCTCTGTGTTTTCCTAATCACATTTCACTCCCACTAATTTTACTTATTACTATTTCACGGCTAGCTTTTATTATTCTACACAGAGTGCACAACGTTATGATGATCAATTTTTCTCTCTTTTACCGTTTTATGATTACCTCTTTGTGTGAATTATAAAATTAAGTTAATTAATTCCATATAATAAAAGAAATATTATGTACAGGTTTTGAAAATTATTAAAATACACGTTTCAATTAATCAATATTATAAGTCTTATTTATCCTGGAATTTATCTGCTTTGCAATCAATCTAAGGTCACCAAAAACAACTCTTTTTTATCAAAGAAGCCTGGAACTTTCTAAACCCCTTTATAATATTACGTACTTTTAACGTATGCAAAGTTTGGTTCTGACTCTGTTACACTTTTATATTAATTAAGTAAATTCAATATTCAAATAGAAAAAATGTCTTAAAATTAATAAGATCTGACCTGCTGCTTAATTAGAACTCCTTTTTCTCCATAAATTACTTCGTGCTCCTTTATTGATTCTCGCAACTCAAAATTGTACCAAAATCATCGACGTTTTAAAATATTATATTATCAATTAGAATTTTCCATGCATTTAAATTATTATCCCATCCATTATCAACCAAAATCAATTCAGAATTATTGTCATCAACACATTTGAAATATTATCAACCAACTAAGATTATTCATACACTCTGATTTATTATATCTATCCACTTGAATTTATTCTATCTACTCGAATTAGGATTGTACCCCCATTTAAATTATTGTCATAAGCGTCAAATTATTGTCGTCAGACTTGAAATTATTACATCTATCCACACATTTAAATTATTGTCATCACCCTCGAAGCCCTATTATTATTATATTATTAGTTTATATAAATTACCCAAAATTCTACTCACGTTAATCGGCAAAATAAACTTCCATATTTGTAGCACTTATCTGTCACTATACAATTTCACTATTAAAATATTATTACGCGTGACTCTTAGGTTCAGAGTATCGCAGCTTGGCCTTGTTGAGTTAAAACTGAGATCCGTTATAATTGCTTGCTATTAATATATGGGTTTATCCAACTTGGATGTGGGCCGGGCCCCTAACAAGTCCGTCGCTAATCTTAACCAATAAGGTCTTTGTATTTGCTGCACTTGAAGTGGTTTTCTGATGTAATATATTCTTTTCCCATGTAATGTGTTTATTTGACACCTTATTGTACGCTATCTAGACCATCCGTTGTTTGTTTAGATATCGCGTTTTCCATATTATACAAAAATACATTATGTAACTTCAACTTCGATTTTCGTGTATGTTTATTTATTTACCATCTTTGAACTGCATTTTCTTATCAAAAATGTTAATTGTTTTACGCACTTACACAACGCTTTGTTAGTTTTTATCTCTTATCTCCGTATTACATTATAACTAATTAGAATCCTTTTGAATGCGTGTTTAATTACATTTATTATCATTCCTCTAAATACGCGTGCTTCTACTGAAAAATATCGTTATTTGCATTCCTTAAAATTCATAAAGCTTTATCTACAGGGTGTTAAATGCTTGTTATTTACCTAATGTATGAATCACCTATTTCTATGCTAACTATGCGTCCTATTGTTGAAGATGTGTTTATTTACGTCTCTTAAAACTAATTATATTCTATATACAGGGTGTTGAATGTTTACTATTTACATAATATACAAATTACTTAATTTTCTCCTAAATAAATGCAGTTTTCTGCTTCCTATTATAATTTATGGTTCCTGCACGACCCTTGCTATAAAATACGCCCTTAAACAACCCCTTATCACAGCAATATTATGTATATATTTTGCCGTGGATATTAGCTTTTAAGACCTTTTAAGATCGCCAGTATCAAAAAAAAAAATTAATTTTTCAAAATATAAAAATTTCACAAAAATTTTTTTACCCGGATTCTGCTTCCTATAATTAATTTCTTCAGCAGCTTCCCTGGCTAGCTCAGCTGTGCCTCTTTTCAGATACCTAAATTTACTATCATTCTCTTTACCATCCACACACCATTTAATAAAATCACAAAATAATACAACAATCATACAATATTTATTTACCGCTATTTACAAACAATAATTCATAGTTATGTACAGTTCGGTGCTCTAGTGACACCTCAAGAAAATGCTATCTTTGTAAAGTCCTTGTTTTTAAAATTGTAATTTCAAACACATTTAATACAACAGGAATAAATGGGCCCCAAATAATACCTTACCTTTATTTATTACTACACAGTAGAGTATGGTGAACTCATGATAACCCAGTTTATTAATGTATGCTTTTCACTTTGCATACTATTACCACAAACTTAATAAACCCATGTACTCTTAACAATTAAATTTAAATTCATCATGAAATTTAATAAGCTTTACGTACACCTTTTGTTTTATATTCAAAATACCATAATAATAGTCAGTTATACGTATCTTTTTCAATACGTTAAATAACAAAAAATAACCATCAAAGTTTACTCACACATCACAAATAATTTCAACAGTTTATAAAAAAAACAGCAAATTCAAATGAGTTACCTGGAAAAACTTTAATTCTCCATTTCCGTTGAAGATGCTTTATCTTCCTGAACCCCTCGGCTTTGTGATTATGCGCGCTGCTCCACCAGATATTTATATACGAAAACTCAGTCTAAGCTGAGCTTCGTGCTATCAATTCCAACATCCAAATCCATGTACATTACACTTGCTTATTATTGCATTATTAATTTACGAGCTTGTTAAGGTATTCGAGGACCTCAGTTAATTTAACTCACTCGCCACTACTCGCGTTACTAACTATAAGGCCCCAAATAATTTAATACTATTTTACTGAATCCAGCAAATTTTTAATACTCACAAGCCTCGTCGGTTGATTATTAAGCGTCGTTAAGCGATGCGAAATTCTAAAGAGCCCTATTAATTTTCTTCCCGTATTTATACAATAAAACCATGCCCACTTGGCCACACTTTACTTGAAATACTTAATCGAAAATAATATTTCCGCAAATTTTGTATAACCTTCTTAAAACTTCCAGAACTATTCCCTCGTCAATACGCTATATCATTCGAACTATCGCAGCCACCTGTCGCGTGTTCGTCTGTTGTAGAACTATCTATTTCGACCAATGATACAGTTCAATGACGTCATAAAACTTCGCCTGTAATATCTTTATTCCTGTCTTATGCATATTTGATGTCACGTTCTAACCTCACTTGAGTTGTAGAAAATCGATACTGCTGCCCGCGTCTTATGGACTCCACGTGGATCGAATACGTGCGTACTCAATTGAATGCTTTTATACCCGTCTCATTCTGTAGCATATTAATGATTGTGCATCCCTTCTGCTCTTTAAGAAACTTTTGTTAGCGTTTATGCGAAGCCACCGATGGTTGAACAATATTTCCTTGAAGATCGCTTTATTATGTGCACAAATAAGCGGAAGATGATCTTTCCAACATGCAGGTGTGCTTAATTAGTGATCGTTTAAAATAACACTTCTCGGAGCTTACATTTCACGGTATTCTATACAATTGACGTCTGTTTGTTCGTTAAGAAAGCTTTTCGCCTTGGGATTATTGATTTTACATGCTCTGATGCGTTTTCTGACGTTATTACCCGTTGAATTAAAATAAATTAAAATAATTAATAATTTGCCCGATTCTTAATCACAAACAGTCATTTTTGGAATTAGTCCAGCTTGAAAACATTGGTTAAGTAATATTACTACTATCTATGTAAAGTTTTACCAGCCATACCATTGTTCGTAATAAAATATGCCAATGGCATTTTCCACACAAAACAATCCTCTTACCACAAACACCAGTACAAAATTTGGTTTTGTAGAGTTTCTACCTAAATATCTTATGGCTTCATACCTTTTTATCAGGATCAGTGCCTTTGAATACTTACATAATTCTTTGGATCCCATTTCATCAAATGATATCACATTCTTTTACTTTTCATAAGACATGTTGCTTACTTTTTGTTTAATGTCATCAAAACATTGGTTGTTAATACCCTTTCAATCTATTTCTTGAATACACTGACACTAGGTAAAATAATACCTTTACTTAAATATTCATAAGCTACTGGTTTAACTTGCATCTTTAAAACAACTTTGGAATATTTTTTTAAAGAAGTATAATTTTGTATCTGATGTTTTAGTAATATGTTACTTAGAACTTTTTACCCTTACGCTTTACCTTAAGTTTACTAATTCGAGAGAATTGAAACGCTATTTTTCCTTAAGTGTAATTAACTTTTGTTTAAGGCAGTTTACTTCCTGTTGTTTAATCAGAAGTTGCTGTTTCAATTAATTTTGAGGGAATGATGCTTGGTGTTGAGACTTTCCCCTTAATCAGGGTTCTATTACGTGATTGAGATAGAGTGAGTAATAAAAGTTATGCTTCTTTATAATCTTTTAATGCAATAATTTTTAGTAAAAGTATTAAAAAAATAATGAAATAAACGCGTATAATTAAATTACTGAATCGACCCTGCATTACTTAAGAAAACTAATTATTGTCCATAGAGAAATGGCAGATATTAATTATCATTGTCCTTAAATAAACTAAATCCGAATATATAAACGTAACATAAGTGATCTGTACTAAAATATATTAGGCCTACAACTGGTTCAATTCTTTCCTTGCAAACGTTGAACTCTCTGTGATATTAAAAACTCGACTATGCATACGACCCAGTGCGCTGATTATCTACTTCACACAAAACCCAAGTATCTGTGAGTCCGGTTAAGTTAACTTAATATTTCGAACGACGCCGACATGCACTTACAACAATGAAAATATTAATTAAGAACGATCCTACCTTTTATGGTAGACAAACTGTCTTTCGGGGAAGATTTCAGCAAGTTTCACTACTAGACTGCATTGTTAAACACAATTTCGTTTGCACTTGCATGATTCACAACGCACTTGCTTTAACTAACTACAATGCAAACCGAACGACACGCTTCGTCGTCCCTTCATAACTATACCCAACAATACTCCCTGTATGTTTGTTGTGGTTAATTTGTATTTTTCTTAGTCTTTTTGGATTTTGACAACTATAAATGGTTTAATTCCCAAAGAAGCTTAAGAAATATACCTAGCAATACTACCAGAGGCTTTGGGACTCGATTAAAAAACAGGTTACTACTACTGTCCTACAAATATCTTATACTAACTTAAAACCCAGTGACGGGCGTCATACTAAACACAAATGGTTCAAACTGGTGTTAATAGGAATATTAGATGCTACAACTACTGGCGCGGCACAGTGTACAGGGTAATCCCACTAAATTTTTAAGTCATTCTGATGATGTTGATGAAGAGTTCTGCTTATCTTCAATAAATTTCTTTTAAGTTGCCCATGGAGATCTTGATTCTTTTTGCGACTGTATATTTTCTTGGTAGCTATTACAGGAGGTAAATTATTATGTTCACTATAAGGGCTAGAAATTGCTTTACTAATATTAATATAATCAAAGTCTTAAAATGCAATTTACACACCTGTTTTTATGCAGCTTTTCTAGAGATATAAGTACCAGTTTAGCATTACTTAAAATAATTCGATATACGGAATAAGTATTTGGAATTATGTTTTTCTTCTTCAATAATATGCTTTGTTATCTCAAATAGCTTTGTCAATTCACTATTATCATGATAATATCAAACAAAATGTTTTACTCTATGGAGATTTGGATCTATTGTTAGGTTAATTTTGTTTTGAGTGAGGAAACCCATTGTTTTAAAACTATAAAAAGTAATTGCTAAGATGGACCAAGGGTTTACGTGTAAATAAGTCGTAAAACACGTTTTAATCATTACATTGTGTAAAAGTATAAAACTTGCTCAATTTAGCCTCTGCTATAAGGTAAATACTTACTTACCTGAATTCAATTCAAAGTCCACTGTTTAGTTCGAGAAGCATCTTTTAAAAGGAAAATGAATTATTTTTAAACTTTAGAATTTTCTACGTGCTCTTTGACAGTTTATATAAACTCATCAGTTTCTAGACATTTTTATGGATACATTAATAAATTATTGGCTCACTATCGCTATTTAATATTTCAAAAAATGTTCGATTAACATCATCATCATTAGGTCTTCAGTCCTGGAACTGGTTAGACGCGTATCCTTATTGTTTCCTATTCTGAACTAATCTACACATTTCCCTGAAATTTGCAGTCTGCATCTATCACTATCTGATCTAGGTCTACTACATCTACCACTTGTTCCTATCTCTGCCTGAAACATTGCTACCACCCTGGGAAGGGTGTTAGTATATATTCAAAATTAAGACTGTTAAGACTTTAGAACAAGTAATAATAAACACTTTAAACTTCTTAAGTACTTAGATCAACAGTATAATGACAATTTCTCATATTACCACCACTTGCTTACTCAAGTTGAAGCAGAATAAATACCTCTACTCACCACCACGATGAATAATCTTGTTCACTACCTACTGCTTTACTATATTGCTAAATTACCGGCAAACTTAATTCTGAGCCTAAGTCCCATATACCTCAACGGTAGATTGGCCTGTGGTATCTTTTACTCTTTTCTAATAATCTCTATTAACATTTAACTTGTAAATTTCATAACAAAATATCCAAGGCCAAGTGCATGCATTTGGGGAACATTTATCATATATATATATATATATATATATATATATATATATATATATATATATATATATAATATATTACGATACCAAACGTTATTTAATTCGGTGAAACACCTTGATGTAAGTACAATAACCTCGGCTCAGGATCAACTTAGCAGATACGCTACGAATTTCCACGAACCTCAAGATTGATGTCGTGTACCTCTTCTGCTCCTGGTGATAGGAATAAGGATAATTAGGATCTCCCCTATGTAGCACTTTGCCAAGAAGACAACTTCCAAAATCGAACCAACGATGACCCAATAAGTTCTTAATACCAAACTCAAATTTTCGAGTAACGAAAATTAAATGTAGTTAATTCAACCAGAATTACCATTAAAATATTACCAGAACAAAACGTTAAAAATTGCAAATTCATGAAACATATAAAAGGGTACAAGCTTGTTCCTCTTGCGCGAAATTGGTTAATTACAAATCGGGAACAATCCCATTAAATACAATAATAAATACTTATTAGTGTACTCTCAGAGCTCCACTAATAATATCCCGTAATAACGAATACGGATGACTTAAATTTCAATTAATAAATTTGAATATCCATTAGGAAGAGCTCCAAACCATTCGTGCTTCTCTGTTAAGGTGTAAAATCAAAGAGAGCATTTACTTCGAAAACAACTGATAACACGATTCGAATTGAAAACCACACTTGTCACATAGTCGTCGTTAATTTTAAGAATGATTCAAATTACTATAAATATTGTTTTATACTGAATAAAAATATAGAACAAACTTGTACCCTATTAAAAAACTATTTCTAAACTCGATGCTTCTTAAAAAAGACTGAATATAATTTCTTACAGATATACGAAAATTGAATTTAATGAAATTATTTTACAGACGCCACTGTTGATTGTTAAAAGCTAATCTATCTACATTATTACCTATTATACCTATTGCGCAATAACTTCAACTACAAATTTAAAACACAATGGCATTGATAAATCTAAACAGACGTAACCCTAAAAATTGTAACCCTGAATAGTAACTGAAATTAATTTAAACTATTTGTATAGTCTTCAGAAACTACTTTAGAAATTCATTGTAAATTATATACCTATTTTATATAAACAAATAATTACCATCACCTCTTGTACAATTATTAAACACGGAATATATATATATATATATATATATATATATATATATATTGCTGTGATCCCACCAAAATCCGGGTACTCCGCTTTTCGAATCGAGCCCCTACGAATTGGAAGACAAGAATGCTGTGAAACCTACAAAAAGCTATTCATTACCTTAACTGTGTTGGTCCATTGACTTTCTTCTGTTAATCGCCTCGGCTGCTCCTCTAGATAACTTTCATCCTCATACATAAAAAAAACAAACACATTCCTACCACAAACATCAACGTTAACTCTATTTACATCAATATTCACAATACATTAAAATTTCAAAATTAAAATTCAGCACAAATTTCAGTTTTTAAAAAGAATTTCAAGATTAATTTTATTATCATTTTAATGTGCATCCAGAATTAAAGTCCTTGTAGGATGCCTACTAATTACTATGACAATATATGCAGAGTACAAAGGAGCATCTACCACTTTCCGTTAATTAACCAGGTTCGTCATTGAGCTCAAAGACATACCTAAATTTTCATCATAATCCAGAACATCAATACTAAATACCCCTTTCTACTTAAACAAGCAAATTTCACCTTAAAATTAAAATATTATTGTTAGTACCATTTCACTACTGTCCATTTTGAGTAAATCAATTATAAAGTTATTCAACACACACAACAATATCAAGTTCAAACAAAATAGTATAATTTACCTGAAGGTTACTTGCACTCGTAGCTTCAATGTACATCGTCCCTTTTGTTAATCACACCATTCCAACTGGGTTATATTTACGGCTTCTGATTCTCAACGCTTTAAATTTTTCTCCATCACCATTTATTTAAAGTTGTTTCAGGGTTTTTCCGGAACTAATCTGTGTATATCTGACCCTAGTCTTGTGGATCCAGACACGTTTATGCACCATTTAATTATTAATACCCCCGAAAAATAACAAAGAAATTCATACTTCTTTCACCAAATACATAAAACGCCTACTTTTGTGTATATATTTGTCGTTGTAAATTTTTACCAATTGGTACAGTGATCCTAAATTTTATTACCTTGTATCTAAGTGCACTAAAGTACATTCATGTTAGCACGTAAATAACAAACTGTTTTAAATCACATAATATTCGAGCAAACTGTTTAAATTATTTAATATTAAAGCCGGAAAACTAAAAAGCACTGTTTAACGCGTTCAATCAAGTCGAAGATCTAAGAGAGCTTGTTTATATTCACCTGGGATATATAGCAGTTAGCCTGTCTGTCGGTCAAGTCTCCAAAACGGCCAGTTTCTAGAATTTCGCATGCTCTGTTCCCAGTCCGAGCTCGCGCGTCGGTTTTACGAATTTTGTACTGCCCAGTTAAATCTCAGAAAATTTCCACACGGCACGCAACGTCTGAGAATACCTAATTAAATTTTATCCAAAAATGTTATTTCACCTCTCAATTTTGCCTTTTACTTTCAACCAATCGCAACCCATGACGTTGCTCTACTCACGCCTTTTACTATATGTGTCTCGGTCTTGCGCATATTATCTGTCTCTATCTACCCTGTTCTTATTAGTGCAAATTGATATTCCTTATTATCGATTATTTCAGTCCATGTGGACTATCTGGGTTAAATAACCCCGTATCGCACCTTCTCGTGAATATTAGTACGGTTTCTCCAAGATTCTTTGAAACCATTTGTTATCTACACAATGTTCGCCGTACGTGACATTTAAACTACGCAGGTGTTCAAACATAATTAATTCTCAGAGCTTTATTTTCTGGTATTATAATCTTGGATTTTCACAGACTTTATGCTTATTATTAATAATGGTTTAATTAACTCCAACTAAAATTGACTTCTATCCTTTCATTTTTAGCGAATACAAATTAAATATTATTATATTGTTTGCTTAATACCGGTTACTTAAAATAGGTTAATTAATATAAATTTTGCACGTAATTTCCATTTGTTTTTTCTTAGAATAATTAAATTACACGCAGAGCTTTTAATACTGTTTTTGATATAAAGCGTCTTGTACATGATTTAAATCTCTTATTTTTACTGAAACGACCGAATTTATTTATGCTTCTGGTTTTAATAAAGCGTACCTCTTTCCAAAGCTTCTACACGGTGATTAAAATTATTTGATGTGATTATTTATTTTTACTGGTCTAAATATGAGTATATATATATATATATATATATATATATATATATTACTCATATTTAGACCAGGGTAGAAGATTAAATAATCGCATCAAATAATTTTAATCACCGTGTATAATGAATATTATTAGATAATACGCTTTATTAAAACCATTAAGCATAAATAAATTCGGTCGTCTCAGTAAAATTAAGAAATTTAAATTATTTATAAGACGCTTTATATCAAAAGAAGCAGTATTGAAAGCTCTGCGTGTAATGTAATTATTCCTAAACAAAGAGAAATTACGTGCAAAATTTATCTTAATTAACTCTATTTCGAGTAACCGGTATTAAACAAAGTGTACACTAATAATTAATATTTAAGTTGTATTCGCTAAAAATGAAATCAATTTAATTGAGTTAATTAAACCGTTAATAACATATAATACCTATAGAAACTTGTAAAAACCCAAGATTAAAATACCACGGAATAAGGCTCTGAGAATTAATATTATATTTGAACACCTGAGTAGTTTAAATGTCACATTTGGCGTAAAGTTTGCAGATAATTAATGTTTCAAAGAATCTTGGGGAAAACGTCGCATAATAGTTACGAGAATTGCTAAAGCTGGGTTATTTCACACTCCATGTGGACTAAAATAATCGATAATAAAGAATATCAATTTGCACCAATACGAACAGGTTAGAGAAGGAAAGAGAAAATGCGTCAAGCAAAGACACATATTGTAAAAGGCGAGATTTAAGCAACGTCATGGGGTTGCGATTGGTTAAAAATAGGATGCAAATATCAGAGGTAGAAACAACAATTTCTGTACAAAATTAATTAGTTTTTCTCGGACATGCTTGCGTGCCGTGTGGAAATTTTCTGAGATTTAAATGGGGTGAGTGAAAATTCGTAAAAATCGACGCGTGAGCGACAGACTGGGAACATGGCATGAGAAATTCTTTAGAATTACCCGTTTTGGGGAACAGACCGATAGACAGGCTTTTTGCTATATATACCGAGATGAAGATAAACAAGCCCTCTTAGACTTTTGACGATTCGATGCGTTAAAAGCTCGTACATACGCGACTTGATTAAAGATGGCAAACCGTGCATTTTAGTTTGATTAAATAATTTAAAGTTTGCTAGTATATTTTAGTGATTCAAAATAGCTTGTTATTTACGTGCTAACGTGAATGTACTTCAGTGCACTTAGATACAAGGTAATAAAATTTAGTTTCACTGTACCAATCAGCAAAATTTACAACGACGAATGTATACACAAAAGTAGGCAGTTTTGGCGTATATTGGTGACAGAAGCATGAATTCTTTGCTATTTTTCGGGGGTGTTAATAATTAAATGGTTCTAATACGTGTCTGGATCCATAAAACAAGGGTCAGATAAACACAGATGAGTTCCGGAAAAGACCCAGAAACGACTTTGAATGGATGGTGATGGAGAAAATTTAAAAGCGTAGAGATTCAGACGTCGTAAATATAATCCTGGTGAATGGTGTGATTAACTAAAGAAACGATACTTTGAAGCTACGAGGACAGTAACCTTCAGGTAAATTATACTATTTTGTTTGACATTTTTTGTGTGTATTGAATGACTTTATAATTGATTTACTTTAAATGGACATTAGTGAAATTGTTCTAACCATAAAAGTTTAATTTTAAGATGAAATTTGCTTGTTTAAGTAAAAGGGTATTTTGTTTTGATGTTCGGGAATATGATGAAACTTTGGGTATGTCTTTGAGCTCAATTAGACAAACCTGGTTAATTAACGTAAAGGGGTGGTAGATGCTCCCTTTATACTCAGACTCCGGTCTGCTTATATTGTTATATTAATTAGTAGGCATCCAACAAGGACTTTAATTTTGGATGCACAGTAAAATGATAATAAAATTAATCCTGAAATTCTTTTTAAAACTGAATTTTATGCTGAATTTTAATTTTGAAATTTTTATGTATTCTGAATATTGATGTAAATAGAGTTAACGTTGATGTTTTTGGTAGGAATGTGTTTGTTTCTTTTATGATTGAGGATGTAAGTTATCTAGAGGAGCAGCCGAGGCGATTAACAGAAGAAAGACGACGGACCAGGTAATTCAAAAGGATTCACAGCATTTCTTGGCGACCCAAAAGTGAGGCTCGAGTTCCAAATAAAATTTTTGTGATTTTATTCCAGGAAACTGGCGATCTGAGAGAGAGAGTTTCTGTGTGTGTATAAATTTAAGAGTATTTTAGAGTGTGTGTGAGTGATTAGAACGTATGCAGAGAAAAGAGTGGTTAAGGAGTCAAGGAGTGGAAATTGAAGTGACGATAGTGCATTGTGTGAGAAAATTTCGAAAATGGAAGAAGCTGGAGGCAGTAGAGATCAGTCGAGGACGGAATCAGGAGAAACAGGAAATGAGTTAATGATGAGAATGTTAGAGAAATGCGATTAGCTAGGAAGAATCGAATAGAGCGATGGAGGAGTCTAACAGAAAATTAGAACTGCTAAGCGATGAATCTGATAGAGCTAGGGAGGAGTCCAACCAAAAATTAGAGCAGATAAGCGGGAAAATTGAGCAGTCGACTAAAGAATTTACAGAGTTTAAAAATAGTCTTACCATAAAGATGGGGGAAGTTGAAAATAGGGTTGAAAAAAATGAGCGTGATATTACAGGTCTTCGACAGGAAATGGGACATTTAAGGTCCGAAGTACGCATTTTCTGTGAAGAAGAAATAAACGTAAAAATGACTGAAGTAACGGACTCATGTAGGGATCAGTTAGGCAGGGTAGAACGCGAAGTTAGTAGTATCAAATACAACATGTCAAATTTAACGGGGGATGGTCCCAGATTTTATACAGGTGGAGTATCATTGGACCAACACATGAAGTTTTATGGCGATAACAGGGTAAATCCACAAATTTTTATTAATAGTGTAAGAAATCTAGTGGAAATTTATTTGACGAACAGACTAAACTAAATACGATAAAGGCTTTATTAAAGGACAATGCGGAGGCATGGTACAATTTAGTAGGACAGGACATAGACACGTATCAGGACTTTGAAAACAAATTTTTACAACATTACTGGAGTGATCACAAACAGGATCAGATTAGGGACGACTTGATTACAGGAAAATTTAAGGGAGAGTTTGCAGGTTCTAGGGAGCAATATGCCATCCGCAAGTACAGTGTGGCCAAACAACTGAATCCACCATTGACGGACAGACAGATTATCAAGTACCTATCACGACATTTTGAACTGGAAATTAGACAACACGTGGCCTTACAAAACATCACAGAACGGGAGACATTTTAGAGTATTTGCAGAGATATGACGATGTATGTGTAGGACGGACAAGAGAGATACGAGAACGAAACGTTAACACAGTTAGGTTTGACAACAGGACACCGAATTATCCGAGACGGCCTGACTACAACAGAAATTTTCGACCGAATTGGGAACGACGAGGACAGGAATACAGAAGTAATAGTGCGACTAGGGGACCGACGCCAAGACCTAGTTACACGCGACAGAACAGTTTACCGGAAGTAAACAGGACTGTGACCAGCACGCCGAATAGAGACAGGGACACGGATATTAACACGAGGAGGACGTACGCACAGGTTGTAGAAGGACAACCAGGACCAAGCACGGAAAACAGGACGAGACAGGATTTTTAGAACGCGACAGACCACTAGATTTCTGTGTAAATGTATACGAACATCCACGTGAATTTTTCAAAATTGAGGAGGAAGTAGAGCCAGAAACTGAGGAAAATTATGTTTGCCAATTATTAATTTAGAAATTTTTGAGAATAATGTAGAAGTATTACTTGATACAGGGGCAGAGGCGAGTTTAATATCGGAGGAATTCGTCAGCAAAATTAGGGATAAGGTTTGTGATAGAATTATGCCTATAAAACGTAGCCATTTAGTAGCTCCAAATAAAAAGAAGTTTGCTGTAGTAAATAGTGTTGTGGTGCTTAGGATAGATATAGGAGGTTTAAGCTGTGAACAGGAGTTTGTAATTGTACCTGGACTGAAGTTTCAGAGCATTTTAGGTGTTGACTGTATGATGAAGTTAGGGGTTTTGATAGATATGGAAAGAAAGGTAGTAAGGATTAAGGATAGGGTAGTGCCATGGAAGGGCAGTTATGAAGTCACAGAGGATGACACTGGGTTTAGTATTAATGTAGTAGAGGTAGAGGATGATGAAGTAAAACAGATCAACACAATAAGATGTCCAGAGGATAGGAGAGTAGAGGTTCAAGCTTTATTACAAAAACATGCAGAATTAGTGGGGGTAGAAGCAAGCACAGCGTTAGGCTATGAGCACAGATTGGAAGTGGATAATTCAGAACCGTTCAACGCAAAGGTTTATCCAATTCCAGCAGCATATCGGGAGCAGGTAAAGGCAGAATTAAATAAAATGTTGGAAAATGGCATAATAGAGGTATCAAACACTCATTTCATAAATCCGTTGGTGGTAGTTAAGAAAAGGATGATAGCATTCGTTTATGTTTAGATGCACGAAAATTAACCAACGGACCAAACCGCAATTCCATTGTCCACCATCCATGGACACACTTTTGACGAGATTAAGTGGCAAGTTTATTTTAGTAAATTAGATTTAAGGAATTCATTCTGGCTGATTCCATTACACAAGGATTCTAGAAGGTACACAGGATTTTCCGTAGAGGAAAATCTATAATTTTAAGGTAGTACCGTATGGTTTGTCAACGTCAAGTGCAGCATTAATTAAGGCAATGCAAGCAATTTTAGGAGCATATGAGCAATTCTGCATACACTATGTGGATGATATTTTAATTTTAGTGAAACTGAGGAACAACATTACTCTCATTTAGAACGGATATTATTAGAGCTTAAATTAGCAGGATTGAGGCTGAATATAGAAAATGTGAATTTTTTCAAAAACCGTTAAATTTCTGGGGTATGTGGTGAACACTCAAGGTATGTGTATCGATAAAGAAAGATTGTCCGAACTTTTGACATATCCGAGACCTAATAACATTAGGAAATTAAGAGCTTTTTGGGGTCCTTAACTTTTATAAAAGTTTGTACCGGGATTTGCTGAAAAAGCGGGTCCATTGTTTAAACTTCTGAAGAAGGGAGTACGATGGAGTTGGACGGAAAGTCTAGAGGCAGCATATTTAACACTGTTGGAACAATTTCACGACCAACTAATTTTGAGGCATCCCAGATTTGATGTAGGTTTCGTACTGAGGACGGATGCATCGAATAGTGCATTAGCAGCAGAGTTGTACCAAGTACAAGAGGGGGAAGAGGTGCCCATATCTTTTGTTTCACGCACACTGAAGCCGCATGAAGTAAATTACACGATTAGTGAAAAGGAGATGGCTGCAGTGGTGTTTGGTGTTACGAAGTTAAAATTTTTTTTGATAGGAAGACATTTTGTAATCGAAACGGATCATTCGGCGTTGTGTGCGTTGATGAATACGAGATTTTCGAACAATCGAGTATATCGATGAGGGTTGTTACTACAGGAGTTTGACTTTGAGATTAAATATATTAAGGGAGAAAATAATTTTATAGCAGACGCGTTTACTAGAAACAGGGACATGGATAACAAAAGACCGTGTGACATCATGATTGCCATGAACAGTCTACTACAAAATGATTCAGTATATGGAGAAGAGGAGATCTTGAGGAACCAGAGGCAGAGTGAGGAGCTACAGATTGTTAGAACGAAGTTAGAAAGCGAACCGGGATTTAAAAACTTCCATATGATAAACGGCTTTTTGTGTAAAAAAATTCAAGAATTGGAAGTGTATGTGGTGGATAGGGTACAAGCAAAATTAATTATCAAAGATCTGCACTTAAGATATGGTCACATAGGAATCCGAAAGACATGGTTAATTTTTAGGGAAACGTTTTTTTCAACTAAAGATTTAGGGTTAGTAAAGTCTGTCATCAACACCTGTCACTTATGTACTTTAGGAAAGTACAAAAATAGTACGAGTCAGGATGTGGTACAAAGTATACACGTACAAAATCCCCTGGACTTAGTTGCTATTGATTATTTGAGCAATCTAGTCCGAAGTACAAAAGGACACAAACATGTGCTGATTGTGACTGATGTGTTTTCGAAATTTACCAAATTATATCCCACTCGGGATTGTAACACAGTCGGAACAAACAAGAAATTGGAACAATTTTGTAGGGAAGTAGGAACTTTTAAACGGGTATTAGCAGACAATGCTACTTATTTTAATAATCAAAGATTTAGAGATTATTGGGAGAGGCAAAACATTAAAGTGGTGTTTTGTAGCATAAGGCATCCTCAAGCGAATCCAGCTGAGCGATATATTCAAGAGACGGTTAAGTTTTTGCGTTTAGCTTCACATAGGAATCATCGTTTATGGGAGGACAATTTGTCCAAGGTTGAATCTTTATCAATGAAACCCTAGTACCGTGACAGAAACCAGTCCCATCATGCTGATCAAGCAACAGTATCCCGAAAGACCATGGCAAATTGTGCCTAGGGACGATGAATTCCAACAACTTTTGGTAGATGTGAGGAGAGGTTAAGGAAGAGAGCTGAAAATATACAAGGAAGATGAACGCAAGAATTAGAAAGAGGGTAAAATTTAAAGGGAGACCAGGTAGTAGTAAAAGCTTGAGAGTAGGGAAGAGAGATAGGATGACATGTGCTAAACTACACTTGCCATATGAGGGACCTTTTGAGATAGGTGAAGTAGTAGGGAGTGCACATATTTATTAAGGGAAGTAGGTACGGGAAATGAGAGGGACGATTTCACGTCAACCTATTATTCCTTATACCGGAGAACCAGCACCACAGGAGAAATAGGTGTATAATATAGTAAAATTTAAATAGGATAAGAATAGAGAATAGGTGTATATAGAAGAGTAGAAGTAGGTGTTGATAGAAAATAGAGCTAGATATAGGATAAATATGGGAGATGATTAGAAATAGGTTTAGGATGAGGATAAAGAGTAAATGTAGGAAGAAAATAAGATAGGTTAAGTATAGATATTTCATATAAAATTAGTGGAGAGTTAGGAATAGAGTAAGAGTAGGATAGGTATATAGGATTAGGTAGGGGGAAGTGAAGTATAGTGAAGATTAGTTAAAAGTTAGGAATAGGATAGGTAGATAGGATGTATATAGGATTAGATGGATGAGTAGGATGAAGTTAGGGATAATTTCAGTTTATAGAATGAGGTGAGAGTTAGGAATAGGATAGGGATATAGGACAGGTGTAAATATTTTTTTTGATTGGAGACAAAGTAGGTAAGTTAGATAGATAAGGGTAGAGAGAGATAGGCAATTTTTTTGTAATTTTTTTTTGTCTAAATGCTTTATATTTGCATTCAAATAAGTGGGATTATTTGTATTCAAATAGGGGGAAAATACTCATATTTAGACCAGGGTAGAAGATTAAATAATCGCATCAAATAATTTTAATCACCGTGTATAATGAATATTATTAGATAATACGCTTTATTAAAACCATTAAGCATAAATAAATTCGGTCGTCTCAGTAAAATTAAGAAATTTAAATTATTTATAAGACGCTTTATATCAAAAGAAGCAGTATTGAAAAGCTCTGCGTGTAATGTAATTATTCCTAAACAAAGAGAAATTACGTGCAAAATTTATCTTAATTAACTCTATTTCGAGTAACCGGTATTAAACAAAGTGTACACATAATAATTAATATTTAAGTTGTATTCGCTAAAAATGAAATCAATTTAATTGGAGTTAATTAAATTGTTAATAACATATAATACCTATAGAAACTTGTAAAAACCCAAGATTAAAATACCACGGAATAAGGCTCTGAGAATTAATATTATATTTGAACACCTGAGTAGTTTAAATGTCACATTCGGCGTAAAGTTTGCAGATAATTAATGTTTCAAAGAATCTTGGGGAAAACGTCGCATAATAGTTACGAGAATTGCTAAAGCTGGGTTATTTCACACTCCATGTGGACTAAAATAATCGATAATAAAGAATATCAATTTGCACCAATACGAACAGGTTAGAGAAGGAAAGAGAAAATGCGTCAAGCAAAGACACATATTGTAAAAGGCGGGATTTAAGCAACGTCATGGGGTTGCGATTGGTTAAAAATAGGATGCAAATATCAGAGGTAGAAACAACAATTTCTGTACAAAATTAATTAGTTTTTCTCGGACATGCTTGCGTGCCGTGTGGAAATTTTCTGAGATTTAAATGGGGCGAGTGAAAATTCGTAAAATCGACGCGTGAGCGACAGACTGGGAACATGGCATGAGAAATTCTTTAGAATTACCCGTTTTGGGGAACAGACCGATAGACAGGCTTTTGCTATATATACCGAGATGAAGATAAACAAGCCCTCTTAGACTTTTGACGATTCGATGCGTTAAAAGCTCGTACATACGCGACTTGATTAAAGATGGCAAACCGTGCATTTTAGTTTGATTAAATAATTTAAAGTTTGCTAGTATATTTTAGTGATTCAAAATAGCTTGTTATTTACGTGCTAACGTGAATGTACTTCAGTGCACTTAGATACAAGGTAATAAAATTTAGTTTCACTGTACCAATCAGCAAAATTTACAACGACGAATGTATACACAAAAGTAGGCAGTTTTGGCGTATATTGGTGACAGAAGCATGAATTCTTTGCTATTTTTCGGGGTGTTAATAATTAAATGGTTCAAATACGTGTCTGGATCCATGAAACAAGGGTCAGATAAACACAGATGAGTTCCGGAAAGGCCCAGAAACGACTTTGAATGGATGGTGATGGAGAAAATTTAAAAGCGTAGAGAATCAGAAGTCGTAAATATAATCCTGGTGAATGGTGTGATTAACTAAAGAAACGATACTTTGAAGCTACGAGGACAGTAGCCTTCAGGTAAATTATACTATTTTGTTTGACATTTTTGTGTGTATTGAATGACTTTATAATTGATTTACTTTAAATGGACATTAGTGAAATTGTTCTAACCATAAAAGTTTAATTTTAAGATGAAATTTGCTTGTTTAAGTAAAAGGGGTATTTTGTTTTGATGTTCGGGAATATGATGAAACTTTGGGTATGTCTTTGAGCTCAATTAGACAAACCTGGTTAATTAACGTAAAGGGGTGGTAGATGCTCCCTTTATACTCAGACTCCGGTCTGCTTATATTGTTATATTAATTAGTAGGCATCCAACAAGGACTTTAATTTTGGATGCACAGTAAAATGATAATAAAATTAATCCTGAAATTCTTTTTAAAACTGAATTTTATGCTGAATTTTAATTTTGAAATTTTTATGTATTCTGAATATTGATGTAAATGGAGTTAACGTTGATGTTTTTGGTAGGAATGTGTTTGTTTCTTTTATGATTGAGGATGTAAGTTATCTAGAGGAGCAGCCGAGGCGATTAACAGAAGAAAGACGACGGACCAGGTAATTCAAAAGGATTCACAGCAATATATATACAAAACCATGTACAAAACGATTGCTAAATCGACAACATATCCCATTCTATTTCTCAAAAATGCTTTAGAACGTATTCTGCCCTTCTATTTCTCCTATTTTTTTCCACAGATATTCTTGTTCCCCTACATTTCTATAACTTATTTGTTATTAATTTTTTCCTCGTGCATCTGAAGCACAGCATTCTAAAACGCTGCTACCCTTTTCTGTCTACTTTTCCTATTGCCTGTATTTCATAGACATACTGTGCTGTGCTCCACACATATGCCTTGTTCCTATGTTTGTTATCTATCATTATAGGCGCTGTTCTTTCTTGTTAGATGCAGTTCGGTCTCCTTCTATTGTTTTACAATCATATACCCTATTTCCCCGACATTCAGTGGTTGTGAAGGGGCGTATGTAGCCGATGGCTGCCAAGTTCTCCCAGCACTTGAACATTTACCGATTCAATATTTTTTCCAATATATCTTTTCGCACAGTCCACATTAGTTGCAGATATTTCACAACCAACACCTGTGGTGTTTATAATAATCATCAGACATATGTGTGCTTATTTTTTCGTCAATAGGTTTTCTGTCTCAAAACTGGTTGCACACGTACCTGCATTTATTTATATTCTGAACTAACCTACACAGTTTGTTAAAATTCTCACACACCCTGTATACAGCTCGGTCCCCCTTCTATTGTTGTCAAACTTTATGCCCAATTTCACCGAGATTCAGTGAAGGAGGTTAAGTAGCCTGTGGCTGCCAAGATTCCCCAACACTTAGACATTTGCCGAATTAATAGTTTTCTAGTAAATCCTTTCACACAATTAACATTATTCGAGAGTATTGCCCAACCAATACTTGTAGTTGGTTATAATAATCATCACGTTTAAGTACAGTTACTTTTTTCGTAATTAGTTTATCCATATTAGGACTGGTTGGATTTCTATTCTGAGCTAGCCTACACATTTTCCTGAAATTCTCACAGCCTACATCTTTCGCTATCTATGTGCAGTAGTCTAACCTAAGTCTACCTCTCTCTTTTTCCTTATCTCTGGTTCTAATATATTCCGCACTATTCCCTCCTGCCGTAGTATGTGGCCTATCATCCTGTCTCTCCTATTTTTTACCGTTATCCACATACTTAGCGATGGGTTTGAATTAGCATTAAAGGGTCTGAAAAATGGAAAGACGCCGGGTACAAATGAGTTGCAAGCAGAAACTCTAAAAACCGCTGGACAAGCAGTAACAAAACGTCTCTTCCAACTTGTAAGCTATATGTATGAGACAGGCGAGATACCCAAAGATTTCAAACGTAACATCATAGTACCTATACCAAAAAAAAAGAGGCACGGATAGATGTACAATTTTTCGAACAATAACCTTAACAGCACACTTATCAAAAATATTAACCAGAATTGTACAAATACGAATGGAAAAACGAGCTGAAGAAATACTAGGAGAAGACCAATTTGGCTTCAGACGAAACAGGGAAACACGGGAGGCTATTTTAGCTCTGAGGGTGATAACAGAGAAAACAATAGAAAAAAAGGAAACCGTGTATATAGGGTTTGTAGATCTGGAAAAAGCATCCGACTATATAAAATGGAAAAAAATGTTCGAAATACTCAAAAAAATTGAAATGAGTTATAGGGATAGACGAATAGTACATAGCTTATACAAAGAGCAAACAGCAGTAACAGAATTAGAGCAGGAACGTAGAAAAGTAAACATTAGGAAAGGGGTGAGACAGGGATGTGCCCTATCTCCATTAATTTTTAACTTGCACATTGAAGAGGCAATGAATACTGTCAAATGCAGGAAGACATTTGGAATTACTATGTAGGGTATTAGCATCTAGCAAGGAAGAGTTAGAAGCTACTCTTAATGAAATGGAAACGGTTCTAGCAGAGGGATACCGTATAAAAATTAACAAAAATAAAACTAAAGTACTAGTATGCAAAGGAGGGTAAATAAATCAAAAACAAGAATACAAATATGTAACACAAACTTCCGAGAAGTTAAGGATTTCTGCTACCGAGGAAGCCAAATAACGTAAGATAGGAAAAGCGCAAAAGATATAAAACAAAGATGAGCACAAGGTCGTGCTACATTTAACAAGAAAAAACAACTACTGTGTTCAAAGACTGTTACATGCCAAACTGGCCATGTATCATTTTTAGGTTTAGATTTAATTTGTTAATTGCCATGTATTTTTAAATAAATAACGCTAACTTCCGTCGTCGCTGACAGTCGCGGCTGCGCAGAGGGAATGCGGAAGTGCGCGTGTGGAGAAAGCGGGCATTAAGCCACAAGACATGGACTAAACGACAAGTGTCGAAGTGGAGTTAAGTTTTTTTGAAAAACATTTATGTAGGTTTCCTGTACCTTGCCTCTATTTTTCCGCTACCTATGTTCCTCAACCCCCTACAAGTACAATGGGAGCTTAGTGACGGATAGCAAATTTGATGTTTAACATGGCCTAACCAAACCCAACCATCTTCTGGATTCTGAGATTAAGTTTCAAGATACACCTCACGTAAGTAATTTGATTTTACCTAAACCAGTGCATGTAAATTTGACATAGACAGCGATTGCATCATCCGGTAAAACGTGATCTGTAGAAAATATAACAATGGCGTTAGAGCAACGCTTAATGTAAAAATAGCGCGCGTAAATATATAGCGTAAATGTAACAATAGCGCCTATGCGTGTTATGTTGAAATTTAAAAATCCGTTTATAAGTAATCTTTATCGTTACTTGTAAGATATTAGCTCTGAAAATTATAATATTTTTTAGAAAATTGGTTTGTTCACTCAATTATCTGTAATTAAAAAAAAGGTTTAATTTCTAGTGACTTTTAAAAATTTAATTTGGCAACCACCAAATTTAGTTACCTTTAGTTATTTTTATCTTATTTGATTGGCAGCATTGCAAGGAGTGTTATATGTCAATTCAACTTGTTAAAACTGTCACTTTGAATAGTTGTTTGTTTACTTTATACTTGACCATGTAATTAAAAATCTAGTGTAATTTGGATTTCCTTTACAGAAACAGTGTTGTTTGTACTTGAAATGTGTTTGATAGTTAATACCTAACTTGACTTAATTTCTGATTAAACTGAAATCTTATTTTGGATACAGATTATTTATCAAGTAAGTATTGTTATTCATAAATGATCCTATCTTGACTTAAATTTTTTAGATTATTAAAACTTGTTTTTTTTAGTTCTAAATTTCTAACTTTATTATCTGTATCTGACACTTCACTTCCTAAACATAGTAGCATAATGAATTCAATATACCTTAAATCTCTTGAAACCATATTTGAACTTGAGTCCCGGGGCATTCAACCTGCGTCGTTTGCAATTGAAGGCCGTATTAGCACAGGAAGCTGACGGACAACTAATCCCTCGTACACTAACTTCAGATCTATCACAAAATATTCTTGAGATCAAACAATTTTTAGATGACATTAATAAATAGTTTATAGAACAAATACAGTACCTTTCGATTTAGAACTGAAACATATCAGTTCTCGTATAATACATTTAAAGTAACGTTTGGACTTGCTATCATTATTTAAGGATGAACAGGCTAATGAAACCAAGCAAACTTTCTTATCTGACGTTCCCTTAATTGAAGGAATCAATCTCGAAGAACTTAACGTAGATCCAGATGTAAATTTGCCTCCTGCTTTCTCTAATCTCACCATTTCGCAACCTGGTACCTCGTCTCCGAAATCTATACCGGTTTACAAACTGGGAATTTCTTTCTCGGATTTTGATTCCCAAATTTCGTTAACGTCATTTCTGGACTGCGTAAATGATTTTAAGATCTCGCGTAACTGTACAGACCAAGATTTATTTGCCTCAGCAAGGGAATTATTTTCTGGCTCAGTTTTGATTTGGTACAGGAACATACAAAACCAGATTTCTACCTGGGAAGAATTAGTTACTTGTTTAAAACGCGATTTTTTACCGCACGGATATATAACTGATCTCTGGAATAAAATAAAAAATCGTTCCCAGGGGCCTAATGAAAACGTAATCTTTTTTATTACCTCAATTGAAGCTTCATATGGGAGATTAGATAAAAAACCACCCGAACCTGAAATTATCAGTGAACTTTTACGAAACTTAAATCCATATTTCTCTTAACACTTAGCATTACGCACATCTCGTTCTTACCTTAATCTAAGGATCTATGCTGCTCTCCTTAAGTAGTAGTGTTACGTACAGATAAACACCGTCCGCCCCCAACAAAACAATCTGGCCTATTAGAACCAGACCTAGCATGTCAGTCAGAATCTTCTCGTAAATCTTCCCGTTTCTCTATCAAAAACTCAGTTATCTGTTGGAATTGTAAAGAAAGCGGACATACTTGTAATGTTTGCACATATCCAAAAAACATCTTCTGTAATGGCTGTGGTCGAAATTATACCTATAAATCCAAATGCACAAAATGTAACCATACCTTATCGGAAAACCTTGTCAGAGATATTCTTACTCGGAACGTAAATAGCTCAAGAAGCCAAAATCGTCCTCAACAAGAACAACTAAACACACTCAGACATCAACAGAATTAATAAAACATAAACTTACGCCCAATATTAAATCTTTATTTAACGTATTTAGTAATAATAATACCGTTACCTTAAATTCAAAGAAAAACTTGCCTTCTTTATCTGAGATATGTCGTTCGACTCCTGCCGAATGGTCTAATTGGTTGAATTCCGTTCATTCCTTTTACCATAAAAATTCTGCTGCCTTACAACTTGTTTAAAATCTCTCGATATTCGCCCGCATTTACCTATCTCTATTGGCTCTCTAAATGTAATCGCTTTATTAGATACGGGTTCTTCATGTTCTCTTTTAAATAATGAAGGCTTAAGGCAATTATCTGAACAAAACATTAAATTTCAGGTTATTCCAGAAAAAAACCTCTATCAATCTAGCTGACGATAATAAAATATATGTAACTGGTTCTCTTAAATTAAAAATTCGTATAGAGTCACTCAAACGGGATATTTTGTTTTTAATTGTGCCCACACTAGCTTATCCATTTTACTTGGTGTTGACTTTTGCCAACTTTTTAATTTATCTTTATATTTTCAAGATTTCTTTTGGCAAGCTTCTCTCAAAACAAACTCTTGTGCGTCGGCTGGAATATTTAACAAAATTTCTCTTACCGATTCTCAGAATGAAATTCTTAACTCTATAATGGACGAATTTCGTAAATTAAATACTTCTGAACTTGGTTGTGTTACTACCGCAACTCATACTATCTCTACGGTTGATGCTGTTTCTTTTAAGCAACGTCAATATCCGTTATCGCCTGCATTACAAAAACATTTACATTCCGAAATAGATAAAATGCTTGAATCCGGTGTTATCTCTTCTTCAAATTCACCATGGATGTCTCCCTTGCTATTGGTTCGTAAAAAGAATGGTGAATGGCGTGTTTGTTTTGACGAAAGAAAACTTAACTCTGTAACTGTGGCTGATGCCTATCCCTTACCTCGTACTGATCCTATCTTGAGTTGGCTCCATCATGTTAAAATTTATCTCATTTATCGATCTTAGATAAGCTTTTTATCAGATCCCTCTTGATTTATCTTCACGTCTAAAGATTGCTTTTTGTGTTCCAGGTTGGAGTTTGTTCGAATATAATTTCTTGCCGTTTGGTTTCTGTAATGCACCACAGATTTTACAGCGTACTTTGGATCAAACGTTAGGTCCTATCTTACACCAAGAACGTGCCTTTGTATTTTTAGACGACATATTGGTCATTTCAAGTTCTTTTGAAAAACACATCGCTACACTCAATAAAGTCGCTGAACGCCTAAATGCAGCAGGTTTTAAAATAAATTGGGAGAAGTATCAATTTTGCTGTTCTTCTCTCGCAATTCTTGGTTTTATTATCGATGGAACTGGTCTTCGGGCAGATCTTGCTAAAGTTGACGCTACTACTAAATTTAAAACACCAAAGACTTACCGAAATTAAACGTTTAATAGGAATGATTAGCTACTATCGCATTTTTCTACCTAATCTGTCAACTATATCTACACCCATTACTGCTTTAGTTAAAAACAAAGAGAAAAGTCAATCTGTCGAATGTAATTTAGAAGCTCAGCAGGTTTTTGAACAAATCAAAACGTTAATAATCTCCGTACCTATCTTAATTTCGCCCAATACTGGCGAAGGATCGTATATTCAAACCGATGCTTTACTTACTGGTCTAGGCGCAATGTTGTTTCAAGTAAATAATGGACTAGAACACCCTATTGCTTATGCTAATCGTGTTTTAACTTCTGCAGAACAAAAATATTCAGTTACCGAACGTGAATTATTAGGGGTTATTTTTGGCATTGAAAAATTCAGAGGATATGTTGAAGATACACATTTTACAGTAATTACTGATTGTGCAGCTCTCACATGGTTTAATAACTTAAAACAACCGGCAGGTCTGTTGGCAAGATGGAAGTTGCGTATTTCTCAATTTACCTTTGATTTCGGCATAGATCTGGTAAATTAAATATCGTGCCTGATGCCTTATCTCGTGATGTCGCTTCTCTTAACCTCCCAGATCTAATTCCTGATGCCTGGTATCTTAACATGATAAAGAAAGTTTCTGAAAATCCCGATAAATTTTTCACCTTTCGTGTGAGGAATAATAGATTAAATAAATTTGTATCTCCCTTATCTCAAAAAATCTTTAACATCCCTGAATGGAAACTTGTAGTTCCTACTGCTAACCTCAGTGAAGTTGTTAAATTGTGTCACGACGACTCTACGGATGCTCATCTTAGTGTTACAAAAACTATAGCTGAATTTTATTATTGGTCCACATTAAAACAATCTGTCTGTCGCTATATTAGAAACTGTCAAATTTGCGGGGCTAAGAAGAGTTCTCAAGAAGCTCGTTCTGGTTTGATGGGTAACTTCAAACGTGTATCTTATCTCTTTCAGTTAATATCACTTGGCTTATTAGGACTTCTCCCTCGAACCGCACGTGGCCGCTGACAGTGTGAGTATATATGAGTGTATGTATGTATGAGTGTATGTCTTAACGAACTCGATTAACGTCGGGTACAGGAATGCATTCACATGCCTTTCCGGTTCCTCGTACTGTTTTAACTAACGGGTCTGCTTCACAGGTCTCTCTTTTTTAGGGGTCGAGTACTTTTCTACTTAACGGCTTTAAGGATCCACTCATTTTGTATCTCTACGATGGAGGACAAAACGGCTTGGTAGGCTGGGGAACTAAACGCTATATTTTTAAAGTTTATAGTTGTAGCATGCCTTGGCGTACTGGGAAGTTTCGGATCCATCTATTATTATCTTGTGTTATCTTAACATCTCTATCTTACCTATTATCTTTGGTGATAACTTGAGACTTTGTCTTACTTTCTTTTGTTGACTTATCGTTTGGTATTTATAACCAGACGTAGGAAATTTTTGAGTATTGAGTGAAGAAGCTAACCTGATGGTAGCAATGTAATTTGTTAGGTTAGAAATGTAAAATATTAGTAAGATGGTACTGTTGGTAAATTTGTTAATTCACAATCATGTCATTAAAAAGTTTTGATGTGTACTGTTTATTAATCCAGAGTACCAATACAAAAAAATTTGTCAAATTATATAGTAACTTGCTCTCTTGGGCATTTTGAAATTTGTGCATTTTCTTACTGATGTAGAAACAGTTAAAATGCAATGCTAATGTGCTTGCGCACTCAAAAACTATAAAGTTAGCTTTAGGTAGTAAAGTGTTTTGTGCTCTCCGACAAATTTGTGCTGTCGATTATAACTGCGCCATATTAAAGACTCGTGTGTGCATTGATAGATGTAGTTCGATAATCTTGGGGCTACACATTCTGTTTCCTGTTTTATTCGCAAGACGCGTTATCGGTTGGAAAAACAGGGTCGCGCCTAAAATAAACATTTAGTAGAATGTAAGTTAGTTCATATGTAAGTAAGGCTCTAGATTTTAAGTTTCTTCCGTGCTAAAAGTTTATTTCTTTTTAAAATTTTTCTTTTATGGCTTGGTTGCGATTGTTACATGCCAAGCTAACCATGCATCATTTTTAGGTTTAGATATAATTTGTAAGTTAATTGTTGCGTATTTTTAAATTAATAACGCTTAACTTCCGTTGTCGCTGACAGCCACGAGACATGGACTAAACAAGTGTCGGAGTGGAGTTAAGTTTTTGAGAAACAGGTATGTAGGTTTCCTGTATCTCCCCTCTCCCGTTCCGCTACCTATCTCCTTCAACCACCTACGAGTGCAATGCGAACTTAGTGACGGATAGGAAATTTGATGTTTAACATGGTGTAACCAAACCCAACCACCTGCTGGATCCTGAGATTAAGTTTCGAGATACACCTCACGTAAGTAACTTGATTTTACCTAAATCAGTTGCTATGAAACCCTTTTCCAGTCCTTGAAAATAAATAATCTTAGGTACTATAAATTATCTTTTATTGCGTAGATCCAAGAACGAATACATGAACATTGTAAAACCACTAAATCTGGATAATTTTTATATATAAATGGACATTAGCTACAACAGAACTTGCTACTTGCAAGTGTAAAATTATAATTATTCTCACTACAATATTATATTAAAATAGGTACAATAGCGTAGATACATCTTAACTATTCAACACAACCGCGAGTCCTCGTAAACTTTCGCTAGCTTTCCCCCACTATTCAACACAATCACAAGATAAACAAATCTATCCCATGACACCCCCTAACTTAAGCTATAATTTTACTACAAAAATTATTGATTAAGTTACATCACTTAAAACTACTAACAATAATAACAGCTGCTAGCTACATAATTCAATATAAAGACTACAAAAATCATATAGTTAAACCAATGCAGTTGTAATCCTAAACTATGAAAACTTACTTTCTTAGACAATACTGTAGGAAGCATTTTATAAGGTTTAAGATTAATAATATTATGCTTTTCTAATTCTTTCCCATTAGCGTCACTCAACACATAAGGATTGGGGCCCGCAATTTTAGTGATGCAGAAAGAACCCTCATAAAGAAGGAGTAATTTAGCTGTGATTCCGTCAATAGCTGAGGACTGATGATGGCATTTAATCAGCACCCGATCACCCACCTTAAAACCTGTTAAAGTATTATTTTTGTTGTATTTGGCCTGGCGTTTAAGAGCATTACCTCGTAAACGACTATGGGCCAGCTCCCAACAAAGCCGCCCACAAAGGGGGTCAATGGGGGTCGCCTGACCCCCCCGGAATATGTTTCTTTGGTTTTTTTCCGTTAGAAATCGCAACACGAAGTGCACCTTCACTAGAGATTGAAGAAGATTACGATTTCACTGTCGGTTATACTATTGTTTAAAAATAAGGTAAACCTAAATGTTGAGATTACACTACAGGTATGCCTATTGTCTAACTATAAATAGACCGACTTTGTATGTCATTTTAAGCAGGAAATGCGAATTAATGCGATTACCTTACAATAGTAACCCTAACCGCCTATAACAAAACTGTTATTTTCATTCTTTATTCTTTAGTATCTAAATATCTTTACCCTGAAAGTTTCTATTCAAACGAAATATAAATATAGACTTTCATAATGGTTTCTTTCTTATTGTACAGGTTCAGGTACTCTACAACTAAAACTTTGGAATGTTCTACAAATGTCTCATTGTGTTCTATTCTGAGAAAACATATATTCTTTATCTATAACAGTAAAGTACGTCTATATCTTCAGTGACTTCAGTTTGTATTCAGTATTTTTCGAATGCGGTGTACTTTTAATTTGTGACTTAAGAAACTTTATCTGACTGTTGAATTAGTAGAAGACGTGTATGTTGATAGATATTGATTGGTCATTTTCCTTGTAGTTAGTGTTATCAGTGTTGATAAGTCTAAAAGTATAAACTTATTTTCCGTTAAACAGTACATAGATGAACTACTCAAACTTTTTAAGACACACCGTAGTGATCCTGAACAATACTTTAAAGAGGTTTATAAAAAAAGTGTTGAACATGCCCATGGTTTTGGTTTGGAAATTACATTACCACGTATTGCACCAAGACAAACTCATAGGTCTAATTATCATATGAGTAGTGTTGAAGATTACTTTCGAGTAAGCCTTTTATTCCTTATTTGGATTCTGTTATACAGTCTATTTCCACAAGGTTTTCTGAAGATGCTACGACTTCTTTTTTACTCTCTGGATTACATCCAAATAACTTAAAAGACAACAATATAAAAAGAGCATTGTTAAATAAAAAAGAAGAAATAGCCAGAAGTTACAACATTGATAACTTTTCAGAACAGTTGCAAACGTGGGTTGAACTTTGGCAAAATAGAGAGATTCAACAAGATACAGACTTTGTACATTTGCTTGATAATGAAGTTTCTTTTTTTCCGGCCATCAAAACTGTGCTGAATATTTTTTTGGCATTACCTCCAACTACTGCAACAATAGAAAGGTCATTTAGTACGCTAAAGCGGGTAAAATCGTGGCTTAGATCAAGCATGTCAGGGGATAGATTATCAGGTTTATGCATGCTTAGTGTACATAAGGACATGGTAAGTAGGGAGAAACAAGCATTTATAAATGAAGTCCTAAATAGATTTGGTCAAGAACGAAGAAGATTCTGTGAGCGACCTTGACTCCCAATGCCTTTCTATCAACTTTTCACCCACAGTGCCATAATCATTAGCAGGTAAGCCTAAAAGATCCTCTAATGTGTTTTTTATAACCTCCACTTTCTGTAAGAACAATGGAGTAAACCCTGTGACACTATGCACCACATTATTCAGACAACCTTCAATTTTTTCTATTTCCCATGCCCATTTGGAATGTTAACTAGAACAGTATGCTCGTAGGAGACGTTTAATCTCCTTGTTGCAACTTTCTGTTATATTACCCTGCGGAAAGTAAGGTGATATGGTCTTCACCCTAATTCCTTGCTCATTCATTTTTAACCCAGCTGTTAGACGTAAACTGTGTGCCATTATCGCTTAATATGCACTTAGGCAATTGGGTACTTGGGATATAATCCCTCACAACGCGGTTTAAGATAGCCATGGCTGTGGCTCTTTTAATAGCATACAGTCTCACAAAACGACTGAATGCATCTACTAATACAATTAGCTGCGTACAAACCCCCGATTTAGGTAGGGGACCCATAAGATCAATACAAACAAGATCCCTGGACGTTCAACAATAACGGAGTTTAAATCCCTGTGTAAAGTCTTTGAGTTCCTTGCCCTTTGACAAATATCACAAGCTGTCACAATTTGGCAGATGTTTCTATGCATTTTTGGCCAGTAAAACCTCCCCTTCATATATTCAAAAGTCTTAGCACTACTGAAATGTCCAATGTAAGCATGTTGATATTGAACCAGTTCTACAACCTGCGTTTTAGGTACACATATCTTAAATCCCGGTGAGCTTTTATCACCTTTCTTAAACAAGACTCCGTCATGAAGTTTATACCACTTTACCATTCGAGTTTTGTCTCTATCAATTATTCCTATATCATTTATTTCCTTTAAAATATTAATTTTGATTTTAATCCATCCTTCCTCATTCTGATCATCACGAATCAATTGTAAATTTTCCTTCACCCTTTAAATTCATCCAGCAATTTAAAAAAATACATGACTACATCGGCACGTTTATCAGGACTGCCACCCCTTTTAACTCTGTATGGGATACGTGACAGTGTGTCAGCCACCACATTGTCCCTCACACGACAATATTCAATCGATAAATCAAAATCTTGAATCAGCAAAATCCATCGGGACAACCTTGCGGATTTTAATTTACAAGTAAGAAGGAAGCTCAGGGCCTTATGGTCCGTAACTAACACTAAATGTCGACCTAATACTATGGTACGCCACTGCTGTAACGCGTAAACTACAGTTAATGCTTCCTTTTCAGTGACTGTGTACCGTAATTCGCCTCCCATTAGTGTCCTGCTAGCGTAAGCCACAACTTCCTTGTCTCCCTTATCATTCAGCTGATAAAAACATGCACCAAGACCTAGATCTGAGGCATCACACTGAATGTAGAATCTTTTAAACAAATCTGGGTGGCTCACCATAGTGATTTCCAAGTATTTGTTCTTTATTGTTTCAAAGGCAACCTGTTCCATCTGAGACCACCTCCATATTTCACCCTTCTTTAACAAACTAAGCAACGGAATTGTATACTCCGCCTTCTTCTCGCAAAACCTCCTTTCAAAATTAATCAAGCCTAAGAAAGCACGTAACTCCCTAATATTCTTTGGTCGCGGATAGCTTTTGAATAACCTCTACGCGTTGTGGATCGACTTCAATGCCACTAGCTGAGATTATATGCCCTAAAATGGAATTTTTCAACAGCAAATAAACACTTACGAAGTTTAACTGTAACACCTACTTCATCCATTCTTTTGAATAACATGCCCAAATGTGCTAAATGTTTTTAAATGGTTTCAGAATAAACTAAAATATCATCGACATAGATGCACGTGAATGATGAGAACTGCGGACCCAGAATTTCATCCATACACCTAATCAGCCCGGCCATCGCCGTCGCTAACCCGAAAGGTATGACTTTAAATTGATACGTTTTGTCCTCGAATAAAATCCGACAAACTTGCGATAATTCTCTTTATTTGCACCTGCCAAAAGAAGCTGTAAAGTCAAAAGTGCTCAGAATTTGCCCTTTTTGAAATCCGTCAATAGTTCCATCGGATTTGGAGGTATCACATAATCTTTAGCAATGCCTGAGTTATATGCCTGCAATCTAGACAAATTCTAATGCTTTTATCTTTTTACACTCACCAAGGGTGATTGGTATTCAGTTTGAGCTGGTTCGATAATATTCCACTCTACCATTTCCGCTATCTGCTTGCGAGCGTCCTCTTTATGTACTGTAGGTATGGGATAAGTCCTTTATTAAAAGGAGTCTCATCCTTCATTATAACCTCATGTTCATATCCCTTGCACATCCTGGACTTTCAGAAAATACTCGACTATGCTGCAATATTATCCCTATCAATGCCCCCTTTCATCACTATTTAATAATTTCGACTTGCTCACAATTTTTGTTACATCCTCCTCTGAATATTTATGTTTTTCAGGGCATAGAATAGACACCTTGCCTTTCCTTATTTACACTAACAAAATTAATGTAGGACTTTGATTTATTTACTTCTTCTTGGCCTAGGTTGATTATCTCATATTTATCCCTGATTAACAATTTTAATTTAAACTCCTTAAAGTCCATACTAACCTGATTTTTTGATAGCCAGTCACGCCCTAATATAAGACTTTTATTTAATTTTGGAATCACTAGACCGGTGATGTCCATTTCTCTCCTGCTATTACAACAGGCAATAGTACTTGCTGCTTAACCTTTGAGTTTTAGATCCTACAGCAACAGCTACATCTACGTTTGTAACAGGTAACATAGGAAAATCACCTACTTTCTTTAATACATCATAAAAATCAGTGGAAACTGCCGAAACCTCGCAACCACTATCTACTAGTATATTAACCTGCATTCCTGCTATAGCAGCATTTATACAGGGACTTATAATTTCTTGAAAGTTTTCATCCCCTTCGTCGCCACTTAGCAGCACTTGCCCATCATTGTAAAATTTTGTAGTTAAATTTACATTATTTCTCCTAGCATCGTGTGAATTCGATTCTTGTTCCCTGTCGTACCTAGTTTCTCCATGCTCTATATTAACCGCCCTTCTGTCCGTACCACTAATGCTATTATTTTGTGATTGCACATTATTACGATTTTGAACCGTGTTTTGATTTCTACCTTGGGTCCAATAACCACGTTCTCTATTAGTACGCCAATTGCTAGAAGTTCTGCCTGTATCCCTAAGCAGGAAATGCGAATTAATGCGATTACCTTACAATAGTAACCCTAACCGCCTATAACAAAACTGTTATTTTCATTCTTTATTCTTTAGTATCTAAATATCTTTACCCTGAAAGTTTCTATTCAAACGAAATATAAATATAGACTTTCATAATGGTTTCTTTCTTATTGTACAGGTTCAGGTACTCTACAACTAAAACTTTGGAATGTTCTACAAATGTCTCATTGTGTTCTATTCTGAGAAAACATATATTCTTTATCTATAACAGTAAAGTACGTCTATATCTTCAGTGACTTCAGTTTGTATTCAGTATTTTTCGAATGCGGTGTACTTTTAATTTGTGACTTAAGAAACTTTATCTGACTGTTGAATTAGTAGAAGACGTGTATGTTGATAGATATTGATTGGTCATTTTCCTTGTAGTTATTGTTATCAGTGTTGATAAGTCTAAAAGTATAAACTTATTTTCCGTTAAACAGTACATAGATGAACTACTCAAACTTTTAAGACACACCGTAGTGATCCTGAACAATACTTTAAAGAGGTTTATAAAAAGTGTTGAACATGCCCATGGTTTTGGTTTGGAAATTACATTACCACGTATTGCACCAAGACAAACTCATAGGTCTAATTATCATATGAGTAGTGTTGAAGATTACTTTCGAGTAAGCCTTTTATTCCTTATTTGGATTCTGTTATACAGTCTATTTCCACAAGGTTTTCTGAAGATGCTACGACTTCTTTTTACTCTCTGGATTACATCCAAATAACTTAAAAGACAACAATATAAAAAGAGCATTGTTAAATAAAAAAGAAGAAATAGCCAGAAGTTACAACATTGATAACTTTTCAGAACAGTTGCAAACGTGGGTTGAACTTTGGCAAAATAGAGAGATTCAACAAGATACAGACTTTGTACATTTGCTTGATAATGAAGTTTCTTTTTCCGGCCATCAAAACTGTGCTGAATATTTTTGGCATTACCTCCAACTACTGCAACAATAGAAAGGTCATTTAGTACGCTAAAGCGGGTAAAATCGTGGCTTAGATCAAGCATGTCAGGGATAGATTATCAGGTTTATGCATGCTTAGTGTACATAAGGACATGGTAAGTAGGGAGAAACAAGCATTTATAAATGAAGTCCTAAATAGATTTGGTCAAGAACGAAGAAGATTCTGTGAGCGACCTTGACTCCCAATGCCTTTCTATCAACTTTTCACCCACAGTGCCATAATCATTAGCAGGTAAGCCAAAAGATCCTCTAATGTGTTTTTTATAACCTCCACTTTCTGTAAGAACAATGGAGTAAACCCTGTGACACTATGCACCACATTATTCAGACAACCTTCAATTTTTTCTATTTCCCATGCCCATTTGGAATGTTAACTAGAACAGTATGCTCGTAGGAGACGTTTAATCTCCTTGTTGCAACTTTCTGTTATATTACCCTGCGGAAAGTAAGGTGATATGGTCTTCACCCTAATTCCTTGCTCATTCATTTTTTTAACCCAGCTGTTAGACGTAAACTGTGTGCCATTATCGCTTAATATGCACTTAGGCAATTGGGTACTTGGGATATAATCCCTCACAACGCGGTTTAAGATAGCCATGGCTGTGGCTCTTTTAATAGCATACAGTCTCACAAAACGACTGAATGCATCTACTAATACAATTAGCTGCGTACAAACCCCCCCCCCCGATTTAGGTAGGGGACCCATAAGATCAATACAAACAAGATCCCCTGGACGTTCAACAATAACGGAGTTTAAATCCCTGTGTAAAGTCTTTGAGTTCCTTGCCCTTTGACAAATATCACAAGCTGTCACAATTTGGCAGATGTTTCTATGCATTTTGGCCAGTAAAACCTCCCTTCATATATTCAAAAGTCTTAGCACTACTGAAATGTCCAATGTAAGCATGTTGATATTGAACCAGTTCTACAACCTGCGTTTTAGGTACACATATCTTAAATCCCGGTGAGCTTTTATCACCTTTCTTAAACAAGACTCCGTCATGAAGTTTATACCACTTTACCATTCGAGTTTTGTCTCTATCAATTATTCCTATATCATTTATTTCCTTTAAAATATTAATTTTGATTTTAATCCATCCTTCCTCATTCTGATCATCACGAATCAATTGTAAATTTTCCTTCACCCTTTAAATTCATCCACCAATTTAAAAAAATACATGACTACATCGGCACGTTTATCAGGACTGCCACCCCTTTTAACTCTGTATGGGATACGTGACAGTGTGTCAGCCACCACATTGTCCCTCACACGACAATATTCAATCGATAAATCAAACACTTGAATCAGCAAAATCCATCGGGACAACCTTGCGGATTTTAATTTACAAGTAAGAAGGAAGCTCAGGGTCTTATGGTCCGTAACTAACACTAAATGTCGACCTAATACTATGGTACGTCACTGCTGTAACGCGTAAACCACAGTTAATGCTTTCTTTTCAGTAACCGTGCACCGTAATTCGCCTGCCATTAGGGTCCTGCTAGCGTAAGCCACAACTTCCTTGTCCCCCTTATCATTCAGCTGATAAAAACATGCACCAAGACCTAGATCTGAGGCATCACACTGAATGTAGAATCTTTTAAACAAATCTGGGTGGCTCACCATAGTGATTTCCAAGTATTTGTTCTTTATTGTTTCAAAAGCAACCTGTTCCATCTGAGACCACCTCCATATTTCACCCTTCTTTAACAAACTAAGCAAGGGAATTGTATACTCCGCCTTCTTCTCGCAAAACCTCCTTTCAAAATTAATCAAGCCTAAGAAAGCACGTAACTCCCTAATATTCTTTGGTCGCGGATAGCTTTTGAATAACCTCTACGCGTTGTGGATCGACTTCAATGCCACTAGCTGAGATTATATGCCCTAAAATGGAATTTTTCAACAGCAAATAAACACTTACGAAGTTTAACTGTAACACCTACTTCATCCATTCTTTTGAATAACATGCCCAAATGTGCTAAATGTTTTTAAATGGTTTCAGAATAAACTAAAATATCATCGACATAGATGCACGTGAATGATGAGAACTGCGGACCCAGAATTTCATCCATACACCTAATCAGCCCGGCCATCGCCGTCGCTAACCCGAAAGGTATGACTTTAAATTGATACGTTTTGTCCTCGAATAAAAATCCGACAAACTTGCGATAATTCTCTTTTATTTGCACCTGCCAAAAAGAAGCTGTAAAGTCAAAAGTGCTCAGAATTTGCCCTTTTTTGAAATCCGTCAATAGTTCCATCGGATTTGGAGGTATCACATAATCTTTAGCAATGCCTGAGTTATATGCCTGCAATCTAGACAAATTCTAATGCTTTTATCTTTTTTTTTACACTCACCAAGGGTGATTGGTATTCAGTTTGAGCTGGTTCGATAATATTCCACTCTACCATTTCCGCTATCTGCTTGCGAGCGTCCTCTTTATGTACTGTAGGTATGGGATAAGTCCTTTTATTAAAAGGAGTCTCATCCTTCATTATAACCTCATGTTCATATCCCCTTGCACATCCTGGACTTTCAGAAAATACTCGACTATGCTGCAATATTATCCCTATCAATGCCCCCCTTTCATCACTATTTAATAATTTCGACTTGCTCACAATTTTTGTTACATCCTCCTCTGAATATTTATGTTTTTCAGGGGCATAGAATAGACACCTTGCCTTTCCTTATTTACACTAACAAAATTAATGTAGGACTTTGATTTATTTACTTCTTCTTGGCCTAGGTTGATTATCTCATATTTATCCCTGATTAACAATTTTAATTTAAACTCCTTAAAGTCCATACTAACCTGATTTTTTGATAGCCAGTCACGCCCTAATATAAGACTTTTATTTAATTTTGGAATCACTAGACCGGTGATGTCCATTTCCTCTCCTGCTATTACAACAGGCAATAGTACTTGCTGCTTAACCTTTTGAGTTTTAGATCCTACAGCAACAGCTACATCTACGTTTGTAACAGGTAACATAGGAAAATCACCTACTTTCTTTAATACATCATAAAAATCAGTGGAAACTGCCGAAACCTCGCAACCACTATCTACTAGTATATTAACCTGCATTCCTGCTATAGCAGCATTTATACAGGGACTTATAATTTCTTGAAAGTTTTCATCCCCTTCGTCGCCACTTAGCAGCACTTGCCCATCATTGTAAAATTTTGTAGTTAAATTTACATTATTTCTCCTAGCATCGTGTGAATTCGATTCTTGTTCCCTGTCGTACCTAGTTTCTCCATGCTCTATATTAACCGCCCTTCTGTCCGTACCACTAATGCTATTATTTTGTGATTGCACATTATTACGATTTTGAACCGTGTTTTGATTTCTACCTTGGGTCCAATAACCACGTTCTCTATTAGTACGCCAATTGCTAGAAGTTCTGCCTGTATCCCTAACATAAGTTTCATCAATTTTCGTTAGGTATTTTTCAACCTCTTCTATTTTAGATAACCCTAATGTAATAATTCCCCTTTGAATTTCGGGGAAAAAAATGCTGGGACAGCATTTCAATTAATGTTTGCTCTGATATTTTTTCACTTAAAAAACTAGCCTCTTTAACAAGTTGTAAGTAATATTCAGCCCTATTACCTCTTTCAAAACTACCATATTTTAATTTTAAATAAAGTTCCCTCTGCTTTTCAATTCCCCAATACCTTTCTTTAAATGGAGTAGAAAATTCTGTATAATTTTCAAAAGCACCCTCCTTTAAAGCGGCCCATTCTGCAGCATTACCTTTCAAGCAATTCAGCACTAAGCTGACCTTATGATATTCCGGAACCCCTGCATCAACAAAGCACTTTTCAATCTTATTTAAAAAGACCATGGGATGAGTGACCCCATTAGGACTGTAAATCAGTTGTGACCCTCCTAATTCCCGAAAGTAAATTAAATAATTTTTATTGCTATTAGGGATCACCTTTTTTTTACTTCACCTATTACCTTATCTATATATTGTTTATCAACCAACACTCCCACAGTAGTTTGAAGCGACGCAATACCTTCTGCCAAGCGCAATAATACACTTTGTAAATCTCGCGAAGTGTAATTTTCATCATGACCCCCGCGTGCTCCTTCTTGAAAATCACCTTTTGTAATAGGCATAATTGTATTCTCACATAACCTATTGTAATAAAACGTGTATGTAGTAAATAATAAACAAAGTTTATAAAATTTATCTTGAGTAACTTTCCGCTTACACTCGTAAATAAACACCTGATCAGAGTTCAAGTTCAAGTTCATACAATATAAAACAGATGCAAGTCAAACCCATACCTGTACATTGTATGTCTTTCTTTATCCCACACCTTATAGAATACAGCAAATCCCTTGTTTATAGTTGGCAAATCTGTACTTCGATCTCAACAGGTTATGTTCGCTCGTTTTCATATGGTCGACTTCAACATTTACTTGACCAACTGATTCTTGATTTTGAATGCTATTAACAGAATAATAGTAATATTTACCACCTGTATTACAATTCGTGCTCCACGTTGGGCGCCACAATGCTATGAAACCCTTTTCCAGTCTTTGAAAATAAATAATCTCAGGTACCATAAATTATCTTTGATTGCGTAGATCCAAGAACGAATACAGGAACATTGTAAAACCACTAAATTTTCTAATAGCAAATCAATATATGGATAATTTTTATATATGAATGGACATCAGCTACAACAGAACCTGCTAATTGCAAGTGTAAAATTATAATTATTCTCACTACAATATTATATTAAAATAGGTACAATAGCGTAGATACATCTTAACTATTCAACATCACAACCGCGAGTCCCCGTAAACTTCCGCTAGCTTTCCCTCACTATTCAACACTATCACAAGATAAACAAATCCATCTCACAGTGCATGTAAATTTGAGTTAGACAGCGATTGCATCATCCGATAAAACGTGATCTGTAGGAAATATAACAATGGCGTTAAAGCCACGCTTAACGTAAAAATAGCGCGCGTAAATATGGCGTAAATGTAACAAGACAACAAACATAGAAACAAGGAAAAGATTGTTTAAAACATATGTGTGGAGCACAGCACTGTACGGCTGTGAAGCCTGGACAGTAGGAGAAGCGTTTATCACCTTTCTTAAACAAGACTCCGTCATGAAGTTTATACCACTTTACCATTCGAGTTTTGTCTCTATCAATTATTCCTATATCATTTATTTCCTTTAAAATATTAATTTTGATTTTAATCCATCCTTCCTCATTCTGATCATCACGAATCAATTGTAAATTTTCCTTCACCCTTTTAAATTCATCCACCAATTTAAAAAAATACATGACTACATCGGCACGTTTATCAGGACTGCCACCCCTTTTAACTCTGTATGGGATACGTGACAGTGTGTCAGCCACCACATTGTCCCTCACACGACAATATTCAATCGATAAATCAAACACTTGAATCAGCAAAATCCATCGGGACAACCTTGCGGATTTTAATTTACAAGTAAGAAGGAAGCTCAGGGTCTTATGGTCCGTAACTAACACTAAATGTCGACCTAATACTATGGTACGTCACTGCTGTAACGCGTAAACCACAGTTAATGCTTTCTTTTCAGTAACCGTGCACCGTAATTCGCCTGCCATTAGGGTCCTGCTAGCGTAAGCCACAACTTCCTTGTCCCCCTTATCATTCAGCTGATCAAAAACATGCACCAAGACCTAGATCTGAGGCCTCACACTGAATGTAGAATCTTTTAAACAAATCTGGGTGGCTCACCATAGTGATTTCCAAGTATTTGTTCTTTATTGTTTCAAAAGCAACCTGTTCCATCTGAGACCACCTCCATATTTCACCCTTCTTTAACAAACTAAGCAAGGGAATTGTATACTCCGCCTTCTTCTCGCAAAACCTCCTTTCAAAATTAATCAAGCCTAAGAAAGCACGTAACTCCCTAATATTCTTTGGTCGCGGATAGCTTTTGAATAACCTCTACGCGTTGTGGATCGACTTCAATGCCACTAGCTGAGATTATATGCCCTAAAAATGGAATTTTTTCAACAGCAAATAAACACTTACGAAGTTTAACTGTAACACCTACTTCATCCATTCTTTTGAATAACATGCCCAAATGTGCTAAATGTTTTTAAATGGTTTCAGAATAAACTAAAATATCATCGACATAGATGCACGTGAATGATGAGAACTGCGGACCCAGAATTTCATCCATACACCTAATCAGCCCGGCCATCGCCGTCGCTAACCCGAAAGGTATGACTTTAAATTGATACGTTTTGTCCTCGAATAAAAATCCGACAAACTTGCGATAATTCTCTTTTATTTGCACCTGCCAAAAAGAAGCTGTAAAGTCAAAAGTGCTCAGAATTTGCCCTTTTTTGAAATCCGTCAATAGTTCCATCGGATTTGGAGGTATCACATAATCTTTAGCAATGCCTGAGTTATATGCCTGCAATCTAGACAAATTCTAATGCTTTTATCTTTTTTTTTACACTCACCAAGGGTGATTGGTATTCAGTTTGAGCTGGTTCGATAATATTCCACTCTACCATTTCCGCTATCTGCTTGCGAGCGTCCTCTTTATGTACTGTAGGTATGGGATAAGTCCTTTTATTAAAAGGAGTCTCATCCTTCATTATAACCTCATGTTCATATCCCCTTGCACATCCTGGACTTTCAGAAAATACTCGACTATGCTGCAATATTATCCCTATCAATGCCCCCCTTTCATCACTATTTAATAATTTCGACTTGCTCACAATTTTTGTTACATCCTCCTCTGAATATTTATGTTTTTCAGGGCATAGAATAGACACCTTGCCTTTCCTTATTTACACTAACAAAATTAATGTAGGACTTTGATTTATTTACTTCTTCTTGGCCTAGGTTGATTATCTCATATTTATCCCTGATTAACAATTTTAATTTAAACTCCTTAAAGTCCATACTAACCTGATTTTTGATAGCCAGTCACGCCCTAATATAAGACTTTTATTTAATTTTGGAATCACTAGACCGGTGATGTCCATTTCCTCTCCTGCTATTACAACAGGCAATAGTACTTGCTGCTTAACCTTTTGAGTTTTAGATCCTACAGCAACAGCTACATCTACGTTTGTAACAGGTAACATAGGAAAATCACCTACTTTCTTTAATACATCATAAAAATCAGTGGAAACTGCCGAAACCTCGCAACCACTATCTACTAGTATATTAACCTGCATTCCTGCTATAGCAGCATTTATACAGGGACTTATAATTTCTTGAAAGTTTTCATCCCCTTCGTCGCCACTTAGCAGCACTTGCCCATCATTGTAAAATTTTGTAGTTAAATTTACATTATTTCTCCTAGCATCGTGTGAATTCGATTCTTGTTCCCTGTCGTACCTAGTTTCTCCATGCTCTATATTAACCGCCCTTCTGTCCGTACCACTAATGCTATTATTTTGTGATTGCACATTATTACGATTTTGAACCGTGTTTTGATTTCTACCTTGGGTCCAATAACCACGTTCTCTATTAGTACGCCAATTGCTAGAAGTTCTGCCTGTATCCCTAACATAAGTTTCATCAATTTTCGTTAGGTATTTTTCAACCTCTTCTATTTTAGATAACCCTAATGTAATAATTCCCCTTTGAATTTCGGGGAAAAAAATGCTGGGACAGCATTTCAATTAATGTTTGCTCTGATATTTTTTCACTTAAAAAACTAGCCTCTTTAACAAGTTGTAAGTAATATTCAGCCCTATTACCTCTTTCAAAACTACCATATTTTAATTTTAAATAAAGTTCCCTCTGCTTTTCAATTCCCCAATACCTTTCTTTAAATGGAGTAGAAAATTCTGTATAATTTTCAAAAGCACCCTCCTTTAAAGCGGCCCATTCTGCAGCATTACCTTTCAAGCAATTCAGCACTAAGCTGACCTTATGATATTCCGGAACCCCTGCATCAACAAAGCACTTTTCAATCTTATTTAAAAAGACCATGGGATGAGTGACCCCATTAGGACTGTAAATCAGTTGTGACCCTCCTAATTCCCGAAAGTAAATTAAATAATTTTTATTGCTATTAGGGATCACCTTTTTTTTACTTCACCTATTACCTTATCTATATATTGTTTATCAACCAACACTCCCACAGTAGTTTGAAGCGACGCAATACCTTCTGCCAAGCGCAATAATACACTTTGTAAATCTCGCGAAGTGTAATTTTCATCATGACCCCCGCGTGCTCCTTCTTGAAAATCACCTTTTGTAATAGGCATAATTGTATTCTCACATAACCTATTGTAATAAAACGTGTATGTAGTAAATAATAAACAAAGTTTATAAAATTTATCTTGAGTAACTTTCCGCTTACACTCGTAAATAAACACCTGATCAGAGTTCAAGTTCAAGTTCATACAATATAAAACAGATGCAAGTCAAACCCATACCTGTACATTGTATGTCTTTCTTTATCCCACACCTTATAGAATACAGCAAATCCCTTGTTTATAGTTGGCAAATCTGTACTTCGATCTCAACAGGTTATGTTCGCTCGTTTTCATATGGTCGACTTCAACATTTACTTGACCAACTGATTCTTGATTTTGAATGCTATTAACAGAATAATAGTAATATTTACCACCTGTATTACAATTCGTGCTCCACGTTGGGCGCCACAATGCTATGAAACCCTTTTCCAGTCTTTGAAAATAAATAATCTCAGGTACCATAAATTATCTTTGATTGCGTAGATCCAAGAACGAATACAGGAACATTGTAAAACCACTAAATTTTCTAATAGCAAATCAATATATGGATAATTTTTATATATGAATGGACATCAGCTACAACAGAACCTGCTAATTGCAAGTGTAAAATTATAATTATTCTCACTACAATATTATATTAAAATAGGTACAATAGCGTAGATACATCTTAACTATTCAACATCACAACCGCGAGTCCCCGTAAACTTCCGCTAGCTTTCCCTCACTATTCAACACTATCACAAGATAAACAAATCCATCTCACAGTGCATGTAAATTTGAGTTAGACAGCGATTGCATCATCCGATAAAACGTGATCTGTAGGAAATATAACAATGGCGTTAAAGCCACGCTTAACGTAAAAATAGCGCGCGTAAATATGGCGTAAATGTAACAAGACAACAAACATAGAAACAAGGAAAAGATTGTTTAAAACATATGTGTGGAGCACAGCACTGTACGGCTGTGAAGCCTGGACAGTAGGAGAAGCGGACAAGAAAAAGGTAGAAAGAAGCCTTTGAAATGTGATGCTACAGACGTATGATGAAGATATCATGGACAGACAAGGTCAAGAACAAAGTGGTATTAAAAATGGTAGGGGAAGAAAGAAATATGTGGAAAACGGTTCGATTAACACTAAAATAAAACTATAAATTAATCCCACTAAAATAATAAACAATAAAAATCGGTAACTATTAACAATTCGCAAATTAAATTCCACGTAATGCTCCAAGTTCTTATTCAGACTTTCTAGACTAAACACAAATCATAGAAAAACTATTAAACGTAAATCAACAATATTGGTCTTGTGAATCAGCAAAGCATTAAAACGAAAACAATCATAACATAAAATACAAATTACAAATATCATTAATACTGCTTGCCACGTGTATCCAATTTGGATTGTATTAAGCAATGGAGCTAGAATTGAAATCTAGAAGTAGTCAAAAACATATTGCCAAAAATTAGTATTGGATGAGAAGACTATATTTGGTTAACTGGTCTCTGATAAGCAAATTAAGATGAATGTAGGATGTATTGGTTACGTAAGTTAGTTCAGGATAGGTTAGCATAGAAAGCCGTATCAACAAAATCATAGATAGGAAATTAACTAGCACTAACGATACATTTCAGCCGTAAATACTCTTTGAATTGTATTTTAAATGCATGCTTTCGCAACATCTGATTAACACTCTGCAAACCCGGAAACTGTTAACTGCTTTGATTTATTATAACTATACACAATGCTTGCTTAACGTAACATCAAAGACCTTCACGTGAGTTGGCTAATGAATTCAACAACGAAATTTCTAAATATAATTGCAAAAGTATATATTAAACAAAGAAAATTATAGGGTTATTGTGTTACTGCATGAAGAATCGTAATATCTAGAAACGTGCCATATTAATTAACATTAAGAAGAACATTTCGTTCTTTATTTAAGAAGTAGAATTTTCCACCTACAAAATAATGCTAATTGCTTGTTCCAAAAAATACTCTTCCTAGTTAAACATATTAGTCTAAAGTAGTATGCACTTAGAAACATCGCAACGAAAATAAATAGATGAAGATATTTACACAATAAATAGGCAGTAGTACATGTATCAATAAAATTTGCACTCCTTTAATGTCAATTAGATCGCCATAAATATAGGCCAGCATTTGTACCGTTTAGTATTTAACGATATGTTTTATAAATCTTTGGTGTTAAATAAATTTTCTTAAAAATTGTACTGCACGAGAAGCTTTAAATAGGTATATAGCTTTATTTCATGCCTGAAATTTTCGACATTGCTGGTTTTAGATTTATTTTCAAGAATGAGAAGCACTTCCGGTTGTACTGGAAACAGACAGTCATTTGTTTATTTTAAATAGAGCGTGGTAGCTTTTTGTATTATTTTTATTTTGCTTTAAATTTTAAGTAACTTAATCATTTTCAAAAGAAAACTTTCAAAAGAACGCCGTTGTATAGAATTGATGATATTTTTATTAATAATAATGTTAGTGACGGTTACGTGTGGCTGACGCTCAAATGGTTAAAACCACTTTTTCAATTCTCACAGTACATTTTCTAGCCTTAAATAACTACATCGGTATCTGAAATATCTAAAAAATTTGCTGAAATGCTTGAAGTTCATTTTCATGCGACTTTTACTTCTAGTGATATGTTTTGCGAACAACTTTTAACGTCCATTAACAACGTAACAACGTAACTGAGGTAAGGGAGTTTGGACAAACAATTGACATTTTTCTTGGCAAAGGCATTCGTCAAAGGAAGGGGTCATAGGCGAAAGATTTTTCGAGCGGAGACTTTAAGATAATTCATACTGAACACGAAAGGGTTTGTTACTTAACAAATAGGATTGGAAGTTGTACTCTATGTGATATTGATTTAGGTTTTAGTTTATTAGCACGAGATATTGTTGCAAAAGAAACACTTCGATTAGACATGTATGTAGAATAAAAAAAAGGCGTGCTCGGTTAACTTATAAACATTTACTTTATTAATTAGTTTTGTTGGAATAGTACAACAGCCACGAAGAGCGAGGCATTTTTTAAACAATAGAAACAATTACATATTCGTTCATAGGGAGCAATGCTAATAACAATAATATTGCGTGACCGCTATCAACCGCATTTTACACAGTACTCCAGTTTACCTTAACGAACGACGCTACCCCTATGCGGGCTAGTCCAATAAGGCGGCATGCGTTGGCGTATTCGTAGATTCTATCTGCTTGAACGGTTTAACCCAGGTGAAGACAGATTTATAGATTCGGAGAAGCGACATAAAACCCTAATACATACAGAATCAGAAACATGAAATTCGGGTGTGGGGATAGTTATGCCAAAAGATAGGACACTAGAAAACTATTATAATTTAAACCGATATATACAGTAATACTACAAGTATACATGCCTACCAGTCTACCTCTATCTACAGTGAGGTAGTCGTAGAAGTGATCTACCAAGACATCAAAAACATACTGATATGTGTTAAAAAAGTTTAATAATTACAGAGGATTTTATTGCACTGATAGATGGGGGCAGGAAAGGAGCGATTGTAGATTTATTTGGTTAGGCACGAGAAACGACAGGGGAAATAGACTGGTAGAATGTTGCGACAAAATCGATTTAACCATTTAACCCAAAATTTTCAAACTACACCAAATAAGAGAGGCGCGGATAGACGTGCAAATTTTCAAAAATAAATTTGATATTACACGTGTCAAAAATATTAACAAAAACGGATGGTTCGGCGATGGTGGCAGCGGCGACAGAAGCTTTAGGTGCGGAAGTATTGAACGAAGCGCACGTCGCGGAGCGTTTTGTGCCAGCTTCCGGTTGGCCTGGTGTATGGAACGGAGCTTACAGCCCATACGTAGTTTATTTGAGTGTTAACGATGAATTATAGTGTCGTGCCCTAGGTACGGCGACGGACAGCGTCACTGTAGGAGAATACGCAGGCTATGCGGAGCACTGCATGTTGTAGTATTAGCAGGCTATAGATAGCGCTACTCGCTGAAGGTTTTGCAGGCTAGGGGGAGTACTGCAAGGTGATTCTTTAGGCTATGGTGAGCACTAACAAATGTCTTTCGGAGAATTTACAATTATATTTATTCACTTCCATTTCCTATGCTTCCTGTGTTGAAAAACGTTAATGATGTTTTTAACCAATAAAATTGTGTTTCGATTTTCGAGTGAGAAGAAATCTCCAAATTTTGTTTGCCCAACGAGCGTGCTGATTTTTGGGTTCCACAAAAAATGAGTCGAAATTCTTGCGATTGTTAGTTTGTTCTGTTTTCAGTTCGTGTACTTTAATATAGTCAACTGCAGTTCTTTAGTCTGTTCTGTGTTCAGCTCGGACAGGGTGATATAGTCAACATTACATGAGTGTTGCTGGTCAGAACGCCGTTGGCTTTTGGGAGGTGCTGATTGGTAACACGCCGCACGTCTTCGCTTCCGTGGCGTAGTGGTATGTGTGTGACTACTACGCCCAAGGTCCTGGGTTCGAATCCCGACACGGTCCGATTGAAAAATGTTAGGCGAGCATTTTTCACAAAAATACACCCTCGTTCGGATGAGAGGTAAAATGGAGGTCCGTGTGTGAGTGTTGTCACGCACGTTAAAGATCCCTATCTTGCTTGGAACAGCAAGGGTTCGGCAAAATTCAAAATTCTCCAGGTAAAAAAACTCGCTTCCTGGCCAATGTAGTACCTTCGGGTCGAGCATTGGAAAATCACATGTAATGCACGTCCTCGCTACCCTAATTGCTCGTCAATTGTCTACTTTCTTGAGCGCACAACCCTCTGCCCAAACAGATGCTCATAGAGCATCGTCGGTTCTATTGCTCCGAAGTAGACTGTCCTCAACGATTTGCCTCTGAATCCCCAGTTTATCTTTGCTAAAACCATCATTCTATTGGATATTTCGCTGCCTTTACTTTTTACCTATTGCACGTGAGCCTTCCAATTCAATTTGTTGTCTAATTTAACACCAAGGTATATAATGGCTTCCATGAACGGGATGTTTTCTTCACCTAGCTCTAGCTTAGAGGCGCGTTGTGCCGGTTATATTCCGAATAAAATGCTTCCGGTATTCTTGCGTTTAATTTCAGTTTGACCTTCCTCGACCATTCATACAACTTGCACAAAGACTCGTCCGGTTTTGTTTGCATTTCCATTAAAAATCTCGACCTGATAATCAACAGTGTATAGTCTGCAAACCCAACAATATCTCATTCTTTGGGCAATCTGACTCTAAAAATACTCTCATGCAACAACTAGCGAAGCAGCATAGCACAAAAATACTGTACATCTTGCTACTATTATAAAACTTGTCGTGTTTGCTACTTATGGTGTAGTGAATGAAAAAATACAAGGAGACAAACTGTTCGACTATATTTAAAAAAGTTATTTAGATACCGTCCAAATTAACAACCGCTCTTCAATCGATCGGTTATGATGTTTGTAACTCTGCCGATTTCAAAATAGATATTTACAAAATCCAAGAGGTACTTATATAAAATTTATCTGTATTCATTCAAACGCCAAATCAAAACAACTATTAAAAATACATTAATTTATGAACAATTATGTCCTTATGTATTTATATATTCATCTATTAATTTAAACATCAATTAATTATTTAAATTAAAAGATCAGATGATTAATGTATCTTTTTCTCTGTAAGCTTTTGAAGAGTTATGTAATGTTCAGTTCTATTCCTTGAAATTCAGGTTCAAGAACATAAAAACGATTGCCTATTACAGAAGATTAACTCAGGTCTAGGTCAAGATCTACACCAAAAATTAGTTAGTGATTATGGTATAAGAGTGAGAAATGAAAGAGCTTATAAACTACCAGTTTTGTATCCAAAATACATTAATGATAGCTAAAAGTTGAAAACTAGCGATCTACATATAAAAGTGGCTGAGCATTTTAGTAGGTTTAAATTAGGTTATTTAGTAGCCAAGCATAGATGCGAAAATTTTTTAAAAAAATGTAGAAGTTACCCAGATGCAGATGTAAAAAATGACAGAAATGTAGTAGTAGCACAACGTGATTTAAACTTAAAGAAATTAAAAAATAAAAGATACTCCAAATTAGATATATCAGGTTATCATAAAGTAAGGGATATATTTTAAATTATGATAACTTTTTAACAAATTAAGTTAATAACAAGAAATAAATGAAATCTAATTGCTTATGAAATGGGATTTAGTATGCCCAAAACAGGTTACGGCAATTGCTCAATATGACCTCCATTTTGTTGTTGTAAGATCACCATCCTTACCTCCAAATTGTACACAGCATTTCGTAACATTTCTGGTTGAATTGTACCAATTTGCTCCGTAATACTGTCTTTTAATTCTTGTAGCGTAGTTGGTCGTCTTCTAAACACTAAACTTTTTAAATAACCCCACAGCCAGTAATCCGCTGGGTTTAGATCAGGTGATCTTGGTGGCCATGAATTTACGAAATGTCTGCTTAACACGCGATCTTGAAAACGTTGGTTAACAATTCTTTGACTGGTCGAAAATGTGCGGGGTGCTCCATCCTGCATAAAAATGATGTTTTCAATTCCGTAGTGCTCGTTTTGCAGCTGTGGAATAACATAATTTTGTAACATTTGCAAGTATCGTTCACCATTTACAGTTACATTCTGCATTTCCTCGTAGAAATACGGACCAATAATAAAATCAGCTGTAAAACCGCACCAAACGGTGACTTTCTTGTCATGAAGACCTTTTTGAACGATTTGTTGCGGATTTTCTGCAGACCAGATTCTACAGTTTTGAGTATTGACTCCACCATTCAGAGTAAAATGTGCCTCATCTGTCCATAAAATACGGGATAACCATTCGGGTTCAATTTCCATCTGAGCCATTACTCGCAAAGAAAAATCGTACCTAGTAGCCAAATCTGCGTCCTTTAATTCAAACAGCATTTTCAGTTTATATGGATACATGTTTAAAATTTTGCGTAAAATTTTCCAAACCGTGGTATACGGCATTTGCAATCGCTTGGATATCGCATTTGCACTGCTGATTGCGAGTGAATTGCTTCTGGCTATGTCTTGATTTTCATGAAGAACCTCTGCAACTTGGACATCACTAATTATTGGTCTTCCTGATCTTGGTAAGTCAGTTACAGACCCTGTTTTTTCAAATTTTGTATCAAATTGCGGTACGCTTTCATTTGACAGGGTCCCGCTCTCAAACCCATTCTCGTGCGAAATCTTCGTAATCCAGCGGTGTAATTTCTGCCGGATTCATAATAGCACTGAACTAAACCAATTCTTGTTTGTAAATCCATGTTATTACAGTTGAGTCGTTTGATCTCAACGTTTACTTGAGTTTTAATTTCAAAATAAAACTTCAAATTGAATAATTTCGTTTTGACACTAGTGTCAACAATTGTTATGACAACGCTTTTGTTTCTCATAGATACGGTAAAATCCCATTCATTAAGCAACTAGATTTCGTTTATTTTATGTTACTAACTTAATTTATTAAAAAGTTGTAATGATTTAAAATATATCCCTTACTTTATGATAACCTAGTAGGTAAACTAAGAGACACCAAAATCAAGTGCTATAGCAATAGGATAAGTAGTAAAATTTCGCAAGTGAGTCGAAGCATAGAAGTAAACTTGTAGGTATTTAAGGAAGTGGTATTAGAACACATTTATTGAGAATTACCAAGTATGCACTTAATATTGAGTAGATTACGTAGAAAATCTTATGTTTGATACAGAAAAGAAATGTTGCAATTGAGAAATATAGGCAAAAATATAAAAATCTTTAAAATGACATAAAAAGTAATAATGGGTGCAGAGTAATTGTAGGGAAATAGAATTAACAGTTAACATAGATAGTACCAATATAACCCATCAAATATTTGAAACTGTACAAAAGAGCTAGTAATAGAAATAAAACGATAAAATAGGAAGCAGGCGTAACAACAGTAGAAGCGAGAAATATTATAGCGCCGTTTTGTCTACCTCTGACCAGAATAATTGCATTGGAATGTAACCGAAGTGTTTGCACACAAAATATGTCCGATAGGCCCCTGCGAGCGATGGATTTGATTGACAGGTACACGAGTTTTGCATTGAAAAGCTTTTATTAAGCTTATAATTGGTACATATATGCTCTCCAAATAATTAGAGCAACTGAATAAGGTATATACAGCCGTAAGGTATTTTAAGGTTCAGGTTTAATCGCAGCTTTGATTACAATGTGAGTTCTAATTTAAAGCTTTAAACGTAGTGATATGTAATAAATTAGTGGTACGTATAAGTTACCTTAAACATACATTTATTGTAGTTGTTGATATAAATTAATTATAGTGCATCAATATAAGGTAATTACGAAGATAGCATTGCAGTTGTTATAAATTAATCTTTGTTCTGTTAGCGATTAGCTGGAAAGAAATTGTAAGAGATTTTAGACTTTCATTGTATCTATTGTATCTAAGAGTTGAAAAAGCTTTTTTATAATCAGTTGATAATAAAAAACTGTTGTTTGTGCAAATAGATTTCGTTACTATGTATGCCCTTTACAGGGTGTCCCCGTTATCTGTGTAAATATTTAAGATGGTCGTACGGGACACTTTTCTAAGAAAAAAGTCCCCACTCTAAAGGGATTAATCAATTTATAGCATTTCTGTGGGTGTCACTCTGTAAATGGATATAGCATCGAAACTATTAACTTTAGCGTATTGAACATCTAAAACTATTTTGAAAATCGTAAAGTTTTCTACAAGTCTGCTATTTTATCAATGTTGGTCTTAAGTAAAGGATACAGAGGATATCTAGAGATTTCTATGAAAAATGAAAAAATTTACAAAAACTGTTATGTTTTTTTCGTGGCAGCCACGTTGGGCGCCAAATTTATGCTACGTAACACAAAGAAAGCCAAAGAAATGACCCGGCTCAATCGGAGAGTAGGGGGGGTTGTAGAAAGCAGACTGACTTATGATGTATGCGGCGGTAAGGAGTTAGTAACAATACCTGCAAGAAAAATAGTTAAGCAAACCTGAAAAAAAAGAGAACAAGTATAGCAGTAATGAAAAGTCTAAATTATTCAGTACTTTGTAAAATTTAAAAAAAAGAAACTGTTTAGATAAACTATATAATATAACAACGGTAAAAGTAATACAAAAATTTTTAGCACAAAGTGAGGTGATATTGGGGAGTAGCAAAAACGTTTCCTCACACACCAATTAGACATAAAGCAGATAAAATTTTAACAAAATATAAATAGGTAAACACAATTAATATGAGTAGTCCAGTAGTATTGATTTTTCTCTTTTTTTTTTAATTTAAAATAGCATGCAAGTCTATGGTAAAAGGTCTCAGAACGCCAAAGGTATGGCAAAGCAACGGACAGGTATTTAAAGTAAAAACAAGTAGGAAATAGTTCAACTTACAGAAAGTCCTTCAGGAACGCTTCCTTGCATTTGAAGTGTGGGATTCACGAGGTCCTGCACTAGCGAAGCACTTCACCCTTTACTGGGAGGGTGTTGATGGAACTTATCACACGTTACCCTAATCACACCTACGTATTTCACGGGTGTTAGCAGCAGATATTATCACGCGTCGGAATTCGAATAAGATCGGGAGCTCTTTCTACCTCTGTAGGAGCAACAGTGATCACGGAATTTTGTTCTTTGTCCAAAATTATACAAGAATTAAACACCTAGGAATATAATTGAATAGGTTATGATTACCAATTCAAACTCCGCGCCAACCACATAGACATTTAGAACGACCTCGTAAAAAAATGAAGATAGGTTCACAATAAAAAGAGCGATTTTGCAGATTTCACATTGGGTACCCCGAACGAGTAAATATTACTAAGACACAAAACCACTTTAAATACACATTATAAGCACTTTATAATAAATTATATACCGTTCTTTGTATTTTATCACAGTTTATTTAGTGAAAAACGAGCGTGGCTTCAACAAACAACATCGCATTTTTCCACACTCTCTTCAAAGCAAAAGCAAACAGTAACTTTTCGTAATTAATATCTAGAAACCAAACACGAAACTAACAACGTAACGTAATTAACATATAGTAACAAAGGACAAACTACAACTGTTCGTCTGTAGATATATCAATCGTTGTTATTCCAACCGTGTATCGACTTATTATCTCGACTCGTTAATAACATAAGGAACATCCAAAACGTGAATGCAACAATCATATCTACTAATTAATTACAGCGGTTTATCATTTACAATAAGTACGAATAATCCTATTTACAATTCATTGCACTTTATTTATTAATGAAAATCAAACTTCAATTTATCTACTTTTAAAGTAACACCCACGAGTTAATAAATATAAAACAAGAGATAGTAGTTGCAGAAATGTATTTACAAATTTGGTAAAGTGGAAAAGGTTAAACTATTAAAAATGCCCGTTACAAAACTCTTTTTTGTATAATTTGAAAACGCCATAACTTTTAAACGGCCAGAGTTAGAAAGAATTAATGGCCGAATCCAGATGGAAAATTTTATTAGGTACAACTTTGCTGTAATAAAGTTTTTATAAAATTATTCTATGTTGTACAAAAATTGAAAATAGCCAAAAGTGGACAAGAATTAATAAAACACAAAACTATTAAATTTCATCTTTATTTGATTAACATTACAATTATTAACTTAAGTTAATGTGTTCAAAATGACCTTCCCCGTTTGTAGTACAAAATCTAATCTTTTAAAAAAAGTTGAGTTGCGTTCTGCATAAGATCACCTCTCTCGCTGAGCTCATTCTATTTAATTTTGTTTAATAATACCATCTCTAGTATGTGACTTTTCTCTATTACGATATACCATTGCGTTTAGTATACCCCATAAAAAATAGTCTGGAGGATTGTGATCTGGGGATCTTACCTGCCAATTAATAGGACCTCCTCTTCCTAACTATTTTCGGGGAAAAATTCTATTAAAATGACTTCTAACGTGCAATCCAAAACGTGTATATGCACCGTCATGTAGAAACCACATATTGATCCGTGTTGCTATTGGAATATCTTCGAACAGTGTTTGTAGTTCATTTTCTAAGAATGATAAATATTCGGCAGCTGACAAGCATTCGTCTTCAGGAAAAAAGTAAGGGTCAAATATTTTGCTTCGTAACATTTCACACCAACAATTTACGCTAAAATGCTTTTGATGTACCGCTTCCCTCGTTTTTCCAGGGTTTTCGGTAACCCATACATTTTCATTTGTAACACTATCTCTTGTAAATTGCGTTTTAAAGGAAAAATAAGTCTTTGCTGATAGTCGGCATTTTGTAATACTTGTACCGAATATAAATGGTATGGGTAGTACTATGCGAAAGAATTTATTGAAAAATCGTTAATTCGGCAAATGTCTAAGTGTTGGGGGATCTTAGGTTGCTTAATCCACTTCACATACCGTGCATTTATATTTCCAATGCTCCACCAGAAGTTACTACATTGGCCAGGAGGCGAGTTTTTTGTTGCCTGGAAATTTAGAATTTTGCTGAACCCATGCCGTTCCAGGCAAGGTAGGGATCTTTAACGTGCGTGACAACACTCACACACGGGATCTCCATTTAACCTCTCATCCGAACGAGGGCGTAATTTTTGTTAAAAATGCTCACCTGCCATTTTTCAAGCAGTCGGCCGTGTCGGGATTTGAACCCGGGACCTTGGGATCCGTAGTCTTACGCTTACTACATTGATCCACGGCGACGCCCACTTCACATACCACTGAATATCGGTGAAATGGGGTAAATTTTTAGAAAAAAGTAGAGGGTGAATCGAGCTGTATCTAACAAGAAACAGCAGCTGCGATGTTTGAAGACAACAAACAGAACCAAGAAAAAAATTATTGAAAGTTATGTGTGGAGCACAGCACTGTACGTTTATGAAATATGGACAGTAGCACAAGCAGACAGGAAAAATGTAGAAACCATTTGGCATGTGGTGCTTTGGATATATTGTGATGATAACATGGACAGATAAAGTTTGCAACAAAGAGGCTATGGAAGTAGTAGAGTAAGAAAGATATCTGTTGAAAACAAAAAAGAATAGCGGAAATAGAATGACGGGACACGTTCCAAAGCATTTGGGGAATAGTGCGGGATATATTACAAGCAGACATAAAAAAGAGGTAGATGAAGACCTAGACCAGACTATTGCGGGCAGATAGTGAAAGATGTTGACTGTGAGAACTTCAGTAAATGTGTGGATTACCTCAGAATAGGTAACAATAGAGGTACGCGTCTAACCGTTTGCAGAACTGAAAACATAATGATGATGATGGGTAATACAGGTGTTTATAGGGCCTTAAATATGGAGGTGGAATATTGCACACCCCACACGGTTGTGCTTATCGGCAAATTTTCTGCTTTGGTCGGTATTTTGGACATTTACTTAATAACACTTGGGTATTCACATAAAATTATAATGCATTGAAGTTGAATATACATGCCTATATATTCGCTCTTAGTTTTGTCGGCAAATTTTCATCACAAACACCCCATCTCCCACCGACGCAGATAACGTGATCTACTTACGATTCTGGATACTTATTATGATGTATACTTCTGTAAATAACATAGATATTTAGCAATACTTTATTTAATTACAGGAAACCAAAAACACTTGTATTTCGAATAAGACAGCTCAATGATAGTATTTAATGTTTTCTTATGATAAATCTAAAGCTAATTAAATGATAATAACGTTCTCTTCTATTATGAAATTGCTTCTTCTGATATTATCATGTGAAATAAAAAGGATCAGATACCACAGAGCTGTAACAAATAGAAGTGGCTACAAAAGTTAGTACCACACAATATATTTGTTACAAGCTACCGAATATTTATCATTCTTAGAAAATGAACTACAAACACTGTTAGAAAATATACCAATAGCAACACGAATCAATATGTGGTTTCTATATGACGGTGCACATGCACATTTTGGATTGCACCTTATAACCCATTTTAATAGAATTTTTCCACGAAAATAGTTAGGAATAGGAAGCCTTATTAATTGCCAGGCAATATCTCCAGATCGCAATCCTCTAGACTATTTTTATGGGGTATACTATACGCAATAGAAAAAAGTCATTACTAGAAATAGTATTATTAAACAGAATTAAATAAAATGAGCTCAACGAGAGAGGTGATCTTATGCATAACGCAACTCAACATCTTTTAAAAGATCAGATTTTGTACTGCAAATGGGTAAGGTCATTTTAAACAAATTAAAATAACTTAATTTAATAATCGTAATGTTAATTGGAAGAAGATAAAATTTAATAGTTTCTTGTTCACTTTTGGCTATTTCAATTTTTCTACAAGAATAATTTTATAAAAAACTTTATTACAGCAAAGTTGTTCCTAATAAAATTAGTCATCTGCAGTCGGTTATTAATTTTTTCTAATTCTTGCCGTGGAAAAGTTATGACGTTTTATATTATACAAAAAATTTTTGTAATTTTTTTATATAAATCTCTAGATAGCCCCTGTATCCTTTACTTATGACAAAAATTGATTAAAATGGAGACTTGTAGAAAATTTTACGATTTTCAAAATAGTTTTAGATGATTAATACGCTAAAGTTAATAGTTTCGATGATATATTCATTTACAGAGAGACACCCACAGAAATGCTATAAATTTATTAATCCCTTTAGGGTGGGAACTTTTTTCTTAGAAAAGTGTCCCGTACGACCATCTAAAATATTTGCACAATAATCGGGACATCCTGTAAAGGGCGTACATAGTAAGCAAAATCTATTTGCACAAACTGCTTATATACAAGCTTTTTCAACTTGTAGATACAATAGATACAATGAAAGTCGAAAATCTCTCACATCAATTACTTTCCAGCTAATCGCCAACAGTACAAATATTAACTTATAACAACTAACACATCACTCAATAAGTCCGTAGGATAACTAAGAAAAACACATTTTTCTGGCGAAATTCGATTTTATTCATCAACATACATTCCTTCAAGAGTGATACAATCAGTCCAACGCCGTTCTAGCATTTCGATACCTTTTTTGTAAAACAATTCGTCTTTGGCCTCAAAATAAGCTTCAGTTTCAGCGATCACCTCTTCATCCGAGCCAAATATTTTTCCGGCGAGCATTTTTTTCAGGTCTGCGAACAGGTAGTAGTCGCTGGGGCCAAATCTGGAGAATACGGTGGATGCGGAAGCAATTCGAAGCCCAATTGGTGCAATTTGGCCATCGTTGCGATTGACTTGTGACACGGTGCATTGTCTTGGTGAAAGAGAATTTTTTTCTTCTTCATGTGTGGCCGTTTTTTGGCAATTTCTTCCTTCAAACGCACTAATAATGCCATGTAGTATTCGCTGTTGATTCTTCTTCCTTTCTCAAGATAGTCGATGTACAAAATTCCGTGCGCATCCCAAAATACAGACGCCAAAACCTTACCAGCCGACTTTTGCGATTTTGGTCGCTTTGGACGTGGTTCTCAGGCTGCAGTCCACTCAGCTGACTGCCGATTAGACTCTGGAGTGTGGTGGTGGATCCATGTTTCATCCATTGTCACACACCGACGCAAAAAGTCCTCTTTATTCCGGTTGAACAGCTCCAAACAGCTCTCAGAATCATCGACACGTTGTTGTTTTTGGTCCACTGTGAGCAAACGCGGCACCCACTTTGAGAACAGCTTTCTCATGGACAAATGTTCATGCAAAATAGTGTGCACACTGCCTTCTGATATCTTCAAGGTGTCAGCTATCTCACTTTTCTGTTTTCCAAAACGATTCGGTGGACTTTTTTGATGTTTTCCGGTGTAACCACCTCAATTGGCCTTCCAGAGCGTTCAGCATCGTCAGTGTCTGTACGGCCACGTTTAAAATCAGCAAACCACTTCTCCACCGTTTGCCTCGATGGAGCAGAGCCCGGATAACACTTATCAAACGATGCTTTGGCTGCGATGGTATTTTTACCCATCAAAAAGCAATGATAAATCAACACGCGAAATTGCTTGGAATTCATTTTTTTGAAAAACTCAAAAGTATCGTCACTTGAACCTCTGTAACTTGTAAACTAATCGTCGGATTGTCATGAAATTTTGACAGATATCTTTTTAAGGTTAGTACTTCCTACAAATCATATGGATTATTACATAGCAACGCCATCTATGTATCATCCTACGGACTTATTGAGTGATGTAGTACAATGCTTTCTTCGCAATTAACTTATATTGATGCACTATAATTAATTTATATCAACCACTACAATAAATTTATCTTTAAGGTAACTTATACGTACCACTAATGCATTTCACATCACTACGTTCAAAACCTTAAATTAGAACTAGAATTGTAATCAAAGCTGCGATTAACACTGAACTTTAAAGCCCCTTACGGCTTCAGTTGCTCTAATTATTTTGAGAGCATACCAGAATATGCAAATTACTTCTCAAATGTACCAATTGTAAGCTTAATAAAAGCTTTTCAATGCAAAACTCGTGTACCTGTCAATCAAATCCATCGCTCACAGGGGCCTATCGAACATTTTTTGTGTGCAAACATTTCGTTTACATTCCAATGCAATTATTCTGCTCAGATGTAGACTAAGCAGCGCTATAATGTTTTTCGTTTCTACTGGTGTTACGCCTACTTCCTCTTTTAACGTTTTATTTCTATTACTAGCTCTTTTGTACAAGTTTCAAATATTTGATGGGTTATATTGGTACTATCTATGTTAACTGTTGATTCTATTTCCCTACAATTACTCTACACCCATTATTAATTTTTATTTGATTCTTAGAATATTTATATTTTTGTATATATTTCTCAATTGCAACATTTTTATATTTTCTTCTTTTCTGTATCAATCATTAAATTTTTACGTCATCTATTCAGTACTAAGCGCATACTTGGTAATTCTCAATAAGCGTGTTCTAATACCACTTCCTTAAATACCTACAAGTTTACTTCTATGCTTTGACTCACTTGCAAAATTTTACTACTTATCCTATTTCTATATCACATTGATTTTGGTGTTTCTTAGTTTACCTACATCTAATTTGGGTTATGTTTTATTTTTTAATTTCTTTAAGTTTAAATCACGTGATGCTACTATTACATTTCTGTCATTTTTTACATCTGTACTTGGGTAACTTCTTCAATTTTTTTTCGATTTTCGCATCTATGCTTGGCTACTAAATAACCTAATTTAAACCTACTAAAATGCTCAGGCATATGTAGATCGCGGGTTTACATCTTTTAACGATTGCATTAGCTATCACTATTGTATTTTGGATACAAAACTGGTAGTTTATAAGCTCTTTCATTTCTCACCCTTATATACCATAATCACTAACTAATTTTTGGTGTAGACCTTGACCTAGACCTGTGTTAATCTTCTATAATAGGCAATCGTTTTTATGTTCTTGAACCTGAATTTCAGGGAATAGAACTGAACATTACATAACTCTTCAAAAGCTTACAGAGAAAAAGATACATTAATCATCTGATCTTTTAATTTAAATAATTAATTGATGTTTAAATTAATAGATGAATATATAAATATATAAAGACATAATTGTTCATAAATTAATGTATTTTTAATAGTTGCTTTGATTTGGCGTTTGAATAAATACAGATAAATTTTATACAGGTACCTCTTGGATTTTTTCAATATCTATTTAGAAATCGGCAAAGTTACAAACATAATCGATCGATTAAAGAGCGGCTGTTAATTTGGACGATATCTAAGTAACTTTTTTTAATATGGTCGAACAGTTTGTCTCCTTGTATTTTTTCATTCACTACATCATAAGTAGCAAACATGACAAGTTTTATAATAGTAACAAGATGTACACTATTTTTGTGCTATGCTGCTTCGCTAGTTGTTGCGTGAGAGTATCTTTAGAGTCAGATTGCCCAAAGGATGCGTTATTGTTGGGTTTCAGATGATGCACTGTTGATTATCAGGTCGAGATTATTAATGGAGATGCGAACAAAACCGAACGAGGCTTTGTGCAGGTTGTATGAATGGTCGAAGAGGGTCAAATTGAAATTTAACACAAAAGAACCGGATGCACTTTATTTCGGAACAAAACGTCCCCCTAGGCTAGAGCAGGTAGGGAAAAGATCCCGTTTCAGGAAGCCATTATATAGCTCGGTGTTAAATTAGACAACAAATTGAATTGGTAGGCTCACGTGCAATACGTCAAAAGTAAAGACAGCGAAATATCTAATACAATGATGGCAGTAGCAAAAATAAACTGGGGATTCAGAGGCGAATCGTTGAGGACTATCTACGCCGGAGCAATAGAACCGACGATGCTGTATGCGTCATCTGTTTGGGCGGAGGGTTCTAAGGTCAAGGAAGTAGACAATTGACGAGCGTTTAGCGACTAACTGCGATTGAGGTGGCGAGGACGTACAGGACTATTTTCACAGAGGCTGTCTTGGTGATTCGTAGTCAGGAAGATTAGAGATCGGAGACTCGTGGATATAAGAAAAGGGCAAGAAGTTATTGAAAGTGTTGGTCTTTGCATAAGGAAGGTGGAAAGGAAAATTAGACTCGTAAATATAGGGAAAGGGCGGGAAGTTGTTGAAAGGATTGTTTTTAGGAGTAGAAAGGTTGAAAGGAAGATTAGACTCGTAAATATAGGGTTGGTCTTGACAGAGAAAGGTTGAAAAAAAATGTAATTTTTGAGCTAGGGATCAGGATCTATACAGATGGTTTGGGAATTGACGATGGGCAGGCAGGAGCGGCGTTCGTTGTGTATAAGGAGGAGAGGAAAGTGTTCCGATTCCAAACTAAACTTGTGGATTGGAACACAATCTAAAAGGCGAGATGGTAGCTATAAGAGAAGATATTGAATGCATCATTAATCACTCGGGCGCAGGCGAGTACTCTATCATCTGCGATAGCAAATTGGCCCTGACTGATTCGGTAAATATAAGTGCCTCGAAAGATCTTTAAGGGGACGTGTGGAGGATTGCACACACGGCACTTGAGTTTCGAGATTTGAACTTTTATTGGGTTAGGTCGCATGCCGGCAATCGAGCAAACGACAGAGTAGATGAGTTGGCCAAAGAGACAGCAACAGGAGAGTTTCTTATATCGTACTCATCGGTACCGAGGTCGCTAATTAAGAAAAAGCTGCAAGAAAGTTTAATACGACAGCGGGAAGGGAGGTGGAACAACCCTGCCACGGGTAGGTTGACACACAAATTTTTTCCGAGCAGAGAAACCAGAGATTAAATGGAGTCAAAGCTCGATCATAAGATGGTGCAGCTAATAACAGGGCTTGGCGCTCTGAAAGCCTATCTGCGAAGATCGGTTTGACCGAGAACGACCGTTGCGAATGCGGTGAGAGCGCAGAAAGTGCCGAGCACGTGCTATTCGACTGCACCCTCAAGATGACAATCCGAGGGTTAGCAGATAGAAAACTAGAGATTGAAGAACTAGCATGGCCAAAGAGTCTAGAGAAAGTCAAGGAAGTAACTAACCAGAAGGCGTTCTGCCAGCTTTTAAGGAATTCGCAGGAAGGGTTGAGAGATTTGATGGTGATAACTGTTCGTAAATCGAAGGAAAGGTGACAAGGAGATGAGAGGAGGTTTGTTAAATTTGAGGAGGTAGTTTGACTTAGCATGATATATGAACATGATACTACTTTATCATTAAAGAATTAAAAAAATAATAAAAACAAAAACCAAAAAGAAATGTCTAGATGTCTAAATATGCACAACGAACCACACACTAAACCAATCCTTGTGTTACCTAAACGCACGGAATATCGGGTATAAATAAACTTTAAAAATCGGACTATTAACTAAATCAGAAACTTTGATTAAATTAAATCAACAATTAAACTAAGAAACTAAAATAGAGTGAAAGCACGTATCCCTCCAAGACCTAAAAGTGATAGTGATTGTGATCTCCAGGATGTTTAATGCATACCCACCAGGACATTGGCAGTGCAAATCAACTTCCCTTTAGCAGCAAGAAATAATAGATGTAGGCAGATGGCCAGATCTTCGGATCCTGGAAAAACAATATTCGAGGTTTGTATAAAAATTGTGGCGCATAAGCATTGATTTGTATTAATAAATAGAGATTGCGATAATTTTAAATGAGCATGTTCTTAGTGTAATGGCGCTAGCAGACATAATGCTTATGCAAGTGCAGCTGATAATTTGGGCGATGCTTTTCGCTATTTCATGCACTGTTACATGATTAATATTTATTTGGTTATTTGTTTATATATTTATATTATATTTATTTTTATATTTATAATTTTTTTATGCATTTTATTATTTTGTGACTTGATTTATTTTGTTTGGCGTTCTTCCGTTTACTTTTGGTTGCAGTATCTATATGAAGGAAGATTGGAGTTAGAATATAAATCAGTTGGATATTGATAGGGAACGTTAGAGACGAATTTAGGCTGAACTTAGAATAAAACACTTAGACCCGGGAGGACGACTTTGTAAATTTATAGAGTCGGAATATATAGCCGGATTCGATATTAATAAATTTGAGGTATGTTTCGAAATTTGAATCCATTGATAATTACTAGTTAGCTAGTTTTGGATATCTTTAAGTCGACGCTTCAGATGGCACCGGTAAGCAGAGCTGGCAGAATTCTACAACGTCCACTGCTTTGGAGCCTCACAACTCAAAAAGTACTTCATTAAAAAATATTGCGTTGAGGGCTGCAAGAACATATAATGAAAGATATTAAGTTTTATTTAAGAAACTGAACATGACTTTCATATGATGATCAAATAATTGTTCAAGATCAAAATAATAATACTCATGCTTCACTAGAAGCTAAACAAATTTCGTCTAAAACATTTTCTCTAAAATGTTCTATTTTCGTTACTTTCGGAATACTTTATAAGGCCAATGCACCGGAACAACTCTACCTATATAGCGATCATTGAAATCAGAATCAAGTAGTTCACGTGCTACCACCGAATAGTGTCCTGTACCTGGACAACCATCGCGCAGAAACTATATGTTCAGTCGCACTTCTAAACTCCAAGAATGTCTTGACACGTTTGACCATTCAAGTTGTCTTCAATAATTTGCGGACCAATGAGATTGTTGCCAATTATTATTCCACATCATACATTGAGACTCCTAATGAGCTGATGTTCGACTTGACGAAGCCAGTGCGGATTTCCAACACTCAAGTAATGTATGTTGTTAACTGTTCCGTAGCTTCTAAAAGACGACTTGTTGGCGAAAAATGCATAACGTTAAAATTGGCGTTCTGACGTTCTTGTTTAGGTACCCACTAACAAAAAGTTATCCGATTTTGAAAATCAACGCCATGAAGAGCTAAGTGGAAAAAACCTGAAACGAATAGTATCGCCGTTTTATTCCTAACTTTTCGTCTGTTATTGCACCTATTTGTAAACTTCTTCGAAAAAGTCATCAATTTTCTTGGAGTCCCCATTGTGCGACTTCTTCTTCGACAATTAAGGGGTTATTAGTCTCCGCCCCAATCATGAATTGCCCTGATTTTGATGAGTCTTTTATTATACAGACTGATGCCAGCGATTAAGGCTTGGGCGCAGTGCTGTCTTAAACAAAAAATGGTGTAAAAAATGTAATTAGTTATATCAGTAGGTCGCTTGCCCCTAACGAACGCAAATTTAGCACTACTGAAAAGGAGTGCCTCGCTGTGGTATGGGCCATTGGAAAATTTCAATCTTATGCTGAAGGTAGTAAATTTACAGTTGTGACCGATCACTTTGTTTTATTATGGCTCGATAATTTGAAAGATCCTGCAGGTTGTTTAGCACGCTGAAGCGTTCAACTGCAACAATACGATTTTAATATAATACATCGCCGAGAAAAGGACAACGTTGTCCCCGACGCTTTGTCCCGCGCGGTCCCTATTCTTAACCAAATTGAGGCTAATACGACTTCCGCCAAACCTCACTTTACCGATATCCAAGATAAATGGTACATAAAAATTTGTAAATTGGTGTCAGAAAATCTTTTAAATTTTCCGAATTGGCGGTATGATGGTGCCAGCCTATTTAAAAATTGTAGAAATCCGTATCCAGAGTCAGAACCCCCTACTACTGAGTGGAAAATAGTAGTGCCCAAATTTCAGCAAATTGACCTCATTCGTAAGAGTCATGATAGCGCTACTGCTGGACATTTGAGCTTGTTTAAAACCTATCATCGCCTTATGAATAATTACTTTTGGCCAAAAGCCAAAAGCGATGTTAGTAAATATGTACGGAATTGCCGAACTTGCGCTGCGTGCAAGGTGGAACAAAAACCCCTGCTGGTCTAATGTTAGGACGCCCGGATATAGCCCGTCCGTGGGAACTCATATTTGTATATATAGTTGGCCCATTTCCTAGGTCTACTTCATGTTATAAGTATGTTTTAAGCGTTAAGGATTACCTGAGTAAATTCTGCATATTTCTCCCTATGAGAGAAGCAACGTTCTCTAAGGTGTCTGAACTATTGGAAGATCACGTGTTTTTATTATTTGGTGTTCCGAAAACCGTGATCTGTGAAAATGGCAAGCAATTTCAAGGTCGCCATTTCAAAAACCTTCTAAAAAACTATAACGTGCAAGCTAAGTACACTCCGTATTATCACCTTCAACTCAACGCGGCGGCATGTAAACTTCATACAGTTGTTATCTTTGTAGGACACACATTTGAAAACTCGTTGATAACATCGAGTTTTGTTCTTTTGATTTAAGCCCGTTTTGTAAAGGAACCGCAAAACGGTAAAGCAAATAGTAGGTGTGTTCACTTCTAATTATAACATTTTAGGGTTGCAGTTTGCAGTTTGCAGTTTGCAGTTTTACAGCTTTGTAGTTTGCAGCCTTGTAGTTTGTAGTTTGGCAGTTTTGTTGAAGATACTGTTAGTATTAAATTTAATGTGCTTATTATTTAAGTATGGTACATTATATACGTATTTTATTGATACTAACTCAGGCGTACCTGCAAGATACAAAATCCGCGTCCAGGACCTGTTCTGGTAAGATTTTTCCATATTATACTTTGATTGTACGTGCCGTTAATCTGGTATCCATGCTAGCATTGCCACCTGCAGATAATATTATAGGGTCATCTCACATTATAACCGATATTGTAATTTATTTTAATATCAATTTTGTAATAGTTGTGCGTCGGAATTAATTTAACCAACGAATTATTGTACACATTCGTCTGATAGATATTTTTATCTGCATAATCGTACGCACAAGCGTTGGTACCACCGCGAGCAGCGTTCGACTGATTTTAAATTTATACAAAGTGAACATAAGGAAAAAATATTGCAGCTATTTTATTTCTTATAAGTGTAAGTTACATATTGAAAAGTAAGTTGGTTGCATTAACCCTGTAACGTATTTTTTTTCCTAGTTACATTTAGTTCAATAAAATAAAAATAAAACAGCAGTATTTTAAAGTATTTAATTTGTGAATTATCATCCAATAAATATTAATATATAATATTCGTAATAACGCATGGATTCTTGTATATCTATACTCTAAAGTTTGTTGCCAAGCGCTGTCAAGTTGTTAGTCGGCACTTTATTCTCAACGTCGGAGAGTACAAGCCGCTTTTGTAGACGAGGTAGAGTCAAGATGGCCCTGTCGAAACAGATGGCTTCTAACAAAGTTAAGAAAAAATAGAGAATAACAAATTCTTACGGTCTGGAGGTCGAGCCTAACAGCGGTTGCGTGAGCACGATTTTTGATAAGCCTCGCTTCAAGTAGTTTAGTTGATCCCGACAGGCCTGAGAATATGGAACCCCTTTTGGACATCATTTGAGACATGAAATATCTTAAGGACATATCTTCAACAACATTTTCGATAATAAACTAAAACAAATTTTCATGGCAATAATTTAAAGCAAGGATTTATGGTTTCGTTGTATTCAATTTAATATGCAGTAAAGTAAACGTTCATTCTACATGGGATCTCGATATTTCAAATTTACCGATGACTAATAACACACTGATATTACGCTGGAAATGTTCAACAGCTGACGTCAAGGTCTGGCACCTGCAGCACATTTTGATGCACGTGAGTGTTTATAACTTTCGATAGCTTTGAAATTATAGTAAATTATTATGAATTATCCAACGTTGATTATTTGAGTAACGAAAATATAAAGTAGTTTTTTTAGAAGTTAGTAACATTAACGAATAAGTATCTTGCTTGTCAGTTTGTTTGAACACGCATTCAAACAATGTATTTTAAGAAATTCAGAATGACAACTTATGTCAGACAAAAACTATTGTAGATTCTGTTTTCTAATCTAGACGCCATATGCTGTCTTGGTTAATTTTACATTATGTTTAAAGACTTTCAGGTCATGTAAAAGCACTTTCATTGGTGTAGGAAATTCGCGTGTTTTTTGTAGATTACAATTAAATTAGAATATTTGCATATTAAAATCTCTGCTCTTTGATAATCAATTTTTGTTGTAATAATCAAGGAAGTACTTCAATGATTAAAATGGAACTTATGTGTTATGAAAGGTTAATAAATTATATGTATGTCTAATCAAATTTTATAGATATGATCTACTCATAGATCTTAATTTTGAACGTAAAACTTCATTAGAATTATTATGAAAAAATTATGAGAAAGATACAAATTTAAATATTACAGTCACATGTATATAATCAGAAATTTATCCTAATAGAATCCCTTTTGTTTTTGAAAGACGTTTTATTATTCAACATTTAAAAAAGTGCAAGTCCTCCCGGAATAGAAAGTGTTGTAATGAAAATGAGTTCCCTCAGTATATTTTAGATGCCTAAATTCTATTATTCTATTTTTGGCAAATGTTTTTGAGGACACAAATGGTGTCCATGTTGTGCTTTTGTTTGTTCACAGGTAAAGCTGAGACAGCTGTATGACATCTGGTGGTTGAGGTCTTGGTAAGTGTGTCCGAAAGAGTGAAATTCAAGTTTTATGGATATGTTAGTGGTGTTAAGATAAGGTTTCCGCATTCCCCTTATACTAGCACAGATAAATTTTGTTGGTTACTGTATTAAAAAATACGGTGGCGCTCATTAAAGGTATTTTTGGTCTATTATTCACCCATGACCCAAGCTTATGATCTACCCAGAGCTAACACTCGACTAGCCGTTTATATCTTAAGAGTTTTCTTTGTCTCAAGCCATTTTCCATCCGACATTACCTTGGGCTTAAAAGAAAAAGAAGAAATTCTCGACCCCGTGATATCAGATTAAGGTTTAGAAAATTGGGAGGTTTGATTTATAGCTGATAGTCACGAGGATAAAGAAATATAAAATAACAAAAATTATTTTATAGTACAACCCAAGCGCTTGAATTTAAGCCTAGTTATGTTGTAAAGTTGATGTTTATGTTCAACCCTGTGAATATTAGGAACCATAACTGTGTCAGTAAACGATTATATGTTATTTGCATTTTCTTGTTGTCGAGTTTCATGTCCGTTAAGCATCTACAGATTGCATGAGAAATTTCCTAGATTGATTTCGCGGGAGGCGTACAGTTCCGATTTAGATGGCGCTCTCGAAGACTCTTGTTCACCGTGTCGACCTTAGGTTATTTGTATTTTGGTGCAAATTCCCACTTCCCCTCACTGACCAGAGTCTAGTCATGGTAAAATACGGTTACTCTTGCGGCTAACGGTGTGTATGCTTTTTGTGTTAGGAAACCGTGTTAGGGCATAAAAAAGATCCCGAGCATATGCGATTATTGGCCCTCTAGAAAAGAGTTGAGATATTTTCATTGTCAATATCAAGAGATCGTTTTATTTGGTTACTCAAGAATTTTCATTTAAACGATAATTCTGTCCAGCCAAAACCAAGTGAAGACAATTTTGACAAATTAAACAAAATGAGAGCTCTAATGGTCAAGTTTCAGAGTCTTATCTTTCATCTTTCAAACCATCCAAAAATCAATTAATAGATGAACCAATGATACGATTTAAAGGCAGAAGTTTGTGACGACAATATGCTGATGAAACCAAAAAGCCAGGATATTAAGGTGTGGATAAGACCGGATAAATGTGGGTATGTTCTGTCAATTTCAAATCTATACAGGAAAGTTGGCGACGCAACAAAATTGACCTTAGGAGCAAGCGTGACAAAAGATCTAACACAAGAATTAGTTGGAAAAGGTCACGGTTTATATTTTGATTATTTTTCGTTTTGTTGGATGTACAAAAATATCTTAAAGAACAATTTATTTACGCCTGCGGAAGAGTAAGTAAAGGTAGAAAACGATTACCAAAAGATGTTGAAGGAAATAATAAATTGGAAAGAGGACAGTCTGATTGGAGAGTTAGTAAGGATTGAATTACATTTCTAAAATGGCAAGACCGCAAACCAGTATATTTCATCAGTAATCCTCACAATTCATCAAATAACGAAACAGTTGTAATTTAAATATTTACCTACCGCGTGAGGGTATCCAATTAACAATAAACAATAAATGGCAAGACCTCTAGCACTATCACGTTTCGGGACGTTGCCTCGCAAGCTGCAGCAGTCGGTGAGAGGGGGGTTCATTAAACAAACACACCGAGACGAAATTCCGATTGTTTTATTAAATGGACTACTAACTAAAACTTCAACTAATTACAGATGCATAACAAAAATATACAGTAAATAACATTATTTACAATAGGGCGCCACCATGGGAATTAAACTGCCCATGGACCAATCGCGGTTATAGCTCTCGTCGCACTTTGTTCGTGGGCGATGAACCAAAATTGCAGGACAGAAAATAAATCACTTCACAGGGGCTAATCTTTTAAAGTCTCCGGCTAGCACAAACACAACTTAACTAAACTAAACTAAGATCCTTATTTTATGAATATTAATAACAGTTCTGGGTGAAACCACCCCAATACAATAATTAATTAATTCTACCGTAGTCTAATTAACTTGCTTATGGCGACGACCCTCCTTTAACCACGGGGTCATCAACACCAGGAAAAATACGACCTTCTCAAGGGTCAAATACTACAGTAACGTGACTCCTGACGTGAGCTTTGCTTACTCAGGTAGTCTCGTGGCTTAGTGATTAACGGCCTCTGATACCGTCGAAACACAATGTAATAGTAGACCCTTCTAAAACGATGCGGTCTCCAAAACAATAATCTAACGCACCAATTTACTTGAACTGAGCTTTAACCCGGAGTTGTATTTTATGGAAGTCGACAAATACTGTATTTAAACAAATAACTGACTTATGCTGCATAACACAGCCTTGAGTTCATGGTAATACCACATATACTAATTACTTACTCAGAGAAATAATTAACTTAGAACATAACGGCACGCACTTGACTTCAGAGAAATAAAACACTTCACTCAATCTGGCAAAAATAACAACCAGCTTTAACCTCTAATGCATCTGGAAATACACAACCCCGATTCCCACCGGCTGGCATCCTTATATACATTTAAGTTAATTGAAAAATAACCCCTTTCTTGGCTCTCATACTCGGCTTAGGATACGCCGGTCGTAAATCTTTAAGATTAATTAAACTGCCAATTGCACTAAGATAGCCACACAAGTAGATCTCGGAACTAATTTTTAGTTGAGTACTCCGCTAATTGAAAAATTCCTTCCGACCACCCAGACATAAATAGGGTCCTAGAACATGATTGACATCTAATCATAGATAGCAACTAATCTGACATGTTTAGTGCCTTTGAAGTAAAGTGCCTTTAGAAAAATTAATTAACTCTTGGATTATCTCTTCCTGGAACTTCGCTAGGACGCTCTTGGGTGATCTTGCAGCCGCTTACAATTGCAGACATATTTATGCTACAAGACCTTCATTCTAATAATTAGAATGCTAAAATTAAACTAAAAAATAACTATTTTTAGAAATAATAGAACTATTAGAGTGTATTAAAACAGTATGTTACACAGCCCCTCGAAAAATTGAAATTGCTCTTAGGAATTTCAAGAAAATTGAAAAATAAATGTAGAAATTAACACATCCAACCGCAATTATGTTTAAGACAACTGAGTCTTTTCAGAAAATTGGCGGAAGAAAAATAAAAATTGGAAAATAAAATATTAGTGAGGTTTTAGGTCTTGGACGTGGAACACTCCTAGCGGTTTTCCGTCCATGGAAGATAGTCGATAAGTGGTAGAACCTAAAACTCATCACCTTTGCTTCTAGGAACTTGGGCTAATTTTTATTGATATGTTTAGAAGCATCTGATAATATAAAATTGCGCTTCCACACTAAATCCCTACTTTGAAATTTAATGGTCTGCGCCTTAAATTGTAAGAGTGCGTATTACGTTCATACCCAAATGTATGTTTTCTGAACTTCTTTAAAGATGGGCGATAATTCATTGAGGTCTTGAACCAATTGTTCACGAGTATCAATTGCCAGATCCTCTGGATTTAAATCCTTTAATTTATTATAAAATTCCCCGGTCAGAGGAACCGTGCGTCCAAAAGCTAAAAATGTTGGGGAATATTTTGTGGATTCATGAACAGCATTACGAAGCGCATGGGCAATTTTGTGAATATTATCGTCCCAATTCTTCTGAGAATCTTGAATGTAACTGCGAATGGCAGCTCCAATTACCTTGTTAACGCGTTCTACATAATTAACTAGAGGATGGTAGCTGGCGTTAAACCAAACCAAAGGTATTTAATAATTCGTCATGAGATTAGAAAATAAATTACTTTTAAATTGAGGGCCATTATCTATCATACAAATTTGAGGTACCCCATATACCAAAAATACAAAATTTTCCAGGTAATTACAAATTTGTTTTGTTGAAGCCGCGCATGGGATGCAATAAAGTGAATTTTGTAAACCAGTCAGTAACAACTAAAGGTAAGTATTCCCCAATTTCGAGCGCGGAAAGGGCCCTATTAAATCAATGGACAAACATTGAAACGGAAATAAACTTTTTCGGAATCTTATCATTTTATTCATTTTCTCTTCAATCGGGATTGACGGCCTAATATTTTTAACATTTTTGTACCATCCTCGACTCGTCAAAAAAATTTAAGAAAAGGCGTATCACAACGTTGTTCGTCCACAGTTAAAATTACATCGTATCCAAAACAAATTTTGACAATGCCATTCCAAGCCGCATTTACTTATCTAGTTTGGCCATTAAGAATTGGTATACCGAGCCACAATTAGGGAATTTTGATAACATCAAAAGTTCCCTGTTCTTTAAAATTTTCTTCTTTGGCGAAAACTCAGGATTTCAATTTACATTTCTGTTAAATTTACCTAGTTTAACACAACCCGTAATTTGAACAAAAAAAACTTCAAAACAACTATAACCTTTTAGACACCCTTTACCAATTTCCATTACGAGTAAATGTCCTTTTATGCTTCGTACCAAATAAAAATTAGTCAAATTTCAAAATTTCCAACAACGCCTAACGGCCAGTATCGTTTTTCGTGGACTCTTTGTTAATAAAATTTTTCCAATGCGCAACATTTCAAAGGTAAGTCAAAGAATTTTAATTCAACATCTACCCAAGATATTGCGGTTACCAAACCATTTTTGAAAGTTAATCATTAAAACCCCTTTAAACTTCTCACATTTTCTTTCGAATTTAAACCCTCCTTTGTTTGGGATAAAATTAAATTTAAACTTTTCCCAAACGGTCACCCAAAGGGATTTTTTCCCGGGCACCAACTTTTGCCATCCCGGGCCTTAACTTTTAAGATGCCAACAACCCAAGTGGAGTTTTTAACCACCCGAATTTTTACAAAATTATTTAAACCAAAATTTAAAAGGTTCATTTTCTGACCAACACGCCGGCGGATTTTATTTAGAAGGAGGTTTATTATTTGAAATTTTTAAACATAATTTAACCCCAAACCTTTAACAATTTTAAAGCCGGCCCCCACCGGGTTGAAATCCTTCGTTAAACCCCATTACACCTTTTAATTTTGGGAAACATAGCATTTTTCAAGCAAAAAATTTCAAAGATTTTTTAAAACCCCAAAAAATTTTTTTCCACCAGCGTTTTTAAAATCTCAACCCCAGAATTTAAATTTTCCGAACCAAAAAATTTCAAAAATCGCGATAAAAAAAATTTTCCCCAAATTCAAAATAACAAAACAGAAAATAAACCTTTTAATTTACCCTGTAGGCGAAAGCCATTAAAAGAATCCATTTTTATTACAAAACCGAAAACCAAACGAATTTTAAAGTTTGGCGGGCACCCCCAGTTCACCCAAATCCCACCACCCGGCACACCTTTGGGCCCAAAACCCCAGGTCGCATTGGAGAAAAACGGGATAAAAAAAACTTATATTATTTTAAACAAAACTCCACATAAAACCTTTCCACAAGGCGAACCAAATTTTTTTAACCCAAAGCGTACCTTTATTTTTTCAAGCCAACAGGATCTTTTCAGGGTTTTCCCCCGAATTTCAAATTTCCAAAAGGGTTTTTCCACCCGAAACCATTTTATTTTCCCAAACCCAAATTTTTTGCCCCAAACAATTTTTCCCGTTTGGAAAGGAAAGGGTTTAGTTTCAGTTTGAAAAAATGTTAACCGAGGGAGTTTGCAGAAAGATTAAGGAAAAGATTTGGTTTAAAACCCTAAAATTTCAAATTTTGTTAAAGTTATTTGGGTTTTCACTTTTAAATTAAAGCAACATCCCACATCCCTTTTGGACGTACCCCAATTTTCACCCCACCGCCGTTAACCCCCGAATCCAATAACTTTAAACTTTTTCGAAAAAAAAACGCATTTCCCGCCCAAACAAGGTCTTTCCTTCCACCAGATCCTAAACCCTTCTTTAAAAAAGGTTTTTCGCAGCCCCGAACGGCCAATTAAAAATTTTTTCTAATTTCCAGGAAAAGAAATAAAGGTTAATTTTTATCTTTCCGGGTCTTTAAAATAGGCCACAAAGGGGAAATTTAAAATTTTCTTTAATCCCAGCACTTTTTCAGAACACGTTTTAAAGTTTTTTGGAAATTATAACGGCACCTTGAAAGTAAAACCATCTTCCCAGAAACGGGTTGCCAACGCCCACCACAGCCCACCGCAACCACTGCCACCGCCATGAGGACGACCCAAAGAAAAATTTTTGATGCCCACCGTTTTCCCGAAACTTGGAAATTCTTTAAAAAACCCAAAGTTTTTCCAACCCCTTTTTTTGAATTTAAAATTAGGTTTTACACACTTTCCCATCCCAAGGGCAAACCACCCCAACAAAGGGGAAAACCCCGCAAATTCAATCAAACAAAGAACTTAAACGGAACCGGGATTTTGTTTAAAGACACCCGAACCCCGGAAACCCCGCGGTTTCCCCGAAACGGTTAACCGCCGTGTCCAAAACAAAAATTTTTTAAACTTTTCAAAGGTTTCCCACGCCCAAAACCAAACACCCCACCAGTTGGTGAAATTACGAACCCAACTTTACCCACCCATTCCCAGCCGACTTCTTTAAAAAAACTCCGTAATTAGGAACAACCGGAAAACCGAACCCGCCCCCCCGCGAAAAACCAAAACGGTTTCCGAGTAATCAAAATGACGGGTTTGACCAAGACCCAAAATTCAACCTTTCCAGTATTTTAAAAGATGAGCCGAATGAAACATAAACCAAAAAATTTGAAAAAATTTTGTTTTCATATTTATTTAAAAAATTATTAAGAATTTTAATTTTTCCCAAACAATTCAGGAAAAAATTGGGGGCGTGGCCCCCTATTAAATTTTCCTTTATCTAACCCAGGTCCACCTTTTTTTTAATAAAACTCAAAAACCAACAATGAAATAATTAAAAATAGGTTTATTAAGAAAATACAAAATTAAAAAAGGGCTAAGGGAAAATTTAATCATTTACAAACAGGGCATTTATTGGGTGTCAAATAAGTGTAAAATTTGGTATATGTTCAAAAAAGTTTATTGTCATAATGGGAGGATTACGTCAAAATGTGTTGAATTTCTAATGAATTTTTATCAACTCTTCGATTTTAGAGATGTACTTCCCTTTTCGGCTTATTATAACAAATATTCGACTATCTTCGGCAATATACGTCCTCACTCTGTAGAATACGTAAGAGAACAATTTTTCGTATTCAATTTAGTATTCGATAGTAGCTAGAACGGTAAACATGAGCGTCTCCAAGTGATTAACGTTTCTCAACTTTGGGAATAAAGTGAAACCGGCAAATGAGCGATTTGGATTTGGCTGTTGACAGAAAATATGTAACAATAATCAAAAGATATTGGTAATATTTGTTATGTCGAAGGCGAACAGATGCTGACTGGTGGACTACACACCCAATTACAGAACCATTTTGTGACAATATAATGTTGGTTAAAATTTGCGACCTTTCTGACACCGAACAAGCATCTGCAAACAAAAGGATGTTTATCCTAAAAAGAAATTTGTGGTGCATTTAACAGCTATCTACGAAGAAAGTTCAACCGATTTGTTTCGCTAGGCATGGTGTTAAAGCTAAGCCCGTTTTCTCTGGAAAGCACTAACAAGATGGGCCAGAGAGTAAAAGAAATTATCGGGGAAAGAAGACCTGAATGCATTAATAAAAATTCCAAAATCCTATATGTGTTCCATACAAAGTGGAACTAGCAGATGTTAAGTTGGAAACTTTATTGGAGGAACTACCAGATATATTAGACGAAGTCGAAAAGATTATTTCTATCTTTTGACATGGATGTAACCCAAGATTTTGCGGGATATTTAGCAAGATGGAGATGTGTAATTATTTAACTACAAACCATAACTTTTGCTATAAGGGCGAAAATACGAAGAAAAGTGTAATATTATAGTTGACAACGATAAACTGTAGGGATTGATTGTTTAACATGGCTAACAACCAATGCAAGAATTAAGATATACAACAAATTTGTGTTCAGATAACAAGTCCTGGTGTTAATAAACAACTTGGCAATCATATACTAGATTTTTACGTTGTCCAGATGTACGTTTAAGGGAAACATTTGCGTCTACTTTGGCAAAGAACATGGTATTACGCGATTGGAAGCGAAAACAACTGTGCAATTGGAAGCTATGTCAGTGCGGAACGAGTGTATAACCCTTAAAAGACTGTTTAACCTTATTGGAAGATAGTGTTATACTTCCTAAAGGCGCCAATGTACTCGGTACCACTTGCCAAAATGTGGAGTAAGCTATCGGACAAGCTACAAAATAGCTGTTTTAGCGAATAATAACCTGCTACAGTACGTGTATTGGGGAATGGAATACAAAGAAATTGACGGGCTTGCAAATTAAGTTGTCCGAAAACCAAAAGAAAGGAAACATTGATAAAGTATGTGCTTTGGCTTTTAGTTTTAACTATTTACCCGTAAATTATTTGGAGATAGTAGAGGAGCAAGACAGCCAAGATAAAATAAAATCTTACACAAGTTAAAAAGCAGGTAGTACATATTTTACACAATCTGCAACACATATTCTACAATTCCAAAAGAAATAGTCATTTCGGAATTGGGATTGATAAATACACCTAACATTCGCCCAGAGGTTGTACGACAACGCGCAAATATTGGTAGTAAACTCTATCCGTTTACGTTAAAGGAAATTGCCCCATTATGTATCCTAGCTGTAAGTGGAAGGAAAAGACAACTGAATTAGAGGAAATGGATGCAAAAAGGCGAAAATTGACTACATGGAAAACACTGCGACAATACCAAAATACAAAGATGTGTTAGACAAAGAACATCTTATTAGAGAAAATGAGGAAGAATTAAAAGATTATTTTATGTGTCGATGGAGTGACTTAGATACATCCGGGTTGTACAAGCTGTATGCATTTGCGGTTAGTAAGAAAGACTTTTAGTTATGTAGACGTTCTTGCAGAAAAGGATGGTACTAAATCCGTATACTTTTTAAAAGGTTATTCTAAAACGTATTTATCAAAATGGCAGATAACAAAGACGAACTAAGGAATGCGGGTTTGTAATCTTGGGTACACCACACGCAAAGGGGGTCCGTTAAACATTGTATATTTGCCTAGTAAAGAACCTTTGGATCATTTAAAACCGAGGGTCTTAAACCTATAACAACCATATATTCCCAAAAGTGGTGGACATGCAACTACGCAACAGTTGTGGGAGAATAAGGATTTCCTCCAATACCGACAAGAAGAAGTCGATCAAGCTAACAAGATACGTATGCAGGATATAGTGGGAAAGCTGCGATTAAAAGATTGTCACAAGCTGCAAGAATTACACGAAGGAATGGATCTGGTTGTCGGCGGAATCAAAGACTTTAAATATAGAGGCAAACTTCGGTACATTTTACAATTGAAAACCTAGACGGTCTCTATGTATCAAACTATTGGTTAGAAAAGGAGATAGAGGACTTGGGTATCGATTTAAATTTTAAGCTGCGAATAAAATTAGATAAAATTAAACCACCCAAACAAACATAAAGAAAGGACTGTCTTCTGTGTATAACTTTGTATTAAAATTAAGTTTAAATGGATCCATGCTTGGCATTGTTTTTTTAAATTTGTTATGTATAATGTCAGAATAAACATTTTATAATAGTATATAACATTGTTCTTTATTTATAAAAGGCTGTGACGTTACCCCGAAATACAGTCGCACAGAGAGGATGCCATGGGCAGCGCCAGGGGGGGTGCACGCGCAGGGTGCGCATGGGCAGGTGTGTGCGCAGGGGGCCTTGGGTGGTGTCTGGCGTACACGAGGGAAGCGGATGTTAACAGTCACCAAGCATCCAAACCTTTATTTGATGGTATCGAGTACTTGTCTGCGTATGTATCCGGAGTAAAGAATACGATTTGCATACGCAGCTTATTAATAAAATTAGTTTATCGAGGGAAGATGACAAAGGTACATCATTCCTAATAGTACAACAATCTACGCATGGGGGTAAAGATATAAGATAGTTGTTTATATTTGTATATATTAGTTTTAAGATTCCATAATTTTTAAGTTCTTCTCCCACCTTCCAAATCCTTCCGGCTTCTATCCTGGTTGACAGAGTATACGTGTTATCTCCACGTGGTATTTGCGGGACACTGCGGTTTTAGAATTTAGGAAACGGTTGGTTAAAGCATATGTCTTGCATAGCAAAAAAAGGGTTCTCAAGATGGTGTTAAATAAAGATGAGCAAAATTAGTCTTTAAAACGCATAACTTTGTATGGGTGGTCCTATTTAAAATCTGTTTACAGATTTGGGGTCCCTAGAAAATTTAATATTAGTGCAAACATTAACAATTTGACACTAGTGACTACCCTCGAGACAAAAATACAATATCCCTTGTGAACAAAAAGTTGTAGGGAAATTTAAAGACGTATTTAATGGGGTCCGTATTAGAATTTGTTGGTAGTAATGTTAAGTCCACTGTAATGTAGGCGAGAAAGATACGATTAAAAAGATTAAAGGGGTCTCACGAATTGTAGTTAATAAAACCGAGGGTCTTACAACCTATAACGAGCATATACCTCAAAAGGGTGGCATGCAACTACGCAGGGTGGGAGAATAAGAATTCTCCAATAAGAAATTAAGTTTCCATGTACGTAGCACCAGTCATTGGGTAATGGTAGAAATGTTAAACCTATAAAGGCGATTATTAATTGTGGTTTAGAAAATAGAGTTTTCGTGGATAAATAAAATAGCTTAGACTGGTTAATGTATATGGTTACATCTCGCACATCCACAAACATCTGTTTACGTCCACAATTCGATACCGGTAGTTTTTGTTTAACAAATAGTAGGAAAATACGTCAGGTGTTAGTGCGTGAAGCCCATAGGATCGTTGGAATTAAAAAAGAACGATATGGCGGAATGTATGGTTGTTCCGTTAGAATAATCGAAAGTGGTTAATTGATCGTATTAGATGTTTAAATAAGCGAAAGTGTAAAGGCCTACATAAACAAAATTTAATTATCCGACAAAAAGGTGCGATGTGCTACACTTATAAAGAAAGTATGGAATGGTGCTTTGCATCGGTCCAACAATAAAAGGGCGACTGACTTTTCCAAGCAACTACAAGAATAGCAGTAGCGCAGAGAAGGGGGCATGTATTATACAGTTGCTGCAAAATATGTTAGTTTACGCGTAGCTCGGATGTGTAATTGATCACAACTTAAAGATCCCTCGGAGGTTTAAAAATTCTCGACCCATTGTCGTTTGAAAAATGTTTGTAAATTATCAGAACAGGAGCGGGTCGAAGTATAATGGATTATTGACTGAGTTTTTCTACCTTTACGAGGGGGAAATTGACAGACATCGAGCATCTAATTTCTATTTGGAGGATATCGAGTACTTACCGGTTCTAGAAATCAATACGTGCGGCCGACCGCTATGCGAAAGTGTAAAAGCCTACAGAAGCAAAATTTAATTATCAGACGAAAAAGTGCGCGATGTGCTATAGAAAGTATAAAAAATGGTGCTTTGCCCAGTCTTAACAGTAAAAAGGAGAGTGACTTTTCTAGCAATTACAAGAATAGAGTAGCGCAGAGAAGGGTATGCATGTATTATACAGCGCATTGTTGCTATAAAATATGTTAGTTTACGAGAAGCTCGAACGCACAAATTAAATTTTAATCTATAATTAACTATGGTCGTAAAATGGGAAATTAATGGGTAATTTGAATACCGCTACATATACTTTCGCTTGGTGATTCATTTGGAAAATATTCAAGCCTACCTAAAATATGACGTAGAAGTTATTTAAAAATTTATTAGTAAGTATCCTGTAGACAGCAAGTTGGTATTTTCTTAGTAATGGTTTAAAGTGTTTTTGGTTATAGTAGCACTGCATCTTCTAAGCACGACTTGCACACAATTTGTGTGCGTGTGCTATCACCCTTTGATTTTTAATATGCACGCGATCCGTATAACATGGAAGACGTTTCCGATGTTTCTACTAACGGCATTCGCACCATCGACAAAGCGAACCAGGTGCATGCATTGGCGCTAAATGTATTGGACGAGAAGCAAGGATTATGACGTCATTTAGTTCCCGGAATCCTCAACTTCGTTCGGTGTCTTCGAAACCTTCGGTTTGCATTCTATAGGGTACATAAAGCAGGTGCGCAAGAGTAAACTCTTTAGTTATAAGTTAGTTCGCTTACAAGTCAAGTTTTATAGTGCGGATTTTGTTTTGTACTAAAATGGTATCTGCAAACGTTTTAATGCAACTTTGCGGTGCTTCCTATACCTGGAAAAATGCCTCAAACGGCACCAGAAAAATGTCGTGGGTAACATCGTCCACGGTTGCTTATACACCGTCCGCAGCAAAGTTCTTTAACTGTGGGCTTGCGGTATCGCTTTTACGAAATGGGTAACTTACAGCGACACAAGGAAAAACAGCACGGTATGTCATTAAGCCGTAAACGTTCAGCTCCGCCAGCTGTTAAAGGGCCTTGTACGAAACAACCACGAATTATGTGTAAAGCATGCGATTTCGAAATGGAAAAGACTACGTATGCCGCACACTTAAGGAGCAACAGACATAAAAATGCATCAGTTACCGCTACTAGCGACGATGGTGTAGAAATGGTTAGTACAGCGTTTAACAACCGTATGGCTAGCTATCGCATAAAGAACGCCAGTGTCGACGATTGGGTGCCCGAGTTTCTTTGGAAGCAGAAAGAGCGATTTATTCGATTAATAAATGAAAAAAGAATACAACATACAGCAATAAAAGTCTATTGCGAACTCTACGGCGTTTACACCAAAATGGGGGAAGAGAAGTCCGATGTGAAATCCTTTAACACAAAAAATGTGGTTATAACGTCTTCTAGTAATTTGGAGAATATGTGCGAGGTCTTAAGCGAGACCATAAGAACAAAATCAGAGGAATTTGAAACATGCGGGTCCGGTTGGTCTTTGGAAAAGGTGCTCTATTTAGAAATAAATATTAATAAGTATGAGCCGATATGAGAAGTTCTAGGTTCAAAATAAAAAATTGTGAATATGTATTTAGAAATGTGGTTTACAAAATTTAAACTGTATTAGTAAAAATTGTCTGTAATAAAAAGTTTTAAGAATGGTTTTTAGATTTTCTTTTAGGTATAAGCTGCAGGAAAGTTATAATTTAGAGGGTGTGTAAATGGTAAGGGTGGTCCTGTTTTAAATCTGTTTACAGATTCGGATTCTACATAAAATTCTAGCCTAACAAGATGTATTGCATGTATAAAAATTTATAAGAACGATCAAAAGTCGCTACAGGTAAGAAATCTTAAAATCAGGGTAGGTCCCTGGGGATGGCGTTATCTAAAAATTTTAGAAATTGGGTAGCTGAGAAAATTCTAATCTTAATTGATACCAAACAAGGTAGGTTTATCTCGTGGATGGAAATGTGGAGAAAGATTTATCTCGCAGAGGGTATATGTGTAACTTTGCAGGGCGTGGTCCGATTTCAAATCTGTTTGCAGATGCGGGTTGTGTGTAAATTTCTAAGCTAATTTAATGTATCGCATGTATAAAAAAATTTATAAGAACGATCAAAAGTCGCTACAGGTAAGAAATCTTAAAATCAGGGTAGGTCCCTGGGGGATGGCGTTATCTAAAAAATTCTTAGAAATTCGGGTAGCTGAGAAAATTCTAATATTGATTGATACCAAACAAGATAGGTTTATCTCGTGGATGGAAATGTGGAGAAAGATTTATCTCGCAGAGGGTATATGTGTAACTTTGCAGGGCGTGGTCCGATTTCAAATCTGTTTGCAGATTCGGGTTGTGTGTAAAATTCTAAGCTAATTTAATGTATCGCATGTATAAAAAAATTTATAAGAACGCTCAAAAGTCGCAACAGGTAAGAAATCTTAAAATCAGGGTAGCTCCCTTGGGGGTGATGCAATCGAAAAAATTCCTAGAAATTCGGGTAGCTGAGAAAATTCTAATGTTAATTAATACCAAACAAGATAGGTTTATCTCAAAAGATGCATTGGCTAGACAAAGAAAACTATTTGGTTCAGATGAAAGATAAAAAAATGGCTAGTCGAAGAAAACTTTTTGGTTCAGATGAAAGATAAAAAAATGGCTAGTCGAAGAAAACTATTCGGTTCAGATGTGGGAGCAATGAATTCTCCTCATTTGCTCCTTATGGGGATTTACATGTAAATGTGGGAGCAAATGAGGGATTTGGGAGCAAATGAGGTGGTGGGTTTCTTGATTTTACCCTACTCATAAGCTCCACTAGGAGCTCGGGATAATGTATCTGGTACCACATTAAATTTACCCTTCCTGTGGATAACTTCGAAATCAAATTGTTGGAGTTTCACACTCCATCTAGCTAAACGTCCCGCAGGATCTTTTAAGTTGTGGAGCCAAATTGAAGAATGATGGTCCGTGATGACCTTAAAATGAGTTCCTTCAATATATGGTCGGAATTTTTGAATAGCAAAACACACCGCTAAAAGTTCCCGTTCTGTGACTGAATAATTTTTCTCTGCTGAATTTAAACTGCGAGAAGCATAAGCAATTACATGTTCTTCGTCTCCTTCTCCTGAGTTAAAACACAACCAACGCCGTAATTTGAGGCGTCACATTGTAAAGAAAAACTTTCGAAAAATCAGGACTCCTTAAAACAGGAGCCTTTGTAAGAACATCTTTAATTTTTCAAACGAAATAAGAGCCTCGTCCGTCCATTTAATCGCTTGCGATTTTCTTTCCTTTAATAAATCATTGATAGGTGCTATAATTGTGGCAAAATCCAAAACAAAACGCCTATACCAAGAGCACATACCGGTGAAACGTTTTATTTCAGTGGCTGTCTTGGGTTGAGGAAAATTTACAATTGCGTCAATTTTTGCTGGGTCAGTTCGGAGACCATCTTTATTCACAATATATCCCAGATATTGTAGCTCTGGTTTACAAAACTCACATTTTGAAATGTTAATAGTTAAATTAGCGCCTTTCAACTTCTCATACACTTCGTTCAGAATTCTAATATGCTCCTTAAATGTGCTTGAAATAATAATTATATCATCTAAATAAACAAATACCGATTGAGATAATGAAAATCAAAAATAGAGTCCATGAGCCTCTGTAATGTGCCTGGAGCATTGGCCAAACCCATCGGCATTACATTATATTGAAATAATCCGCGCCTAGGGACAGTAAAGGTTGTTTTTTCCTTGCTTTCGTCACTCAAGGGCAATTGCCAGAAGGCTTTTTTTAAATCGATTGAACTGAGATATTTCGCATTGCGTAATCTATCAAGAATGTCATTTACAAACGGAATGGGATACGCGTCTTTTTTTGTAATTGAATTTAATCGTTTAGCGTCAAAACATACACGAAATTCACCTTTTGCTTTTTTCTTTACTAACAGCATGGGGGAGTTCCACGGGCTATTGCTTGGGCTAATAATGCCTTGTTCAAGCATCGCATCTATTTCTTTATTAGCATGTTCCAGCATCGCCGGTGATAATGGGTAATACCTTTGTTTAATTGGTTCAACGTCTTCCGTTGTAATATGATGTGAAATTTTAGTGGTTCGGCCTAAGGTAGGACGATCCAGGGATTGAAATAAAGAAATAACACTGTTTAATTCAAATTTCCGGTCTTCATTTAAATCGGCCATAACTTTAATGAAATTTAATTTATTCGTTTCCGCAGAATGAGCATAAAATTCATTTTTTGAAAAATCTACTTTCAATTCAAATAATTGACAAAAATCAATCCCTAACGTTAGGGTACACTCTATTGTGTCGGAAACTAAAACATTTAAAGACCGAGTAACCCCGTTTATAGTCAAGGGCAAATTAATCTTTTTTATTCGTTATAATATGTATGAGGAAAATAAATTAGTTGCTATTTTGATATTGTTTATTTGCCTAGTGTCTCCAAACCGAGGACACGTCCTGAAACCTGAACGTAAGGTATGAAATATAAATTTTGTGCATATTTATATTCCAAGGATACATATTTATATTATCTTCTATATTTTGTTAAAATTTAAGTTAATAAGTTAACATCGACCTCAAAGGGTTAAATTAATATCATTTTTATTAAACATACGATGGCAGAAAATATTTCATTTTATTTAAATAAGAATTATTAATTATCTGAACCTTTAATAGCAAATCCACCAAGAAATTGTATTAATTTACATAACCGGAACAATGTTTAATAAAAATTTACTATTATAAAAATAAATATCAAATATTTTTGAATTTTTTTAAATTAATTATGTTTGAAATTTAATTACATTAAATAAATTGTTTTAATTTATATAAGGATACAATGTTTATTTTTTAAAAGTTCACATATTGTTAAAAATTCAACAATAGTTTCTAAATATAATTGCAAAACTATGTTTCTGATATAAAATTATAGGGTTATTGTATTGTGTATATGAATATCATTATTAATATAAAAGTGTTTATTTTAATATAAGGATTATTGATTTTTTAGGAATGTGGAATTCTTATTAAAATTCCTAAAAATATACCATTATTACATAGTCTAAAATAGTATGTATATAAAACGTAGTAAATCAACTAAATTGTGAAATAATTAAATAAATTTTTAACGAATAATATTAAAATAGTGATAAGTATAAGAAAGACTTTTATTTTACCTAAACGGGTTATTTAAATTTTTAAAGATTTCCCATTCTTATTTCAACTTCAAACAACTTATAAATTAACTTTATACACCGAGTTAATATTTCTTTATTTGCAAAAAGCCTGTTTACGATAAATACTGAGAAACTTAAAGCGTTTTCAACTTTAAACACTTTTTCCAGCACGACAATTAATACTTTATAACTAAGTTCATTATGTAATTTATCAGAAATATTCATTTATATTTCATTAAAGTATTTATTTTAACGATTTATCCCATTCTTTATTGCACTTAATTCATTAAAATTTAAAAGAAACACCCTATTATAATTTCAAGTACTTTCAAAAAAACCGTTTAGAAATTTACGGGAAGTAAATTTAAAGGAACTTTTTAATTTAACCACGACCAGGCTCCTTTATTTCCCAGGCATCCTTGAACCAGTAGTTGTTTGTTTCTAAAGTCTGTTTCAGAAATAAACTAATTAATTGTTGGCAGACCTGCTTTAAATTTAACCAAAAGAAAACTATTTGCAACATTAGCCAAATAAATTGAATAGGTTATTGGAAACTTTGGGGAATAACCAATTTAGATTAACGACAAACATATGAATTTCAATTATAAATAAAAGAAACAACCCCTAAATTTATTAACATAACTCAAAGTTAACAATCAATTAAATTAATCGTATTATGAGTTACTGGAGACAGTTTAAAAATAAGATGGAAATACTTATCTTTAAAATGTTCCATCTTTCATGGCGGATCATTCGGTAAGGTACGTTCACTTTAGGTTAAATTCAGGTTACATAAACTGGAACCAGGTAGTCCCTGTACGTAGAAGTTACTCTGAGGGTACTGTCTTTCCCAGAAAATAACAAAATTCTTGAATACCTGACAGTGTCAGAACCAAGCGTGGAACCAAGGAAAGGCTGCTCCCGGTGGAATCAAAGACAATAAAGGAAGTAACTATGTGCAACCATAAATAGCACAAAGTAAATGCATAAGTATAATTTTGTAAACTTGGACGGTTTATATTAATGACACAATTAAGAAAACTAAACAAAATTGAGCCTATTAAGCGATGGTGCAAGTTGCTCCTTAGATGGAATAAAACGTGGTCGGCCAAAATCACTATCCAGCAAATGCTGATTTCCCAAAATAACATCAGTATCAGGTACTGTAGGACTACAACAACTAACAATCCCTACAAATAATAATGTATAGGAACACTGTGGCACGATTTGAATAAAAATCAATAAAAACTCTTAACCACAAAAAATATTTAAAATACTAGATGCGTATTTCGACCACTATGTGGTCATCATCAGTAGGAATTTACAATTAAAAAAAATTAGCTGTTGTTCCAGAGCACTTCAGAGGATATTCTCCTCACCACTTATACTTAAGTGAACTTTCCCAACAAACAATTTATTATAATGTCGATTTAAACACTATCAAGGATATTCTTCTCACCCGCAGGCTGGTGTTCTCTACAACAAACAAGTGAATTATGACGTTATAACTAAAATCTACTTAATTTATACTAATTCTAAATCTACTGAAGCGGAACCAAATTAATCTTGCTTTCTCATTGGTTGTTGACCAATAGGGAAAGCAAGGCAGATGGCTCTATAGGCCTTTTATCAGTGTTTAAGAGGGGTTCTTTATGTTTAACAATTTTAATTCATTCATAGGCATTTAAGAAGGAAGACGTTGGTACCGCTTTTAACAATTTAACATTTTCTAGTTTAACGGGGTGGCTAGTTTCAAAAATATGTTTGGCGACCTGAGACCTTTCGTATTTACCATATTTGAAGTGGGAAATGTGCTTTTTAAATCCTGTTGTTATATTCTTCTTGGTCTGACCAATATATTTTTGAAAACACTCTGACCCTGAACAACTAATTTCATAAATCCCCGCTTTTTACAATTCTTTCACTTTGTCTTTTGGATTACCTAGCAAATCTTTAATTTTATTAGTATTACTGAAAGCAATTTTGAAATTAAATTGTTTAAATATTTTATCAAGACCCTTCGTGGTTTTGAAGTAAGAAATGTGCTCTTTAAATCTAGATACGAGCCCCTTCGTATTTACCATATTTGAAGTGAGCGATATGTTTTTTAAATCTTGTTGTTATATTGTTCTTGGCTTGACCAATATATTTTTGAAAACATCCTGGCCCTGAACAACTAATTTCATAAATCCCTGACTTTTGCAATTTTTGCAATTTGTCTTTTGGAGTACTTAGCAAATTTGTAATGTTATTAGTATTACTGAAAGCAATCTTAAAATTAATCTGTTTAAATATTTTATCAAGACCCTTTGTAATTTTGTGAAACGGAAGTTTAACATATTTAACATTATCGTTAGAGGTGGTCGATTGCAAAGTCGTTGATTTACGGATGTTAATTCTGTTTTTACACTTTCTAAAAATATTATCTATAACATCAGAACAGAAACAAACTATTGTAATTCGCTATTTATTTAATAAGAGCAAATTCTTTATTAAATCTGTTTTTATTTAAAGGGAAATTCAATAATCTATTAATTAAAAAGTTAAATGAAGTCAACTTATGTTGTATGCTATGATTGGAGGAAGACAAAATAAAGCGATTTACATTGGTTTCTTTTCTATAAATGTCAAATTACAATTTATTACCATTTCTAATTACTAGTGTATCTAAAAAGGGTAATTGTTCATTATTCTCTAGTTCATACGTAAATTTATGTTTTGAAATTTTGAATTAATTCTTTAAGAAAATCATCAACATTTGATTTAGAAGTGTCAAAAACTGCAAACACATCATCCACGTACCTTAACTATATTCTTGGGAAGTATTTGGAGTTTTCTTTTAACTCGGTCTCTAAGCGAGACATAAATAAATTTGCTATGAAAGGTGATAGAGTGTTTCCCATTGCAGTGCCTTTATGTTGTTCGTACAACTTGTTGTTAAATTGAAAACAGTTCTGGGACATGCAATGCGAAACAAACTTAATATAGTCCTCAACTTTATCATCGTCAATATTACTATCTTTAAGAACGCCCTTTAAATATGTTAAAGTAGGTGGTATTGGAACACTACGGAATAATAAACTGACATCAAATAAAATTAAGGTTTTGTTCTTTTTTAATGTGAAATTTTTTACTTTATTGATAAACTCTAAAGAGTTTTGTACAGATAAACTGTTAAACTTTAAATTATTAAATTCATTTGACAGCCATCGTGATAAATAGTAAGTCGGTAAGTTGATACCTAAAACTATTGGTCTCATCGATTTATTATTTTTGTGAATTTTTGGTAAACAGTAAAGTTTTGGCATTTCAGGATTTGAAATTGTTAAAGAAACACAATGTCAATGTACCCCCTAAAAAGTGGAAATTACTTCACCTCCATTAGAGTCAATATTTGTTAAGGAATCGTCAAAAACTTTCCTTGATCGAAGCCTAAAATTTGGAGTAGATCATTTGAAAACTCATTTGGAAGACATTATTGCTGGCATTGAAAAATCCATTTCAAAACTAGATGACAATTCAAATAACTTTATTAGGAACGCATGCAAAATTCAACTTTCGGACAACTTACGCTCTTGCGCAAGGAATGCCTCAGAACAAACAAGGAAAGATCATCTGATTATTAAAGATTTACAACAAAAAGATTGTCATTATTTAAAGGCTGACAAGGGGAATAGTTTGGTTATTCTGGATAAACTAGACTATGTTGATAGAGTAGAAATTTTGCTGTCTGAGGGTCCTTACAGACCAATAAACAAAAAACATAAAAATGAGGTTCTTTAAATAAAATGATTAAATCAACAGAGTCAGTTTTGAGAGAATGTCTAAACCTAATTCTGTTCACACTAAAATTAAAATTAACAATTTCAAATCCTGAAATGCCAAAAATTCACAAAAATAATAAATCGATGAGACCAATAGTTTCAGGTATCAACTCACCGACTTACTATTTATCACGATGGCTGTCAAATGAATTTAATAATTTAAAGTTTAACAGTTTATCTGTACAAAACTCTTTAGAGTTTATTAATAAAGTAAAAAATCACAATAAAAAAAATGAAATCTTAATTTCATTTGATGTCAGTTCATTATTCTTTAGTGTTCCAATACCACGTACTTTAACATATTTAAAGGATGTTCTTATAGATAGTGATATTGATGATGAGAAAATTGAGGACTATATCATGCTTGTTTCGCATTGCATGTCCCAGAACTGTTTTCAATTCAACAACAAGTTGTACAAACAACATGAAGGAACTGCCATGGGAAATACCCTATCACCTTTCATAGTAAATTTATTTATGTCTCGCTTTGAAACCGAGTTAAAAGAAAACTCCAAATACTTCCCAAGAATATAGTTAAGGTATGTCCATGATATTTTTGCAGGTTTTGACACTTCTAAATCAAATGTTGATGATTTTCTTAAAGAATTAATTCAAAATTTTAAAGCATAAAATTTACGTATGAACTAGAGAATAATGGACAATTGCCCTTTTTAAATACGTTAGTAATTAGAAATGGTAATAAATTGTAATTTGACATTTATAGAAAAGAAACCAATGTAAATCGCTTTATTTTGTCTTCCTCAATCATAGCATACAACATAAGTTGACTTGATTTAACTTTTTAATTAATAGATTATTGAATTTGCCTTTAAATAAAAACGGATTTAATAAGGAAATTGCTCTTATTAAACAAATAGCAAATTATAATGGTTTCTCTTCTGATACTATAAATAATATTTTTAGAAAGTGTAAAAACAGAATTAACATCCGTAAATCAACGACTTTGCAATCCATCACCTCTAACGATAATGTTAGATATGTTAAACTTCCGTTTCACAAAACCACAAAGGGTCTTGATAAAATATTTAAACAGATTAATTTCAAAATTGCTTTCAGTAATACTAATAAAATTAAAGATTTGCTAGATAATCCAAAAGACAAAATTGTAAAAGTCGGGGATTTATGAAATTAGTTGTTCAGGGTCAGAGTGTTTTCAAAAATATATTGGTCAGACCAAGAGGAATATAACAACAGGATTTAAAGAGCACATTTCCCACTTCAAATATGGTAAATACGAAAGATCTCAGGTCGCCAAACATATTTTTGAAACCAGCCACCCCGTTAAACTAAAAAATGTTAAATTGTTAAAAGCCGTACCAACGTCTTCTTTCTTAAATGTCTATGGATTAATTAAAATTGTTAAACATAAAGACCTCTTTTAAACACTGATAAAGGACCCATAGAGCCATCTGCCTTGCTTTCCCTATTGATCAATAACCAATCAGAAAGAAAGATTAATTTGGTTCCGCTTCAACAGATTTAGAATTTAGTATAAATTAAGTAGATTTTAGTTATAACGTCATAATTCACTTGTTTGTTGTGGAGAACACCAGCCTGCGGGTGAGGAGAATATCCTCGATAGTGTTTAAAACAACATTCTAGTAAATTGTATGTTGGGAAGGTTCATTTCAGCCTAAGTGGCGAAGAGAATATCCTCTGAAGTGTTCTGGAACAACAGCTAATTTTTTTTTAATTGTAAATTCTTACTAATGATGACCACACACTGGTCGAAATACGTATCTAATATTTTTTGTGGTTTGATAGTTGGACTTCGTAAAGATCGAAAAGAGTGTAGAAAGGTATGCATAGTTTTTGCAATAATGATGTAGTAAAAAGAGTTGAGCAATAATAAGTAAACATGATAAAAATAATAATTTGTATAATACTCATTCATATTTTCTTGTTGCAGACCTGGCATGACATCAAGAGCCGTACAAAGAGCAAATCTGCTTATAATAATAAGGTATTGCGAGGAACAAGAGGTGGTGTTCCAAAAATAGAAATTTTAACGCCAATTGATGAAGGGGTGACTGAATTAATTTCAGATATTTCTACTACAGGTGTTGATGTACCTGAATCTGTGGTTGAAACAATTTAAGATAGTACATTGTTTGAAAATGTGGATGAATCGACTAGTCCTACAGCTTGTGAAGTAGACCCTGAAATGAATTCTATTAATACACCCAAAATAGTAACAAATGGTACAACTTGTTTCGTTAACTCGGCCAAACAAAAACGATCTGCAACAAAAAGGATGGAAAGAACGTCGTCTGTCGCAGAGGAAATATCATCGCAAATTAGAGAGAGATCTGAGAATGACCGTAGCTATCATGAAAGGAAACTTGATTTATTGCAGCAACAACTTGCTCAGTCTCATTTTTATGATGCATTTGTAGCAATAGGGAAGATGTTGGCTACCGCAGCTGACCGGCAAGCAACTGCGTTGGAAAATATTTATAATTCCTTAAATTAACAATTAAGTTTTTTCATAATGTAGTATAGGTAAGATGTAGTTTATCATTTTTATTTTTGTATAATTTACATTGTTTTGTTCATATAGTTTTTAAGTGATAATATGATTTTATACAATCAGAATAAGAATTAACCTAATGTCTATGATTAATATACAAAAAGTTTTATCATTTTTCTATAATAATAAAATTACAGTTTATTTTTAATTTCAATTGTTAAAATGTGTATGAAGTAATCTTCGCCTAATATTGCGACCCTCAGCAAGATCCCGATTTATCCTACCTAGTCCCTTTTGCCTGGTTAAATGCAATTTTTTCGGCAGCACCTAACTTATCTTCGTTCATGTCAATGTAATCATCAGATTCTGGGACATTGTTGACGATACACATATTATGAAGAATTACACAGGCGTTGATAATTTTCGCCGCTGTTAAAAGTGAATAATGCAATGTACGATCTTTTAGAAGACATCGAAAACGTTTTAAAACACCATTGCATCTTTCTATCGTACTTCTGGTTCGTTTGTAGCATGCCTCTGGAGTATCTGGCTGAGGGTCTCCTTGCACTGTAATTAACAACCACTGGCGAAGGGGTATCCAGAATCTCCTGCAATAATAGCATTAATTAATTTTTGAATATTATACATTTTAATAAATAAAACGTTCTTCTTGTTTGCCTGTACAAATTATTAAAAATTGTTTGACGTTCATAATTCTTAAGGTTGAGTCACATATCTACAATACAAACACTGTAAGACGTTATATATGTCTTATACACTTACAAGTTGGACGTTCATTGAATGATACAGCTTTCTATTTATGTAAATGTGCTCGTCTTCTGTTGGTGGAACAATAGAGACACGAGTACAATCTATTAAGCCTACGACTCCGGGAAATTTATGTTCTTGATAAAATCTAATAATAAAAATTTTTCATTTAGTATTTTTATATTTACTGTTGCCGAAGTCTTTCCAATTCCTGAACTGTATTTGGGAATCGTATATAATTATTCATAACATTAGGAGTAATCAATGCCTCAATAACTTCCCTTATACATCGCGAAAGGGAATACTGAGAAACCGCTAAATGTACATTGGATCGAACGTCTATTTGGTAACTTCCAGTCCCAAAAAATGTAAGTACAATTAGAACTTTTGCTTCAATATCTAAAGCACTTGATCTAGTTGCAGATTTAGATATGGTGATAAGATCTCTGTTAGATGTTAAACAGTAGCTTTATCTAAACGATATGTTCTTATAAACATTCTGTCAGACATTTCAAAATATTAGTTCAATTAAATAATTGTCTTGCACCATTTGCAATTCTCCTGCTGCACGTACTACATCCACCATCAGTAACTGTAATAGGTCTTCTAAATTATTCATCACTAAACGAAATTGACAAATGTTTATCCATAAATTCTAAAACAACAAATCACTTTTAAAAATGACTGCTCTGTTAGGTTAGGTACGTAACGAATACTATTAGAGTACTCCTTGAGGAACAAATACAATTTGTACGTTTACAAGCGTAGAAAATTTTCAAGAATCAACCTACTGACAATCTATTCGTTCATAACGTCACGGACGTATACGTTCAGTAACGAATAGATTCGAGAATCGCCTCCCAGATGATGTGCAATTGGCAACCTGCAAATAGATTTACAATATTGACTAATGAAGTTAACCTCCAAAAGTAAACATATAATTGATGCATTAAAACTTTATAATCAAACAGAAAATTTGTAACATTATTTTGTAATGTTAACTAATAAACAGATCAATTGATTAATTAAATTTCAATAACTTGCATAACTTATAGGAAAAATTTCATAATAAATTATTTTTATATTTTAGTAGCATCCCGTATAATGAAAACCAGGTTTAGAAATAGCTTAAGGCTTAAATATTGTAAATTCCAGCGGAAGTCATCATAATTTAAAGCTCTACCCTTGCAAATCAAATACAATAACCTTTTTAAAGCTTATGTCGGTTACAGATTGACGAATCTGATAAAATTAAAATGGAATAGTACCTTTTAACGTAAACAAAGAAAAGCAATTTTCAGTTGCAAAACTTAATCTTTTTAATATTTTCGTTGATTGACAGCGGGTTATAGAAAACAAAACATTATAAATAGCCAAACTATTTCCAATTTGATTTGTTCAAAGATTGCAAGTAATTTTAAGTAGTCTGGAGACATCCATTGTATTTAAAATCCATTTCGGCTCAAGTGGGTTAACCGGTCTTTTGTTAATGGCAGATCACTGTCGCTAACAGGTATGGTTCACAATTAAGTAATTAAAATTTCAAGAAGATACAAAATAGTTATACCATTAGAAAAATAATTGCTATCCCCGGGTTCTCATCTTGAAAGGGGTAGGATTTGGTTTCTGAAATCTTGTTTTGTGGGAGGTTCTGTTAAGTCATTGGATAACAGAAATATGACGTAAATAATGGTTAGAGTAGGAATTAATCTATATAACTTAAAGCTTTAGCCAAAAGACAGAGATTCCAATGTGGTTGTCTGTTGTCGAAAGGTAGGAAGAAACGTAGTTAGCGGGTAGCGTTCTCCGGCAACACAGATATGAAATTGCACTTAGTATCACAATAGTGAAATTGGAAAGAAGAAATTAACTCTACCAGTTTGCGAGGGTTACGCCCGTATGTTCGCGGATTTATAGTGATATAAAGTAAATAATAAAAAGCTTGTATGCGTGTGACGCACAAGTTAAGTTAAATTATCAACAAGCTCCTGCCGGGTTCGTGTGCCACTTGAATTATTTAATAGTTGCGAAGATCCAGAGCAACAAGCGAGATTCTCTCCCCCAATTTAAAAGTTGTTCTGCGTTGGAAGGCAAGCCATCAAACAATGGACGATTTTTAGTAAGTTTTTATAGTTAAGTTAGCATGACCAATTTTTAGTTAATTTATTTGTTAGGACGTTTTGGCCATAAACCGTAAGATTAATTTAGTGTAAAATTTATAAGATAAGTTTCTTCCATATAAAGTGTTTGGGAATTACTTATGTACGTAAAATTATCATAATTCCATATTCACCCATTCAATTAAATGTCTAAATTAAAATCAATGAATGTAAGAGGTTCACGTTTATTGCTCTGTTAATTAAATAGTTTTTGTTTGCCGTTGATTAAGTCAATAGTTTTTTTATTTTTTTTGATCAGGAAAGTTGCATAAGTAGCCAAAAAGATAAGAGTTGATTAAAAGAAACAATTGTCCTCCTTGGGATGACAAGTCTCTCAAGGTTTTGCACGAACATTTGGACATTCTCGACTTGTCTGGCGCCCTTGGTAATTGTCATTAAGCCACAATATTTATGAAAGGTAAGTGCCAAATCTTTTTGTAGTATATTGTATATTAATTTAGCCCTTTCTGCAAAATTTTAACCCTCTATATGATCCACGACCTTCCGCTAGCTAGTGACGGTGACTCCTCTTTAATTTTTGTTCTACAGGCCGCCCCCATTTTATAATTTTACTGAAAAATATATACTTAGTAGCTTTTCCGTCTGTAACAAATTACCATAAAAACAAAACACAGAAAGTATGTAGCAAAAACTTGGAATTTCTGATTTTAACCATCAACTCAGAAAACAATATCTACATAAGCAATAACATGTTTTTGTTTATCTCATGTAAAAATTGAATTATAAATTTAGATCACATAAGGCCCATCCTAACGGGGATTTAATTTTGAATTAACACTTTTTGGTGCGTTACTTAAATTGCGCGTCGATATCAAAACTTTGTTACGTTCATTTTGCGACAGTTAATTAAAATCTACCCTTTTCTTACATTATTCATTCACATAGATTCTGCTTGAATACGCACCCAACATCCTGTATAGATTGCTTTTTTTACAATAAATACGCTTCCTAATAATTTGCATTTAAGTTTATTTATTTCAAAACGAAAAGCTCTTTTACAGTCGGATAGTCGGTATCTTGCTTTAGGTGTCTGTTGGTTTGGCCCATATTCTTGTAGCGTATAATTATTTCGTATATTACTTCAACCTAGAAACTCGTTAAAATAAAGTATCATATTATTTGATAAAGCGTGTTAGAATCGCAAATCACACTTGGATTTGATAACGCCGGCATGGAAACGAATTCATATTACTAAACGATTTAATATTTATTTCCCGTTTCGATATACGACTGCGAAAAATTGACGTTTCCGTATTTACAAACTTTTCGTGCACACACTGTGTGGTGAGTACTCTTAATTTAAAAAATATATATATTCTCCTTCGTGAAGGATCTAATCTGTGACTACACTCTTTATTGCTTCTTCCGGTGGATAGAACTACTTGTTACTTTGGACCTAATTGATAAGGCGATTGCCGCTCTTTTTAAATGGCACAAATTACGTGGTCCTAGGCCCCGCTGCCCCGCTCCAGCCCTAAGAAGGGTGTGGTATGTTCAGCATCATCGACACGTGGAGAGTGTTTATTCATTATTTCTTTGTATAGGCTCTATAAACTGGTCGAACTAGTATATTTTGGTTTTGTTGGATGACTACATCTTGTAGTTTTTAAATGATTATCTGCATGTGATATGATACTTATTATTGATATTGTATTTATTGTAATGATTTTATATATTTAATTTTGTATCTATGATGAAGATTTAGTGCTGTTGTAATTTCTTTTTCCTTTTTTTTTTGGTAATTAATATAGGGGATAGGTACTTAAAAACGGCAGCTCGCCATTTTAAGAATTGATTTTTTTGTTCTTCCTGAGATATGCATATTGTGATTATTAATTATTTTTGTTTTCATGTGTTTTGGTACTACTGTTCTTGAGTAAAATGTTTTTTTTAATTAGAGGTTCTTTTTATGTTTTGTTGTTGAGTGATGAATGAGTGCGTGTATTTTTATTTCAGGCCTTCCTTAATTTTTGTATGTATAATAACCTGCCTACTCGCCAACTGAGCCCGGGCATTCTTTGATTGTTCTGCCACCTAGGTCAATGTACGTGGCAACTTGATCATCGACTTTAAAAGTAGAAGCCAGCTGACACCTTTTATCAGCGTATGTTTTGTTTTATCTTGCTTCAAGCCAAGTTCGGGACATTTGTAAAAGGTAAGGTGTAATCTGCGGGACAAAATTGGACAATGGTCCTCACATCATATTGAACATCATCAATAGTGCGCAATTCGCGCCCAAAAGTTAAATATGCAGCAGATTGACCGGTTGACTGACATTTAACAGAATTCAAGGCGAATCGTCTACCAGGCAAATTTACAGTCCAGTTAGCATGGTTATTTTTAACTAAAATAGCTAACCCCGGTTATAAATCACAATTCTTTCTTTCAACCATACTAGATTCTAGGTGATATAAAAGCGCAAGCTGTTGTTTTATATCAAAACAAAAAACAACTTTTTGTATGACTTGTTACATTTTTCCGCGTACGTATTCAGCGCCACTGTTACGTTTGGCAACACTGATACGGTCCACGTTTCACAATATTGCACAATAGTTAATATTATGACATAATTACGTGGCAAATTGTATTAAATACCAAACATGTTTACAATGATACAATTCTTATTTTTACATAAAAGTAAAGCAAAGTACTCACTTAAAACGCGCCTTGCAGTTAATCTCAGTGCATCTCCTTATTGTTGTTTTAGGATGGGTTGCGTCACGCCATTGTTGAATCCAAATTTATTCGTCTTCCTTTTTCGTCGTTCGTAGCGATACGATAGGAGCAACCAGGTATGGAACGACAAGGCAAGATAAGGAGGAACCTACATCCTAAAAAAGAGAAAAGACAAAAACACGACACAGGTAAACGTTACCGTTCGACGTCTCGTGGCTAATAATATCGTGTCACACCGCGAACTTGCCCACTCGCTTCGTGCCTGCGTTTTCTTTTGCGCCGACGCAACTGTCCGGTATGACGGAAATTTAACAAGTTTATTTTAAAATAATGGCGGGAATTTAGTCACATATTTAAAAATGTACAATGCCAATTTTGGCATGCAACAGACTGCGAAAATAAATTGGATTCAGTTGCCACTGATTGTTCTGCATTGTAAACCAAAGCGCATAAAAATTTTATTAATCAAAACTTTTGCACATTCTTCGGCACTAGCACGTTTTAAAGGGAATAATTCTACCCACTTTGTGCTGGTGTCCTCGACAATAAAAATCCTCTTTCACCAACAGCAGTTTCATGCAATGGCCCGAAAAGGTCAATTGACGTGACTTCAAAACGTTGATTATAGGGAGAGGTTTGAAGAAGACCAGAAGGCTTTTGATTGGTTGCTTTGTAGCTTTGATACTCAGGACAATTTTGGACATATGCAGTTACAACTTATCTCAATTCGATAAAATTTTTTTTGCGGATATGCGTTGTAGCGTACGTTCCATTCGATAGTGAGCAGCTGTAGGCGCATTATGCAATTATTTAACAATAAGCTACCGTTCGTGGGAAGGAACTACTAGAGCGGCGTCTTCACTATCATCCTTTCCAGTATAGCGAAAAAGACATACGTTTCAAAGATTGTAACCTTGGTCGGTTCATTTTGAAAATTCGTCGGCATGTACGGCTTCAAAAGCTCTCATAATTTTTGCTAATTCAGGTCTATCAGCTGTTGTTTCGTAATGTCACCAGCTGATCTAGTAAGTATCTCGATAGATACTAAACACAAGTCACAAAAATGTTTGATGCATATCGGCATGGGGCGCGGGACAAGGTGTCCGTTAAGCCATTTCTTTTGCCTGGACAGTATTTGATTCAAAAACTAAAACCTTGAATACGCATCGCACATTTAGCTAATTTACCAGTAGGTGTTTTCAGACTTAACAACCATTTTGCAATGATCGGTAATAACTACTACGGAAGCGTAATCGAGGTAGCCTTTAAATTTTGTACACTTCATATGATAGCTAAAGCTTCACGTTCGGTATAAAAGTGGTTCTTTTCCGCGGGGGCTAGCAATCGACTCGCAAATTCAATTGGACGTTCGTCAGAGCCTTCGTCTTTCAATAAAACAGCACCAAGTGCATAAGCTGAAACAGCACGTACTGCTCAGTATCGTCATTTTGTGTAAGAATTAGAGCACTGGTTAAAGCAGCCTTTAATTGGTCAAATGCCAATTGTTGTTCAGTTTCCCAATGAAACACAATTCTTTTTTGTTAGTTCATTCTATGGTTGAAAAATAGCAACAGCATTTTCAATAAATCTTTTTTACCAGGAGCAAGTTTGTAGAAAACTTTAAACTTGTTTAACAATTTTTAGAGGTGCCATATTAGCAATCGCTGACGTTTTATTTAGATCACCTTGAATTCTATGCGGGGTAATGAAAAGGTCTAAATATTTTGTTATAAAATTTTTAACTTTTTGGTTAATATAATGCAGAGGGTGGCTTCAATTAAGTTGCAATAGAACCAAGCAGTGTTGCCAAAAAGAATTATCAAAGCTCGCGGACTAGTCTCGGGGTCTATCCATGCGGAGGCATAAGACGGGGGGGAGTCTTTTCTATTAATTAACCTGTCTTTGTACAATTTTATACCTTAGTATATGAAAATATGCTACAATTTTAAAATTGTTTAACAGAAAACTTTACTATATTTAATTATCAGAAGTGTATTGAATTTCTAAAAATCATTTAGAAAATTATTTATCCTCTAAGTCGACATGTTGCACAAATAGCTTAATTCTTGTTTGGGTCGATGTTTGTTACAACAAATAATAGCGTACTCACCGAAGGGAAGTGTTCACACACTAACAACACTAGCAGATTGTAACCACGTGCCAACGTAGTTACATTACCAACGAATGGATCGACATCTCCAAAGCTTATCGACTTCCATACGGTCCAAAATTATGCTAATCAATTCAGAAATCCATTATATATTTATTATTAAATGTGAAACTTATAGATGAAACTGCTTGCTAAAAATTCAAATGAATTATTCTCTATAAAGACGCCATATTGTCATGCTTACAAACCGTTTTATAGACCTTGCTCATTTTGCTGATTGTCTTCAATAAATCTTTGCCCTCTTCATACACCAGGCGACGTGTCTCTCCCACGAATCGAATTTAATCCGACTCATCTTGGTAGGGAAACTTTCTACCACGTTTTCTCTTAGTACTCTTCTTTATCTGACTGCATCCGGTACAAGAATAGATCAAGTACATTGGGCAGACGTCTTGAACCCCACGCGCATGACGGCGCGGATCGATAAACAAGGACTACATATTCACGCCTAGATCGCGGCAATCCATCAAACACATAGCAATTCTCAATTGCCTATATGTGAAACGTTACAATTTTACTTGTGAATAGGCGAAATTACACTTGTCACGATATAACCAAAGGTTGAACAGGATGGTCGATTAAAAACCAATTGCAAATGTTTGATATGATCAGCAAACGTTTCGGATAATATAATTAAATTGTCCAAATAGGCTAGGATTAATATTTCACCTAGACCGGAAGAAAATTATCAATTAATCGCTGAAACGTTGCAGGAGCCCTGCGTAACCCGAAACTCATTACTTTATATTGAAAAGTGTCGAAATGGGTAACAAATGCAGTTTTATCTTGATAACAGTTCCTAACTTTGATTTGGTGGTAACCACTATGAAGATCAAGTGAACTCATAAAAAGGAAAGTTTAGTCGAATGCGGTAAGTCATCTATACGTGATAGATGGGTATGAATCCAAGTTATTGCATTAAGTTTGCGATAATCAGTACAAACGCGGATTTCGCCATTCTCTTTAGGAACTAACACAACTAGCGCGGTCCACGGTGATTCGAATTCTTTAAAAAGATTTTCGGATAGCATTCGATCAATTTCTTGACGTAAAAACTATTGCTTAGCCGGAGTAAACCGGTATGTAGGAGTGGAAATAGGAGCATGATTTCCCATATCAATACAATGTTTAGCAAATGGGATAGTGCCTTCCCTGGACTAAAAATACTTTCATTTTTCTAAAATAATAGGTACAATTGGGTACGATATTCAAGCGACCGTAAACAATTTATAACTTTTGGTGTGGCAATAGGTTGAATTTTTAGTGAAAAGACTACAGTCAATGGATCAAATTTAATTGAATCCTCTCCAGAAAAATACCATTTGCTTGTAAATCAATCGATAATAACTTTTGAAGCTTTAATAAAATCAATACCAAAAGAGTGTTGCTAATTTGGGTATCCGGTAAGAATAACAAATTTCTAAGTATGACACGATTATTCAAAAAAATATTAGCAGTGTGCAAAGGACTTTTTGTGTAAACGAATTTCTTATTGCGAATTCAGTGTCAATATTGTGTCGCGTCGTTGATGTAAGTAAGTGAAACAATTTTTCACTAACAACACTTTGCTTAGCTGCAGCATCAAGAAGTGCAGTCCCCTAGAAGCCAAGTATTCCAATGTATATAATAGGTCTTGGTTTAGGACGCGTTCCTTATAATTTTGTTATATGGTTTTATATTCCCTAACATTAATTCTAATTAATTTATATGCTTTGTCTGTCCTTCCTATTTCCATCTTAGTTTGTACCTCTTTGCACTTTTCATGAATCCATTGTTCTTTAGCTTTCCTACATTTGCGAATAATTTTCCATTTTATGGTTTTTTATCTCTATTTTCCTATTTCGTCTGATCTATTTTTGTATTTTTGTCTTGCTTCTATTAAATTCAAGATATCCTTTGTTATCCATGGTTTGTTATTTTCTTTTTGTGTATACCCCAGAATTGTTACATTCCAAATTTGGAGATGTACAGTTTTAAATATGTGACTAAATTCCCGCCATTACTTCCAACAAACTTGTTAAATTTCCGTCATTTCGGACAGTTGCATTTACGTAAAAGGAATGCGCAGACGCGGAGTGATGGCGCAAGTGCGCGGTGTGTGACACGATATTATTAGCCAACGAGACGTCGAACGGTGACGTTCACCTGTGTCGTGTTTTTCCTTGTTTTTTCTCTTTTAGGATGTAGGTTTCCCTTTATCTTTTGCCCTATCGTACTTCTACCTGTATCCTATTGTACCGCTATAGACAGAAGAGGGAAGACGATAAATCTGGGTTCAACGATGGTATAACGTAACCCACGCCCAAACAACTAACAGACGAGATACAAAGAAATCAGCACGGCCCCTGGGCAAAGATGACCGCGAAATCCTGAAGAGTTCCACATTTTTGGGCGAGTGTTTTTTATCTTTTTTAGGGTGCATCTTGTATCACCATAAACATATTTGGTACGTGATACAATTTGACACGCATTTATTGCGTAATATCTTTGTTGTGCAATAATGTGAACGTGGAAAGTATCCGTGTTGCCAACTGCAGACGCGACGCCGGGGTTATAACAGTTGCGCCGGGAGTTAATTACCGCTATCTCTTCATGTATCGATTCAGACCACACTAGGTGACATGAAAATATCTTTAAAATCGCTCTAGCTTTGCATACATCAAAAATTTTTCACGTTTCATTTCTTTAAGGGTTTACCTAATGTTTCTGTCCCAGCTATGAATTAGTTAACTTTATTCAGCCATTTCTTTTCTTATACAGCACCTACCTTCTACACGTGTGGCTTATTTACCTTAAACTAGCTATCTTTTTGCTGCCCGTTAACTTTCTCTTGAATTTATTGCTAGCCACATATGTTTATTATCTAGGTCCCCCAGTATAACTCTGTCGCCTCATCTAATCAATCTTGGCACCTTTTCTACACCATATTATTTTGTTTTTAGCATTTATCTTACATTGTTTAATTTCGTTGCGATTGTCGTAACTTTGGTTGTAATAACTTATTGAATTCTTATGATTGGTTTTAGCTAATGTTTTGAGTGGATATCTTTTCTTTGGACTTCAATAGGAGCCGCGGCCTATGCCATTGTAAGAAATAGTCCATATTCGCAGTTGCAAAAAACTAGGAGTTTCTATTCCATGCGTTTTTCTTCTGAATTATTATAGTTGCCCACCTTATCTTTTATCATTACTTGTTTTCTTTTTCTATTAAGTTATCAGAACGTATAAACATTTTTTTTTGTAGTTTTTTATTGAACTTCGTGGTGAGGTGCTATCGCTTTTTATTGATACCTTATCGAATTCTCGGTTGTTTTAGCATATTGGGACAGTGTGTTTGTATTTAACTGCATATAGTTAGGCATTCTTGTGTGTTTATGGCGTTACCGTTTCTAAAAATTACCTTGAAACAGTTGGTTTTTTGTGTAAAGGTATCTATAGTGATACTTTTAAGTTATTGTTTCAACTGTTGTCTGATTTTCTTATCGTAGTGGATGCACTCGTTAGACTCTATAATTTTTTTTACTTATATGTTTTAACTTACCTATATAACGGCTTCAAGGAGCCACTGTATCTTGTATCTTTGTAATGGATGACAAAACGGCTTGGTGAGCTGGGAAATTCTACGCTATATCTTTAATGTATGTAGTCGTAGTGTGCCTTAGCGGGCTGGGACGTTTCGGATCCACCTATTGTTATCTAGTTTTATTTTAATATATTTATCTTACCTATTATCCTTGATAATAACTTGAGCTTGATATCGTTATCTTACCTATTATCTTTGATAATAACTTATGACTTTACCTTATCTTTTTTTGTTTTCCTAACGTGTGGTATTTACGATCAGACGTAGGAATTATTTTTTAAATATTGAGTGAAGAAGCTAACCTGATGGTAGCATTATAATTTGTTAGGTTAGTAATGTAAGAAATTAGTAAGATGGTACTGTTTGTAAATTTGTTGATTCACAACCATGTCATTGAATAGTTTTGATGTGTATTATTTATTAAGCCAGAGTACCAGTATATAAAAATTTGCTAAAGTGAATAGTAACTTGCTCTTTTGGACATTTTGAAATTTGAGCATTTTCTTGCCAAAAAAACAGTTTAGATGCAATGCTTATGTGCGTGTGCACTAAACAAACTATAGTGTTAACTTTAGTTATAGTATATATGTTAGGCGACTTGTCGCATTTGTTTTAGTTTTAGTAGTGTTTCATGCTCTCCGACAAATTTGTGCTGTCGATTATAACTGCGCCACATTAAAGACTCGTGTGTGCATTTATAGATGTAGTTCATAAACAATGGGGCTACACATTCCGTTTCCTGGTTCATCGTAGGACGTGTTATCGGTTGAAAAACCAGGTGGCGCCTAAAATAAACATTTTCTAGAATTTAAGTTAGGGTTTATGTAGGTTAGTTAGGATTTAGATTTTAAGCTTTTACCGTGCTAACAGTCATTTTCTTTTTTTAATTTTTTTTTTCTTTTATGTCTTTGTCACGATTGTTACATTCCAAATTACATGTTTTAAATATGTGACTAAATTCCCGCCATTATTTCAAATAAACTTGTTAAATTTCCGTCATTTCGGACAGTTGCGTTTGCGCAAAAAAAAATGCGCAGACGTGGAGTGATGGCGCAAGTGCGCGGTGTGTGACACGACATTATTAGCCAAGGAGACGTGGAATGGTGACGTTCACCTGTGTCGTGTTTATTCTTGTCTTCTCTCTTTTAGGATGTAGGTTTCCCTTTATCTTTTGCCCTATCGCACCTCTACCTGTATCCTATTGTACCGCTATAGACAAAAGAGGGAAGACGATAAATCTGGGTTCAACGATGGCATAACGTAACCCACGCCTAAACAGCTAACAGACGAGATACATGGAAATCAGCACGGCCCCTGCGCAAGGATGACCGCGAAATCGTGAAGAGTTCCACATTTTTGGGTGTGTTTTTTATCTTTTTTAGGGTGCATCTTGTATCACTGTAAACATATTTGGCACGTGATACAATTTGACACGCATTTATGGCGTAACATTTTTGTTGTGCAATAATGTGAACGTGGATAGTATCCGTGTTGCCAACTGCAGAAGTGGCTCTGAACGCGCGACGCCGGGGTTATAACAGTTGCGCTGGGAGTATAACAGAATATCTCTGGCCGCTGTGTCTAAGATAGATTTAATGTTATTCCATTCTGCTTCTACTTCTTTAGTATCAGAAGTTTTCACGATATCTTTCAGCATTCCACTTGACTTTCTTTCAAATCGTTCGTGGATATCTTTATCTTTTAGTTTCTTAAACTCAAAGTACCTTTTTCCGTTCCCCTTTTTCAGATTTTTAAATTTAAGTGCAGCCTTCATAATTACGATGTTGTGGTCAGTGTCTATATTTTCTTCTTCACAGTCTTTTACTTGATTCTTAAACCGGTGTCTTACAAGAACGTAATCTATTTGATATTTTCCTATATCTCCAGGCATCTTCCACGTATATCGTCTTCTAGCATGATATGAAAATAATGTGTTTGTGATGATTAAATTGTTCTTGTCGCAAAATTCCTACCTCACCTACTACTGCATTAAAATCCCCCGTAATTATTAAATTTTCATGTCCTTTTACGTATCTTAGTATGTTTTCAATATCTTTGTAGATTACTTCTACCTTTTCATCACTATAGCTTAAGCTGGGCATATATTATTACTGTATTAACCGGCTTAGATTCTAATCTATCCATGAGTACTATTTTGTTCTTTTATAAATTTTCTACACAGTGTCCTATTTTTTTCGCATAACTATCCTCACATCCGAATTTTTTCCTTTGCTCCTGTATAAGTTACTTTGAAGTCCCGCCTATACGTTGTGTTGAAAAAGACCACACGCAAATTGCTGGCTAGAACACTGCACTTCTGCATCGTATGTCTTTATCAAATGCCCCTGCCAGACTGACTGGTTTGTCCACTGCGCACAAGTACTTCAAAGTCGCTTGACATTGAGGTATTTATTCAAACAGCCAACGCCTGTTGATAGCAACCAAACTAGCACTAGAGAATAATCTCTACATTATGATTGGGCTACACTATCCCAATACGAATATTTATTTGAATAACGATATTTACGTGTTTATTTAAATAGACAAAATGAAGTATTTAACGAACAACTTTAGGTGATTTGCAGTCGTCAAAAAAATTGTTACAATCGTTTGTTTATTAATAGGTGTTTACGTAGTTCCGAATACAGATGACGCACTCTTCTCAATCCCAAGTATTCCAGAGAATTCTTTATTTAAAATTGAATTTATGTTATACAATTAATTTGGCTAATTAATTTAAAGCTTTAGTTGCTTTATCAACGGGTTTTGCACAAGCAGAAAGACCCGCGTCTTCATAATTGTAATAAAATATTGGTTTTCACGGCAAACAAAACGTGCTTTTAATGCGTTAGTTTTTAACAAGATTGATATGATTCATACGCTAAATAAAGTGAATACTTCATGTAACGGGAAATTTATTTTTATGATAATTAATAAGTGAAAATAAATGACTTTGTATTTACTCTTGAAATTAATCGATAAGGTACAAAATTCGCATTTAATGAATTATTCATATAAAATTGGGAGTTTTAAATACACGGAAAGTGTTATTCACTTTTGCACATTAATTGCTATGTATTTACAATACGCTTATATTATACAAGGTGATTCTTTACACACACGGAATTGCATTTTTTTTGTTTGGCATTTTAATGACTAAAAAGTTTACTCGTATTATACACGATGTAACCATGAATCTTAGAAAATTTCTATTTTTTCCGGAAAAATAGAAATTATTTTGTATTGAAGAACGTTTAATCTTTATAAGACAAATGATACTTCAAACTTCCGTGCTTGAAACTATTTATACGTATAAGCTTCATGCAACTGGGCAAGTTATTTGGTTTTATATTCAAACGCAAATGTTGCGTATCGCTTGGTTTATGAACGAATCCCGTCTCAATTCCTACACACTATTTGACAAAGCGTGAATTTAAGAATGAATAAATCTAGAATGAATACCTCTAATAAAGTTTCTACTTTATATATATAAATTATCTAACTACGTCATAATTCTAGCTATTACGTGATTTAAGTTAAATCTTAGTCATCTATGTCAGTCTTTATCACCGAATTAGTATCAGGTTACGTGTTCTATGTACGCAGTAAAACATACCGTTTATCCTTAACGTACGGTATTGATCGTTGCGTCGCATCTTATCTTATAATAATGCAGATAACTATAAAATCGATTTCATGAATTTTTAATTGTCGTGCGAGTTCCTTGAATAAACGTTTATTTATTTAATAACGTTAAAGCATTTCTTAGGATTTGACATATTCCTTTCTGAACTAATCAAGAAAGTTCGAGAATATGGTTTGGTAAATACAAAAAGGTTTGTACCTTAAAAACTGTAATAGAAGATTGGTTTTGCGGTAAATAAAACGTGTTTTTATACACAAAGTTATCTATTTAGTACTCTAATTAATAAAAACGATAATTTGATATAGTTCTTACGCGGATTAAATCGCTTTTTTATTTATCTCTTAATATAATTACTTACATACAGGGGAGTCAATTTAGCTAATTAAAGCTTACGCTTTTTGTAAAGTTTTGCAAAATGTTAAAAGACTTGCATCTTAATGATTGCAATAAAAAATTGGTTTTCTAAAACTAAAATGTGTTCTAGCGCATTTTTATAAAGATTAAAGCGTTATTCTACCAAGATTGGATGTAATTTTATTTTAAGTAAAATGCGTAAAACTGACACTGTTCTATTTCATTTACAACGAATTAAGCGCATATTTCATGTACGCAAAATGTATTTTTATGGTAATTAATCAAAGTTTTAATTGCTTTTTTTATCAAGATTGATATTGCTTTTACGATAAATGCACGGAAGTTAATTTAAGTAATTAGTAAAATTTTTATCTTTTAGAATGATTATTTACATACACTGGAATATACTTTGTAATAACATGGATGACTTTAATGACTTTGTACGTGCAATACGCTTATTTTATACAGGATGAAACAATAAATCTGCGGAAATTTCAATTCCTTCCGGATTCTTTCTACTTGGGTGGGTTTTATTTATAGGATTTGTGTTTTCATGAGCTCTTGTGACCTCTTTATCACGTCAATATATATATATATATATATATATTGTAGTGGTTTTAAAGGGTTAAATTTAGGTATGAACAAGGCAATTTCAAACACCCTGTATAGAGGAAACAACCATAATTTACGTGCGAAATTTATTTCATTTAGTTAATTGAAAGGAACAAGTATTATAATTTTACAAGTAGGAATTAAAATTTAATAGGTTCGTAAAGAAAATAAATTGTATAAGCCAATGGAATTTATTAATTAATTTAATTGAGTTTAATTGAAAGGGTTATAACGTCTAATATGCATAAGAGCATGAAAAATCGATAATACCAAGGCGAAACGCTGTACTAACAAACAAACACGTCGAATATATGAAATATCTTGAAACGCAAACTCCTAGAAATGTTATTTTAAAACGTTCGTTAATTGAAAACACCTGCATGTTTTGGAAAGGTCATGTTTTCCTTATTTGTGTAAATAAAAAACAAAATTCGAGGTATATTGTGCAGACGGTCGGACGGTTTGTATGAACGCTAACCAAAAGTTTCCTTAAAGCGCAGAAGGGATGGACAATCAATGATATGCTTCGGAATGAGACGGGCATAATAGCAGTTCACTTCGAAACGCACGTATTCAGTCCACGTGGGTTAGATAGCACGCGGACAGTAATATCGATTTTCTACCACTCAAACAAGGTTAGAAGGAAACACCTAATATGCATAAGAGAAGAATAGAGTTAATATAGGCGGGGTTTTTAAGACGTCACTGAATATATCATTGGTCTAAATAGTTAGTTGTACAACAGACGAACACGGGAAAAATTGAATGCGGGTTTTTCGGAAAATATCGTATCAACGAGCTAAATTTCAAAGATTTCGAAAACAGTTAAACCAAAATTTGAAGAAGTATTATTTTAAATGAAGTATTTCGCGTGAAGAGTAGCCGAGAGGTGGCATTTTGAATTGTATAAATACTCTAAGAAAATTAATAGGGCTATCTTTGTATTTTCATCGCTTTAGTCTACGTACAGAAATCCACCACGAGCTTGTACGTATTTAAAATTATTTTAAATTAAATAGTACAGTGTTGGCCTCATAGTTTAAAACGTGGTTAGTGTCGAGTTTAATTTTAACTGAGGTGCAACAGATATTTTAACAAGCTCGTGAAGTGAAGTAAAGTAAAGTAACGTAAATTAAATTCTGCAATTATAAAAAAGTGTAATATACTTGGATTTGGATTTGGATGGATCTTGAATGAATAGCATGCAACACAACTTAGATGGTGTTCATCTATAAATAGCTGGAGGCGGCAAGCAGAGCAGAACCACGAGACCGAGGATGCAGGAACTTAACTTCATCGTCAACGGAGTAGGGATCTTCAAGAAATTCCAGGTAACGCATTAAAATTTGCTGTTTTTTTATAAACTATGAAAATTATTGTGATGTGTGAGAGTGAACTTTGATAGTATTTTGCATTATTTTGAGTATTGAAAAGAAAACGTATAACTAACTTTTATTATGGTATTTGAATATAAATCTAAAGGTGTATATAAAGCTTATTAACATTCCTCATGAATTTAAAATTTTATTGTTAAGAGTGCATGGGTTTTATTTGTGTTTGTAGTAAGAGTATGCAAAGTAAAAAGCATACATTAATAAAATAAACTGGGTTATCATGAGCTCACCATACTCCAGAGTGTACTAATTAGAAATAATTATAAATAATAAAGAAAAATAAGGTATTATTCAGGGCCCATTTACTCTTGTTACATCCAATGTGTTTGATATTTCAATTTAAAATTCTGGACTTTACAAAGATAGAATTTATTGAGGTGTAACTTGAGCACCGAAATGTAAATAATCTTGAATTTTTATTTGTAAATAGTGGTAAATAGATATTGTATGATTGTTGTATTATTTTGTGGTTTTATTGCGAGTGTGCATGAACGATAAAAAGTATGATAGTAAATCTAAGTGTCCAAGAGGAGGCCCAACTGAGCTAGCCAGGGAGCTGTTGAAGAAATTAATTAAAGTGATGAAGCAGGAATCTGGGTAAGAATTACTTTTTTTTTAAATTCTCTTTTTTGTGAAATTTATGACGATTTTTGGTAAATTAAATAAAATGCTGGAATGTTTTTTGAGAAAGTACTGAGCTAGAGCGAAGTTACACGGCAATTTATAACGCCCAATTCTTGGGGCACGATTCATACAGGGTACACGGCAATATATATATATATATATATATATATATATATTGCTATAAAATTGATGTGATATAAATTTATTAAGCCCCTGCGATGGGCGTGTCATTAAATTGATATGAAATTTGCCCCACGATTGTGCGCGTTTTTTATTGCTATGATATCTTTATTTTGCTATGATATTTACTTTAGGATTTTACCCCAACTAGCTCACCAAATAAATCTTATTTTAACCTTTAAATGAATTCAAATAAAGCAGTTCTAGAACACACAATATAATAATTGATAATATGTACAATACTCAAAATTTTCCCTTCTATATAAAATATTTACATTTACCAAATTTATGCTTTTCTGAAAGCCAGCAAAAATATCTTTTAATTACACTCAAGTACCTTCGAATGTTCCAAGATACTTTTCTCTGCTTTCATATTTTTCAAATGATCTTTTTGATGACTCTTACAAATATATAATGTATAGCAAATATTAAATTCAATAATAAAATGTTTAAAAATCGTTAACCTGGAATGGTTTCTGGAGTTCCATCCTAGTCTGTGATCTGCATCCCTTGTTGTGTTTGCTTTACTTTGCACCCTCCCTTTTTACAGGTTGGAATGAGTGTACGACAAAGTCTAAATAAAACTCTAGCGGAACTAGCGTCGACCGTTTGTGACTGCGGTAGATTGCAAGAGACTATATCTCAGGGGTTTGTAGAACAAAATTAAATTTTACCCAGACAAGTTAAAGGGGTGCAAATTAGAAGGTCACAATAGAAAATACCTTAATACAACTTATATATGGACGTTCAGTTGATTACATTAATAAAAAAATTAAATATATATTGTTATTTTCGTACAACCAAATTTTTATACTGTAAAATCACTAAGTGTAGTTTATATATCTACACTCTCATAATTTAAATTTTGTCTCAAACTCTACTAGATAAGATATTAGAAAATCTAAATTTATTATTGTGCTTAGGCACAATTTCAAATTAACGCTCTTAATAAAAGGAAATCATAGATACACTTTGTAGTGTTTAACATTAGTTAAGAGAATTTGAATTGAACATAACCCTAAAATTCACAATAAAGGTTTCATAAAAGCTTTCTTGTTTACAAAACATAAGATTATATAAGAAGCAAAGATAATTTTAAATTAGTTCGCGTAATCGATAATGGTTAAGGTAATCGATAAATAAAGTTATGACTATATTTTACATGCATAATTTCTCAGATAATTAAAATTTAAAACGTAACGCATGCACGTCGTTTCGTCACAAAAATAAATAAGATAAACTCATATATGTATTCCAGATATATGAAAGGAACGTATACTTAAATGTTCAGCTTACGGCTTGTTGAGAACTATAAGATTTTCTTACTGTTTGTTGAGAGGAACACCATCGTTAATTATTTTGGTTGTTAACCTCAAACTTCTAATTTGTAAGAGCTAATCCTTGTTTGTTCCACAGCCATATGTTTCATCAACGAACATTTGATTTATTTTAGAAGGTACCTAAAACGTCAATATAACATTCTTAAACGATAAAAGGTAGTTTTTGTAGGTAGTAAAATTAATGCATAAGCTTAGATAGCTTAGCATAGATAATTAAATTCTCCATCAGAGAATATATCACCTGAAGGTACTTCAGGAAGGAATATGCCACGGGGAAGCATGCCAATAGAAGATATGCTACGGTAAGATATGCCACCATAAGACCCTAGAAAATAAACGTGTTACAAAAACTAATTATTGCAATACGTCACGAGGAACAGTCTAAAAATTTATCTACAAACAGCTTATCATCCATTAACATTATGAACGGGTTATCTAAGTAGGCCCTCTTTATAAGCGTTTTGCTTATATTCTAAAACGATATTTATGTATGTCAGGAAGAATAAGCAAAGACACCTTTTACATACCAGGTACGAGATCATGACATTAGAAAGTACATCTTTATCGAAAGAAGGCATGTGCTCAAAAAGACAGTTAGATATCAAGACCAACGGAAATTTTGTTCTGCTTAAATGAAGATAACCACACATTTTGAGAGAGGGGCAAAACACGAAACAATCCTGAATGCTAGATTCATATATACGCCAGTTGTGTATTTATGAATATTATTCAAAGGTTAACCAATAGGAAAATTACATCTGATCTTAATTATTTATATTATTTATACAAAAGAAAGAATATTAAATTAAGACTAAAGATGGATGTATATAGTATATTATTAAATAATACTAAAGGGAAATGTTACATAAATTTTGCACTTTCAAATTTCACTTATTGAATTTTTATTTCACTAACTACGTAACTTTTTACAGCATTTAAGCATAGTTGGTGCTTGGTTAAATATGGATTAAATGTTATTTATTTTCTATTGTATATATAAGCCCTTCTCCCCAATAGTTTTCATTAGCATGTTTATAATCAAGGCTTGTACTTTGACTTATCTGGCAGAACTCGGTATTTTTACAAATTCCCTAGTTTAATTCTTTGACAAAATGCTCCATCCATCACGTAAGCCTTCAGTATATTACAGTATTATATTAGGATTTCCAATTTTTGGCTTTTATTAAGTCACGCATTCAATGATTGTCAACTAAAGGTCTACGATTTATTATATAAATGAACCGCTTTGTTTATTCGTTTGTTACAAAATGTTGATTTTCTGAACAAATGTGTTCTTTCTAGTCAAGTAACGATTTTCTAATAATGAATTATTAAGATGCGTTTGCATAATAATTACGTTAATATTTTCGACGCAATTATTAAATATTTGTAGTGCCAATTTATCTGTTTCCCGGTGATTTATTTTGATGCAATTAGTGTCCTCGCAATTGACTTTTTGTAGAATAGTCTTATAATTGCTGGAATTATTTGATTAACTTAAAGTTAAAGTTATTTATATCTATCCTGCAACCCCTACGACTTAATCTACCCTTAAATTACCCCTCTTATCATAGCAATATATTCAAGCATAAACTTTAAATTGTATTTTAATTAAAGTTTCTCACGTGTCTTTATTCAAATTAAGCAAACACATCAAACAATAATTTCACATGTACAAACAGTTATATTCATCGGGCAACAAATCCCACATGTTACCATAATAAGAAACTTCAAACAGCGAGAGGGATTTAAAGCAGCGATCAACGTGAGCTCTCGATACTACGGGTATGTAATGTCCACCACAATAGCCAATTGAATGATGTTTTCCGATACGGAACGCCAAATAAAGCAGAGCAAATTGTCGACACCATCTGCTAGTATTCGCTTTACATGGAACAGGAGATAAATTTCATTGCAATCACCTCATTCACTTAGTATAATCGAAGTTTGAACGTTTTGGCGTGAATAAGTTATTAATTTATGGTTATCCCATTGAACGTAATCGTTATTAAGGATTCCTACAATTCAACCGTTTTATGGACACTCGGAATAAACGATATTAGCACGAAGCTAATATTCTTCCAGAGTTGTTTTATTTATCGACGGATTGCGGATGTTTGAATTTAGCCAAGCTGTTAGTTTGTTATAAAATGCAAAACCAAAAGAGCAAATTAAAATGTGCGTTAGAAAGCAGCAGTAAAACCGCAGCTTTGGAATATTATGTAACTACATCTTTGTAGTTGTTACTTTATGTATAACGTTCTAGATTGTATTTAATTTAACTCTTTGCGTCTGAAAGTTTTTATTTTCGTTATTGTATTTCATACATGTGGTTCACATTAGCTGCATAGAAACACGAGCATTTTCTTCTTTCAATTGACAAGCTGCTATAATTTGATAGAGACCATTTTTCTCATTCATTTAATAACTAGGATACTAAAGTTAGCGGATCTTTGGGGTTATTGACAAGTACGTATACTCCTGAAAAACTCGTTGCAGTTTTGAATGTCAGTCACAAAGTTCTTTATATTTAGTCAATTGTAATATTTTAAATGTCAATTTTCCGGTTGAAAAACCGATAGGAATTACGATCATTGCGCAATCTTTAACAGAAAAAAAAACACCAGTATAAAATAACTAATCAACATGATATCTTGCTAAATAAGATAACTAAAGGGGCATAATATCGATCGGCAATACAAGGAAGGACTTATGATTATAAAACCAAAATTTTCTTTAAGATATTCCCCTGGAAATAATTATAATCACGTTTCATTTTAATAGTTTTTGTATAAGTAAAGCCCACCAATCGAATTAAGTTATTCCCTTCAAAAAACGTAAGTTTCAAGCTTCTATAAATTCTAATCTAAGAGAGAGTTATTTTGTATCATATCTGATCCATAGTCAAAGGTTATTAAATTCATGTCAGTTTTTAAAAAGGTTAGAGGTGACATCATCATGGTAATGATTTTGTTTTGTCTAGAAAAGAAATATTGGCGCAGATGATTTCATTTAGAACAAAGTCAGGTTATATGCAGTTTGGTGCTGACTCAGATTCATCTAAATCCCGAAATACGCGAGCTTAAGTATATTAAAGGTTGGATAGAGAAAGCGGCATGAAGGAGGTTCTATTTTGATTCATCCGTCCAAAGTTTGCAGAGAATGCCTGTGGTTTTAAAAAGAGCAGTTCCATTCTTCAAGAGAAGATTCTGTTTTCAACATCCAAACTCCAAACATGCAGCTTTAGTAGGTTAATTATTTTGAGTAGGGGTTAGCAAACAAGACAGATTAGTCTAAGCAGATCGGGATAATTCCCTGTCAAGTGGGCCAATTTCCTTTTAGAGACGATACTAGGTGCATAGATACAGTCAACCGTTGTATTGGAAGTTTTATGCTGTAGCGGATAAGGTCGACAAGATAGAGGTACTCGAGAGGAAGTAGAGGGCAACCTTTAATGCCAAAGTCTATCCCCTGATTGTAAATGTAAATAAATGAATGCTGAAACTATACTGGTGCGAAGATTGATACCTAATCATAAGAAAAGGTATAAATTGAAAGTACTTACAAGTGCGTCTGTTTTTAAGTTAAGTTTTAGTTAATTAGTTTACGATATATTAGATGTTTAGACCGTTTTTGGTTAGTAGATTTAGACCATGTAGAGTTTTTTTATATTTGTGTGTGTGTGTGTGTGTGTGTGTGTGTGTGTGTGTGTGTGTGTTTATTATTATTATTATTTATTTTTAGCTCAAGATTATACAATATACAATATTGATGTATATAAAGATCTTGGTATATATAATTAATGAACTATCACTTCAGATTCACTCATTAATTTAGGAATTTTCGCACTATGTGGCATGTTTGTAACACTACTGCTTTAACACATAAATTTTGAAGTCTATACGGTAAACCAATTCTTTCCAAATTTTTCTTCATGTATTGACTTAGAATTCCGTCGACTCCTATTACTAAAGGGATAATTTCTATCGATTTTATATGCCAAATTCTTTTTTATTTCAATTGCAAGGTCTTCATACTTTTCAATTTTGTGTTTCTCTGCTTTGAGTTTGAGCTTAAAGGAACGGTTATATCGATTATGTATGCTTCACTCTTAATTTTATCAAATAAGAAGATATCCGGTTTGTTATACGCTATGGTATGATCTGTAAGTAATTGTCTATCCCAATATAACAGTATATTATTGTTTTCCAATACAGCAGCAGGTGTGTATTTGTAGTATGGCATTGGGTTCTTCAACAAATCATATTTTATTGCTAATTGCTGGTGTATTATTTTGGCGAATTGATTATGTCTTCCCAAATAAGCATTTGGAGCGAGTGCTGAACAACCTGCGGTGATATGCTCTATGGTTTCTCCAATTTCATTGCATTTACGGCATCTGTCAATGGTTTTACATCCTAAAATATGTTTTTCGTAGTTTTTAGTACGAATAATTTTATCCTGAATGGCTACGTAGAAACCTTCTGTTTCGGGATACAGATATCCTTTACTTATCCAATTTAGAGAGGCCGTTTTGTCTACATCGTGGGTGTCTAGAATTTGAGGGTATTTTCCATGAAGAGTTTTATTTTTCCATATGTCAATTTTGTCTTGTACTGTTGCTATTGTTGGTTTTTTAAAAGTTCCTAATCTCAAAGGCGTATAGTTTTTGTCATATTTTAATATTTTTGAGATTTCATTATTTTCTAAATTATGGAAGTATTCGCAGAGTTTATTTTCCTGGCTTTTACATAGATCATGGATATTAATTAAACCCCTACCTCCGTATTTTCTAGAGATATAGAGTCGTTCAACTGACGAATTTGGGTTGAGGAATCGAAATTTTGTAAGTGTTCGTCTTGTTAATCTATCAAGATCATTTAAGTCTGTTTCCGTCCATTTTAAAATTCCGAAAGAAAAGGTGAGGTAACTTATTGCCCAAGTATTTATGGCCCTAAACAAATTTTTTGCAGATAGTTGAGAATTAAGTAGTTTTGTCAATCTTTTTTTGTATGTATCTCGGTACATATTTTTCATATTTTTGTGGTTTATAGATTTATTTTGTTCAAAACCTAGGTATTTATACGTTTCCTCAGTGGATAAAGATTTAATTCCTTCAAAATTGTTTTCTGTACCGGTAATTTTGCCCTTTATTATACTCAGTGTTGCACATTTTTTGATTCCAAAACACATATTTATTGAATCACTAAATATTTTCATAGTGGCAATCATTGATTGTAGCATGGTTTTTGATTCAGCATATATTTTTATGTCGTCTATAAAAAGTAAGTGTGTTAATTTAAATTGATCTTTTGTATTCCATTCTAAATCCCCTCCTGTATTTTTCAAAATTGCGGACAAGGGATTTATTGCTAGACAGAACCACAATGGACTTAGAGAATCTCCCTGAAATATTCCCCGTTTAATATTTATATTACCAATATCTTCATTTTGTACATATAATTTAGTGTTCCATTGGTTCATTAAGTTTATCAGTAATTCAATTATATTTGGTGAGATTTTATAGATTTTGAGAATTGATATTAGCCAATCGTGAGGTACAGAATCATAGGCTTTATTGAAATCTATGTATCCCACATTTAAATTTCGCTTTTTCGTTTTCGCGTGATTTATGACTATTGAATCAATTGTAAGTTGTTCTTTACAGCCCATTGCATGCCTAGTACATCCTTTTTGTTCAGTTGCAATGACAGTGTCATTACAATGTTCATATATTTTAGCTCTTATGATTGAGGTTAGCAATTTATATGTTGTGCATAGGCATGTTATTGGTCTATAGCTACTGGGAGACTCAGGGTCGCCATTCTTATAAATCAATGAGGTTCTACCGGTTACGAAAAACTTGGGTACACTTTCGGGGTTTTTTAACAAATTGTTAAAACATAATGCTAAATATTTATGTGTAGAGACAAATTTCTTTAACCAAAAATTTTGTATTCCGTCTAAACCAGGGGCTTTCCAGTTTGCCGTATTACATATTGCATTAGTAATATCAATTATAGTTATATTTGTATTTTCCATTGATTTAATACTCTTAGCCGATTCATTAATTGTTTCTAATAGATCTGGCATAAGTTTTGATTTTGATTTATTTTCCCATAGACTTTTCCAGAATTCTAAAAATCCGATTGTATTAATTTTTTGGTTTGTATTGGTGTTATCATTTTCTAAGGACCTATAAAATTTTGATTGCGAATGCACAAAGCTAGAATTTTGCTGCTTTCTTTTTGTAGTTTTATTGTATCTGCGTAAACGTGCTCCTTTTACTTTAACTTTCTGTTTTAAGGTATCACAATATTCTATTAAATATTCCGTTAAGTTCTTTTTTTTAAATAATTTAGCTTCATGGATTATATGATTAATTTTATAACTTACTTTAGGACTGTTATTTCCTTTAATAAACTCGTTTATAATATCAATTTTACCACGCAGCAAATCTATTTCTCTAGTTAAACGTATTTTCCATGAAGGCTCCTTATTATAATTAGGCGATTTTTCGTTTCATTGCATACTTCTTGTCCATTTAACTGTATACATGTCATTATTGCACTGTAAATTATCACGTTAATTGAAGTTAGGTCTTTTCCAAATTTTTGTAGTACTTTTTCCAATGTAGTGTTTACTTGTATCATTATTTCTTCTGTCTGAATCTTAAATTTCAGTTTTGGAATCCTTGGGCGATTAATTAGATCTAAACTTTCATAAAATTTGAAAGTGCTTACAATTGTATCATAAATTGAGTTTTCTTTCAATATCGCACTGTCATTCATGATTTGATTAGCTTTCAGGTCGTTACTATAGCACTCCTCTCTAATTTGATCATTATATAGCATGTTGCCTACTTCACGTTTGATTTCTTGAAGCTCTGTTTCACTTAAATATTTTTTCTTTACAATTACGTTCCTTCTATCTACAATATTTTGTTCTGATAAAGCTAGATTAGGATATTTGTTTGAAAATTCATTATGCAGTAGTGTTCTCCATCCAGGAAGCGGCAAGTCATTACATTTGTTAATATAGTAAAATGAACGCATTACATCTATATTCATATTTCTTGACCATTTAATGCGCTTTCGTCTATTTCCGTTAGCAGCACAAATTGAAATGTTTGGCGAGCTAACAGTATTAATAGGCATTGGATTATTATTATTTATGCCTAGATTTACCGTTTCTTGTGTTGTAGTTGTAGTGCATATGTTTTTTTCCATTATAAGGTTATTGCAAGGTCCTGCCTGTCTTCTATCTTCTGATGAAATCGTCCAGTGGTTGGTTCTGATAAAATGCGTTAGGTGATTATCTACATGATATCTTTTAATATTTCTCCAATTTTTTACGTTGTCATTTTCATTTAGACTACTGTCAAAACTAGAATTTTCACCCATATTTCTCACAAAATCCGTTTCGGTGTTTGGATTTTATATACACTAACGAACTGCTTGAATTTTAATGCGTTTTCATTGATAGCAATGCAATTTTAAAGCTTTTAAATATATTAAAATTTGCTTTTTGTAAATTGTTGCTGTTGCAGTCACTTTAACAGGCAGAGGTTGCTGTTATTATTATTATTATTATTATTATTATTTCTCTTTTGCTCAAAAACGTTTATTTCGTTTTGGTAACTAAAATTAGCGGAGGAGCTATTTAGCTCTACCCGCTAATTTAAAAACTTCCTCACAATATGACATGATTGGAGTATGGTTGCTTTTTGACATATTGAGTGTAGTTTTACAGGTAATTGTAGTTTTTCCAAATTCTTTTGAAAATGAACTGAAGTTATACCATCAACTGAAATAACAATTGGTATGATGTATAGATTTTTTAGTTTCCACAATTGTATAACTTCAATTCGTAAATCAGAATTTGAGGGTATTTTCCATGAAGAGTTTTATTTTTCCATATGTCAATTTTGTCTTGTACTGTTGCTATTATTATTATTATTATTATTATTATTATTATTATTATTTTATTTAAAACAATTTAGTTATATACATCTCAGCATTTTTTAAAAATACATCATTGACTTACAACGTACATTATGAATTATGATGTATGTGTTACTGACAGCATACTTGTCAATATAAAATGAACTGGTGTTTTTTTATCCATCAGTTCAGTAATTAACTATTGAATACATAAAAACGTTTTTCATACATGAAACAAAAGAAATGCTGTAACTAGACATTAAGGATTTCATTAAAAATTAGAGTTTCTGTATCTATCTTACACAATGCGTTCTCAATACACCATTTTTTCTCAAATTCTTCTATTGTACTTTTACCTAGGGCCCACGAGAAATGGTGGAAAATTAGTTGCTTCAGTTTTCGAATAAATGTTTCCTTACATGTTTGTATTAAGTTTCCATATCTCATTAAAGCGGTTGCTGATTTGTAAATTGACCATTTTGCTAAGTTTATTAGTAGGTTTGCTAAATTACTCGTGTCAGTTTTCCCGGGATATCCAGTGTATATGTACTTGAGTAAAAAGCTTTTAGTATTTAGAAGCCTTTTAAGTAATATTAATACATATGACCATAATGGTTGTGCTTCTGGACACTCAATGATGATATGCCAAGATGTGCCAATAACGTTTGCACAAAAGGGGCAGTTGTTGGAGTCTCTAAAACCTGCATGCATTAGAAAAACAGAGTCAGCTAGACAATTTTTTGCTAACCTCCAGGCGATCTCTGAAATATAACCAGGTGTTAGGTTGTTGAAGTATGTACACCATAGTACTTTTTCTGTCATCCAATGGTTGTCAAGTATTTGGGTTGGTTTGGTCGAAAAACTCCTTGAAGTAAGGATTTCTTGAAGCTTTTTTCGTGTACTTTTATTTACTTCGATACAATTGCCCTTCATTTCAAATGTTATTATTTTTTTAGATGTATCATCACCAAGCTGCTCGGCATTCTTATGTTGCGAACGAAAAAAAGCTTTTATTCGTTTGTAATGTATCAAAAGCTCTTGCTGTTTAATGTGCGACAGTTTCCGCAAAAGATATCGAACTTGATCTTCTGTAGCCCAAACATTATGATGTGTTAAGTCTCGGATTGTATTAATATTTGTTTGTACCCATAGCTCGTTAAAAAGCGGTGGAATACAGCTTTTAATTAAAGTACTGCCTGTTGTTGGTACATCCATTATGTCTTGAAAGTTTCGCGGAAAGTCGGCGATTCCATAGCTCAAAGATTGCATTGCATTTATTAAAGAAATAATGAATGGAGGTGTGTTTGCCTCGATTAAATTTGAGTCTGGCACAAATAAACACTGCCAGAAAACCTTCAACTTGTTGGAGTGTCTTATTAGATTTTCCAGCATCGTTTTCCAATGTTGCCTTTCTTGCGTATCTAATAATCTGTTTGCTGTATAGATTCTAATGGTTTTTACTTTTGATGGTAAATGTACTATTCCCAAACCACCTCGACTTAATAATAAACATAAGTGCTTTTGGGAGGTCCAATGTTTTCCTTTCCAAACAAAATTGACTAATTTTCGCTGCAGCACATTCAGATGGTGTTCAGAGAGTGGCAAAATTTGTAAAAAATACCATAGTTTTGGAGCTACAAACTGATTAATCATTATTTTTTTCCTTTAATGAAGCCGATGGACATCTTTGAGACCATTTTAGCAATGATTCATCAATCTTTTCTACTAATTTTTCATAGGTGTTGTTTATATCTTCTTCTATGTTATTGGACAGCTTAATTCCGAGTACGGTTATACCTGACGGTTCCCATAAAAACTTTAATGGTTTATCATTTCTTTCTTTCCAACTACCACACCAGAATCCTTTTGACTTTTCGGTGTTAAGCTGAGATCCAGATTCTTTAGCATAACTGGCGTATATTTTTTTTAAAACCTGAAAATCGTTGTTGGTAGAAGTGAAGATGGAAATGTCATCTGCATATGCACTAACAGTTAATCTTGTTATGGGGTCCGATGGAAGAGGATAGCCATAAAGTAAGCGTCTACATGTTACCAAGAATGGTTCAATCATTAATGAATACAAAGGCCCAGAGAGGGACAGCCTTGTCTAATTCCCCTTGAAAAATTAATTTTTCTTGTTAGTAAAGAACCAATTCTAAAAAAACTTTGTGCATTTGAGTACAATAATTTCACTGAGTTGATGAACGTGTCTCCAAAATTCATGAGCTTTAAAAGGTGGAACATATAATTATGGTTAATTTTGTCGAAAGCTAATTTTTGGTCTAAATTTAGAATTGCAAGTGGTCTGTTTTCACGATTAGCATGACAAATTACATCTCGGTGTAAATGTAAGCTGTCGAAGATTGTTCGGTTTGGTATCGAGTAGCTTTGATCAGGTTCGACTATAGAGGATATTATCGTTGTCAGTCTGGAAGATAGAGCTTTTGCTACTATTTTGTAGTCGGTTGTTAATAGTGAAATTGGTCTCCAATTGTTTATTTTCAAGGAGTCTCCGCGTTTTGGTAGCAAACACCCTACGGCTTTTGAAATTGAATTTGGAATTTTATTTTGAGTCATAGAGCTGCTGAAAACTATGTAAAAGGTTTCTCCTATTGTATTCCAGAAATGTTTATAAAATTCTATGGTGAGTCCATCGATTCCTGGGGCTTTATTTTTGTTTAAAGAATTAAGGGCCTTAGTAAATTCATCAAAAGAAATAGGTTTGTTAAGATCGTTTTTGTCCTTTTCCGAGATTTTCTTGCAGTCTTTATATATTTCCGCAGCCTCATCTATAGAAGCGTTATTGTCTATTGCGTATATTTGGGAAAATGCTTGACAACAATCAAACATAAGTTGGTGGGTTCCGTTACCATGCAGTTGTTATCATCTAATAATTTTGAAAGCGGTCGAAAGCTTATGGGATTAAATTTATTCGTTGTTGGCCGGTCATTATTTATAAGTTGCTCATACCGCATTTTTAAGAGTTGTTTTTCACTCACGCGTTAATACAGATTTCTAACTTCTCCAATCGTCCTTGAATATGTTTCTAGGTCAACAGCGGTTCGATCGTAGTGTGACATTTTATTAATGGCGGTTTCGAGGCTTTTAAGTTGGAGGAGTTTCTGCTGTCTTTTTTTTCTATTATATAAAACAGTTATTGTCTTTATGTTAGTTTTAAAATTGTCCCACCAGGTGCATAATTCAACGTCATTTGGTTTATGTGTAATTTCATTACTGAAGAAGGTGCGCATTATATCTACGTAATTCTTGTCTTCTAAGAGAAAATTATCAAATTTCCAATAGGGTGCTGATATTTTTTGGCCTGTCTCGTTTTTTAAAGTCACAGTAACTGCCAAATGATCAGAAAACGAACCTTGGACAAATGTTGAAGTAATATTTGGTAGTGATTTTTCTGTGCAATATAGACGGTCCAGTCTTGATGCTGATTGCGGAACGTTTTGAGAAAAGAAGGTGTATCCTCCCTTTAATTTGTTGAATGAACGCCAGCAATCTTGTAAGTTAAACAGGTCTACTACGGATTGGAGCTTATCTACTAATGTTGTACTTCTCTCGGCTGAATTGTAGCAGTCTGTGTTTGGGTCTAGAGTACAATTGAAATCACCTCCAATTATGGTTTTTTGAAATTTGGGTATATATTTCGTAAGATTACTTTTTAGAGAGACCAGCACCTCTAGAGCTATGTGGGTATCATGTGGTAAATATATGTTTAAAATTTGCAACTTTTGTTTGTTTATCTCTAAAACCACTTTCTGCAGGTACGAGCTGTACACTATTTCGTGGGAAATTAGTTTTATAGATGCCGTGTTTTTCACACATATTAAGGTCCCTGAATAGTTGGTTATTGCAGGGTTCAAAAGGATTATATAGTTTTTGCATTGAGAAAAACTGGGTATTTCTGTAATATTGGCCTCTTGCAGGAGAAATACATCAGGATTGCTGTTTGCAAGAAAAGTTTCCATTTGAATCCATTTAAAATCGCCTTTAACGCTTTTTGCGTTGTGTTGTAATTTTGATTAAATTTTGACGTTGCATTTTTATTTTATTCGAAAGAAGTTTTTGTTATGTGTGCTCTGTAGATGTTTAGAAGTCTTGATCGCTTTCTGTACTGCATTCAGACAAACGCATGGACACTGAGCTAGATGATGATCTCAATGATTCTGGTGGGGGTTGGGGTAAAGCTTCAACTTCAGTAGCAGTTTTAGTTAAGTTTGTAACGAGCCTCTTTAGTCGTTCCTTTAATGTTCGTTGTGGAATTAATGGGGTTACAGATTTTATTAGGGCGATCAAACTTGGCACATCGTTGGTGTACTTTGCAACTATTTTTAGTGGTTCGTCTTTACCTTTTACTTCCCTTAGGAATTGTATTAAATTTATACAATCTAGAATTTGATTTGGGTTTTCTTCCCACAACATTTCTACACCATCGTAGCAGTCTTGCGTTTGGGGGTTTGCTATTTTCCTTCGCTTATTATTACTGTTGACTTTTGTAGTGAGCCTAGGTATTTGAAATTCCGCGTCCTGGGTAGCTGCAGAAGATTCAGGCGAGTCTTGAATGTTTAAAATATTTTGCTCAGTTTCTAAATTCGTTTGGATATCTGATTCTGCAGTTGACGTATGTACTCGCTTATTTGACATTTGTATTATGTTCGGCCTGTCAGTAATGACATTTAAAGTTTCTTCTATTACGGGACATTTAGATGCAATGTGTCCATACTCCTTACACTTAAAGCAACGTAGTTTTCGTCGGTTAGAAAAATTCTATATTCCTCATCTTCATAACTAAGCAGCATTGATGATGGTAACGAGGCTGTTTCGTCAATCGCAATAAACACTTGTCGGCGAAAACTACATACATGTTTGTATTCCTCCAGCCCTATGCCAGCACCAATAAAAGAGATAGGTGAAACTATTTTCAAATTTAAAAATGTTAAGGCTTCTTCTATGATATGGTGAGGATGATTGGAGATACATTTGAAAGTAAGATACGTTTAGCGGGAAGTACTAATTTTCTTGCTGGCACAAAAACGTCTCTAATGTTGATACCTCCTTCTGAATCTACGAACGTGTTAACCATATCTTTATTTCGTAAGTAGATGCATATCCTGTTGTTAGACATACGAGAAGCAAATAGGATGTTCTGAGGTTCCACTCTTGAACCTGTGGCAACGACGTAGTCTTTTACTTGAAAACCTTCAATGGCGGGAAATATAATCGCCTGGTCTTTTTTAGGAAACGATGAAGTTTTAACAATGTTTGAAAACGTAGCTGTGTTAGTGTTAGTTAACGGTTTAGGGTTAAAGCCAGATGTTGATGGTGTTTGATACTCTTCAGTAGGTGATTCATCCTTGGAGACATTCCTGTGGTCAGAAACATCTCCCTCTTCCTCCGCGGCAAACGCCGCCTTATTTTGCATATTGACTACGGCGCCAATAAACAATTCAACCAAATATCTTACAAACTAAGTAAATGCGGCATCTGTCAGCGCTGAATGTCAGCTTGACATATGCAAAATAACACGTAATTATGACAGTTCTTTTTTAGATTAAAAATTTTCAGTTTTTAAAACAATAACTTAAAGTTCAAACACTTACTGTTAAAAAAACTATTCAGCACATAACTATTGTGTGTGTGTGTTTGTGTGTGTGTGTGTGGGTGTGGGGGTGTGTGTGCGTGTGCGTGTGCGTGTGCGTGTGCGTGTGCGTGTGCGTGCGCGTGCGTGCGTGGTGCGTGGCGTGTGCGTGCGTGCGTGCGTGCGTGCGTGCGTGGTGCGTGTGTGTGCGTGTGCGTGTGCGTGCGTGTGCGTGCGCGCGTGCCGCGCGCGTGCTGCCGTGCGCGTGCACGGCGCGTGCCGTGCGCGTGCGCGTGCGCGTTTGCGTTTGCGTGTGCGTGCGCGTTTGCATTCGCGTTCGCGCGCGTGCGCGTGCGCGTGCGTGCGTGTGCGTGGCGTGCGTGCGTGCGTGGTGTGTGTGTGCGCGTGTGCGTGTGCGTGGTGCGGTGTGCGTGCGGTGCGTGTGCGTTGCGCGTGCGCGGCGGCGCGTGCGCGTGGGGCGCGTGCGCGTGCGCGTTTGCTGGCGTGCGCGTTTGCGTTCGCGTGTGCGCGTGTGCGTGTGCGTGTGCGTGTGCGTGTGCGTGTGCGTGTGCGTGTGCGGTGCGTGTGCGTGTGCGTGTGCGTGTGCGTGTGCGTGTGCGTGTGCGTGTGCGTGTGCGTGTGGTGTGTGTCGTGTGCGTGGCGTGTGCGTGTGCGTGTGCGTGTGCGTGTGCGTGTGCGTGTGCGTGGCGTGTGCGTGCGTGTGCGTGGCGTGTGTGTGTGTGTGTGTGTGTGTGTGCGTGCGTGCGTGCGTGCGTGCGTGCGTGCGTGCGTGCGTGCGTGGTTGTGTGTGTGTGCGTGCGTGCGTGCGTGCGTGGTGCGTGCGTGCTGCGTGCGTGCGTGCGTGCGTGCGTGCGTGCGTGCGTGCGTGTGTGTATGTGTGTTTTTGTTTCAGAGATAAATTAATAAAAATAAATGTCCTTTGCCGCCTTCCACGTTAAAAAAATTTGATTTGACTGCTGTAGGCCATTATTTATGGAAAAAAGCTTTCTCCTATCTAGTTGTCCTGTATTTGTTGTGCGAAATTGAGCGATCGATCTTCCACCCAACATAGGACTTTTTTGATTGTCCAAATGTCTTCGAAGGTGGTCAAAATGTTGTTGCTAAGGTACCATGTAAACTTTTTCAGAATTCTATACTTCAATCGTGTTTTGTATACTTTTACGTAGGAAATATAATGTCTATCATTTTTGTAGGTATCATTTATTGCCCGATATATATTGTTACGGGCCTGTTTGACACTACGACACCAGGAGACAAAAGGATTAATATCCTTAAGTTGACTAGCTCTAGTCGGCGAGGGGTGGGTCTGACACAAGTCGTAGTTTGGGTGTCTAACAGCCCAAATCCGTAGTAAGCGGTAAACAGTATAGATTAGAGATCGGTTTTAACGATAACAAAATCGGGTGGGCACCACCAGTAATGACACAATGCTAGCTATAATCATAAGAATCTCGTTACCGGTCGAGAAAGCTTTTAGCACTTGGTAATAATAATAAAGGAAAAATAAATTGAAACTCACGGTGTAGAATGCTCTGATTTGCCCTACTTGCACATGCAATCTTAAGAGAAATGATACACCTTATCTTCGGTTGCTGGCTCTATTTCTACACATAGCTGTAAGGATTACATTAATTGACACAGATATATATACATTTGAACAAACATACGGCGCCTACTAGTACGCCTTAAATGCAACAGATATAAACAGTAACTTATTATTAAATCGAGTTTACTGTATGTAGTTGGGAGGCTCCTGATATCGTTCAAGCATGTGGAAAAGTTGGAGTACGTCGTTTGAATTGTGTTTCATGCACGTACAAGGCATTGTAAAAAGGCATTAGGTTTATAATTTTTAATTATTTTATTTCCATTTTTAAGCGTTAAGAGCTGCCAAGACATTTTATATGGATTGATTGCTATCATCGAGTATTTTATAAAAGTGGCCCAGTTTTCTTCTTGCAAGGAATTCATTAGACGGCAACTTAGAAACAGCCGAAAACTAATTTGCTTCGTCTGTAGATGAACTAAACCAATGCCACCGTGATCTACCGACAGAAATAAGTCTCTAGACTTTGTCCAATGTTTTCCGCTCCACACAAAATTGAGAAAAATTTTTTGTAGCGATTCCAACTGTTTGTTACGTTTTTTTTTTCGTGGCAGCCACGTTAGGCGCCAAAAATTTGTTACGTTAATCTGCGGACGACACGTTGGACGCCAAAGTTATGTTACGTTGGCTCGTAGCCGTGCGTAACAAAAAGAAAAGCAAAGAGAAAAAAGGAAAGTGACCGGGCTGAATCGGAGAGTGGGGGGTGAAAGCAGACCAACCTATAAGGGACGCGGCTCTCAGGAATTAGTAACAGTACCTGCAATAGAAAAATTAGACTAGTAAACCTGAAAAGAAAACAAATTAGTCCTGCAAACCTGAAACAAAGAAAACGCATAGCATACGGATCAAGTATAAATTGTTCAGTACTTTGTAGAATAAAAAAAAGCTGTTGGAATAATCTATATAATATAACAACGTCAAAAGCAATATAACAAATCTTTAGTACAAAGTGAGGTAATATTGGGGAGTAGCAGAAACGTTTCCTCACACACATAAATCACATAAATCAGACAAAATGTAAAAAAAATAAATAGGTAAGACACAATTGATATAAGTAATTCAGTAAAATTTTAACAAAGAAATAGATAAATAGATAAGCACAATTGTTATGAGTCATTCAGTATGGTTGATTGTTCTCTTTTGATTTCTTTTTTTTTTATGTTTTAACATAGCCTGCAAGTCTATGTAAAAAGGTATCAGAACGACAAAGAATATTGCAAAACAACGTATAGATATTTAAAGTAACAACAAGTAGGAAATAGTTCGACTTACACAAGGTCCTTCAGTACCGCTTCCTTGCCATTGAAGTGTGGGATTCACGATGTCTGGCACTAACGAAGCACTTCACCCTAGACTGTGAGGGTGTTGATAGAACTTATCACAAATTACCCTAATCACACCGACTTATTTCACTGGGGTTAGCAGCGGACCTTATCACGCGAAGGAACTATGTATATTATTTTTATAAACATACAGAAAACAAAATCATCGAACAAAACAACCACAATAAGTAAAGTACGTGTATCACTAAAGTAAGTTCGTCTAATCTGTTCCGTAAAACACTTTTGTACAGTTAATATACAATTTTTTTTCATAAGAAAACAACTAAATACAATTAGTAAGACACGCGTAAGCAATAAAAACCGTACCTCAAATGTTCTTAAAACACACGTGCGTCGGGTTTAACCAGCTCTACTTCTCTTAGTTCCAACAGAAAATCAACTCCAAAACATGCCACGTTTGTTCAGGAACAATACGAAAATTAAGCGCGCATTAATTTGCACTATTCTCGAAAGCAGAAAAGCAGTATTTTTCACTTAAAGAACATATCGCAAGCAAGAAGAAAACACGACTCCTTATCTGTTTATTCAAAACGTTCCATTACAACCGCTTATCTACACTTGTTAATTCACATATTAATTACAGCGGTTTTATTTATTAATGATAAGTTGGAACGTACTTTTACGAGTATTCCAATTTACAATTAAACTATCTTTTAAAATTAATACATGCGAGTCGAATTGCATACCAATCTGAAAACTAGGCGGAAGTATTTACTTTATACAAACAGCGACCCAAAAGCGATGTATTTTAAGAATTGAATAGAGCGTAGAATGTTAAACTTTAAAAAAATGCCCGTTACAAATTCCCCCCCTAGCAAAATAAAGACGTCGGGGTGAAAAAAGAAAAAAAGAAAAACGACAGACAAGGAACCAAACAAAAATTATTTTTATCCGGTTCGAAGGACCAACACCAGTATAAGAGGAAGAACATTTTTCCAAAAGAAGACAAAGTCATCTATCGTAACCAACAATGGCAGAATAGGTAAAGAAAGTATTAAGTAAACACCCAATGAGGATTAAAGGTTATAGCTACTTTCAAAATCGTCAAAAGACGAATGTCCCCAAAAGGGACATTTCTGTTTTCCACCCCAAAGAAAAGTTTTGGTTTCCCGCGGAGAAACCAAGAGAAAAGAAAAAAAACGAGGAAAAAAACTCGTAGCAAACCAACTAGACGACACAACTGTCAACCTCAAGTGTGCAGCAAAGAAAGAACCAAGACAGAGAAAAGGGCAAAAACAAACTAGTACACCATCTAGAATACTTCCAATTGAGGTAACACAGATTCGTATGAAACGATTACTCAAGCAGAGTATGGCTAACAGACCTACAGAAGCGACCAAGTCGAAATTCCTAAAGGAAAAGAAAATAGATCCGAAGCCTACTTCAAGGAAGGGATGTAGCAAGCGACTATAATAGTCAAATAGTGAACAAATGGTGGAACTAGCCAGAAGAAAAAGTCACGGGATGGGCTAGCTACAAAAAGATGAATAGGAATACGAAATGGGCGCCAGTGTTTTCGGACACAAGCTTATCAGAGAAAACACAAGACCAATAAGCCACAGAAAGAATACTTAAGAACAGACATAGTGAGAGAATAAAAATGACTTAAAAAGATGCAAAGACAGTTAAGATTAAGTTTAGGATTAAAATACCATAAACAGAGACAGATGAAAAATTAAGATAAAACATGTTGTAAGAAAGAACCAAAAATGTATTAGAATAGGTATGTAACGCAAATCGAAAAAAAAAGAAATCGGGCCGCTCGTTTATCGAGCCCCACGTTGGGCGCCAAATTTTTGTTACGTTTTTTTTTTGTGTCAGCCACGTTGGGCGCCAAAAATTTGTTACGTTAATCTGCGGACGCTACGTTGGGCGCCAAAGTTATGTTACGTTGGCTCGTAGCCGTGCGTAACAAAAAGAAAAGCAAAGAAAAAAAAGGAAAGTGACCGGGTTCAATCGGAGAGTAGGGGGGTTGTAGAAAGCAGACCAACCTATAAGGGACACGGCTGTCAGGAATTAGTAACAGTACCTGCAATAGAAAAATTAGAATAGTAAACCTGAAAAGAAAACAAATTAGTCCTGCAAACCTGAAACAAAGAAAAAGCATAGCATACGGATCAAGTATAAATTGTTCAGTACTTTGTAGAATAAAAAAAAACTGTTGGAATAATCTATATAATATAACAACGTCAAAAGCAATATTGAAGCGTATTTTTCGAATGGGCGCCAGTGAAGCGAATTTTTCTAATCTATATCTGACTCTAGACGTTGGGCGCTAGTGAAACGAAGTCTTCCGACATAACTAGAGATCTATTCCTTGGGTAGAGCTATGAGAAATGGGGGGGGTAAGTCGAAATCTGCTTGTATGTCAAACTTAATCTCAGATAAATAGGCGCCACCAAGTCCGGACTTATTCACGATAATGGCATGGCATATTTCTAAGGGCGGACGTGGAGACCCAAAGAAAGAAAGATCGCCTTCGATGACAAAAACCTGTCTTAATAAAATAAGACGCTGTTTCTGTAAGAAATTATAATAGTTAGGTTAATAAAAAAAGGTGGAACACTATTTGTGTCCCGCAAATATACATAACGAAATAGTGAAAAGGTATTTTCTATATAAAGTTGGCATCAAAATTATACTCTTAAAGATGTTAGCTTTCTGTGGCTAGGTTTGATCATATTTGATCAAAATAAAAAACTTTAATCTTGAACCAATAATTTACTAAAAAGAATCTCTTTTAAAATAAAATGCAATGCAACAAAATTTAATAAATAATTAAATTACTTCGTGAATTTTAAATTAAGGTTTATCAAAATTATTCATAATCAAACATTTTACAGTATATTGTAAACTTGTTACACAAAGATACTCCAACCCGTGCAGATCTGTTCAGGCAGATTACATTTAAAAATGTTACTACTCAAGTTATTCCTTTTTAAGTTACATGTACTAGTTTTAGTTTCCAAAAAAAATGATCACAAAAATATTCTTATTTACATAAGATGTGCTAAAGCTGTTCGAAGCGTTTGCTTTCGAGAACGCATCTGTCAGCAGTATACTACAGGAAAATAAGTGACGTCAGTAACACCTGTTGTTGTAACTAACGATTTCTTAGAACATCAAATTAGTGAATTTTTAATTTTGACACTGGAAATTCCAGCTCAGCAATAGTTGAAACTTTCATATCATTCAAACATTTCCACATAAGAACAAATTACCGTGTTTCTAATTTGAAACACAAAAAAAATTACTTAAAGCTAACTACGAACCAAAAACTGCTTTTCCCGCCTAGATGAGGTACTTGTTATATCATACGATGTTTACTGCATGTAGTATGAACCCAGCTCCTAAACAGCTTCTACCACATGGAGTTGTCCCAGGTGTAGAATTAAATACGGTCATAATACATTCGTCAGCTGCTGCAATATGTTGAATCACGCTGCCTTACCAAAGTAGCATCTTTACGCTGTATCACAAAGTGGTCTTCTTTAAATTGGTTAACCTTTCCATCTTCTAAGTTGCATTTTACACGTCGTAAAACAAAGTGGTTTTAACAAAAGGGATTGCATTTCCTATCTTCTAAGTTGCATTTTACACGTCGTACAACAAAGTGGTTTTAACAAAAGGGATTGTATTTCCTATCTTCTAAGTTGCATTGTTCGTGTCGTTCGTGCGCTAAATAAAATATCTCAATTAAACAAATTAATAACGTTCATGCGATACCAACCGCTATTCAAAGATGTGTCCCGACTCCTCAAAATTTATACGCAGATTGCCGGCCTGAAGTCTCAGGTACATCTTATCTCTTCCTCCACGTATGGCCGACTGATTATCAAACTCGCTCGGGCGACCGGAGCGTCCGAGGAAGGGGCTGTCAAACCAAAACACGCCTGCGAATAGCTGTAGAAGACACAGATATTCAACCACAAATAGAATACCAAATAAAAATGCTGCTCTACCGTATTACCTTAGTTGTTAAATGTATTTTACCATTATTTTAATAAAAGTGTTTTATTATTCTCGCACTTTGATGAAGGGATTTATTAATTAAAAATAAAATTGTTACAATATAACAAGTCTTTAGTACAAAGTGAGGTAATATTGGGGAGTAGCAGAAACGTTTCCTCACACACCAATTAAACATAAATCAGACAAAAAGTAAAAAAAATAAATAGGTAAGACACAATTGATATAAGTAATTCAGTAAAATTTTAAAAAAGAAATAGATAAATAGATAAGCACAATTGTTATGAGTCATTCAGTATGGTTGATTGTTCTCTTTTTTTTATGTTTTAACATAGCCTGCAAGTCTATGTAAAAAGGTATCAGAACGACAAAGAATATTGCAAAACAACGTATAGATATTTAAAGTAACAACAAGTAGGAAATAGTTCAACTTACACAAGGTCCTTCAGTACCGCTTCCTTGCCATTGAAGTGTGGGATTTACGATGTCTGGCACTAACGAAGCACTTCACTCTAGACTGTGAGGGTGTTGATGGAACTTATCACAAATTACCCTAATCACACCGACTTATTTCACTGGGGTTAGCAGCGGACCTTATCACGCGAAGGAACTAGGTATATTATTTTTATAAACATACAAAAAGCAGCGAGGAACTTCAACCACTACCTTTGTAAGCCAGTAGTCTGTTATGTTTTGCCAATAACGAAAGTTGCGCAGGCAATGTTCTATTTTAGATTCGTTGGGGTTAGCAAATCCAGCAACTACAGTATCAACTGTATTTGGAATCACCCAAAAGTAGGCACTACTCTGATACAATAACAAAGGAACCGCGAAACGAGATCGCACACACCGTTTAACTATCAGAAGACAAAACCATCGAACAAAACAACCACAATAAGTAAAGCACGTGTATCACTAAAGTAAGTTCGTCTAATCTGTTCCGTAAAACACTTTTGTACAGTTAATATACAATTTTTTTCATAAGAAAACAACTAAATACAATTAGTAAGACACGCGTAAGCAATAAAAACCGTACCTCAAATGTTCTTAAAACACACGTGCGTCGAGTTTAACCAGCTCTACTCCTCTTAGTTCCAACAGAAAATCAACTCCAAAACATGCCGTGTTTGTTCAGGAACAATACGAAAATTAAGCGCGCATTAATTTGCACTATTCTCAAAAGCAGAAAAGCAGTATTTTTCCCTTAAACAACATATCGCAAGCAAGAAGAAAACACGACTCCTTATCTGTTTATTCAAAACGTTCCATTACAACCGCTTATCTACACTTGTTAATCCACATATTAATTACAGCGGTTTTATTTATTAATGATAAGTTGGAAAGTACTTTTACGAGTATTCCAATTTACAATTAAACTATCTTTTAAAATTAATACATGCGAGTCGAATTGCATACCAATCTGAAAACTAGGCGGAAGTATTTACTTTATACAAACAACAACCCAAAAGCGATGTATTTTAAGAATTGAGTAGAGCGTAGAATGTTAAACTTTAAAAAATGCCCGTTACATGTTGATCGCTGAACGAGAGTATGTAACAGTCATTCTATGACCGCTACAAAATTAATTCAATTTCTGTATATAATTCTGTATATAAAGTTGTAAATGTCTAGTAATAAAGAAATTTATTTATTTGATTGGTGTAACGTTGAGGAACGTACTGTATTGTCAAAAAGAAGAAAGTTATTTTAAGGAAATTTAACCATTGTTTAAACTATATCTCAATGTTTGAAGGCGTAGTATCGCATCCATGTGGTGTATAAAGAGTCAGGATAGCAGTACTTGTTTGTTAACATGATAGCAGACTGCGCGGACATATATATTGATTTTACGAACAGAAGAACGTTAGGTCGCACTTAAAACACGCTTGGTGGCTTACTAAATTAAAAGGGTTTTCAGAGTTGAAACTACCCGAACTTACGTTGTAAGGATTTGTAGAAAATGAATAGTAAGCACACCTAAATTTACTGAACTGATATTTCTAGTTGTTGGTACAAATTAAAATTCCACATCTGTTCGGACCGCTTATCGGAAAGATAGTTTGGCGTGGGCGTCCATCTTTTGTAAGTAATAAACTTTGTCTTTATGCTACTAATATTAAATGCTTTAGATATTAGTACTTCTGTCTATATTTCAACAGAGCAAGAATTTATTGGTATTGTATAAGAACCCTTTTTAACGAAGGTAAAGAAAGAGGAGTTATAATTAACAGCTGGTTAATTGTATTATTGCAGGATTTTTAGGTTGTCCCGAATTATTAGTTGTTAGCGCGTTCGTGAGTTTGTGAATGTCTTTCTGCGTTTGGTTCTGGAATTGGTAGTAGAGTTGAAGTAGAGGCTTAATCCATAGTTGGTACTGCTGACGCTGGATATTGGATCGGCTGTTCCGGAATCCAATTCATCGGTACAGGTTCAGGTCCAAGGGGTGATCGTGAGTAGCCCTAGAAAATAGTTTACTTGTGGTGCCGAGTAGTAAAGTTATTTATTTTAAACTAGAATAAAATATTGATTGGTCTTAAATTTTTCATAACTGAGAATAATTATTTAAGGGTGAAAGGATTTATATGTGACAATTAACTATCGATAAAAATGTAAAGATTATAAAAGAATATTGCTATTTTAAGGCTAATTGTGAACACAATTTGCGCACATTGTGGAATATACATATTTGGTAACTTATATTCACAACACTCAATTTTAAATTTTTAATACGAGCCTAGGGGCTTTTGTCTTAAATTACTCAGTGTCATGATTACATTGCCACTGGTTCACATTATCTTATATTGCTTAGAATCTGTCTGGTTACTTTATTTATAAATATTAAAGAGATTGTGCAAGTGTATACGACACAAAGCTTTTATTAATTGGAAATCAGGAGCTGTTAAGATAATTACTGCGGGGAATTCTAACCTGGATTACATAAGTCTTCCTAATCGGGTTGGGTGTGGTTGACTTTTTGCTTGAGTTGTTTCCTGGGCGGAACCTAGCCCTGGCGCCCATATCTACTTTTCTCTTATGTAGCACTCCTACGACCCTTGTGTGCTCTTTGACTAGCCGCGGAACAGGAAGCAACAAATTAATCTCTCCGAGTTCGAGCCACTTTCATCGGTTCGAGCATAGCGTTGCTACAATTCACTCCTAGTACGCCTTCAGCGGGGCCTTATACTTTACCAATCGCATTTAGGTGTGACAAGTATTTGCAAAAAATTACAAAGTTTTGGCGTTACATATTGATTAATCGCTATTTTTCGACCAAGAAAAGACAGGTACGGAAACCGTTTCACACATGTTTTCAATCTTTGTTCGAGTTTGGGAAGAATCTCTTGAAATGTGATGTTAACATCTCGCTCGATATTATCCGAAAAGTGTATTCCCAAAATTTGTATGCTTGTTGTGGACCATACAAAGTTTAGAGGAGAATCTATTCGTGTTTTTCAAGGCCGAATCCAAAACTCTTTTGATTTCTGAACATTAATCACCGCACCAGAGTTTACATGATATGTTTTCTGTATTTGCCCGAGCCGAACAAAATTGCTGTTTTTCGATATAAACACCGATACGTCGTCAGCGTACGCGGCTGTGACAATTTCTACAGACTGCGATGGTATAAATAGGAAAAAACCTTGCAGGGATTGTGGGCACAGTGAAAGAAATGGCTCTAAGGATAGTATATATAGAGGGACTGAAAGAGGACACCTCTGGCGTACTCCCCTATTATGCGGCTAGATGATGAAAATGAAAATCAGGTTCGTTTCACTTTACATACTTTTTTTAGCAGAGAATTAAAATTAGTTCTTGATACAATGATATCTGCATTGAAAAACAACGTTTAAACTTGCCTTGAAAAATTATCACCGATTTTTAGTATTTTTCAATTGCCTATTTCACGAGAAGCATGCTGTGATGTTTTAAAGTTGGTACTGGATATGAATCCTTGTATAGAAAAAAGGCCAGACTTATATGCTCTTCAATCCGAGTTAGAGGTTTTGTTTGAAAACTGTGGAAATGCAAACTCTATGCAAGATATTTTAATGAACGCTAGGGAAAAAAAGAGTAAAGGAAAACCTAGACCAAGCTATATTAGTCAAATTATTAGAAATTTAGCTTGTGAAGGGTATGCAGAACTTTTTAGATTAGCGAAGAATAGAGAAGAAGTTAGAGCTGCGTCAAACTGACCTTAAGTAAGTTCTAAAACAAATTGATGATGAGGGAAAAAAACATTTTAAAATTAGCATTTCGTTTGTGCCAGTTTGTGGTAAGGGCTGGATTTTCAGTTACTACTAACGAAAGAAAATTTAGTCAGCTGAAGTTTGTTAAAATGTAATTCGTAGTACTATGGGCGACGAAGGCATGTACGCATTATTGCTATTAATAAACAAAAAGGATATCATCGATAACATTGACATTTCCAGCGTTATTCGATCCTGGGCTCGGTTAAAAAATCGTTGCATATGCATTAATACGCAAGCAATACCGTCAGCTGCTTAAAAATTTCATTAATATTAAGAATACACATAAATATTTTTATTTGTCTGAATAATAATAAAAAGCTTTTAGTTGGGAAATTTGTCATCCCTTCCAATCAATAAGCTTTTGCTACGCCGCCGGTTGCAGGATTCGTCAAACGAACGTGTTATAGTAAAATATCACTTACTTATATTAGCCCGAACAAACAATTTCGTAGTTACAGTAAGTAGTCCACGCTTCGAAGTGTTCACACAATCTTAATTGATTTTGATTAATTTTCAATAATCTGGATACATTTTTAAAAAATATATACACTTACAATTACACTGACATTTTTTTTTATGATTAGCCACAGTTTGCAAATTAGATTTAATCGGAGCTGACGTGGTAGAAGTGTATTCACTTCAAACTTCGCGCGATTATTTGACATTGTATAATAAAGTGGTTACTTGTCAATTCATATAGTCATTGCATTACACAATGATTTTGCATTTTGATCTTACTGCTTAAAGCTATATAACAAATAAGTGTATCGTGGCATTTAGAGCAGTCCCTTCAAAAAAATTTGAGAGTGACGGTATTAATTTATCCCGACTAACAAACCACTGCAAATGAATGCACATAATGCGAACACGGCACTTCTAATGAGATCTTTAATCAGACACAAAAAGACTAGTAAAGCGGTTTTAGAAAATGCAAGTTTGAAAAGGTAGTAATGTCACGCCTAGAGTGGAAATTGTCTAATTCATACAAATTTTTAGCGGAATAATTCTTTTTAAAACTATAAAGCATTTGTAAACTAGAACACAACCACGAACGCAACAACAACAAATCTTTCAACCAAACATGAAACTTCGGAGCCTTGAATTCCAACAGTGCAACTTTATTTTAATGTTTTTGCTCAAATAGATAGTAGGAAATACTATAACTTATAACGGAGTAAACAGTGCAAGGCTGAAAAGAAATAGCTCTAGGGGGTTAAGGGTTACAACGTGGTGGATGATAGTAGTGGGTAGCTCCTATCTCATTCACAGCCAACGGCCATGCGGGCACATTATGGATATTTATGAGTCAGAGGATTATCAAGAAAGGGCGGATCTCCAAACCATTGATTTTTCACATGTGATAATATTATTCGGTGCATTAAGTAAATGTGTAATTTAATTAACGTCAAGAAGAAAAATCTTACCCGCGAGAAAAAAACCAACGTAAATGCGCAAACTTGTAATCAGACGCTGTAAATTTAGTCACTCGACACTTTGGAAACGTTTGACCGTCGGTATATCACGAAAACTGACAACTTATTGCGATCTGTGCTTTAGCTCGAACTATTTTCGCTAAGTAGAGCTTTGAATAGAGTGTAGCGCGACGCTAATTAGAACACATTAAGGGAATTTTCCTTTTAAAGTGTTTAGGGAAATTAAACAATTAACACAGAAATTTTTCACTAGTTATGAAGTTTTGAAACTTCAGAATACGATTATGCAAACATCAAATACATAGTTTTCAAAAACTGCTGCGCTATTATTTTTGTTATGTCTAAGTTAAGGGTTGTTAATGTGCGCAATTAAAGAATGTTCCCAGTAGAGTAAATATCGTAATCCTAAGACAATTCCAAGTGTACTACTAATTTTGTTACTTTTGAAGTGTTCGAAGATATCTGACACAACTACTGGTAATCCATATGATGTGAAATGGCTTTATGAATGGCATAAAAAAACTGACAAAAACTGTCCACATAAATTTATTTAGTAATGCGTGAGCGTAGTAACAAATAAAAGAATTTTGAGTAGCGCAGAAAATATTCGTACGTGGTCAAATGATAACTTTTGCATTTATCGATCGAATAGCTTTACCTTCAACAACTGGACTGCAATTATTGAAGAAAATTATAGACTTTTGTTTACAACAAATCGTTTAACAGCAACCTTTAGTTTACTTTTCCGGAAGAACGCGATTTAGAAAAAGATTCGGGTAATTTTTAGCAATAGTACTCTAGTGGTTTATGTCTCGGCGTATCCTTTTTAGTGTAGGATACGTGAAAAGTGACTAAAATGCTTTCGATACATATAGTAAAGACTTATACATTTCAGGTAGTTTTCAATTTCATTTCATAGACGTTTAGTTATTTCTCTTTTAGGAATATAAGAAATTTATACCTAAACGACACAAAAAGTTACTGGCGTAATAAAAAAAATGTTAATCACCAGAACATTGGTTAAAAATGGATTAAAAGATATACATTGTGAAACAAAAAAACACACCGTATTACAAACTCAATTATTCATTTTGTAGAAGTATGCAACCAACCATACTCCTAACTAATTAATCGATCAATAAGTACGCAGCGTGTAAGTAAATATCATGCAAGTTTAAAGCACCCGCCCTCACGCACTAAAGGTTTTCCTCCAAATCTAGCGGGATAAAATGAAGTAAACTTTGCATTTTTTGCGAACATTTACCATAGTAATGTATATTTTTTTACACCATCAGAAAGTAGAGATTTCAACGAACAAAAAGCCCAACGACTTTTTTAAAAAAGCATATATTTTGATGTGAGGATTTTCGATTAAAATTAAGATAATTTTTCGATATTAAGTCAAAATAACGTGAAAAAATTAATATTTTAAATAAAACAAAATTGCAGTGTGTTAGGGATATGAAAAGGTACGTTTTCACCAAATTTCGTGAAAAAGGAAATTTTTTTGTAAAAGATAAAAATAAAAAACCAAAAACTTGGTTATTTGAATTTTTCACATAAATTTTGAGGTTATGTGAAAAAAGTGTAAACACAAAAGTGGTAGATTTTTTTATTACCTATAACTTAGCCATTTAAGTTTTTCCAGACTTGTAGCTTTGCCTAAAATCAAGATAAATCGTTTTCTACCCTTAAAAACTCACCCCTTTCCACTTCCCGATCTTTGATCGCCCGTAAATTATTTTTCTTTTTATTTTTGTTATATTCTCTTCTTTTTACAATAAGTATCATTGTTAGATTTATTTTTAACTGATATTATAGTATATAGATCTAGTTTAAATGATCCTAGTAATTGTTTTCTGTGTGAGGGATTTTCTTTACCAGGAGTTTGTGTTCAGAGTTCGATATACTCTGACCTTGAATAGATTATATGTCAAAGATTTTTTCTGGCCAAAACAATTCCTACCAGGATGGAAATAATTTATAACCAGGTGAAATATCCTCAAAAGAATAAGTTTAATTCTGTAAATGTAAAATAAGTTAAGCGACAATAATTTTGTTTGTAACAAAGACTTCTTAGAAATTACTTAATGTTTGAAAGAAACGATGTTATAAATGCTGTTGTATGAAAGAAAATAATTCCTATTGCATAAATGCTTTGTGATATTGCTGCGTTTTATTTCATATTGAAAATTCTGTAAATTTGGTTGAGCTAGCCAAGCAAAGTGAAAAATTAGAAAGGAAGTATTCTTTTCATATCACTCTTTCAGTGACTTCCAGCACGAGACATTGTCACAGCACTCCTTTTAGTGGTACCATAATGTCCGACCTTATCAGAGCAATATATATATATATATATATATATATATATATATATAAAGTGTTTTTATTGCGGGTTTTAGGTCTGCTGGTAAGTAGTTATATAAACTCTTTCTTTAACTGTCTAAATTTTCGGATTTATTTTTGAATCCTTGATCACAGGCTTTCTATAAATAAAAATGAATGGGCTAAACTACACATAGAAAATTTAGGCAGTTAAAGAAGGAGTTATATACTATATAGCAGACTAAACCTGCACAAAACATTCATATGATTATAGCAAGGCTTTTATAGTAACGACCTTGCTATAATCATATGAAGTGTTTTTATTGCGGGTTTTAGGTCTGCTAGTAAGTAGGTATATAAACTCTTTCTTATATATATATATCATATATATATTGCTGTGAAACCTCTTGAATTACCTGGTCCGTTGACTGTCTTCTGTTAATCGCCTCGGCTGCTCCTCTAGATAACTTTCATCCTCATACATAAAAAAAACAAACACATTCCTACCACAAACATCAACGTTAACTCTATTTACATCAATATTCACAATACATTAAAATTTCAAAATTAATATTCAGCATAAATTTTAATATCGAAAAATTTCAAAATTAAATTTATTATCATTTTAATGTGCATCCAGAATTAAAGTCCTTGTTGGATGCCTACTAATTAATATAACAATATAAGCAGACCGGAGTCTGAGTATAAAGGGAGCATCTACCACCCCTTTACGTTAATTAACCAGGTTCGTCTAATTGAGCTCAAAGACATACCCAAAGTTTCATCATATTCCCGAACATCAATACTAAATACCCCTTTCTACTTAAACAAGCAAATTTCATCTTAAAATTAAAATTTTATGGTTAGTACAATTTCACTAATGTCCATTTAAAGTAAATCAATTATAAAGTTATTCAACACACACAAAAATGTCAAACAAAATAGTATAATTTACTTGAAGGTTACTGTCCTCGTAGCTTCAATGTACATCGTCCCTTTAGTTAATCACACCATTCCAACAGGATTATATTTACGGCTTCTAATTCTCAACGCTTTTAAAATTTTCTCCATCACCATTTATTTAAAGTTGTTTCTGGGCTTTTCCGGAACTCATCTGTGTATATCTGACCCTTGTTTCGTGGATCCAGACACGTATTTGAACCATTTAATTATTAACACTCCCGAAAAATAGCAAAGAAATTCATGCGTCTTTCACCAATATACGCCAAAACTGCCTACTTTTGTGTATACATTTGTCGTTGTAAATTTTGCTAATTGGTACAGTGATACTAAATTTTATTACCTTGTATCTAAGTGCACTGAAGTACATTCATGTTAGCACGTAAATAACAAACTATTTTGAATCACTAAAATATACGAGCAAAATTTTAAATTATTTTATCAAACTAAAATGCACTGTTTAACATCTTGAATCAAGTCGCGGATGTAAGAGCTTTTAACGCATCGAATAGTCAAAAGTCTAAGAGGCCGAAATTCATATTACCACCGGTATATATAGCGAATAGCCGGCACGTCGCTTTTGTCCTCAAAACAGACAATTCTTAAGAATTTCTCATTCTATGTTCCCAGTCCGTCGCTCGCGCGTCGGTTTTACGACTTTTCACTCGCCCCATTTAAATCTCAGAAATTCTCACACGGCACGCAAACATGTCCGAGAAAAACTAATTAATTTTGTACAGAAATTGTTGTTTCTACCTCTGATATTTGCATCCTATTTTCAACCAATTGTGACCCTCGTGACGTTGCTTAAATCACGCCTTTACTATATGTGTCTTTGCTTGACGCATTTTCTCTTTCCTTTTCTAACCTGTTCGTATTGGTGCAAATTGATATTCTTTATTATCGATTATATTTTAGTCCATGTGGACTATCTGGGTTAAATAACCCCGTATCGCACCTTCTCGTGAATATTAAGCCCCGGTTTCTCCAAGATTCTTTGTAAACATTAATTATCTGCAAAATTTTCGCCGAATGAGCTTTTAAATAAACCCTGTTTTGTATTTCGTGCTAAAGCATCTGACCGTTTCAATATCCTTAGAATCGACATGTTTATCTAAACAAATTAAACTGAAATTGCCTTTTAAAATACGCAGGTGTGTTCAAACATCCTACTTCTAACTAACACTTCTAGGATTTGCATTTTAATGGGTTTGTACAAGTTTCTATAGATATTATCTGTACGTTTTGTTCAATACCGGTTACTTGAAATAGAGTTAATTAAGATAAATTTTGCACGTAATTTCCATTTGTTTAGGAATAATTACATTACACGCAGAGTTTTTAATACTGTTTCTTTTGATATAAAGCGTCTTGTACATGGTTTAAATCTCTTATTTTACTGAAACTAATAAATTTTATGCTTCTCGGTTTTAATAACGCGTATTATCTAATAATATTCATTATACACGGTGATTAAAATTATTTGATGTGATTATTTAATTTTCTACCCTGGTCTAAATATGAGTAATATATATATATATATATATATATATATATATTACTCAAATTTAGACCAGGGTAGAAAATTAATTAACGACATCAAATAATTTTAATCACCGTGTATAAGGAAGCTATGGGAAAAGGTACGCGTTATTAAAACCGTGGAGCATAACAAATTTATTCGTTTCATTAAAAATAAGGGATTTAAATTATTCACTAGACGCTTTCTATAAAAAGAAACAGAATTAAAATGCTCAACTTGTATGTAATTTAATTGTTCCAAGTAAAGAAACAAATAGAAATTACGTGCAAAATTTATATTAATTAATTCAATTTTTAAGTAACGAGTATTAAACAAAATGTACAAATAATAATTAATATTTAATTGGTATTCGCTAAAAATTAAAGGGTAGAAGTCAATGCCATTCATCATTATTTTAATTGGAGTTAATTGAACGATTATTAAGGTATTATATGCATAAAAGCTTTTAAAAACCCAATAATACCAAATATGAGACGCGTTGCTAGCATACAAATATATCTAGAAGGTTAAAATGTTACGATTGAACACCTGCGTATTTTTAAAAGTCAATTTCTGTTTAATTTGTTTGGATAAACATGAAAATTCTGCGTATATTGCAAACGGTCGGATAAACCGTAGCTTATATTAACATATGAATCCACGTGGACTGAAATAACCGATAGTAAAGAATATCGATTTGCACCATTAAGACCAGGTTAGAAAAAGACAGATAAAATGCGCAAAGCAGAGACACAGATAATAAAAGGCGGGATTTGAGCAACGTCACGAGGTTTACGATTGGTGAAAATAAGATGCAGATATGAGAGGTGGAAACAACAATTTTGAGATAAAATTAATTAGTTGTTTGCAGACGCGTTGCGTGTCGTGTGAAAAGTTCTTAGATTTTCAACTGGCGCGTGTGCAAATTTTTAGAATCGCTGTGCCGGACTGTCGAGAAGGGAACAGAGAATGCGAAATTCTACAAACTGGCCGTCGCGGGACAAAACCGACGTGCAGGCGAGCGATTATATAAACCCGTGTTTATAGGAGTTTCGCTCTCTTAAATTTTCGATTTTTAGTCAATATTTTAAAACAGTTTGCTCTTTATTTTTGCTGTTATACCATACTTCAAGCAGAATACGTGCTACGATAAAAGTTATTAAGTGCATTTAGAGAAGATACAAGGTAATAAAGTCTAGTTATATTTGTGAGTATTACTGTACCAATTATCGAAATTAGTAACGATAAATGAATAAACAAAAGTAGGCAGTTTTGGGTATAGCGTGAAAGAATTATGAATTTCTTTGCTATTTTTCGGGGTTGTTAATAATCAAATGTTATTTGTAATCGTGATTGGATCCACAAAACAAGATTTAGATATACTTAGATGAGTTCCTGAGAAGCCCTGTAACAACTTTGGATGAATGGTGGTGTAGAAAATTTTAAAAGCGTTCAGAATCAGAAGCCGTAAACATAACCCAGTTGGAATGGTGTGATTCACAAAGGACGATGTACATTGGAGCCACGAGTGAATTAACCTTCAGGTAACTTATGCTTTGTTGTTCGATTTTTGATGTTTTGGTGTGTTGAATAACTTTATAATTGGTTTGCTAAAAAATGGACAGTAGTGAATTTGTACAAACAACAAATTTTTAATTTTAAGGTGAAATTTTCTTGTTAAGTAGGTAGGAGTATTTAGCAGTTTATGTTCTTGATTATGATGAAAATTTGGGTCTGTCTTTGAGCTCAATTAGACTAACCTGTTTAATTAACGTAAAGGGGTGGGAGATGCTCCCTATGTACTCAGACTCAGGTCTGCAAATATTGTTAAATTAATTAGTAGGCATCCTACAAGGACTTTAATCCTGGATGCAAATTAAAATGATGACAAATTTAATCTTGAAATTTTATGATACTAAAATTTATGCTACAATTTAATTTTGAAATTTTAATGTATTATGAATATTGATGTAAATAGAGTTAACGTTGATGTTTGTGGTAGGAATGTGTGTTTTTTTATAAATGAGGATGAAAGTTTTAACTAGGTGAGCAGCCGAGGCGGAAAGAGTAAAGAGGCGATTATCAGAAGAGATTCAACAGGGCGAGAATCACAGCAAATCTTGGTGCCAAATTCGAGAGGCACGAATATCTTTTTTTGCTCTGGTGAGGCTTTTTGTAGGTATCACAGCAGCTATGGCGACCCAAAAGTGAGGCTCGAGTTCCAAATAAAATTTTTGTGATTTTATTCCAGGAAACTGGCGATCTGAGAGAGAGAGTTTCTGTTTGTGTATAAATTTAAGAGTATTTTAGAGTGTGTGAGTGTGATTAGAACGTATGCAGAGAAAGGAGTGGTTAAGAAGTCAAGGAGTGGAAATTGGAAGTGACGATAGTGCATTGTGTGAAAAAAATTCGAAAATGGAAGAAGCTGGAGGCAGTAGAGATCAGTCGAGGACGGAATCAGGGGATCAAGGAAACGAGATGATAATGAGAATGCTAGAGAGGATGAACGAAGAATCCAATAGAAAATTAGAACAGCTAAGCGATAAATCTAATAGAGCTAGGGAAGAATCGAATAAGAAATTTGACCAATTAAATCAGGAATTAGGGGATAAAATAGAAAAATCGACGAGAGAATTTACAGAATTTAAAAAAAGTCTTACTGTGAAAATGGGGGAAGTAGAAAGTAGGGTTGATAGAAATGAGAAAAACATTACAGGTCTTAGACAGGAAATGGGACATTTAAGGTCCGAAGTACGCATTTTTTGTGAAGAAGAAATAAATATAAAAATGACTGAAGTAACGGACTCATGTAGGGATCAGTTAGGCAGGGTAGAACGCGAAGTGAGTAGTATCAAATACAACATGTCAAGTTTAACGGGGGATGGTCCCAGATTTTATACAGGTGGCGTATCATTGGACCAACATATGAAATTTTATGGCGATAACAGGGTAAATCCACAAATTTTTATTAATAGTGTAAGAAATCTAGTGGGAAACTTATTCCACGAACAGACTAAACTGAATACGATAAAGGCTTTATTGAAAGACAATGCGGAAGCATGGTACAATTTAGTAGGACAGGACATAGACACGTATCAGGACTTTGAAAACAAATTTTTACAACATTACTGGAGTGATCACAAACAGGATCAGATTAGGGACCACTTGATTACAGGAAAATTTAAGGGAGAGTTTGCAGGTTCTAGGGAGCAATATGCCATCCGCAAATACAGTGTGGCCAAACAACTTCATCCACCATTGACGGACAGACAAATAATCAAGTACATATCACGACATTTTGAACTGGAAATCAGACAACACGTGGCCTTACAAAACATCACAGAACGGGAGACATTTTTGGAGTATTTACAGAGATATGACGATGTATGTGTAGGACGGACAAGAGAGATACCGGAAAGAAACATTAACACAGTTAGGTTTGACAACAGGACACCGAATTTTCCCAGACGACCTGACTACCATAGAAATTTTCGACCGAATTGGGAACGACGAGGACAGGAATACAGAAGTAATAGTGCGACTAGGGGACCGACGCCAAGACCTAGTTACACGAGACAGAACAGTTTACCGGAAGTGAACAGGACTGTGACGAGCACGCCGAATAGAGACAGGGACACGGATACTAATACAAGGAGGACGTACGCACAGGTTGTAGAAAGACAACCAGGACCAAGCACAGAAAACAGGACGAGATAGGATTTTTAGAACGCGACAGACCACTAGATTTCGGTGTAAATGTATATGAACATCCACGTGAATTTTTCAAAATTGAGGAGGAAGTAGAGCCAGAACCTGTAGAAAAATTATGTTTGCCAATTATTAATATAGGGATTTTTGAGAATAATGTAGAAGTATTACTTGATACAGGGGCAGAGGCGAGTTTAATATCGGAGGAATTCGTCAGCAAAATTAGGGATCAGGTTTGTGATAGAATTATGCCTATAAAGCGTAGCCATTTAGTAGCTCCAAATAAAAAGAAGTTTGCTGTAGTAAATAGCGTTGTGGTGCTTAGGATAAATATAGGAGGTTTAAGCTGTGAACAGGAGTTTGTAATTGTACCTGGACTGAAGTTTCAGAGTATTTTAGGTGTTGACTGTATGATGCAGTTAGGGGTTTTGATAGATATGGAAAGAAAGGTAGTAAGGATTAAGGATAGGGTAGTGCCATGGAAGGGCAGTTATGAAGTCACAGAGGATGACACTGGGTTGAATATTAATGTAGTAGAGGTAGAGGATGATGAAGTTAAACAGATCAACACAATAAGATGTCCAGAGGATAGGAAAGTAAAGGTTCAAGCTTTATTACAAAAACATGCAGAATTAGTGGGGGTAGAAGCAAGCACAGCTTTAGGCTATGAGCACGTGTTGGAAGTGGATAATTCAGAACCGTTCAACGCCAAGGTTTATCCTATTCCAGCAGCATATCGGGAGCTGGTGAAGGCAGAATTAAATAAGATGTTGGAAGATGGCATACTAGAGGTATCAAACACTCATTTCATAAATCCGTTGGTGGTGGTTAAGAAAAAGAATGATAGTATTCATTTATGTTTAGATGCACGGAAAATTAATCAACGGACCAAACCGCAATTCTATTGTCCACCATCCATGGATACACTTTTGACGAGGTTAAGTGGCAAGTTTATTTTTAGTAAATTAGATTTAATGAATTCATTCTGGCTGATTCCATTACACAAGGATTCTAGAAAAAATCGATAATTTTAAGGTGGTATCGTTTGGTTTGTCAGCAGAAAGGGAAACAATAATAAATGAGAAACAGACAAGTGTAGGGACTGAAGAAGAAGCAATATTTAAGAGTCAGGATAATAGGGATGATAAGTTTATTGTATGTGAGATAATAGGGATGATAAGTATAGATATAGAAGGGGGAGAAATAGGGATGAAGAGTATTAAGATGGTGAGAAGAAAAACTTGGAGGATCAAGAAAAGAGTCAGATTTAAATAAAAAATGAAGATTAAATGAACAAAATATAGGGCTAGAATAGGTGTATATAGAAGAGTAGAAGTAAGTGTTTATAGAAAATAAAGCTAGGTATAGGATAAATATGGGAGATAGTTAGAAATAAATATAGGATGAGAATAAAAATTAAATGTAGGAAGAAAATAAGATAGGTTAAGTGTAGATATTTCTTATAAGATTAGTGGAGAGTTACGAATAGAATAAGAATAGGATAAGTATATAGGATTAGATAGGGGGAAGTGAGTGTAGTGAAGATTGATTAGAATTTAGGAATAGGATAGGTATATAGGATGTATATAAGATTAGATGGAGAAGTAGGATGAAGTTAGGGATAATTTCAGTTTATAAAATTAGGTGAGAGTTAAAAATAGGATAGGGATATAGGATAGGTGTCAATATTTTTAGGATTGGATATAAGTTAGGTAAGTTAAAAAGATAAGGATAGAGTGAGATAGGAAATTTTTTTTGTAAATTTTTTTTGCAGTCTAAATGTTTTATATTTGAATTCGAATAAGTGGGATTATTTGTATTCAAATAGGGGAAAAATACTCATATTTAGACCAGGGTAGAAAATTAATTAACGACATCAAATAATTTTAATCACCGTGTATAAGGAAGCTTTGCGAAAAGTACGCGTAATTAAAATGCCTAGTGTGAAGATTTAAATCATTCAATTAGAATGTAGGGTTTGTATAGAATTTTATTAGATAATACGTTATTAAAACCGTGGAGCATAAAAATTTATTTGTTCTATTAAAAATAAGGGATTTTAATTATTCACTAGACACTTTCTATAAAAAAGAAGCAGAATTAAAATGCTCAACTTGTACGAAATTTAATTGTTCCAAGTACTAAAAATGGCGAGAAATTACGTGCGAAATTTATAGTAATTAATTCAATTTTTAAGTAACGAGTATTAAACAAAGTGTACAAATAATAATTAATATTTAATTAGGATTCGCTAAAAATTAAAGGGTAGAAGTCAATGCTATTTATTATTATTTTAATTGGAGTTAATTGAACCATTAGTAATATATAATAAGCACAAAAGCCTGTGAAAATTCAAGTTTGGTTAAAATACCACGAAATAGAACTCGGAGAATTATATTTAAAACATTTATTAGAAGCGCACACCTGCAAACTTTTAAATGTCAAATTCTAATAAATTTGAATAGATAAACATGCAGATTCTACGTATATTGGAAACGGTCGGATAAACCGTAGCTTATATTAACGGAAAAGGCAAGATAAGGGGTTATTTAACTCAAGTAAGTCACGTCGCGAGTACACGTGGATTTCAAATAACCGATAGTAAAGGATATCGATTTGTACCACTCAGATCAGGGTAGAAAGAGACGGATAAAACAAGTAAAACAGAGACACAGATAATAAAAGAAGAGATTTGAGCAACGTCACGAGGTTTACGATTGGTGAAAATAAGATGCAGATATGAGAGGTGTAAACGTAACGATTTCTGTATAAAATTAATTAGTTGTTTGCAGACGCGTTGCGAGCCGTGTGAAAATTTCTTAGATTTAACTGGCGCGTGTGCAAATTTTAGTAGAATCGCTGTGCCGGACTGTCGAAAAGGGAACATAGAATGCGAAATTTTGAAAACTGTCCGTTGCGGGACAAATCCGACGTGCAAGCGCGCTATTATATAAACCCGTGTTTATAGGAGTTTCGCTCTCTTAGATTTTCGATTTTTATTCAATACTTTAAACAGTTTGGCTCTTAGATTTTGATTTTATTGAATACTTTAAAACAATTTGCTCTTTATTTTTTGATGTTATACGATACTGCAAGCAGAATACGTGCTACGATACATGTTAGTATGCATTAGTGCACTTAGAAAAGATAGATAAGTAGCGATAAATAAATACATTGAAGTATGCCGTTTTGTATAGCGTGAACGAATTATGGATTGCTTTGCTAATTTTCGGGAGTGAGTAATCAAGTGTTATTAGTAAACGTGATTGGGTCCACAAAACAAAATTTAGATATACATAGATGAGTTCCTGAGAAGTCCTGAACCAATTTAGACGAATGGTGGTGTACAAAAACTTTAAAAGCGTTCAGAATCTAAAGCCGTAAATATAAACCAGCTGGAATGGTGGAATTAGCAAGTCCGATGTACATTTAAGCCACGAGTGCAGTAACCTTCAGGTAAATTATGCATTTTGTTCGATCTTAGATGTTTTGGTGTGTGTTGAATATCTTAATAATTTATTTGATAAAAAAAAATGGACAGTAGTAAATTTGTATAAACAACAAATTTTTAATTTTAAGGTAAAATTTTCTTGTTTAAGTAGAAAGGAATATTTAGCAGTTTATGTTTTGATTATGATGAAAATTTGGGTCTGTCTTTGAGCTCAATTAGACTAACCTGTTTAATTAACGTCAAGGGGTGGGAGATGCTCCCTTTTATTCAGACTTAGGTCTGCACATATGGTAACTTAATTAGTATGCATTCTACCAGGACTTTAATTCTGGATGCAAATTAAAAATGATGACAAATTTAAACTTGAAATTTTATGATACTGAAATTTATGCTGCAATTTAACTTTGATATTTTAATGTATTATGAATATTGATGTAAATGATGTTTGTGGTAGGAATGTGTTTTTTTTTTTGTGAATGAGGATGAAAGTTTTTAACTAGGTGAGCAGCCGAGGCAGAAAGAGTAAAGAGGCGATTATCAGAAGAGATTCAAAAGGGCGAGGATCACAGCAAATCTTGACGGCCCAACGTTGGTGCTCGAATGTTTTTTTTACTCTGGTGAGGCTTTTTGGTAGGTTTCACAGCAATATATATATATATATATATATATATATATATATATATATACACACACAAGGGTGAAATATATATACAACGGTCTATAAGATATTGCTTGTTCAACGTCGGTCCGCGTCATTTCAGTACGCCTTCCTCACAGCAAACCTGCTGGGGTCGTCCGGGTGGACGAGTTTTGGTTCTACGTCGAGGCGCCGCCCACGCAACGTTGTGGCGTCTATGCCGGTGTCGGATGGCTTCGGGCTAGGGAAAGCGCCATGGCGTCGGCGTCGTTATGCTGCTTCGGGCTCAGAGCAGAGCCGAGGTCTTTTTTGACGGTGCCCCGGGCTAGGAGAAGCGCCAGAATCTTCCGGTGGTTGCTCAGGCTAGGAGAAGCGCTGACGTCTCGACTGTTCTCCACTAACCTAGGTGAGGCGCTAGATGATTGAGTCCAGTGACGTTCTGGTATATCCTGGTTGATCCTGCCCTCTCAGGGCGCGTTTAGTAGTCAGCGTTAACCTTGTAGTTTTTGCTGTCTTGTCTGTATCGTTTTTTGTCGTGCGAGTGTTCTAGGTGTTTGTTTTCCCACCTAGTGGTCTGTGTCTTGTATTGTGTTCTAGTTGTTTTTTTATTTAGCCAACTAGTTACGGTCTGGTGGGCTTTTGCTTATGTTATATTACACATCTAGTAGTCGGCGTGGGTGTTTTTTGATTGTTTGTCGCGTGCCTTGTAGCGGTGTAGCGGTGCGTATGGATGGGTGTGATGAGTCGTCTATTGTTTGATATGTTTTTATTGCGTTTGTTCTACAGTATTCGTGTACTGTGGGAATGTTTAAGTCGTTTCGTATTGTATCGTTTCTGACAAACCACCGTGCGCCGGTAATCAGTCGAAGGATGATGTTCTGGAATGCTTCTAGGCGTCGTAAGTTTGTCTTTGATAGGTATGTCAGCCATGCTTGCGATCCGTAAGTGATAATCGGTCTTATGTGCGTTTTGTAAATTCTGGTCCGTGTTTCTGTCAGTAGCTTTTTGTTAAATGTCAGCATCGGATGTAGGTAGCCTTTGGTCTGTCTTGCTTTTTTGAGCGTCTCGCCTGGTGTTTATGAAAGCAGTTTCTGTTGATAGTCACTCCGAGATATCGGATGGTGTTCTTCCACGGCAGTTGCTGCCCTTCAAACGCTAGCGGAGGGTGTCGGTGTAGTCTGTGTCGTGAGAAAAGTATGGTTTCTGTTTTGTCGACATTGATTTGTATTTCCCATCTTCTCAACCAGTCGGGTAGGGTATTCAGTTGGCGTTGTAATCCTTGTGTGGCTATTCTGGGGTGACGTGCTGTAGTGATGAATAAAGTGTCGTTGGCGTATAGTCTTCATTTAACGTTATCGTTGCATGGTATGTCTTGTATGTAGGCGTTGAACAGTGCTGCTGAGAGACATCCGCCTTGCGGAATTCCAGCCGTGATAGGTACTTCGTGCGATAGTTGTCCGTATACTTGTGCTTGTAGTTTTCTATCTGTGAGGTAGCTAACGACTAGCTGTATGTATTGTAGTGGTACTTGGTGTATGGTCGCTAGTTTGTACAAGAGTACTCTGTGCCAAACCTTGTCGAATGCGTTTTGTATGTCCAAGATACTGCTGTCGTGACGTGAGCTTTGGTGTAATTCTCTGCAATGCGGTCTATGACGTGTATTACTTGTAGTGTGGTCGAGTGATCTTCTCTAAAGCCAAATTGTTCTTGTCGGTCTCGTATGTGATGTTTCAGTTTTTGTAGTAGTAGTCGTTCGAATATCTTTGATAACGTACTAAGAAGCGATATTGGTCGGTAGTGTGACGGGTGTGTTCTTGTTTTTCCTGTCTTGTGTATCATAAATGTGATTGCAGTCTTCCATGCTGTGGGATAATGTCGTTGTAGGAGTATGCCGTTGAATAGTCTTGTGATGTATGCCAGTGTGCATATCGTGATGTTTTTGAGTACTTGGTTTGTGATGTTGTCTTTTCCGGGTGCTTTTCTGTTTTTGTTGCTGAGGATTATTTGTTTAGTGTCTTTCGGTGTTATAAGTGGTATGCGGTCTTCTGGGTGCAATTGTAATAGATCGTCCATAGTTTCGTTTACTTGTGTTTCATGTTGCTGTTGTATTGTCGGGTTCGGTAAGTATGTGTCTTGTAGTGTTGTGGCGAATATGTTTGCCTTTTCTCGGACGTTGTAGATTTTTCCGTCTGGTCCGTCTAGTGGTGTGTTGGATAGTTGAAGTCTTTTTACAAGTCCTCTGTTGAGTTCCCCTCAGTTTCGAGAATATTGTTGATATGTTCCATCCACTGTTGCGTATTGTGTTCGTCTAGTAGGGTTTTAAGTGCAGCTTGTGTTGCGTTTAGCTGGGTTTTAATGGCTAGGCCGCTCGTTATTCGCCATCTCCGGACTAAATTCCTTTTCTGTTAGTGTTGCGGATTCTGGCCGTAGTGCCGTGATTTAGTGCTTCTTGTAGCGTATTAGTGATGTATTCTGTGGCTGCGTCGATTTGTCCATGTGTGTCGACGGTAGGCTTTCCAGATGTTATTTTGTGTTGTAGGTACTCGTCGAACTTCCTCCAGTTTGTTGATGTCACGGTGTTATTCGTTCCTTGTGTATGTGGCGTTGTGTGAATCGTAGGTTAATATCGGTAGATGGTCGGAGCTTAAGTCTTCTATCACTTCTGTCGTGAAGTTGTACGGCATGTTTTTCACTAGTGTTATGTCTTGGACGTCAGGCTGATGGTCTGGATTTGGAGGTATTCTTGTTGGTGTGTCTGGTCCAGTGACGTCGAAGTCTCTACCCAGTGAGTGAGTGAAGAGCGTCAGTCCGGCGCGATTGTTTATTCTGGAACCCCATGTGCTGTCTTTAGCGTTTAAGTCACCCATGATTATCGTAGCGGTGTCTCCTAGCGATAGGTTGTCAATGTCTTGTGTAGATAGTGTTCAGGTTGGACTACGATATACGGAGATGAGTCTCAGTAGTCGTCCGTCTGCGTAGATTTTCAAGGCGGCTCCGTGGCGTAGTGGTATGTGTGTGACTACTACGCCCTAGGTCCCGAGTTCGAATCCCGACACGGTCCGCTTAAAAAATGTTAGGCGAGCATTTTTCGCAAAAATACATCCTCGTTCGGATGAGAGGTAAAATGGAGGTCCTGTGTGTGTGTTGTCACGCACGTTAAGGATCCCTACCTTGCTTGGAACAGCAAGGGTTTGGCAAAATTCAAAATTTTCCAGGTAAAAAAAACTCGCTTCCTGACCAATGTAGTACCTTCAGGTGGAGCATTGGAAAATCACATGTAATGCGTAGATTTCCACACTTACAGCATCTAGCTGTGTTTGTGGAAGGTCTAGTAGGTGATGTGTAATTCGTCTGTTAATAAGTACGGCTACTCCTCCACTTGTTATTTGTCCTGGTTCGATGATCCTGTCTTTTCTGTGAGTTGTGTAACTTGCGATCTTAAGTGCGTGGTTGTGGTTTAATTTCGTTTCCCAAGTAGTGCGATGTCAATGTCAAATTCGGTCAGGAAGTATCGTAGTTCAGTTGATCTGTGTTTGATTCCGTTGGCGTTCTAAGAGAGTAGTCGCAGTGTCGTCGAGTTCGTTGATTATCCATTAAACGTCGTGAAGATGTCGCAGAGTACCTTCAGGAGAAGCGGTATTACGGGATCCCCAGCCATGTAGGTCGATATGAGTCTTTGTGCTGTAGTGCTTTGTTCAGTAGTCTGTTGATGCTACTGTCCTGGTTGGTGTTCGTATGGGGCGTGACTGCTTCAGGTGCTGGAGCAGCTGGAGCAGTCCTTTCGGTGGTGTGTGGTTCTGTTGTTGGCGTTGTGGTGGCAGTCGGTGTCGTTTTGTTTTTCGTAGATCGTCTGCGTCTTCTTTTCTCTTGTTTTTCGGGAGCGGTGTCCATGCTGATGTCGGTGGAGCTGTCGGTCTCTGGTGTACAGTGTGTGGTGGAAGTGGTTGCAGTAACCGCTTCAGTCTGTTTTGTCGGTGCTTTCTGTGGGGTCTTGCGTGATCGTACTTTCTTGTTGCAGTCGACTCTTGTCCAGCATTCCTCTTCGTCTGTGTCGAAGATGTCGGATGTGTTCCGTGCAAGTATGGGTGCTGGTGGTTGGTGTGTTTTCTTTTTCTGTTCGAGTAATTGTTGGTAAGCTGGACAGTTCCTGTAGTTTGCGGGGTGTGGTCCTTTGCAGTTAGCACATGTTTCACTTGTTTCACGTTTCTTGATGCATTCAGAGGCGTAATGTTTCTTACTGCTCTTGATGCATCGCGGTCTGTATCCACAGTTTAAGCTTGAGTGTTCGTAGCGTTGGCAAGCGAAGCATTGAGGAATCTCAACCCTCGATTGGAAGGCAGCAACCCTAAAGCTGTGACAGCATAAACGTTTTCGTATGTTGTAGATGGTCTGTGATATCGGTTCGTTCTTCAGTATAAACAGGAATGTGTTACTGTACTGCTTAGATTGTAGTTTGGTTACGTGTTCGATCTTGAAGTTCTTTTCTAGTAGTTCGTTGGTGAGGTCCTCGGGTCCGTATGTGTGGAATTTAATTGCGTGTTTTTTTCAGGTAGTCCTGTGCGAATCTGAACACGTTGGCGTCGGCTGCATGTATTCGTGCACCTAGTCCTGTTGCTCGTATATTGATATCACGTTTCGTAATTCGTTTCATCTCTTTGGCGTGCTTGATAAAATCCGGAAATGTAGCAATGAAAACAGTCGGGATTCTGTTATTCGTCACGTCGGTCTTGTTTGCATTTGTAGGGTTTCTTGTCATTGGTTTTGCAGTGCTTGTGGATAGTGAATTGGATGTTGCTGTGGCGTAGGATAAAGGCGTTTTCGTCGGCTGAACGGATGATACTTCAGGCACGATCGTGTATAGTTTTTCGATGGTTTGGTCTACTGTCTTGCGTGCCCGTTTTGTTTCTGTCTCTGTGTCAGAGTGCTGTTCTCGTAGTCGACGTGCTTTGATAGATTCGGCGTCCATGTCACTGTTCGTAAACGTCACCGAAGCGCGCTTTGGGTTCGTCACGTGCATCGCCCTGAGAAGAGCAATGTTTTAAATCTTATAATGGTATTAATTCGTATGAGGTTGTACTAAAAAGTACAATAATAATTAGCCTAAGCGAAGTTGTAGTTGCGGAGAGCTCGTAGATCGATGTGTTGTCTTCAAGCGCCAAAGCACAACTACCCCGACGGTCTGGTCGAAATGCAGCTCGTTTTATACTTATTCATGAGGATAGTGGGGCGACCTGCAGCCAATCAGCATGCGCGATTTTTGTGTTGGGGGTTGTGGTAATCGTAAAAGGGGCGAGCCGTCTTAGGATGTATATATATATATATACATATATATATGTATATATATATATATATATATATATATAGCTATGAATAAACAGGAACTGGAATTATCGAGCCCCGACGTTGGGTCGCCTTATTAATATTGCTATGCTCCCTAAATTATTCTCGCCCCATCATTTTGTCGACATATAAATATTGCTATGTATTAACTGGATTTATTAATCTCGGACGTTGGGCTGTCATATAAATATTGCTATGAACTCCCTCCAGGAACTTAACTGGATTTTATCGTGTCTCGACTTTGTCGACCAATAACAAAATTTGATATGTTACCGCCTTACTCGTTATCAATGGCGTATTCAACTTATAGCTCCTCCTTTATTGTTTAAATTATCAAATCACACCCATTAACTTTATCTTATGACCTCGACTAGCATTTATTTAGAATTATAAAAATGAAGTTAATTCAATTTTGTATAATGAAACGAATATTATGTAAAGTTTTGGAAATTATTTAAAATACACTTTTCAATTAATTAATGTTGTAAATCTTATTTGTCAAAAATCATATTTTTTAATTAAATCTAAAGTCATCAAAAAAAAACCTATTGTTTATAAAAAAAGAAATGTGGAACGTTCAAAACCTCTTTATCATATAACGCCCTTTTACGTATGAAAGTTCTCTGTTTTTTTCGACTTCCTCACATTCATTTATATTAAGCTAATTCAATATTCAAATAAAAAAATAAAAAAATAATGTTTTATAACTAAAAATCTAACTGGTCTATTTTCTTTGCTATTTCCTTCTCGCAATTGACGCATCCATTATCAGCTAATATTTTCTATGCATTCTACCATCCATTTGAATAAAAATTATTTTCCCCCAATTCAGGATTATTACATGCCCATTCGAAATATTCTCTATCCACACGCTTGAACCATTGCATTTAAATTATTGATATCACCCTCTGGACTACCATTATTAAACTTAGACTTATGCACCCCAATTTATTGTCATCTCATTTAGACTTATTACTTCTTATCAATTTCCCCAAACTTAGAATTGGATTATTCTCCCCGGACTCAGAAATTGTATTATTATTCTCCACGGACTCAGATTTCTTATTATTCTCCCCGGACTCGGAGCCCTATTATTATTATGTTTTAGTTTTAAATAAATTCCCCAAAATCTACTTACGTTCAATCGGCAATCGTAATTTTCTTCTTAGTCGCACTAATACAACTTTTCACTTTAAATTATTATTACGTATCTCACTTTGTCTTAGAGTGGCGCACCTCGGCCTTTGTTGAGTTGAAAACTGATTTCTTTATCACTGTTCCTGTTTTTATATCATTGATCTCCTACTCCGTCAGTGGGTATGGTCTACAAACTCGTCGCTAATTTTAACCAATCAAATCTTTGCATTTAAAGTAGTTTCTGATGTAATTTTCTATGCTTTCAAATAATTGTGGCCTAGTCGCAGGTGCCTCGTTATCAAACATGCGGTGTTTTGACGAATCTAATCGCTTTTCCATGTTGTACATAAACAACTGATGCAATTCAACTTTTAATTTTCATATCTGCCTGTTATTTACGCAATTTTTAATCACCTCTCTTTATCACAATTATTAACTACTTGTACGCATTTGCACTATGCTTCTCGAAGTTCTATTTCTTATCTCCTTATTAACCTAATTATTTGAAACTCTTTTGAATGCGTGTTTAATTACACTTTATTATGTTTACTTATAAAATACGCGTGCTTCCACTAAAAAATATCATTATTTGCATTGCCTAAATTAACTAAAACTCTATCTACAGGGTGTTAAATATCTACTATTTACTTAATGCATGTCTTCCTTGTTTCTACGCTAACTATCCGTCTTCGTGTGTTTATTTGCGTCGCTTAAAACTATTTATACTTTATATACAGGGTGTTGACTGGCTACTATTTACAAACTATCTCCATTTCTCAATTCTTTACTAAATAAGTGCAGTTTTCTGCTTCCTATGGTAATTTCTAATTCCTAAACGACCTTTACTATAAAGTACACCCTTAATATATATATATATATATATATATATATATATATATATATATATATATATATATATACAGATGTTGTGACCACGCGCCTCTCTTATAAGGTGTACATTGTCACGAGTCACGAGACAAGGTCTGTGACAAGATGCTTGTGGATGTTCCTGAAAACACGAAGTGCAGACTAGTTTGACTCCATTAATATTTAATGGTGTTACTTATTAGGTTGTTGTTTGAAGAAGTTAAAACTATTCATTCATCTGTGGGTTTTATATAAGAACACATAATTCTTTTCATTTTGGCAGAACCTGCATAAGATGACGGTGATACCTACACGCCTATAATAGTTCATCAACTGAGACGGGACCGTCACTAAACCCGCTTTGAAACGAACCTTTCCATCACGATTGCAGCTGGTTGAGTCACAGCGGAGCTTGTTTTTCACGGACAAGCTTACCATATCTGTTCGCGTTATCCCCCCACCTCTATCTTATGGACAATTTATCATGTTAACGATTGTTTCGTAAAATATTCACTTTTTACACTACTTTGTCTTGGGATTTAAAGGCGACAAGCGTCATCTTTCCATTTTTAATCATATTTATGTTACATTTTAATACCTAATTGGCTTACAACAAATTATAAAATAAAAATTACGACACATAAAAAATACCACCTAAATAGTGTATCGGCAGTCGCGAAAACTATTGCCGTTGTAATGCTTGTTTTTTCGTCAATTTATGCAAAGTAGAACACATTATTAAGTTGTAAAGGTCTTTCGTATCTTCTGTAACGTTAAACATCTCATTCTATAATGTGCAATTTCTACTCGGCAAACACATTTCGCAAGGAACTAGAACAAGAATTTCATCTAGATTTTATATTATTCTTGATGCCGACAGCCCAACATTCAACTCCAATATCCATATTACAACTCGAGAGTCTGTTTCATAACTTCATTGTATCCACTTGCATGCGAATTACCCCAATTACGTTCCCTATTATCATACACACATTATTCTACCACGATTTAAAACGTCTCTTTGTCATCTACCAAATAAATGTCATCGAAAGGAAAACATGACGCAAAACGCATCGACCAATCGACCGCTGCAAACTGCCCCTCTAAACAATTGAACTCAACCCCAAACCCCGACGCGCCAGTCTGTTGTCTGCTCCATAAATGGTAATATTGCTCTATTTTATATCCAACCAAATAAATACATAAGGATAAGGATTGATATAAATTTTCTTATTCGGAAAATGAATGAGAATGTTTAGTTTTCCGCAACGAATGCGCATTAAGAAACTCTAAAACGACGACATTTTGCATTAAAGTATGATCGGAATGCAGTTTAATCAAGAATTTGGCAATTCTGATGCACAGGCAAATTTAAATTTGTTTTCTTTGAGTGCTGCGTATGCAGTTTTCTCTTTGACGAGAGATGTTTTTCGTTTAGAATAGATGTAACGAAAGATTACGCTTGAAAATTTTCTATTTCTTGGTGTTTTATTGATGTGCGATGACGTTTGACAAACGTATTTAATTTTAGAACGTTTAAAAATAAAAATGTGGACACAAATATTTTATAATAACAGATGTTGACGTACAAAAATGTGGTCTAAATTTATAATTTCGTTGACCACTTGTTTATCGCGGTTTCAGACAAACTGAAAACGTAATTTCGTAACTCGTTCATTTGTTTTACATTTTTTTTTAAATTTATGAAGGCAAAATTTAATTGCGAGAGCCATTTACGTTAATTATTAGACTTGCAAATTTCACACCTTTAGATAAGAAAGCACGCACTTATCTATAAGAGCTCGCATATATCAGTTTCTAAATGCTCGAAACTATGCTGTCGAAACAACAATTTACACATCTGCAAGTTAAAAATATTTAAAAAAAAGAATATAAATTAACAAGCTTCATTCTAAGTTGAAGTATTTTTAATCTAGGACGCAACTGATGAACAAAAACGAAAAAGCGTAGTGTTAATCGACAAACGCGGTCTAAATATTACATGCCATATTTAAGCATATTACCTAACCTTACTTCATGTCTTATATTTTTGTTTTATCAGAAATAGAAGCTTAGATATAGATGTATTACAAATTAGAACATAAAATTAAGAAAGCACTGGCATGTAGCCAGAGGAAGGGCTTGAGAGAGTAAATCCCCCCAATAGAGATAGTTGATCAAAATCTGTCCTTTTTCCTGCGCATAAATTAAAGGTCCATTGTATGTTTGACTGTTTTTTCATTTTCTGAAGTATAGGATCCAAATTGTGCTTATTTTTGCATCTAGCAAACAATTTTTTATAAACGTTGTAGCTTTGCTTATAGGACATAAAAAAAAGAAGGGAGGGAGTGTGTCACCTATGACTTTGTCCCCGTAACACTATACGATGCAAGCTAACAAAACACTGGTGAGCCAACTGAATCTGGCTTCAGCTAGGTCACTCACACCAGTATTAAAAACTTCAGAGAACATGAGATACTTACAACAATATCTTTAGGGTTGGTTCAACCTGTTTTGCTTAACAATAATGAATAATTGGTTATAATTTTGTTTATTGAAGTGTCAACCAAAACAGTCTACCAAATAAAACGATTGCTGTCGGTTAACCAAGCTATATTAAATCACCATCAAATTTATATATATATATATATTACTCATATTTAGACCAGGGTAGAAAATTAATTATTTACATCAAATAATTTTTAATCACCGTGTAGAAGCTTTGGGAAAAGGCACGCGTTATTAAAACCGTGAAGCGTAAAAATTCATTCGTTTCATTAAAAATAAGGGAGTTAAATTATTTACAAGACGCTTGCTATAAAAAGAAGCAATATTAAAATGCTCAACGTGTAATTTAATTATTCCGAGTAAAGAAACAAATGGAAATTACGTGCAAAATTTATATTAATTGATTCAAGTTTGGGTAACGAGTATTAAACAAAATGTACAGATAATAATTGAATATTTGATTAGGATTCACTAAAAATTAAAGGGTATTATTTTAGTTGGAGTTAATTGAACCATTAGTAACATATAATATGTATAAAGGCTTGTAAAAACCCAATAATATTCAAATCGTAGAAGTGTTATTTAGAAGTATTATGTTTGAACACCTGCGTATTTTTAAATGTTTTATGTTCTGCTTAAATTTTGTAGATAACAAATGGTTACAGAGAATGTTGGAGAAACCGTCGCTTAATATTTACGGAAATGCTAATAAGGTGGGTTATTTCACAGTCCACGTGGATTGAAAATAGCCGATGCTAGGGAGTATCGATTTGTACCACTCGGAACAGGGTAGATAGAGACAGATAATATGCGCAAGACAGAGACACATATAGTAAAAGGCGTGATGTGAGCAACATCACTGGGTTGCGATTGGTTGAAAATAAGAGGCAAACATGAGAGGTAAAATAACATTTCTATATAAAAATTAATTAGTTATTCTCAGACGCTGCGAGCCGTGTGAAAATTTCTGAGATTTAACTGGTGCGAGTGCAAATTTAATAAGAACCGACGCACGGGCAGTCGAGATGGGAACATAGTATGCGAAATTCTAGAAACTGGCCGTTTTGGGGACAAAACCGACAGACAGGCTAACCATTATACATACCCGGGTTAATATGAATTTCTCTCTCTTAGATTTTGATTATGCGATGCTTTAAACAGTGCTCTTAGATTTTCGTTTTTGATTCAATAATTTAAACAGTTTGCTCGTATATTTTGGTGATTATTTAATACTTTAAAACAGTTTGTTCTTTACGTGCTACAATGAAAGTAATTTAGTGCACTTAGAAAAGAAGATGCAAGAAAATAAAGTCTAGTTATAATTGCGAGTACTGTACCAATTAGTCAAATTTGCAACGACAAATGAATATACAAAAGTAGGCAGTTTTGGCGTATAGCGTGAAAGAATTATGAATTTCTTTGCTATTTTTCGGGGGTGTTAATAATTAAATGATTCGTAAACGTGACTAGATCCACAAAACAAGATACAGATATACACAGATGAGTTACGGAAAAGCACTGGAACAACTTTAGATGAATGGTGGTGTAGAAAATTTTAAAGACGACCAGTAATCCGAGGACCTAAACATAACCCAGTTGGAATGGTCTGCATATATTGTTATATTAATTAGTAGGCATCCTACAAGGACTTTAATTCTAGATGCACATTAAAATGATAATAAATTTAATCTTGAAGTTTTCTGATACTGAAATTTATGCTGAAATTTAATTTTGAAATTTTAATGTATTATGAATATTGATGTAAATAGAGTTAACGTTGATGTTTGTGGTAGGAATGTATTTGTTTTTTTTCGAATGAGGATGAAAGTTTTAACTAGGTGAGCAGCCGAGGCGAAAAAGTGTAAATAGGCGATTAACAGAAGAAAGTCAACGGACCAGTTAAGTTAATAGCTTTTTGTACATTTCACAGCAATATATATATATATATATATATATATATATATATATGTACAAAAATTTATGATTCCCTAAAGGGAAAATATTTACAATTGCTATACATAAAAATATTTACATAAAAGGTTTGATTGAACACAAGCAGTAGCAATTAAATGTTACAAAATAATAACCAGTGATAGTAAGAAACTCCGTACCAAAACACGGTGTACATATGTACTAATAAATTTAAATTCAAGCAGTGCTTAGGTTTGACTTGATATAGCAATACTGCAATCATGCAAGAATTCTTAACAAATGTAAGATCTAAACAGAATCTACTTATAATAAAAAACTTTAATTAATTGTTTTAATTTAGAGTTAGAATATGTGATTATGTTTACTAATAAAGAAACTAAGGTATGAGCATTAAATGTTAATTATTTAAAATGACTACTAAAAGATTAGTTTACTAAAAATTTTTAGGTTAAACTACAATTATGAATAACCTCTAAGACTAAAAAAATAAACTTGACACTATCGTAACGTCATTGAACTCGATTAACGTTATCAATAAATACCTGCAGTTTACGTCTCAACGAAAACAAACATCTGGCGGCCACACACACACGTCATTTGACTGGATCCTTGGAGGCCCCGCTGTGGGAGTTCATAAACCTGACGGTTTATGAAATTCAGCCAAAATTGCAGACGTCCTGAAATGTGGTAGAGCCGCTGCAGCTAATACTGTCTTCTTAGATAAGTGGAGATTTGCCCGAATCCGTGGGTTTAACTATAGGTATGTCAGAACATCAGCTTCTTCAAGTCATTTACCGTGTTAAATCTTCAGTAAAATATTAATTCTTGCTATTAGCAGAGATCGTCTTCTTGCTAGAGATCCTGCGTGTAGTTTTACATGCGGTTTGTTCAATCCTTTTCTTATAATCCAGCGATTAATCAAGTAATAATTGCACCTCTAGCCAGCATCAAAAATCAATCTGATTTCCAATTAGAATTTGAGTCGCACACTTTTCCACCCGAAAGTTAATTTCCAATAAGGTACTTGCAGTCAACCATATTGCTTAACAGTTTCATTCAAAAGGGAAAGGTTGTTACGTGCCGAAAATCGGCACTAGACATTTTAATTAAGTTTTAATATGTGAGAATTTCGCGCCATAAATTTAAAAGTACGTGTGCGTATTTCCGTCACTTCAGGGGGGTAGTTGGTCTGGTATCTTATCGTATCTTTTTGGTTATGTAGGTCCCTTTTGCCCTTATCGTTCTTTATAACCAGTTCCCGTCGTTCCCGCTACATAGGAAGAAGACATTAAATTTGGGTACAACCTGGCTCAAGAGTTCCCACGACCCGAGAACGATTAGTCAAAGCAGCCGACGCCCGAAAAAAATCTACGGAGCCCCGCTGCCGCTAGCATGGAGTAATCCTGAAAGAAGCCGCCGCCATTATGAAGTAATCCTGAAGGAAGCTCTACCTGTTCACGTGAGTGCCCCCCGTTTGGGGGTTTTCTTTAAAATTTATTTCCTTTAAAATTTGTGTATTTACGTGCCATAATTTGCATATTGTGTGACGTCATCGACAATTTGCGCGTCAATTTTCACATTATGTAATATCGTTACCAACTGTCATTAGTGGCGCGCGAACCGCGTTTACGGGACTGTAATAAGGTGCGGGATACGATCGGATCGTGAAGCATCAAATTGCCACTCCTGACTTCCTTCTACTATTGATTCGTTCCGTATCGAATACCTTTTAGATTATAATCCACAATAGATTCACCGAAAGAGTGAACAAGGTTTAATTTAAATCATGTATAATATAGATACGCGAGCAGAGTACATTGGGTTACCTAGCGTTATGATTTGTATCAGGAATTTATCCTGTTACAACGTTTGCATAAACAATTGAAAAACTGTGAAAATACTTATTTTCCTAAAAGTGAGGTAATTTTAAGTAAAAACTATTCCTACAACACTTCTCATAAAGTTAATAGTTTTCAGCTATTATTCCGTTAAAATTTGAACGAGACAATTTTAAATAAAATTTGATTTTTAAAAAACTAATTACTTAAACCTAGAATACTAACGTTGTTAGCGAAAATGTGCTTAATAACGAATAGTAAATTTTACGACTTTACAAATACGGTTATTATTATCAAAAGTTTATAGTAATGTAACCAAGTCTGTATTGATTTTGACTCCCATTAAAATAACATTGTAATCTTAAATCATCAGGACCTAATATAGTTTTCTTCAGTTAGCCTCTTTTTAGCCTCCGGCATGGACCATTCTCTCAGCATCCCTGCTTTGGATCACGGAATTTCAGCATTCTTCCGCTGTACCACGGGACATCAGCATCCTTCCACTAGACCATTATGATGTCACACGATGGCACTGCAATCCATCGGAAAAAAAAGTTGACCCAAGCAGGAATCGAATGAGATACATAAAAAGTCTGTTTTTCTATGTAAATACACGGGTACATCGGTTATTCCCACTCAGCCATTGAACTAACACGGTGATAGTGCTTTATTTGTGATATTGACGACGATTAATAGTAATTGTTATCAATTTATTATACTGAATCGATCAATCGGTTTCTTTTTTATAAGATTTCATCACAATGGTGTTAATTATCTTCAAGTCATGTACAGTACTCCCTCTGTAATCCGGCATCTCAGCTCTCCGGCACTCCTAGTAATACGGCGTTTTGTATTAGAGTGTGAGCGACAGGACAGGACTGGTTAAACAATGCACTGGCACCAAAAGCGATGATTCACGCTCCACGCACTCCATCAGTCTGTCACGATCGCGCTGCGTTTAGTGCTCAATCTGTTCCACGTCTGTCTCTAACTGTCGGTCTGTAACTGTCGCTTCGATTTTAGAGAAGTGCTTAGTGTAGGATAGGGGTAGTAGTGTTGTGTTGAAGATGGCATCCATGCAGAAAAAAAACGTAAACATAAAACTATATTTTTGTTAGATAAAAATGAAATCCTAAAGCGGCTTGAAAAGGGTGAAACGTGTTGTTAACAAATACGGTGTTGGTCGAGCTATAGTTCATGAGATTAGAAAAAACAGTGATAAAATAAAAATCGTTTTTTAAGACGAATGAAAATTTAAAAAGTAAACGACAGAGATTAAAAACTGGTGAAAATCCTAAAGTTGACAATAGCCTCTATGCTTGATTTTTACAAGAACGTTGTAGGCATGCACCAATTTCTAATGAAATCCTTTAAGGAAAGGCTAAGAATTTTTAGCAGAAAATTACAAAAGATGATGATTTCCAAGCCAGTGAGAGATGGTTGCACAGATTCAAACAACGTTATGGAATTAGGTTGTTAAGTACAACGGGCGAGAAACTTTCATGTGACGAAAGCGCTATTGAGCCATATAAAGAAAGGTTCAAACAGATTATTAAGGAAATGGATTTAACTCTTAACCAAGTTTATAACGCGGACAAAAGTAGTTTATATTGGTGGTTGTTACCAAAAAAACATTTGTGCATTGTGGAGAAGCTAGCGCTCCTGGACGAAAGTTGGCTAAGGATAGGGTCACTTTCATGCCTTGTTCAAATGCAAGCGGTGCATATAATGAATGAGCCCGTATTCACTGAATGGTTTAATGAACTGTTTAAACCCTCAGTGAAAAGATTTCTGAATGAACGGAAACTATCACAAAAAGCTTCGCTTATCTTGGCCACCCCGGTGAAGATGAGTTGAATTCAGCCGACAGTTTTATTCGAGTGATGTTCTTACCACCAAATGTGATCAGCCTATTACAACCAACAGACTGGAACGTTATCCAGCCGATAAAAATGCAATACAAAAAGAGCTTACTGTACAATGACGAAAACAACCAATTTATGACAGAAGATGAGATGATAGAGGAAGTGGCAAGAAGGAAGAGGACGAGGAACAGGTTGAAGGAGAAGTAATGGCGGCTGTAAAATCAATCTCTCATGATATGGCCATCGCTTCGTTTGCCGCGTCAATTGCCCGAGCGGAGGAAAATGGTGTTTCTGCTAACGATTTATTAGTTTTAAGAAGGTTACAGGAACAAATATTCAAAGTGTCTCTCAAATAAAAGCAAAAGACAATTGATGTGTATTTTCAGCCGTCTACTTCCAAGGAATAACGCGAGTTATATGATGAATTTTTCTATTTTATACATTGTACAGTATGTACATATGTAATTAAAACTAATTTTTTAATAATAACTGCGTTTCTCTCGATATTTTCCCGTAATCCGGCTTTTTTGGTAATCCAACAGTGCTCTGGTCCGATATCTGCCGGATTACCGAGAGAGTACTGTACTTCCAAATAAAATTTTATTTGCAAACAGAAATAGAATAACCGTATTAAATTATGTTTATTATTCTGTTTATTACCAGTATTATCATATTCTGTTTACTTAATGTATTACACTTTTTAAATTAACAAACGTTTGCATTTGGTCTTTATGTGCATATCATACATGTAATAAAACAAAAGAAAATTTTTACACTCTGTTTATCGACATACATTTATCTTTTTGGGTATTTAAAAATGTTGATTTACATCATTCCTATTTAAAATTGCAACCGCTGTAGATCCAGCAATATTTAGGTTGTTTCACTGCGAATCTAAAAATAGAAATGTGTATTAGAAAACATGAAGTAGTATAAAAGATTCTTATATGTGTTTTAGCTTACAATTGTAGTTTCCAGCAAACACCACGGTGAGGTAACATACAAGTTTGCCAAGATAAGTGGTGGTTGAAGGGGGGAGGGGGCGGGATTGAAAGGCAGTGGAAAAATATGTATACACCAAACCTATTAAACAATAAACTTATAACCCAAAACCAAAACCATACTTAAAACTAGGTAAAATAGTACTTCTCAATAGTTCTATGCCCCTGCGCATACACTCGCGTGCTGTTGGGAATCACAAATCGTTTGTTCTCTTCCCCAGACAAACCGATTTTGTTTATTTGAACATTTTTCCCATTTTACATTGTCGAATGCTTTTTCTAGACCTAAAAACCCTATATACATGCTCTCTCTTTTCTCTATTGTTTTCTCCATTATCACCCTTAAAGCTAAAATGGCCTCCCATGTTCCCCTACTTTGCCTAAACCCAAATTGGCCTTCTCATGGTATTTGCCTTTGTACAATTTTAGTTAATATTTGTGACACGTGGGCGGCCAAACATCGTTTGAAAATTTTCACATCTACCCGCACCTTTCTTTTCTGGTATAGTGACTATGGTGTTAGGTTTGAAATCTTTTGGCTATCTAGCCTGTTTCATACATATAATTTACAAATTGGAAGAATCATCCTGATACTGCTTGTTCAGCGGCTTGTAGAGTTTTTGCTTGCACCTTATCTATACCCGGTGCCTAATTATTTTTTAGACCTTTTAATGCTAATGAAAACTCATCTTTAAGTATGGGATATACCAAATCATCTTTTTCAATGCGAGATTCCTGTTCTAGTGCTTCTAGTTCCGGTCCTGCATATAAACTCCCTATATATTTCAACCAGCTAATCACTTTCTTACATTTTCTATAATGGCGTTTCCTTCCCTTCCCCTTATGTTTTTGCTATACGGTTTTATATCTCTAAAATTTATTTTTCATTTCTTTGTATATTACTTTGAAAAATATTATGCATCAAAACCAACTAATGTAATAAAAACAAATATGCGGTGCGTTTTATAGGCAATTACTAAGGGCTGAAAGTTAGTTTTCTGTACTGTTATAACTCTAAGAGAATAAATAAATTAGTTTTGTATATTACTTTGTTACGTGCCACCAAATTGGCCCTTAAACATGTCTTAGTATAATTTTTATGTGTGGAAGTTTCGCGCCACAATTTCAAAAGACTCGGGGCGCGTACTTCCGTTAGGTCACAGTGCGATTGCGCCAGATCGTGCGACGCGAGTGGAGTAGGGGAAAAAGTGGGGTGAGGTTTCCGTTAGACGCTTGAACGTGGCTGTTTGCCTTTGACCTTCGAGTGGAGTGGACGTTTTGAGGTATCGAATCGTGCCTTATCTTTACCTATGTAGTTTTCCTTGCTGCTTGTCTTTGTTTGTCGCACCTTATACCATGTTCCCGTCATTCCCTGCATAGGTAGGAAGGAATTTGAAGCTGCCGTAGGCAGAACCGCATTCCACGCTGAAGTGGAGCCCTGAGATCGAGTCCAAGCTATCTGGATGTGCGTAAGACGTACCTTCGTTAATTGCCGTTTTTTGTAAGAGGGCCAGCATGCAGCCTTAGGGACGTGCAGCCACCATCTTTATCTATCCTGATGGACGATAGGCGTACTTCGTGGAAATCTGGACCTATCATGTGAGTAAATTCTGTATTATTTATTGCCTTAATTTTATGTAAATTTTCCGATTATGGCGCAATATAATTTTGTGCATTGGTGACGTAATTGGCAGTTGGGCGCGCAAATCTGTAATAAAGTTAGTGTTACCATCCGCCAGAGGCGTCGCTTGCTTTTTCAGCGCGCTTGCGCGATGTATTTATCGACTTTTTAACTGTAATTATCAACTCTTTAATTGTAAGAATTATCGCGTTTTAAATTGTAAGAACTTTACTGCTTAAACGTTTTTACCATTTATATGGACATCTCTACTTATACCGATTTTTATCCATACAACTACAAACCGCGATCGTGATTACACTGCTAAACATATAATGCTATAAGTCAATACTAATATTTTCAACGTATTATTATGAGGTTAAAGAAAATTTATTTTACTTTTAGCATGCTACATATTTATTACGACCGGCTGTCGTATGGCGTAATTCGTCAGAAACGATCGGCGCGTCATTGGTAGTTAAAGTGTTAAACACAAAAATATACTGAATATGCCATTAGAATATTAATTCTTTGAGAGATGCTTACTAACAGGCAGTCAGTTAACATAAAAAATAGTTTAGTAGACAAAAGGGCTCGAGTAGGCTTAGCTTAAAACCGGGAGTTATGTCAATATTTATTACAATTTATTTTTCTATACTGCTGTTTTTCTGCATCTTTAATACAAAATATTTAGAATCTTTTATCCCTTAAAATTTAAATAATGGTTTATTATCTAAATAATTGCCAAAAGCATAATAACTAAATACATGTTTGTAACGGGCATTTTTTGTAGTTTAACATTTTTCGCTCCCTTTCTGTTAACGTACTTAAAAATACATCGTTTCTTTGGGATCGCTGTTTGTATAAAGGAAATCCTGCAGAATAATTCAAAATTGTATGCTATTTAACTCGTGTGTATTACTTTAAACGTGTATTAATTTGAAGATTGATTTTCATTAATAAATTACTCTCCAACTTATGGAAAATGACAAACAGCTCGCAATTAATTAGTAGATATAAATTTTGTTCCTTATGTGGATATACGAGTCGAGTTGATAGGCGATAAGCGGTTGGAATAACAACGATTTTATATCTACAGACTAGCAGTTGTAGTTTGTTCTTCGTTCCTATATATTGTTTACGTTGATAATACTGTGTCCTGTTTGCTTTAACAGTCGGAGTTTGTTCTTTGGTTCCGATACACTAAGTACGTTGAAAAGACTGCTTCTTTCTGCTTTTGACAATAGTGAGAATTGATGCGGGATTAATTTTCGTATTGTTCCTGTACGAGCACGGCACGATTTTTAGTTGTTTTCTTGTGAAATAAAAATTGTATATTAACTGTACAAAGTGTAGTTCTAATTCCTTTTTACGCGTTTACTCGACCTGCACGTGTGTTTTACGGAACATTTGACGGACGGTTTTTATTGCTTACGCGTGCCTACTAATTGTTTTTAGTTGTTTTTCTGGTGAGATAAATGTTTTAAGGAACATTTGCCGGACTGGCTTTAGTGATACACGTGCTTTACCCATTATGGTTCTTTTTAGTTGTTTTGTCTTTTATATTTAAACTGTGTGTGCAATCTAGTTTCGCGGGCCTGTTCTTCTCAGAGTAGCGCATACTTTGGATTATTTAAATACAGTGATACTGTAGTTTCTGAATTTTCTAACAACAAAGAATCTGAAAGGGATCATTACTTGCGCAAATTTCGTTATTTGCAAAATATGGCAGATTGCCGGCTTACGAAGATATTGTTTGAAGTTTCTCACTGCTTTTTGGGATGTTTATGAACATAATATACATCTGGTCCCAGTTGGAATTGAAGTGCTGCGGAATATTTCAAAATTATTGTCTTAGGAAATAGAAATTTATCAAGGCTACATAGTTCCGACGCGTGATATTGTCTGCTGCTAACACCAGTGAAATACGAAGGTGTGATTAGTGTATAGTGTAAGAAATTCCATCAACACCCCCACAGTCAAGGGTGAAGTGCTTCGTTAGTGCAGGACATCGTGAATCCCACACTTCAATTGCAAGGAAGCGTTACTGAAGGACTTTTTGTAAGTTGAACTATTTCTTACTTGTTATTACGTTAAATATCTATCCGTTGTTTTGCCATGTCTTCGTCGTTCTGATACCTTTTACAATAGACTTGCCTGCTATTAAAAAAAATAGAAAGAAAAAAAAACAATCAATACTACTGAATTACTCATATCAATTGTGTCTTATCTATTTATCTTTTGTTAACTTTTTATCTGATTTATGTTTAATTGGTGTGTGAGGAAACGTTTCTGCTACTCCCCAATATTACCTCACTTTGTACTAAACATTTTTCTGTATTGCTTTTAACGTTGTTATATTATATAGATTATCCCAACAGTTTTCTTTTTATTCTACAAAGTACTGAACAATTATACTTGATCCGTATGCTATGCTTTTTCTTTGTTTCAGGTTTGCAGGACTAATTTGTTTTTTTTCAGGTTTACTATTCTAATTTTTCTATTGCAGGTACTGTTACTAATTCCTTGCAGCCGCGTACCTTATATGTTGGTCTGCTTTCTACAACCCCCCCTACTCACCGATTGAGCCGGGTCTTTTCTTTGTTTTTCTTTGTGTTACGTACGGCTACGAGCCAACGTAGCATAAATCTGACGAACCAACGTGGCTGCCCCGATAATAACGTAACATGTTTAGTTAATTGCATATATTGGACTTTGAGAATAGACACATTGTTACGTCTTTTTGATTCCACATTTTATTTAAATATTTAAAGTTAGGGTATTTCTAAACCCAGCATGGGAAAACTCTCTCCCATCCTTAATTTAAGTTTCTACGTGTAAAGTTTCGCGATTATAGTTCCCACGAATTCTAGGACATAAACCTACAAATTATGGTATGTATACCGTATACGTTCATGTTCCTAGGGTAAAATAATGTGAATGTGATTAGTGAGTTGACCCTGGGAAGCATGGAATGGTGTAGTTACTACAGCCAGTGAGAACGAAGCATCGTAAAATAAGGAACTTAATCGGCGACTGAAGAGAACGGACATGTTGTAAGTGTAAAAAAATTGTGCTAGATTTTTTATAGAGTTTTACTAAACCAATCGAGAATTCTTATATAATTGTAACAAGCCCAGGGTACGGTTGGATGACAAGCGGCTTTTAGAAAAAAAAACTCTTAATACTTTTAGCTAACTGAGTTTTGACCCACGGTCGCATGAGATTGGGTCAGTGAGTTTATTAAAGTTGGAAAAAATAAGATAATAGACGCCACCTAAATTTTTTATAAAGCAACTGACTAAATCAATTTGCTTAAATGGAAAATTTGGAAACCTAAATGTTCTCTAACCTCTTTAGGAATTAAGTTTGAATACCACCTATACGTTACTTACTTCTTTACTGCACTAACGAAGTTGTAGGATGGCTCTGAAACATAATTGCAACTAACAGAGATATCATTTTTCTAATAATTCTGTCTCTACACGAAGTTCTTATTTTTGTTTCAAATAGTTATCACTGAATCGTTATATGCATTTTTAGTGAATGAATTTCTTCAACGGTCATAAAATCTTTGGGAAAAATTAAATATTTATGAAATAATGAACTGAAGTAAAAATTAATTCTATATTCTCATTTAAACAATTATGCATATTATAAATGCAATTTAACAAAAGTTAAATTCTTATGAATATAATTACTGTGTTACTCAGAAGATTTAAAGCTAAATTTTAAGTTTTAATTCTATTAAATCTTAATTTGAATTCTGTATTTTATTAGTCTGGTGTAGCGCTACGTAAGACTGTACATGTCATTTAAATTTCTCTACATGCAAAAATTTATTAGTTAGTTAATCTTAATTTAAAATTTCATTTTTCCGGAATGAGGCCACGTAAATTAAACATCTAGAGATAAAGTTTATTGTAAACAAAATAAGCAATGATATTTAGTTTTAACTTTAAATTTTACAAACAACAGGTAACAATGATTGATCTATACTTTTATCTTTTCATACATAGTTGGCAAGGAATAATTTATAAATCTGAGCACGTGATTAATGAAATAAAATCAATCTATATATCATAAACATTATACTCTTAAAAAGGATAGGCCTCTTTTTTACCAAGTATGTTACTAAATTATTTGTAAACCAACCACTCAACAATTAAACAAACAATTAAAAAATAAAATACAGCACATGCAGCAAAATTTCAGGAAATTAAATAGTCTTACCAATCGGCGTCAACGACCTGTTAACCTCTAAGCACATGATGCAATCCAACAATTCGGCATGTATAGGCACGGACCGGAAGTCCAACACTTTTCTAACAAATCTGCTTACAAGTTAAGTACCAAACAGATTCCATGATGATAAATTTTAATTTAGACATCAACCAAGTTGAACATAACCATATTACTTCATTAAAATTCTTGTACGTAGTGGAAGTTGCACGTTGCGAAGATCAAATTACTTTCCCATGAGTTAGTTGTCTTAGACAACTTTTAACTAAAACTGCTTGTTTTAATTCGGCGTTTACGCCAGGAAAACTTGGTTTCCTGTTTCATCTCGCCTGTCTGATAACAGCGCAAGTGACCTTTCGGCTTGACAAGAAGGCAAAAAGTGACCATCTGTCACGAGTCGACGAACAATTTGAAAAACTTAGATATTGTAACATACGAGTAAGGAACACGCGAAATGGTTTGTAATTATGTGATCAGCTGTAATAGTAGAGTGCTTTAAATTTTATTGGTTTACTAAATATACAAGAGTACTAGAATCCATAATGGGTAAAACGTTATTGAATAAATACTAAATTAACGGGTTTGTAGCAGTAATGTCGACAAATAATTTAGCTAGGGATTTTTACATGTTACAGTGTGTGTTGTTAGTTCAGTAAAAGGATCCCTCTCGTGTCCTTGTACTTCTTCCTATTATCTAAAACAAACTATCTTGTGTTCTGCTACTACATGGGCATCTTTGTTTCGCCGTTAAAATTTTGTGCACACAAATGAAACCACCCACTCAGACCCGTACTTTAAAAGCAGGAGACAGTCTTGGCTTCTAAAATCCAGGTAAGCTCCTGGCTTGTTTGTTAACTTGTGGTTTTTGCTCATGACAACAACTCTTGCAACCACATTTGTGGGTGTAATACTTTGCGTACAGGATCGTAAATGGTTGGCGATGCGGGTACAGCGCAAATATACATTAATTAGCGTTATTGTAAAAGTGGTGCCTTAACGAAAGTGCGATTTCTTTATAAAAAATATGTGTTTCAAAGCTAGCTTTTTCTTGCAATTAATTTGTTTTCTCAGTCATCACGTTATCTATATTAGTCATGTTCGTCTTTTACTTTGTATCTAAATTAAAACCATAAAATTTTATCGTCAACACTGAAAACACCTTTTAAATTTGCATAAAACCTACTTTGATTACCAGCTCTAAAATCCCGACATTTTAGAGTATTATTGGCGTCATTTATACAATACCTTAAAACAGGGGTGACCAACCTGTTACCTGTGGATTACATGCGGCACCTTGTACATTTTTCCGACCCGCAACATTCATCACATTTTTGCAAAATATATTTATTTTATAATGGGGCAGTAAAGAAACCCCGTGTATTAGAAAAATACATTATTTGTGCATGTATATATTCAAAAATTATTAGAAAAAATTAACTTTGATTTTAAAATAATATTCTTGCGAATATATTACGGATATTGTCTGTTTTATTTATAATATCGTATAATAATTAACCATTTTGAATGGACCTGCACCTTGCCGAAGTACTAAATTACTAGAACAGGTGGAATGGCTTGCGTGTTCTAATGAGCTAAAGAGCCAAACTACAGGTCCAACCAAAGTAGTAGGGTCGTTAGTGAGGAACCAGACTAAGACAGGTCCCCGAAAGAGGGCAGCGGCTCTTTCGGTACTTAGATTGGCAGAGACCATAGGGGTCGGTATGGCAGTCTAAGACACACTACCGCGATGTGGAAGGCAACGGGAAACCACCACATTATCTCCCAAGTACACAGCGTACTTAAATTGTTACAAACATGATGGCATTCTCTGGGGTAAAAGATTCCGGAGTTAAAATAGTCCCCCATTCGGATCTCCGGGAGGGGACTACTTCGGAGGATGCGATTAGAAAGTTAAAAATAAGAGTCGGGAACATTCTGCGAGTCGGAGCGTGGAATGTTAGAAGTATAAAGCAAGTGGGTAAGCTAGAGAACCTAAAAATCGAAATGAATAGGTTATCACTAGACATAGTAGGGATCAGCGAAGTTCGGTGGCCAGAGGCGGGAGATTTTTGGAGTGGAGACTTCAGGGTAATTCATACAGGAGCAGAGGAAGGAAATTTGGGTGTGGGGATAGTTATGCGGAAAAAGATAGGATACTGTGTAGAAAATTACTTACAAAAGAATGAAAGAGAACTCATGGTTAGATTAGAATCTAAACCGGTAAACACAGTAATAATTCAAGTATACATGCCCACCTCTAGCTACAGTGACGAAGAGGTAGAAGCGATCTACAAAGATATCGAAGACATATTAAAACACGTAAAAGGACATGAAAATTTAATAATTACGGGGGATTTTAATGCAGTGGTAGGTGAGGGTAGGGAAGGAGCGGTAGTAGGTTTATTTGGTTTAGGCACGAGAAACGACAGGGGAAATAGGCTGGTAGAATTTTGCGACAAGAACAATTTAATCATCACAAACACATTATTTCAACATCATGCTAGAAGACGATATACGTGAAAGATGCCAGGAGATATAGGAAGATATCAAATAGATTACATTCTTGTTAGACAACGGTTTAGGAATCAAGTAAAAGACTGTAGAAGCTACCCAGAAGCAGATATAGATACTGACCACAACATCGTAATTATGAAGGCCGCACTTAAATTTGAAAATCTGAAAAAAACGAACGGAAAAAGGCACTTGGACTTAGAAAACTAAAAGATAAAGATATACAAGAAAGATTCGAAAAAAAGTCAAATGAATTGCTGAATGATATCGGGAAAATATCTGATACTAAGGAAGTAGAAACAGAATGGAATAACATTAAATCCAGCCTAGACATGGCGCCCAGAGATATTCTGGGGTATACACAAAAAGAAAATAAGAAACCATGGATAACAAAGGATATCCTGAATGTAATAGAAGAAAGACGAAAATACAAAAATAAATCAGACGAAACAGGAAAACAGAGATACAAAACCATAAAAAGGGAAATTATTCGAAAATGCAACAAAGCTAAAGAACAATGGATTGATGAAAAGTGCAAAGAGGTACAAACAAAGATGGAAATAGGAAAGACAGACGAAGCATACAAATTAATTAGAATGAATTTTAGGAATATAAAACCGTATAGCAAAAATATAAGGGACGCACAAGGAAACGTCATCATAGAAAACGTAGAGAAAGTGGGTAGATGGCAAGAATATATAGGGAATTTATATGCAGGAGAGGAACTAACCGCATTAGAACAGGAATCAGACATTGAAAATGATGATTTGGGATATCCTATACTTAGAGACGAGTTTGAATTAGCATTAAAGAGTTTGAAAAATGGTAAGGCGCCGGGTACAGATAAGGTGCGAGCAGAAACTCTAAAAGCAGCTGGACAAGCAGTAACAGAACGTCTCTTCTAACTTGTAAGCTATATGTATGAGATACCCAAAGATTTCAAACGTAGCATCATAGTAACTATACCAAAAAAGAAAGGCGCGGATAGATGTGAAAATTTTCGAACAATAAGTTTGACAGCACACGTGTCAAAAATATTAACTAGAATTGTGCAAAGACGAATGGAAAAACGAGCGGAAGAAATACCAGGAGAAGACCAATTTGGGTTTAGGCGAAACAGGGGAACACGGGAGGCTATTTTAGCTCTGTGAGTGATAATGGAGAAAACAATAGAAAAAGGGGAAAGCGTGTATATAGGGTTTGTAGATCTGGAAAGCATTCGACAATGTAAAATGGAAAAAAATGTTTGATATACTCAAAAAGATTGGAATGAGTTATAGGGATAGACGAATAGTACATAGCTTATACAAAGAGCAAACAGCAGTAATAGAATTAGAGCAGGAACATAGAGAAGTAAACATTAGAAAAGGAGTGAGACAGGGATGTGCCCTATCCCCATTGATTTTTAACTTGTACATAGAAGAGGCAATGAATACTGTCAAATGCAGGAAGACATTTGGAATTACTATGCAGGGACAAAAAATTGATATGCTTAGATTTGCAAATGATATAGAGGTATTAGCGTCTAGCAAGGAAGAGTTAGAAGCTGCTCTTAATGAAATGAAAACGGTTCTAACAGAGAGATACGGTATGTAAATTAACAAAACTAAAACTAAAGTTCTAGTTTGCAAAGGTGGGGAAAATAAATCAAAAACAAGAATACAAGTATTTAACACGAACTTACAAGAGGTTAAGGATTTCTACTACCTAGGAAGCCAAATAACGCAAGATGGGAAAAGCACAAAAGATATAAAACAAAGATTAGCACAAGGTCGTGCTACATTTAACAAGAAAAAGCAACTACTGTGCTCAAAGACCACAAACATAGAAACAAGGAAAAGATTGCTTAAAACATATGTGTGGAGCACAGCACTGTACGGCTGTGAAGCCTGGACAGTAGGAGAAGCGGACAAGAAAAAGGTAGAAGCCTTTGAAATGTGGTGCTACAGACGTATGATGAAGATATCATGGACAGACAAAGTTAAGAACGAAGAGTTACTAAAAATGGTAGGGGAAGAAAGAAATATGTGGAAAACTGTAAAAAATAGGAGAGATAGGATGATAGGCCACATACTACGGCATAAGGGAATAGTACGGAATATATTAGAAGCAGAGATAGGAAAAAAGAGAAGAAAAGGCAGACCTAGGTTAGACTACTGCACACAGATAGTAAAAGATGTAGGCTGTAGGGGTTTAGGAGATGTAGGCTAGCCCAGAATAGAAATCAATGGAGGTACGCATCCAACCAATCCCAAGATGGATAAACTAATGACGAAAAGATAAGTGTGCTTAAACATGATGATTATTATAAGTAACTACAAGAATTGGTTGGGCAATATTCTCGAATAATGTTAAGTGTGTGAAAGGATTTACTGGAAAACCATTATTTCGGCAAATGTCTAAGTGTTGGAGGGATCTTGGTAGCCACAGGTTGCTTAACCTCCTTCACTGAATCCCGGTAAAATAGGTTATAAAATAAGAAAACAATAGAAGGGGAACGAGCTGAATACACATGCTGTGTAAGAATTTCAGGGAACGATGTAGGCTAGCTCAGAATATAAATAAGTGCAGGCACGTGTCCAACCAGTTTTGAGACGGAAAACCTAATGACGAAAAAATAAGCGCAGATAAATCTGATGATTAGTATAAACAACTACTTGTTGGTTGCGAAATATCTCCAACTAATGTTGGCTGTGCGAAAAGATAAATTGGAAAATATATTAAATCGTTAAATGGTTAAGTGTTGGGGGAACTTGGCAGCCACAGGTTGCTTACCTCCCTTCACAACCACTAAAGGTCGGAGAAATAGGGCGTATAACTGTAAAACAATAGAAGGTGATCGAACTGCATCTAACAAGAAAGAACAGCGCCTATGAGGAAAGGCAACAAACATAGAACAAGAAGAAAATTGTTGAAAGCATATGTGTGGAGCAAACCACAATATGCCTATGAAATACGGGCAGTCTGAAACGCAGACAGACAAACGGTAGCAGCCTCTTGAAATGATGTGCTTCAGATGTATGAGGACGATAGCATGGACACACAAAGATAATAACAAATAAGTTATAGAAATAGTAGGGGAACAAGGATATCTAGGCAAAATGAGAAATAGAAGGGCGGAATACGTTCTAAGACATTTTGGGGAATAGTATGGGATATAATACAAGCAGAGATAGGAAAAAAGAGGTAGATGTAGACCTAGATGAGATAGTTATAGATGCAAACTCTGCAAATTTCAGGGAAATCTGGAGGTTAGTTCAGAATAGGAAACAATGATGGTACGCGTCTAACCAGTTCTAGGATTGAAGACCTAATGATGATGATGATAATAATTAAATTATATTTTCCGAATTCATGATGCGCACATAGCAGGTTCTATGTTTGAGCCTTAAGCGACCTCAGTGACACAGTGACCATCCCTAGATACGCTCAGTTGATTGTTGATAGCAGACCAGACTCTCAGTTTCTTTTTGGTTTTGTTTTGTGTGCTGTGACTGTAGGATAGTTATTTTAATATACCTGTACTACAACAACATATTTAAAACAACAAGAGCCAAGTAATAACCCCTATTAAATTAAAAATGACTTTTTATTTAACAATTTAAAATAGATATATTAAATATATTTCTTATTTTTAGTATGACTGCACAGAAAAGATTAATAGTGGACGAAAACAGAAGATATTTCGAGGAATGGGAAGAAAAGTACTTCTTCAAAGTTCAAAATACAAAATTATTACGTTTAATTTGCCGAGAGGCCGTTGCTGTTAGCAGGCATTACGAAACACAACATAAGGATTATTTGAAATTCGATAAAGAAGTGAAACAATCGAAGCAATTAAAGGCTCAACAAAAAGTGTTTGATGCAGCGTTACAGCAACCTTTCAATATGGTTAAGGCGAGCTATTTTGTTTCATTTTGATTGCAAAACAGATAGAAACATTTTCAGATAGTGAATTTATGAAAGAATGTTTGGAGGCAGTTGTGAAGGATATTTTGTCCGATAAAAGTAAACTGTTTTCGAACCTAAACCTATCTCGGCAAACAGTGTGCCGTTGAATTAATGATATATTAAATGACATTATCTTAAAACTGCGCGACAGAATTCGAGATTTCAAAAAATTTTCTTTGGCATTTGACGAAAGCATTGACATTTCCAGCTCAGCTTGTAGTATTCCTTCGCTGAGTAAATAAATCATTTCAAGTAACTAATTGAATGTTAAATTTGATAAGTTTAAAAAGTACAACAACAGGAGAAGGTATTTTCCATGGTGTTGAAAAGTGGAAAACTGGATTTGGAAATACTTTCCGTACTATCCTGTTGCGATAGGTAAAGAAACGGGAGCTATAAAATTATTAATCGATAAAATAGAATTCAACAACAAAACTAGTAACTGCTTCAAAAGATAGGATTTAATTGTAATCCAATATTTGATTCATCAACAAAATTTGTGCCCAAGTATTATCGATGGATAATGTTATGCAAGTAGATATAAAACCAGTGCATTACATTCGATCGCATGCACTTTCTCATCGACAATTTAAGAAGTTCCTGAAAGAAGTAGGCTCTGAATATGATGAGGTTGTTAATTCAGTCAAGTCAGATACTTTAGTCGTAGAAGATGTTTACATCGGTTTTATGAGTTACGAGTAGAAATTGACTTGCTTATGAATGACAAGCAAAGATCTGTACCAGAATTAAGAAATGATAAGTTGTTATAGTGCATGCGCGACTATTATAGTCTAAGGTATAACCGTTAAAGTCCCGCGCGCACATGTTCAGAGCTACTACGATAGTTGGCAATACATACTAAAACGTACATAATATTGCGCAACAAGATATTACGTTATAATTGCGCCTTAAGTTGTATTACATACCAAAAATATTTATTGTAATACCAGAGGCGCCTTTAAGAAAAAGATAAAATGTACTCACAAAATAATGTGGAGCTCTTCACGACCTTGCGGTTATTCTGGCGACAGGAGCCATATTCATCTTCATTTTGGGCGTGGGTCGGGCTTCACCCTCGTTGAAACCAGATTTCGTTTGTCTTCCCTCTTCTTTATTTGTAGCGGTACGATAGAAATAAGGTCACAAATTAAAAAGTGTGCAATGCCAATTTTTGACATGTAACAAAGTGGTGATTGGATTTGTGCTTTTTAGTGAATATTGTCGATAAACTCAATCAATTAAATATATCATTGCAAGGAAAATATAATCTTATATTGTTAAATATTCAAAAAGATTCCCTAGGTTAGTTGAGAACATAAGTAATGTTATGGGACACCACCGAATAAAATGTAAACCACATAACATGGAAGTATATATAACGTTCATTGAGAGACGAGTTCATTTTTGTATTAAATTAATAATAACTATTAGTTGTGCAACATAGTATCCAATGAGGCGACGTTCAGAAACAATGGGTCTGTAAATCTGCATAATATGCACTATCATGCCACTGAAAATCCATTTTCGTTGGGCGAAATTCCAAATCAAAATCTTTGATCAATAAGTGTATGGAGTGTTCTCCTTCATAACCAAATTATTCGTCCCTATTTTTTTGATGAGCCGCAGCTATTTATATTTTTACGTGAAAAAATGCCTCCGTTATTTGAGGATATTGATTTAAATACGTAGCTGCAACACGATGGTGCACCACCACATTTGTATCATAACGTAAGGAAATTCTTGAATCAGTAATACCCTGAAAAATGGATAGGATGTGGCAACTTTATATCATGATCACAGACGTCATATGAAGTTGTTGAATTTTTTCTTATACATAAACGACCGGGTATATGTCGATAAACTAACAACTACGGAACAAATGAAAGGTTCTCGTATGTTACAGAAAGTGACACAGAACATAGAAAATACAATGAATATGTGAATTCGATAAGAAGATCTTCTATTTGAGCATTTATTAAGACGTAATATTGAATACATATTTAATTATTACTGAAGAGAAATTTATACTTTCTAATTTGGATTGTTGTAATAAACACCTTGTTGAAATCATCATCTGGTCTTTAGCCCTGGAACTGGTTAGGCGCGTACCCTCATTGTTTCCTATTCTGTACTAACATACACATTTCTCTGAAATTTTCACAGTTTGCGTCTTTCACAATCTGCGTCCAATGGTATGATCTAGGTTTACCTCCACCTCTTTTTCCTATCTCTGCTTGTAATATATCCCATACTATTCACCAAAAATGCCTTAGAACGTATCCTGCCCTTCTACTTCTCTTATTTTTTGTTTTCCACAGATATCTTTATTCCCTTACTCTTTCTATAACCTCTTTATTATTAACTTTGTCAGTCCAAGCTATCACCCTCATACTTCTGAAGCACAACATTCCAAAAGACTTCTACCATTTTTTCTGCTTCTCCTACTGCCCCTATTTCATAGACATACTGTACTGTGCTACACATATATGCCGAATTAATAGTTTTCCAATATATCCTTTCGCACAATCAACATTAGTTGAAAATATTTCAAAACCAACTGTAGTTGTTTATAATAATAATCAGATTAAAGATCTTGTTGAAAAAATTACGAATATGTCTAGGACTAAATCTTATTTGCCACTGTTAATAAAATGCATTAAAACAAACAACCTTTTTAAAAACGGTTTCTCGCATAACTCAAAATCAACGAAGTTATTTTCCCTTAGAGGTTTATCAGAAACAAAATCTGATCTTATAGGTACAATATTCTTGGAATACTGAAACAAGTTTGCTTATTAATAATTATGCAGTGTCCGCAGTAACTTCTCTAACATGATTGTTAGCTTTAGATTACGGTTACGCTTTGTTACGTTTTTTTTTTGTGGCAGCCACGTTGGGCGCCAAAAATTTATGTTACGTTTTTTTTTTCGTGGTCCCACGTTGGGCGCTAAATTTTGTTAGGTTTTTTTTTCGTGGCAGCCACGTTGGGCGCCAAAAATGTTACGTTACGTATTTCGTGGCAGTACCTGTTCGGGCGCCAAAGTTATGCTACGTTGGCTCGTAGCCGTGCGTAACATAAAGAAAATCATAGAAATGACCGGGCTCAATCGGAGATTAGGGGGGTTGTAGAAAGCAGACCAACATATAACGTACGGGGCTGTAAGGAATTAGTAACAATACCTGCAATAAAGAAAAGTTAGAATAGCAAACCTGCAATAAAAAAAATTAGTCCTGCCAACCTGAAATAAAGAAAAAGCATAGCAGCAATGAAAAGTCTCAGTTATTCAGTACTTTGTAGAATGTAAATAAAACGGTTTAGATAAACTATATAATATAATCACGATAAAAGCATTATAAAAATTTTATTACAAAGTGAAGTAATATTGGGGAGTAGCAGAAACGTTTCCTCACACACCAATTAAACATAAATCAGATAAAATGTTAACAAAAGGTAAATAGATAAGACACCATTGGTATGAGTAATTCAGTAGTATCCATTGTTCTTTCTTTCTTTTCTTTTTTTTATGTTTTAAAAGAGCATGCAAGTCTATTGCAAAAGGTATCAGAACGACAAAGATATAGTAAAGGAACGGGTAGATATTTAAAGTAATAACAAATAGGAAATAGTTCAACTTACAAAAGTCCTTCAGCAACGCTTCCTTGCAACGGAAGTGTGAGATTCACGATGTCCTGCACTAACGGAGCACTTCACCCTTGACTGGGAGGGTGTTGATGGAACTTATCACACGTCACACTAATCACACCTATGTATTTCACTGGCGTTAGCAGCAGACACCATCACGCGACGGAACTATGTAGCATTGATAAATTTCTTGTTAATTCTATTTCCTGAGACAATAATTTCGAAATATTTTGTAGCACAAATCGTAAAAATTGTAATAAAAATTTAGAATCACGGCCTTTCAAAGCACGATGTAATGCATTAAATTAACAGTAACGTGAGGTGTTTTATTTGCTACATATGGTAACAAAGAAAAATCTAATGCTTTTAACTAACGAAATTTGCGCAAGCAATGATCTATTTTAGATTTTTTGGTGTTAGAAAATTCAGAAACTACAATATCAACTGTATTTACATGTGAATGAAATACATATTTATAAGAAGCAACCTTTTTGTCATCTACTAAACCTGCTACAACTGTATCATCATTTTTAGAAACAAAACCCAAGCTTAAAACTGGATTTGGGTAATCCAAAGTATGCACTACTCTGATAAAAAGAGGAACACTAACCCAGATCGCACACACATTAATCCTAAAGAAAGAAACGGTCAAGTTTCACAAGTCCTACTACGTTTTTTCCACAAGAAAACAACTACAAACACAATTAGTAAAACACGCGTAATAAATAAGTAAGTCCGTCAAATGTTCCGTAAAACGTTTATTTCACAAGAAAAACAACAAAAAAAATACCATTAGTAAGGCACGCGTAATCAATAAAACCGTCCATCAATGACTTTAAAACACACGTGCGTCGACCAAACACGTTCGTCTATAAAGCATACTTCTTTCAATCGAATTAGAACTCCGCTCTGCAGTTAATATACAACTTTTATTTCACAAGAAAGCCAATTAAAATCGTGCCGCACTTGTTCAGGAACAATACGAAAATTAATCGCGCATTAATTCTCACTATTGTCAAAAGCAGAAAGAAGCAGTATTTTTCAACGTAATTAGTATCTAGGAACCAAAAACAAAACTACAACTCTGTTTATACAAACTCGTCGTTATTACAACCTCTTATCGTCTATTATCTAGACTTGTATATCCATAAAGTAAATGCAGCACTCATATCTAACAATTAATTACAGCTGTTTATCATTTCGATACATTGGAAAGTAATTCATGAATAATCCTATTTACAATTCGTTCCTTGCAATTTATTTATTAAAATACGACGCATTCGCCAAACGAGTTAATACCTATAAAATATAGAAATAGTAGTTACCGAAATGTATTTACGAATTGGGTATAGCGTAAAATGTTAAACTATTAAAAATGCCCGTTACAGCTTGATCGAGTTGTTTATGAATTACTTACGAGGATTTATAATTATTATCATGAAGCGGCAGAAATTCAAATTTGATAACCTCAACGGTGCCGATTTTGTCTGGTAAAACTTTATTTAATATATTTCAGAGAACTATGGTAACATTTATGTAGTAACAGGAGGATCACATAAGATTTAAGAAAGACCAACGTGCTAGTCTGCTAATAACCGCTGTAGGTACAAATATTTTTTATAGGGACCCATAAAAGATTTTGCATAAGAGTCCAAAATTTCGTGTTATATCACTGGTCACGTCTGTTAGAAATGCAGTCTTGCAGCTTATATAGAATTGGTGATCGCTCATTTTTATTGGATGGATTGTGTTTTAGGTTGTTATAAATGAAAGTGACATTTGCATGCATTCTTTAATATGCACAGTTGGAATTACAATTACAGCACTTCTAAGGACCCCAAGCCGTTTATTTTTGAGGTAAGACAACAAGTTATTTGAAAAATTTGTTTATTTTAACAAGTGCTATATTCAATTTAAAATAAAGTATTGACTAAATATACACCCTGTATAATAGTTGTTCCGTTTGTATTTATAATTAATTTACTGTTAGTTATAACATAAGATGAAGCTTGTAGGTAAACTCGCATCCGCCCTGTGGACATTAAAATGTGATTAAATTTGTCGCGATTTAGCCTTCAAGCTACTCTGTGTTATTGATGTATCGTGAAAACTTAGTTAAACGTGTGCTGTGCGCCGCTATAGTATTTTTGTTAGACATGTAACGGGGATTTTTAATAGTTGAACATTTTACGCTTTTTCCCAATTAGTAAATACATTTCGGTAACTACTATTTCTATATTTTATATTTATTAACTCCTTAGGCGAATGCGTCGTATTATAATGAGTGGATTGCATCGTTCTTGTCTTGGCGTTCAAATAAATTTTGTTCCTTATGTGGATATACAAGTTTAGATAAGAGTCGATAAGCGGTTGTAATAACAACGATTTTATATCTACAGACTAGCAGTTGTCGTTTGTTCTTCGTTCCTATATATTGTTTACGTTGATAATACTGTGTCATGTTTGCTTTGAAAGTGGTATTTTGTGTTTTGTTCTTCGTTCCTATTAATTACGTGAAAAATACTGTTTCCTTGTGGCTTTTACTAATTGTGTTTTTGTGGCGTTGTCCTTTTCTTATGTGAGTAGTTCATACTTTGGATTATCCAAATACTGTGGATACTGTAGTTTCTGAATTTTCTAACCCCAAAGAATCTACAACAGATCTTTGCTTGTGCAAGTTTCGTGTTTGCGAAATATAACAGATTACCGGCTTACAAAGGTATCGGTTAAAGTTTCTCACTGCTTTTTGGGATGTTTATGAAGATAATAAACATTGGGTCCCAGTTGAAATTAAACTAGTGCTAGAACATATTTCGAAATTATTGCCTCAGGAAATAGAAGTAACAAGAAATTTATCAATGCTACATAGTTCCGTCGCGTGATAATGTCGGTTGCTAACACCAGTAAAATAGGTAGGTGTGATTAGGGTAACGTGTAATAAGTTCCATCAACACCCTCCCAGTAAAGGGTGAAGTGCTTTGCTAGTGCAGGACCTCGTGAATCCCACACTTCAAATGCGAGGAAGCGTTCCTGAAGGACTTTTTGTAAGTTGAACTATTTCCTACTTATTATTACTTTAAATATCTATCCGTTGTTTTGCCATATCTTCGTCGTTCTGATACCTTTTACAATAGACTTGCCTGCGATTAAGAAAAAAAAGAAAGAAAAAAAAATCAATACTGCTGAATTACACATATCAATTGTGTCTTATCTATTTATCTTTTTTTAATATTTTGTCTGATTTATGTTTAATTGGTGTGTGAGGAAACGTTTCTGCTACTCCCCAATATTACCTCACTTTGTACTAAATATTTTTATATTGCTTTTACCGTTGTTATATTATATAGTTTATCTAAACAGTTTTTATTTACATTCTACAAAGTACTGAATAACTTAGACTTTGCATTGCTGCTATTCTTTTTCTTTATTTCAGGTTTGCAGGACTAATCTTTTTTATTGCAGGTTTGCTATTCTAATTTCTTTTATTGCAGGTACTGTTACTAACTCCTTACCGTCGCATACATTATAGGTCAGTCTGCTTTCTACAACCCCCCCTACTCTCCGATTGAGCCCGGTCATTTTTTTGACTTTCTTTGTGTTACGTAACATAAATTTGGCGCCCAACGTGGGGCCACGAAAAAAACGTAACAGACAGATATAAACTGCTGTCAAAAAGTCGACGTTTTTTACTACTAGTTTTTCGAACACCGCTATATCTAATAACTTAGGTAAGTACTTGAAGGTTTCCGCTATTTTTATAGTTAAGTATACATGTTCACTTTTTCTCTACCATCTGTTGTTATCAAAGTTATGCGCTGCAGGAAAAATAGCCCTGAATAACCAAGAAAACTGTAAAATACTAGTAATGTACTTCAAAAAACTATTAAATTGTGAAGAACCAAAAACAAAATTTCTAAAACGAAATCCAAATTATAAATTTGAAAACTCCAGACCACCAGACCTAACAGAAATTCAACAGATTATTAAAGAACTAAGAAATGACAAAACCCCATTCACAAAAAAGGAGATAAAACAGATACAAATAATTATCGCGGAATTTCGCGCCTATTAATAACATATAAAATCTTATTCAAAGCACTACAAAATAAATTGGAGCTCCAAATGGACCCACAAATAGGTGACAACCAAGGAGGATTCAGGAAAGGAAGATCGTATGCTGAACAGATATTAAATCTGGAACTCGTAATAAGGTACAGAAGACTAAGAGCAAAGAACATACATGTAACATTTGTTGATTTTAAAAAGACGTACGATTCTATAGATATAGAAACACTATTCAATACATTAGAAAAATTCGGAGCCGATGACAAATCAATCGCAATCACAAAAAAATACTCTAACAAACACAAAATCAAAAGTAAAATTTATGGGAGAAATTTCAGAACCCTTTGAGGCCAAAGCAGGAGTAAGACAGGGAGATGGGTTATCCCCACTATTCTTCAACTGTGTACTGGAGAAGGTAATGAGAGAGTGGAGGAAAAGAATAAAAGAAGAAGGAATTCCTAAAATAGAAATAGGAAGACAGAAAAATAATCTGGAAATTGAGTGTCTCGCTTTTGCAGACGATCTGGCAATACTAGTGAAAACTTAGAAAATGCAAAAAAACATATTAATATACTGAAATAGACAGCAGAAAAGGGTGGACTACAAACATAATATAAAAAGACAGAATACATGACCAATAGAAAAGATGTACCAAAACAGATCACAACAAAATATGAGAATATTAAGGGAGTAAACAAGTTCAAATACTTGGGAGAAGTAATTCAACCAAATGCTTTTGACAAGAAAGCCATTCTAGCAAGAGCAAGAAAACTAGACCTAGCATTCCACTTGACAAAAAAATATATACAATAAAAAGTCCATATCCATCAAAGTAAAGATAAGACACTATAATACAGTTATCAAACCAGAGAACCTCTCTGCGTCAGAATGTCTTATACTTAACACACTCAAACAGCTAAACGCGGTAGAAAAAAGAGAAAGAAAAAATTTTACGGAAAATCCTGGGACCAAAATGTGAAGACGGAAAATGGAAACTGAGAAACAATAAGGAGATTTATTCAAAACCAGAAAAAATAACAGACACGATGATAAAGAGAAGAGTGATATTTTACGGTCATATTAAAAGAATGAATGATAAACGATTAACAAAGAAACTATTCAATTACTTCGACAAAAACCCTAAGACACGGATCAATAAAATCAGAAAAGACACGGAAGAAATGAAAATAGATAGAAAAGAGGTAGAACAAATAGAAAAACTCAGAGTAAAAGGAAAAGAGTTCAAAGGTTTTCAAGAAAAGGAAAAAAGAAGACTGGCGCAAAATGGACAGGAGAAAGAAAAAAACAACACGAAGTACTGAAAGAAAAGAAAAAGGGGAGAAAGATAATCACCATAAGTTATTTCACGTGGTTCATGGTTGGCCGAAACCGAAAGAAGAAGAAGATGGAGAATTCGTGTTTCGTACATAAAGTAATTGTAGTGCTTTGAGCCATTCTAACCGGACCTGCACCTTTACGACTTTCTAAAATACTAGAACAGGTAGAATGGCTAGCGCGATTCAATGAGCTAAAGAGCCGAACTATAGTTTTAACTAAATTAGTGGGGTCTTTAGTGAGGAACCAGACTAAAACAGGTCCCTGAAAGAGGGCAGAAGCTTTTACGGTACTTAGAGTGGCAGAGAGCATAGGGGTCGGTATGACATTCTAAGACACACTACTGCGATGTGGAAGGCAACGGGAAACCACCACGATAACTCCCAAGTACACAGCGTACTCAAATTGTTATTAATGATGATGGTATCCTCTGGGTAAAAAATTCCTGAGGTAAAATAGTCTCTCATTCGCATCTCCGGGAGGGGACTACTTTAAGAGATGTGATCCAAAAGTATAGAAAAAAATCCATGAATATTTTGCGAGTCGGAGTGTGGAATGTCAGAAGTATAAAACAGGTAGGTAAGCTAGAGAACCTGAAACTCGAAATGAATAGGTTAGCACTAGATGTAGTAGGAATCAGCGAAGTCCGCTGGCCAGAGGCGGGGGATTTTTGGAGTGGAAACTTCAGGGTAATTCATAAAGGATCACAGGAAGGAAATTTGGGTGTGGGAAAAGTTATGCGAAAAAAGATAGGGCGACATGTAGAAAACTACTTACAAAAGAACGAAAGAGTACTCATGGTTAGATTTGAATCTAAACCAGTAAATATAGTAATAATACAAGTATACATGCCCACCTCTAGCTGCAGTGAGGAAGAGGTAGAGGCAATCTACAGAAGACATATTCAGATACGTAAAAGGACATGAAAATTTAATAATTACGGATGATTTTATTGCAGCGGTAGGTGAGGGTAAGGAAAGAGCGATAGTAGGTTTATTTGGTTTAGGCACGAGAAATGCCAGGGCAAATAGGCTGGTAGAATTTTGCGACAAGAACAACTTAACCATCACAAATACATTATTTCATCATCATGTTAGAAAGCGATACACGTGGAAGATGCCAGGAAGATATCAAATAGATTAAATTATTGTTATGCAACGGTTTAGAAATCAAGTAAAAGACTGTAAAAGATACCCGAAAGCAGATATAGACACTGACCACAACATCGTAATTATGAAGGCCGCACTTAAATCTAAAAATCTGAAAAAGGGGAACGGAGAAAGGCACTTTGACTTTGAGAAGCTAAAAGATAAAGATATCCACGTAAGATTTGAAAAAAAAGTCAAATGAATTGCTGAAAGATATCGAAAAAATTTCTGATACTAAGGAAGTAGAAACAGAATGGAATAACAGTAAATCCAGCTTAGACATGGCGGCCAGAGATATTCTGGGGTATACACAAAAGAAAATAAGAAAACATGGATAACAAAGGATATCCTGAATTTAATAGAAGAAAGACGAAAATACAAAAATAGATCTGACGAAACAGAGATACAAAGCCATAAAATGGGAAATTATTCGCAAATGTAGGAAAGCTAAAGAACAATGGATTGATGAAAAGTGCAAAGAGGTACAAACTAAGATGGAGATAGGAAAGACAGACAAAGCATACAAATTAATTAGAATGAATTTTAGGGATATAAAAACATATAGCAAAAATATAAGGGATGCGGAAGGAAACGTCATTATAGAAAATGTAGAGAAAGTAGCTAGATGGCAGGAATATATAGGAAATTTATATTCAGGAGAGGAATTAACAGCATTAGAACAGGAATCAGACATCGAAAATGATGACCTGGGATATCCTGTACTTAGAGATGAGTTTGAATTAGCATTAAAGAACCTGAAAAATGGACAGGCGCCGGGTACAGATAAGGTGCAAGCAGAAACTCTCAATGCCGCTGGACAAGCAGTAACAGAACGTCTCTTCCGACTTCTAAGCTATATGTATGAGAAAGGCGAGATATCCAAAGATTTCAAACGTAACATCATAGTAACTATACCAAAAAAGAGAGGCGCGGATAGATGTAAAAATTTTCGAACAGTAAGTTTGACGTTTCAAAAATATTAACTAGAATTGTACAAAGACGAATGGAAAAACGAGCTGAAGAAATACTGGGAGAAGATCAATTTGAGTTTAGGCGAAACAGGGGAACACGGGAGGCTGTTTTAGCTCTGAGGGTGATAATGGAGAAAACAATAGAGAAGGGGGAAAGCGTGTATATAGGGTTTGTAGATTTAGAAAAATCATTCGACAACGTGAAATGGAAAAAAATGTTTGACATACTCAAGAAGATTGGAATGAGTGTTAGGGATAGACGGATAATACATTGCTTATACAAACAGCAAACAGCGGTAATAGAATTAGAGCAAGTAGAGAAGTAAATATTAGGAAAGGGGTGAGACAGGGATGTGCTTATCTTTATTAATTTTTAACTTGTATATAGACGAGACAATGAATACTGTCAAATACAGGAAGACATTTGGAATTACTATGCAGGGACAGAAGATTGATATGCTTTGATTTGCAGATGACATAGCGGTATTAGCATCTAGCAAAGAAGAGTTAGAAGCTGCTGTTAATGAAATGGAAACAGTTATAACAAAGAGATATAGTATAAAAATTAACAAAAATAAAACTAAGGTACTAGTATGATAAAGAGGGGAAAATAAATCAAAAACAAGAATACAAATAGCTATCGAGAACTTACAAGAGGTTAAGGATTTCTGCTATCTAGGATGTCAAATAACGCAAGATAGGAAAAGCACAAAAGATATAAAACAAAGGTTAGCACAAGGTCGTGCTACATTTAACAAGTAGAAGCAAAGACCACAAACATAAAAACAAGAAAAGAATTGCATAAAACATATGTGTGGAGCACAGCACTGCATGGCTGTGAAGCCTGGGCAGTAGCAGAAGCAGACAAGAAAAAGGTAGAAGTCTATGAAATGTGGTGCTACAGACGTATGAAAAAGATATCATGGACAGACAAAGTTAAAAACAAAGAGGTAGTAGAAATGGTAGGGGAAGAAGGAAATATGTGGAAAACAGTAAAAAGTGGGGGAGATAGAATTATAGATCGCATACTAAGACATGAAGGAATAGCGCGGAGTATATTAGAACCAGAGATAGGAGAAAAGAGAAGTAGAGGTAGACCTAGGTTAGACTACTGCACACAGATAGTGAAAGAAGTAGGCTGTAAGAATTTTAGGGAAATGTGTAAACTAGCTCAGAATAGAAATCAATGAAGATACGCTTTCAGCCAGTCGCAATAATGACAATAATAATTACTGTACGTAAACATGGTGATTATTATAAACAACTACAGTTATTGGTTTTGCAATATTCTCAACTAATGTTAATTGTGTGAAGGGATTTACTGGAAAACTACTAATACGGCAAATGTCTAAGTGTTGGAGAATTTTTGGCAGCCGCAGGCTGCTTAACCCCTTCACATACCACTGAATCTCGGTGAAATAAGGCATATAACTAGAAAACAATAGAAGTGAAACGAGCTGTATATAGGCTGTTGGATAATTGCAGGGAACTGTGTAGGCTAGCTCAGAACATAAATAAGCTGAGGTACAAGTCCGATCAGTTTCAAGATGTAAAATCCAATGACGAAAAAATAAGTGCTCATAATTCGGATGATTATTATAAACAACTACAGGTGTTGGTTGTGAAATATTTTCAACTAATGGCGATTGTGTGAAAGGATAAATTAGAAAAACTATTAATTCGACAAAAGTTCAAGTGCTGGGGGAACTTGGCAGCCAAAGGCTGCTTGCGCCCTTTCACATACCACTGAATATCGGGGAAGTAGGGTATATAATTGTAAAACAATAGAAGGTGACCGAACTGCATCAAACAAGAAAGAACAGTAGCTATGTTCAAAGACATCGAACATAGATACAAGAAGAAAACTGTTCAAAGCATAATGTGGAGCACAGCACAGTGCATCTATGAAATAGCGGCTGTAGGAAAAGCAGACAGAAAGAGATAGAAGCCTTCTGGAATGTTATGCTTCAGATGTATGAGGATGGTGGCATGGACAGGCAAAGTTAATAACAAATTGGTTGTTGAAATAGTAGAGGAATAAAGATATCTGTGGAAAACAAAAAATAGGAGAAATAGAAGGACAAGATACGTCCTAAGGCATTTCTGGGGAATAGTACGGGATATATTACAAGCAGAGATAGGAAAAGAGACGTAGAGGTAGACCGAGATCAGACGTTCGCACACAAATAGTGATAGATGCAGACTGAGCAAATTTCAGACTAGGAAACAATGAGGGTACGCGTCCAACCAGTTCTAGGAGTGAAGACTTAATGATGAGGAGTGCTTTGAGATTAAGTTAATTAAGAAGATACAGGCGTAGTTTAGGAAGATTATGTTTGTACTGTTAGGGACTACTGAAAGTAAATTACTGGGCGAGCTTTTAAAAATATTATGGTAGATATGAGTTGTTGAAAGGTTTGTATAATCAGTTTGAAAATAAAGAATTGCTGTTATTGTTAATAAAATTTTCTTTACACTTCCAATATTTTTAAAATTTTTACACAATTAATATTAGTTAAACGAAAGTCTACTTTATTCTATCGTTGAGACACCCTGTACATATTCGGGCGTAGAATCCAAATTCCAATCTAAATATGCGGCCGCAGAGAAGTTGTCTTTCTAGTCCGAAATGTTAGTAAGATTTCAGATATTTCACACTTTTTCTAATTTAGTTGAAGATAATGCGGTGTGAGCCTTGAAATTTAAAAGTTTCCACTAAATAATATTTTTGCTAACATCCCTAGTGAATAAAATTAGAGTTTACTGAAAAGTAAGTACATCAAGGTCTACTCTAAATATTTCATTATCATCGAAGCTTTAGCAAAACGCCACCGTTTAACGCAAAACAAGACTGTGGTATTTATCTTCAAGTGTAATAACTGCAAGGATTAACAGTGGTTTTTCCGAAACGGTTTACTTAATAGCAGCTTTCTTAGACAAGCGAGCGTGCCAAACTCAAAGTGCAACCATTATTTTCTTAATCTTGCAATCCTACAAAGCGATTGCACGATACGATGGAATGCATGGATTTTCGTGTCTGCTCATTCTCTACTCTTATCTGCTAATTTTAATCCTTGTAATTAGAATTCGCCAAGATATTTGTGTCCTTATTTAACGGGACAAACATTAGCGAAGAGGCTTCTTTACCATATACTACTTTTGGTAATAAACAGTGATGGAATAACGTATGTATATTGTATACTATAACGCGACTGCAGAATGGGGAAATGGGGGAAAAGCTTGAAGTAGGGCCAGGCGTCGTTGCAGTGTCAGTACGCACGAGGAGCTTCGCGCTCTTGGTCGTCGTTTTACGACGACGTCGTAGGCCGCGGCCTATACGACGTTGAAAATATATACATAGATGATGCGTTTTCTTGAAACTTATTAATCTTGTCGAGTAGTTGAGCCTCGAATTTCAACACACACAAGGAAAAAACGTAAGTACGCAATTGAAAATCTGTATAAAACTAACTTTAAGGAAATTTTTGCGCTATTTTTATCAGCTTCGTACAATTTCTATTAATACATTTCAGGAACCCGCTTCTATAAATAAACGTTAATTAGAGATTTTCCGCTGTAAAGGCATCCGTTCGACTTCTTGCGCTAAATAACTTTTATTTAATTATCATTTCTAACGAACGCGCGCGCTTTTTTAAAACACTAAAACACTGGGAAATCTCACGAACAACCAACTGTTTTAATATTTAGTTTAAGTTGGCAAATGTAGGATCAGGGTTGGCTCAGTTTATATAAACATAGGCCGGAGAATGCACCCCAGTTGGCGCGTGAAGAAGTTAGCCAGAGCCAACTGGATGGAGTTTTGAATGGACACACACGTTGGCAAGGTGGTGGCGGTCTAGTACAAGACAAACCTTGGCTTCGATATAATGGGAAATCCGTTACGCACGCCAAAATTGCACGTGCACTGATAAATATTATTATGATTCCCGCCAAATGCTTTCCATGGGAAACTGGGTTTGGGCCAAAGTCATCTGAAAATATTGCATATAATTGCATTATTGATGAGTTTTTAATGCCAAGAGTAATTTCAAGTGGTTGGTGTGCATTTAATAAATTTATATTATTTTTTATCATTGGAACTATCTAGAAGGTTGAAAAATTTAAATAAATTTCAGGTATATTTTCTGTGGAGCAACTTAACGATGTCATGGACAGTACAATTCTATTTTGTAATTACATTTATAATACGTCAATGATAAACGTGTTCTTCAAAATTCCTCACTACTTACAATACTTATTAAGACTCCTCTGAACAATCACTCGCAAATGTACGCTAACAAAATTTACAATAATTTTAAACAAACATTTTACGAAAAGTGGTACATAAAATCGGTATAAATTTTGTTTTTTAGTGATCTTGTCTGAATGAGATGAATGTGCCGTGCCAACTGTAAACCATCATTTCAACAAATATCAATGCTAATGTCTTCAAAAGTACATAATAAACCATTTTTTATTTGTAAAAAACTAGCATGAGGATTTAATTAATCACAGTAATATACAGGGTGGTGCAGTTATCATTAGCCAGCTGAAATATGCAAGATATAGACAAATTTTATGGGAAAAAGTTTTTTGAATATATTTTTTCTATAAACATAAGGCATTAAGTATTTTTCATGGCCTACTTTATTTGAGCAATACTATGTCACTTTGGTTTTTTTAATAGAATACCCTATTTATTTTTTTTTGAATATTGTACTTGAAATTGTCTTTACGACAATATACTACAATCAATGATTTCAATTCCAAGTGCACTAAATAACTCAAATAATAGAATTCCGATAGGAAACTGTGATTATTGTTTATTTACTGTATAAATTAATACATTGAAAAATTTTGTATACACACGTTTGAAAATAATAACTATCAAGAAAACTGATTATCTTAGTAAATGTTTAAATTGTCCACCATTAGATTCTAAACATTTATTAACACGAATAATTAAATTTCTTCTAGCATCTTGCAACATGACCGGGGTAATTGCAAGCAAGCTGTTGTTATTTCAAGGATTAACCCATCAATATTTCATAAAAGGGTGGAATTAAAATACTCTAAACAAAGAAATCGAGAACTGACAGATTAGGTGATCTGGGAGGCCACAAAATCGGTCCCCTATTACCAATTCAGTTCTGAGCAAACTAATTATTTAAATAAGTTGCAACATTGATTCCATTATGTGGTGATAGCTATCGTGCTGAAGCCATAAGTTTCCCCTGATAGTTAGAGGAATATCATCTAAGAAGCTTTGAAATGGAGTTTGCAAAAGAATTAAATATCTATTTGACAGATAATTGTGAATAAAGAACTGCACTGCAACGGCATTTGATAACAGAAACTATCAGACTCCTATTGAAATTCTATTATTTAAGTTATTTAGCGTACTTTGACAAGAAATCATTGGTTGAGGCATATTGCCGTAAAGATAATTTCAAGTAGAATATTTTTTCAAAAAAAATACAGGGTGTTCTATTTAAAAAAAATCAAAGTGATATATATATATATATATATATATATATATATATATATAACGAGATGTATCCGTAAACAAACTCTTATGAAAATAATAAGAGCTTATTATTTTCATAAGAGTTTGTTTACAGATACATCTTATTTTATATATTGTTCTAAACAATTTCTTATTGCGGACTGCAAATAATTTGTCTTTTATTATTTGAATTGCCTTTGGGGCATGAACCCGGGTGTCGCCACGAGAAGGTTTGTTACGTTTGCAAATAAATTTTGCTTTAACATTCCGCAAATCTCAAAGGCCAGACGTAATTGTATAGCCATCTATATAATCTACTATGTAGTTTCGATTCAATTTTTGTACTTCCACGCTTAATAGTGTTGATGTTTTATCACCTGATGGCGATTTTATTTACTTTTGCCATAGTACAGAGATTGCTTCGAAATTATATCAGTATAGTAGCTTCGATTACTTCATAGGGTTGGAAAGTAATTCGCTCTGATGAGGCTTAACAAAGCCAAAACCGTCGGTCAGTGGATGTCCCCTCCCCTGTGAAGTAATAAAGCTGTTGTTTTGTTAGCGGCTATACAACTACTAGTTTGTTTACAGACACATCTTATTTTATATATTGCTCTACACAATTTCTTATTGCGGACTGCAAATAACTTGTCTTTTATATATATATATATATATATATATATATATATATATTGCCGTGTACTCTCAGGAACAAGCTTTTAACATCGAGCCCCACGAATTGGGCGTCATAAAATTCCGTGGTACCTTACAAAAATTTATGCCCACGCTTTGGGCAAACAAAATTTTCAAAAAAAATAAAATATAAAAAAAATTTCTTACACTTCTTTTGGAACGCCTCCTTATTTCTCTGCTCACCCTGGCTAGTTTAGCAATCGGCTTCTTCTTGAATACCTAAGATTTTAAATACATACCTCTCTCACACACAGTCAAATGAAATTACCAAAATAATACAACAACTATACAACCTTTTATTTACACATCTTAACAAGTTTCCATTATAAATACAATATTTACACCTTGGTACAACCAGTTTGTTCCAACTGTTACCAGTTCAATCATTAAATATTTTGAAGTCCTTGGTTTTAGTATACTTTAACATATTCTATATAATACGAGTAGATGGGCCCCACATGCTACCCTAGTTTGACTTTATTCTGGTTTATTTTGAGCTCATTATAACCCAGTTTTTGTAAATGCCTTTTAAACCTAGCATTTTATTGAAAACAAATTCAAAAGACCCGTTTACCCTTTACAACAACAATTTATAGCATGAATAAATCTTTATATCATCAATAAACCCTTTTTTAATAATCAAAATTAATTGTCCATCACATATACTTTTTTAAACAAGTTTCATGCTAATAAATTAGCCACCAATAAGTCAACACTTAAACACAAAAAATATCAACGGAAATGTTTATACAAAACAGGAATTTAAATTTCGTTACCTGGAGTCGCCTTCATTCTTCGTCACTAGTGAAGATGATTTCCAAAACCCTCGTCGTTGTGTCCATCTACTACGATGATGCCTGGCTTCAGAGATCCCCACCATTTAAATCTCTGCTACCACCACTATTAGTTTTGTCTCAAACGTAAGATTTCATCTCAAATATACTTCAAGCATACAACTTTAAGCTTTGTTTACCCAAAATATCATCTCTTTCTTTAATCGCTTCGTTGTAGTAACGGCACCTTTTATCTAAACAAGCACCAATTCGTGGAATATCACTTTTATAACACGCGGTACTCTACTACAGCTTTCGTCATTTTTAAACAGGATGTTTAATACAACTTTACTGAACACACAATAATTGATAACGGTAACATTTACTACTATTATGTAGTAGATCTAAACCCGTATTCAGATCTAAATGGAAAGAAAGAGAGCTTTAATATCTTCGTTTGTTTATTCTACTCCGTCCTTAAAGCGTTTGATATATAACAGCTTATACAAATTGACCGTTGCAAACAATTTCTATGGAATTTTGTGCTAACGTACAATTAAAATTCCCTGAACCTGAAATTTAACAAGCAGGTGTTTCTTGAAACAACCGACCGTTTATAAAATAACAATTCTTTGTTTTTTCTCTTCTTAGTATTTGTATAACGAACATTGGCTTTTAAAATGAAAACATTTGCGTTTAAAATTATTGATTTTCTATGCATGCAAGCTTCCTTCTTGCTTCCATGCGTTTGATTAAATTATTATAAATTTATAATTACTTATGCGTATCCTTGAGTTGTTTATGTACTCTAAAACTTTTCTTCCCTTATGTAATTTTAACATTCCAATTTAAATATAAAAATACCTTAATACCCGTCCGTTTTCACAATATAAATTAATTATTTTGGCGCGTAAATAATTTGCTTTTATTTCCATATACACGGTTGCTAAAATTTTATTGTCTACACCTATTGACCCTCTAAATCCACAACAATATATATATATATATATATATATATATATATATATATATTGCTGTAGCACCCCCCAAAAGTTTGTGTAGCCGGATGTAATAAACGTCCAGTTCCTTGTTGAACGCCACCGCTCTGTGTTTTTCACTAATCTTTTAATTTTAATTATGCCACGGCTAGCCCAGTTTGATTTACATAGAGTGCATGACGATACGATGATCAATTCAATTTACCCCTTAACTGTTACTTGTTTGAATTGATAAAACGGAGTCAATAAATATTCGTATAATGATTGGAAATAATATCTACACTTTACAATTTTTGTAATCCTTTTAATGCACCCTTCAATTAGTTAATATTATTTGGATCATTTATTCCAAAATTTATATATCTTTAATTTAATTTAAAGGCACCAAAAAACGACACCTTTTACAAAAAAAATCTAGAACGTTCAAGACCTTTTATCGTTATTACGTAAATTTCAACATATTCAATATTTTGTTGACTCCTTACAAATTTGAGAAAAAAATAATATATTCAGTGTTTAAATTTAAATTTGAAAAAATTTCTTATACTAGTTAGCCATGACCAGTAATATCTTGATTTGCTGTTACGTGTTGTGGATCAAAACCCCCTTATTATCTTCAATTGAAAACCAATGCTCTACTTTGTGCTCCTTCACGTACGTTTGAACCAATAGTTTTGTTACTCCTTATTTTTAAAATTCACCTCGTGCTTTACTAGATTTCTGAATAACACTCAGAACCTCCTTTAGAATCCGTAGGTTTCTTAGATACTGGAATTCGTGAATTAGAATCGTGTTTCCTAAGAACACCTTGAAATTGGGTTTCTTAGGGACATCCTGGAATTCGTAGGTTTCTTAGTATCATGAATTAGAATTATTCCACTTATCGTCGTGAATTAGAATTTCTAAATACCAGACTTAGGATCATGAATTAGAAGTGGATTTCTTATATACACCTTAGTACCATGAATTAGAATTAGAATTAGAATTTCTTGTAGTTCAGACTTAGTATCATGCATTAGAATTAGTAGCCCTATATCATTATAAACATTTAATTTAAATTAATTAACCAATTTCTACTCACGTTTTCTGCAAAAACGGCAAAAGCTTTTTCATATGTTCTGAACGCAATTCGTCGTCAACTATTATTCTTACACAACACTATTTTTCACTATAATATAAAATTTATTTATTTGACGCCTAAGTATTTTATTCAAAGTATTGCAGGTTCGACGTGCTTCAAATTGAGGCTGACACTTTCTTATCAACTCTAGGCGTTATATAGCTTTTGCTCTTTCCATTTGAATTGGTTTCCAAACAGCCTTGCAAAGTGTTGCAACCAACCATATTTGTTTTGGGCATTCCTAGTATTTTTCAAGCTGATTTCTGACGAAATCATTCTGTAATCCCGTATCATGTTGTTACTTGCTATTGTTTTACGATCTTTGATCGTCTTGCTATTGTTATCGTTGTTGGACTTTACTTTAGCTTATGTCTGTTGTTTATGTAGATAAAGCTTTTGGAAAATTGAACAAAATAACTGATGTAACATGATTGATGTTTTTGTTTACATCTTGTAACGTGCATTTTTCGTAATTTAACATTTTACGCTATACCAAATACGTAAAATACATCGTTTCTTTGGGATCGCTGTTTGTATCAAGTAAATACTTCAGAATAAGTCAGAATTGTACGCAATTTAACTCGTGTGTATTAATTGAAGATAGATAAATTGAAGATTGATTCTCATTAATAAATAAATTCCAAGGAATGAATGTTAAACAGCTTGTAATTAATTATAGATTGCATCGTTCTTGTCTTGCCGTAAATATAAATTTTGTTCCTTATGTGGATATACAAGTCTAGATAAGAGACGATAAGCGGTTGTAATAGCGAGGAGTTGATATAAACAGACGAGGAGTATAGTTTTGTTCTTTGTTCCGATATATTAAGTACGTTGAAAATACTGCTTCTTTTTGCTTTGATAATAGTGAAAATTAATGCGGTATTAATTTTCGAATTGTACATGACCAAACACGGCACGATTTTAGTTGTTTCTCTTGTGAATTAAAAGTTGTATATTAACTTTAGAAAGTGTTTTAAGTAACATTTAACGGACGGTGTTATTGCTTACGCGTGCCTTACTAATTGTTTTTAGTTGTTTTTCTTGTGAGATAAATGTTTTAAGGAACATTTGACGGACGGTTTTATTGCTTACGCGTGCCTTACTAATTGTTTTTAGTTGTTTTTCTTGTGAGATACATGTTTTAAGGAACAGTTGACGGACTTGCTTTAGTGATACACGTGCTTTACCCATTATGGTTCTTTTTAGTTGTTTTGTCTTTTGATATTTAAACTGTGTGTGCGATCTAGTTTCGCGGTCCTTTTCCTATCAGAGTAGTGCATACTTTGGATTATTTAAATACAGTGATGCTGTAGTTTCTGATTTTTTTTTACACCAAAGAATCTAAAATAGATCATTGCTTGCGCAAATTTCGTTATTTGCGAAATATAACAGATTACCGGTTTACAAAGGTATTGGTTGAAGTTTCTCACTGCTTTTTGGATGTTTATGAAAATAATATACATTTGGTCCCAGTTGAAATTAAACTAGTGCTACAGAATATTTCGAAATTATTGTCTTAGGAAATAGAATTACCAAGAAATTTATCAAGACTACATAGTTCCGACGCGTGATAATGTCTGCTGCTAACACCAGTGAAATACGTAGGTGTGATTAGTGTAACGTGTGATAAGTTCCATCAACACCCTCACAAGCAAGGGTGAAGTGCTTCGTTAGTGCAGGACATCGTGAATCCCACACTTCAATTGCAAGGAAGCGTTGCTGAAGGACTTTTGTAAGTTGAACTATTTCCTACTTGTTCTTACTTTAAATATCTATCCGTTGTTTTGCCACATATTTGTCGTTCTGATACCTTTTACAATAGACTTGCATGCTATTTTAAAACATAAGAAAAAAAAAGAAAGAAAGAAAAATCAATACTACTGAACTACTCATACCAATTGTGTCTTATCTATTTATCTTTTGTTAACATTTTGTCTGATTTATGTTTAATTGGTGTGTGAGGAAACGTTTCTGCTACTCCCCAATATTACCTCACTTTGTGATAAAAAATTTTGTATTGCTTTTACCGTTGTTATATTATATAGATTATTCAAACAGTTTTTTTTACATTCTACAAAGTACTGAATAATTTATACTTATCATTGCTGCTATGCTTACTCTTTTTTTTTCAGGTTTGCTTAACTATTTTTCTTGCAGGTATTGTCCCTAACTCCTTACAGCCGCGTACATTATATGTTGGTCTGCTTTCTACAACCCCCCCTAATCTCCGATTGAGCCCGGTCATTTCTTTGATTTTCTTTGTGTTGCGCACGGCTACGAGCCAACGTAGCATAACTTTGGCGCCCGAACAGGGACTGCCACGAATTACGTAACAATCTCTATTTAAAATTTATCTCTGGAGGTGCGTTTCTTATTAAAACGCTTTATTATTATTCTTTATTTAAAGCGTAGTTGCATGAAGATTTACTAGGTTTTATCATATCTTATGCGTATCTATTTTATAAACTTATTGCACGCTTCTTGACGTATTTTAATTACATGTATAATTATTTCTCTGCTGAATACGCGTTCTATTATTGGAAAATATGGTTACTGGCATTAATTAAAGTTAATTGTGGTCCTTATACAGGGTGTTAAATGTTTGCTATTTACATAATGTGCGAATTATCTATTTTCTAAACAACCCTTTATCACAGCGATATATATATTACTCATATTCAGACCAGGGTAGAAAATTAAATAATCAAATCAAATAATTTTAATTACCGTGTATAAGGAATTTCATTAAATAATACGCTTTATTAAAGCCTTGAAGCATAAATAAACTCGGTCGTTTCAGTAAAAGTAAGAAATTTAAATTATCTATAAGACGCTTTACATCAAAAGAAGCAGTATTGAAAAGCGCAGTGGATAATTTAATTATTCCTAAACAAATGGAAATTGCGTGCAAAGTTTATATTAATTAACCCTATTTTAAGTAACCGGTATTAAAACGTACAGATAATAATTAATATTTAGTTGGAGTTAATTGAACCATTATTAATAATAAGCATAAAACTTGTAAAAACCCAATAATAGTCAAATCGTAGGAAGGTTATTTAAAATGTTACGTTTGAACACCCTGCGTGTTTTAAAAGGCAATTTCAAGTTAATTTGTTTGGATAAACATGTTGATTCTAAGGATATTGGAAACGATCAGATGCTTTAGCAGGAAATACAGAACACCTGCGTATTTTTAAAAAGCTCATTCTGCGTAAATTTGGCAAATAATTAATGTTTCAAAGAATCTTGGAGAAACCGGGACTTAGTATTCACGAGAATGTGCGATACGGGTTTATTAAACCCAGATAACAGTCCGCGTGGACTAAAATATAATCGATAATAAAGAATATAAATTTGCACCAATACGAACAGGTTAGAAAAGGAAAGAGAAAATGCGTCAAGCAAAGACACATATTGTAAAGGGCGGGATTTAAGCAACGTCAAGGGGTTGCGATTGGTTAAAAATAGGATGCATATATCAGAGGTAGAACAACAATTTCTGTATAAAAGTAATTAGTTTTTCTCGGACAACTTTGCGGGCCGTGTTGAAATTTTCTGAGATCTCAATGGGGTGAGTACTAAATTCATAAAAATCGACGTGCAGGCTACAGACTGGGAACGTAGAATGAGGAATTCGTTGGAATTACCCGTTTTAGGGAACAAAGCGACGTGTCGGCTATTCGCTATATATACAGGCGGGAATATGTGTTTCTCTCTTAGACTCTGAGACTTTCGACGATTCGATGCGTTAAAAGCTCGTGCATCCGCGACTTGATTTTAAACAGTGCTTTTAGTTTGATTAAATAATTTAAAGTGTGCTAGTATATTTTAGTGACTCAAAATAGTTGGTTATTTGACGTGCTAACATGAATGTACTTCAGTGCACTTAGATACAAGGTAACAAAAGTTTATTATCACGGTACCAATTAGTAAAATTTACAACGACAAATGTATACCCAAAAGTAGGCAGTTTTGGCGTATATTGGTAATATTGGTAAAAGGAAGTATGAATTTCTTTGCTATTTTGCGGGGGTGTTAATGACTAAATGGTTCGTAAATGTGTCTGCATCCACTGAACCAGAGGCAGATATACACAGATGAGTTCCGGAAAAGGCTAGAAACAACTTTAAATTAATGGTGATGGAGAACAGTTTTAAAGCGTTGACAACTTGAAGCTGTAAATAGAATCCGGTTGGAATGGTGTGATTTACAAAGGGACGATTACACTGAAGCTACGAGGACAATAACCTTCAGGTAAAATGTACTATTTTGTTTGACATTTTTTGTGTGTATTGAATGACTTTATAATTGATTTACTTTAAATGGACATTAGTGGAATTTTTCTAACCATAAAAATTTAATTTTAAGATGAAATTTGCTTGTTTAAGTAAAAAGGGGTATTTTGTTTTGATGTTCGGGAATAGGATGAAACTTTGGGTAGGTCTTTGAGCTCAATTAGACAAACCTGGTTAATTAACGTAAAGGGGTGGTAGATGCTCCTTTATACTCAGACTCCGGTCTGCTTATCTTGTTATATTAATTAGTAGGCATCCAACAAGGACTTTAATTTTGGATGCACAGTAAAATGATAATAAAATTAATCCGGAAATTCTTTTAAAACTGAATTTTATGTACAAATTTAATTTGAAAATTTAATGTATTCTGAATATTGATGTAAATAGAGTTAACGTTGATGTTTGTGGTAGGAATGTGTTGTTTAATTTTTATGATTGAGAATGGAAGTTATCTAGAAGAGGAGCAGCCGAGGCGATTAATAGGAGAAGGAATCAACGGACCAGGTGATTCAAGAGGTTTCACAGCAATATATATATATATATATATATATATATATATATATATATATATATAGTAAGCAATGAAAATACTTAGCGTCTTATGTTTGTAGAGAAAATATATTTAAAAAACTTTTTCCCATGAAATTTTTCTATATCTTTTATATTTCAGAAGATATCCGCTGGCTAATGATAATCGGACCATTCTGTATACAGTCCGTTATTTTGGCTAAATAGAAAAATTGGGATTAGATGTATATTACGTAAAAACATAACATTGAGTTTTGACGGTACATTAAATCCATTCTACGGTTTTTGTTAACAAAATACTTTAAAACACTATCGTAACATTCTGACGTTGATTTTAGAAAAGTGTAGTTCTTTTCAATGGTTAGCAAACTTATATAAGAGTCTCTCTTGCTGTACTAAACGGTATTCCGCATATCAAGCAGCAAAGTTCGTAAACTTTGAACATGGCGTTAAGTAATACAAATACAGGCTAATCATGACCACATTTCCACCAGCATCCACATTTCTACACACTTTCTGAACCAAATAGTTTTCTTCGACTAGCCATTTCATCTCTTGTTTGGTGTCAATTAATATTAGATTTTTCTCAGCTATCCGAATTTCTAAGAAGTTTTTAGATAGCATCATCCCTCAGGAAGCTATCCTCATTTTAAGATTTTTTACCAGCAGCAATTTCTGACCGTCCTTATACATTTTTTAGTCATGCGACACATCAAATTAGTCTAGAATTTTACGCAGAATCCGAATATGCAACCAGATTTAAAATCCGGCAACCGTTTACCGTTTGACACACATACCCTCTAGCAAACATATTATAAAAGATTCTTTTTGTTTCTTTTAAGATAAAAATAACTTGTTTGGTATCAATTAATATTAGATTTTCTAGGGAGTCCAAATCTGTAAATAGATTTTAAATAGGACTACCCCTGACAAGGTTACACTTTTAAAGGCTCCAAGCCTCTAAATTTTTGCTCATCTACATATATTTAATTTCATTTTTAAAACCTTTTTTCGCTACCCAAGACATATGCTTTAACCAACCATTTCTCGAAAATCTAAAACCACTGGAATTTTAGAAATGAGCCGTTCCATCTTTACTATGCTGACGTTGTGGCTGGACGGTAAACACATGTCGTCGGGAGCGAGGGGATTATTAAGGATGGGGATAGTGAGTATGTCTCATAACTAAGTTACGTGCTACTATATACATACACAATAAAATATATACATATATAAGTAACTATCCTATATCTTTATGCCCCCATAATTTCTAAAATTCCAACGGTTTTAGATTTTCGGGAAATGGTTGGTTAAAGCATATGTCTTGGATAGCGAAAAAAAGATTTTAAAAATGGAATTAAATATAGATGAGCAAAAATTTAGAGGCTTGGAGCCTTTAAAAGGGTAACTTTGTAAAGGGTAGTCTTATTTAAAATCCTATTTACAGGTAATATAATATATATGTAAAAACTTTACTTTGAAAAATTAATAACGACAAATAAATTAGCCAATGTAAAATTTGAAAAACCAAATAAATTTGCATGCGCTGTATATAAAATGTTTAAATAAAGTCCATTGAAAAGAAATTATACACCGCTTTCACATGTAATTCGGGCGATGATGACCGCTAAATTCAACCTTCTCATTTATATATTAAAAATACATTACATTGGAATGATTTATTTTATTCTAAAAACAGAGCATTACTGTTTGAAAATGGTTTTAAATATCAAACATATATGGCTTATAAACGGTTCATTTCTAAAATTCCAGTGGTTTTAGATTTTCGGGAAATGGTTTGTTAAAGCATATGTCTTGGTTAGCGAAAAAAAGCTTTTAAGCATGAGGTTAAATATAGATAAGCAAAAATTTAGAGGTTTGGGGCCTTTAAAAGTATAACTTTGTAAGGGGTAGCTCTATTTAAAATCTATTTACAGATTTGGACTCCCTAGAAAAATCTAATATTTATTGACACCAAACAAGTTATTTTTATCTTTAAAGAGACAAAAAGAATCTTTTATATATTCGCTACAGGGTATTGTGTAAAACGGTAAGGGGTTGCCGGATTTTTAAATCTGTTTGCATACTCAGATACTACGTAAAATTCTAGACTAATTTGATGTATCGCATGGCTAAAAAATGTATAAGGACGGTCAGAAATCGCTGCTGGTAAGAAATCTTAAAATGACGGTAGCTCCCTGGTGGATGATACTATCTAAAAAAATCCTAGAAATTCGGATAGCTGAGTAAAATCTAATATTAATTGACACCAAACAAGATTTATTTATCGCAAAAGATAAAATAGCTAGTCGAAAAAACTATTTGGTCCAGAATGTGTGTGGAAATGTGGATGCTGGTGAAAATGTGGTCATGATTAGCCTGTATTTGTACTACTGCGTTTGTTTTTAAAATTTGAAATATCCTTTACATTTTTATTGTTAAAATTCTTACTATTATTTAAAACAATCAACTCGTTGTACAAAATCAAAGTGAGGTGGATTTTTTTAAACAATTTATACTAGGCTCTAGAAAATCAGTTAGACGGGAGTTAAACTTAGCAACATTAAGTAGTTCAAAAATTTTAAAGAGCTGGGTTTTTCAAAACTCATGCCTGTTAGGGTGATTATTGTATCGATTATTCCATAAAACATAATTTTGAAATGATCAAAAGGTTCTCGAATTTTCGTATTACTTTTAGGTGGCCTTGCAACTTCTGTTACGTTTTGATAAATTTCTGTAAACGAATTTCTTAAACTAGAGACCGATACTTTTGATCCAGTGATTTTTTTAATACAGAAACTAATGTCCAAATTAGAACTCTGCAAGAACACATCGGGAGAGGAAACAATTTTGTTGAAAATATACAATAAAAATATTGTTTTAAATTTGATTAACATCTAATTATAATCTCCAGCTAATGTAATTGTGTATTTATCCCAGTATTCGGAATTTTCTAGAACAGACGAAAAAAATTCAATTTTACTGTCTCTGTGAACGAAGATAGTGTTGACCATACGGAAATTGTATATCCATCTCGTGTGGGAAACCGATAGGAGTGAAATTAGCTGCCAACAATCAGCTGCCAATCTTACGAAAACGCCCGAACGTACAGTGGCGTACCAACTTGCTACATAATGTTGTAAATTTACACAACGACTTATTTTCAAAACCAGCACGAAATATAGTATTAAAAATGCGGTTTTGGCAGCGCAAACAAATCTTCCTTAGCGGCCGTCCGCGGAAGCGGTAATTCCATTTTTAGCAGAAAAAAGTTTTCCTGTTTTTACGCAGTGAGTTGTTATTTTCAAAACCAATACAAAATATAGATATTAAAAATAGGCTTTTGGCAGCACAAACGAATTTTCCTTAACGGCCGTCCGCGGGAGGGGGGGGGAGTAATTACATTTTTAGCAGAAAAAACGTTTTCCTGGTTTTACGCAGCAAGTTGTTATTTTCAAAACCAATACAAAATATAGATATTAAAAGTGCGCTTTTGACAGCGTAAACGAATTTTCCTTTGCGGTCGTCCGAGGGGCGGAAATTTCATTTTAAGAGAAAAAACCTTTTCCTGGTTTTACGCAACGATTGATGAATGAATATTCTTTATTTTAAGCTATACCTAGGTTATTGGCCCATCCTAGCTTGTGCAATCTAAGTGTAAGAACATGTAATGGTGTTAATTTTAAAAAATAAATTTCTTCTTTAAAAATGATTTTTGATTAATGTGTGTGGTGGTCTGTTGCTGCGACTGGTTTTTTGGTGAAGTCCCCTTTTCTTCGTAGTGCCTGGATGTTTGATGTAGGGGAGTAAGCACTGGTGTTGTGCATTTTGTGAAGTATGGGATATAGGGTAGGTTATGTATCAGAGTGTTTAAGTGTTTATTTGGAGTTTTGTATTTAGGATGTCGATGAGGAGTTTGCTCAGTAGCTCAGGATTGTGCGTGATAAGTTGTGTTATGCTAGGTAGTGGAGTGTAGGGTTCTAAATTTAGTGCGGATTTAGAGTTTGAGCGAGAGGTAGATAGTAGTGAACATGTGTAGATGAGGTGGCAAGGAGTTTCAGGTGTGGAATTTGTCACAACGAGTTGTTATTTTCAAAACCAATACAAAATATAGATATTAAAAACGGGCTTTTGTTAGCGCAAACGAATATTTTTTAGCGATCGTCCGCGGAAACGGTAATTGCATTTTTAGCTAAAAAAGCGTTTTCCTGGTTTTACGCAACGAGTTGTTATTTTCAAAACCAATACAGAATATAGATATTAAAAGTGTGTTTTTGGCAGGGTAAAGGAATTTTCCTTAGCGGTCGTCCGCGGGGGCTGAAATTTCATTTTAAGTGAAAAACCTCTTTCTGGTTTTATGCAACGGGGTTGTTATTTTCAAACCCAATACAAAATATCGATATTAAAAATGGGCTTTTGGCAGCGCTAACGAATTTTTCTTATCGGCCGTCCGCGGGGGCGGTAATTGCATTTTAAGCCAAAAAACGTTTTCCTGGTTTTATGCAACGGGTTTTTATTTTCAAAACCAATACAAAATATAGATATTAAAAGTGCGCTTTTGGCAGCGCAAACGAATTTTCCTTGGCGGCCGTCCGCGGGGGCTGTAATTACAATTTTAGCAGAAAAAACTTTTTCCTGGTTTTATGCAACGGATTGTTATTTTCAAAACCAATACAAAATATAGATATTAAAAGTGCGCTTATGGCAACGCAAACAAATTTTTCTTAGCGGGCGTCCGCGGGGGCGGTAATTCCATTTTTAGCTAAAAAAGCGTTTTCCTCGTTTTATGCAACGAGTTGTTATTTTCAAAACCAATACAGAATATAGATATTAAAATTGTGTTTTTGGCAGCGCAAACGAATTTTCCTTAGCGGGCGTCCGTGAGGGCGGTAATTGCATTTTTAGCAGAAAACGTTTTCCAGATTTTATGCAACGAGTTGTTATTTTCAAAACCAATTCAAAATATAGATATTAAAAGGACGCTTTTGGCAACGCAAACGAATTTTCCTTAGCGGTCGTCCGCGGAGGCGGTAATTGCATTTTTAGCCAAAAAACGTTTTCCTGGTTTTATGCAACGGGTTGTTATTTTCAAAACCAATACAAAATATAGATATTAAAAATGGGCTTTTGGCAGCGTAAACGAATTTTTTTTAGTGGCCGTCCACGGGGGCGGTAGTTGCATTTTTAGCAGAGAAAACGTCTTCTTGGTTTAAGAATGTTGTTATTGATGGAAAGTTATTGAAGATTTAAGTATAAGAAACTAGTTATAGTTCAATTTCTCATTACCACATTTCTGCATAAGTAAATGTTTGTAAATCTAACCCTATCTAATGGTATGGTTGTATAATTCACAAATGTTATATTTGTCTTTTTGGTGTTAGTTTATTTAGTTAAATGTTATTGGTTAAGTCGAATATTATATGTAATCAATTTAATTGGCCATCTTGAGCGCATTATCAGTTCAAGTTTAACATTTAGTTTCGGATATTCTGAGCACTTCGATCCTGGTTGTTGCGTAATGCGGCTGGGCCGCCTGCCATTGTTAGGATTTGTGACCCCAGGGATTTTTGAGGCAATCTATTTGGTGTTGAATAAGTATTCTTGGTTATGGTTGCTCAATAACTCGTTTAGAGGATTTATCTATCGAAGGTAGAGGTAATTATTATATTCGAATTCATTGACTTTATTGTACAGCTGTTTTAGGTATCATCTGTTCTCGTCTTTATTGATCATCAGCTGATCGACCCGTTTATCTTGGTTCATTGCCCGTTGTACGGTATGCGTATTCATGTGGTACATTGGTTACTAATATTTCAAATTGTAGGGCTTTTAATTGTTAAGCTTGACATTAAGTATTCAGATTCCGAGTTCCAGTATTCAAACTTCGAGTTTAAGTAGGATCCGGCGACGCTAAGACTCGTTGGAAGTACGATCATTGCAGTCTCTTGGGTGGCGCAAGATTCGTTGAAGGGTATCGTTACGCATGATTGAAGTTAGGAATTTATTTATCGCGTATTATTTGCCAATTTAGTACAGGTTAATACATGAATTTTTAAAGGATTTGGTATATATTTTCTAGTACATTTTATTAAAGTTATAATTGGGTAGAATTGATATAACTATCACCAGTGATTATTTATTGCACAATAATCAGTAACGTCCAATAGATTAACAGAAGCTTTATACTTATTTGTATATATAGGTGCACACTTATATCGTACAGAAAGTAGAGATTTTGTAACTGATATTGGTGTACCAATATCCCCAGTACATGCCGTACGTTAATAGTATTATTATTATTTCAAATACATAAAATCGTAGAGCAATAATTCGCATTAGCTTCGATCCAATAACAAATATTTATTGATTTCTCATATTATAAATAATTTAGTAAACATTGTTACATTGTACTTGATATTTATTTTGGTATGTCTTGTGAACGTATGCGTGATTAAGGTATGTTGTCCTTGTAGGATAATTAAGTTTCATTTCGACGGGAGAACATCCCAATTGGGTACGCGGAGATTCAGGTTATTTCAATAGGGTGGCGCTAATTATTAGTCGATCTAAGATCCTCCTTAAGGCTGGTTTTTGGGAGACCCACACCTTCCTCCACTGGTCTAATTACGGCAAACGTTCCTAGTAATTTTCCGCTGTTCGGTTATCCTATTCGTCCTCGTTTATGTCTATATTTTATTTTAGGGCGTCAGCGCCTTGTGGTCTCTATCTAGCCAACGTTTAAACAAAAAAGAAATTAATATACACCATTGGTAACAGTTGGGCAGTGGTGTAGCAAACTCTTATAAAAGTCAAAAAATACTTGGCCTTATAAAATTTAACATTTAAAATATGAACGATATCATACTTTGGGTATGCTAAAACTGAAACTGAATTTTCTGAATACCCTGTAATGAATTTGCGTTCGGTAAGTTACTTCATCGGGGTAGGACATAATCTAATATTAAGGTCTAAAAACGAATTTGTCTAAGCGAATTGATTTTGGAGTTATTTAATTTCTACCAAACCCTTAGAATTAAAAAATGCAAAATAAATTAAAACGTTCTGTATTTGGATAAAGGGTGCCTCTTATGAAAGTCTGGTTTATTTTCCACGGACAATTCAAAAATGCGATAAAATGCAGAATTGAATTTAAAATTGTCCAACGTCTTAACGAACACAGCGGCCTGAAGAGCAATAAGCTAAAAAACTCACAAAATTATTCAATAGGTGATCCAAACTTTTTAATTTTGTTTATTTCTTTGGGAGTAAATAAATCGGTAAGTGAAATCTGCAGATATAGGATAGTACAAAAACAATACTCCAATAACTAGACTGCAGCTAAACTAAAATTATTGCGGACTCGAAACCTAACCAATAAAGACTACGGATTAATCAAAAACCAAAAATACAACCTTTATCAAAGACACGCCAACAAATATAAAACATCACGAAGCAAATACCTTAAATTGTTCAGCCAAGCCTTAATTAGAATATTGCAATCAATAAGAAACTGAATACGACAGAAGTAAAAAGGTATCTCGATGCTCTAGTAAAATACAAATATGAAACAGCTTAAAATAACGTAGTTTTAAAACTAGTAATACAGCTATACTGTAAAACTAAAGTTAGGAGATCCTGAAAGTGATATAACTGATACAAGCATTATTAAACACTTTATCATTGCTTGCCCTTTATATATTAGGAAACGACGTGCGTATGTATAATAATTTAGCATTTACCATTGCTGAATTCAAAGTGATGAAAACTATAAGGTTCCAACAATATAAAAAATTTACCCAACGGTACCGGGATTCTGCTACTTCAGTGTTGAATATTTTGGAAATTTCCACTTCATAAGCTGCCGGGCTTTTCTGCGAAAACAGAAAATTTCTCCACAGCGAAACTCTGGCCAAAGATGCAAAGGTTGAGAAATAACATGTACATCAAAACTGATTGCATAAACATAAACTTACGATAAATACATTGATAAAATTTCCGTGTAGCTTCACAAAGTTTTAGTATGGTAAATAGCAACAAACAATGACCCGCAAAATCGAAGTAACTAATTTTTGAATAAAATACCAATCATCCACAATATCGAAGAGTATAACAACTGAAAATCCTGGTACATTCTTGACTTTTCGAGTTATACTCTTAACTCATTAAGAGGGTTAATGATAGTTTAAGTACCTACCATGGTACATTGTTTAAATACCTATAGCAGGGTGAGATTTTTGCTGCAAGAGTGCAACATCGTAATTTTTATATAATGAACTGGAGCATTTCAGAGATAATTTTCGTACCTAAAACTATTCTTGTTGAGAAGAATCGCCATTTATACATATTTGATTTCTACATTTGTCAAACATCGTAAAATAGTTTAACGAAAACAAACTCGCCTAAATATATAAATACATCAAAGAACCACAATCTCAAAAGCGTATAATTTAATTATGCACATAAAATATGAAAACCAGTTTAAAATATTATTAAGAAATACAAAGTGGCACAATAGTGTGTGAGTGCAAATGTCTCCTTTAGAATTAAAAACACAAACAATAAGATTGCAAATAAAAGTGGCTGCCAGGAGAACAGGTTAACTTCCAGCCTCCCCATATTTTAGTTTTTTAAAGTTCTTTAGTATATCGAATTGTGCTTGTTTTGTGCTTAATTGTGCAGGTGTTTGATCACTTGTGTCCATTTGTTTATAATGAAAAAAATGTAAAAAACCAAGCAAGAAGGGGCAGGTTGACCGCTAGTCCCCGCTTTTATTGAGTCTATTAATTTTTTCGAGCCTGGGTAATCTTTTTGCCAAAGATAATATTGAAATAGTCTTAACTGTTTTGAACTATATTTGAAAATCCGGAATCCGTACGTCGAATGTCGCTTTGTATCAGACGGCCGCTAAGAACAATTCGTTTACGCTGCCAAAAGCGCACTTTTAATATCTATACTTTGTAATTGGTTTTGCATAAAACCAGAAAAACGTTTTTTTTGCTAAAATTACAGTTACCGCGGCTGCGGACGGCCGCTAAGGAAAATTTGCTTGCGCTGTCAAAAGCCCATTCTTCATATCTATATTTTGTATTGGTTTTGAAAATAACAACTCGTTACGTAAAACCAAAAAAAGGTTTTTTCCCTTAAAATGAAATTTCTGCCCACGCGGACGGCCGCTAAGGAAAATTCGTTTACGCTACCAAAGGCGCAGTCTTAATATCTATATTTTGTATTGGTTTTGAAAATAACACCTCGTTACGTAAAACCAAAAAAAGGTTTTTCCCCTTAAAATGAAATTTCTGCCCACGCGGACGGCCGCTAAGGAAAATTTGTTTAAGCTACCAAAGGCGCACTTTTAATAGCCATATTTTGTATTGGTTTTGAAAATAACAACTCGTTGCATAAAACCAGAAAAACGGGTTTTTTGCTAAAAATACAGTTACCGTCACCGCGGACGGCCGCTAAGGAAAATTTGCCTGCGCTGTCAAAATCCCATTCTTCATATCTATATTTTGTATTGGTTTTGAAAATAACAACTCGTTACGTAAAACCAGAAAAATAAAAATTCTGCCCACGCGGACGGCCGCTAAGAAAAATTCGTTTGCGCTACCAAAAGCGTATCTATATTTTGTATTGGCTTTGAAGATGACCCGTTGCATAAAACCAGAAAAACGTTTTTTTGGCTAAAAGTGCAATTACCGCCCCCGCGGACGGCCGCTAAGGAAGATTTGTTTGCGCTGCCTAAAGCGCATTTTTAATATCTATATCTCCTGCTGGTTTTGAAAATAAGTCGTTGTGTAAATTTACTACAACATTATGTAGCAAGTGGTACGCCACTGTACGTTCGGGCGTTTCCGTAAGATTGGCAGCTGACTGTTGACAGCTAACTTCATTACAATGAAACACCAGGTATTTTTAATTTTAAAATTTTTACCAATGCGTTCACTCTTTTAGCTGAATGAGACAAGAATGTAGAAATTCCAGAAATGTATGCAAAGACACTTTGCACTGTTTGATAAAATTAGTTGATTGTATCAGAACTAAATTTAGAGTGTGGACACGACAATGAATAAACAGTGCATTTGGGTAGGTTTCTCGTACTATAACCTCGGTGCCATTTAAATCGTTAGATATAACAGCAGCCTCGTCATATCGTTGTGCTTGAGACTTTGCCCTCAAACGCGGTTTTTTTACGTGAATAGTTATGCTTCTGTATAATCATTCAATGCAAAAAATTTTAAAAAAATAAACGTGTATAACTAATCGCTAAATCGATCCTACACTACTTAAGAAAACTAATTGTAGTTTATAACAAAATGGTAGATATTAATTATCACTGTCCTTACATAAACTAAGTCTGAATATCTAAACGTTACAAAAGTGACCTGCACTACACTATACTAGGCCCACAACCTGTTCATTTTTTTCCTTACAAACGTTGAATTCGCTGTAATGTTAAAAGCTCGGCTATACATACTACCCCACGCGCTGAATGTCTGCCACACAAACCCCAGGTACCTACGAGCCCGGTTAAGTTACCTCAATAGTTCGAACGACGTCGACAGGCACTTACAACAATGAAAATATTAATTAGGATTGATCTTACCTCATATCGTAGACAAACTGTCCTTCGGGGATGATTTCAGCAAGCTTTCACCACTAGATTGCATTGTTAAATTATTCACAACACTTCTTATATTTTAGTCGTGCTTCCGCCCCACTCTCAAACCGAACGACACGTTCCGTCGTCCCTTCATAACTAACTTAACAATACTCGCAGTGTTTTTGGGACTCGATTAGAAACAGATTCCTACCCTATACTACACATCTTATACTACTAAACAAGAATGGTTCAACCTAATGCTGAAAGAAATATTCGGTACTACAACTACTGGAGCGGGACATTCTATAATTTTGTCTTCGCGTTGTAACTGGTGTATTTTCTCAATAACATATTGGAAACAGCATTAGCAGACCTATCATCACTTACGTTTGTAAATCCCAAAAGTCTTTCTCGAATTTCACCTGATTTGATAGCAAATTTAATTACAGTAGATAGTTGTGAATGCTTGGATATACCTGAGATTTCATCCAGCAAAATTGCTACAAATATACTTTCTTTAATTTCGTTTTGTATATAATCCATTACTGTTGTTGCAGTTGAATCTATTAAATCATTGTAGATATGATTTGATAAACCGTTGAAAACCGAAGAGTCGTGCATATGAATTTCTAGCTGTGCGCCATATTGAACCAATAGGTTCAGCATTTCTACGTAATTACCTCTGTTGATACTGTCTTTTCCTTCATCGTGCCCCCTAAAAGCTAATTCTTGAGACGTTAAAAAGCATGTTACATCAATAAAGCGTTTCATCAATTCTTTATTTTTGGCGACTTCCTTATTGTGCTGCACAATTGCAACTCTTCTAGTTTCATCGAGAGCAGTGTCAATTCGTATTCTGCCGTACATTGTAAACGCCATCAATGACGAATATGTGCTTGACTTTTTCCAGGTTTAGAAAAAGCATTGAAAATGTTATTAAAATTGTCATATCCTCTTGCATTATTCCACACCTTTCTCTGTTGAAAAAAGTAAGCATGGCCAGCAAAACAGTTTTTTCATTTTGTAGCACGCACATAACCATTTGCATTTTTGGTAATATGCATTTTGAATGTGCCTAACACTTATTTTATTTTTCACTTTTGTTTCACATTTTAAGGACGATGAAAAATCTGGAGTTGATTTATTTAATTTTACAATTTCGTTCTTTTCGATTTGTAGATGTTGGGAAAAGCTTTGATAAATAGCATTTCTATGATACACTTAAAGTACGTTCTTTACACGTTAAATCAGTAAGCTTTATTTTATTCTGGAAAATAGAGTATATAAACAAAGTGGTCGACTTTTAATTATACAGCATACACTCGTACAAACGGGAGATAGCAATCAATATTATAAAGCGTAAGCGAAAATTTTATTTTAGATTACCCGTTCTCGTGAAGTTAGCCCCCCCCCCCCATTAAATTATACATTTTTTTTTACTTACAGTAGTATGCAAACAAAAAATTGATGTGTTTCATAATGTGCAAACGAAAAGGTATCAATTGTGCTCATTGTAACAATTTTCTCACATTTTCAACAGTAGCTATCGTATAGCGAGGACTATGAAGCTGAATGTTAAATAACTTTTAAACTGGAAGTGTGCAAACGAAAATAATAGATGTGTATACATGTGCAAACGGAGATCTATTAATTTCGTCGGTTTTAAATGAATTTGCTGAAAGTCGAGGGCTAGTGTGAAGTTTTCCTCCCACAGTGGGTTCTTTAATAACTTTTAAACGAAAGGTGTGCAAACAAAAATAATGGATGTGCATACATGTGCAAACGATGATGTATTAATTCCGCCGGTTTAAAATAAATTTTCTGAAAGCCGGGGGGCCAGTGTGAAGTTGGCCCCCCAAATTGTTTCTTGAATAATTTTTAAACGAAAAGTATGCAAACAAAAATATCGAATGTGCATACATGTGCAACCAATGTGCAAACGAATGAACTATAGAAAGTTATTTTTTTCAACAGTTGGGGGGCTAACTTCACGCGTGTTTCTTAGACTACCAATTTATAATCGAATTTATGAAAAGAAGGTAAGAAAGCAAATATTGGCACAAAACCGGTAAATGATGGTTATCAATTGAGTACTCGATTTACTGTCAGTTTTGCTAATCCTGCACAGAGACTTAGCCTTATACAAAAAATGATAAAAACATGTAGAGTTTGCATTTTCTATTTACATTTTAATACGCATAGCAAAACACATACTTGTATATAGCTCATCCATGTACTATATTTATATTTAAAGAGTTTTATAAAAAATAGTACTAGTAATAAGAAATACCTTTACGTTCTAGAAATTTAGTAGAGTATGAAAGTATGATATTTCACAAAACGAATCTCGAGCAATCGCTTCCAGATATGTTTGTCTGAGCAACAAGACAATATGAAATGGTAATCCAGAACCGTTCAAAAAGAATTAATGTCGAGGTTAGCAGCGTACAGTTATAAGCAGAGTTTGCTTGCTTCCTAGGAGCATGTAGCGTGCAGTACCCTATTCACCTTCACACACAATACGTCTCATGTATATTCGTGTTTCTAAATGCATCCTGCAAAAAGAAGCGACCAGAGCTGCTTACTGGAACCTAACATTTTACAAACGTCGTGCAATGATTATAGTTTATATGCAGATCTTTCATTTCAACTATGATACATAAATTTACTAAAAATAAATTACTGAAAGGTATCAAATTTCATAGATGACCCTATCAATTAAATATAAAATCCTTTGGATAGCAGTGCTACCTTACTGCCCTGAACTGAACGCCACTGAATACATACAAGTAAATCGTTTTTTCTACAGTAATCCTAATGAGGTTATAATCGTGAAACATTTATTCTTTTCCAACCAAAGGCACATTATCAATGACCAAAAATGTAACATTTGGATTGGTTTGGTTTGTACTTGATCAAAATCAATTATAAAATATTAATGCCTCCCACCACTTACCAAAATGCGATTTTCACAAGTTTCATTGATACAGAATTTTTATACACACACCTGACGTTTTGCTTTCATGCTAGCTTTATCAATTAAATACAACTGTTTAAAACTGTTCTTTACGTGACAAAGCTACCACGATATCAAAACCTAAATTGCGTCTCTAATTGTGTAATAATAAAGTTTGTGAAAGTCTACATCCTGGTAAACACTGAATGTTGAAAGAATTTTGTTTGCTTTGTAAAAAAAATTGCTTTTTGAAACAACTTACAAGTATTAAGGCAACAGGAAAAAAATGAAAAAATTACCCAAAAATATTTGCAATTTTAGGTAGATTTTCGAATTTCTAATAGGTTGTTAGTCCCATATGGAAAACTACATTCGATTTGTTATTTTCTAGTTTGGTTCAACTACAAGGCCAAGTTCAACATTTTGTACCCACAATCATGTAGAAAACAATTCAGGTGTATTGAAACCTGGTCGTAAATAGAAATATAATCTTTCATAAGTTCATATAAACACATTGTTCACGAAATACTTCTAGGTTTTCAACTTATTTCAAACACACTGCACGTGGACACTGAACATTTATTCTGATAGATTTCCCCTGGTTGAACTGTCCTTTCTAGTAATTTTCTGAACCCGCTCACTTCCACGTCATCTTCGAATCCAGTAGGTTGGGAAGTCGTTGATGGGCAAATACCCAGAAGGGCCAACAATGAAACTCGGTAGGACCAACAAAAAATATGTAAAACTAACAAAATGCTCTAGAACCAAGAAACATTTACTAGGCCATATATATCCTCAAACTAACCGACATCGTTAAACATACACGAGGTCATTCATTACCCGCTGCGACATCAGTTTGGAACAATCGCCTTTGTCGCAGTAAGCAACCAACTGGAACCAATGTATAACCAATCTAAAGGTAGCAGACAGCGGCCAGTGGTTAGTGGTGAGCGATTTTTGCATAATCTCAAAAGATTTATTTTATTTTACAACGCTCTTTGCCACAACGGCTAAGTTTTGAGCCGCGAAAATCTCCACCGTTTCAGTCTGCAAAACCCGGCACCCAATGAATCAAAATCATAATTTTTTATTGATTATATAATATTTTGTTACTTACAATGTATATTTTCTCTAGCGTAATATTTACTCTAAATTTGGTATATTTCAAATTTTCGCTAGTAACTATTTTAAGATTATTTGAATTACAGTTTTTGAATAAATTTGTACATGATCATCAGATCTGATGCTCATATATATCGAAAAAAACGAAATTTTGTTTAATTAACAATTTTTGATATGACTAACACGTGTGGAATTATTTATTTCTTTTATGTTCATGATTGGATACAAATTATTTTTTATATAATATACTTTCTTATTTTGATATGTTCAATTTTCTAAATAAAGTAAAAGAAAATTTTTAAATGATCTACTCCAATAGGGTCTCTGTACCTATCCTAAACATATCTTTTAATTTTTGTTAGATACAGTGGAGTCCAACTTCACTTTATTTTGTTTTCCGTCTTACAAAGAATATTTTAATCCTGCCTTTTTCATGACCTCTCATGGAATAATAGCCAAGTTAACCGCCGGTAAAGCCTGTTTTTATTGTTCTATTGGTACGCTTAAAGGTCAAAGTTCCTTTAAAGTTCCAAATTGTTATTCTGTCGTCTTCCTGGGCAAGATCACAAAATGTGTTGAACGTGTTGAAACCGTTACACTAAAGACCCACGCTTTGGGCCCTAAATATGTAACCATCGACGTTCACCACATTAAAAAAATTAATAATCTTAAATTAGCGCTCACAACATGACGCATGAAATACTCTTCTTAATCAGATAATTTTTTAATACTTACTTGCTACATTAGAGTCCAAGATATTCTTTTCAAATTAGCACATTAAATTTCATCGGATAGTCGTACAATTTTCCGATTATGCCTAATTTATAAAATAGGGTCTCGAAATAGTCTTCTAGATTAGTACATTATATCTTAGTAAATAGTTACGTGAAAGCATTTCCCGTTAATACCATATTATTACATTAGAGTTTACAACATTTCTTAGGTTCGAATCTGAGGAAAATTTTCTTTGGTCTTTAGTGGAATTTTGGGAAATTAATTTGTAGATTGAGTCGGTAAAAGGTGTTTTATCTGAATTTGATGGCAATATATGTGAATCATCATTTAAAAAGGCTATGCCCGATGGATTCATCTTAAGCGTATGCAATTTTCTGCAAATTACCTTGCTGAAGGTACAATAGTTAAAAGGAAATCTTTGACTATAATACTTAAATTAGAGACATTTTTATGAAAAAATTAATAAAGCCGAAAGCTCGAATAGGTTACTTGATGTTGTTATTACATCTTCATCGCCTATTGGTGTACTTACTAACCCAGAGACATATCTTGCACCTATTGCTATTGGTTCGTGAAGAACAAAATTCTTTGGAGAGTCTGGGTTGATGTTTTATTTTTAGAAAGAGTGAGGTAACTCATTTCTGTAATGCTGCTGAACAAGGTTTTTATGATTCCGCATCAGGATTGTTCGAAAATAGTGCTTAAATCTAACTGCGTTGTATTAAAAATTCTATGAAAGATTGCAAGTCATTAATCACCCGTTTAAGGGAAGATTCCTTACCGGCATATTCCAAGGACGATATCTGAGAGGAAATTCAAAATTGCAGACAAAAACCGAACGAACAGAATCCGTAGTTCTATTTTTAGCATATGTGTAAGGTTTATTTAACAGGTTACCTAGAACACTCGCAGAGATTACGAAAGTTAGACTGATCCGAACAAATTTACTACTAGAATGTATTTGACATATTGCCTTATCGCAGGTGGAGGATAAGAATACTATAAGAAAGTTATGTAAATTAAAGCAAGCCGCTATTTTGAAGCAAAATCAAATGCAACTCTTTAAACTAGTTCTCGCACTTATTACAAATTGTACTACGTACTCAAAACATTTAGGCATACGCAAATGTAAAGAGACCGTCAATCTGTTTCCTTGAGAAAGGCTTCTATCATGTTGAGTAAACAAAGAAATTGTTTTGTACTAAAGATTGGCAAAAAATAATTGTAGTGGATGCTTATATGCAGTTTATTATATTTTGGTTGCGGATGCTATTTTGCGCATCGTTTTGAGATCCTCAAGGGATTATGACATCTTTAGTTTTTGCTAATTTCTTGTGAGCGATGCCGTTGAATTGGCTGAAAACTTGTCTGGGTAATGTTTGATACTAAGTTTACAGTGGTATATTATTTATGAAAGAGGAGTGCTTGCAATTTTTGGTTGGTAAACTTACAGTCGTCTAAATAATTTAGTAGAAACTCCTTTTCAACAGGACTTGCACCTAAATTTGTATTATGCACGGTTCTAGAGCAAGTCATTGGCATATAAAGGATTTAAAACCATTTCATTTAATAAAGCCCGAAGTTCAAGTTATATATTGCTGTGACAACGCAACGCTTTGATCCCCTCTTAAAGAGTCCTGCGATACAAATACAGCAAATTGTAAAGCTTGAAATTATTGACTCGCCTTCTTTTCTAGCTCAATGGAAATGTTGGACTTTTCAAAATGAAATCGAACATAGCAATATCAGAAAGCATTTATACAGGATGAAATATTTCTCTCATACAAAATCATATCAACATTTACAGCATAGTTTCTTTCAAACATCAAATATTTCTAACAAGTACTATTTACTTAATTATAAAAAAATGTTTCCTACCTTATTTAAATTTACAGAACTAAATCTCTTCTCTTATGGATAGTTTATCTGGCTTTTTTATTCTCGCGTTTGTGAGGTTTGTTGGGCCAAAAAGTCTTTGAGAGATAATCTATTAAAAGGTCGAAGTGTTTCGAACTCGCTTCATAAACTTTCCTGGTAAAGATTCTTACCAAAATAAAATGATTAGGACTTACTCTATCTTAAACTAAATGACAAGATTCAAGTATCAGTTACAAATAATGTTTAAAAAAATTATAGTTGCAAAAATCCACGAAGGACTTTTCCAATTAAATATCTTGCATATTATTTAAATCTTCTTTTAGAAACCAGTGTGCATCCTCGAAATTATTCAATAAAATTTTTAATAGCTTTTTATATCTTAGCATTTCTCATCTTCATTGTATATGATTACATTTAATAATTTCCATGTTTATGTGCAGATGACGTTTAAAACATACTTCTTTACTGACTGTTTCATTTTAAATATTAAATTACAGTATGCGTATTGCATACTTCAAATAACGTCTTCGTAACTTAAATGAACATTTCGCGATCGAATTCGTGAATAAATGCTTTAATCAAAGTTCCGCGTTTATATACAAAATTATCTCGTTTCCAGAACGTACTCATATCGTATAAAATACTTTACACCGTAATAACGTAAGGCTTCCAAGAAATCCTCATTAGAGTCTAAAATTGCCGCGTTTTATTACTTCGTTAGTGTTGATTTATGTGCGCTGTCCGCCTTTATCAAATACCTAAAGTTAATTGTCTGTGGTCTCCCTCTCTAATACGTAAGAGTATTAAACCGCATTCTTATCGACATTTTTATGTTTGTTTTAGTGTTCACTTACTAATTAGATATTTACGTAGTTCTAAGGACAGATAAGTCATCCTATATTACTAATATTCTAGAAAATTCTTTATTTAAAATTAATTTGTGTAATCCACAGCGTAATTAATTTAAGCTTTCATGGGCTTAAAATGCAAATTAGTTGGATTTTTATAGAAAACATTTGCTTTCACGGTAAATTATTTTTAATACACAAAATTAAGACGCAAAATTATTTATTTTTATGCACGGAAATGGGCTTTTTTATTACAAACGAATAGCTTTTGTATTTATTTTAAAATGATCGATTTGAGTTTGCATTTAATGTGTTTTTGAGGTATCATAAAATTAATTATTTTTACGTATACAAGTTACGTTATTTGCTATGTATTTATAATACGCTTATATCATACGAGGTGATTATTTATACACGGGGAATTTGATTTTTTGCTTGTACATCAAAGACAACGAACATAGAAACAAGAAGAAAATTGTTGAAAGCTTATGTGTGGAACACAGCACAGTATGTCTATGAAATATGGGCAGTAGGAAAAGCAGACAGAAAAACGGTAGCAGCCTTTTGGAATGCTGTGCTTCAGGTGTATGAGGATGATAGTATGAACAGACAAAGTTAATAGCAATAGGTTATAGAAATAGTAACAAGGATATCTGTGGAAAATAAATAGGAGAAATAGAAAGGCAGAATACGTTCTAAAGCATTTTTGGGGAATATTACGGGATATATAGAGATAGGAAAAAGGCGGTAGATGTAGACCTAGATCAGATAGATACAGACTGTGCAAATTTCAGGAAAATGTGTAGGAATCAATGAGGGCAAGCATCTATCCAGTTCCAGGACTGAAGACCTAATGATGATTATGACCAAGTTGAAACCTTTAAACTATTTTCGCCTAAACACTATCTTCGTACATGTACCGTTTTGATTATTATGACCTAGTAGTAAAATAATTCGACCTCAAACATAAGTTGAAACCTCAACACTATTTGCGCACATGTACCCGTTCGTCTCTTGTCGCAATAGCAAAACATTTCAAATACTAACCTCAATTGGGGCCTCAACACTATTTTCGCACATGCACCGAATTGATAATTCTCTCTTTGTAGCAAAACAATTCGACTTCTAACCTAAATTGAAACCTCAACACTATTTTCGCCTTAACACTATCTTCGCACATGTACACTTTCGATTATTACGTCTTGTAGTAAAGCATTTCTACTACTAACCTAAGTTGAAACCTCAACTCTATTTATGCTTCAACACTGTTTTCGCCAGAACACTACAAATATGCACAATATTGCCATATGGACAAATAGCAAGGAATTTCGCTCGTCGAAAACATTTCTGCGCCAAAACGTCCCCACGCCGAAACATCCTGTGCCAAAACGTCCCTGCACCGAAATGTCACGGCGCCAAAAATTCCCTGCACCGGAACGTCTCTGTGCTGAGACGTCCCATTCGTACTTTTAAAACATATAGATGACATTTTTGTAAACTGGAGTCAGTTTTTGGCATCACACATGTGTTAAGCTATTGCATCGTTTCAATACGTTAGATGAGAGAGGTGGGTTGTAAACATTAAGGTGGCGGTAATGTGCAGCGTTGAGGTGTGATTTTACTGTGGGTTGTCTACTTTAAATTAGATGGGTAAGGTGGCTTGCAAACATTCAGGTAGCGGGGGCGTTCAAGAGGCACTCTCCCAGAAGGCCAGTGTTACTCTACCCGTATACTGATATTTTACTCAACAATAACTTACTAATATGTTTATTATGGCTTATCTTGATTTTATAATTCATCAATGAATTCCTTAATTTGATAGTCAATAACCATAGTTAATTTTAGGTTTATACCAGCAACGTATAACATTCCTTCAACATGCGCGTAGAAAACTGTGTTTAAGAAAATGCAATAGTTTTGTGAATATTTAAGGTTATCTTTCCCCTCTTCCTTTATACATAAATTGGTAGTATAAATTTTCTCGGATAATCTTGAAACCTTCAGTAAAATAATTATTATCCTAAAATCCAATAAAGTTTAAAAATTGCTTTCATTTGAAAGCTGAACCTGTACTCCTAGATCAATTTTGTAATTATTAGACAAATAATTTTGTACTATATTGGAAGTCTGTTTGAGATGTTCAGAAATAACTACAATACAGAAAATTACTATAATTTATCAAATAGTTAAAGTTTCATCATCTATTCTAGTTAAGCTAAAATCAAATGGAACAACGTTCCTACGTTAGGATGTTTTGGTTTCTAATTCGTACACTTGTGGTATAAATTACGGTATTTCAGTTAGAATCCATACTATCAGCAGATAAAACCTTCGCAATGCAAGCCTGAACTAAAATTTCAGTTGTTCTATATCTACAGATTGGAATTGAAGTTTTTATTGCATGTCAAAAGGCACTAAGACATAAACCTAAACTTTATATCGTTGCAACTTCCTACTTCCGCAACATGCATTTCTAGAGTTCAACAACCGTTATCTAAGCGAAGCTGTTATGAAATACTTATTTGGTTCCCATGTTTTATATGTGAAACAGTTGTTAGTATATTGATGTTGAAATTACTTGTAATAACTTATGTCTGCTGCAGTTTGCAGGACTGTTTAATTTAGTGCAGAAACCAGATGTAAGTAAACGTCAACTAATAATAGTCGGATAAACCGTACAGCTCTTGTTACTAAACTGGATCGGTGTCTTCAACGTTTAGCACGCTTTAAAGTGACGCGTGCCCTTTTGGTTTAGTGCATCCACTAAATAAGCGTAGTAACACTATTATTATCTGAAATAAATCATAGGTGCGTCGTACTGAAATTTACAAAACGAGGCTCAGAACGACGCATGTGATGTCTACGTTATTAATAATCAAGCACTCCTTGGTTTTATAAATAAATATGGCGAAATAGTTTTGCACTAATGAATTTCAACGTCGTTAATTAACTTAAAAATATATAATTTTTTTAAATGTTCGAGAGAAATTCATTTAAGTATGTTTGGATTTTCTGTGGACAGTAGGGCTACCAGGTTCAACAAGTTGAAAATGCAAGGCATTGTCGCAACGAACTTCCAAATGTAGACTTCCTTTAAAACAATTTAAAGAAATTAAAATTATTATGTTGTAATAATTATAAGTATTCAGATAAAATAAAAATTAATTCTTCGGGGGGGTCGGGTATCCGTGGTCAGATTTTGTGGGGGGTACCATATTTCGACTCAGCTATGTTAGGGGAGTCCAAATATGTATCGCACATTAATTTTGGACCTATTTGAAATTTTAATTTTCCCGACGGAATATCGCGGGGGCACGGCGTCCCCGTGGCCCGATTTCAACTGACATCAAAACTTAAGCTCAGGACACCGAGCTGAATCGATTGATGTATCACACATTGATGTCCGACCATTAGAAAGGCCTCGGACGGACAGACGGACAGACAGACGGACGACAAATCGATTTCATAAACGAACGAAGTTCGTTGAAAATTAAATTGGCGGGAAGAAGGGGTATAAAAAAGCGGGAGCAATATCTCTAATGCAGGACATATTTTTATTATATAATAAAACAATAACATATAAAACTTTAAAATAATCATTTATTCGATATATATATATATATATACACATATATATATATATATATATATATATATATGTATATATTTTTCTCAGAGTTGGCAGTAGGGATGGACTCGGGTTCGGGCTTTCGGGCGGGCCCGGCCCGATTTCGGGGTCGAAGCCGGACCGGGCCGTTAACTACTTTATTTGCGCCAAGCCCGGGCCGGGCCTATCTTTTTTCGGGCCGGGCCGGGCCAAACAATTTGGTCCGGCCCGAAAAATTCGAGCCAAAAAACGCATAAGTAGATACTCCACTGTCCTTTCACTTCTATCTCACATTGAGTAAGTGTTGGAGAAATAATGGGAAAATTTACATTAATGCGTGAAACCCCAGATTATTTCCTTAGAGTAAATGGACTGTGACTTGGGGGTAGTGTTGCGATAAAATACTCTTAGCGGTAAATCTAACAACGATCATGCACTTACCATAGTGTTCATACTGTTGGCTTCTACGGAAGTGGTTAGCAGCATCCAAACCAGAACAATATCTCCGCCGACGGAATTATGTAGTAGCTCAGTAACACACACACCAAAAAATGTATATTGTTTTAATACATGACCGCACGGGCCGAATGCTTCGAAACGAATGTGCAAAACCAGTGCTAGACAATAACGCCTGGTTTATCGCAAAACAAAACCTTGACTGTTTAAAATGAACAAAATTGAAATTAAGAGTGGCGTTCTAACCCAATTTTAAATTGTTAATCACGTCGTATTAATTTTAAGGAGGTGGAAGCGGTACCACCTTATTTATTGGTCGTACCGTTTCACCTGAGGGTGTCTTCAACCGAACAACACGTACTATCCCGTCACTTCCAGGTATCAGCTTTGTTACCCTTGCTAAAGGCCAACACGCAGGGAGTGTACCTGGAGTCTAGTACAGTACCAGATCGCCTTTTTCAACTGTTTAGCCGGGGTAGTCTATTTGGGCCTATGCTGAAGAGTGTGGAGGTATTCATTCGACCAACGTTTCCAGAACCCCTGGATTAATTGTTGACAAAGCTGCCAACGAGTAATTCTGTTAGTAGGAATGTTTGTCAAGTCTACTTCGGGTCGTGCCAAAATAGGACCGCCTGTCAAGAAATATGCCGGCGTCAATGCATCAATTCCATCATCGGGTGAAGCTGGTAACGAGCAAAACGGACGAATATTTAAAATACCCTCTATTCTAATAACGATTGTGTTAAATTCTTCTGCAGTAAATTGGTTGTTACTAATTATTCTCTTTAAATGGAATTTAACACTTTTGATTCCTACCTCCCACAATCCCCCGAAATGGGATGCGTAGGGAGGATTAAAGGACCATTCAATGCCCCGAATAGCTAAATAATGTGCAATCTCGGGCTTAGGCGAGTCAAAAAATTTCGAAATTTCAGAAATTTCTCTAGCAGCTCCGCAGAAGCTCCGTCCTTGATCGGAATAAAATTTCGCCGGAAGTCCGCGTCTAGAAATGAATCTGTCTAGTGCGGCCAGACATGCTTGGGAAGTTAAAGAGGTAACGAGTTCGATATGAATGGAACGCGAGACCAGGCATATAAACAAAGCAATATAGGCCTTCTCATACCTAGCTGTGCGCAGATTAGATACCTTTATCATAAAGGGTCCGCCAAAGTCAATCCCCGTGTGTGTGATACATTTTCCCGGTTCGAGTCGGTAAGCTGGAAGATCCGCCATAGGTGGTTGGATAGGTTCCGCCTTATATCGGTAACATGTAAGGCAACGAAATATACGATTTCGAATTAAATGTCGAATTGAAGGAATCCAAAATCTCCTATTTACGAGAGAATGTACCAGGCGATTTCCACCATGGTCCGAATATATGTGATAATGATCGCATATCAAGATAGCTAATCTGCTGTCCCGCGAAATTAAGTAGAGATATTTAGTAGCAATTGGGAGCTTCGACTGGCGCAAACGTCCCCCCACTATGATTAAACCCACAGGGGAGAGAAAGGGGACAAATGACGATAATTTTTTGTGCAAGGTTGACCCTTTTCTAATAACAAAATTTCGTTTCGATTATGCTCGTACTGAGAAATTCTTATAATAAATACCAAAGCGTCATTACATTCGAATGACGTTCAGTTGCCAGTACGCAGCTGATCGTTTGGAGCATCATGAATGCGCGCAAAGCAATTGAATTTGAATCTAAGTATATAGGCAACAATTTTTTGTACTGTAACAAAACTAGAATGTCGCACCAAAATGTTCGTAAATGGTTGAACATCAATTGGGGACAACAAGGGTTGAGGTGTCATAGGGGTAGAAACCTCTAACCCTTGTGCAGGCGAGTATTCAAATGTACTACCTGGTCATTCAGAAATGTTCCGATATATGAAGTCGGGCTTTTTCCACCACAAATCACAACAAAGCAGTTCCGATGGCATTAACCCGCGACTTGCCGGGTCAGCGGGATTATCAGCGCTAGGTACATGCCTCCAACGAGCTGTGGGTTGATTTTCGTGGATTTGAACAACTTTGTTGGCAAAGAATATTTTTAATCGATGCGGAGGGGTGCGAATCCACGACAGGGTGTTTACCAAATCACTAAAACAAATAGGTTCTTGAAGGTGTAACGAATCAAATGCTGGGGAAGTAGACTTCATAAGTTTTGATAGAAGACATGCCGCCCCTAATTCAAGACGTGGTATCGTCCACGTTTTTAGTGGAGCCACGCGAGTTTTTGAAATTATTAAGTTTATGAAAATTTGGCCATCAACCTCTAATTGTAAATGAATAACTGCAGCCATGCCAAGCTCGCTAGCATCAGCAAAATCTACCATGAATCCTTTTACTTCACCTACTTTCCATACACAGCGCGGAATAGACACGTTTTCGAGAAGTGGTAATTCAGATTGAATTTGATTCCACTTCTGTAATACTACGGCAGGGAGTTCGTCATCCCATCCTACCTTTAGTTGTTGAATAAGAGATTTAAGTATAAAAGTAAATGGACTGATGTATCCATTAATGTCAAAGGTTCGCGCAATACGGGAAAGAATGCCTCTCTTCGATGGTGTATCAGAGGCATTTCGAACTTTGTATTTAAGTACATCTAATCTTAGATCCCAACAAAGCCCTAAATCTTTATTAATAGAATCAGGACTGGAATTAGGTAATTGTATCGTATCTGAAGAATTACCAATTACATTGGCATGTGAACTGGCCTATTTGCCCAGTTTAAACCCACCCAGTTTTAACAAATCAATGAGTTCACTTTTAAGAAGTAGAGCATCTTCGATGGAATCTGCTCCTGTCAAAATGTCGTCTACATATGTAGAAGAACTGAGAGCGCACGAAGCTCGTGGAAATTTAAAACCTTCGTCAACCAATAATTGTTTTAGAACACGAAGGGCAAGGTAAGGACTGCAACATGCAGCGAAAATAACGCGGTTGTGTTCTAGCTCTGTTAAAGGTTTATTTGGATTAAACTTCCAAAATATGTGCAAGAATTTCCGATCATCAGGGTGTACGAAAATTGATCTGCACATTTGACGAATGTCACACGTAAGGGTCACTTGTGGAATTCTGAATCTTGTGATAACAAGACCTATATCCGTTTGTAGTTTCGGACCGGGCATTAGAATATCATTAAGGCATTTATTATTACAGTCTTTATCAGTCGGGTTGAAGACTACACGAATCTGGGTATGTGATGCAAGATTCTTTAAAACCCCGTGATGAGTCATCACATACGGGGATACGTCAGACGCAGGTTCAAGGTGCTTCTGTGATAAATAATCACTAATGTTTTCCGCATATAATTTACGAAAAATTTCATCGCGTTTGAAACGCGCTTCAAGCTTTAAGAACCTATTGATTGCATGTTCTCTAGTCGAACATAGAGCTTGGGAAAGCATTGTCTTTAAACGGTAATCTGACCATATAATGACCTGAGACCGTACGCGTGGTGCTAGATTTGAAATGCTCTTCACAAGCATTCTCCTCCGGAGAGGGCAAAGGTGGAGAAAATATTTCTTCGGATTCCCAAAATAAACGTAAAGTTTCATTTAGAGATTGTGTTTCTACCATATTAGTAAACAAAGCGACGTTCGTAGGTGAATGTATCATTTTAGGTACTTCACCCATGATTACCCATCCAAAAAAAGTAAGAAATGCCGCGGATTTGCCTTTCAAGTATGAAGACTCACTTGGCGTGATATCTAAAACAGCTGACACCCCTAATAAAATATCAACCGGTACGGATACGTGGAAATCTGGATCAGCTAATTTAAGAGAGGAAAATTGTTGTTTTAACTGTATGGGTAACGTAACTGTAGGGAGATTGGTGGTAATCTTTGGTATAACTACAGCTTCACACTTTAAATAAAAATTGCTGTCGTATATGGAGCCAATTTTACAGTCGACTAGACTCTGAACTTTTGTTAAATGCGACTGCCTTACACCACGTATTTTAAATGGGCACTTTCTTCGTTTGAGACCTATCCTATCAGCTAAATCGATAGTGATAAAATTCGAATGCGATCCTGTATCTAAGATTAGGCGACAGCGCTGCCAACTACCATCAGTCGAGAGGACTTGTACTTGTGCTGTGGCTAAGAGCGCAACTGGTCCGTTTTCGACAGCGCAAGAATGAACAAAATTCACTGGCGTAGAAACTTTTTTTATTACATTAGTATTGGCAACAATCTGTACATAAAGGCGTAGTATTAGAGGGGCTCTGTACAGTGCTAGGATTATTGAATTGTAGTAAAGAATTGTGCTTTTTACTATCGCAATGTAGACATCGAAATTTGGATTGACAAGGAGAAAGCGGATGCGGATTTAAACAAACAAAACATCTACGGTTATTCTTGACTAATTCATGTCTATCTTTTAGTGACAATGCTAATAGTTTTGGGCATCTATTAAATTTATGCGCTTGATTGCATGAAGCGGAAGCCACTGTGTGTACAGTAGGACCTTTAGACGCGACTTCTTGCGAAGTCATAGAAATGCGTTTGTTACTAGCATTATTGTAGCGATCGCCAGATTTTTTTTTTCCCATGACGTTGGTGTGCTCTTTGAAGTAGAGGTACTACCAACTAACGCTGAAATGGAGCATTTATTACGTAAAAACTTTATCAAATTTGTAAACGTAGGATATTTGTGTTCTAGGTAATGCTCTTTTTTCAAATTCTTGTTTTGTATTGGAATCTAACAATCCAAGAGAAAAATGTAAAAATATATAATTGGCTAAATCAGAAAGTTTCATATCGGTAAATGCTGTAACATTAGCTTGCAGTGTTTCGCACAAATCACTAAGAGCTTGAAAAGAATCTGTCTTCGGTTGAGACAGTGTAAAGATTTTAGATAGATAATGATGAGCAATTAAGCGTTTATTTGTGTAGCGTTAGATCAGCAGGTCGTACACTACCGAATAATTTTCTGGTGAAAACCGCACACTTTGTGCTAACTTCAAAGCGGAATTTTTCAGGTAAGAAAGCAAGTATGAACATTTTTTGATGTCACTCAACGTATTCTTTGTGTGAATCAAGGTGTCGTACAAAGATCTAAATGCGTCAAATTTTTCGGAATTACCTTTAAACTTATACAATTTTAATTCAGGTAGACGAACATTTGAATCGCTGTTCAGGTTGTGTATTACCGTTAGAACTAACGTTCGTGGTTGTGGTGTATCGACCAGCAACGCTTAAAATCTCGAAGTAAAAACGGTCAAAACTAGATTCTAATTATACTGTATCTGTTCTAAAATTTGCATGTACATTCGATAAATCCGACAATACATCTAAAGTTTGTAGAAATTCATTTCTAACCGGCATTAAATAACCAACACGACTTTTAAAATGATATAATTTAGCAGGTAAATTTTTGATCAAATCAAAACAGTCCTGTAATCGTCTGAATAGTCTTTCTTTCCGATTGTGTAATTTTTTAAATTCAGCAATACTTTTGCTAATCGGGTTCCATAGTGAAGCCGATAACTAGAGTTGAATGAAATTACCGCTAAATTATTTATTGTTTACAATAACAATAACGCGAGCCGTAATTTAAATTTCGAACAATGAACCTGGCAACAATCACAATTGCCGATAAGGTGAACTATATTTTTTTCCAAGTTCAAGAAGAAACTTTGAACTTTGATTAGAGTTATGCACATGTATCAATGCAATTAATGAAATTGAATATAATAGTATTTTATCTTTACACAAAATTTGCATATGGATCCGGTGCTCAGAAGTGACCACAAATGTTTATGTTGGAGAAATAATGGGAAAATTTACATTAATGCGTGAAACCCCAGATTATTTCCTTAGAGTAAGTGGACTGTGACTTGGGGGTAGTGTTGCAATAAAATACTCTTAGCGGTAAATCCAACAACGATCATGCACTTACCATAATGTTCATACTGTTGGCTTCTACGGAAGTGGTTGACAGCATCCAAACCAGAACAATATCTCCGCCGACGGAATTATGTAGTAGCTCAGTAACACACACACCAAAAAAATGTATATCGTTTTAATACATGACCGCACGGGCCGAATGCTTCGAAACGAGTGTACAAAAGCAGTGCTAGATAATACTGCCTGGTTTATCGCAAAACAAAACCTTGACTGTTTAAAATGAACAAAATTGAAATTAAGAGTGGCGTTGTAACCCAATTTTGAACAGTAAGTAAACGTTCTTAATTGTATTTCTAAATAGTGTCTTCATGAACCCATTAATAACACTGGACAACAAAATTTTAGTTTTTGTTACAAGAACTGTAACAGCTGAATCTTTCAGTATTTTTGGCGTTGATTTCAAATATGTTAGTGGGGGTTTTCTATCGGGCATAGTTTTTTTGTAATTTCAACTTAAAGAAAACCTTTGTTATACACACATGTAATATTGATACATTCCTAAAATCTGCTTCGCTTGGATTTTCTGGCGTACTCTGCTGCAGGTAAATCGGTCTTAAGATTCCAGCAAAAGTCAGCTAGCATTCTGGGGCTCCACTTTCCTTGGTAACGTGTTTCCATGGTGAATATTTCCTGATGGAAGCGTTTACCATGTTCGTCACTCACAGCTCCAAGACTGTTTGGAAAAAAGTCTAGATGTGAATTTAAGAAATGGATCTTTAGTAACATGTTACAGCCAAGTGTTTTATAGTTTTCCAGAAGCTCGGTTATAAGTTTTTTGTAGTTATCTGCTTTGTAATTTCCAAGGAAGTTATTAACAACATTTTTAAAAGATTTCCAAGAAGCAAGTTCACAGTCATTCAAACTGCCTTCGAATCCAATATCATTTATTAGTTTTCTTATATCCGGACCAACAAATATATCTTTTTTTATTTTCGCATCACTTAAATTGGGGAACTTCTTTTTTAGGAACGAAATCCACTTCCCTCCCGATCCATTGCTTTAACAAAAATTTTTATAAGACCTAGCTTAATGTGTAGGGGGAAGGTAATTTTTTTCGGGTTTTACTAGTGCTGGACTCACAACGTTCTTTTCTCCAACAGTCAATGTTTCTCTCTTTGGCCACTGTTTCTTAAGATAATGATTTTTTCCATCTCTGCTGTTCCACTCGCACAAAAAGCAACAAAATTTTGTATAACGTAGTAACAGTGCTATAACTTTAAGATCTCCACAAACATGCCATGAATGTTTCTTGTACTGAATCATATCCAACACAAGTTTTATACTTTCCTATGTCTTCTTCATGTTAGCTGCACGAACCAAAGGAATCGACGGGTATTTACTCCCAACATGAAGAAGAACCGCTTTCAAACTACGTTTTGAAGAGTCTATAAAAAGATGTCATTTATCAGGATTGTGGGAATGTCCAAAAGCTTGTAACAATTTTTTTGACGATTGCAAATCACCTAAAACTTATTTGTTAAATTCGTCTTTTTGTCTATTCGATCAAACAAGTAAATATCGTCATTCAAATAAATATTCGTATTGGGATCATTGTAACATTTTTTGCCTCCACTCGTTGGATACAAGTGAAGCTTTACTTGTTCGCGGCTAAGTCTGGGAATTACCCCAAGGGTGAGCAATGAGAAAGGGCGTGGGGATGGTATAAACTCTACAATAAGCTAATATAAAAAGAAAAAGGAGGATTGAGCGCCACTGTATCTATATGGATGATAAGACAAGAAATTCAATACTCCTATGAGAAGATACAGAAACTCATGGGATATAAGCACCATAAAAAACTTACAACTTAATGAACTAACACATCTGGAAGCCTCTGGAGCATACTTACAACCTCTTCGATCTCGATGACCCTGAAAGAAAAAGTACACAACAAATTCTCTATTAAAAAGACACTGTTTGTGCTTTTTAATAAAAAAGCATACTAATAATTACGAGTGGATAATCTTGAGATTACTACACCAAAGATATTTGAATCAAAAATGAATACCTAGAACAAATCAGTTGTAGCATATCTGTGTTTTTAAATTACTTCAGCGTTCGTCTAATTTCATTACTCAAAAAACTTATTTTCTTTAAAATATTCTTATTAAAATTAATTGTGCATGGAATAAAAAACTTAAGTCCAAAAATGAAATTTAATATAGTTTCTCTCTTTTCGTTTTTTTCGAATATGATTACAAATACAAAATAATAAAATTGAATCCTTTATAAATCTGTCTTGACATAACAAGACCTTAATTTTATTAATATCTCATAACAAGGTTACTGATACCAAATGGACAGATCTGTTTATTGGTTTACATGTATTTCACATCAGTTTAATTTATTTCTTTAAAAAAATTTAAATCACGTGCAGCTAACTTGGATAAATAAAATTTCCACTTATTCAAGTATAATGACCTTATTAAAATTTGACATCTGTAATGAACTTTTTAAAAAATAGGAAATGGACTTTAGAATCACAATATTTTAACACATGGATGCTCCGCGTGTCTTACAAAATTATTTTAATAGTATTTCTTAACAATTATATTTCACGTTGTTCTTCGTGCACAAAATTTAGTATAATTAAACAACCTTCGATTACAATTTTATGTGAGCACTTTTAAAGTCTCACAAACATAACAAAAGAAAGGTTTGATACTTGTTTTTAATAAAGATGTTACCCCTAGTTATCGAACTGCGATGCACATTTTCTGGAATCTGCTTACTAACTTGTTGCAACAAAACATCGAACAAAAGCTGTAATTTCGCAATAAACGAACGTTGTCCCAATCTCTTTACATGTATTTCTAGTTACTTCATGCGCTAAGGAAATAAAGATATTTTATATTAGTATTAAATTACTTGAATAATGCGATCTCACCGTTAACAAATACCGACTCGAACCATTTTAAAAAGAAGCGTGGTCTAGTGCCTTGCCGGAGTCACAAAAATAAATCTTCCGTGTCCCAAGACGACCAGCCCTCCTGTGCCTACTTCGGTGTGCCTATGCTGAGGCCCCGCTTATGAAAAACTTGGGAGCCCATCTGTATATGATGCAGTCTGGACTACATTCTCAAATACAATGACTGACTTGGTTATTCATTCCGAGCAAGTAAGGAACGGCTCATTTGCTTTGCGCGTCACCTCGTGACCGTATTCACGCAAGCGCTGTTCTAATTTTAACGACTGAAAGGATATAATCCACCTGTAGATTAGGCAACACAAACGACTAGTTCCCTTTTAAATATGTTTTCTGAGTGTATATTATTATTAAATATTTCTGGGTAAAGCATTTAAGCTAATTAAACGGTCATGATTTCCTGTTCCATTGTGGAATTGTTTCTTTCAGATATAACAGTATCAAATACAAGAATCAAATATTATAGACTAAAATTGCACAGATGTGATTCTTCCAAAAATAGTGCTAGAAAATATATATTCGTTACATCATATAGCCCAATCATAATACAGAAATGCTAGTTTAGTTGCTAATACCTCAATGTCAAACGACTTTAAAATACGATGCGCGGCATGCCAACCGGTCACTCTGGCCGGGGCACCTAATACGAGCACATCATAGAGAACATTAGAGTTCTAGCCAGCAATTTGCGTGTGGCCTTACGCCGATGTGTTTAGTTCAAGTGTAATATGCACTTGAATAAGTGTTTTAATAATGCGCTCTTTTTTTTTCTTCTCCACTGTTCAGTTTTACCATTTAATATTAACACTCTTCAATTTTACCATTTAATGTAAAGATTTTTTAATTTGATTGTAATATTTTAAATTTAATAAGAACGTACTTCAATGTGGCAATAATAATTTTTGATCCAATATGGACGTCCTTCAGCTTGACCGTAATAGTTGAGATTTAATAAAAACGTTTTTGAATGAGGCCGTAATACTTGAGATTTAACCGGAACGTTCTTCAATTTATTAGCAATTTTTTGTTTTAATCTAAACGTTCTATAATTAACATTTACAATAATCCTTTAATTGCTATGATGTTTTTATAAGTAATAATGTGGATAATTACACTCAAGATAATTGTTGGGTAACGAACGAAATGTCGTAATAGAAGGATGCATAGCACTTTTGTGATAACTGTTTGATTGGGTTTTGGTTTGTTTTGTTTTTGCGTAGAAGAAATATACTTTGAGCTTGTATAATTAGGTCCAAGAAGCGCACAGTTGGTTGGTTGCACTACAACATGTGGACAGCGACGTCATTTGTTTGTCGAGGAACAGTATGTATGCACATCTGGTTTAATACAATGTAACACAGTCACATAAACAAGAACTTGGCAAAGTAAGCCTTCTTTATTATTTTTACATGATGTCCGCATTTGGCCAACATTGATACAAGGCAACATCTGAAAAATAACATTGTAATGACCTATAATTAATATTTTGCTTAACAAACTATAAAGGACTTTTGACGTTTTGTAATTGTCAATATTTAAATTCAGAGTTATAACCTGTATTATTACTAACGAACTTAAACACCTTCATTGAGTTCTGATTAAAGTTTTCACATATGTGTAATTATAGTTAAAGCATTTGAAAGTTAAATTATTACATTTTTGATATTTCCATTTAAACTTGTAAGCATAATAACAGATCTGATATTTTGGGTATTGATTTGAGATAATTTTGTAACAAAAATACTTAACATATTTGATATTTTTTTTGAATTTATTATCCTACATCTGTGTAGAAGAAATTAAAGTACCATTTCTGAGATGTAAATTTTGTAATAAAAGACATAAATACCTTCAATATAATGATATTTGTAGCTCCCATTTGACGAAGGAGCATTGATAGCACTTTCAAAATTTGATGCCTAATTTTTGTGTCTATAAAAGATGTGCATAATTAATTTTTATAGTTTTTTTTATTATGAGATAGCAGGAGTATACCTCTTGTGTCCTCTTTTGTTAATTTAATTCAATTTTCTTTACAGCTCCTGCGTAAGCAGTAAATACAATATTCCTCTCTAAGGACTCCCAAGTCCCCTTTAGGGAAACTCTGTGTTTAAAACTTAATGACTTGGTGGCGCCCTCCCCATACCCCTATTTTGGTATAAATTAAGCCACAGTAAGTAAATAATGTTTTGTAAAAAGAACCACGACCAATCCTCATAAGCTCTACTCGAGGAATAGACCCCTAGCATAGTCGGAAGATAGTTGCGTTCCATCATTTTAAGGAAATCTTTCCTTAAGTTCACTGCTTTCTTCAGAGAATAATATGAACCCACGGGTTATTTTAATCATTTAATTAACCACACAAAAAGTAGAATATACGGCAAGAAGCTTCCAGTAAAGATTCCACGTCATTGCAGTAAACTAAGTTCGCACACTGTGAGAAAAAACATTCGAAGTCATACTGCCTGTCACGAAAAGCAGTTATTTTTGTCTTGCGTTGTAAACGATTGAGGCACTGGTCTTAAAGCAGAGGGAATATTAGGATATTTAACAGTGTGTCTAGTCTTAGTCGTTATCCCTGATGTTTTCGTTAAACAAAAATAACAGTCTATGGAGATTAGATTCTCTCCAAATCATCGGAACTGCAAATGTCATGCGACGGGATCCATTCAACCAACCAGTTAACAACGTTACACACGAATTACAACAACTATGAGAGGCCCAGGACTTATCTGGATCACCCAATTTACACCCAAAATATAATTCATACGATTTTTTAATCAATGGAGTTATATATCTTCTCTGAGACTTTAGTGTTACTTCACCACAAATATAACAGAAACAGTCTGTGTGGTTAATGCAACTACGTGGCATTTTTATTGAAAATTTTACTGTAATACACACACAAACACTTAACACAGATCATCTAAACAGTACAACACGGAAAATTAAATCACAAACTGATAGGAAAAGAAACGGTACCTGACGAATGAGCTGCAATACTCGAGAGCTCGCATTAAACTAACTAGAGATATTTGTTAGTTGCGTTTGCTTGATTTATTTCAATATAGACTGAGTCATCTAAGTCGTAAATGGACAAAACTAAACACGCATAAAGTACGCGCACTTCAGTGTGAGTAATCACGCAGGACATAATTGCTAGTTATGTAATTTGGATGAATCATAGTAACGTGTCATTTGTTAATGATGTCATTAATGTGTTGAAACAATAAAATTATATTATTATTTATCCTGGACATTAAGAACAAAAATAAAATGTTTAGTTTGTATAGAAAGATACATATTGAAAAAAAATCAACTTATTATTATTAATCAAGCATAGTTAGTGCCCATGTTACGTTTGTGGGAAAATGTATAATAGTACCATTATCGAACTCATGTCATAAAAAAAGGAAAAGGTAAATAAAATTTTATTGGTATATAAAAGGATCTATGTACTGATTTATACCTTTTGGTAATCATTTTTTAAAAAACTTTTCAACCTAAAACAATTACCTCATTTTACTTCTATTCCATCAGATAATATGTATTTCTAAAGAATAAGGTATCCTCTACATACCACAATTTGAAAATCCAACTTTTTTTAAGCAAACATTCGGTATATTATTTGACTTTCAGGTTCCTTAAGTTCTAATAATATTAGGTACCAATTTTCAATCGCTTGAGATATTAACCGATGACGTTTGGTACCGTTTATACTGTGACCTATAAACAATTTATTTAATTTCTAGCATTCAGTAATTCACCAAAAGTGTTAAATCTTGAAGTTTGGCACGATTTGTCAGTCGGTCAAATAAAAATTTAAAAGAACTAGAACAAAGACAGTCAAATTATAGATCAAAGTTCAATTCCAAAAGTTTCAGTTTCTCAAAGTAAAAAAAGGCTATAAAAATCCGCCTGTAACAATTTCATAAACATTGAAAATTGCTAAAGATTTTGCACTTTTGTTACATATTTTTAGGATTTTTCAAAGAATCAAAAATCAAATGATATACTACGGTATGTTCCACAAGTATCTTGATTGTAACTCAAAATCATTATACTCTTAAATGAAACAAAAGAGTGATATTTACTTGTTAAACACAACTGAAAAAAATATCTTCTCATTCACTGAATGAAAAGCGGGGCGGCCTGAAATTTCGGGCCGGGCCGGTCCGTCCCGCCGGACGGGGTCGTCAGTTTTTATTTCGGGTCAGACCTCGGGCCCGTCCGGTCACTTTTCTGCGTCGGGCCGGGCCCGGCTTGGCTCGAGTTCATCCCTAGTTGGCAGTTTACAGTAATTTTTTGCATATACGTACAAAATAATAAAATTCTTTACAAGACAACTTAGAATTAGTTTTTATTTGCAGCTCTGCTTTTACATGATCGATAAGTAAGCTATTTGGAGCGTCTGTCTAAGATTCAGTGTGTAGCGAAAGAAACGCTTTGGAAATCGGCATTTGAGACATAGATCGATAAATTATTTCCGAAAAATTTATAATTTTAGAATTAATTAGGAAAGTTCGATTCTATTTGTTTACCCTAAAACCTTCAGCTGCGTATGCCGCCTCTTCAGAAAGAGCATCAAAATCTACTTTAAAAACATTTCAGTAACTATTTCCATAACTGTGACCATATTTTTTAAAGAAATTATATTAAATTTTGATAAGTTGTTTGAGCAAAATCAAATATAGAATCTAGGTAAAACGCGAAATTTCGATAAAATTATAAAAACAATTTTTTTATTGTAATCTAATCATAATCATTCATCATTAAGTCTGCAGTAATAGAACTGGTTAGATGCACACCTCCATTGTTTCGTATTCTGAGCTAACCTACACATTTCCCTGAAATTTCCACAGTCTACATCTTTCACTATCTGCATGCAATAGTCTGATCTAGGTCTACCTCTACCTCTCTTTTTCCTATCTCTGCATGTAATATACACCGCACTATTCCCTAAATGCCTTAGAACGTGTCCTGCTCTCCTATTTCTCCTATTTTTTTTGTTTGCCACAGATATTTTTATTCCCCTACTATTTCTAAAAATTTTTGGTTATTAACTTTGTCTGTACATGCCATCATCGTCATACATCTGAAGCACAACATTCCACCTATTTCTTGTCTGCTTCTCCTACTGTCTCAATTTCATAGCCGTACAGTGCTGTGCTCCACACATTTTCTTTCAACAATTTTTCTTCGTTTCTATATTTGTTGCCTTCGAACATAATCGCTCCTCCTTTTTGTTAGAAACAGCTCGGTTCGTCTTCTACAGTTTTCTAAATATATACCCTATTTCACCGATAGTCAGTGGTATGTGAAGAGGGTTAAGCAACCTGTTACGTTAATTAGCGGCTGCCACGTTGGGCGCCAAATTTATGTTACGTAACACAAAGATATCACGGAATGACCGGGCTCAATCGGAGATTAGGGGGGGTTGTAGAAAGCAGACTGACAGATAATGTATGCGGCGATAAGGAGTTAGTGACAATACCTGCAAGAAAAATAGTTAAGCAAACCTGAAAAAAAGAATAAGTATAGCAGCAATGAAAAGTCTAAATTATTCAGTACTTTGTAGAATGTAAAAAAAAGAAACTGTTTGGATAATCTATATAATATAACAACAGTAAAAGCAATACAGAAAAATGTTTAGTACAAAGTGAGGTAATATTGGAGAGTAGCAGAAACGTTTCCTCACACACCAATTAAACATAAATCAGACAAAATGTTGACAAAAGATAAATAGATAAGACACAATTGGTATGAGTAATTCAGTAGTATTGATTTTTCTTTCTTTCTTTTTTTTCTCTATGTTTTAAAATAGCATGCAAGTCTATTGTAAAAGGTATCAGAACGACAAAGATATGGTAACGCAACGGATAGATATCTAAAGTAATAACCAGTAGGAAATAGTTCAACTTACAAAAGTCCTTCAGCAACGCTTCCTTGCAACTGAAGTGTGGGATTCAACGATGTCCTGCACTAACGAAGCACTTCACCCATAACTGTGAGGATGTTGATGGAACTTATCACACGTTACACTAGTCACACCTACGTATTTCACTGGGGTTAGCAGCAGACAATATCACGCGTCGGAACTATGTAGCCTTGACAAATTTCTTGGTAATTCTATTTCCTAAGACAATAATTTCGAAATATTCTGTAGCACTAGTTTAATTTCAACTGGGACCAAATGTATATTATTTTCATAAACATCCCAAAAAGCAGTGAGAAACTTCAACCAATACCTTTGTAAGCCGGTAATCTGTTATATTTCGCAAATAACGAAATTTACGCAAGAAATGATCTATTTTAGATTCTTTGTTGTTAGAAAATTCAGAAACTACAGTATCACTGTATTTAAATAATCCAAAGTATGCGCTACTCTGAGAAGAACAGGACCGCGAAACTAGATCGCACACACAGTTTAAATATCAAAAGACAAAACAACTAAAAAGAACCATAACGGGTAAAGCACGTGTATCACTAAAGCAAGTCCGTCAAATGTTCCTTAAAACATTTTTCTCACAAGAAAAACAACTAAAAACAATTAGTACGGCACGCGTAAGCAATAAAACCGTCCGTCAAATGTTCCGTAAAGCACACGTGCCTCGAGTTTAACAAGCTCTACTACTTTTATTTTCAACAGAAAATCAACTAAAAACACGGCGTGTTTGTTCATGAACAATACGAGTATTGATACCGCAGTAATTCTCACTGTTCTCAAAGCAGAAAGAAGCAGTATTTTCAACGTACTTAATATATCGGAACACAGAACAGAACTCCTCTCCTCGTCTGTCTATATCAACTCGTCGTTATTACAACCGCTTATCGCCTCTTATCTAGGCTTGTATATTCACATAAGGAACCAAATTTATACGACGGCCAGACAAGAACGATGCAATCTATAATTAATTACAAGCTGTTTAACCTTCACTCCTTGGAATTTATTTATTAATGAGAATCAATCTTCAATTTATCTATCTTTAATTAATACACACGAGTTAAATTGCATACAATTTTGAAGTATTTACTTGATACAAACAGCGATCCCAAAGAAACGATGTATTTTACGTACTTGGTAAAGTGTAGAATGTTAAATTACCAAAAATGCACGTTACAAACCTGCGGCTACTAATATCCCCTAATACTTTGACATTTTCCTTACTAATAGGCTTCCAGTAAATACTTTCTCACACATAACAATAGTTAAGAATATAGCAAAACCAACACCTGTAGTTGCTAATAATAATCATCAGGTTTAAGTACAACTATTTTTTCATCATTAGGTTTTCAGTCTAGGAACTGGTTAGACACGTACCTCCATTGTTTTCTATTCTGCGGAAACCTACACATTTTTCTGAAATTCCCACAGCCTACATCTTTGAATATCTGTGTACAATAGTCAAACCTAGGTCTACCTCTACTTTCAATAGGAACAATCAACAAATCACAAAAAAGCACTGATGAAACGCGTTTAAATACAATTTTATTCTTAATATTATTTTATTTGTTAAACAACGTTCATTATCATTACATGAACCTTCACCAAACAATTAATAGGTCTTATTTATTTTAGCAATTGCAAATGTGCAGTCATTGTGCGAATATTCAACTTGGCAACTAGTACGTATTACTTCCGCAAGCGTCGCAATAGCCATCGCTAGTATTTTCCAATCAACGTCCATATGTAGATTGTAACGTTTTGCCTTACTAATGGGTTTTTACTCCTATATTGCCAACTGAAAGGCACAAGGATAATTAACGAGGATTTCCTGATGATGTATAGAGCCCAAGGTTAGTTTAGATAGAAAACGGCTCATAGATAAGGAAACCTCCAAAGACTAAGCGGGTAGTCGAGTGATTTGCTCTGGGTAGAACATGAGATTGGGTCGGGGTTGGATTACGACCAAAAATATAGTGAATATGGCGTCACCGAATTTTTGAATACAATGAAGAACTAATTTTTGTCTGTTTGTATAAGGGGAATGCGGAAACCTATGCTCAAATACCGCTGTACTAAAAATATCACGTGAACATAACCCTTACAAATGCTTACCTTCTGGCTCGATATTGCTTGTTAAAGATGCACTGCTACACCTGTAATCAAACTAAACCAAGACTAGCACAGTTTGTGCATTCTGTTAATTAATTCAAAAAAATTTATAATTACTCATTCATTCCAACTAATAATCATAGACATGACCAAAATGAATTTATATTCTCTTAAGTTGAAAACTATTTGCAATGATTTCTCTTAACAAAATTAACTTTAAAAAATTTGGACTATCTTAGTTATAGTTAGGAAAAACAAGTACTTATATACACAATAATCTTCTCAACACTTATATCTCACAAAAATTAGATAGTGTTGTTATTCGTACATCATAAAAATTTAGCAATAATTATTCTTGTTAATATTCAAACTTGATTATTAAGAGTGACTAATGGTAAACTACAAAAATTTTATTAGCCTTCGGTAGTACTACTTAGAGACTTTACATTTAACTTGCATTTTTAAAATATTTCAATTAATTAATATTGTAGAGCAAAATGAAATAATTTAGTTATCTGCACTTGGATAATTTTATATTCAACATGATAGTTTCAATTTTGTTAGTCTTGAAAATTAACTCTTAATATACACATACACTGCCCTCTGTAATTTTTCATTTGTACTTATTGTTACGTTAATTCGTGGACCCACGTTGGGCGCCAAATTTATGCTACGTTGTTTTGCGTGGCAGCACGTTGGGCGCCAAATTTCTGCTACGTTGGCTCGTAGCCGTGCGTAACCCAAAGAAAATCAAAGAAATGACCGGGCTCAATCGGAGATTAGGGGGGGGGGTTGTAGAAAGCAGACTGACCTATGATGTATGCGGCGGTAAGGAGTTAGTGACAATACCTGCAAGAAAATTAGTTAAGCAAACCTGCAATAAAAAAGATTAGTCCTGCAAACCTGAAATAAAGAATAATAAGCATAGCAGCAATGAAAAGTCTAAGTTATTCAGTACTTTGTAGAATGTAAATAAAACTGTTTAGATAAACTATATAATATAATCACGATAAAAGCGTTACAAAATTTTTTATCACAAAGTGAGGTAATATTGGGGAGAAGCAGAAACGTTTCCTCACACACCAATTAAACATAAATCAGACAACATGTTAACAAAAGATAAATAGGTAAGACACAATTGATATGAGTAATTCAGCAGTATTAATTTTTTTCTTTCTTTTTTTTTCTTAATCGCAGGCAAGTCTATTGTAAAAGGTATCAGAACGACGAAGATATGGCAAAACAATGGATAGATATTTAAAGTAATAATAAGTAGGAAATAGTTCAACTTACAAAAAGTTCTTCAGGAACGCTTCCTTGCATTTGAAGTAGGGGATTCACGAGGTCTTGCACTAGCGAAGCACTTCACCCTTGATTGTGAGGGTGTTGATGGAATTTCTTACACTTTACACTAATCACACCTACGTATTGCACTGGTGTTAGCAGCGGACATTATCATGCTGATGGAACCATGTAGCATTGATAAATTTATTGTTAATTCTATTTCCTGAGACAATAATTTCGAAATACTTTGTAACACAAATCAAAAAAAGTGGTAATAAAAATTTAGAATCACGGGCTTTCAAGGCACGATGTAATGCATTAAACTAACAGTAACGTGAGGTGTTTTATTTGCTACCTATGGTAACAAAGAAAAATCTAATGCTTTTGAATAACGAAATTTGCGCAAACAATGATCTATTTTAGATTCTTTGGGGTTAGAAAATTTAGAAACTACAGTATCACAACTGTATCATCATTTGCACACACAGTTTAAGTATTAAAAAGACAAAGCACCACGAAGACTAGATCGTACACACAGTTCAAATATAAAAAGATAAATCAACAAAAAAACACAATTAGTAAAGCACGTGTATCACCAAAGTAAGTCCGTCGATATTCCGTAACAAGCACGTGCGGTCGAGTAAACACGTTTGCCTATAAAACATCTTTCCTTCAATGCAGTAAGGACTACACTCTCTACAGTTAATATACAACTTGTATTTCACAAGAAAAACAACTAAAACCGTGTATTCATACCGCATTAATTCTCACTATTTTCAAAGCAGAAAGCAAACAGTATTTTTAACGTAATTAATACATAGGAACAAAGCACAAACTAAACTCAAAACACAATTAGTAAAGCAACAAGGAAACAGTATTTTTAACGTAATATATCGGAACGAAGAACAAACTACAACTACCCATCTGTTTATATGAACTCGTTGCCATTACAATTGCTTATCGACTATTATCTAAACTTGTATATCCACATAAGCAACAAAATTTAATTACGAGCTGTTTATCATTTTGGATAAGTTGGAAAGTAATTTACGAATAATCCAATTTACAATTCATTGCAATTTATTTATTAATGAAAATCAATCCTCAAACCAATCAATTTTTAAATTAATACACGCGAGTTAAATTGCATACCAATCTGAACTATTCTGAAGTATTTACTTTATACAAACAGCGATCCCAAAGAAACGACGCATTCGCCCAAGGGGTTAATAAATATAAAATGTAGAAATAGTAATTGCAGAAAGGTATTTACTAATTGAGAAAAAGCGTAAAATGTTAAACGATTAAAAAAATGCACGTTACATAATAAAAAATAAAAATGAAGTTTATCAGGTTTTCTTCACAAATAACGAGAATATTCAGAGGCCAACAACATAACGCACTTGAGGATTTCCAAGTCGAACAATATAAAAGAATTTACTTGTTTTGTCATTCCAAATCTTACAACTTGAAATTACTAATGAACAACTAATTGCATACCAGATGTTTATCCATTAAAAGAACAATTGCGATGTACTTAGACCATCTTCCGAATATTTAATGATAATTGAAATTTTCTTGTTACATTAATAATCAGGTTAGAATTCTCCGAAACCACATAAATTAAATAATCTTGTTACAAAATATCAAACGCACATCCACGTCAAGAAATTGCACTGAAAATTTAATTTAACAAGGGCGCTGAGGCTCGATAATACTTACTGTTGTTCAAATGCCAACCATTTCCTTTTTCGTCTGGTTTAGTGCAAACACAGTCGGTGAAGTTTCGACATGGAGTGCACCAACAAAGACGATTTCACTCTAAATCGACTTTTTTTCACATGGTTCCAACACCAAGTATAACCACTTGGCGTCCATGTTCTTATCACAAGAACGATTTTCCTAAGCAAAAGCTCAGGTGAAAGTGTCGTGTTCTAACGTATTCTAGCGCTTGACAACAGTTACAACGATTTTTATAATTATCGAAGGAGGGAGATCTTATAATGACACTTGTAAATGGTATTTTATGTCACCGCTCGACTTGTAATTCATGCTCGCGGTTTTGAAGCTTATGTTAGATTAAACAACATGTAGTAAATATTACGTAAAAATATGTAGAGATATTAGGCTTTAATTGATCTTCTATAAAAATAATAACATAAATATTCGTCAAAATATTGCGGGAAAATAAACTTGTTACAAGATAAAGAAACCAATTCGCACGTAGAAAACCCATTTTATATAAAACTTGCAATAATACTTTTAAATAATTCGAGCATATCATTTCAGAAAGCAAACGTTGATAATAACCGAATAGATTTTGAATGTTATATAAAGAATAGAGATAGATTGAGATACTTTAATTTTATACTAATTATACTAATAAAATTCTACATGGTGATAAATAAATAATAATTTCAATTTAGAGAGAAGTCGGAAACACTTAGCAAATTCGCGCATGACCGTAAATACAGTAGGAAATATAAAATATAAATACATAAGAACAAACATATTTATGTACAAGAACTGCACTTAACAATTTGTACAGATCCTTACTGTATAATATTGCTTGCAGGAGCTGCGAGCGAAAGCACGGAATCACTTGAGTTTATTGGTAGGAATTCAATCAAAAATTATTGCTCCAAAAGTCCAGCAGTAGAATCATCACATTTGGTTTTCAGGAAATTTTCTTGTCTTATTTTTGTTATCTCGGACCAACTTTCTCTAAAGGTGACATTGGTCTGATTTATAAATTTTTACTTAAAACAAACTAATTATAAACGGCGAGGTTATTTAAATTTTAATACTGACAAACCAATTCCACTTACTTTTCTTCCTAGGTTACAGGTACACCAATGAGATCAATAAGTCATCTATAATGCAACAAGCTATGCGTTGCACCCATATGCACTAACACGTACAAGGTCCAATCCAGGACCTTTAGTAACAAGACATGTTGCTGAGTTGTTTGGAAAAGCTTTCATACAAGCTACGGGCATGAGTACGTCAGTGAATAGTTTTAAGATATGCAAAATATGATAGAACAACCCCATCTGTTTTTACAAGTGAATTGATTGTTTCTCCAACCACTGATACCCAAGTAAGCGATGACGAGCTACCTGGAATAAACTACACCCATCCATAGTCACAGGTAGACGAAGTGAATCAAAAAATAATAATTCGGACACGAACTCATAATTTTTGAATTTAAATAGTCTCAGTACTCGACCTGGTTGTTAACATTGTCCTGATAAGCAAGATCGCCATCCAGTACTATTAACATCTCCAAAGGAAACCACATTTGCTTTCGTTAGTTCAAAACAATTGTCTCCAACCACAACGGAAACAAAAGAAACATCTAGAAATCGGGGGAAACTAAGATTATCACCCTCTTGCTCTATAAAGCCATCCAAGAGACTGAAAATCGACAATGTAAATGGCAAAAGAAAGAAATTAACTGCGAAAAAAGAAAAGGAGACCAAGACAGTTTAAAAATGAAGTAGGAAAAGCAATATTTGGTAAAGAAGAACTCACAAGGAGCCAAACGTCGTATAATTGACTCGCCTGAAGAAAGTAGTGATAAAAACGATAATGGCTCATACATTTATTGCAGTGGGTTATATTCACAATCGCTGGAAGATTGGACAGATTGTTCAGCTTGTGGACGGTGGGCTCTTTGTGGCTATGTCCGTATTGAGATGACGATGGTTAATCAGCACACATTTGTGCAGTGTGGGAACATGACGATTAATTAAATTTTTTCTTATTAACCTTTACTTTTTTTAATATAAGTAAACTGTAATTTCAAATTTTTATTTTATTAGCTATACTATGAGGATTATTCTAAAACCCCATCTTGCCCTTGGGGAACGTATTTTCACCCCATTTATGTGGCAAGCCTGGGTGAAATGACGTTTAATTACTATTCTTCGCAAATTCAATTAAAAATTATCCTTCCATTGACAAATATTTGAAAGACTTAATGGTAAAAAATGTGCATTACGGCAGAATTCTTAATTCTGTCTTCAATCAAACGTTAAGTACCCTACTTTACGCCGCTTCTCCCTATGTATATACATACGCTTCAACCGAACATCATTACATTTTAATAAAGTTATGAAAGTAGTAATAAATTACCACAGTAGCGCTTTTATTATATCAGCCGATAGTAGTGAAATACAGCGATTCTGGTGCCTCCTCCTCCTGCCTCTAATCGTTTTTTAATGGGTTTTCTGATTAAAAACCCATTGACACTAATCGTTTTTTAATAGGTTTTCTCATTAAAAACGCATTAGCATTAAACGTTTTTTAATGGGTTTTCTGATAAAAAACCCATTAACAGTAATCTCATTGAAAACCCATTAGCACTAATCGTTTTCTAATCGCCTTTTAATTGGAAATCTCATTAACACTAATCCTTTTGTTAATGGGAAAAGTCATCAACGATGTTATCATATTACGTCACATGTTATTACCGTCACCGCCATCTAATCTAGTTTAGACAACCCACAATACACATACAACTTAGGTAGGACAACCCACAATGCACGGACAGAGCCTTTCAGCATCTAAATATTTGCAACCCAACATAGACACTCACTACGTCACAAGCACCATCCTAATCATTTTTACATTGGGCGATCTGTTAATTGAACCTGAACTCTAATTTCCCGGGCAATCTGACCCCGTTTTTTTTTTAAATCGGACCATCCCTTACAAAATTACACCCTGTTAAAGCCTCGTACCTTTAAATTTTTTTGTTTATTTAATTTTAACAAGTTTTTGTTTACTTAATTTTAACTCCATATTTAAATCTTTTTTGGACACCAGGTTTTGGAAATCAATTTAAACCTTTTGAAGAGAAACTTAATAAAACACTTTAAACTTTTACTAATGGTATATCATGCTATTATCTACAGGATAGTTACTAATAAAGCAATTGAATTTTAAATAACTTCTAAGTTATATTTTTGGAAATGCCAGGTTTGTATATTTTCTAAATGAATCACCGAGCGAAAGTAAATGCTTAGGTTAATAAATTTAACCACTAGTTTTTTATTTTACGAGTGCGGTTAATTATTATTTAAAGTCTAATTTGTTTTAAATAAAAAAATCGAATACTTGACTAGATTCAATGATTCACTCATTACCGATTCATTAGTTTGAACAATTTGTATCTCATTTGTTAAACTCAAACCACTTATAAGCTTATTAACGTTGTTCACTAACCAGGAGTAATTATTCATACGAGGTCAGTTTTGTAAATTATTTGTAAGTGAAATTTCGTTTTCCCTAATACAAGTAATGTTTAATTGTATTTACCGGAATTAAAAATTGGCGTTGGCTTTACCGACCATTTTTTGAGAAATTCCCGTACAATTTTTCATAGATACTACTAACCGCGTAATCGTTCAACAAAAGTTTTCTTAAAATAACCAACATTTCTTACGTTCCAGAATATGATCTATCAAGTTAGTCTATATTTTTCTTAAAGATCTAATGGGTTTTAATTCACAACGTTCATGAAAAAATTTAATTTGTTTATGAAACTGTAATAATAATAATAATAATAATAATAATAATAATAATAATAATAATAATAATAATAATAATAATAATAATAATAATAATGCACTTACTCATACACGAACGGTCTATGTACTAAAATTTTTGTTTTCGTAAAAATAAAGTTCTATGTAATAGACTAAACAGAATGAAAGCAAAGCACAGTATAACATTTTTTAATCTTGCAATATACATATTGCTTTATAAATAAATACAACATTTTGTTTGGCGCATGTTAAATAATTATCTATGTGCATTAGGCAATGACCAAATTCTCCACAACCCATACTTAACGTTTTCAAATTCAAAACGTTAAATTCTTCAATATTTATAACATTATTGCACGGCATACACTTGGATACGATACGCTGCTTTTCCAGTCCTTTCACATAAATTGTAACATGAGGCGGTATAATACTTTGCAGGTATAACGTGAGGACGTCTGGTGATAACAGATTTGTTGATGAGTTTTTGCAGTAGGCCCGTGCAAGTACTTCCGGAGCCATGCGCAATGTTTCTTGAAATCTTCACTCAAATAGCTATAGCCTAAAAGCATCTCTAATATTTCGTGCCATACTTTGTCGTTTTCCACGTCAAAAACCGCCATTTCTTTAATAAAAAATTCGCTTTTTTATACTGGAAGCCTTGTACATCTAGGATGTAAGCCATGGTGCAGCGTTCTTGTTAATAGACGTTAACACCAGAAAAATCTATCTTTATTTTGTAATTTTGATCAACTCGACGATACTTTGACAACTAATGGTGCTCTGGAACATGGCTTCCTCGCCTTTTATGCTGATGACGGAACGTGTACAGCTCCTTATTATGTTAATTGGTGTTATATGCAAGCCTTGACTGGAAAAGTGGCGCTTATAATTGTTTTATAGTGGGTTTTGCCTGTTTGTATTTAACCACCAGCACTATTTTTAGATTTTTATAAAAATTACTCTTAGCGCTATTTTTAATATAACTCCGTCGTGTAAGATATTAATTATTATTGTGTTTTTCGCAGGTTCTCAAATCGTTTGGAATTTGTTTCAAATCGTACGACCCCTTACTGATTTACAGATTAACCTTTTACATACCATACCGTGTTTATCTTTAATCTATTTCTAAACAGTATTGTCTTTTGAGATAAACCCATCGTGTAACCTATCAAATTAGTATAGAATTTCCTGTAAAATCGAAATCAATTATCACGTCTTTTAAAATTAGCTCCAACAAAGACCCGCATAGTGTTTTAATATTCAAAAACCTATCAGGAAAACACCTCTTCATTTTTATTTAGATTTAACTCAACAATACAGCAATTTTAAAAAAATATTTATACAACATTTATAGTTATTACTATTTCTATGCAACCGTCTACCGACGAAGCCATTTCCAACTCCCTCGAATTTTTAATGGCGCACTGCAAACTATCAATTAAATAGACAATATCAGTCTCTGTGGACAGCACTTGTCCTCTATGAGAAAAAGAATTTCTATCCGCACACATCACAATATTAAAAATATGTATATAGCACTTCAAATAAACTTTTTAATATACTTACTCATAATTAAATCAAGTATTCGTTCCAAGCATCCTTAATACTCTATATACCATAAATTCATCATACTCATTTGTAACCGCTTTTAATATTGATAGAATAAAATAACTGTTATAACATCTAACAAAGATATCCCAAAAACCATAGTCATTCATTTCAAACTTTGCTAGTACGGCTATTTTATTGCCTTGAACAATAAATACATCTTCATGGTATGACCCGAAATGGTTATATATTTCTCCCAAACTCCCTGAAACATTATATACCATTAATAATTGCATTATAGCTATAATCATATACACTACCTCTAACCAACATGTTTCCAAAGATAATGGACAATTCTATCATTTAAATATACACACGCTTTCATGTTCATCCTTATTCTGAATTGGCCCGCTATATTCGCATCCATATGTACTATTTATACAATTAAAAATTAAATATCTCCTCCATGAATAGATTTCTAATATCACCTAAAATATAAAAACTGCTCGTACTAAAAATTTTTATACTCACCAAGCGGTTCCCTACATACTGCTCAAATTACAATTTTTCTTAAACACCTATTACACAATACGTGTCCCATCCGACATTGCGTAATAAGTGGTACTGTTACTTTATAGCAGATCGGAGACAGGAATAAAGCTGCAAGTTGAGCATTTAAAGTTGCATTTATTATTATAATTAGAGGATCGATGTCTGCAACAAGCTCGTATACGAACTTATGATATCTAAAGATTTGAGTTTGGTTATATACGCCCATTGATAATTACAAGAATTTTTAATAATTGCAATAAAATTAGGTATCTTTTCCAAAGTTTCGAAAATATCGCATTTTAATGCATACTAATAATACTACATACAGCAAATCCTTATATAAATTGTAACAAGGTTTTTTATTGATTAACAGTATACGCAGAAATATTAAATTTCGCTAAGTAATAATAGAATGGTTATAACATGCAGCGAAATTTGAATACTAATCATTGTAGGCTCGCATTTTCAATTAAACCACACTAGTCCAATCATTAAAAAAAAATTACCTATATAATTGTAATAAACTTTAGATACATTCCAAGTTTTGAAAAAATACATTTTAGCGAATAACAAAAATTGTTATTATTTTCTATAATTCGACACAGCAGTCGGCAATATTGCTTAAATATATATATTATATATATATATATATATATATATATATATATATATATATATAGCAATATAAGATAAACCATACACCGCATACATATAGTAGTCAAAGTTGTATAGCAGAACGTTTGATTAGGAAATTAAAAACAAATTCTACAAGATTTACCACTTGCAAGGAAGTTACAGATGGCTTGAATTTATTACATAAAGTTATAGAAGAATATAGCAGTACCAAGCACCATGCAATTAGAATGAATACTTTCTCCGGTAATTAACGGTAAAATTCATTGCAACTTAAATTGCTTTAGTACTGCATTCGATAATCAATGATTCACCGTTTATTCAAAGTTTAAAGACGCGTTCGATGAAAAATAATACAATATACGTTTTACAAAACAACTACTTTCTAGGGCGGGCAAATTTGTTTAGATATTAAGATGAGAAGATTAAAGCGTCGACAGCATTGGCCGTTGGATACCAACATCCTTTTGCTAATGCATGTTCGTCATGTTGGAAGCAGGACCACCATCTGAATCTTCTTTAGCATTCTCTGACCCAAAAACGTCTTTGCAATTATCAAACTCGCATCCACAACTTTTATTCTTAACCTAGATCTCCTCACATCGGTTTATATTTATTAATATTTATTTCTAAATAGAGCACTTTTTCCAAAGACCAACCGGACCCACGTGCTTCAAATTCTTCTGATTTTGTTCTCATGGTTTCGCTTAAGAACTCGTACATATTCTCCAGATTACTGCAAGATGTTACCAAAAGAAAATTCAAAAGCTATTCTTAAAACTTTCTATTACAAACAATTTTTACTAATTACAGTTTAAATTTTGAAAACCACATTTCTAAATATATATACAGAGTTTTTATTCTTAAGACTCCAATATTTGTTTATGAGCTTCTTTGAGTTTTTGTTGGGAAGTAGCATATCCTTTTGTGCGTTCCACAAACTTCTTTCGTACGACATCTTGACAAGATGAAGCTTACGTTTATTTGCAATAAAATCTTTAACGTACGTCATCATAAACTTCGGATTGGGGCTAACCATTAACGTCTTCTTCTATATTTTGTATACTCGTCAAAATTCTTCCGATACCATCCTATATCGAGATCAAAATCTTTCACAATAGTTATAAATTTGTGTTTTGAGTCACCCCCACCCCAACACCGCAAGCACATTTCTTTAAATTTAAGGTATGACATGTCACCACTTATATGATCCGAAAAGATATGTCTGAGATTGGTTTCATCCTGTTTCCATAAGGCGATTACATTGGCGTTATCTCTGAGTCTATGTTTTAAGGCACTAGCGTAAGTTTGACATAAGTAAAAGGAATAGATGATCTTATGTCGGAGACACTTTCACCTTATGAGGCAATTTCACTCTATAAGGCACTTTCACCTTATTCTAATGAAGATAAATTCAAGAAACTTTGCCATTAAAGCACCCACAACCAGGCCTAGATCTGATTATGCAAATAAAGGAATAATTTAATATTATTGCAATATCACAAAAGTTATACTCAACAACTAACTTTAAATAAATTGTCTTTGAAACTTAATTGGATGTCATGACTAAGTTTTATCATTACAGTGGTACTATATCTGGTTGAACCAAGAAATAGTGCAATTAAGGTGATGGCGAGGACAAAATGGATGTGAATTGGTATAGCTCTGACTCCCAGCAGGTGGGGTTGAGCATATCTGACCGCAAACTCGTCAGAGTAAGCCACCAACTGAAAGGTACGACTTTGTAGAAAGTAACCCAATTAAGTCGGTTCATCATCAAACCTTCAAACCTACACAGTTGCATAAAAGAAGTACAATACTCCCATTTTATTCCTTACTCATAATAGAGTATCCATACACACATACACACCTGACCTGTGAATATTCAACATAGTAGGCGATTAATCAATTTGTGGAAGATACTCAATCTATAAAAACTAGGTGAATGTCTTGAAATCGGATCTAAACGTATCAACTAAAATAAAAACAAATCATTAAAATGATAAGAACGTAGTTAACTATTATAAATGATATTTTCCACTTGGTCAATGTTAGCATACGTTCTTGGAATTTACTATGCTATCTAGACCAAAGATAGTTGATTATAAATATGATAATCTCAAACAAATAAATACTGTAACTAAAACAGGAGCATTGCACCTTACAAAATTTTAATATCTGTATCCGTTTTTAAGTTATAAGTAATAAAAAGTCAAAAGGGCACCAGATAGGAATTCTGAATTTATTATATTGGATTCAATACGCTCTAATTAGCAAATAACCCCTCCTACAACATCTAGATATCTATAACCGTTAAAAGTTACAAGCAAAAAACCATATGGGCACTAGTTAGTAATTTGAAAATTATGCCATTGGATTTGTTAAACATAAATCTTAACACATCAACAAATCTGCTATCACCAGACGTTCTCACGTTATACCTGCAAACTATCACACGGTCTCATGTTACAGTTTATGTGAAAGAACTGGAAAAGCAGCGTATCGTAGCCAAGTGTATGCCGTGCAAGGTTATAAATATTGAGGAATTTAACATTACGAATTTGAAAACGTTAAGGATGGGTTATGGAGGATTTGTTTTATGAGTTGTTTTATGCATATGGATAACCATTTAGCATGCGCCAAACAAATTGTTGTATTAATTTATAAAGCAATAAAATGTATATTTTAAGATTAATAAATGTAATACTATGCTTTTGCTTTAATTCTGTTTAGTCCTATTGTATAGAATTTTACTTTTACGAAAACAAAAATTTTAGTACAAAGACCGTTCGAGTATGAATAAGTGCATTATTATTATTATTATTATTATTATTATTATTATTATTACAGTTTCATATACAAATTAAATTTTTCATCGACGTTGAGGATTAAAACCCATTAGATTTTTGAAAAATTCTAGACCAATTTGATAGGTCATACTCCTGGAACTTAAGAAATGTTGGTTATTTTAAGAAAACTTTTGTTGAACGATTACGCGGTTAGTAGTATCTATGGAAAGTTGTACGGGAATTTCTCAAAATGATCAGTAAAGCCGACGCCAATTTTTAATTCCGGTAAATACAATTAAACATTACTTGTATTAGGGAAAACGAAATTTCACTTCCAAAGAATTTACAAAACTGACCTCGTATGAATAATTATTCCTGGTTAGTGAACAACGTTAATAAGCTTATAAGGGATTTGCGTTTAACAAATGAGATACAAATTGTTCAAGCTAATGAGTCGGCATTGAGTGAATCATTGAATCTAATTAAGTATTCGATTTTTTATTTAAAACATACTAGACTTTAAATAATAATTAACCGCGTTCGTAAAATAAGAAACTTTTGCTCGGTAATTCATTTAGAAAATAAACAAGCCTGCCATTTCCAAAAATATGACGTAAAAGTTATTTAAAATTAAATTGCTTTATTAGTAACTGTTCTGTAGACAATAGCATAATATACCCTTAGTAAAAGTTTAAAGTGTTTTATTAAGTTTCCCTTCAAAAGGTTTAAATTGATTTACCAAAACCTGGTGTCCAAAAAGGATTTAAAGATGGAGTTATAATTAAATAAACAGAAATTTGAAAGTAAGAGGCTTTAACAGGGTGTAACTTTGTAAGGATAGTTCGATTTTAAAAATTCAAACGGGGTTAGATTGCCCGCGAAATTAGGGTTCAGGTCCAATTAACAGATCACTCAATGTAGAAGTGATTAGGATGATGCTGTAACAGTTTTTTTAACCACTGCAGAACATCAACGAATTTTTAGTTTTGCAAACTCTTGTAGTCATTAATATCATGCAAACCATTTTTAAATAAATAAATACTAGTATTGGTATTATGCATGCTAACCGCCATTCAGAAATGCTAGTTTGGTTGCTAACATCAGGCGCCGAATGTTAGTATTTATCAAGGCCAAGCAGCTTTCCAGTTTCGTGCATATTGCATCTGCACTCATTTTAGCTAGAGCTCTCGTCGAGAACCATCATGGAAATAATAAGGGCTCTAGCATGTAACTTGCGTCTGGCTTGTGCGGTAGTAGAGCCCTAGTGCGCTGAACACTAGGCTTTGTGGTTTTAACGATGGTAAGAATTAAAAATATAAGTTATTAGGCAAACTGAATAATTTTGTTGTCGCGCTCTTCCTCTTCTTCTTCTTTTTTTATAACGTCATTTTAACGACATCTTTAAATGACTTTTAATAAATAACTTCGTTTGAATAATTCTTTTGAAAAATTCATTTAATAATTCTTTGGACATTTGTTTAAATAGCACTTAAAATATTCTTTTTAATAATTTCGTAAAAGTTACGATAAAACATGTTTTTCAACGCTTCGTTGGAGAATCTTCAATTAGATTTTTATTTTATAATTGGCTCCATCGTATATTCATTTGTTGGAATGAACACGCTTTATCTGGTTTTATAAAAATAAGGCAGTCTGTATGCTGTATTTAAAGAGGATATGGATTCTAATTTCGCAACTGCGAGTATCAAGTTGTAGTTCATTCACGTCAACTTTGCGATAAAATATCGATCCAAGATGAACGTCCTTCAACCGTATGATGAATAGTTGGATTTTATATAATGTTATGCGAGAAAACGATAAGTTTGAATTTTAAAGAAACGTTCTACAAAGTACGTAGAAATTTTATGGTTTGGAAATTAAGTCCGATGATGAATGAAAATGGTACTTTTGAAGTTTTTGCTCAAGATCTACACACAGTAGAACATCTAAGTTTGGTATTGGAGTTTGGTTGGTCCAGATTGTGCGTATAAGAGAAACGCATGGAAGTTCGAATGGTCCGGTCCAAGGATCACGCAGCTGTTCGTGTTCTGTAGAACATGTTGATTTTACGTCACTTGTTTTTCTGAAAAACGTATGTATTAACACCTGCCCTAACATGCTGTAACGCCAACATGTTGTAACATACGAGCCTTCTATGTCTGCTCTACCATACAGGCGGCAGAGCCTCGATAGACTACGAGGGGTTCCTGTTTGATGGTCAAGCCCAGGGTAAAAAGGATGTTGAATGGCTTTGAGAAAAAAGGGTCCCTCTAAAGAGTTCTTCCAGCCAGCTAAGTTTCTTCAACTTAGGGCAGAGCTATGAGCTAGGGTAGTAGGATCGTATACGATAAAACAAAAGAAATTTAATTGGACGCCACCGTATCGTAATGAGTGTTTTATAAGAAATTATTAGAAGATCAGATACGGAAATCTTCGAAAGAAAAAATTTACGACGAGCAACATAAACAAAAATACTTACTGTGGTCTCTGCAACCTGGAATAGGAACGACGATCTCGTGCTATCTGAAAATTTAATCACACCTAAACATCTTCAAACTAGGGCTTCATTAGAGCCTAGTCACTTTATCACAAAAATAATCATATGTAAATCCACTAGTCAAAATTATACTTTCAAGAAAAACTTTTAACTTCAACACCAATAATACCTTTCTTCAGTAATGAAGTTTCTTAATTATAAACAATTTGCTTCTGTAGGATAATCACTGTTGACTTCAAAGAAAAAAAATATTTTTTCTATTAATTTTTTTAAAAAAAGTATTTATATATACATTGTTTATACAACTTATTTATACGGAGACTTTCGAAACAGTTCCGTTTTCACTATTCAATATTAATCTCTAAGTATTCTTGGAATATTATTTTAATAATTGCATAAATTATTTCAGATCTCTTTAGGAAATATTTTACTTTTATTTTATGTTACAGTGACTTCATGCTACTAGAATAGGATCTTTTTCAATTCACAAAAAAAATTACAAATTCAAAAATAATTTCTCTGGTTATGGTTGTACATTTTTAATAGCTATCTTTAAAAAAATCAAAGGTCAAAGAAAAGTACTTATTGTCGACATTGAATTATACTTCAGATGTATTATCACAATGTGTTATACACAATAATTCGGCAAACAATTCTTATCATAGCACATGTTCAATAAAGCAAACCTTTCAATACAACTTTATAACTTCAAACATAATCTTATACAAAGATCTTAAAAATGTTAAGGTCAATTATGCCTTATTCAAATACTAAATTTTTTAATTAAATTTTTAAATGAAACAAATTAATTGAACTATGTACTTTAGCAAAATTTCGAGAATTAATTTTAAACAAACTTATGTATAGCTTCTTCGAAAATTTATCTGAGCATTTTAATTGAAAGTTTCTTGAAAAGATATAAGTATAAAAATGGAGGATGACTCACCGCTGGCCATCTGCTTGGCGGCCGGTTTTCTTTTTTTTTTTTGAATTTTAAACAGCTGCGTCCTTACTCTTATAGTTGAGCGTGGCTGACGTAGGGGTCCGGGTTTAACCTTCATACAAACCAATCACATGTGCGGGTTTCTACATTCCTGCCTAATAATAATTGAAGCTGCTTCTCACTCTAGTGCTTGCTTTATGTTTAACGATTGTTTTCTTAATAATACTTAAATTTCCATAACTTCATTACTTGTACCTTGAATTTAATATTTTAAAATTCGGCATTATAATTATCTTCATATTTAATGATAGGTAGTTTAATCTTTAAAACTCTAAACTAAAAAAAGGAGAAGAAGAACTTGCGCTGAAATGAAACGAAAGAATAAAAATTTGGGATAAGCTTGTGAAATACTTTCTTACCGTAAAAATATATTTACAACCATTTTAGGTCGGTGCTATTACCAAAACTAACTTATGGTACATGTTGACTCCACTTAACCAATTGTTCGGGCAGCATGTTTAATTAAAAAATTGCAAGCCTAGGATAATACTGGTCTACGGACTACATCTGATATCAAAAATGGCTTATTCCACGAGGCAATTTTAGTTATACAAGCATGCGCCGGGAACGAGGATATTGAAACAAGATACAAACAACTAGAAGTTTACTTAATGTGTACTTTTGCTATTGTAATGTAGATGGCGTACTATGTATGAATTTATAATAAAACATTTCAATAGAAACTTAACATTTATCGATTAGATGTATTGAACAAAATTATTTATTTAAATAACAGAAAATCGTAATTGTTACAATGTAAACAACACCTGCTGAGCCAAGGTAAGAGATTAGAATTATTTTTACATTACGTTTACATTTGATCTTTGATACGAGGCTGTTTCGAAAAATATCTTTGTAACCACCTATGATCATTTATCCGTTTAACAAATTAAGAAGAACCTTAGTAAATTTTTATTGTCAATACTAGTACAGTGTAATCACAGTTACTAATTTTTATGAAATTAGGCATACTTAAAGAGTTCTTATTGCTGTTTCATATATGCATGATTTCACTTATAATTTCTGAATGATGAATTAATAGACAATGTAGTTAAAGTTTTATAAATATGTAAACAGAAAAAACAGATCTGATATTTCTGGTATAAATTCAAGTTAAACTTTTGTAACGTAAGCAACATTTAAAGTTTTTAATATTTTTTTTGAATATATAATCCTACCTTATGAGTAGATGAAACTTGTATTATCTTTTCTTAAACATGAATTTTATATTTACAATTTTTATGTAGGAACAATTTTAATTAAAGAAGCAACATTTAATTTTCTTAATTAATTGTTTTATTCTAAACAAGTACGTTCAGAAATATAGTAACAAGGTATAAGATCAAATAAGCGTAAAGTGGTAAACCCAATTTAACAAAAAGCTTTAATAGCCTTTTCAAAATTTTATGCATAAAATCTGTGTTCTTATTATTGTTGCCTGATTAATCTTTGTTGTTTTTTTTATGAGGTAACAAGAGAATACCTCTTGTGTCCTTGTTTGTGTAAATTTAATTAAATTTTCTTTACAGCTTCTGCGTTAGCAGTTAATACGGTATTCCTCCTTAAGGACGCTCAAGTCCCTTTTAGGGAAACCTTTTGTTTAAAGTTAATGACTTAGTGGCGCCCTATTTAGACCCCTGTTTTGTTAAGAATCTAGCCCTAGTAAGAAAATAATGCTTTGTAAAAAGAACCACGACCAATCCTCATAAGCTCTTCCCAAGAAATAGACCCCTAGCATAGTCGGAAGATATTTGCGTTCGGTCCACCATTTTAAGGAAATCCTTCCTTAAAGGTCACTGGTCACATTAAGGGATAAAAAAAACCCGTAACAATGTTACCGATCAGTATTAAATATAATTTTAATGCTTGTGGCGTAGCGTTATATGTGTATTGTGGGTTGTCTAACCTAGGTTAGATGGAGGTGACGGTAATGAGAGATGTGACGTAAAGAAAGATGATAACATCGTTAATGAGTTTTCCCATTAAAAACGATTAGTGTTAATGAGTTTTACAATTAAAAGGAGATTAGTATTAATGGTTTTTTAATGAGAAATCCCATTAAAAAGCGATTAGAGGAGAGAGGTGGGAGGAAGGAGGAGGAGGCACCAGGATTGGTGTGTTCCACTACTGCCGATTATAATTTATAGAACCTAATCTCGGCTAACACTTTTTTTATAAAGCCCAAATCACACATTTTAAAAAACAATTCCGATATAACCGACGCTTCAGGATCAAAACACATTGATGATTTTTCTTATCATGAACTAGTTTAATGTAAGTTAGCTAACCGAAAAATACACATCCATTAGGTACTATGCAAATTTTCATTTAAACAATTTTACCAACTACTTAAAAGTCCAAACACTGGAACCCAATTTCTTAATTAAACAATGTAAATTAAGTATTTTAACGTAAACCTCATAACTCTGTTTTATTTTTTTGCCCCTTTCAAAACGTCTGTATTTAAAAAACCTAAAGCACCCTAGTTGACATATACTGTTCAACTTATGATGAGTTTGAGGGATACGGCCTGTAAACGTTTCAAAAACATCGTAAGCCAGAACAGTGGTGTTTAGTGGTGCTCGATATGTATCGGGAACAAGTAACAAAAACAAAACTTAGTGAGTGAAAACTTTTTTACTGTTTTTCAAAATATTCTTCGCGATGATTGATACACTTTTGCATACGTTGGAACCAATTTTCATAGCATTTTTTTCATTCCGATTGAGATATCTACAAAACATGGATTTTGAACGCATCAATACATACAACACACACGTGTAGTTGTAACTTCTTTTAAATATTAATTTAAATTTTAATAGAAACAAGCGAGAGAATGCAACTTAGATTATAATACAGTATTGCCCGAAATAAACAGTACTGAAATTGTAATTGTTTTGTATATTTAAAAAATACATATTATTGACACTTTATTATATGTTCTAAATGTGCACCTCCTCGTTCGAGACAGACTTCAGTAAAATATGAGTTTTTATGTTTATAATGTATAATGATGTGCATGTAGATTTTGTGTGTAAATTGGTTTATATTTCTGAGGCAGGAAATTAATAAAACATGAAAGTACTTACTTTGTTTGAATAGGAATTAAGGACGAAACTAGTTCCAGTTAAATTATACATGATATTGTCGTAAAAGGAAGTTTGGTACATTTTAAAATATTACGACCCAGTGCGAATTAACCTTAACGGTAAGTCTTACTGGTAGAATATGATGTTAGTAAAATGTAAAAATTTAGTACTTTTAATGGGCAATAGAATGATTAACGAAGAAGTTGGTATTTAACTGTTTTTTATGTATTGTTTTCAAGAAATCGGATTTAGAATGCCGTACATATCAATATTGGAAATAATGTGATAGTATTATTGATTGATTTAATAGTTTTTTCTTCAAAGTTTTCTTTTTTAGTCATACTTTGCCAGTTAGATATTTTTCAACGGGTGTATATTTGTATTCATCCTGCAATTATTTAATGTCAATGTAGGTTAAGTGTAGGTTGAATTTATTTGCATTTTTATGAACTACGTAAAATTCGACAATTTGTGAAGGGATATCCAGCAACTCCAGTCAGGCGTCGTATTTAGGAAAGGTACCTTATTTTAAAATTTTTGATATGACCAAATTTAATAAATGTTTTTAAGGTATGGTTCATTCACTTTAACTTTAGGATGACGCCAAATGTAGTAATAAAGTGCTAGCGACTGTATACAAATAAATACCTAAAATCACGCTTGAAGGTTATTGTCATTTAACACAATAAAGGTTGGCAGTTCTGTACGGTGTTGCCTCCAATTCCTCTTGCCAATAGAAATATTCGTACATCTTTCATTAAATACATTAGAATTTAAACTAACATTAGCAATGTCGCATTTGATCCAGTTGTAATGTCATTCTATAGTTAAAACGAATAGAATATATCGCAGAACAAGATAAAGTATAATGTGATAAATTTAGGAGACCAAAAGTGAAGGATACCTATTCGAAATAACCGTCTTCCGTGTAGGTAAAATATCTAAAGGGATTGCTGACACAAGAAGGTTTGGCGCCCATTAATTATGACAATAGAAGAGCTTTTCAAGGCAAATGGTTATTGTAACGTAATTTTGTATTTCAGTCGTTTCAAATGTGTATTATTTTTACTATATTTATTATTATTTTTATAGGAATCCACTCCTGCATCACTATAGTTTGCCGACGTATCTAAACGGGATCCCTGCCCCTTCAGGGATGTAAATTCATAAGGTAGTGCTAATTTTACCCGTAATAGTGATCAAGGAGGAACGTTTCACTGCCAGACTTGGCGTACTGTTTGATTTTTCTTGTAAGGCGTGCAGTGGTTATAGGTTAAACACTTCAGATGGGTGGATCTACAATACAGCAGACTTTCTTTTCAATATTATTGCGTTTTCGGAAATATAACTACGTCGTGTCTGCTGACATTGATAAAATGTGCAGACACATTTTCATCGATCCAAGTTAAAGACATTTGTAAAGGATATTATGGCGATCTTCTACTTCTGATTCAATTTCTATCTTTGATTTAAATTCCGTCACTTATGCTACAGCAGCGGCTTCTTTCCTTGCAATTTATTGTTTGGTTGAAGTAAGTACTGAATAATTTAGAAAGACTACTACGTAGACGACCTTCTCACAGGCTGTGATGAGCTTCTAGATGCGCAGGCAATCTGCCATAAACCTTTTGGAGGTGATTTCGAACTTTGAAAGTGGTTTTAAATTGGTGCGCAAGTTATTTCCAGTATAGATCTTAAAAACCTTTGCGCAGGCATTTTTGAGTTTGGGTTCTATCGATACACTTGGTCTTATGTGGTCTTTTCAAACTGATTATTTGTGATATTTCATTTCATACCATTCAGTTGGCATTCCTACCAAGCAGAGTATGCTGTCTGATATTTTACAGATTTTTAATTCTTTGGACCTTCTTGGTCCTTGTGTCGTATCTGCGAAGTTTCTCGTGCAGACTCTTTGGATGGAAAATATCTCACGTGATGATTCGTTCTCTTTTCTATTAAAACAATTGTTTTCATTTTTGACGAAACTGAGTGGTATTAAACAACGCTTAGAGCTATGTGCAGCCCGCTGTTGGTTAATCATGCCGCTCAAGCTACAAGGGCTATAGACGTACTTTGATCAGACTATCTTTTAGTCAGATTCTACCGTTGTTTTTAGGTAGCTAAAATACTCTGAATCAGTTCAAATTTTTCGTTTGCATACAGTCTCAGATATACTATATTTGACTGCTCATGCCACGTGGTAGCATGTGCTCACTAAAACTAAACCTTTCGATATGCTCTGTCGTTAGAATATAGTCTATAGTAAAACCCTTCCCCTTGGTTGCATAAATCAGAAAGTCCATGACCTACCTTTGTAGATCGCGTTACCAATGTATCAGATTTAAAAGTGCTTTACAATATTATCAGGAGTTTATGGTCCAGCCTTTTCCGTAGGACAAATTTTCTCCTTTGGCCAGGCTGGAAAGAGTTATTGCTTACTTTTTTTTATTTATAAACAACTGTCATAAACCCGGTTTAAAGAAGAATTTAGGTCCTCTCACACCTGAAGAGATTATTTCTTCGCCTACTTGTTTGGTTAAAACGGCTCCTTTCTTGAAGAAATTAAATGCTTATAAAGGGGCGTGCCCATTCAAAAACCAAGTTCTGTTTTAACAACTCCTGTTCTTGACCTTAACGGTATAATACCAGTTAGGGGTCGTCTTGAAAATTCTCAGTTCTCTTTGGAGAGAAAATTCTGGTTTAATCTTCGTGAACCATTGGATCGCTCAGCTTCTTTTTATTCGAGAAGACATTCATCCACTGCGTTTAATTGCTACTTTAACACGTGTGTGAACAATATTGTATATTTACTGGCAGCAGTCTGACTAAGGATGTTGTTCAGAAATGTATTGCTGCTTTCGGTTTTCATTCAAATTGACTTAACTTATTATGGGAAGTCTTCCGACTGATCTATTCCAACCATCACCACCATTTCATGTAGTTGGAATTGACGACTCGGGTCCCTTTCAGGTTAAAGATCGTAAAGACCGCGGTGCTAAAATTTCTAAGGCAATTTGTCTCGTTATTTGTTTTTCCACGAAGGCTATCCATCTAGAATTAATCAGCAATCTTTCCAGTAATTTATGTCTTATCACTTTCCACAAATTTATTGCACACGGGGTGTTATCGTTCGGGTGGGCGGCGTCTGAAAGCATGTAGGCATGTCTTGATTATTTGTTTAATAGTATAAGCAAAATATAATTATAGGTTTTATAAATACATAAAAATAAAAGTTAAATCGTTAAATTTGAATGAGTTTAATAGTTTGCAGCAGTTCGGAAGTCTTTGGTAATCTTCGGAAGTCTTCAGAAGTCTTCATGGTTGCTTGTGAAACCAAAACAAACTTAAACACTTATTGAACGAATGTATATACAGTTAAATGCGGTGTGGAAGTCTTCGGTAGCTTTAGGAGCTCTTTGCAAAACTTCGGAATTTGAACTTGAACTTGAACAACCACAGTTAGAGGATATTTACAGTTTGAAGAGGTCCAGACGTTTTCAGGCGGTCTTCGGGACTTGTAACATACTGTTTTAATAAGCTCTAATAGTTCTAGTATTCCTAAAAATAGTTAGTTTCTAGTTTAATTTTAGCATGCTAATTATTAGAATTGTAGCGGCTGCAGGATCACCCAAGTAGCTTCTCAGCGAAGTTCCCAGAAAGATCTAATCCAAGAGTTAATCAATTTTTCTAAAGGCACTTACTTTAAGGGCACTAAACATGTCAAATTAGTCCATATCTATGATTAGATGTCAATCATGCTTTAGGATCCTATTTATGTCAGGGTGGTCTGAAGCAATTTTTCAATTAGCTGAGCACTCAACTAAAATCAATTCTGAGAGCTACGGTTGTGGTTATCTTAGGCATTGACAGTTTTAATTAAAATTAAAGATTTACGACCGGCGCATCCTAAGCCGAGTAAGAGCGTCAAGAAAGGGGTTATTTTCAATTAACCAAAATGTATATAAGGAGGCCAGCCGGTGGGAATCGGGTTGTTTATTTCCAGACGCGTTAGAGGTTAAAGCTAACGGTTACTAGTGATGTGTTTATTTCTTTGCAGTCAATGTGCGGGCCGTTATGTTTTAAGTTATTTATTTCTCTGAGTAAGTAATTAGTATATGTGATATTACTATGAACTCAAGGCTGTGTTATGCAGCATGTCAGTTATTTGTTTAAAACAGTATTTTTCGACTTCCATAAAATACAATTCCGGGTGAATGCCCAGTTCAAGTAAATTGATCCGTTTTATTATTGCTTTGGAGACCGCATCGTTTTAGAAGGGTCTTCTATTATATTGTGTTTCGACGGTGTCAGAGGTCGTTAATCACTAATCCACGAGACTACCTGAGAATGCAAAGCTCAGGCCCGAAGTCAAGTTACGGTACTATTTGACCCTTGAGAAGGTCGTATTTTTCATGGTGTAGATGACCCCGTGGTTAAAAAGGGTCGTCGCACTATGCAAGTTAATTAGACTAGGGTAGCATTAATAAATTTTTGTTATTGGGGTGTGTACACCTAGAACTATATCTATTCAAAATATGTTTGTTAGTTAAGTTTAGTTAAGTTGTGTTTGTGCTAGCCGGAGACTGTAAGTGACTTATTTTCTGTTCTGCCATTTTGGTTCATCGCCCACGAACAAAGTGCGACGAGAGCTATTACCGCGATTGGTCCATGGGCCGTTTAATTCCCATGGTGGCGCCCTTTTGTACATAAGGTTATTTACTTTATATTTTGTTATGCATATGTAATTAGTTGAAGTTTTAGTTAGTAGCTCGTTCAATAAAACAATCGAATTTTCGTCTCAGTGTGTTTGTTTAATGAACCCCCCTTCACCGACTGCTGCAGCTTGCGAGGCAACGTCCCGAAACGTGAGGGTACGATGGTGTTAGAGGTCCTGTTATTTATTATTTATTGTTAATTGGATACCCTCATGCGGTAGGTAAATATTAAAATTACAGACTCTTCGGAAGGCTTCGTGTTGTACTGGTGTCCTATGTTACAAAGAATTATGATATGAAATTACAAACTACTAAATTACTATCTATACAAGTATAGAGAGTTCAGAAGCCTTCGGTCGACCTCGGTACTTTTCGGAAGGCTTTGAAATTTATTTGTGTAGCCCAGTAAGAACTTGAACAGTGAGAGTTAGAAATTATTTACAATATTAAGAGGCTTAGACGTCTCCGGTGATCTTTGGTACACTTCGGAAGGCGTGGTGGTGATGGCTTAGGCTTCGTCGAGTGCGTCGTCGTTGAACTCTACGGGGTTGTCGTCCCAGTGGTAGAATTGGCAGACACAATCACAATAACTATTTGTCGGTGAAGTATGGAATGGAGCTTAACGTCCATACGTAGTTTGTTTACTATTGATTGATGAGTTATAATGACGTGCCCTGGGTACGGCGGCGGACAGCGTCACCGTCTGAGAATACGCAGGCTATGGGAAGCACTGCCTGTCGAAGTATAGCAGGCTATGGGGAGCGCTGCTCGCTGAAGGTTTTGGAGGCTATGGAGAACACCGCAAGGTGATTCCTTAGGCTATGGTGAGCACTGACGAATCCTCCTTCGGAGAATTTGAAATTTTATTTATACACTTTCATTTCCTACTCTTCCTGTATTGAAAAACGTTAATGATGTCTTTAACCAATGGATTGTGTATTTCGAGTTTTGAATGTAAAAGAATCTCCAAATTTAGTTTGATCAATGAAAGCACAGATTATAGGGTAGCACAAAAATGAGTTGTAATTTCTCGAGAGTCTTAGTTTGTTTCATTTCCAGCTCGTGTACTTTGATATAGTCAACTGCAATTCTGTCAGTCTGTTCTGTGCTCAGCTCGCGTGCGGTGATATAGTCAACATTTCCCCCCGCTGAAGAGTGTGGTCTAGTGGGTGCTGGTCGTATATCTTTGGAGTGTATCTATATGTTTCCCCGTTCCATTCGTACGCAGTAGATGTTGGGTCCGGCTCTTCTTTGAATTGGGTGAGGTCCAGCCCATTTGGCTTCGAATCGATTTCTGGTGGAGAGATGTCTTCTGACCATGACCATGTCCACAGGCGAAAACAGAGCGAGATCCTCGTTTTGGGCATATTTCTCCTTGAAGCGGCGCCCGCGATCCTGAATTTCTCGGATGCGGTGTAGTCGGGCTTCTCCTTGATCGCCTGCTGCTGGGTAGGATGATTGTGGTCGAAAGGGTACCTGTTCTCGGGACATTCATCCACAGGTATGCCTTTCTGGTTTTGCGCCATGCGCGTAATTGAGCAGAATAACACGGGCTGTGTGGTTAGCTCGTGGTCTGCATTTTTCGGTGTACAGTGATAATAGGCTGGTGCTGGCTGTGGTAGTTGGTTGTGCTGTCCTATCGGTCACTGGTTGGAATTCTTCCCGAAGGCTGCTGGGCAGGAATTCGTCTGCAAACTGGTTAGTTGCAGTTGGCGTGCTTGAGTTGTTGGCAGCGACGGGCGTCACCGTTGTGTGGTGGCGTTAGACTTTTCCGTGATCGTCTGCTGCTTGGTAGTGTAGTTGTGATTGAAAGAGTACCTTGTCTTGGGACATCCGTCCACAGGTATGCCTTTCTGATTGTGCGCCTTCCACATAATTGGGCAGATCGACGAGGGCTGCGTGGTCTGCATGTTCCAGTGGAACGTCTTACGGTTATGTGCTCCGAAATGTAAGGAGCCTTGTTCGAAATCCATCACCACCTTCTGGCGTTGAAGCCACGATTCGCCCAGAATGATATCCTCAGCGAGGATTGGTACTACCAAGAATGTTTCGTGGTCCGTCACTTGTCCAAGGGTGAATGGCGTGCGGCATTTGCCTTTGATTGCCATTTTTTCCCTGCTTCGGTTAGACAGGCGGAGGCATGATAGGGTTTTACCCGTGAACCTGTGGGTATGCGATCTTCCCTAATCATGCTCGTTGATGCTCCTGTATCTAGTAATGGGTCGAAGTTTATTTTCTGTATGGTGACGCGGATCCTTGGTAGTGGGACATCGTCGGTGATGTTTAGTCGCGGCAGTTCGTTTTGTCCGAACGGACTGTAGTCTGGCGTGGCTCGGCCGGGGTGTCGTTCCCCGAGTTTCTGGTTGGACAGTCTCGGTGCCAGTGTCTTTAAGATCAGAAGCGGCACCTTGGTAGGTCTGTTGCTGTGGGTGAACGTCTGGCAGCTGGTATGGGGTTGGTTGTTCTTATTGTTGCCTCTTTCACGTTTTCATCGATTTTTGTGAGGTGGCAGACCATTTCCCATACTGTTGTTGGTATGTGACACTGAATTGGATTCCTCAGTGCCGGCAGGAGGAGGTTCGTGAACAGCTCTATGTCCTGGTTGGTGTCTAGTTTTAGGCGACAAGCTTGTCGTACCTTAGTGCCAAGGAAGGCGGCTACTGGTTGAGACGCCATCTGCTTCTGTCCATAGTACTCGGTGGTTATTTTGGCTCTAATGGTTGGACTGTCGTACTTGTTTAGAAATAACCTTTTGAATTGGCTGTAGGTGGGTTGGAACATCGCGTATGTTTCCCACCATGTGACTGTTTGGCCTCGGAATTGAGCGGTTGTTGTAGGTACATCCGCATCCATCGTCTACATCTGTTGAAGGAATTCTGTGGGATCCTCCAGAAGGGTGCCAGAGAATGTATTTTATTCTGCTTCGGAGGTGGCGATGATGACGTGGTACAGGTCCTCCGCGAGCGTCTTTGTCGGTTTTGTGTTTGTTGAGCGCCACTGGGTTGTTGCAGTCCCAGAACTGTTAGTGGTTGTGTGACGTTTTGAATTGGAGGCGGCGGATTGGTGTCCAGCTGGACGTGTGACGTAGTTTGACTCTTCGTCGCTTCGGCGCTGTTTGTAAAATCTTTTGTAAAGACGGCCCCACGTTGGGCTCCACTTGTTATTGTTTAGGTGGGCGGTATCTGAAAGCATGTTGGCTTGGCTTGATTATTTGTTTAATAGTATAAGCAAAATATAATTAGAAGTTTCATAAATACATAAAAATAAAAGTAAAATCGTTAAATTTGAATGAGTTTAATAGTTTGAAGCAGTTCGGAAGTCTTCGATAGTCTTCGGAACTTTTCTGAAGTCTTTATGGTTGCTTATGGAACCATAACAAACAAACACTTATTGAACGAATGTATATACAGTTAAATGGGGTGTGGAAGTTTTCGGTAACTTTCGGAGCTCTTCGCAAAACTTCGGAATTTGTTTATGAGACCCAGTTGGAAATAAAGCAATGATAGTGAGAGTATATTTACAGTTTGAAGAGGTCCAGACGTTTTCGGTGGTCTTTGGGACTCTTCGGAAGGTTTCGTGTTGTACTGGTGGGGCAACTTTAAGTTACAAAGAATTATGATATGAAATTACAAACTACTAATTTACAATATATACAAATATAGAGGGATCAGAAGTCTTCGGTCGTCTTCGGTACTTTTCGGAAGACTTCGGAATTTATTCGTGTAACCCAGTAAGAACTTGAACAGTGAGGGTTAGAAATTATTTACATTATTAAGAGGCCCAGACGTCTCTGGTGATCTTCGGTACACTTCAGAAGGCGTCGCGGTAGTGGTGGATTAGGCTTCGTCGAGTGCGTCGTCATTGCACTCTACGGGGTTGTCGTCCCAGTGGTAGAATTGACAGACGCAATTACAATAACGATTTGTCGGTGAAGTATAGAACGGAGCTTAACGTCCATACGTAGTTTGTTAACTATTGATTGATTAGTTATAATGACGTGCCCTGGGTACGGCGGCGGACAGCGTCACCGTCGGAGAATTCGCAGGCTATGGAGAGCACTGCTTGTCGAAGTATAGCAGGCTATGGGGAGCGCTGCTCGCTGAAGGTTTTGCAGGCATGGGGAGCACTGCAAGAGGATTTCTTAGACTATGGTGAGCACTAACGAATCCTCTTCTGGAGAATTTGAAATTTTATTTATACACTTCCATTTCCTATACTTCCTTATTGAAAAACGTTAATGATGTCTTTAACCAATGGAATTGTGTATTTCGAGTTTTGAACGTAAAAGAATCTCCAAATTTAGTTTGCCCAATGAAAGTACAGATTTTTGAGTGGCACAAAAATGAGTTGGAATTTCTCGCGATTCTTAGTTTGGTTTATTTCCAGCTCGTGTACTTTGATATAGTCAACTGCAATTCTGTCAGTCTGTTCTGTGCTCAGCTCGCGTGCGGGGATATAGTCAACAAAGGGTAAACCTAGTAATGTTTACCCTGATAATGATTCCAATTTTATCGGAGCCAATTAAGAGCTTCTTGAATTGGGCAATTTCTTTCTTTCTCAACAAACCGTTAATCCTCACTAGGTATGTGACAAGTGCATAAGGTAGCACCTCATTCTTCTACATTCTTCTCATTTCGGAGGATCGTGGGAGGTTGATGTAAAATCATGCAATCATCATATACGCAATCTTAAGATCTGTACCCTTACATATAAAGAATCTTCCACCATGTTAACGCAGATGGAAGTAATATTAAATTCGAGGTTTCTATTTTCACTGTTTTCCGATCCTATCGACCTGTTTCGATTGATTCTTGATACTTTTTTATTGGCGTCTGCTCATGACCCTTCTCTAAGCCATATTTAGGAAACCAGGGTTGATACCCTCCAAAACATAAAGCTTTTTCAACATCAAATACGACCGCCCTAGAGTAAGGAATCCATATTCAAACTTAAACAGCGTCAAAAAAGGCGTTTCAACTTCTCACAACTTCAAAAGGTTGCCTTAATGTTGATTAAAGATAACGTTCCTGTGTTGCAGTGGTGTCACGGGTGTAAGGTAAATTTTCATTTCGGCTTGGATGGTGTGATACGTTTATTTTGATCATCCCGTACGTTTTTTTTCTGTTAATACGAAATACGCGATCTAATAATTTTCACAGACGGTAGGAGCCAACCTGACGGTAGTGACTCGAGGGTGAGTGTTTATACACTAATTTTCTTATATGGGTACCCGGTAGTCGTTGGAAACAACATATGTACACGGGTCTACGGATGCATCACCTTGTTGGTGGTAAAATGACTGGTGGTTTGTATGTGCGAGGATATTATAATGTTTACTGATTTCTATATTAGGATAATTTTATGTATAGAACTCCGTACTTACAATGCTGATTTCGAGCTGTGATTTTTAGTCGGGTAATTTTGTTCCTCTTTCTTGTTTGAAGATTAATATAGAGGGTGACCTAAACACTGCAGCTCGCCATGTTAAAAGTTATTCTTTTTTCGTGAATATGTATATTGTGTACCTACGAATTGTTAATTTTGGTACTATTGTGTTTTGTATGTAATTTTGTTTTTTAAATTAGAGGTTTTTCTTAGTTTCTAAATGTTTGATTGTGCGTCAGTGAGTATATTTTTATTTCAGACCTCCCTTAATTTTTTTTTGTAGCTATAATACCCCGCCCACTCGCCGATTGAGTCCGGTCAATTTCTTCTTTTCCTTTCTCGTTTTTATTTGCTTCTTTTTGTTAGACTACGTCGCTGAACGTAGCATAATTACTGGCGCCCAACGTGTGGGTGCGAGTTTATTTAGTTAATTTTCTTGTGCTCCGATTTTGTTTCGTATAACTTTGGCCCCGATTTTGTTGTAGTAAATTTTTTTGAAGCTTCGATTTTGGTTTTCGTTAATTGGTGTTTCGATTTAGTTCCGCTTAATTTTTGGCCCAATTTCTGTTTTGCTTCTGGCCTGATTTTTGAGTTTGCGGCCCAAGTTACTACCATATCCTTTTCTCGGCCTGATAAAACTTATGTTTTCGTTCTTTACGCTTGAACCTGTATTTACTTCTTTTCTTTATTTACTGTGTGGGTTCAATTTTCTTGAATTTCAGATTATTGAATTTGTGTTTTCGCCAATAATGCTAGCCCATTAAAAACGCTGGCGCCCAAATTTTTCTTTTCTTCCTTCCCTCTCTGTATATTTGGTTCTACCCATCAACTCTAGAGTTAGTTTTTCCTCCGATTTTTCTTTTATTCTATTGCTCTATTCTAATTTCTATTTTGTTGTTTCGCTTCCATTGGTCTCTCTAAAATTTATCCATCGGATCAGTTTTAAATTGTCCTGTATTCGCAATAATTTTTTTTTCTTCTGAGCTTCTACCGAGTTACGGTTAGTTTTTATTTAGTTACTTTCTCCCTTTTTTTTTATTATTACTAAAAATGACTTCTTTTTCGGCTTCCTACCAAGGTCTTCCTGTGTGGGAGTGGTACTTAAAATTTTCTGGTGTCCCGAACACTCTTGCCCTCATAATTTTTTGAGATGGGTCGAAAAACTCCAACACCATGTATCGGAATTGCAGTTATTTGAGTCTGTAGTGGATTTATTCGAGGCTAAAGCGTTACTTTGGTATCGTGGTTACAGGCATAGGTTTTCTGACTAGAAGTCGTCTAATTTACTGATTCAACATTTTGAACCCCCGAAGTTTGCTACTACCGAAGAGAATACTTTTGCTTCACATGACCGAGTTGTTAAGATTTCTCCAACGCCTACGAGTAGGTCCGATACTTCTTCCGTACGTTCTACTGTTCTGTCCCCTTGTTCTACTTCTACTCGTCAGGTCGTATGCTTTAATTTCGAAAAACCTGGTTATGTTTCGACACGTTGTACTCGCCCTCTAGTACTCCATTGTTATGGTTGCGGATTTAAGGGAGTTTCTCGGCGCAACTGTCCGAACTGTCATCCTACTACCAATCGTTTTTCAAATAATCCTTCAAATTCTGCCATCACCTCTAGCTGCTTAATTTCTTCTGCTTCTCACTCTATGTTCTCTTCTGTCCCTCATCCAGGTCACCCTGCTCCTACTAGCAAAACATACCCTTTTTCAGCAAATATAACTTCGAACAAAATTTCCTCCGTTTCTAATTCTACATTCTATTCTACTCCTCCTTCTCGCCCTATTTATTCACTCTTACCCCGGACCGTGTCTCCACCACTATTACACCCCATGCTTCGAATTAGTGACTTGCAGATAGCTTCTCAAGAGTTTGTTCCCGCTTTCTTAAATTGTTTTAGTCAAGAAATTCCTGTCGTGTCTGTAAACACACATGTCGCTAAAGTGACAATAATTTCTAATTCAGTCAGCGAGGGTCCTGTTGAAGTCCATGGACCTGTATCGTTAATGCCTGTTGCCGTTTTTGTCAAAATTTTGCTTGTTCCTGCTTTCTTAAATGATTCTGATTGAGAAATTGCTGTCGTACCTACAATAACAGCTGTAGCTAAATTGACGATAACTTCCAATTCAGTCTGCGAAGGCCCTGTTGAAGTTAGTGAACCCGTAGCGGCGATGCTGACAAAATGCTGCTTGTTTCTGTTCTTTTAATTGAGGTTGGTGAAATCTTAGCTGATGTTCCTTTATGTAATGTTACTGAAGTGTTAGCGGATTCTGCTCCTTTTCCTACGGTTGATATTCCTACAGCCAATGCAGTATTCTGTCCTAACTGTGATACTTCTAGTCCTTTATCTAACGTCGTTGAAATTTTATCTACTTCTGTCCTTCTAGTTAACGTAACTGAAGTGTGCTCCACTTGTGTTTCATTTCGTAAGGTTGATTTTTTTTATAGTCAATACTTTTTCTACCGTAGATATTCTGAAAACCGATTATGTTTTCTTTTCTACCGTTGACTTTCTTACCTTCTATCCTAAGAACAAACAATTTTCTTCCTTAACTCGTTTCGAGTTTCCTAAACTGCCCTCGCCACCTCCTAAACCGCGTGCTACAATTGCTACACCCCCTGTTGTCCCTGGTTCGCGGAAAACTGCCACTAAGAGTCAGACATTAGTATATACTGATTCAGAACCTGAAGAGGTCGGTCGACGATATCCTGATATCCTTGATCTTGTTTCGTTCTCCTTCTGGCGGTGTAAACGCCTTAAATCCAATATCTAGTCCTCGTGCCCCAGATTCTTATGACGACTTTGCCCTCCTTTGGACATGATTTTTGGACATTGCGATTTCGGTGTACTTCCCGGTTTTGCTGGGTTTTCTTTCGTTTGCTTTTTTCTTCTTTCACCCCGTGTGGGTCCAGGAATAGAATAGTACCACAATACGACCTGCCTGTCGTAAGAGGCGACTACAGCGGTCCAACACATACACATACACATTTCATACACACATGCACACACTCCATGAACGCACACACTACATACTTCCACACATTTGTTTCTCTGTTTTGTCCTTATCTTGTTTTTTTTCTTTCACCCGTGTGGGTCCGGGAACAGAATATCCCCCATGGTACGACTGGCCTGTCGTAAGAGACGACTACAGCGGTCCAACACACACGCACACTTTATACACGCACAATACATACACACACCCTCCTTTCACATCCACACACACACACACCTACACACACACGCACGCACGCGCATCCACCTACTCATACATAACTACATTGGGATTTTGTTTTATTTTCTTTTGTACGATTCTTAGTTCCTTTTTTTGGTTTTGTACTTGGTGCTTGGTGTTTTTTTTTTGGTTTGTTTTATTTTTCTCTTGTTCCTTTCGTTCCACTTCCCTTTCTCTATCCTTTTGCTGGTCTTCCTTGCTGTCGGTCCCTAGTCCGATTATGTTTCGTCCATCCGCTTCTGTGGTAGGTGCTTTCTAGTCCGTCTTTCTTTCTTCGGAAGCCACGACTCAGTCGACTGTAGGAATAGTTAGCATTTCTTTTCTTTGGTTCTTCGGCTTCGACTACCACAGTTGATAGTACATCGTTTCTTTTACCAGCACTTCTCCTCTTTTCCTCTCGTTCTCCCTTGTTGTTCCCTTACATACTTGAGGCTTGATCTTTGGGTCATGTTTTGGCTTACAGTATTGGTTTTTCTTCCTCGTTCCGTTTCTTCTTTTGAGGTCGAAGGCTTTTCTGGTTCTTTACAAGAAACATCCGTTCTTTGACGACTTTTCTTTAATGCTGAGGTCGTTCCATCTTAGTTTTCCTTGATTGTGCTTTACCTGTTCTTCCTTCCTTCCTTTCTTTTTTGTTCGTTCTTTTTCTTTCTCTATTCTATTATTGGTCCATCAAGCTGGACGAGAGTTATTTATTTTTTTTGAAATATCCCTTTTTTTCTTCTTTGGTTTTTTTGTTTAGTTGTTGTTCTCGTAACGAGTTTTTGTTTTCTTGGGTTTCCTTTTTTGTAATTTGGTACTGCCCGCTTCGTTACTTTGGTTTTTTTACCACGACCTGTTAAATTTGCTGGGGGGGGGGCGAATTGGTTACGTTTATTTTAAACATCCCGTACGTCTTTTTCTGTTAATAAGAAATACGCGGTCTGATAATTTTCAACTCAAACCCCTTTGGCGTTAAAAACGAATATTAATTCAGGAAATTAAAATAACCCTTTCACGTGTTAATTCATTTATCTCTTTGTATAAATTCGGTTCCTATTGTTACATCCTAGGGTTTAATTAATAATAAATACTACTTCTAAGAATACCTCAACGTAAAGTTTATGCAAAAATTAAGCAGGCGATAACTGGTTTTAGGTATCTGATAATAGATACTTATGTGTCTTCCATTGAAAGCTTCGTCGAATTAAAGCCGCGTATTATCCCAATAAACCGTATTTTTCCAGTTTTATTTCCTTAACAACAATATTACTTTGAGCTCTGGTCATTAGTGAAACGAAATTAATATTCACTTGCTTTTCAATCTACACAACCAAAACATGTGTAGAATGGTGGGTTGTTTCCGTTTTTCTGTATGAAAAATTTTCGCACGCCCTACAGCGTGCTCCTTCCGGTGGCCCTTAAAGCCACCAGGAATGGTCGCACCTTGTTGTGATGGGAGGACCACACCAAGGCGAGATCACGCGCACCCCTATTTCGCACCGTTTTTACAGACTGTCAGCGCCAACCCGACGGTGGTGACTCGAGGGTGAGCATTTATACACTAATTTTATTATATGGGTACCCGGCAGTTGTTGGAAACAACATATGTACACGGGTCTACGGATGCATCACCTTGTTGGTGGTAAAATGACTGGTTGTTTGCATGTGCGAGGATATTATAATGTTTACTGATTTCTTTATTAGGATAATTTTATGTATAGAATTCCGTACTTACAAAGCTGATTTCAAGCTGTGATTTTTAGTGGGGTAAATTTGTTCCTTATTCTTGTTTGAAGATGAATATAGAGGGTGATTTAAAAACTGCAGCTCGCCATGTTAAAAATGATTCTTTTTTTATTTCGTAAATATGTATATTGCGTACCCACGAATTGTTCATTTTTGGTTCTATTGTGTTTTGTATAAAATTTGGTTTTTTAAATTAGAGGTTATTTTAGTTTGTAAATATTTGATTGTGCGTGAGTGAGTATATTTTTATTTTTGGCTTCCCTTGATTTTTTTGTAGATATAATACCTCTCCCACTCGCCGATTGAGCCCGATCAATTTCTTCTTTTTCTTTCTCATTTTATTTTCTTTTAGACTACGTCGCTGAACGTAGCAGGTGTGAATCAAGTTGCATCGATACAAACTGCAGCGGGAGTGATTCGCCGTTTGTTCTCCAAAATCTGCCATCTTACTATTAATAGCAAATAAATAAGATTTTTCAAAATTTTCTGAGTATTCATCCACAGCTTATGTTTAGATTTGAGGATTTTATTATTCTATTGAAAGTTAGCAATTTCGAGGCCGGGGGTATGTTAGGGATTTATAGATTTTAGAACTGTAAAAAAAAGTGCAATCAAAGTTATATAAGTTGTTGTTGATACGCGCGATGAGGTCGCGCAAGACTGCATTTTTATATTCAAGCTTCGCGATGACACTTCACTTGTACCAGGGTATTTGATGCGAGCACTATGCCTTTTAGTTTGATTTTGAAACTATAAGACAAAAACACGTAGTGTTTATTTATAATTTTACATGTACATATGTTCCAAATCATCAATCAGTAAACGTTTCAGAACATTACTTATTCTTCAAGTCTTATCAAAGGAGAGGGAGTTTCATTGTCCTTTGTTAAGTTTGAAATTAAAAATTACTTTTTGGCTAATATATTACTGAGGGTGGCTTTTAATTAGGATGACATTGAGCCAAATTGTGTTGTAAAAAAGAATTATTAATGCTCGCGGACTAGTCTCGGGGTTTATTCCTGCGGAGGCATGAGATGGGTGGTCTTTTCCTATCATTGAACCTGTCTTTGTACAATTTAGGGCGTCACTACGTCAATTACATAAACAAAAAATAATCTTCTTAAGGAAAGACGCAGATAAACCTTAAGGGAATTTACTTATGCCTGAAGATAGATATTCAAAAACATAACTCCATTTCTTTTATACTTAATTATTGCAACCAGAATTGGATAAATCACTGTTTCTCTTTTTAGATTTTTAGAAATAATACTATTACAATAATTTGCAAATATGTAATAAAATTATTTGCTCTTCTTTTATAAACAAAAAAAAATAAAGACAATATCATAAATATAATAGCATGAAGTGGAATGGTCTTAGTAATGTTAAGTCGACAAATTAGCAGTTATTAATGGGTGAGACCCCATCATAAAAAAATAATATCTCATTACATTAAGCGAATGATTCAAGCAAAAATCTTTGTTTTCGGCTCACAAGGTTTAGTTATAGATCAAACTTGAATCTTTTTAACATCTGAATGACTTTTCATTAAAAGTCAAGGATTATCTCATTATACAACTTGTTTGAAGAACATACATGTTACTTGTTGAAGTAAACATGTATCACTAGATGTTTATCTGGCAGATGTTAAACTAAATTGTGCCCTAAACGACTATTTAAAACTAACAAATAATGACAAAAATCTAGCCAGATCATCTGACATACTAAATAAAATGTAATTTATTTTAACAGGAAAGCTTTCGTATTTAATATTCAAAAATATACAAAAAATATTTTAAATCGTTAGGCAAATTATCTTATATGTACTAAATGAAGCATAATTTATTTTAACAAGAAAGCTTTTATATATTTAATATTTGAACATATGCTAAAATTTTTAAATCGTTTAACAAGAAAGCTTTTATATATTTAATAATCGAAAATTTATTGAAATTTTAAATTGTTTAGGTAATTATTTGTCTTCCAATTCGACAACGTTTCACAATGAATTTGCTTCTCACTTGGATTGATGTTTGTTACAAAAAAAGCGTACTCACCCTAGGAAAGGTGCTTACAAAAATTTAAAAACACCTGTAGAATTGCGGCGGCCACGTGCAAACGTCGTTACATTATTATGATCGAACAGGATGTCATCTTCAAAGCTTGACCTACTTCCATATACTATAAAACTATACAAATCAATTCCTGAAATCCATTATGAATTTTTAAAGCTGAAACTGCTTGCGTTCTATAAATCTTGCGTCCACTTTACTGCTTAGCTTTAACAATAATCTTTCTACGTTACAAATCACGAAACATGCCTTTCCCAAGAATGGAAGTTTCTTCTACACAACATGGCAAAGAAATTTTACTCCCACGTTTTTAAAACAATTGCGTCTTACCTGACTACATGCTCGTACAAGAATAATTGTAAGTATGTCGGACAAGTGCCTCGAGCTTCATGCGCATGGCTGCACGGATCGATAATCACGTCGACTAACAATATTACGCCTTGATTGTGGCATTCCACATAACATATAGCAAAATTGAAACTTCCTATATGTAAAACGCTACAAGTTGGTTCAATGGGTTCAATCTTTTCATAAACATGCGTGCAGAAGATTAAAGCTTATCGTAGAAAGGACAGCGCCTTTCTATTTCAAACTTTCAAGGAATACTTCCATTACAAATTAAAACAACACATCCCTCACAGTAAGAGCGCAAAGTTTGTTCTTCATTTTTATTTTCTTATTTTTGTTTTAAACTTCGAGACGTTCGTCCTGTCTGTAAATGATGACAATTTAAAAAATTTGTCGCATTTTCTTACTCGGAATTGTTGTTTTGACTTTTAAATTTGGAAATAATTTTTAAACAGTGGTTATTTATATTTTTAGCAAATTTTATATTACCATCTTTTTCGACTACCTTACTTATTTCTATGTTAGGCGCTCCATCTCTGTAGTGGAGTGTTGTTATTAACTTTTTTGCACTTTATTTTTTAAATACTTCTTTTTTTAATAGCCTAATAAATGATTTTTAAAGTATTTGGAAGATCATTGTCATTAAATGAGTTCTAAGTATTTGTATATCTGTTACTGCTCCAGAAACATGTAAAATTCGATGAATTCTGGATATTAATTTTAAAATTAAATTAATTTCTATATCAAATGAGTGATAAGAATGATAGTTTAAATAACGGTCGGAATTATTAAGAACTACCAATGAGTAATAATTTAGTTGCCGTTTTGTTTAGTTAGCGGTTGTCTAAGGAAAATATTTCAAAATTTAATTTAATCTGTTGCGTTTGAAAATAAGTTACAAAGTAATATTAAAATATTTAGTTGACTTTTTTATTGAGCTCCACATTATTAAACCTTTTATTTTAAAAAGCTAAGCTTTTACCTACTAAAATGCATTTTTATTAAATAAGCACTTTTGTTTCAGATTACAAAATGTCATAATTGTACGGAGCCAAATGAAACAGCCGGGACATCAGCATCAATTGACCTGTAGATTCTGCTGCCCCTAGCTGACGCACGCCCCTGATCAAGGCGAGCCCGTTGACTGCGTACGATGGTTTCATCGGGTCATGTAATTCTAGACATCAGCAACGTGTCACTCTGTTGTCTTAAATTACGACCACAACAGAAATAGCGCTAACTGTAAGGGTTGGAGTTCGAGGTTCCCATTAGATTTAAAATTATCTTAAATAAACCCTTTGATTGTTGTTTTTTGTTTTTAGTATTTAGTCTTAATTTAGAGAAAAACAACTAACTATAAGCAATAATTATTTTAGTATTGTGAAATTGTACCTTGTAATTAATTAAGCTAAAATTAGGTTAACTGTTAGTGTTGGATAGAAAAGGTATTAAAAAGTTTACGCAAACGTCCTAGTTGCGCCAATTACGTACAGAAAAAACGGTACTCAATATACCCATTTTAGCTTTTAGGCAATGCAATAATGTTAGGTGGTCGCTGCAGCTAAATTCCTGCAGGCACACAAACATAAAAAAATGTGGCTAGTGATATCTGTCAATAGCCGTACGATGGCAAGTACTAAAATACGTAATTAGTATCCCTCTTATACAAGGGATAAATAAATTGTTCGATATATTATTATCCTATAGCTAGTGGCCTTTTAGGACTATATTTATACCGTACGCAACGTGGCTCAATTGTATATCAAAAAAAAATTAATTAATTAAAAGTTTATAGTTTTAAGCTACTTACCTACTGTATTTAGTGCATTATTATATCTTGAAATAAAATGGTTTGAGAAATGTTGTATAATTGTGTACAAGGATCCGGCTTGAAGCTCCAAAATTGTTTTCATGTTTAAAACTTTGTTGAGTCACAGACTTTTTAAAACCTATAATGTAGTAATTCTTAGCAAATGTGCTTGTGCACAACTTGTTGAATGTGACTAACTCTTAGGGCAATCTGCACTTGTATTTGTTAGTCATAACTTTTATTAAGTATAGTAATGCATTCTATTTTGACTGTACTACTTTTCATATTTGGCAAAACTCATTTTTCATTTATGAAAAATTGCATAAGGCGCACAGGGTAATAAGAAAAGTTATAATTTACTTTGATTGAATTCGCATTGTGATGCATTTAAACGAAAATGTTAAAAGTAGAGTGTTTATACCGTTTCTGGAACCTCATTTTTACCAGAATCCCTCATTTCCACACTCATCTGGACCAATTTACATGTAAATTCCCATAGGCGAAAATGAGGAGAATCCCTCATTTCCACACTCATCTGGACCAAAAGGCTTTCTTCGACTAACCATGTTTCATCTTTCGAGATAAATATATCTTGCATTTTCATCTTAGCATCCTCATTTGCTCCCACATCTGAACCAAATAGTTTTCTTCGACTATCCATTTTTCATGTTTCAAGATAAACCTATCTTGTTTGGTATCAATTAATATTAAATTTTTCTCAGCTACCCGAATCTCTAGGAATTTCTTAGATTGCATCATCCCCCAGAGAGCTACCCTAATTTTAAGATTTTTGCTGGTAGCGATTTCTAACCGTCCTTATAAATTTTTTAGTCATGCGACACATCAAACTAACCCAGAATTTTATGCAGAATCCGAATCTGCAAACAGATTTGCAAAGTTATACATACATCTTTAAAGTCCTAAACCTCTAAATTTTGCTCTTTGCTCTATAAGCAAACCTAACAAATAGCTTTCTTTGACTAGCTATTGCATCTTTCGAGCTAAACCTATCTTGTTTGGTATCAATTAATATTAAAATTTTCTCAGCTACCCGAATCTCTAGGAGTTTTTTAGATTGCATCATCCCCCAGAAAGCTACCTCAATTTTAAGATTTTTTGCTGGTAGCGATTTTTAACCGATCTTATAAATTTTCTTAGCCATGCGATACATCGAACTAATCTAGAATTTTACGCCCAATCCAAATATGCAAACAGATTTAAAATACGACCACCCGTTACAAAGTTACACATATACCCTCTGCGAGATAAATCTTTCTCCACATTTCCACTCACGAGATAAATTTATATTGTTTGGTATCAATTAATATTAGATTTTTCTGTGCTACCCGAATCTCTAGAAATTCTTTAGATGGCATCATCCCCCAGGGAGCTACCCCAATTTTCAGATTTTTTTTATCAATGTCGATTTCTAATCATCGATCCTTTTTAATATCTAGAATCCTTTAACCAAACACTTAGCGGTATTAACACAAAGAAATTAAGCACGCAAAAATTTAATGATTTATTTTATCCGATTTACAGTTTAATAAACTAATTGAATACAATATTTACAAAGTATAACATTATCTTCTTAGTGTAGCCGAATCCAATCAGGTTAAAGTAACCTGTAACAAAAAAGACATTAATGTGTTTAAAAATACCTATAACAAAAAAAGATTTAATATGCTATTTAAAAAGAGAGGAAACGTGTTTCGATCAATAAGACATATCGTCGTTAATCTAACAATATGAGAATAATGTAAAACATTCCAATGTAATGTGTTTTTAATATGTAAACGGGAAGGTCGCGTTTAACGTCATCATCGCCCCGAATTATTGTGTAAACCACATTTCTAAATACATATTCACAATTTTTTATTCTTAACCTAGAACTCCTCTCATCGGTTCGGATACTCCATCGTCCACACTGGCGTTTTTTATGCGATAGCTAGCCATACGGTTGTTAAACGCTGTGCTAACCAATTCTATGCCGTCTTCGCCAGTAGCGGTAACTGTGGCATTTTTATGTCTGTTGCTCCTCAAGTGTGCGACATACGTAGTCTTTTCCATTTCGAAATCGCTTACTTTGCACATAATTCGTGGTTGTTTCGTAAAAGGCCCTTTAACAGCTGGCGGAGCTGAACGTTTACGGCTTAACATACCGTGCTGTTTTTCCATGTGTCGCAGTAAGTTGTCCATTCTCGTAAAAGCGATATCGCAAGACACACAGTTTAAGTACTTTGCTGCTGACGGATGTATAAGCTTAACCGTGGACGATGTTACACCACAATATTTGTTCTGGTGCCGTTTGAGAGCATTTTTCCAGGTATAGAAAGCACCGCAAGAGTGCAGGTACCATTTTAGTACAAAACAAAATCCACGCTATAGGACTTTGGTTAAACCTGTAAGCGAACTAACTTATAACTAAAAAGCTTACTGTAGCGTACCTGATTTATGTACCCTATAGAATGCAAACCGAAGGTTTCCGTAGACAGCCGAACGAAGTTGAGGATTCAGCGGGCAACTAAATGACGTTATCTTTTGTTAATCCTTGCTGCTCGTCCAGTACATTTAGCACGAATGCATGCGCCCGGATAGATTTGTCCATGCTGCGAATGCAGTCAGTAGAGTCGCGGGAAACGTCTTCCATGTTATACGGATCAACAATCGTATAGCGTGCATATTAAAAATCCAAAAGGGTGGTAGCACACGCACACAAATTGGTTACAAGTCGTGTGGTAGAAAATGCAGTGCTACTATAACCAAAAACTCAATAAAACACTAAACCTTTACTAAGGGAATACCAAACTTGTTGTCTACAGAATACTTACTAATAAAGCAATTTAATTTTAAGTAACTTCTACGTCATATTATCGGAAATGGCAGACTTGCATATTTTTTTTTGGAAACAAGCGAAGATTACCGAAGACACTCGAAGAGTGCACAAGCGCGATTACTAAACCAATTAGCGTTAATACCAAGTATTCCGTACTTTTGTAGGTTACTTACTCCCTAGAATCAAATCTTCCGCATAGCGCTCGGTAGTACGTAATTATTTCTAGAACCGGTAAGTACTCGATATCGCCCAAATAGAGAATTAGATGCTCGATGTCTGTTAACTTCCAATTCCCTCGTAAAAGATAGAAAAAATTCGGTCAATCATTCATCTAACTTATACTTCGACCCGCCCCCGTTCTGATAATTTCCAAACATTTTTCAAACGACAATGGTCTCAGAATTTTTAAACCTCCGAAGGATCTATAAGCCATGATCCATTACACATCCAAGCTACCCGTAAACTAACAGTGCTCTGTATAATACATGCATACCCCTTCTCTGCGCTACTGCTATTCTTGAAGTTGCTGAAAAAGTCAGTCTCCTCTTTTTACTGCTAGGACCGCTGCAAAGCACCATTCTATACTTTCTTTAAAAGTATAGCACATCGCGCACTTTTTTGGCTGATGATTAAATTTTGTTTATGTAGGCTTTTACACTTTCGCATATTTAAACGTCTAATACGATTGATTAACCACTTTCGATTATTCCAACCAGAACCGCCACACATTCCGCCGCACCGTTCTTTCTGAATCCAACGATTCGATGGGCTTCCACACACTAACACCTAATATATCTTTCTTACTATTTGTTAAACAAAAACTACCGGCATCGCCATGTCCGTATGTGGACGTAAGCAGATGTTTGTGGATGTGTACGAGAATATGTAACCATATACATTAATCAGTCAAAGCTATTTTATTTAGTCCAAGAAAACTACTATTTTTCTAAACCACAATTACTAATTACCTTTATAGGTTTAACATTTCTACCATTTCCCAATGACTGGTGCTACGTACATAGAAGCTTTAATTACTTATTGAAGAGAATCCTTATTCTCCCACGCACTGTTGCGTAGTTGCACGCCCACCCCTTTTGGGAATATATGCTCGTTATAGGTTGCAGCACCCTCGGTTTTACTTAACTACACTTCGTGAAACCCCTTTAATCTTTTTAATCTTGTCTTTCTCGCTAACAATACAGTAGGACTTGGTTTTTGTACAGACGAATTCTAATACTAAACCCCCGTTAAATTCGTCTTTAAATTTCCCTACAACTTTTTTGTCGACAAGCGGTATATTGTATTTATTATCCACGGGGTAGTCACTCTTTAAGATAACTATATTTTGTTTGGTATCAACTAATATTAGATTTTTCTAGGGAGCCCAAACCTGTAAATAGATTTTAAATAGAACCATCCCCATACAAAGTTATGCCTTTTAAAAACCCAAACCTCTAATTTTTGCCTATCTTTATTTAACTACATCCTTAAAACCTTTTTTCGCTACCCAAGACATATGCTTTAACCATCCATTTCCCGAGAAATCTAAAACCGATGTGTCCTGCGAACACCAAGTGGAGATAACACGTATACTCTGTCAACCAGGACAGAAGCAGGAAGGATTTGGAAGGTGGGAGAAGAACTTAAAAATATGGAATCTTAAAAATAATATATACAATAGATTTACAAAATCTATAAAAATATAAACAACTATCTTAGATTTATATCTAAGTTTGCCTCTATATATAAAGTCTTTGATTCCACCGACAACCAGATCCATTCCTTCGTGTAATTGCAGCTTGTGACAATCTTTTTAATTGCGACTCTCCCACTATATTCTGCATACGTATCTTGTTAGCTTGATCGACTTTTTCTTGTCGGTATTGGAGGAAATCCTTATTCTCCCACTCACTGTTGCGTAGTTGCATGTCCACCACTTTTGGAAATATAAGGTTGTTATAGGTTGTAAGACCCTCGGTTTTAAATGATCCGAAAGGTTCTTTACTAGGCAAATATACAATGTTTAGCGGAACCCCTTTGCGTGTGGTGTACGCCAGGGTTACGAAACCTGCATTCCTTAGTCCGTCTATGCTATCTGCCATTTCGATAAATACGTTTTTAGAATAACCTTTTAAAAAGTATACGGATTTAGTACCATCCTTTTCCGCAAGAACACCTACATAACTAGAAGAGTCTTTCTTACTAACCGCAAATGCAGACAGCTTGTAGAAACCGAAAGTATCTAAGTCAGCCCTTCGGTACATAAAATATTCTTTTAATTCTTCCTCATTTTTTCTAATAAGGTGTTCTTTGTCTATCACATATTTGTATTGTTCGCAAATTGTCGCAGTGTTCTCCATGTAGTACAATTTTCGCCTTTTTGCATCCATTTCTTCTAATTCCAGTTGTCTTTTTCTTCCACTTACAGCGTATGGTGTGCATAATGGGGCAATTTCCTTTAGGGTAAACGGATAGAGTTTACTGTCAATATTTACGCGAGTTAAAGTTCGGGCCTTTGGAGCTGGTTTTTTAAAAAGCTTTGACACTTTAACAATATTTTTATTACTAAAATTTGTACATAATAACTTATAAAAATTAATTGTACAGGTGAGTAGTCTATGTAGACAACAATGTAAAAGTTGTAATACGCAGACTGACTCGGTTGAGTAGCTCAAACAACGAAGTATGGAGTTCGAAGACTGACTGCCGGGCATTGAGCTCCCGGGCCTTTTATAATAACCTGCCCTCCACACGGCGGTGGGAACTTGCAGATCTCATGTCTGCGTTTCTCTTAATTGTACACTTTATTACAATGTAACAACTTAATTCTAAGTAATTGCGGTCTGTTGACCGCCTGTGACCTGCCACCTGCAGTATCACTGCCCTCACGGATGCACAGCTGCATTCCGTTCTCATGAACTGTCGATAACCTCTCTGGGTTATCCTTGTGTTACAATGTTGCATTGAACTTATACTTTTACATAATAATTTCTAATAATTCATATTAGATTCAATATATCAATATATATATATGTAATTGGGGGATACATAACTCCTCCCACCGTAAATGAAAAATTAAGGTTTTTCTTAATTTTTAAATACATAAAATTCATTATTTAAATTCATTTAAAATTCATTGTTTCTAATGGTATGCTTATTGTTTCCTTTTTCTCTTTGTTTCCTTAAATCTAGAACTGTTTCCTTCATTCTTATATCTAAGGTACATTTTGTATAATACATACATGATTACAAAAATTACTAAAATGATCAATACAATTGTCCAAACACTTATATTATTATAATGTAACTTTGGCGTTTTGATTTCACTTAATTGTTCTTTATAACTTTCCACTAATTTCACGGCGTGGTTGAGATCGTCTAAGTATAGATGCTCTAGCTTCATAGGTTTCTTGTTTATTTCTTCGTCTTCTTGTTGTATTTTGAATTGTAGTTCCGGTAGGTTTGCAAGTTTCTTTGTTGCTATGGGATCTTGATAAACTCTGATTACTTCATCTTTCAATTTCACATAACAATCTTCTTTGAGGGTAATTAGTTTGCTTCCGATTAATGCTTGGTTATTTTCATCTTGGTTGCAGTGGATGGTTGCTATTACTTCTGTTGGGAAAATGGCTATCCATTTGTTATCTGTAACCTTTGAATTTTCATATTAGTTATTTGCACTTGTTTAGTTTCACAGTTTTCGTAATGGTTTGAGAATTTTAATAGTTGTACTTCACAAGGGCTGTCTTCTTGAATGGTTGTTGTCGTCATCGATTGACATAAATATTGATTTGGTGTTACTTCAGTACATTTTCGTTTGTATAACCATATCTCAGTTCATTTAGGGATAGGAATTTGGTTTTGGGTATGATTACTTGGTATGTGCTAGTAACCTTTGTTGGAAAAGCAAATAAATGATAATATTGATAATTGTTACTTTCTACTATTAAAAATATTATTTCGTTTTTCTTAATGTTGCTAAAATTTGTTACATTAAAGTAAGGGTTGATATTATTTGAGTAAATATTGTAATTTTGTATACTGCCTAGTTTATTGGTAGTATACCGGGGTTGCTTTTTATTTATTGTTACTTGGTTGTCCGTTCTACCTGGGTGGAGGTTGACGGTAAGGGTGATGACTGTCCATCTGAAATTACAGGGTGTCTTAGGTTTTTTAAATGAATGTATTTCGTTATTTTACCGTTGTCTACTACTGCTATGTTTTTATCTGATATTTTCTTAATTTTAAATGGTCCTAAATTTCTGGGTGCTGTTTTATGTCGCTTGCTTTGAAAGTTTTTCTCATATACGGTTTGTCCTATTGAAAATTTATTTGAGTCGGTATTTTATTTCGGGTTGTGGTGCTACGTTCCTTATCGTTTTCTAATTTATCTTTTACTTTGTCATAAGTTATTTTTACTTTTTCTTTGTGGTCTTTTGCATATTGTTGATATACTTCTTTATTGTAGTGTATGTCATAGGGATTTCGTGAATCTGAATGTCCTAATGTTAATTCTAAGGGTGTAAAATTTGTTGATGAGTGAATAGTGTTATTATAGGCGATTAGTGCGTATGACATTAAATTGGTTATATGTTCCTTTTTATAATTTATTCTTAATAATCGAATTTGTTCTAGCAGGGTTAAATGTAATCGTTCAATTAGTCCGTTTGATTCAGGGTGGTTTTCCGTTATGAAATGAATTTTTATTTTGTGGAGTTCTAAAGTGTTTTGTATTGTCTCGTTTTTAAATTCGCTACCATTGTCTAAAGTGATTGATTCGGGTGTTCCGTAAAATGTGAAATATTGTAAAAATCCTTGGGTCACGTCAATGCTATTTTTGGATGTGATTGGTATGGCTTGGCCTATTTTTGTGAATGCGTCTATGATTGTTAGATAGTTTTGCGCTTCTACTACTAGAGTATCGGCATGAAGTTTTTGAAATGGTTTGTTTCATTGTTCGTAGGTGTCTCAATGTCATTATTCTGGTCAGTGTCAAATTTTTCTATTTCTTGATGAAATAATTCTTCTGATGTAAAATTACGTTTCTGATGAGGGTTTGGTCGGATATGTGTTATTTTTGTGTTTTGTCTGGTGTTACCAGATGAGGTGTCCATTGGTGTTGGTTTGTAATAATTGTTAGGGTTGTTATGAGTATTAGTCATTGGTGTATTTCTATTAGGGTTTGCGTTGAATGCTGGTCTTTGTTGGTTTAGGTTTTGATTGAATCTCGGTTGGAATGCGGGTTTCGTAAAAGTTGGGTTGAATGTTGGTCTTGAAAAATTTTTAAATTGAGTATTAAAATTGGTATTGTTAAAACTTGGGTTGTTACTTCGCGGTTGATTTGTTTGTGTGTTAAAGGGTGTGAATTTTTGTTGAGGGATTGTTTGTCTTGTAGCTTGTATAGTTTTTGTTGGTGAATAACTTTTATTTGCGTTGGGATTGTATAGTCTGTTGCGGTAATACATTACATTTTCTTCTTCTATTACTAGGCTCATAGCTTCTTCTAGATTTTGGGGTCGTTGGAATCTGATTTTATCCGATAGTCGTTCTGGTAAAGCGTTTATATATGTGTCTAGTGCCATTTCGTCATACATTTTTGTTTTTAAATGTCTAACGTTTTGATCGGGTTCTTCGATTTTTAATTTTGTTAAAATTAAACTTCTCACGTCTTGGCATTTCATTCCAATTGGTAGGGGGATTGATTGTGTTCCATTCTAAGGTTTATTAGGTCTCGTACCAGGCATTTTATATTACGTTGGTCTCCAAAATATGCAATTAGTAGCTGTTTAAACTGGTCCCATTCCGATAAATCGTCCCTACTGGCGATTAAGGTTAGTGCCCTTCCGGCTAGTTTACTTATTACTAAGCGTATAAGCAATGAATTTCTTGCGTCATCTCCGGGTTTGTAAAAAGTTTTTAGGAACATTTCACATGCTCCAATGAAATTTGAGAGATGGGCCTGGGTGCCATCAAACGTCTGAATTGTCTCTAAATAGAGACGTAAGTCTGTGTTACTCATGTTGGTTAAGGGTTGTTTTCGATTTTTTGGAAATTTCAAAAAAATTTTTTTTTTTTTTTTTTGAATTAAGGTTTATTTCGCTATTTGTATTGTTACTTTTGCTTCGGATTTATTAATTTTCCGTTCGGGTTGTGAAATTTCAAATTTTGTAAAATTGGGGTTAATTTTCTATTTGTAACGTTAATTATGCTTTGGATGTATTAGTTTTCTTTTGGATTAAATAATTTCGAATTTTGTAAAAATTGGGGATGATTTTTCTTTTATGACGTTATTTTGCTTTGGTTTTTTAAATTTTCCTTTTTAGATTGGATAACTTAGAGTTTTGTAAAAATTGATGTTGATTTAGCTATTTGAAACGTTAACTTTGGTTTTGGTTTGTTAATTTTTCAATTAGATTAGGTACATAAAGATTTGGTAAAGGTTGATGTTTATTTTGTTATTTTTCGGCGTTATTTTTTGGTTAGGAATGGTTAATTTTCAGTTTGGATTGAGTGGATAAAATTTGGTAAAAAAAAATTGAGGTTAATTTCGTACTTGTAATATTGGATTTATTAATTTTAAGTTTATACTGCGTTTGGTTATTTTTTTAAATTCGTAGTCGTTGTTATTTATATTTAATTACACAGTGCAGTGATGTTCTTGTTTCAATAATGTTGAATTTATTTACCGTAGTCTTGGATTAATTGTTTTTATGCAGCTTTTAATTTATCTTGAGTTCTTGTTTCTTAAGGAATCTTAAATGGATGGATTTATTCTCATTTGTGTTGTTCATTTAACTTTTGTCAACTTGTAATTAATATGACTCGAGGTTGCACTTTATTGTTTGCATGAACTACTAAAAGATATAGTGTTCATTACTTTGTAATAATTGCGTACATATGATTATACTTGTTGAGGTACTTAACTCTTACAGGTGTTAATAGAAATTAGATACGTCTGTTTCTGTAATTGCTAACTGCTTTCGCATAAAGTGTTACGTCTGTTTTATTTTTAAAATACCTCGGTGTTTACGACTTGTAATTGAATCTCCCGTAATGTTAGTTTCAGGTTTACAATTATAAGCGTTTCAGTTAAAGCTTCTTACGATGATCGTTTAACTTTATTCCGTTTTGTACTGCAAATTATTTATAGAATGTTATGGTGTAATTTTCTTATTAAATACTGGTTGCAATTTTATACTTTCATTATTCCGTGATGGATAATAATGCTGATTTTATGGATTGTAAGTATTAATGTTGCTTTTTATGTCAAGATGAGTTTATTACGTATGATGCAAATTGAAATTATACTGAAAGCTGAAAGTTATTTCTTTAGTACTGTGCAAGGATTCTGAAAGCGATTTTCTCTGAGTTTTAATTGTATAATAAGGAATGCTTTCTTCGCGTATTTATCTTAGGTGGTTTTAAATTACCGTAGCAGAGTGTTTGCTATGATTTATCAGTATTATAGAGGTCAATGGTTTTAATTATCGTTCGGTACTGCTTAAAGGATTAGTTTTGAAATTAAGTTTGCGTTAGTTTACCGGTTTATAGCGTGCGTTGGATCGCGGTGGTTGATGTTTCTTATTTTTGGTGTTTAGTGAATGTGCGCCCGTTGTTTTTTTGGATTATTTTGAGTTTGTTTTTAATTATGGTAAGAATCTCTTAATATTAATTCTCATTTACTTTTTAAAGAAAATCTCTTTTTAAATTCAATTCTTATTTATTTTAAGAAAATCTCTTTGTAAATAATCAAGTCTCATTTGCTTTTTAAAGAAAAATATTTCTTTAACATTCAAGTTTCATAAAATGTTATATAGTCTCGTTTTGAAAGTAATTCACTTTGAACTATTTTCAAAATATTCATAAAAATACAATTCATAAACAGTAAATATAAATGGTACTCAATAGTTATAATACTAGCATATATCAATTTGGTTTTTTGGTTTGAAATAAAAAAAAAGGTTATGGAAATGAACTTACATTAATTTCATCAGTTTCTTTGGTGGGTTCGATCGATTCTGTATCTTGTCCACCTTGGTTTGATTGTTGGCCTTAGACGATTCTTGTTCCTTGTCCAACTTGGTTTGTTGCTGGATTCAGACTATGCTTGTTCTTCCTCCAACTTGGTTTGGGTTCTGCCAAAATTTCGAATAAAAATTCTTGGTCACCAATCTTCCGATTTTTGGATTTTCAGTGCCCTTTGACATCCGTTACGACTGCGCCAGTTAAAGTTCGGGCCTTTGGAGCTGGTTTTTAAAAAGCTTTGACACTTTAACAATATTTTTATTACTAAAATTTGTACATAATAACTTATAAAATTAATTGTACAGGTGAGTAGTCTATGTAGACAACAATGTAAAAGTTGTAATACGCAGACTGACTCGGTTGAGTAGCTCAAACAACGAAGTATGGAGTTCGAAGACTGACTGCCGGGCATTGAGCTCCCGGGCCTTTTATAATAACCTGCCCTCCACACGGCGGTGGGAACTTGCAGATCTCATGTCTGCGTTTCTCTTAATTGTACACTTTATTACAATGTAACAACTTAATTCTAAGTAATTGCGGTCTGTTGACCGCCTGTGACCTGCCACCTGCAGTATCACTGCCCTCACGGATGCACAGCTGCATTCCGTTCTCATGAACTGTCGATAACCTCTCTGGGTTATCCTTGTGTTACAATGTTGCATTGAACTTATACTTTTACATAATAATTTCTAATAATTCATATTAGATTCAATATATCAATATATATATGTAATTGGGGGATACATAACTCGCGTTGTCGTACAACCTCTGGACGAATGTTAAGCGTATTTATCAACCCCAATTCCAAAATGACTATTTTTTTGGAATTGTAGAATATGGTGTTGCAGATTGTGCAAAATATGTACTACCTGCTTTAATGTAGCACTTGTGTAAGATTTTTATTTTATCTTGACTATCCTCCTTCTCTACTATCTCCAAATAATTTACAGGTAAATAGTTAAAAATAAAAGCCAAAAGCATATACTTCATTAATTTTTCCCTTTCCTTTGGTTTTCGGACAACTTAATTTGCAAGCCCGTCAATTTCTTTGTATTGCTATTCTCCCAATACACGTACTGTAGTAGGTTATTATATACTAAAAAGCAGCTATTTTGTAGCTTGTCCGATAGCTTACTCCACATTTTGACAAGTGGTACCGAGTACATTGACGCCTTTAGAAAGTATAACTTACTATCTTTCAATAAGGTTAAACAGTCTTTTAAGGGATTATACACCCGGTCCGCATTGACATAGCTTCTAATTGTACAGTTGTATATTGTCGCTTCCAATCGCGTAATATCATGTTCTTTGGTCAAAGTAGACGCAAATGTTTCCCTTAAACGTACATCTGGAGAACGTAAAAAATCTAGTATATGATTGCCAAGTTGTTTATTAACACCAGGACTTGTTATCTGACACACAAATTTGTTGTATATCTTAATTTTTGCATTGGTTGTTAGCCATGTTAAACAATCAATTCCCGCAGTTTTATCGTTATCAACTATAATATTACACTTTTCTTCGTATTCTCCCTTATAGCAAAAGTTATGGTTTGTAGTTAAATAATTACACATTTCCATCTTGCTAAATATACCCGCAAAATCTTAGGTTACATCCATGTCAAAAAGATAGAAATAATCTTTTTCGAGTTCATCTAATATATCTGGTAGTTCCTCCAATAAAGTTTCCAACTTAACATCTGCTAGTTCCACTTTGTATGGAACACATATAGAATTTTGGAATTTTTTATTAATGCATTCGAGGTCTTCTTTTCCGATAATTTCTTTTACTCTCTAGCCCATCTTGTTAGTGCTTTCCAGAGAAAACGGGAGCTTAGCTTTAACACCATGCCTAGCGGAAACAAATCGGTCGAACTTTCTTCGTAGATAGCTGTTAAATGCACCACAAATTTCTTTTTTAGGATAAACATCCTTTTGTTTGCAGATGTTTGTTCGGCGTTAGAAAGGCCGCAAATTTTAACCAACATTATATTGTCACAAAATGGTTCTGTAATTGGTGTGCGTAGTCCACCAGTCAGCATCTGCTCGCCTTCGACAAAACAAATATTACCAATATCTGTCACCAGATTATTGTTGCACATATTTTCTGCTAACAGCCATAATCCAAATCGCTCATTTGTCGGTTTCACTTTATTCCCAAGAAGTTGAGAAATGTTAATCACCTTGAAGACGCTCATGTTTACTGTTCTAGCTACTGTCGAATACTAAATTGAATACGAAAAAATTGCCCCTTTATGACCACCACTAATTGCTTTTTAGTGGCTTTTTAATGAGTTTTCTCATTAAAAAAACCCATTAGCGCTAATTGCTTTTTAATGAGTGTTCTCATTAAAAACGAAGTGTGGACTTAGGTTGGATAAAAGCAAAATTGATAGGTTAACCTATCAATTTTTGCTTTGACATCAGAATAGCACGGTATTCGAGAAGCGTCAAGAAAATAAAGTTTGAATAAAGAAGAAGCCGTGCCGAATGGACCTGCATCCTGAAGAAGTTCTAGATTATTAGTATGGGTGGAAGACTTGCACGTTCAAGTAATCTAAAGAGCTAAACTAGAGGATCAACCAAATTGGAAGAATTTTTAGTAATGGGCCAGAATAAGACAGGTCACCCGAAAGAGGGCAGCAGCTGTTTCGGTACTTAGATTGGCAAGGCCCGTAGGGATTGGTATGGCATTCTAAGACACACTACTGCGATGTGGAATGCAACGGGAAACCACTACATTATCTCCCAAGTACACAGCGTACTTAAATTGTAAGTAACATGATGGCATTCTCTTGGATAAAAGATTTCGAAATTAAAATAATCCCCCATTTGGATCTCCGGGAGGAGACTACATCGGAGGATGTGATCGGAAAGTTCAAAGGAAGAGCAGGAAGTATTTTGCGAGCCGGAGCGGGGAATGTCAGAAGCATGAAGCAAGTAGATAAGCTAGAGAACTAGAAAATTGAAATGGATAGGTTAACACCAGACATAGTAGCAATCAGCGAAGTACGCTGGCCAAAAACGAGGAATTTTTGGAGTGGAGACTTTAGGATAATTTATACAGGATCACAGAAAGAAAATTTGGGTGTGAAGATAGTTATGCAAAAAACATAGGAGAACGTGTAGCAAACTACTAACAAAAGAACGAAAAAATATTCATGGTTAGATTAGAATCTAAACCGGTAAATACAGTAATAATACAAGTATACATGCTCACTTCTAGCTACGGTGAAGAAGAGTGTTACATACTAAATTCCTCAAAAAGTAAATAGTATGTCTACTCTACCTTATAGGCGGCAGAGCTTCGATAGATTATGAGGGGTTCCTGTTTGACGTTTAAGCCCAGGGTAAAAAAGAAGTTAAATGGCTTTTAGAGAAAGAGGTCCCTCTAAAGAGATCTTCCAGCCAGCTAAGCTTCTTCAACTTAGTGCAGAGCTATGAGCTAGAGTCGTAGGATGGTATACGATAAAAAAATAAATTTTATTGGACGCCACCGTATCTTTATGAATGTTATAATAAAAATCTATCCAAAGATCAGATACGGAAATCTTCAAAGACAAAAAAAACTTAAGACGAGCGACATATAAAAAAAATACTTACTTTTGTCTCTGCAATCTGGAATGGCAACGACAATCTCGTACGATCTGAAAATTTAACCACATCTAAACATTTTTAAACTAGGGCTACATTAGAGCCTAGTCGCTTTATCACCAAAAAAAAAATTGATTATAAATTGATCCACTAGTCAAACTTATACTTCAAAAAAAAACTTTTAAATTCAACTCCAATAATATCTTTCTTCAATACGAAAATTTCATAAGTGTGATTGTTTGCTTCTATAGAACAATTACTGCTGACTTCAATGAAAGAAAGTTTTACGACAACTTATCATTCTTTCTATTAATTTAAAAAATATATATATAAGGTTATCATAAAGTAAGGGATATATTTTAAAGTATGATAACTTTTTAACAAATTAAGTTAATAACAAGAAATAAATGAAATCTAATTGCTTATGAAATGGGATTTAGTATGCCCAAAACAGGTTACGGCAATTGCTCCATATGACCTCCATTTTGTTGTTGTAAGATCACCATCCTTACCTCCAAATTGTACACAGCATTTCGTAACATTTCTGGTTGAATTGTACCAATTTGCTCCGTAATACTGTCTTTTAATTCTTGTAGCGTAGTTGGTCGTCTTCTAAACACTAAACTTTTTAAATAACCCCACAGCCAGTAATCCGTTGGGTTTAGATCAGGTGATCTTGGTGGCCATGAATTTACGAAATGTCTGCTTAACACGCGATCTTGAAAAACGTTGGTTAACAATTCTTTGACTGGTCGAAAAATGTGCGGGGGTGCTCCATCCTGCATAAAAATGATGTTTTCAATTCCGTAGTGCTCGTTTTGCAGCTGTGGAATAACATAATTTTGTAACATTTGCAAGTATCGTTCACCATTTACAGTTACAGATACGGCTTGTCCATTCTGCATTTCCTCGTAGAAATACGAACCAATAATAAAATCAGCTGTAAAACCGCACCAAACGGTGACTTTCTTGTCATGAAGAACTTTTTGAACGATTTGTTGCGGATTTTCTGCAGACCAGATTCTACAGTTTTGAGTATTGACTCCACCATTCAGAGTAAAATGTGCCTCATCTGTCCATAAAATACGGGATAACCATACGGGTTCAATTTCCATCTGAGTCATTACTCGCAAAGAAAAATCGTACCTAGCAGCCAAATCTGCGTCCTTTAATTCAAACAGCATTTTCAGTTTATATGGATACATGTTTAGAATTTTGCGTGAAATTTTCCAAAGCGTGGTATACGGCATTTGCAATCGCTTGGATATCGCATTTGCACTGCTGATTGCGAGTGAATTGCTTCTGGCTATGTCTTGATTTTCATGAAGAACCTCTGCAACTTGGACATCACTAATTATTGGTCTTCCTGATCTTGGTAAGTCAGTTACAGACCCTGTTCTTTCAAATTTTTGTATCAAATTGCGGTACGCTTTCATTTGACAGGGTCCCGCTCTCAAACCCATTCTCGTGCGAAATCTTCGTAATCCAGCGGTGTAATTTCTGCCGGATTCATAATAACACTGAACTAAACCAATTCTTGTTTGTAAATCCATGTTATTACAGTTGAGTCGTTTGAACTCAACGTTTACTTGAGTTTTAATTTCAAAATAAAACTTCAAATTAAATAATTTCGTTTTGACACTAGTGTCAACAATTGTTATGACAACGCTTTTGTTTCTCATAGATACGGTAAAATCCCATTCATTAAGCAACTAGATTTCGTTTATTTTATGTTACTAACTTAATTTATTAAAAAGTCGTAATGATTTAAAATATATCCTTTACTTTATGATAACCTAGTACATTGTTTGTACAAAATTATCTGTACGGAGACTTCCAAAACAATTTCTTTATTACGATTTAACATTGATCTCTGAGTATTCATGGGACATTTTTAGTTGCATAAGTTACATTAATTCTCTATAAAAAATATATGATTTTAATTTTTATGTTACAGTTTAATCATGATACTTGAATAGGATCCTGTTCAGTTTACAAAAATCAAGTTAAATGTTCAAAAATTATTTCTGTAGATTATAGAACTATATTTTTAACAGATATATTTGATGGAATCAAAGGTCAAAAAACACTTATTGCCGGTATTAAGCTGTACTTCAGGTGTACTGTCAAAATATATTATACACTATAATTTGGCAAACAATTCTTATCGTATCACATGTTTAGTTATGCAAACATTTTAATATAACCTTGTAACTTCAAAATTATCTTATAGAAATGCCTTGAAAATAATAAGGACATTTTTGCATTATTCAAATATTAAACTTTGAACTAAATTTTAAGCGTATCACTTTAAATGATCATAAAAATTTTACAAAAATTTCGAGTATCAACTTTAAGTAAACATATATAGAATTTTCTAACATTATTTGTACATCGTAAATGATTGTTCCTTGAAATGAATATAGGTATAAAATTGAGGATGACTCACCGCTGAATATCTGCTTGGCGGCCAAATTCTTTAAACAACTACGTACTTACAAATGTGGATGCGCGCAGCTGATGCAGGTGTCCGAGTTTGACTTCTATACTAACCAAACATATGTGAAAATTTCCACCCCCTCACCTAGCAACAATTAAAATTGCATCTACAGCACAACCAATATTCAAAAGGGCTGATTACGTGTCTTTACTTTACTTCAGTCTCGTACTTGTCATACAATTAACAACAAAAAGTGCTTCTGCGTTCCATAATAGTTATATATACGAAAGTTCCATCGTTCACAATTCGATAAATTACATGTTAATGCTTTAATCTTCAATTATTACTTCAATACTTGAATTAATACTTTAAAACTTAATACGTTAATTAATACTTGAAACTTGCGCTGAAAGAAACGGGGGAAAATAATTTTAAAGGCAAGTTTAAGAATTATTCACCTCCCGTAGAAATGTATTCATCTTGATTATACCTAGGTTGATGCTACAACTAAAGATGAAGCCATGGTATCCGCTGACACCACTTTACTTCTCTCGGAGACGGCATGTTTTATCAAAAAACCTGCAGGCCCACGCTAACACTTGTTATATTGATTACATCCGGATCGAATATGGTGGAGCTTATCCACTTATTGTTTCTATTAAAATTGAATATTTATTGAATATGTATGTGGAACGAAAGCGTATATTTAAGAAGCGGAAAATCGTATTCGTTACAAGAGGTAGAAGCGATTTACAAAGAGACTTACTACGATACGTAAAAAGACATGAAAATTTAATAATTACGGGGAATTTTAATGCAGTGGTAGGTGAGGGTAAGGAGCGGTAGTAGGTTTATTTGATTTAGGCATAAGAAATGACAGGCGAAATAGACTGGTAAAATTTTACGACAAGAACAATTTAACCTTCGTGTTAATTTATACTGCAGTCAGGCAGCCCTATACGCATCACTACTTTAAATCCGTGAATTAACAAATACCATATCTTGTAGACTTTATTAAGGTAGGTAGATTACAAATTTATTATGTCACAATAGTGGTGAGTATAGAGTGTGTCTTCGCCTGAAGATTTTTTCATTTAACTTTTCTCTTTTGTCACCTTTCTGTTTCAATCGCAACCTCTGATTCTGCCTGCCCAGGGTATATGATCCCTATTTTTAAGCAAATGTAAACATATAAAACAAAAATCTGTAACTTATAAATTTTTGGTAAAATTTGTCTATTAACCTTAGCGCGGTGTAGCTGTTATTTTAGTTGTTATCTAACAACATTTACATAATTCATTCAGTCATTATTGCATATTTAATAATCAATAAACTCACAAAGCACATTTTAATCCTAATTACAAGTAAAATATACAAACTATACATTCATTTTGATAACATTTATATATACAAACTTGTTAACGTGTTCCTACATCTTAAAGTATCTAAGATTTTAAAATTGTTCCGACGATTGGCGATCGTTGATTACTTTTCGTTTCGTAGTTGAACTGAAAGGTCGCTCCGTGTTGGAAATGTTCAACATGTGCAGGAAAACCAAGTTTTCCTGGCGACGACGTCGTAACAGACGAGCAGTCTGTTGAAGTTGTCCATGACAACTATAGTAATAATGTAGTGTACAAATCCCTTGGCGAACGTGCAACTCTTAACGTACAACTTTTAATGTACAACTTTTAACGTATAACTTTGGACGTAAGGCTTTGATGCCGTGTAATTTTACAATCACGAAAATGAAACTTTGATCCCGTACAACTTTAATACCGAAATAAGGATGGTCTTGTAATAATTTTAGAGGAGACTTCACTTTGATTTATGGAACCCGTTTAGCAGGCAAAGCTGTAGAGTACTGTATTCCACATGTGGCCGATATTGCTTGTAACCAGCATGTTTTACTGATGCACAGGTCGACTCAAGGTTGCAGGTCATTGCCGCGGTCGGTAAGAATGTATTAGTTTATTACATAAGGCGGACGTTACAAAGTCCACTGCGTAAATTGTGCATGTAATAATATGCTTATGCAACTTGTTTTGCATTACGTGCTTTATGCAACTAATATCACTTGTATAAATATTTTGTCAATTGAATTTTAAATCCCTTTGTTAAGTATAAAGTACAATGAGTACCATAACCTATATTTCTTATTAATAGCGTGTTCAACTTTTATATCATATCTCACCGATTGTACAGGTGTGGATATACCTTCTCAGTTATCTTGTTTTGACAAATTGAAATATTAATATGTTAAATTATAACACTTGAAAGCTATATCATGTAAATTGGAATTTAAAGAAATCTGATAATTTTTGATTTTTGCTAAACGTTTATTAAGCAATATTTAAACATTGTGAGGTCGCGTAGCGCTACAATGACTAATTTATAAAATATAAAATGTCAATAATTAAATTTCTCACTTACAAATCATTTTCATAAGAATTAAAATTTTTTAACAATGTTATTTTTCAAGATGTTATTTACTTTTCTTTAAAGAGAATACAGAATTAATTTATTGGACTTTAGTTCATTTTTCAATAATACTAAATTCTTTAAAAATTGGTACGGTGTTTACAAAGTAAACTTATCCGAAAAAGTATCAAGATAGTAGACACAATTGAAATTAATTTAAAGATACTATATTCATATTGATCCATAAATATATATATATATATATATATATATATATATATATAGGGTGTCTATGTTGGTAGAAACTATGTTTCAGAGTCACCCCACTCATCATTAGATCTTTGAAGAAGACCAACAGATGTAAGTATGATATGTGTGACTATCAAACTTTGTATTCAAAGTGGTTTATGGTAATTTAGGTTTCTAAGTTTTCCTTTAAGCAAATTCACTTAGTCACTTGCTTTATGAAAAATTTAGGTGGCGTCCTTTATTCTGCTTCTTTCAATACAAATATACCCACTGACCCAGTCTCATGCGACCGTGGGCCAAAAAACCCAGTTAGCTCAATATCTTTAGAGTGTTCTTTTACTATAAGCCAATTTCCATCCAAACCTTACCCTCGGCTTAATACAAATACATAAGAATTCTCGATAGGTAATGTTAATCTACCACAATTGTTGTGGTATAGATTGACAGAAAAAAATATAGATAATAAACCAATTTACTAATTGTAACTAACTGCAACATCAAACTTTATAAGCGGAACGAATTAACATCATCCCCTTTGGTAATCCAATAATTTTATAAACGAAGTTTGGCTCAACCATTAACTTCCTTTGGTTCGACATTCAACACTGCTACCTTATGCCGGTTGCGTATATGTACCACGTGAGGTTTTCACCACTACTTGTACTAGATCATTTTTTGTACCGGTTATGGTTTCTAACACAATACCTTTTAACCACGAATTGCGCCGGCTTTCGTCCATTAATACTACTACATCTCCTACTTTAATAGGTTTGACTTTCGCAAACCATTTAGTTCGGCGCGCAGGTGTCGGCAAATATTCCCGTAACCATCTTTCCCAGGATGTTAGACCCATGTGTTGGGATAATTGGAAATTTTTTCGCAAAGTAGTAACATTATCATCATATTCACCAAAGGGTTTGACTCCACCTGATGATCCAGGTAGGAAATGATTCGGAGTGATGGCTTCCTGCTCATCAGCCTTGACAGGTATATAGGTCAAGAGCCTAGAATTTATGATATTCTCGACTTCTAGCAAATAGCAACAAAGAGTTTCGTCATTTGGTCTTCTTGTTGGCATTATACGTTCAAGACATCTCTTGATAGACCGTACTTGCTTTTCCCAGCAACCACCGATATATGGGGCACAGGGAGTGTTTAATTCCAGTTAATGCCATCGAAGATGGCTTTAATACCATCAATAGGAATCTTTTGAGGAATCGTTTCAGTTCATTTTTGCTCCTGTGTAGTTAGCGCCATTGTCTATTCTAATTTTAATTGGCATTTCTCTCCTAGCAATAAAATTACGGATGCACATTAAGCAAGAATCCTTACTTAACGAGTGGGCTATTTCGATATGAATTGCTCTCACAGTCAAGCAGGTAAAGAGGCATTCCCATCTCTTTTCAACTCGTCGCCCTAACAACTTCTAGAGGACCAAAACAGTCTATACTTACATACGAGAATGGTTTGACATATGGTACTACTCTAGCCGTGGGATGATCAGTCATTTTTGGAGGTCTTGGTTTGGCACGGGCTATTTTATAAATTTGGCAACCTGTGTTCAGTTTGTTCAATACTGCACGCAGATGAGGAATAACATAAAGTTGACGTATCTCATTTATAACCGTTTTGCTATTACAGTGCAGGTATTGCTCATGATAGCTCATAACCACTAGTTGTGTCACTTTGTAATCTCAAGGCAACAAAATGGAATTTATTCTCTCCAGGCTCAAGCCACCCGCTTTGCCAGCTCTTCCTTTCATCTTAAGCACCATCAAATCATCCAGGAAGGGCAACAACGCATGGAGAGCACTGTTTCTTTCCACAGACCGCTGAGGATGCTTCTCTAAGAAGGCGATTTCTCAGAGTAGTACATTAATTGAGCCTGTTTATATAACTTGCCTTTCGCTTGTCGGATTTCATTTACTGTTAGAACTCCCGTAGATTTAGATCGATTCGTATTCAGATTATTTAGATACCGAAGCACCCAAACAGTAATTTTAAAAGCAGGTCGCCATTTAGAACATTTTTCAATAATCATGCTTATAGGATTTGGCCCTATTTCAATATGCGAAAGCAGAATTTGTAATTCTTTAACTTTTGAGTTCATTTTAGTTCCTTTATGTTCTTTCCATGGCCAATCGCTTTCCGGCAAATACAAAAACTTAGGACCAATATACCATCTGCTCTGTGCTGAAATGCTTGGCAGTTTTGCCCATTTTGTTGCTTCGTCGGTTACGTTACATTTGGTAGGTACCCAGCGCCAGTTGGATATACTGGTTGTCTCCAGGATTTCTCCTACTCTAAAAGCCACAAATTGTTTGTATTTTCGATGATCAGATCCTAGCCAACAAAGAACGTCATTACAGTGTGACTAAAGCACAATTTTGTTTGGTTTAAATGTATGTCTAGATAATACCGAATTGCATAAACGAGCACCGAGAACTGCGGCATGCAATTCCATCCTTGGTACTGAGAGGTGCTGGAGCGAAGCCACGTTCGTTTTTGTACACAGTAAAGCGCATTATATTTTATTCGGACCTTTGTATCGGAAATACACAATGGCGGCAAATGCAGAGTTGCTTGCGTCGGCAAGTATGTGAAGCTGCAAACTGTCGTATTGGTCACTGAAATAGCACTTTGGAATTCGAAGCCTTTGAACAGGCGGTAGTAATTCTATCAATCTCACCCATTTTATATTTTGTGCATCGTTTATAGGTTGATCCTTTTCAATCCCCGATCGCCATTCTTGTAGAAGGATCTTTATGTAAACTAAGGAAGAAAATTAAACCGAGCTGATCAAATACCATCATTAAAGTTTGTAGAACTTTGCGTTTAGTTGGTCGACGAATTCCAAGTTTAACTCGACTTAAGGTGAGAGGAAAGAAAAAGCAATCGCTGTCGGTGCTCCATTGCATACCCAATACCTTTGAATTACTAGTCCCACTCTGTAGATTTAAATTTTTTGTTTGATGCTAATTGTCTGTAGCACCAAATACTGACAACATGAGTTTAGAGTTTGACACCCAATTACGAATAATAAAACCGGCCTGCTTGTGTATTCGAGCTACTTCCTTGGTCACTGTAATTGCCTCGTCTTCTGTCTGAAAACTGACCAACCAGTCATCCACGTAATGGTTATCACAAATAGCGTAGGCGGCTCGTGGACTTTCGTTAATAAACGGTCGCGCATTTTTGTTCTTGATATAATGGGCAATACATGGAGAACATGTAGCTCTAAATGTCATCACTTGCATGACGAAGATACCAATTTCTTGATGTGGTTCCTCACGCCAAAGAAATCGCTGACTTTGTTGGTTGTGACGTCGAATACTAGCTTGATGGTACATTTCTATATCACCTGCTATCGCAAATTTATTTTGTAGAAATCTATATAGAATCTCTAAAAGTGAACAAAGCAAATCAAGCCCTTTCCAAAGCATTGAATTTAAGAATACTCCAGACACCTGCGCTGTAGCGTCCCAAACTAGGCGCACTTTTCGCGGTTTATTTGGATTCATTACAAGAAACATAGGGAGATACCACGTTTTTGATGTCTTTTGCTCAACCTCGTCAGAATTCAGCTTGCGTGCGTATCCATTAGCGATATAGTTTTGCATTTGCTGTTTCGTATTTGCTGCAAGCTCTGAATTTCTTGCCAATTTTTTTTCAGGGCACAATAGTCTGCTGGTGGCCATGCTAAAGCTGTCTAGAAGTACTATTTCATCATGCCCCCATAGGAGACCAGCTTCATACCTATTCTCTAGTTTTTTAGTAGTACTGCGTAATATTTCTTTAGCACGACGACCTGTTTTAGACTCCAATATTTGTTGTGTGCTTTAACCCCCATACCTTCTATTGCAAAATATTCTTTAACTTGCAAGTGTATATCACTGTTCGTTGTGCAGTCGCAGATGTGGTAATGTTGATTTTACTCCTCCAAGGATTTAACGTTACCAACGTTCACTCTAGCTTCGTTTTAGTAGCTAAAGGCTGCCCCCAGCCGCCTTTTTTCACTTTTAATGGTAACGCTAACCGCTAATGTTCGACTCCAATAAGCAATTGTGGTTTTGCTTTACTGTATGTTTGTATTGGCAAGTTTCTTAGATGACTATACCGTGTATGCTTTATGTCGAAGTCGAGGCTTTGCAGGGTTAGGTTTACTCTCTCAACAGTTCGAATGTTCGTGATACGGTACCATTTCTGCTTGTAACTATCTGCGGAAATTTCTAAAGATAGACGGAGACCTTATTTCTCCTTCCGTGTAGTCTCACCAGTCCACTTAAGATGTAAAGGTTCTACAGGTCCTTCAATCTGCAAATATTTCGCAATATCTTCAACAAATAGAAACAGTAAGGAAACAAGGATATCTTTGAGAAAAAAATATGAGAAATAGAAGGGCATTTTGGGGATAGTATGAGATATATGATAAGCAGAGATAGGAAAAAATAGGTGGATGTAAACCTAGATCAGATAGTGATAGATGCAGACTTTGCAAATTTCGGGGAAATCTGTAGGTTAGTTCAGAATATGAAACAATGATGGTACGCGTCTAACCAGTTTCAGGACTGAAGACCCTACGATGATGATGATCTTCAACAAGAAGTGTCGTCGAGAAACGCAAATATGCGGACGCTTTTTGTAGGCCCATATAAAATTACTGGAAGAATCCGAAAATATACTCGAGTCCTTGGTAAAAAATTAATAGCTATCAGATTTAGGTCTGTAGCAGTTTGCATACCTTCTGTAGCCTCTCGCAATGCTTTAAAATGTTTACTGGGATCGTGACGTAAGGCGTGATGTTTGTAGTCACAATCTCTTACACCGCACACCTTTTGTGTCTTACAGTTTTTTTAAAAGTGTTTTGAGAGACATTTTCTGCAAAGACTAAACCTTTTAATTAGGCGCAACGCTCATTAACGTTGTTCTTTTTAAAAATGAGACATTTCAACGTTATGTGTACCGGAAGAACAAATGTCGCTCTTTCGGCTCATTGCCGCGTAGTTCTGCTTGTCGTCTCTGGGTTGATCTGAGTTATACATGCGCAGCATGTAAGTGTCCCTTCTTGTTGGAGTCGGCGCTTATGGTGGTTTTATTTCATACCTTCGAGATGGTGTAGTATTGCTAGGCACGACTGTACTAGCTATATTTGCTATTTCACGTAGCCATCCGTCAAATGTTGAAAGATTTATAGCTTCATAGTTACGCTTATATGTTGCCCATTCTAATTCTTGAGAGCCCGGTAGCTTTTCTACTAACTCTTGAAGCAACGTTGGATTGTTTAGATGCTCTACCATATTTAACGTTTTTATTGTTACACATAACTGCTGTATAACTATAGGCAAGTGTAGAATCGCATCTAATTTTTAGGGTTAATTTTTGGGACCGCCCTAACTTGATCGACTATATTTTCTAAGATTAGTTCAGGTCTTCCAAAACGCATGCATAAAGCTTCAATCGATTTTGGCACAGCCTCTTCATACACCAGGCAACTTCATACTAGCTTTAAGGCGTCACTTTTCAAGCTTTTCTGAAGCCGGATCAAGTTATCGTAATTTGTTAAAGTAAACGCAGTTAAGGATCGCATGTCATTTTTGACCCCACATTGACAATCACGACAATCCAACAATACAGCGGAGAACACTGTACATGTCTGGAGGTCTCAAATAGTCGGATTGGAAAGTGGATCTTGGTAACAAGCTACTTCCAGTACAGTCTGGGCCCCCAGCCGTACATAAACAACATACGCAACATATTACACACTTACAACAACAAACCAATAGTTATTATGGCAGACGTAAATGGAAAATCTCCGATGTGGCACAGTTCCCTCACGGGCAAATGCGGAAAACAAGTCGAAACTTGATTAACGAACTACAACTCGAAGTAATCAACCTTCCTAATAACTCATCCACATTCAACACCCATGCAGGAACCGGAACAAACACAGACGTTACACTGACAAATGGGCTGGCGTACAACTACATATAAGACTGGCAGGTATTAGAACACCAAACTGTGAGTGACTACAACCTAATCACGTTCAACATTGACATGACAACCAGGCCATTTGATACACAACAAAACTTCACTAAAGTACAACTATACAAAATACGAAATGCAAATTGGAACAAACTGAGAGATACATTTGTACCCCCACAAAATATAAGATCAGATGAAAACGTCCACGAGTATACAAAACTACTCACCAACACAATTAAACGGACAATGGAGCAAGTGCTCCTAAAACAACAGAAAACACGACACACAAAGACAATTCAATGGACAAGACGCTTACAAAACCTAAAAAAGGAAACACAGCGAGCGAGAAAAAGCTACCAAAACTCCTTAACACCGGCCGAGAGAGCATATCACCTAACAAATTATCGACAATTAAAAGACATATACCAAAAAGAACTGAATGACATGAAGAAGAGGTCATGGGAATTATTCGTGGAGAGACACTTACAAACTGACGCCTGGCGAATACCCTATAAAATCACTCAGGGTAAAATCAAACCACCGATGACTTATTCGACTTTAATAAAACAAGACGGTACATACACAAAAGACAGGGGTGAAACTGCGACACTGCTATTACAAACACTTTTGCCCGATGTAACGTATACTTCAGGCACTCGCTAATAAGTATACGAAATAAAATTAAAGTTTGGTATATTCGTTAGTTCGCTCCGATCAATTTAGGAGTCCCAAAGGAAATCATCCCTGAACGGTTAGCGTTGAATATGGTGCAATTTCCGAACTAGCAACAGTAGTGGGCCGTGGGTAGTTGATGGTTACCGCTAAAAATAAGAGGGGCGCCAATTGCAGTAAAAGGCCACTAAACACCATACCTTAAGAGAGAACAACTTAGTCTCTGCAATCAAACTTAATTGTCCTTGATACTATAAATGTTCAAGTAGATCCGACTCAATCAAAACACAATAATATACCCAATTATTATACCTATATTCATGAATCAATAAATATGCTCACAAAAAAATATTTACACTCCCAATCAACTTGGCTTGAGCCCAAAATCACATTTAATTAACACTAAAAATATATTTACTGAGAGCTGAGAAATTATTCAGGGAGTACTTGTACCACACTATGAATATATTAATCAAGATTAATGCAGATATTATTATTATTCAGGGGTAGTGCACTTTCCCTTGTATGTTAGGCAGTCTGTCAATCCGGTTTGCAACCCCGGTATCAGGTTATAATATTGTTATACAAAAAAAGAGAGTGGTCCAAGCATCTGCTGAAAGTTAGACCTTACTGCATACAAGTAGATATGTAATTTAATATTGTAAGTGACTATCATATAAGATATAAATTCCCTAAACCCTGTTTTACTCAATTAATCATTAAAGTATATATAATTTGGTACTATAGTACATTCCCCCAAAAACAAATTCATTAAACATGCACAATATGCACCAAAAAAAACATTAAATAGACAAACAACCATTAATCAATAAAAACCTGTGATAAAAGTGCCAGATGTCCAAGTCTGCTGGATTGCGTCCTCAACGACCAAACCAGTTTGCTGCAAGATGAGTCTGAGCTTGTATCACCAGATACAACGTTGGACAGAAAGCTCCATAGGATTCCCAACAGAAATAAAGAATCTCCCACGCATAAAGAATATTCCGTACCGAGAGAATACTCCGTACCAAAGAACCCTGTACACACAAATTAAAATCTGAAGGTTATTGCTGCAATTACTTACACTTTCCTAAGTGGTTCCACTTTATAATAATCAACCCAATTATTTTTAACCCCGACAAGTCACACGACCAATAATCGATAATGCTAAAAAGTTTTATATTTTAGATTTCAATCCTTACTGGTAACTAAGTACTCACCAAGTGCTAAATGTCTTCCACAAAATAAATTTTTTAAGCCAGGAAATTTCTCTAATACTCTTTATAAAATTCTCCTGGATGAGAAAAGGGTGCCCCAAACTAATTTGTATAATTAACTTTATTTTCAGGACCACTCCATGAAAATTACAATAGGGCGTGCCTTTTCTGAGACTTGCACAAAGTATATGCTGCACCAAACAAGATCGAAGTAATGTGTATAATACATTTTATATCTTGTTGATAAGAACAACTGGTATCAGGTTATAATATATGGTCGAACCTAACAAATAAATTCCTCGTTGAAGGTCGACATTAACAAAGTTCAATATTCAAATAATCAATACAGTCAAGGTGTATTTGATTATCGTTGTCTGAATCAATGTTATTTAATAACATTGTCTTAGTCCACTTGAATAAAATAAAGCAATAATTAATTTAAACCAAGCTTTTTAAGAACGATTTGACATTCGACAAAACAACTAAACTAAATAACGACATGGTAGTATCTTGCAACCCGTCGCCAAATTATAACATTTAACCTTACACAACATGAACGAATTACGTTTCTGAAAGTAAATTGTAACGAGGCATAAATGACACGTTACACCGATGACAACGTTCAAGACGACACTAACGAACAACGACTCAGACGACAAGGAGTAATCGACAGAAACCACGTAGGTAACCGACCATGGAACAGACAAGACGACAACTTAGATTCTTTCACAGAAGACGAAGTGAGATACTCACTATGCCAATCGAAGAGCAGGAAAACACCTGGACCGGATGGAATTCTTGCGGAGATTGGCATGGCGCTACAAGATAAATCCTTATTAACATTTTATATTCCATGTATGTACATCTTAGCTACATGACATGTAAAATATGTTCTGAACGTACCTGGAATAACTATAACATTTAAACTACATATATATTCATCATAAGCATATTACCGAAATATACAGCATTTGTATATGCAGGAAGTGTACATTTGAGTAATATTCCTTTATGTACATACATGGTGGGTTTATTCCCAGAGTGTTTGTTCATTGTATATTCATATAATGTTTATTTTCGGTACATGCATGTATGCAGTAATGATGTATACTGACTCAAGAGCCATTAATTTCATTAATTACTACAAAGAAGAGATCGTTAATTAAATAAAATTTATATTTATTTATAACCTAAATCTTTTGATTTGAAGTATTGCCTTACCGCAATGATGATAAAATAGAAACTTTTTATGCGCATGCGCGAGCAAAACTTAAAGTTCTTCCAACAGTTAGTATTTATATTCCAATTACAAAATAATGTATAGGTAGTTGAATATATTTTGTGGTATAGGGGTAACAACAAATTATAATTGCAGCACAACTATATAATTTTTATATTGTTTTGGTCAAATATAGATTGGTTTCACTGTAGTCGTAGCAGGGAGCTTTACTGGGCACTAAACCTTTCTGATTTCACTAGACGTGTCAACTTGCGGAAGGCGTTCACCGTTGTTCCCTCCCTTTTACTAATCTGTAGCTGTACCTGCAGTACGCAGCCTGTACGTGTTATTGTAATAAGTTTAGTAAAAGTAAGTATTTGATACCTACATCATTTTAATATGTATATATAGTGCATGATAGAAATGTCTAATAATAGAAGAAATAGGCAATGGTTACCCGTAGACGATAACTTCTACCGCAATCATTTAAACAGAAAACTTGCTAAGGAAAGGAATAAACGGATAAAATCACACTTACAGTATTTGCTTCTTTATAGCAACCTTTCATTTACTTTTAAGACTAATGATAGTTGTAGTCTAAATTTGACAGCATCTCTTAACAATAGCAGAAGTCTAAGTATTGCTGAAAATTAAATAAATGACTGTACATAGATACTGTGCATGTATGCACATGGTACTTTACATAGCACGTTCACTTGTATATACCTAGAACGTGTCAATTCAACTTCATCGAAGAATACCCTGCACGTACCTGCAATGTACATAGGAAATTCATAATGCTTTCTATGTATATTGCATACATATACATGTCACCCGATATGTATGTTCACAGAATAGACTTACAACATGCATTTCATAGTCATATGAATATACCTAGAACCTGAAAGTTCAGTTCCACTGAACACCCCTTTACACATACCGTGCATGTACATTGGATCTACACTATTATTTTTATGTATATGGGCAGAATGTACACCTGAACTTGATGTAGATTCGAGGAATATATCATGAATCAAATTTTGCTATGTGGGATTAACACCGACACTAAACGCACTGTACAATGAATGCATACGACAAGCTGTTTTTCCGAACATCTGGAAACAGGCGAATGTCGTGATTATCCCTAAAGGGAAAGGTAAATACTCCAAACAACCAGGCTCCTACCGACCCATATGTCTTTTGAACACGCTAGGAAAAACGCATAAAAAACTTTTATGTAAACGAATGCGGTACCACAGACAAATCACAGGAGTACATCCAAGACAATACGGCTTCACAGAAAACAAATCTACCGAGGACGCCATAAACCATGCAATCACACAAAAAAATACGTCCAATTAATATTAGTGGACATAGAAGGCGCATTTAATAACCTTTGGTGGCCTTCACTTTTTACAAGACTTACGACCATAAACTGTCCATCACAACTATACCATTCTTTCAGGAGCTTCTAATAGAATAATCGTAAAGTAATTTCAAGCGCTTCGCTAGTGCATTTGTAAACTTAGGGGCGAATTCATAAACAACCCTAAACTTTCACTTAATCTTACCTCAATTTACACTCATTCTACACTCAAGTTAGTGTGAGTGGCTGTCTGATTAATAAGTCGTATTCAGAAATGCTTTTAAATGAGTCACTAATCTGAGTGGCTCTCATATTAAGTTTGACAGAGAGAAACACGAATGGCACTCCTGAAATAACTAGAATATTTGGTTTATAACTATTTGCGTTAACTTCGTACCAAACTTTCCTAACCCCAAAAAATTCCTTCAACGATTCTAGTTTGGCGGTATTTAATTCTTTGCATCCTTTGATTTCTTCTGTTCTTTTGTAGTTGGCTTGGTGTTTTTGTTGTAGTATTGTGTTTGGTTAGTTTATATAGTTATATAATTTTTCGTATTTGATTATATTAGTTTTCAGTAGTAATTTTAGTTTTATGGTGTTGTGATTTTTACTTATAGCGATACTTCGTAACATTAATATACTTGGTTGTTCTGTATTAGTGCTTATGGTTCTACGTAGTTGTACTGCTATATACATATAAACTCTTGCGTGCCCAGAAACAGAAAAAGGTACAGAAGATGTTCATTTATAGCTAGTATAATCTTTTAGTTTTAGCTACCATGGAAAATGTTAAACGCACGTTTATAACTGGAGAGGAAAGGTCATTTTTAAGAGAATTGGTTCTTAATAAACATGAGATTATAGAATCCAAGAAAACGGATGCTATTTCGTCGAGTCAAAAGCGAAAAGCCTGGGTAGATATCATGTCGGAGTTTAATTCTACTGGCGAATTTTCAAATGTAACGTTATTTATAATAATACAAATAAACTAATATTTACATAAGTTTTTTTTATAGAGAACTGTAGAACAACTAAGAAAATGTTGGGAAAACATGAAATCTCGTAGAAAGAAAGAATTGTCTCAAGAAAAAAAGGATAGAGTGGTAACTGGAGGTGGTTCATTTTATCACCATCTGAGGATGGTATTGATGCTGTTGATGCCACCGTTGACATTGAAATTAAGAATGCTCTGGATAGTGATGCTCAAATATTAACACCTCATGAAATGTCACAAGAGATTTTTGTTTGGAACGAGCATGATTACAATAATGTGAAGTCGAAACAACAAAAGATAATTTAAAGGACAATGATACAGGTAATATTAATTTGCTATTCTTTTACTGATTTAATATGAGTAGAACCAGGAAGCACACAGCCCGATGCAGTTCAAACCTCTGCAAAAAACAAGAAATATTTTGCTAGGGGTACAGCTATCGAAATAGAATTACAGAAACGTCTAGATCGCACAGAGGCTTTAACAAAACAGGATATGGATATGCACATATTGAAAATGCAAGAGCAATGATTAAAAGTGAAGAGCAAAAAATTCGACTTGACATAGCAAAAGAAAATTTTCAAGCAGGAGAAAATTAAAACTAAAAGATTATTGGACGAGGATACAGATGTTGAATGTGTATAAAATTATTAGTTTTTAAGTTAATAAATATGTTTTTCAAAGTATTTTATTTTACATACAAGTTTACACAAAATGTCTATTAATAAAAGCATTCCTTATTACAGTTCCCCTTGCACCATTTGGAGCAGGAACTTGAGGTATGTCGTTTTCAAGTAGAAAATCTTGTTCTGCAAACTGTAATCGATGTTCAATTGCAATATTATGTAAAACCGCAGTCGCTGCAATGGCCCTCATAGAATTGTGAAGGTCCAGTTGCATAGCCACAACAAGACAACAAAAGCGACCTTTCCATATACCAAACGTACGTTCTACCACATTCCGTGTTCGACTATGTGCTGTATTGTATTTCTGTTCCACTCTATTTTGGGGATTTAACAATGGAGTGAACACATATCGTGTTTGTGCATATGCACTATCACCTAATACAATGCCCGGCAAATCCCCTCGTTCTAACCTCATATGCACAGAGCTATTATTGAAGATTCTGTCATCATGAGCAGATCCTGGCCATCTAATAATTATGTCCAATATTTTTAGTTGTGGACTAGCTCCCACTTGAACGTTTAAAGACAACCATCCCTTTCTATTACGAAACACTTCGGCATTCAGACCACCAGGGTTCTTGATTTCAATATGTGTTCCATCAACACATCCAATTACCCCTGGAAAGTTTGCTAGTTGATAAAACTGTCGTTTTAGTGTTCTGAAAACCATCTGCATCTCTCGGAAATTTTATAATTTCGTTTATATTTCTGGCCAACTTCGTGCTTATTTCTGATGTTATCCTACAGATAAATGACTGACTGATGTTAACCAGATCACCACACACTCTCTAAAATATTATGTAGTTCTTAAACAAGCTTTGCCATATTATTTTAATCTCACCTGATAACTGCCTGTTGCAAAATATCGTAGAGCGATACACAATTTAATTAATGGTGGAATAGGTAGGCCACGATTACTGTTCCCATTTTGTGGGTAAAACATGGGCAATAATATATTCAGAAAAACAATTCGAGTAAACCAATACCGTTGCACCAATTCCAAATCGGTATATCTTTCTAAAGGATTTTCTTGATCTCTGATAAAACGTCTGAAATATAAAATAAATGTAAACAACAAAGAAATATAGCAATAATTACTACCTGGGAATAGGCAAGCATGGATTATCTTCTACATAGTGTTGCGATCCACTATTAGGCAACCCGTCAAACATACAAACGCCCGGGGCACAGCGTATTCTTCAGCATTCGAGAATCCTTCTACAAAGTTCTAGATAATGAGTCATATCTTAATGCAGGGTATATATAAGGCCGCTTATGAATGTAAGAGTTAGTCTATTCTTGAATGTCTAATATAAATTATGTCGTTGTAAAGTAAACGTAGTTGAGTTTTTAGAATATATACATAAATGATATGCTGTGTCTAATGTGCATCCAACTTGCAGTATACATAAATAAATAGAAGTGTATAAACAAATAGTTGTGTTAGTGTTGTTAATGAACTTATGGTAAAGGAGTTAATTTAAGAAGATATTAGTACTTGTAAATTCATTAGTGTAATAGTGCTTCATTGTTGAGTGGACTGAAAACATCTATGAATAAGGCATATACTGTTAATTAGACTTGTGAACAGTGAGCAATAAAGACCATTATTATTACTTGTTTTAAATTAAAGAAACGCGGTAGGAGTAGCGCGTTACACTGGTGTCAGGCTGTGTTGGGTGATTAATTAAGTCTAAAGACATTTAAGTAGTTTGTATATGCCTGTTACAAGAAACCAAAGTAAGATGGAGGCAGAGACTTTAATGAATTTCCTTAAGGATTTTAAATCCGGTATGGAGGAAAAGTTAAGCGAAAATACTACGAAATTAGAGGAAAAGTTTAGTGAAAATGCTGAGAAAATGGAGGAGAGGTCGGCTAAACTGGAAGTGACACTAAAAGAAAAGTTGAATGAAAGTACAGCCACGTTAGAACAAAGATTAATGGAAAGTTCCATTGCATTGAAAGAAGATTTCACTGAACAGGTAAAACAGTTGAGCAAAAGTTGGATAATAAATTGGTAAAATGGAAGAAGATGTGATGAGGCTTCAAGAACAAATGATTTCACTAACAACGCGACCACTTGAATTACCAAGCCATGTTGTTAATCAGAACATTCCAGAAATAAGAACCATGGAAAGAAGCGAGTCAATTCCGTCTAAATTTAAAGTAAAACCACCTACGTTCGATGGTAAAACACCTTGGCCCACATATTTGAAACAATTTGAAGCTGCTGCAATAGCCAACGGTTGGTGCAACAAAGAGAAGGCCATCTCCTTAATAGTGGCCTTACGGGGGGAGGCTCTTAACATCTTACAAACGATTCCCGATCACCAGCAGAATGATTACGGCCTCTTAACATCAAAGCTTGAGATGAGATATGGAGATGCTCACCTTCAACAGGTTTACCACGCACAAGTTAAGAACCGCTCGCAAAGACAAGTGAAAGCCTGCAAGAATTCGAAGCTGACATTGCCAGGTTAGTTAGATTGGCATATCCGACGGCACCAGATAGCTTCCTCGAACAACTTGCTGTCCAAACATTTGTGGATGGCGTTAAGGATGGCGAAATACAGCAAGCGCAAGACTAGCACGTCCAAAAATGTTGGATGACGCACTGGCCCATGCGCTTGAATTTGAAGCAGCTAAGCAGACATCACACAGGATGGGTCACAAAGTTCGGTCTGCCTTAGAGGAACCTGGTCAAGCTCAGAACAGCATAGATGAAATAGTCAATCGTGTGTTTGAAAAGCGAAAGGCGGAAAGGCTGAAAAGACAACGACCGCGGAGATGGAGTCTACGATGCTGGAGCTGCGGTGAAGTTGGCCATATGCAGAGACGCTGTACTCAACCAAAGAAACAACCGGTTGTGCCAAAGCTGGTCCATGTAAGGGGCGAACTTCGACAGCACAGCGTAGTGCCCGGAGATTATCATCCGTGCTGCATCGTCGGTGGAAAGTCTGGACAGCATTTATATCGATGGTAGAATTAATGGTAGGGTTGTCCGATTACTTGTGGATACAGGAGCGACAAGAACTATTGTGAGACCAGATTTGGTTGGTCGTGGAAAAGTGCTACCTGTATCGGTGTGTCTCGAACGGCAAGTGGTGAGAAGATTGGTACTCACGGAGAGACTGCCGTTATGTTGACAATTGGGGACAAATTAATTAATCATCGAGTGTTGGTAGCTGAAATTACAGAAGAAGTGATCTTGGGAATGGATCTCATGAGAGAATATGGGTTTCATGTAAACATGAAAGAAAATGTGCTTCGGATAGATGATGATGAGATTCCATTTCAAGGTAGGAGTAACCAGACGATGCAAGTACGAATGATTTGCGATGTAAAAATACCCGAGAAGGCGGAAATGATAATAATGGGACACCCGGATGGTACGCTCCGGGAAGGACAAGTATGCATGATGGAAGCAACTGAATCGGGAATGGGTCAGGAGGGACTTCTGATTGGAAGAACGCTGGTAAAGTCTCGAAACATGGTACCAGTAAGGGTGCTGAACATTAATCCCCATACAGTGACCCTGAAGAAAGGCATGATTGTGGGAAGTTGCATTCCAGTATGTCATATTAAACGTTGTGTGGACGACACGAAAAATAAACCAACCAACGGTTGCTCACAGAAATTGCTGGATATGTTGATACCCTCGTGTCAAGGATTAAATGGCGACCAACTGGGCAAGGTAAAAGAACTGGTCGGACGATATCGAGGTGTGTTTGCACTGGATGATAGTGAGAAAGGAAGGACGAATGTTGTGCAACACAAGATCAATACTGGAGATGCGCAACCGATAAGACAACACCCCAGGCGGCTTCCTTTGGCAAAACGTAAGGAAGCTTAACAAATTATCACCGAAATTGAAGAACAGGGAGTGATTGAACCTCGAATAGTCAAAGGGCATCCCCGGTAGTGCTTGTCAAGAAAAAGTACGGGTCGACAAGGTTTTGTGTAGACTACCGGCGGCTTAATAATGTGACAAAGAAAGACAGCTATCCTTTGCCCAGAATTGATGACACCTTAGATACTCTATCCTGATCTAAATGGTTTTCGACCTTGGACTTGAAAAGCGGATACTGGCAGGTAGGCTTGGAGCCAAACGATAAAGAAAAGACTGCCTTTACAATTGGAACTGGATTATGGCAGTTCAAGGTCATGCCATTTGGATTATGCAATGCTCCTGCTACTTTTGAACGATTGATGGAGTCGGTACTGCGTGGACTGTCCTGGAAGACATGTCTGGTGTACCTGGACGACGTGATAGTGTTAGGTCGGTCTTTCGAAGAACATCTTAAGAACCTAGAGGAGATATTCCAGAGATTAGGGGCAAACCTTACATTGAGCCCCAAGAAGTGTCACCTGTTTGGAAAAGAGGTGAAATACCTAGGACATGTCGTTTCGGAGACCGGAATAAGAGCTGACCCTGACAAAATAAAAACGGTACAGGAGTGGCCTACACCAGCAGATATACACCAACTACGCAGTTTTCTAGGATTGTGCACATATTACCGACGTTTTATACTTGGGTTTGCGAACATTGCCAAACCGTTAACAAAATTAACCGAAGATGGACAAGAATATGATTGGAATGACGACTGCCACAGAGCATTTGAACAACTGAAACGGCTACTAGTTACAGCACCAATTTTGAGTTATCCACGGATGGAGGGAAAATTTGTGTTGTATACCGATGCCAGTAACACAGCTATAGGAGGCGTTTTTTCTCAAGTGCAGGACGGACAAGAAAAAGTTATTGGGTATTTCAGCAAGGTCTTGTCGCGGCCAGAAAGGAACTATTGTGTGACAAGAAGGGAGCTGTTGGCCGTCGTCAAATCCGTAGAGCACTTTTATAAGTACTTATACGGCCGTAAATTCCTGTTGAGAACAGACCATGCTGCACTGAAATGGTTATTGCAGTTTCGAAATCCTGAAGGGCAAGTGTCAAGGTGGATAGAGCGGCTGCAGGAATATGACTTTGATACAGAACATCGTGTAGGAACTAGCCATCGGAATGCAGACGCTCTATCAAGGAGACCTTGTCCGATGGACTGCAATCATTGCTCCAAGATGGAAGAGAAAATAAGTGTCATCCATAGAATGACGGTAACCGATGATACTTGGCAACTCGAAAGAATACGAGAAGACCAGGAGAATGACGCCGAATTGGGACGTATTATTGAGTGGAAAAATAGAGGACAACGACCAGCTTGGGAGAAATTAGTATTTCAAGTAGGAGCCTGAAGGCATACTGGGCACAGTGGGACTCCTTGATGATGGAAAATAGAATCTTGAAACGACGCCTGGAATTTGAAGATGGCACTGAGAGACTTCAAGTGATAGTGCCAAGAAGCAGAGTGCCGGAGGTGTTGCAGCACTTGCACGATGGTATTTCCGGAGGGCACTTTGGCGTGAAAAGAACTCTCGAGAGAGTGAGAGAAAGATTTTATTGGGTGAACTGCAAAGAAGATGTGAAAGAGTGGTGCCGGAAATGTGAATTGTGTGCCTCTGCAAATGGCCCGGTCACAAAACGGAAAGCCCCAATGAGACAGTATAACGTCGGGAATCCTTTTGAGAGGGTAGCCATTGATATAGCTGGTCCGTTTCCTGAATCAGAGAAAGGAAATAAATACATCTTGGTTGCGATGGATTATTTTACCAAATGGCCGGAGGCATATGCTATACCTAACCAAGAAGACGAGACGTTGGCAGATGTACTAGTCAGGAGTTGTTTTGTCGTTTTGGATTTACGTTGGAATTACACTCCGATCAATGTAGAAACTTCGAATCGGCGTTGTTTCAAAACGTCTGCAAGCACCTTGGAATCAGGAAGACTAGAACCACGCCACTTCATCCCCAATCGGATGGAATGGTTGAAAGAATGAACAGGACGTTAGGGAAGTACCTGACCAAAGTTGTCTCTGAACATCAACGAGACTGGGACCAATATTTACATTTGTTCCTACTGGCGTACCGATCTTCGGTACATGACAGCACAGGATACTCGCCCGCTTGCGTAATGCTAGGACGTGAATTGCGGCTACCATGTGATCTTCAGTTTGGATTTAAACCTGGAGAAGAGATCGCAGGTGAAGATTACGTTAGTAAGCTTCGTGAAAGATCAAATAGTATTCACGAAAACGTCCGAAAGAATATACAGGCAGCAAGCGATCGAATGAAATCACAATATGACACGAGAGCGCAAGAAGGTGGTTATCAACCTGGAGATTTAGTGTGGTTGTACAATCCACAAAGAAAACGTGGATTGTCGCCAAAACTACAAAGACAATGGGAAGGGCCGTACGAAGTGTTAAAAGGATTAATGATGTAGTGTACCGGATCAGAAGATCCCCGTGGTAAACCGAAAGTGGTACACTTTGACCGTTTAACATCCTACGCTGGCAACAACCAGGAAGACTCGAATAATGATGATGGTGTTCGACAAGTTATTAATCATGAGCCAAATGTAGATTTTGAGAGCTTTATGGCGGCATATGGTGGTTCCGCTAAGGCGAGATTTGGCGTTGTTGTTGAAAAACAGCAAGATCTGTTTAGAGCACCAGAAGAGTATTCCTTGCACATTGCGTAGCTCAAGATTTGGCAATGTCAAGGGAATAGCTGTTGTTTTCAAGAAAAGTTTGGACGTGTAGATGAATTAGTACAACAGCGGCCAACTGTAGGAAAAGCTTTAGTTCTTCAAGATAACAATCGTTATGTTTACTATCTGGTCACCAAAAATTCTTCATGGCAAAGACCTAGTTATGGACATCTATGGGAGGCTTTGCTAAATCTTAAGGCGCAGATGATGGAAAATGGAGTAACGAGACTAGCGGTGCCCAAGCTGGGCTGTGGACTGGATCGCTTGGATTGGAGGATAGTCCGAAATATGCTAGAAGTAGTTTTCCAGGAACCAACGTCCAGGTTCTTGTTTGTTGTTATCAACCGGTTGCCTACCAAGACCATGAAAAGAGTGTTGACTGTTACTTCCAACGACGCGGTGGATGCACCAGAGGAGATAGCTGCCGATACCGTCACCAGTCATCGAATTGGCGTCAAGATGGATTTACAGTTACAAGACGTAACGGTTTTAAAGAGGGGCAGTGTTGCGATCCACTATTAGGCAACCCGTCAAACATACAAACGCCCGGGGCACAGCGTATTCTTCAGCATTCGAGAATCCTTCTACAAAGTTCTAGATAATGAGTCATATCTTAATGCAGGGTATATATAAGGCCGCTTATGAATGTAAGAGTTAGTCTATTCTTGAATGTCTAATATAAATTATGTCGTTGTAAAGTAAACGTAGTTGAGTTTTAGAATATATACATAAATGATATGCTGTGTCTAATGTGCATGCAACTTGCAGTATACATAAATAAATAGAAGTGTATAAACAAATAGTTGTGTTAGTGTTGTTAATGAACTTATGGTAAAGGAGTTAATTTAAGAAGATATTAGTACTTGTAAATTCATTAGTGTAATAGTGCTTCATTGTTGAGTGGACTGAAAACATCTATGAATAAGGCATATACTGTTAATTAGACTTGTGAACAGTGAGCAATAAAGACCATTATTATTACTTGTTTTAAATTAAAGAAACGCGGTAGGAGTAGCGCGTTACAATAGTTTACGAATTCAGCAAAATCCTCATCTATATCCATATTGAGAATATACACAACTTAGTTAATTATTCAATACAAATCCAATATAAACCAGTTTTAAACAATTAAATTCTAATCTAATCGAATAGACTATAATATAAATAAGGTTAATCTAAGGTAAAAACGATTCTAACATTTAAATTCAATACAATAAGCTAAATCCTTGAGCTAAAGCAGTTGTAAACAATTAAATTAATTAAACCAAGACAAAAAATTGTAAACAATTATATTTAATCTAAGGTAAAAACTATTTTAACAACTAAATAATAAATTTTAATATATAGCTAACAAAATTATAAACAATTCAAAATTTAAAAGTTCCAATTTATAACCTACACACATTAAAGTCAACAAGGCAACAGAAAAATCATCAAATTCAAGTATCATATACTTTACAACAATAGTTAGGGTGATATGAGTGAACATAAAACCATCACTTGTTTGCCACTCATTCTAGAGTGGGATTTTATCCACTAATTGTGGAGTCAATTTCTCTGAATACGGTTAGGGAGAAATAAGTGTAAGGTTAGTGTGAGTGCCTACTTAGGGACGTCTATGAATTCCACCCTTAGGCTCTTCTGTTTTTTTCTAAAAACCCCGTTGTAGTTTATAGATTATTCCATTCTATGAAATACGTTCAAGGGCATTTATTAAAATGGCTGCTACGTTAATAATAATTTAGATAGTGTTAAAGTTTTAAATATATGTTAGGAACACCCTAAGGTAAATTAATATCTCCATAATTACGCGAAAAAGTATTTGAAATTAAGTCAAATTAATTCTTTGTATTAAACTCTTTTAACAAGCTCCTGTGAATGACTTGATCGATAGCCAATGTTCATGTAAAAAGTGTGTGGTAAAATTTAGAGTTTAGTAAGAGATGATGTCTGATTTAAGGGGAAATGCCTTTATAAACAGTGAGCAAACTCGCCTCCAAAAGTAAAGTATTATTGGAATACGCTATTTGTATAGACAGGAATTTGTGTTTATTGAGCATTTACAATAGGTAATTGACCTATTAGATAGTGTACTTTTTAACCCTTAAACACTTCCCATTAAAATGTTATTTGCACAGCAGAAAAGTAACTTAACTCTATATACCATGGTCACACGCTAAGAAACGTTCGCTATTATATAATTTATGTAATTATTGTTCTCTCTATAATAATTCGTCAAGGTTTATAGGTGCTCACGTACTAACGAAAAGCTATTCGCATGCGTTTTATGTGCTTGTTCTGCATATTGCAAAAGCAAGTTGAGAGATAATATGCGTTTTTATTTTGACGATCATATATTGCTATGCAATTTTAGTGATTATGCCGCATCAAAAAAGCCTTTTTACATTTAAGTCTACAGTCACACTAACGAACGTGAATATTTACAAAATTGTGTGATTATACCGAATCTCAGAAAAGCACTTTAACACATACAGTTGCATACTAACTAACGTACATGTATGCAATTTATATAATGATGCCGCATCACTGAAAGGCATTTTACAAATACATAGGAAGTCACATACTAAGGAACGTTCAATCGCATGCAATTTATGTAATTACGCTACATCAAGAAAGGTTTATTTGCATGCACATATGCTATCGAATACTAATGAATGTCCATTCGCTTGCTATTTATGTAATTATGCCACATCAGATAAAAATAATTTACGGAGCCATTTGAAGACACATACTAATGACCATCCATTCGTATGCAATGTTTGTGACAGCACTTCGTCACGAATGAGTGTTTAACGAGTGCATATAAATTGACATATAAACAAACATCCACTTACATGCAATTTGTGTGATTATGCCGCATCACATAAAGCCAGTTTAAAAGTACATATGAAGTCGCGTACTAACGAACCATTCGCCTGCAATTTATGTAATTATGCCGCGTCAAATAAATGTAGTTTAAAAATACATATGAAGACGCACAGTAATGTGCGTCCATTCGCATGCAAATTATGTAATTATGCTACATTACATAAAGGTAATTTAAAAATACATACGAAGTCGCACACGAATGAACGTCCATTCGCCTGCAATTTATGTAATTATACCGCATTAATAAAAGTTAATTTACAAAGGCATATGAAATCACACACTAAGGAACGTCCATTCGCATGCTATTTATGCAATTATGCCGCTTCAGAGAAAGGTAATTTAGAAATACATATCAAGTCACACACTAGCGAACGTCCATTTGCGTGCAATTTGTGCAATTATACCGCATCAACGAAAGGTAATTTACAAATACATATGACGTCGCATACTAACGAACGCCCATTCTCATGCAATTTATGTAATTATGCAGCATCACATAAAGGTAATTTAAATGTACATATGAAGTCGCACATTAACGAACGTCCATTCCCATGCAATTTATGTAATTATGCCGCATCACAAAAATGTAGTTTAAAACTACATATGAAGTCGCACACTAATGAACGTCCATTCGCATGCAATTTGTGCAGTTATACCGCATCAACGAAAGGTAAATTACAAATACATTTGACGTCGCATACTAATGAACGTCCATTTTTATGCAATTTATGTAATTATGCCGCGTCACATAAAGGTAGTTTAAAAATACATATGAAGTCGCACTCTAACGAGCGTCCATTCCCATGCAATTTATGTAATTATGCCGCATCACATAAATGTAGTTTAAAACTACATATGACGACGCACACTAATGAACGTCCATTCTCATGCAATTTATGTAATTATACCGCATCAATAAAAGCTAATTTACAAAGACATATGAAGTCGCACACTTACCAACGTCCATTTGCATGCAATATATGCAATTATGGCGCATCAGTGAAAGGTACTTTAAAAGTACATATCAAGTCGCACACTTACGGACGTCCATTTGCGTGCAATTATACCGCATGAACGAAAGATAGTGTACAAATACATATGACGTCGCATACTAACGAACGTGCATTCTCATGCCATTTATAATTATACCACATCAATGAAAGGTAATTTTTAAATGCATATGAAGTCGCACACTGACGAATGTCCATTGGCATGCAATATTTGTAATTATTTTGCAATACGCAAAAGCCTTTTACAGAAACATGTGCAGTCCCATATTGATGAACAGTCATTTGATCGAAATATTGGATTTTTCCGTATCGGAAAAATTAATCTACAAGCATGTGTGTTATCCGTCACTAACGATGACAATGTGCATGTTTTTTTACGTACTTAGATTGTATGGGAAAAAAAGGAAAACACATATAAACTCATATTTACAAATGTCCATTTACATACAGTGCACTTGCATATAAAAGAACGCCTGTTTGCCAAAATGCTTTTCTATAATCACGTCAATTTGTGTTGAACTTCAATAACTTATTAGAAAAGAAACTTAATACGGATTTGCGCTTAACCGTTGGTTGTTTATTCGTTAAATTTGGAAGAATATTTAAATTTAGTGTGTGTACATAACCGCTAAGTATCTAAACTAACTTTTACCGTTACTTTACATCACTGGAAAGATTTAAATTTTTTAATATAGTTCGTACATAATTATGGATTAAGGGTTTTTGATAACTGCAATGTACTTACCTGATCATGCTTATCCTGCGTACAACGGCAGCTAGGCAAAAGTAATGAGAATCTGAGATTTTCGTATCACCGCCAAAAAAGCATTGGTTCAAGAGCGTACAACTGTAGCACATTAACACTCATGTAAAACTCATTGTAACATAGCAACAATTTTCAAGCATATTTCTAGCACTCAAAGATACCAAAGGTGATTTATCGAATTACAAATAAATTAAGTCATTTAACTACAATAAATATTGAATAATTGAACACTTCTCCAAACGCGAAAACAAACATACATTAAAATAGAGTAGGTCGTGTAAAATGAAAAAAATATGCAAACTACGAAATAGAACGTATAAACTCCTACGTAAGTTAAGGTTCCGGCCTTGAGAGCTGCCTTTTTAAAAACCAGTTCCAAAACTTCTTAACAAATTTATTTATTAATACAGAATTTACTTATGGAATTTTGACAAGTTGATTTTAAATTTACTCTAAGTCGAAATTACACTAATAAATGTACTATTGTGAGTAGCCTAAGCAACTGCAATGTTAAAGCTGAATACTTTGACTGACTGCCGGGTCCTTAAGCTCCCGGGCTTTTTATAATGGCTGTGGGAACTTGCAGATCTTATGTCTGCTTATTCTTAGTAGTATACATAAATACAATGTTGTAATCTTAATTTCTAAGTAATCACGGTACCTGACCGTCTGTGACCTGACATCTGCAGTGTCACTATCGTCTGCGATTTACAAAGTATCGCATGCGTTCTCGTGAACTGCTAATAAACTTTACAAATTGTCGTTCTTGTATTACAAAGTTGGACTTCACTTGGCGTATTCTTAACACTTTCTAATAATTTCCTAATTATTCTATTTCTTTATACATATATCAATTGGGGGATACATAATTCCTCCCAACGTATATTAAGGATTTTCATTTTCTTAATTTTTAATTTAAAATTCATTATTTCATTGCTTAAAATTCGTAGTTTTTAATGGTACATTTGCTTCTTGGTTTCTCTTTGTTTCCTTAAATTTAAAACTGTTTTCTTTATTTTTATACCTAATATACAATTTGTAAATTACATAAATGATCAATAAAATAGTCAAAATAATTAATATAATTGTCCATACACTAATGTTATTGTAGTGTACTTTGGGCGTTCTTATTTCGCTTAAATGTTCCTTATAATGTTTCATCAGTTTCATGGCGTGGTTGAGGTTGTCTAGTTCTAGGTGTTCTACTTGCATGGGTTTTTGAAATATTTCGTCCGCGGTTTGCGTTGTCTTGATTTGTAATTCTGGTAAGTTTGTTAGTTTCTTGGTTTGTACAGGATCTTGATAAACTCTGATTATTTCATTTTTCAGTTTTAAATAACAATCTTCTTTGCGGGTTATTAATTTACTTCCGGTTAGTGTTAAAGTGTTTTCGTCTTGATTGCAGTGGACTGTTACTATTTCGTATGTGGGGAAAATGGCTATCCATTTGCTTTCTGTTACTTTCTGAATTTTCATATTGGTAATTTGTACGGGTTTGGCTTCACAGTTGTAATGATTTGAAAATTGATTTTCTTGAATAGTTGTTGTTGTCAACGATTGGCATAAATATTAATTTGGTGTGACTTCGTTGCATTTTTCGTTTGTATAATCATATCTTAGTTTATTTAAGGATAGGAATTTAGTTTTGGGTATAATAACTTGATATATGCTAGTAACTTTCATTGGAAAAGCAAATAAATGATAATAATTATAAATGTTACTTTCTACTATCGGGATCTCTATTAAAAATGTTACGTCGTTATTTTTACATAGCCTTTAACTATAGCTATTTTATCAAATATTAAAATGTTTGATTCTACTACATCGAAGGGTAATTTACTGTTGGTTATAAATGATCTAATTCTTAACAATTCTCTTAATAAATCAATTGGTTCTATGATACTGGAATGTAGGGTATTTAATTTCGCAAATATTACAGCGTTTTCTACGTTGCTAAAATTTGTTGAATCAAGGTAAGGGTTGATATTATTTGAGTGAATATTATGTTGAATCTAATTAAATCTCTCTTGCCTAACATGGTAGTTTGCATGTTAGTTTCAAGGGTTTGTATTCGGTTGGCTATTCTGTCCTGATGTCTTACTAGCTTGCTTATCGATTCGTTGAATTTTATAATAGTTGATTGAGTCAATGATATTTGGTTGCTAATTATGGTTTTTGTATCGTTTTGATTTTCGAATAACTGTTGTATTGTATTGTCATAACGTTCTGCGTCTTGATTATCTAAATTGCCTGTGATTACTTTTATTATGTTTCCTAATCCGTTGATTAGTCCTCTTTTTCGTCTTGCCGTATGTTTTCTCAAAATACTTTCTATTATGCTGTCATAATTCATCTGGACGGTGATAACCGCGCGTAAATCGGAGGGTGAGGGGTGGGAGAATTGAAAAGGTTAGATTTGACTTGGCATAAGATATGGACATGAGCATGGTATAACCAAAACCTGTATAAAAAAAAATTAAAAAAATGAAAAAAAATAACATAAAATTTTAAAAATAAAATTAATTAATTATGTTTATTACCAAAATCTAATATGCACGACAAACCCACACACCACTAAAACAATCACTGTCAAACTTTTAACGCGCGGAATATTGGAAATAAATCAAACAAGTAAATAATAACAAACTAAATCAAAACCCTCATTAATTTAAATCAGTAGATAAATAAAGAAAATAATATAGAGTGAAACCGCGCATCCCCCCCCTGGACTTAGTGATAGTGATTGTGATCCCCCAAGAACGTTTAGTGCATACCCACCAGAACTTTAGCAGTGCATACCCATCTCCCCTTAGCTAAAAGATATTAGTACACGTAAGAAGACGACCAGATCTTCGGATACTGGAGAAATTATTATCGAGGTAAGAAGGAAAATTGTGGCGGCTGCACTCGAATAAGCATTGATTTGTATTAATAAGTAGATTTAAAATAATTTAATGAGCAGGTTTTTGTAAGTAATGACGCTAGCCGACATAATGCTTATGCGAGTGCACCTGATAAATTGGGCAATGCTTTTTGCTTTTTTTTGTGCACTGCTATATGCTTAATGGTTATTAGATATCTATTTACATAAATATATTTAATAATATTTACATTTTATACTTATTTTGAATTTATTTTTGGAGCTTGATTTGTTTTGTCTGACGTTCTGCCGCCATTTTTGGTGGCAGCATTTTTATAAGAACAAAGATTGTGATTGTGAAAAATGTAATTATAATATAAATCAGCTAGGGAATAGTAGGGTAAGCTAGGGATGGATTTAGGCTAAAGATAGAATAAATTAGTTAGATCAGGGAGGACAAATTTGCAAATTTATAGAGCGGGCAAAATAAGCTGGATTTCACTATTTAAATATTTGGCGAATGCATAGAAATTTGAATCCATTTTTAAATATTAGTTAGCTACATTTGGATAGTTTTAAGACGACCCTTCAGGTTGCACCGGTAACCAGAGCTGGCAACTGCTATCCAGTATTACGGATCCCTCCCCTTTGACTTTCGCGTGTGTCTTGTTGAACGGACACACTCCAAATTAACGTTAGGGATACCATATTCAAGCCCTATTTTTAGTTTCTGCTTTAGTTTGTTAGATTTTTATTTAGGATCAATTAATTTTGAAGTTGGATTAGATCTGAAGCACGTTTATATTTTCGCGTTTAAACCCATTGTAGTACCTTCGGGTGGAGCATTGGGGACGTGGCCGCAAGTATAGCGGCCCTTATTCAAATTATAATGTCATAATTCATCGTTTCTATTGCGTATTCCTTTCCGAATTTTGTTGTGTCGATTGATAGTTTTAATCGGTAATAACTATTTTTGATTATTTGAAATCCTTGTTTTGTTTCTTTAAGTCGAATTTTTATGCAAAGGTCCAATAGTCTATGGTATTCTGCATACTGCCTAATTTTATTGGTAGTGTACCTGGGTTGGTTTTATATATCTGCAATTACTATTTCGGTGGCCGTTCTACCTGGGTGAAGGTTGACGGTGACGGCGATGATTGTCCATCTGAAAGTACAGGGTGTCTAAGTTTTTCAAGTGGATATATCTTGTTATTTTGCTGTTGTCTACTACGGCAATGTTTTTGTCCAATAGTCTTTTAATTTTAAAAGGGCCTAAATTTCTGAGTGCCGTTTTGTGTCGTTTGCTTTGGAAATTTTTCTCGTACACGGTTTACTCTATTGAAAATTTATTTGCATCGGTATTTTTATTACGGGTTGTGGTGATACGTTCTTTGTCGTTATCTAATTTATCCTTTATTTTGTCATAAGTTATTTTTAGTTTCACTTTATGATTTTTGAAATACTGCTGATAGACTTCTTTGTTATAATGTGTGTCATAAGGGTTTCGTGAATCTGAATATCCTAAAGGTAATTCTAATGGCGTAAAATTGGTTGATGAGGGGATTGTATTATTATAGGCGATTAGTGCGTATGACATTAAATTAGTAATGTGTTCTTTCTTGTAGGTTATTCTTAGTAATCGGATTTGTTCTAACAGTGTTGAATGTAACCTTTCGATTAATCCGTTGGATTCAGGGTGGTTTTCAGTTATAAAATGAATTTTTATTTTGTGGATTTTTAAAGTGTTCTGTATCGTTTCATTTTTAAATTCGCTGCCGTTATCTAACGTTATTATTTCGGGTGTTCCATAAAATGTGAAGTATTGTAAAAATCCTTGGGTTACCTCAATACTATTTTTAGAGGTGATTGGTATTGCTTGGCCTATTTTTGTGAATGCGTCTACAATTGTCAAATAACTTTGTGCTTCTGCTACTACAGTATCGGAATGAAATTTTTGAATTAGTTTGTCAGGTGTTTTACTTAACATTAAGGATATTTTTGGAGGTTTTCTATCGTATTTCGCTTTATCGCATAGTTCACATTGATTAATAAAGGCTGTAGTCAATTCTTTCAGGTCCTTGAATTAATATCGTCTCATGATTTGCTTTAGAGTTTGATTAAATCCACGATAGTTGGTTTTTGTTCGACTTGGATATTTTGAAATTTAATTGGAATTCGTCCGTATCTCGTTCTTAATATACTGTTCTTTATGTCAATGTTGGCTCCTAATTTTCTTAGAAAGTTCATTCTTATTAGTCCGTCATATTTGCCATTGAATTCGAAAATACAAAATTTATGTTTCAATTTTACCTTAAATGTTTTGGGTAAGGGTATGTTAGCTACTAATTGGTGTAGGGTTGTTTGATGGGCTGTTTTAATATTAAACGGTTCTCTTTCTACATTGTGTAAATAGTGTTTTTTTACGGTTCAGGAGCTAATTAATGTTTTCGAGAATCCGGTGTCGATTTATAGTTTAAATTCGGCATGGGGTATTTCTATATAGGGTAGTATTAGGTGATTTATATTATTTAGGTTTATTAAGTTTGGTCGTTTATAAAACGGTCTATCTGAAAATTTGAGCACGCGTTTTCCTCGTCGTCCTCGTCATAAGTTTCGCATGTTTCTTCGCATTCATAATTCTTCGAATGGTTTGGTTCATTGTTCGTACTTGGGTGAATGTAATTATTCTGGTCATTTTCATATTCCTCTACTTCTTGATAAAGTAGTTCTACCGATGTAAAAGTTTGTTTTTGATGAGGGTTTGGTCGAGTGTGTGTTATTTCTGTATTTTGTCTGGTGCTACCAGATGAGGTATCCATAGGTGTGGGTTTATAATAATTATTAGGGTTGTTATTATTGTAATTTGTCATTGGTGAATTTCTAATAGGGTTCGCGTTGAATGCTGGTCTTTGTTGATTTATGTTTTGGTTAAATGTGGGTATGAATGCGGGTTTTGTAAAATTTGTGTTAAACTTTGGTTTTGGAAAATGTTTATATTGGTTATTAAAGTTTGAGTTATTAAACTGTGGATTATTGGTTCGCGGTTGGTTTGTTTGTGTATTGAATGATGTGAATTTTTTTTGGGGAATTGTTTGTCTCGCGGCTTGTATAGTTTTTATTGGGGAATAACTTATATTCGCGTTGGGGTTGTATAATTTGTTCCTGTAATACATTCTATTATCATATTCATGGATTCCTCTAAGTTTTGGGGACGTTACAATCTGATTTTGTCTAATAGTCGTTCTGGCAGTGCATTTAGATATGTGTCTAGTGCCATTTCGTCATATATCCTTGTTTTTAAAAGTCTGATATTTTGGTCGGGTTCTACAATTTTTAATTTCGTCAAGATTAAACTTCTTACATCTTGGCATTTCATTCCGAATTGGTACGGTGATTGGTTATTTTCGATTCTAAGGCTTATTAAATCGCGTACTAGGCATTTTAGGTTACGTTGTTCGCCAAAATATGCAATCAATATGCGTTTGAAATCTTCCCATTGTTCTATATCATACCGGCTGACTAATAGTGTTAGTGCCCGTCCGGTTAGTTTACTAATAACAAGGCGTAAAAGTAATACGTTTCTATCATTATCTGCGGGTTTATAGAAGATTTTTAAAAATATTTCGCAAGCTGTTACAAAATTTCCTACTTAAGCTTGGTCACCATTATACATTGGAATTGTCTTTAAATAAATCTTCATATCTGAACTCATTATGGCTGAGGGTTGTTCTAATAATTAATATTTAGTTTTGATTTTAATTACTTTCTAATTTTTGTAAAAATGGAAATTTATTTCGCGGTTTGTATTGTTATTCCTTGCTTGGGTTTATTAATTTTCAATTTAGATTGCGTCGGGTTACTTGTTATTTTTAGCTTGAGTCGTCCTAGGTTATTTAAGAAATTGAGTTGCTTGTTTTTGTACTTAGTTGTACGGTGCTGTAATTAATTTGTGCTCGGTAATGTCTGGTTGCTTACTGTAGCCTTGAAAACGTTTAGTTTTTACTTCATTTATATTAATTTTACTATAGGTTTGATCTCTGAAAGTTTCGATGTGACTGAGTAATTTCTCGTGGAAATTTAATTTTGTTCGTCCAAGTTAAGACTTTATCTTTGTTATTTCTGTTGATTTAATTGTCTTTTGTAATTATCTCTTATCCGTGGGTGTTTGTAATTTATAAATGTCTACAATATTTCCTGTCTCGTCAACTTAGGTGTTAAATATAGAATTGTAATTTTCCGTCAATTGCTTTGTTCAATGTTGCATAAAAATCTCCTTTTATAATTAATACAATGGATTGTTTTAATTACAAAAATTTTAATGTACTGAAGGTGTAATTTAGTCTCTGTGAATGCTTTGATATAATTAAACATGCAATTATACTTTATTTGTTCTTCCTAAAAGTTTTTATTCAGTTTGATATTTTAAATAGATTGCGTCCTTTATTTCGTTAATTATATAATGTCACGTCTAATAATGTTTATACTTTTCTGAAAGGTGTTGTTTTTAGTTTGTGATACTTAAGGACGTCCTTTCTATAATTAATTATCTCGTCTTAAAGTATTTAATCATAAAATGTCGCGTTTAGTAATCACCTTTTATACAGTTGCGATATGCGTATTCAGTAGCGTGAATATTTATAAAGTTTCTTAAAGTTATGTTTGTATATCTCCGTATTAAGAAATATTTGCGATGCTTGGTTTTAAATAGCTTTTGTAAGGTTTACGATGGACGTTTTCTTAAGTTGTTTTATAATTAGACGTATATTTTGTATTAAAATAGCTTTGTATTCGTTGCGTTCAAGGTTGAGTTTTAAATCATTTACTTTCGATGATGAGATTTTGCGTTTTAATTCGTAACAATAATTTAAGTTAATAATAGATTGCAAGGTGTTTCTATTATTTATAGAACGCGATAATGTTACGATTGAATAATTCGTTTCTTTATATTTAGTTGCGTTATATACAAAGCTTTCGGTATTAAATTGTAAATTAATTTCGTTATATTTTTAGTATTTCGTGCGTTAGTTAACTTTCGTATTGGTAATTAAAAATTCGTTTTTGTTTTGTTTCTATAATTCTTGAACCAGTTAATTTCGTAATAATTTTGTCTCTTTTGCGCATGTAATGCTTTTTTTTAATTCTCAAATTTTAAAAGTCTGTTTTAACAAAAATAAATTTGAAAATAGTTTCCTTAGTATCTATGTCAATTATTTTTATTAAATTGCATAAAATAATAGTAATAATAGTCAAAATTTGTACATACATAAATAGTAAAATCATAAAAAAATTCTCTTACAGTATCAAATTTTAATATTTGTAAAAAAATTTAATTGGTTTAAGGAAATGAACTTACCTTAATTGCTACGTTGATTTCATGGATTCTGTCGATTTTTGTACGTTCTCCACGTCGGTTTTGGATTCGATCTATTTTTGTATCTTCTCCAAGTTTTCTGTTGGGTTTGAACGATTCTTGTTTCAACTCGAACTTCTGTTTGGGTTCTACCAAATTTAAAATTGAAATTCCAGACCACCAGTTCTTTGAATTTGGGTTTCCTAGTGACCTTTTGACATCCTACCGACTGCGCCAGTTAAGGTTCGGGCATTGGGAGCTACCTTTTTATAAACCAGTTTCAAAACTTCTTAACAAATTTATTTATTAATACAGAATTTACTTGTGGAATTTTGACAAGTTGATTTTAAATTTACTCTAAATCGAAATTACACTAATAAATGTACTATTGTGAGTAGCCTAGACAACTGTAATGTTAAAGCTGAATACTTTGATTGACTGCCGGGTCCTTGAGCTCCCGAGCTTTTTATATGTTCCTACCCCCTCGCATGGCTGTGAGAACTTGCAGATTTCATGTTTGCTTATTCTTAATATTATTCATAAATACAATGTTGTAATCTTAATTTCTAAGTAATCACGGTACCTGACCGTCTGTGACCTGACATCTGCAGTGTCACTATCGTCTGCGATACAAAGTATCGAATCCGTTCTCATGAACTATTAATAAACTTTACAAATTGTCCTTGTATTACTATGTTGCACTTTACTTGGCGTATTCTTAACACTTTCTAATCATTTCCTAATTATTCTATTTCTTTATACATATATCAATTGGGGGATACATAACTCGCATTTTTGTTGGCTCCAACGATAATTGTAAGTTAGTAGGGTTGTGGTACAACCTGTAGTGCGATTCCCAGTACCAACCATCCGCAAAATCTAACGTACGATAGCTTACAGAACAAGCTACAACGTGTGGCTTGTTTAGTTGTTTCATTTTGAAGTATATAGCTCTGTTGTGTTATCGTGACCTCTCAAAATTTGTCTAAATAATTTAAGGTAAGCAAATATCTTTATACATGTAGTCCAGCGATCTGTTCGCCTTAATGTTTGATAATGAAATAACACATTTACACAAGCATGTTAAGCTAACGAATATTTGTTTTTATTATGATGCAATAAGAATTTCCACTTATAGTAATAATGATTACGTTTCAAGTAATATTGTAATCTAAAGCTGGTCTACCTTGCTCAAGTTATGCAAATTTTAACTAAAAATTAATACCTGATACTTAAGTAAATTATCAAGAGGGTTCATATTTTAGGTTATGATTATTATAACTTTCTTGGGCTATATTTGAAGAAATTGTTTAACTTTGAACTGTAGTTTTAAAATTTCCAGTATTGTTATGAGCCTGCATACATAGATCTGAATATCAAAAAACGCTATTAAATGTTGTTGTATAAAAAAAATACTGCTTGGATATAAAATTAGTAGGAAAGATATACTCTACTAAAGTTAAACCTACTGCCGCTTTTTGAAAGCTTTGTTTTTTGTGAATATTTGTTGTATATTTCATAAATGAAATTATTAAACAAAAAATACAGATTTATACAACGAATAACTTAAACTGAATTGATTGTTTTATTTTGGACAAATCCGTCCCAAAAATAAGGATACTTAACACAATTTTTTGATGCTGTCCTACATTTACGCCGATAAATGTTTATAGTTCAAAGTATAATAAAATTTAGATAAAATTGTTAGATAAATATACGATCACTTGCAAATCCTACAGTATGCAGGTGGCAAAATATATCCGTGTTTACCCGACTGATTAAGGTCGTTAAAGCAGTCGATTGTCAACAGTCGTCGCGCTCGGTTATGCTTTGGTGCGACGAGTGCCGCATTCTGATATTGATGCTAAATAAGACAGATGCACATAATTGACCCTCATACAATATTCATGGAGAATCGCGGATTTTTATATCCCAGAATTACCCTTGTTTCCTTTCACCTAATGTTCTGGTAAATGGATGAATGCATCGATTCAGGTGAGTGTTTATTTCATACTTGTTAATTTGTTTATGTCTCGTATTTATGAACATTCTATCTCACTATACAGTCCACTACTCAATCCCTATACACCAGGGTGGTTGCCCAAGCACACTAAATATTTAAGATATTAATGGTGGCTTTTGGGTAATTTTTATAGTGTTTTTTACCAGGTTTGGTCATTAATACTACTTGGTTTTTATATTAGTAAGAGTGTACAACGACAAGCTCTGTTGCAGCCGTGTCCTACAAAAGTCCTCAAATAGCTTCAATAATGTGCACGTTGCACAGTGTACTTTGCAAGTTGCACAATGCGCATTGCACCTTGCGCGTTGCACGCTCAATATTGCTAGTGATGCGTAGTACTTTGCGCGTTGTATGTTGATAAATGCATGTTGATCGTTTGGTATCGTAATTTTGCTCTGTCGTACGCTTCACGTCATTTTATCGGCAAGCTCGCTCTTACATTTTTTGTTCTTACCCTATTACTAAAGTTGTTTCTTCTTGGACATACGAACTCACTGATTCTTCAGGTGCCAAAGGCATTTGGAATGTCAAAGACCTTAAACCTGCACATCCTGACGACCTTAATGTCCACAATATTGCTTTTGTCTCTTTCTAGCGATATAGACGTCGCAAACTACGTTCTTGGGCCTCTCGTTCCAATTTGCTAGTAAGGTGATCGGTAGAGCTGCAATGGGAAAACCACGCGAAAGATAGTTGAATGCAGTAGAGCAGGTACTGAAAGAACGACAAGTGAGAAGTCATAAATAAAGGACCATGCCAAAAAAAATGTATGAATGTTAAAAAAGCAAAGGAAAAGTGTACGGACCGAGGGATGTAGATAATGATTGTCAATGATGTTAGGAGTGAAAGTACTGTAGTAGTCTCGAGCTACACCCTACATATTCTCCAAAGAGAGCTGCTAGGTTTGGTTACCCCAAAAGGAAATACCGCGATTGGTGATTGATTGATTAATCCACCCAATTAGTGGATCCATAACCAGCTATTTGTATAAAGTAAAATAATAACACATACATACGAACTACTCTGACAACATAAAACGAAGATCGTCAGATTAACCATAAATGAATTATCAATAATATTAACGCGAGATACATATCCCCCAATCCATATATGAACAATTAAATAGAAATCATTAAGAAACTTAAATTAGATGCAACATTGTAATTCAAGGATAAATAAAGAAAAGGTTAATGAAAGTTTACAAGCAAGTTGTGACAACGGATGTGAATACATTATATTCCAGACGTAAGTGATACTGCAGGTGCAGGTTACAGACGGTTAAAAAACCGCAATTATTAGAATTAAGATTGTTACATTGTATAAATGAATTGAATAAATAAATAAGTAGACATGAGCTCTGCATGTTCCCACAGACATGTGTGGGGCAGGGACAACATAAATACCTCGGGAGCCCCAAATCAGTCAGTCATTCTTGAGTATTTCAGCTTTTACATTGTTGATTGCTTAGGCTACTCGCCTTAATTTAACTTTAATTATTAGTTATTTCGACATAGCATAAATTTATACAGTTTGTCAAAATTCTAACTGTAATTTCTGTTAAATAAATATTCGTTAGAAGAAGTTTTGGAAGAAGACTTTTAAAAAGACCGCTCCCAAGGCCAAAAACGTAACTCGCGTATCAAATTTATCTACACATCATTTGTTGACTATTTCACAATTTTTTAATGAAACGTTTACAGTTCCGGTGACCCAAATAACACGACGTAGCGTGGGATGCAAAACCATGACGAAGTCATTTTATTCGATATTAAACCTTTTTTCCATTTTTTATTGTCAAAAGAAACACTCAAGTTTATTCTCTCACAATCATTCCATTTTACCTAATTTGAGTTAAAGGCATAAAAGCGTGTCACCATATGTGTGAGTATAGTTCATGTATAAAGAGCAGGTGACTTCCTACAATTATTCCAATAGAATAATCGTAAAGTAGTTTCAAGCGCTTTACAAGCGCATTTGTAAATTTAAGCTGCTCTGTTTTCTTTAAAAATTATGTCGCGGTTTATAAATCCTTCGATTCTATGAAATACCTTCAAGAACATTTATTTAAATGGCTGCTACGTTGATAATGATTTAAATATCGTTAAGCTTTAAGTATACTTTAAGAACGCGTTAAGGTAAATTAATATCTACATAATTACGAAAAAAAGTATTTGATATTAATATAAATTAGTATGAAATCGACGTATATTCAAAACGCTTAGTACTTGGGTACAGCGAACTAATGAAAAGAGGAATTATTAGCTCACCGTATCTTTTTCTTTGCCTGGCTAACTCAACAGAAATTGTGGAATTTACGAAAATGTGTGAAACACAGAAATCTCAAGAAACATATATGCATTTAAAAACATCTTTCTTCATACAAAATCCTCTTTACTTTATGTGTGGATAATTTGCCGATCTTTTATTTCCTTATTTGTGAGTGTGATTGGCAAATAACACACCGAACTCTGACCTCAAAATTTGCTACAAACTATCCCCTTCACAAATAATAAAAATAAAACTTATTCTAATATAAATTATTAATTTTCAAATATATTTATCAGTTGCACACAAAGAAATCTAAAATATAAACTTGCGATTCTTATGGAGAAAGTAGCGTTTATCAAAATCTCCATTATTATTAACGGCATCAAACATTTTCATTTTCATTTCAAAACTCCATCTAAATATCAGTTTGCAAAGTGCATCTTCTATTTTTAATAAATTAACTCAGAATAACTCTTATATCGAAGAAGCTTCAATTTTCTTAATATTTTATAAAAAAATTATGCTTCAGCATATACTTGCGTTTGAAAACTTTTATGTTTCTTGTGGAATGACAATAAAATAGATAAAACGTATAAGTTTCACATATTAAAAAGATTTCATTCTGTAAGTCGGATACTGAAATTAAAAACTTACATACTGGTCGACTTAGAAAGGAATGAATGAATCGCTCTAATTTAGTTCCGGTTTATATACAAAATAATATCTATACGTTGTCTTTCATGTTCGAAGAATTAATTTTTACTCAAAGCTTTCATGTTTGATGTCGTAAAATGAATGAGTGAATAAGTCGTGCAAATTTAATTCGGGATTATATACAACAGAGAAATCATTCCGGCATGTTCCAGATTCTTCTGGCTCTATTTCAAAACATGACATACACGGGTAATGTAATCTTTACGAGAATGTCAGCGTATTGCGTTCTAATTAGTATGAGTTATCGTGGCTGATATTGATTTTCGTTCATGGTAAAGCGTCGTTTATTCTTGTCTAATGCGCGAGGTAGATGGTCGCATCTCCTATCATTTTGTTACACGAAAAGCTAATAAAATAGTTGTTAACTATTTTATGGAATTTTAATAATCGCGGGTTTCTTTGTATCGAGTGTTTATTCAATTACAACAAATAGTTGGCTATTTTATGACTTTTCAAAACATTTCTTAGTATTTACAGGTGATTTATGACTTCATCAAATTTTCTCGAATTCGCAGTCAAGCAAATAAGTATATCATTTTCAACAAGAACGAATATTTTAAAATCTGCACACGGAAATTTATCTTTGCCTTACAAATGTGTTTCACTAACACTATTTTATGCAATAAAATTTGTTCTAGCAAATATTTTGTACACGGAAAATTCATTGCATAAGTAATTTATGCTTTGATAATGCAATAGAGTTTGCATTAGTTTGTATTCTAATAGGGTACTGATGTATATTTGAAAAAAAAAATAGCTTAAATCTAAATTATTTCTAGTATTTTTAAATGCGTTTTAAAATATCTTTAACCAGAATAAATATTTTTAAAATCTATATACATAAATATGCTTTTTATTTTAATGACAATGAAATGAATGGCTTTGTATTTATATCTTAAAATAAAAGCTAATTTTGACGCATCTCTCAAGAATCATTTACACATACGACTGAAAAAAATTGATTTAAAGATGAGGCTTTTAAGTTTATACTCGTTTCACGATCTCTGCAATAAATTCAATACACGGGATTAAATTACAGTGTGCAGAAAATAAACGTTTGGATAGTTTTTTTCATAAAATTTTGGGTGTTTAACAACTCTCGTGGCCTCTTTATTACATGAATATACATTGCTGTGATGCCTGGTAAAACTGCTTGACGTTGGGAGTCACAAAGATACTTTGAATTTTTAGGTATAGCCGCCCCGACCATATAAGGATACAATGGATGCTTGCTTAATAGAAAATGTAAACTCTTACTATACTGGGCTCGTTTTCTCTTTTGCTAGCTCATCAACAAATGTGCTGTGGATTTTGCGAAAATAAAATGAAACAAAGGTATCTCAAGAAACATTCATGAACGATCCTCAATACATTCAAAAACATTATTCTTTTATATGCATTATCTAAGAAATCTACTTACACACACAGATATGAATAACGCTTGTAAATGCAATTTACAGCTTAAGTTTAGAAAGAAACAGTATTCTTATCACTACCTACGTATTAAAACAATCTTCACCTAATCGTTGTTAATTATTAGAAAACCTCAAAATAGTTTATTTGTAAGCCACAAATTTATCTTTAAAATGCTCATAAATAATTTAAATATTTTTGAATTATTATCCCGTATCAATGTAGTTGATCAACGAAATTTAACAGGAATTCTTGTATGGATCAAATTGCCTCAAACTGTGACCTCAAAATTGCTAAAATCGACCTATTCATTTACAAATATATTTTTATACGACGTATCCTAGCTTGCTCTACTTAATAATACACAAATGTCCTTCAAGATTTAAAACAAAGTTATACCTGTTCTTTGGATCGTCAAATACCCGCTGATATTTTTATCTTTCTGATCACCTATCTTTGGTTATCTTACAAATCGTTTCTATTGAAATTAACTGCGAAGAAGCTTTTTTGGTTCGAAATTTTAGATTTCTATTTTTAATTAATCTTACATTGAAAAGTCTCGCATCCGTTTTGAAAGGTACTTTTTACAGACTAAAGTAGTATATGACCTTTCACCAAGACTATTTATATAGGAGTAATTAATCATCATTGCATTCCATTCTTAACTATCTATCACCTATCTTCTCTCAAAGTACATATGTTCGAATTTTGAATGTTACATGTTGAATGAATCGCTATAATTCACTTTTGTCTTTATATAATAAAATAATCTTAATACGCCATCGGCCTTAAACTTTCTGAAAACATTCAGGAAATATTAATCATCCGCCTAATGTAACAATTACCCACTATTTTGCGATCTTATCTTTTTAATGAGCTGTAATTTTACAATTTAAAGCGACCATAAAAATCTTTCCTTTAAATCATTCTCTAACGAATTTGCTTACGATATCACTGGCAGTAAGTTTGCACGTTTACGGTCCTTATGGGTATTTACTCAGCGATGCTGTGAACTAATTACGTCTAAATCCAATGAGGAAGCCCTAATAAAAAATACATTCCTGTTTGTTTAGAAACTATTCGTTCAGATGTCGAGAAAACCATTAAAAAGTGTAAGCGTGTCGCTTTTTCTGATTTTTCTCAGCAGGGTGCTACCGCCTCGCCCACAAATTTTTAACGATGCCACTACATGTACTGAGAAAGTCCCTTATCTTTCTTCGGATATCAAACCAGAAATGGATATTTCTGTCGTTACCAATCCTACATCTTCTATTAAATGGTATCCCAATACCAAATTAAATATCTCATTCTCTGGTGAAGGATCCCTACCGAAATTTTTGATGCGGATAAATCAACTCAGCATTTCTCGTAATATTTCTACGCAACAACCTTTTTTTTTTACGTCTGAATTACTTACAGAGAAGGATTTACTAATCTTTCGAGCGCATCAAAGTTCCCTTACGTGTTGGAAAGACGTTGTCGATTTACTAAAGGCCGAATTTCTGTCTATTGATTATAGCAAACGCCTAATGGACGAAATAAATTCCCGAACTATAGGTCCTACGGAGACCATTGACTTGGATATTATGACTATGCAAAGTTTATTCTACGATTGTCTGTTCTCTTATCGGAATCCCAACAATTGGAAATTCTGCGATCCAATTTAGACCCGTATTATCAATCCTCTTTAGCACTAATAGAAATTAGTTCTAATGCGCAATTACTATCTCTGGAGAAAAGACTCGAAATTAGTATGTATTCTGTAGACACTTTCCCCTGAAAGAGGTGCTACGTTTGGGTACCCCGAATGGGAATACTGATTGATTGATTAATTGATCGTTATTCATGAATCCACCTAATTAGTGGATCGATAACCAGCTATTTGTATAAAATAAGGTAATACCACATACATACAAACTACTCTGACAACTTAAAACAAAAATCGACAGCATTATCATCGTCAAATAAACTAAAATTTGAATTATCACTAATATTAACGAGTATCAAAATTATCTGCACGTTATTCGTGGACTGTTCCAGATTTTTAAATGAAACGCCTTTATTGTTTCTGACCCAAATAACACGACATAGTGTGGGATGCAAAAAATGACAAAGTTGTTTTATTCTATATTAACCCTTTGCTACACCGATTATTGCCACAAAAACACTCAATTTTATTCTCTCACAAACATTCAATTTTACATAATTTGAGCTAAAGGCATAAAAGCAAGTCCTTATATGTGTGGGTGTGGTTCATGAGTAAAAAGAGGTGACTTCCTATAACCATTCCAATTGAATAATCATGAAGTAGTTTCAAGCGCATCACTAGCAGATTTGTAAACTTAGGCCCTCTATTTTTCTAAAACCATGTAGTTTAGAAATCATTCGATTCTATGAAATACATTTAAGAACATTTATTAAAATTACTGCTATGTTGATAATGATTTAGATAATGTTAAAGTTTTAAGTATACTTTAAGAACACGCTAAGATAAATTAAACCAGATGAATCCTTTGTATTCAACACTTTTAACAAGCTCCTGTGAACGGCGCGATCGATAGCCAATATTGAAGTAAAAAGTGTCTAGTAGAATTCGTTTAGAGATGATGTCTTGTATTAAGAGGAAATGCCATTATAAGTAGGGTATTATTGCAATACGCTATTTGTATAGTCAGGAATTTATGTGTGTATTGTACATTACCAATTATTGACCTATTAAAAAAGTGTGCGTTTTCACCCTAAAACACTGCCGATTGAAATGTTATTTGCGCGACAGAAAAGTAATTTACCAACATATAGGACAGTCACATGCTAAGGAACGTTTATTATCACATAATTTATGTAATTATTGTTCCCTCTATAAAGGTTTCATCAAAGCTCATATGTGCTCACATACTAACGAACGGTCATTCGCATGCTTTTTATGTGCTTACTCTGCATGTTGTAAAAGCAAGTTGAAATTTCATATGCGCTTTCATTTTGACGAATATACATTTTTACGCAATTTTAGTGATTATATCGCATCACTAAAGTTTTTTACATTTATCTATACAGTCACATACTAACGATCGTAAATACCTGCAGTTATACAGAATCTCACAAAAGCACTTTAATATATACATTTGCATATTGTCTAACGTCGATTTGTATGCAATTTATGTAATTATGCCGCACCACTGAACAGTTATTTACAAAGGTGCATACTTGCGAACGTTCATGCACAAGCAAGTTGTGTGCTTATACTGTATCCCGGAAAAATACTTTAAAAAGTCATATATAGTCGCAAACGAACGTCCGTTTTCGTGCAATTTGTGTAGTTATACGTCATCAATGAAAGATAGTTTACTAATACATATGAATACGCACATTAACGAACGTCCATTCGCATGCAATTTGTGTGAGTATGCCGCATCAATAAAACGTAATTTACAACTACATATGAATTTGCACACTACCGAACGTTCATTCGCATACAAATTGTGTAATTATGTCGCATTACAAAAAGGTAGTTTGAAAATACATATGAAATCGCACACTAACGAACGTCCATTTGCATGCAATTTGTGTAATTATTCTGCATCATTGAAAACTAATTTACTTGCACATATAAAGTCGCATAGTAACGAACGTCCATTCACGTGCAATTTATGTGATTATGCCGCATCACATAAAGGAAGTTTAAAAATACATATGATATCGCATACTAACGAACGTCCATTCGCATGCAATTTGTGTAATTATGCTGCATCATTAAAAAGTAATTTACTAACACATATAAAGTCGCACACTAACGAACGTCTATTCGCATGCAATTTATGTTTTTATACAGCATCGAGGAAAGATACTTTACAAAAACATATAAAGTCGCACACTAACGAACGTCCATTCGCTTGCAATTTTTGTAAGTATGCCGCATCAAGGAAAGATAGTTTACTGACACATATGAGGTCACACACTAACAAAAGTCCATTCACCTGCAATTTTTGTAACTATGCTGCACCAAGGAAAGATAGTTTACTAACACATATGAATACGCACATTAACGAACGTCCATTCGCATGCAATTTGTGTGACTATGCCGCATCAATGAAACGTAATTTACAACTACATATGAATTTGCACACTACCGAACGTTCATTCGCATGCAAATTGTGTAATTATGTCGCATTACAAAAGGGTAGTTTGAAAATACATATGAAATCGCACACTAACGAACGTCCATTCGCATGCAATTTGTGTAATTACGGTGCATCATTGAAAAGTAATTTACTAGCACATATAAAGTCGCATACTAACGAACGTCCATTCACATGCAATTTATGTAATTATGCCGCATCACATAAAGGGAGTTTAAAAATACACATGATATCGCATACTAACGAACGTCCATTCGCATGCAATTTGTGTAATTATGCTGCATCAATAAAAAGTAATTTACTAACACATATAAAGTCGCACACTAACGAGCGTCGATTCGCATGCAATTTGTGTAATTATGCTGCATCATTAAAAGGTAATTTACTAACACATATAAAGTCGCACACTAACGAACGTCCATTCACATGCAATTTATGTCATTATACCGCTTCAACGAAAAGTAATTTACAAATACATATAAAGTCGCACACTAACGAACGTCCATTCACTTGTAATTTATGTAATTATGCCGCATCACGCAAAGGGAGTTTAAAAATACATATGATGTCGCACACATACGAACGTCCATTCGCATGCAGTTTGTGTAATTATGCTGCATCATTAAAAAGTAATTTACTAACACATATAAAGTCGCACACTAACGAGCGTCGATTCGCATGCAATTTGTGTAATTATGCTGCATCATTAAAAAGTAATTTACTAACACATATAAAGTCGCACACTAACGAACGTCCATTCACATGCAATTTATGTCATTATACCGCTTCAACGAAAAGTAATTTACAAATACATATAAAGTCGCACACTAACGAACGTCCATTCACTTGTAATTTATGTAATTATGCCGCATCACGCAAAGGGAGTTTAAAAATACATATGTTGTCGCACACATACGAACGTCCATTCGCATACAGTTTGTGTAATTAAGCCGCATCAAGGAAAAATCATTTACAAATACATATAAAGTGGCATACTTACGAACGTCCATTCGCCAGCAATTTATGAAATTATGCCACATGACATAAAAATAGTTTAAAAATGCATATGAAGCCACATTAACGAACGTCCATTCGCATGCAATATTTGTGATTATTCCGCAAGATGCAGAGAGCTTTTACAAAAACGTGTGCAGTCCCACATTGATGTACGACCATTTGTTGGAAATAATTGATTTTTCCGTATCGGAAATAAAATCTAGAAAGCATAAGTGTTATCCCTCACTAACGATGACGGTGTGCGTGCTTTTTACCTAATTAGGGTGTTTTAAAAAGGGTCAGGAAAACATATATGAACGCATATTAAGAAATGTTCATTTACTTACGATGTACTTCCATACAAAGGAACGCTTGTTTGCAAAAATGCATTGCTATAATCACGTCAATTTCTTTTGAGGCCCAATAACTTATTAGAAAAGAAACCTAAAACGGGCTTTCTGTTTAATTGTTAATTGTTTATTCGTTAAATTTGGAAGAAGATTCAGATTTAGTTTGTGCACATATGAACAACCGTTAAGTATTTAAATTAACTTTGAGTTTTTTAAATGTTCGTAATTAATTATGGATTAAATGTTTTTGGTAACTGCAATGTACTTACCTCATCTTACTTAGCCTACATACAACGGCAACTAGACAAAGGTGTTGCAACAACAATGTGAAGATTTTGTATCACTACCAAGAAAACATTGGTTCTGGAAGCTACAACAGCATATTTATTTAACTGCCCGGTTAAATTTATAACAGTTATTCCAAGGGAACTCACACAAACCAACACTCGAAAATTAAGGAGATCCAGTTTAACGAATGTACTATAAAACTGTTCCACAATAACACCCACGTAATACTCATTATAGCATAGCAACTATTTTTAAGTATATTTCTAGCATTCAAAGATCCCAATGTCGATTTGTCGAATTACAGATAAAGTAAGTCATTTAACTACAATAAATATTGAATAATTGAACAGTTCTCCAAACGCAAAAACAAACATTTATTAAAATAGGATACGTAGTGTAAAATGGAGAAAATAGGCAAACTACAAAATAGAACTTACAAACTTCTACGCATTTTCGATTATCTAATTAAAAGTTAAACGGCCTACAAACGAGCAATCTATCGTACAATCTGTAGTACGATTGCAATTGCTTCAGCGGTTTAACAATAATTGTAGGTTAGTAGGGTTGTGGTACAAACTGTAGTGCGATGGCGAAATATCAGCCGTACGCAAAATCTAAAATACCACCAGCTTACAGAAAAAGCTACTACGTGTGGAGGTTGCAACGATCGTTGTAGAGCGATTTTATTACATTTTGTTATTATTAATGACATTTGGTGGTTTTGAACAATAATAATGAATACAGGCTCAAAATAAAAAATTTTAGGAAATTGTTTATATAAATGTAAGGAGAACATAAGTGCCGGAACTTATATTCGAAAGATAACTTCTATAAAATAAACGCAATGCCAGATAAAGGAACCGTTCCGTTACCAGTGATACAGCCTGAATTTATTGTAACATATCTTTTAAACGTGATTTATAAATACGTAGGTTCTTTAGTTTACTATCCTCACTGTAGCAATTATTTAATTCAGTAATTAGTTTTTTAATATTAATTATAAGACATTCATTGACAATATTATCCAATTAAGAGTGCAGTATTGTTTAAAATGCATAATATAGGCTCATGTTTTAATGAATGGTTATTTGAAGTTTGCTCATTATGACAAGCAACGTAAGTCGTTTCGTTTGTTCGTCAACTGAGAGAACACTCGTTCTCGGTTCATGAAACAGGTAACATGGATTTTGTATGAAATCGATCGAGCGATATGCGCATCGCCATTTGATTCTGTACCATTAAACGGGTAGATTCTATATAAGGTTTAGTTTCTCAGTTAACGGTAATTACGCAAACCTATTTAATACGTTATTCTAATTTGATTTTAATTACAGCGCTCTGGTTAATAGTTTTAAGAAGATTTCACAGCCACGAGGTCTGAGACTCATGGATGAATATGGTGTCATGCATTACGCGGTCCCAGTTTATTCGTTTGTGGTAGACTAATAATAAATTTAATTAAGAAATTACCTTCAAGAATAAAGGAAAACATTGTGATTATTCAATTTCTTGGCAATTTAAGTTCCGGAAATTTCGGTAACAGATTTATTTATTTGGTTGTTTCATTTCGAAATATATGGCTCCGTCGTGTTATCGTGTGACCTCTCAACATTTTATACAAGTTGTCCGGCGATCTGTTTGCCTTAAAGTTTGAATAGCAAAAAACTCATTTATACAAGCATGTTAAGCTATCAAATATTTGTTTATATTATAATGCAGTAAGAATTTCCACTTAAAGTGTTTAATGGTTACGTTTCAAATAATATTGTAACATAAAGCTGGTTTGTTTTGCTCAGGCTATGCAAATTTTTACTAGAAATTAATACCTGAAACTTAAGTAAATTATCAAGGGAGTTCATATTCTTGGGGCATATTTATAGAAACCGTTTAACTTTGAACTGACGTTTAACCTGTAGTTCTAAAATTTCCAGTATACTTGTGAGTCTGCTTATACAGATCTGAATATCGAAGGGCGCTATTAAAGGTTATTGTATTACTGCTTTGATATGAAATTAGTAGGGAAAAATATAATCTACTGAAATTAAACTTGCTTTTTGAAAGTGGTTTTTCAATATTTCTTGTATATTTTGTAAATGAAATTATTAAACATAAAAAATACAAGTTTATTGAAATAAAAACTAAATTGCCTTGGTTATTTTAAACAAATGCGTCCAAAAATAGGAAAACAGCACAGTTTTTGTTTTCCTAAATAGCTGAGATGTTAATGGTGGCCTATTGGTAATTACCTTTACAGTGTTTTCTATCAGTTTTGTTCAGTGATACTACTGGGTTTTTATATTAGTAAGAGAGTAAAACGACAAGCTCTGTTCTAGTCGTATTCTACGGTAGTTCCCAAATAGCACAGTGTACATTGCACGTTGCACATTGCACACCCCACACTGCACGTGGTAAAATGGCGCGTTGCATGTGGATTGTTGCATGTTGCGCATTGCTGGTTGTACCTTACATATTGCTCATTTCACATAGTACGAGGCGTGTTTTTTAAGCAAGTACCGTTTCGATATGTAAAAAAGCAAATAAACTTTTTGTAACGATTTTATTTTTACATGAAAGACCACACTCTTATTTATTTTTCCACATAATTTCCATCAATATTAAAACTCTTGTTATATCGAACAACAAGCTTTTGTATCCGTCGTCATAGAAGTTTGCCGGCTGATTTGAAAGCGTGTCGTAACGATTTCGTAGATAACACTTCTTGAAACTCAAGTCAACGCCATTGATAACGAAGAAATCGTTAAGCGTCTATTCTCCAGTCACTTTTTTGTTGACTTTTTGCACCGAATCGTCAGTGATCACTGAGGGTCGCCCACTCCGTTTCTTGTATGAACATTCTTACGGTCATCTTTGAAAGTTCCTATTTATTTGTGTACCTTTCCATCACTCATGGTGTATTGTCCGTGTACTTAACAAATCTGACGGTGAATTTCAACTGCTTTCGCGCCTTTAGTACTAATAAAACGAATAACAGCGCGTATTTCATAGTCGACGGGATTTTCAATCAGCGGAGGACCTTTAACTACGCATAAGCAAATGTATAAACGATCGATTGTTGTCGCTATGGCGTCTGTGGCTAGCCAACAGATGTAGGTACATGAACACCGACCACAACTCTGCAGCGGCGGAATTTCAAAACGTTACTTAAAAACACGCCTCGTACATTGTACATAGCACATTGTACGTTACGTATTGCACATCGCACATTGACAATTGTAAATTTATCATTGCAAATTGACCATTGCACATTGCATATTGTACATCGAGAAATGCACATCACGCATTGAACACTGCACATTGCACGCTACACGTTGCACGTTACACATTTATTTTTATACTAATCTAACATTTTGTAAACCTACTACCTAATATTTAATCAATCTTCCCATTGTTGTAACTTTTGAGTGTGTATGTTGGTTGATTGAGGGTTGGGTTGATGTTTGTGTGTGTGTGTGTGTGTGTGTGTGTGTGTGTGTGTGTGTGTGTGTGGGTGGGTGTGTGTGTGCGCGCGCGCGCGAGGTGTGAATGTGTGGGTGGGTTTGTGTTGGTGTGAGAAGTGAAGTAAAAATCGTATTGATTTATAAGCCATACTCAGGCCATTGGCCCATCCTAGCTTCTACTCTCTAAGCATAATAAATACAAAAAAAAATGAAATTAAATTGGCTGTAGGAGGTCTTCTATTTATACTCGCTTATGACACTTGGGCTGACGTCAAAAAGTTGATTCAGGGCAGGGTGGATAGAATTGCTTGAGATCCGATGCAGTTTCCACTTTGATGTCTTGATCGCAGGTTAGAGGTTAAGGTGGAGGTATAGGAGGTTTGTTATCTAAAATTTCTTGTAAGAAGTCGTGTAAAAGGAGGGAAAAATAAATAACTAGGAATTTTAGATTGGGTAGTGGGGAGTACAGGACTAGTTGTATGGACTGCTTAAAGTTATTTCGGGAGGGAGTGAGGACAGGGCAGTGGTATAGGAGATGCTCAGGAGTTACTGGGGAATTGAAATAGTTACACGGACATAGTAGAGAGGGGATTAGGTGGAAGCAATATAGTTTGGAGCGGAATTTGCCATGACTAGTTAGGAATTGAGTAGTGGCACGACTGGCAATTTTTATCTGAGTGGGGATGTTGGTAAAAATAGGCAATATTTGGTGTATGTATATGCCTGTCGGTTTCGGAGTGGGACCGTGATTCTTGCCAGGAATGAAGGAGGGAGTTGTAAATATGGGTTTTTATGTCGGAAGTAGGGATTGTGCGGTACGTGTCTGAGAATAATATTTTATTATGGGGATGGATTGGATGAAAGAATTTTAAGTCACGGGTTTAAACAAAATGGTGTAGCTGGATTTCTAGGGAGAATTTTTAGAATTGTATGTAAAGCTGCATTGGAGATTATACGGTAAGCTCAGGAGACGTATAAAAGGTAGGGACGTACAATCGGGTTTAGGATTTTACTATGGGGGGGGGGGGGTGCGAGAGGCTACAAAGAGTTAACAGTGTAACGGGCGTTGCGGATAATAATATTATTTAGGATTAATCTTCTTGTAGGTAGGGTTAAATGAATTGACTTTGGGAGGGACTGTTGGATATTATACATGATTATCTTAGTTTTGAATCTGATTTTTTGGAGGTGTGTATATATGTTCAGGCGGGTTTCTAAATGAATGCCGAGGTATAGAGCAGATTCGGAATAGGTTAGGGGTGTTCCTAAAATATGGATAGTACGACCTCAGCGGGGATCGAGGAAGCCTTTTTGGAGTAGCAATTTGGATTTGGAAGGGGAGATGAGTTGCTTGTTAAAGATTGACCATTGTTCGATATTGGATTCTTAACTCTAAGTGCTCCCTCTGCAAAACAAACCATTTTTCTTTTATACGCATTATCTAAGAAATCTACTTACACACACAGATATGAATAACGCTTGTAAATACAATTTACAGCTTAAGTTTAGAAAGTTTAGAAAATCCCAAAATATTTCTACTCAACAACCTTTATTTTTTTACTTCTGAATTACTTACAGGGAAGGATTTACTAATCTTTCAAGCGCATCAAAGTTCTTACGTGTTGGAAAAACGTTGTCGATTTACTAAACCCCGAATTTCCAGCAAACATGCTCACGTCATATCGACGACAATTATTGGTCATCAGTTACGTCATTTTCATCTTAAATATGATGAAAAAATGACGTGAATATGTCACATCCCAGCAATGACATTTTTATGTCACCACGACGTCATTCCTGAAGTAATATATGACCTGTTTAGTACTTAATGTAACGTTAAATTGGCGTCATTTTTTGAGTACAATATATATATATATATATATATATATATATATATTGCTGTGATCCATGTATTAGAATCGAGCCTCACGAATTGGGCGTCAAGAATGCTGTGATCCTACAAAAAGCTATTAACTTAACTGGTCCGTTGACTTTCTTCTGTTAATCGCCTCTTTACTCTTTTCCGCCTCGGCTGCTCACCTAGTTAAACCTTCATCCACATTCATAAAAAAAACAAACACATTCCTACCACAAACATCAACGTTAACTCTATTTACATCAATATTCACAATACATTAAAATTTCAAAATTAAAATTCAGCATAAATTTCAGTATCAGAAAATTTCAAGATTAAATTTTGTTATCATTTTAATGTGCATCCAGAATTAAAGTCCTTGTAGGATGCCTACTAATTAATATAACAATATATGCAGACCTGAGTCTGAGTACAAAGGGAGCATCTCCCACCCCTTTACGTTAATTAACCAGGTTCGTCTAATTGAGCTCAAAGACATACCCAAATTTTCTTCAAGAACATAAATACTAAATACCCCTTTCTACTTAAACAAACAAATTTCACCTTAAAATTAAAATTTTATTGTTAGTACAATTTCACTACTGTCCATTTTAAGTAAATCAATTATAAAGTTATTCAACACACACCAAAATATCAAAAATCGAACAACAAAGCATAAGTTACCTGAAGGTTACTGCACTAGTGGCTTCAATGTACATCGTCCTTGCTAATTTCACCATTCCATCTGGGTTATGTTTACGTCCTCGGATTACTGGTCGCTTTTAAACATTTTCTCTACACCACCATTCGTCTAAAGTTGTTTCAGTGCTTTTCCGGAACTCATCTGTGTATATCTGAAGCTTGTTTTGTGGATCCAGACACGTTTACGAATCATTTAATTATTAACACCCCTGAAATTCATACTTCTTTCACAAATATACGCCAAAACTGCGTACTTTTGTGTATTCATTTGTCGTTGCAAATTTGACTAATTGGTACAGTGATACTAAACTTTATTACCTTGTATCTTCTTTTCTAAGTGCACAAAATATACGAGCAAACTGTTTAAATTATTCAATCAAAATCGGACAACTAAAAAGCACTGTTTAACGCATTGAATCAAATCGAACATCTAAGAGAGCTCAACTCATATTAACACGGGTATATATAATCGCTTGCCCGTGCGTCGCTTTTGTCCCCAAAACGGACAGTTTCTCGAATTTCGTCATTCTATGTTCCCATCTCGACCGCCTGTGCGTCGGTTCTTATTAAATTTGCACTCGCACCAGTTAAATCTCAGAAATTTCGACACAGCTCGCAACGTCTGGGAATAACTAATTAATTTTTATACAGAAATGCTATTTTTACCTCTCAAGTTTGCCTCTTATTTTCAACCAATCGCAACCCAGTGACGTTGCTCAACTCACGCCTTTTACTATATGTGTCTCTGTCTTGCGCATATTATCTGTCTCTATCTACCCTGTTCCGAGTGGTACAAATCGAGATTCTTTAGTATCGGTTATTTTCAATCCATGTGGACTTGTGAAATAACCCACCTTATTAGCATTTCCCGTAAATATTAAGCGACGGTTTCTCCAACATTCTCTGTAACCATTTGTTATCTGCAAATTTTACGCAGAACATAAAACATTTAAAAATACGCAGGTGTTCAAACATAATACTTCTACGATCTGAATATTATTGGGTTTTTACTAGCTTTTATACATATTCTATGTTACTAATGGTTCAATTAACTCCAATTAAAATAATACCCTTTAATTTTTAGTGACTCCTAATCAAATATTAATTATTATCTGTACATTTTGTTTAATACCGGTTACTTAAAATTGAGTTAATTAATATAAATTTTGCACGTAATTTCCATTTGTTTCTTTACTCGGAATAATTAAGTTACACGTAGAGCATTTTAATACTGCTTCCTTTTTTTTTTATAGCAAGCGTCTTGTAAATAATTTAAATCTCTTATTTTTAATGAAACGAATGAATTTTTATTCTCCACGGTTTTTTAATAACGCGTACCTTTTCCCAAAGCTTCTACACGGTGATTAAAATTATTTGATGTGATTATTTAATTTTCTACCCTGGTCTAAATATGAGTAATATATATATATATATATATATATATATATATATATATAACTTTGGAATATGTTGTTATTGGGGATTTAGTCTATATTTATTAGAAATTATAACTTCTTTTTTTCTATTCGAGCTTTCGAAAATTTATTATTTTCTTCGTCAGGAAAACTAAAGGTACATTATATGAATGTTAACAATTAATATTAAGATTACTTACGAATAATGAAGCTTTAACAATTTAGAATAGGTTGTACCATCTAAAAGTTTTATGTGAGATTATGTATAAAATAAACTAGGTGACAATTATTAGATTAAAAATTAATGTGACAGGATTTTGAAATATAACATATGTGTGTAAGTGTATCCTAGATTATACTAAAATTAATTGTGTACAGTTCAAGTTAGGTATCTGAGCACAAGTATCAAAAGATTTTATAAATTATGTTAAGTTGATGTTAAGTGTTAAATCGATTTTTATGTTTTTTAGATTTTTGAATGACGGTTAGTAGATGTGAATAAATGTTGTTGAGATTTTGAGTATCAGTTTTTTTGTTTAAAGCTGTGTTTGTTAAGGAAATGGCAATCATTTCTAAGAATATTCTTTTTTTATAATTATTTTCATTGAAGATTATTTTAGTGTCATTATAATTGATTTTGTGACCAGTTTCAATAGCATGGGAAGCTAGTGCGCATGTTTTGTTATTATTTCTACAATTACTTTTATGAGCGGTTAGTCTTGTTGAGAGCCAAGTAGATGTGTGACCTATATATTTGCCGTCACATTCTTGACAAGGTATGCAATAAACTATTCCCGATTTTTGTAATTTTGTAGTAGGATATTTTAAGTTTGTGTTTAAATTTTTGTTCAGTGTTAATATGGGTTTTATTGAAAATTTTACATTGTTATTGTTTTTGAAGAGATGTTTGAATTTGGTAGTAAGTTTTTCTATGTAAGGTAGTGAGATAAAGGTTATTGAATTATTATTAACATTTTGGTCGGTATTGTTATATATTGTTATATATTTTACAGTCGATATTAACCTAATTATATATATATATATATATATATATATATATATATATATTGAAATGTAGAGGTAAATTAGTAAATTAGTTTTATGGATGGTTGTCTATTTTGGTGATGTTATATAGTTGTGAGTACACTGTACTGAGGTTTATGATGTCTTGTTTGTTGTTGATGCAATTATTGTCTTGTATTATGTGGTAAGATTCTAAAAATAATCGTCTTTTGTGGTTATTATCTTCTGTTAATATGGCGATTTCATTGAAATTGGCTGTATGTTTGGTAGAATGTAGATGAGAAGCAAGAGCACAATAAGTTTTTCCAATTTTTGCATCGCTACGATGCTGGGTAAGTCTATTTTTTAACCATTGTGAAGTCTGTCCTATGTACGTTTTTTTGCAATTGCATGTGATTTTGTAAATTAGGTTGCTGCGTAGAAGTGGATTAGTAGGGTCTTTTAGTTTTGTGAATAAATTTCGAATCGATTTTTCATATGTGTAAGCTATACAGATGTTAGGTTTTTTTAATATTTTAGAAATTAGTGGTGTTAAATTTTTGATGTATGGTAATTGTATGTATTTTGTGTTGGCAATTTCGTTTTGTTGAATAGGGGTTTTTATTGTGTTTGTATATAAAAGTTTGTTTAATAGTGATTTTGGATAACCATTGTTATGAAGTATATTAAAAAGATCTTGTTTATTTTTATATAAGAATTTTGGTTCACATATATTTTCTATTCTATGTTTTAGGGCTAAAGCAGTGTTTATTTTGTGGGTTTATGAGTGATTTTAATGGTAGTTTATGTATCTTTCTGAGTTTGTGGGTTTTTTGTATATATCGAAATTGATTTTGTTATCTGGAGTTCGTATAACTAGGGTGTCTAAAAATGGGATGCTATTGTTGTTTTCTGTTTCATAAGTAAATTGTAGGTTCAGATTGAATATGTTGAATTGTTGTAATGTTTCATTTATGAAATTATTAGAATTGAGCATAATATGTCGTCGACAAATTTAACTAGGAATGTCATTTTGAATGGTAATTTGGGTAAAACTGTGTCTAAAAGATGATCCATGATTACTTGAGCTATTATGGGTGAGAGTGGGGACCTCAATGGGGTTCCAAAGATTTGTAAATAATATTCTGATTGGAAGACAAAATAAGTATTAAGTTATGAACATTTCTTTGCTTAAATTGCAATTGGATTTAATAGTATGCCATTTAGTGTTTATGATGTCTATTAGTAAGTCTATTGGAATGTTAGTAAATAGGGATGTTACATCTAAAGATATAATAAAATATGATTGTTAGGTAATTGAAAGTTTCTATAGGTGTCAACAAATTGAAATGTATCTTTTATGTTGTGGTCTTTTAAAGGAAATGATTTTTGTAGAATATCGGATATAAATTTAGCTATTTTGAAAGTAGGAGTATTGATCGATGATATAATTGGTCGTAAGGGAGTATTGTTTTTATATATTTTTGGGAGTCCGTAGTATTTACCGGGTATTGAATTATTTATGGTTAAAGTTTTTTTGTCTTGATCTGAAACATATTTTTTTGAATGAAGGAATTTTATGTGGTATAAATATTATAATTAGTTTTTTACACAAGGTAAGTTGATAAATACTTACGTATTGAAATTAATAAGATGAAATAATAACTTAGACTTTTTAAGTAAAGCCCAAATGATCATTTCAAAACTAATTATGATATTTATATATTAATACTTGGCTTATAGCCGTGATTTTGAGCGGTGCTTCCTGTCTATATCTGACATAAGTCAGAAACTTGACAATTTCAGATATGATTGACAAAAATGCTAAACGTAATTGAAAGTTAGGTTTATATATGGTACTTGTACACGATTTGGATTTGTAAATTTTCCAATTATAGCCATCGGCCACGGTAGCGTAATTGGATAACGCACAGTTCCGGCAAAACTGAGATGCAGGTTCAAATCCTGTCCAAGGCCTTATATTTTCCTTCTTTCAATTACTAGCTCGATTTGAAATGATCATTTGGGCTTTACTTAAAAAGTCTAAGTTATTATTTCATCTTATTAATTTCAATACGTAAGTATTTATCAACTTACCTTGTGTAAAAAACTAATTATAATATTTATATATATTGTTGCGATCCACTATTAGGCAACCCGTCAAACATACAAACGCCCGGGGCACAGCGTATTCTTCAGCATTCGAGAATCCTTCTACAAAGTTCTAGATAATGAGTCATATCTTAATGCAGGGTATATATAAGGCCGCTTATGAATGTAAGAGTTAGTCTATTCTTGAATGTCTAATATAAATTATAACGTGTTTAAGTAATAGCAGTTTCGAGCTTTTAGAAGTTTACATAAATGTGATATGCTGTGCAGCTTGTAGTGTACATAAATAAATAGAAGTGTATAAACAAATAGTTGTGTTAGTGGTTAATGGACCTATGGTAGAGAAGTTAGTTTAAGAAGATATTAGTGCTTGTAAATTCATTAGTGTAATAGTGATTCATTGTTAAGTGGACTGAAAACATCTGTAAACAAGGCATATACTGTTAATTAGACTTGTGAACAGTGAGTAATAAAGACATTTATTATACTTGTTTTGAATTAAAGAAACGCGGTAGTAGTAGCGCGTTACAATATATATATATATATATATATATATATATATATGTATATATATATATATATATATATATATATATATATTGCCGTGGATCTCGGGTAAACTTCTAGATAGATATTTAATATTTGAAAATTTTATAAACTTTTCCAAATTCGACAATAAACTAATTTTCAAAAATTAACTAATTAAAAAATAATTATCCTTACCCGTTTTCATCTCTTCCTCGGTTGAACGGCCTTCTTCAGCTGCTTCCGGCTAGCTCATTCGGATCTCCTCTTGGGTATCTAGATTCACTCGCATATTCTCAATCATACACACACACTAGCAATAAAACCTCAAATACAACCAATATACAAGCTTTTATTTATAACTATTTACAAATGGAATGCAATATAGGCCATATTCCATTGATCACGTTACACTTTAGAAAACCTTATTTTATAATGTCCAGTATTTTATTTTTAAATCATTAAACACATAAATTGTACCCGGAGTAAATGGGCCTTGAATAATACCTTTTCTAAAATTCCTTCTTTATAATTTATCTATTTATTTTACTCTAACTAAACTCTGGGGTAGGGTGAGCTCAGAATAACCCAGCTAATTATGCATTTGCATACTTTTAAAACAAATAACAAAACAAAGCCATGTACTCTTCACAAAAATTTCACGTTCTGATGGAACGTTTAAAAGCTTTATAGACACCTTCAACTTTCTAGTTAAATACCATAATAAAGTTTTTACACGTATTAAGTTCAATACGTAAATAATACACACTACCTTGAAATTTCTCTCATAGGTTCTCCCAATATTCACAGTTTATAAAGTCACCATTCAAATCGTTACCTGGAAATTTATAGTAGATCTCAGCTTTGAGGAAGATGCCATCTATTTCTTCTATCCGTTCTGCAGGTCGTTTCTAGCTGTTACTAGAAAAACTCCATCTAAATTGAACTGCAAACGCCGCCTCCCCGGTATAACCAAATTTCAAATTCAATTTAAAATTACTTCTTCATTAATTAGATGCTTCCAACCACGTTACTCAATGTCCCGACACGAATTGATTATAATTATAGATGATATCTCTATTAAAATCTAATTTCGGCACACTTAACCGCGTATTTAATTAAGAGACTACCACCTTGTAATACATTTAATTGATTTTGTAATACTTACAAAATGTGATACATTGATACGTTGTTTGGAGCGATCGAAAACTTAAGGGCCTTCACCACGCTCTCCCAAAACATTTATACACTTCACATGTAACCTCTCCATACGTGCTTTAACGCGAAATCCCCTGTTAACACCATTCATTCTAGTAATTTTGCACTCAACTCCATTTTCAAATCCGCGAATTTCAATACCTCGTTATAAAATTTCAAGAATATTACGCTACACTATGCTCGTGTTCGTTTCACACCAGACTAAACATACCAACCAATCGTAGCCCTCGTGACGCTTCACAAATCCCTCCTTATACTATCAGTGTCCTGCTTTACGCGTTTTATCCGTCCCTTTCTACCCTGGTCTGAGTGGTACAAAATCGATATTCTTGACTATCTGTTGTCTAAACCCACGTGGACTGGCGACGTGACTTTAAATAACCCCTGTTTAGTATTTCATGCTAAAACATTCAACCGTTTCCAATATACGTAGAATCTGCATGTTTATCTACTCAAATTTATTAGAACGTGACATTTAAAATTTTGCAGGTGTTCGATCGTAACGAACGTTTTAAATACAATTCTCTGAGCTTCGTTTCATGGTATTCCAACCCTCCAGATATACTTTATTAGTTAGCAACGTGTTTCACCTTGGGTTTTTACAGGCTTTTATGCTTATTATGTATCAATAATTGTTCAATTAACTCTAATTAAATTAATAATGAATGGCATTGACTTCTACCATTTAATTCTTTGCAAAGCTATTAAATTTTTGATTATTACTTGCACAATTTGATTAATACCCGTTACTTAAAAATTGAATTAATTAATATAAATTTCGTACGTAATTTCTGTTTGTTCCTTTATACAGGGTGTTTTGAAATTGCTTCGTTTGTATTTATTTTTAACCCTTTAAAACCACTATAATATATATATATATATATATATATATATATATATATTGTACCCAAAAAATTACGTCAATTTAACTTCATTTTGGTTTGCACTTAGGTACTTTTTTATGAAGCAAATATATTGTAAGTAGTGCTCTATAGGAGCTGGTCTTATATCCTAAAGTTGGTTTCACAGTTACAGGATGATAGCTCTAGCTATTTGGTCTGTACGTATGGGACTATAGGCAATGTACAATGTATACTTACCTCCAGAATCATCCATTATATTTTATTTTGGGCGTAAGTATATATTGTTCATGGCTAATCCCATAGGTACAGACCAAATAGTTAATTATCATCCTGTACCTGTGAAACCTAAACTTCATCCAGCTTCTATAGAAACACTCCTTACAACATTTGCTTCATAAGTAAGTATCTAATCGCAAACTAATATATATTTGTATGTTAAGTTGGTATAATAATGATTGAAATTAGGCCTCTTCTCTAATTGAATTACCAGTCCCAGTAGCTCAGTTGATCGAGTGTCCAAGTACCAATCGCAAGGTTACAGGTTCGACTTCTGTCAGTGACTTGATACTTTTTTCTTTCAAATAGTAGCTCAATTGGAAATGATCATTTAGGCTTTGCTTAAACGTCTAAATTATATATAAGTATATAAACAACCTTGTAAAGAACTATTAATGAAAAATAAAAGATTTGAAAATTCTTAAATATAAAAACACACTTTTTCATTGAAAAAGAGGTACCTTAACCCGAATAATCTTCACCAAACAATTATATATAAAATAAACAAAAAGTAATAAAACGTAGTTCCAGTTTAATGCCATTTTCTTTACAACAAAAAGATTTGTAATGTTAAATCAAGTCAACTATAAGTTATATAATAAAACAATAACAATTTTCTGCTTAAAATATAATCTTAAACTTAAGGCAAAATATTAACAAGCTAAATGGTAACATGTACGAAATGTAATTGCAGCCACAAGCATTTAAATGTTTTGCCTTCTTCGAAAACAATAAAGCCAAAGGCATGAAAAATCTGAAATAATCATAACATTCCTATAATTATATACAATAAACTGTATCTATCTAAAAAAACTTTACAACGTATGCAGTATTGGAAAAGATATCCAGCATACATCTTTGTCAGATACCACTATACATTTTTTTCCTTAGAGGCTCCTGCCCCACTCATGGGCGCTAGTGAGACGAAGTCTTCCGACATAACTAGGGTCTATTCCTTGGGTAGAGCTATGAGAAATGGGGGGGTAAGTCGAAATCTGTTTGTAGGTCAAACTTAATCTAAAACAAATAGGCGCCACCAAGTCCGGACTTATTCAGAATAATGGCATGGCATATTTCTAAGGGCGGACGCGGAGACCCAAAGAAAAAAAGATCGCCTTTGATGACAAAAACCTGTCTTAATAAAATAAGACGCTGTTCCTGTAAGAAATTATAATAGTTAGGTTAATAAAAAAGGTGGAACACTATTTGTGTCCCGCCAATATACATAAAGAAGTAGTAAAAAGATATTTTCAATATAAAGTTGGCATCAAAATTCTACTCTTAAGGATGTTAGGTTTGATCATATTTGATCAAAATAAAAAACTTTAATCTTGAACCAATTGTTTACTAAAAAGAATCTCTTTTAAAATAAAATGAATTGCAACAAAAATTTAATTAATAACTGAATTACTTCGTGAATTTTAATTTCAGGTTTATCTAAATTATTCATAATCAAACATTTTACAGTATATTGTAAACTTGTTACACAAAATAAACTCCGACCCGTGCAGATCTGTTCAGGCAGGTTACATCTAAAAATGTTACTACTCAAGTTTTTCCTTTTTAAATTACATGTACTAGTTTTAGTTTCTAAAAAAGCAGATCACAAAAATACTCTTGTTTACATAACTTGTGCTAAAGCTGTTCGAAGCATTTGCTTTCAAGAACACATCTGTCAGCAGTATACTACAGAAAAATAAGTGACGTCAGTAACACCTGTTGTTGTTACTAACGATTCATAATGAACCACGCGTGTTGTTTCTCAAAACATCAAATTAGTGAATTTTAATTTCGACACTGGAAATCCAGCTCAGCAATAGTTGAAACTTTTATAATAATCATGCTTTTACACCTTAGAACAAATTAACGTGTTTCTAATGTGAAACACCAAGAAAGTACTTAAAGCTAACTACGAACCAAAAACTGCTTTTCTCGCCTTGATGAGGTACTTGTTATTTCATGCGAAGATTACTGCGTGTAGTGTGAACCAAGTTCATACTAAACAGCTTCTACCAAATGGAGTTGTTCCAGGTGTAGAAATACATTCGGCATCTGCTGCAATTCGGAAGTTGAATCACGCTGCCTCACCAAAGTAGCATCTTCACGTCGTATAACAAAGTGGTCTTCATAAAATGGGTTAAATTTCCTATTTTCTAAGTTGCATTTTTAATTGTAGCATTCCTCGCGTCGTGCGCTATTTAAAAATGTGTCCCGACTCCTCAAAGTTGATACGCAAATTTCCGGCCTGCAGTCTTTGTTACATCTTATCGCTTCTTCCACGTATAGCCGACTGATTACAAAACTAGCTCGGGCGACCGAGGCGTCGGAGGAGGGGACTGTCAAACCGAAACGCGCCTGCGAATAGCTGTAGAAGACACAGATATTTAACCACAAATAGAATACCAAAGGACGATGCTGCTTTAACGTATTACCTTAGTTGTTAAATGTATTTTACCATTATTTTAATAAAAGTGTTTTATTATTCTCGCACCTTTTATGAAGGGATTTATTAATCAAAAATAAAATTGTTACAAAATTACTCACAATATAAATATGTAATAATTTAGAATCAATGGTATAATTGTATAATGAATCATACGATTTAAATTGCTTCCATGTTATTATAACACCATTTTCGGTAGTTACAATATTATGGATACACACAATCATTTCTACCTTAGTTTTGCAATACGAATCCGCATTGGATGGTGAGTGAATTTTAAATGTAAACTGCTTATATGTCATTTGTTTATATTGTTGCGAGCTACTAGAAGGCAACCCGTCAAACACACAAGCGCCGCAAGCACTGTATATTCTCCATGGACCGGGAAGCTTCTAGCAATTACTGGAGAATGAGTCATCTTTTTTAATTCACGGTATAAATAAGACCGATGATGAAGTACAGAGTTAGTCTATATCAGAAGGTCGAATATAAATTATATTGTGTAAAGTTAAATAGTTGAGTTTTTGGAAGTCCAAGAGTAAACACAAATGTTATGTGCACGTGTCTAATGTACTTGCAGCTTATAGAATACATAAATAGATAAAAGTGTAATAAATAAATAGTAGTGTTAGTGTTGTTAATTAACCTATGGTTAAGAAGTTAGTTTAAAAAGATTTTAGTGCTTGTAAATTCATTAGTGTGATAGTGCTTCATTGTTAATTGGACTGAAAATATCTATAAATAAGGTATATACTGTTAATTAGACTTGTGAACAGTGAGTAATAAAGACTATTGTTATTACTTGTTTTAAATTTGTTACACTTTTTTTTATATACTAATGTAACTACTCTACCTTATAGGCGGCAGAGCCTCTATTAATTATGAGGGGTTCCTGTCTAAGGTTTAAGCCCAGGGTAAAGAGTATGGAAAATAGCTTTGAGTATAATAGGACCCTCTAAAGAGATCTTCCAGCCAGCTAAACTTCTTCAACTTAGGGCAGAGCTATGAGCTAGGATCGTAGGATGGTATACGATAATAAAAGAATTTTTAATGGACACAACCGTATCTTAATAATAGCTATAATGAGAAACAATCCGACGATAAGGTTGTTACGTTTATCGAGGCAGCCACGTTGGGCGCCAAATTTATGCTACGTTGGCTCGTAGCCGTGCGTAACACCAAGAAAATCAAAGAAATGACCGGGCTCAATCGAAGATCAGGGGGGGTTGTAGAAAGCAGACCAACATATTATGTACGCGGCTGTAAGGAGTTAGTAACAATACCTGCAATAAAAAAAATTAGAATAGTAAACCTGTAATAAAAAAAACTTAGTCCTGCAAACCTGAAATACAGAAAAAGCATAGCATGCTGATCGAGCATAGATTGTTCAGTACTTTATAGAATGTAAAAAGAAAACTGTTTAGATAATCTATATAATATAACAACGGTAAAAGCAATACAAAAATTTTTAGTACAAAGTGAGGTAATATTGGGGAGTAGCAGAAACGTTTCCTCACACACCAATTAAACATAAATCAGACAAAATGTTAACAAAAGATAAATAGATAAGACACACTTGATATGAGCAATCCAGTAGCATTGATTTTTTTTTCTTTCCTGTCCAAATATTCAAATTACTCAAACTAATTTGTTTTGTTTCTTTTTTTTTTGTTTCTTAATAGCATGCAATTCTATGGTAAAAGGTATCAGAACGACAAAGATATGGCAAAACAACGGATAGATATTTACATTAAGAACAAGTAGAAAATAGTTCAACTTACAAAAGATCCTTCAGTAACGCTTCCTTGCAATTGAAATGTGGTATTCACGATGTCCGGCACTAACGCAGCACTTCACCCTTGACTGGGAGGGTGTTGATGGAACTTATCACACGTTACACTAATCACACCTACGTATTTTACTGGTGTTAGCAGCAGACATTATCACGCGTCGGAACTATGTAGCCTTGATAAATTTTTTGGTAATTCTACTTCCTAAGACAATAATTTCGAAATATTCTGTAGCACTAGTTTAATTTCAACTGGGACCCAATGTATATTATTTTCATAAACATCCCAAAAGGTAGTGAGAAACTTCAACCAATACCTTTGTAAACCGGTAATCTGTTATATTTCGCAAATAACCAAATTTGCGCAAGCAATAATCTGTTTTAGATTCTTTGGGGTTAGAAAATTTAGAAACTACAGTATCAACTGTATTTGGATAATCCAAAATATGCACTACTCTGATAAAAAAAAGAACAGCGAAACTAGATCGCACACACAGTTTAAGTATCAAAAGACAAAAGCACCAAAAAAACCACAATGAGTAAAGCACGTGTATCACTAAAGTAAGTCCGTAAAATGTTCCGTAAAACACGTACGTCGACCAAACACGTTCGCCTATCAACCATACTACTTCAATCGGAATTAGCACTACACTTACTACAGTTAATATACAACTTTTATTTCACAAGAAAAACAACTAAAATCGTGCCGTGCTTGTTCATGAACAATTCGAAAATTGATACCGCATTAATTCTCACTATTGTCAAAGCAAAGAAGTAACAGTATTTTCAACGTAATTAATATATAGGAACCAAGAACAAACTACAACTACTCATCTGTTTCGTCAACTCGTTCTATACCAACCTCTTATCGTCTATTATCTAGACTTGTATATCCACATAAGGAACAAAATCTATACGAACGGCAAGACAAGAACGATGCAATCCACTCATTATAATACGACGCATTTGCCTAAGGAGTTAATAAATATATAATATAGAAATAGTAGTTACCGAAATGTATTTACTAATTGGGAAAAAGCGTAAAATGTTAAGCTATAAAAATGCACGTTACAAGGTACGGATATCTTCGAAAAGAAAAAAAATCTCCTTAACAAACAAAACATAGAAATATAATACTTACTTGTGACTCTGCAAACTGTAATTGGAACGACGATCTCGTACTATCTGTAAATTTAATCCCTCCATAGCCTTTTAGAGCTAGGGCTACATTAGAGCCTGGTCACTATATCACAAAAAAATAAATTCCAAAAAGATTAACTAGTTAAGATTATACCTCAAAAAATTTTTAGCAATACAATATCAATAACCTATCCTCCTATACTACACAAATTTTTTAAATTTGGTTGCTTGCTTTTATAGGAAAAATTATTGTTGACTTCAATAAAAGAAAGCTTTAGAACAAGTTAGGGTACTTTCTATTGATTTAAAAAAATATATATACATCATTTGTACAATTTTACACGTATTGAAGCTTTTTATATATCTACCTTTAATAATGACTAAGCGTAGTCTCTTATTATTTGTATGCATTTTGCAGGTGCTAATTTATTATAGTTGTTTAGCAAAATTAATGTGTTTTGATAATGTTCTACAACTTGTGTTTGGTACCGAAAAATATATTGACTTTTCATAAACTGCAGAACTTACATTTTTAATTAATTTAATTTCTTGAATCAAAGGTCAAAAATACTTATGGCTTGAACTAATCCGTAATTCAATTGTGCTGTCAAAAAAAACTAGATTTTATAATGTGACAAACAAACACGAACGGGTCACCTACTTAGTTACAAGCACATTTTAGTGTAGTCTTGTAAATTCAAATAAAGTTATCTTATAGAAATTACTTTGTGTTCATAAGAACATTTATGCAATATCCAACTAATAAATTCTGAACAAAAAATTACGTGTGCCAATTTAAATCACTATATAATATTTACAAAAAATTATTACTTTTCCAGTAGTGGTTCGAAGGAACAAGAATAGAATTGGAAGGCATTTACTTCAAATAATCCTCTAGACATCATCATTCGTTAACCATCGTGTGCAGTTACAACAACAGGTGCGCGAGGTTCACACGTGTTTGGCATTACAGCTTGACTTCTATACAAAACAAAGTTGACGGAAAATCCTTCAATACTTCATAAGATTGCAACACTCGAGAATTTGAACTTTCAATACTGCATAATAAAAAAACTTGTGCTTCAATGTTCCATAACAATTAGACTGTGTTACATTCCAAAATTAAAAATACTTGATATATTACATATATACGTAAAACCTGCACTGAAAAGAATCAAAAAAATAATTTAAATGGAAAATTGAAATTTACTCACCTACCGTAACGATGTTTACTTTACGGCAACAATAGGTTTATTAAACTATGAATTGGTACAATGGTATTTGCTGGGACCATGCCACCTGCTTTTGGGACTGCATATTTTCAAAACCTGCTGGCCCACTTTGCCACAAACTTGTTTATGCTATCACATCCGTACTTTTAATGACAAACTTTAACCACAAAGCAATTTATTACTCAAGCACGCGCAAAACTGGGTTGTTGCATCAACACATACACAGATAAAAGGAAACCTAAATTCTACTTCGAGTCCATAAACATAGTTGGAGTTTCTAAGTATCAAATAGATATTATATTGTTAAAATAGGAATTTGGTGTTTTCTGTATAGTAAAAGATTTTTGTTAAATAAATATTTATAACAAAAGCATACATTAATGAAGCATGTAATCGTATTCGTTACAAACTAGTGAAACACGGTAGTAATAGCCCGTTACACTGGTGTCAGGTGTGGGGTATGCAGTGATTAATTTAAAATGAGAACACACAAGTCTAAAGATATTTAAGTAGTTTGTATATGCCAGTTACAAGAAGCCAAAGTAAAATGGAGGCAGAAACTTTAATGCATTTCCTTAAGGATTTTAAATCCGGTATGGAGGAGAGATCGGCTAAACTGAAAGTGACAATAAATGAAAACGTAATGAGGTCAGTTGAACTGGAATCAAACTTTACAGAAAGGTTAAGTGAAAATGCTAAGAAAATAGAAAAAAGGTTTAGTGAAACTGCTGAGAAAATGGAAAAGTTAAATGAAAATGCTGCCAAAATGGAAGAAAAGTTGAATGAAAGTACAGCCACGTTAGAACAAAGATTAATGGAAAGCTCCATCGCATTGAAAGAAGATTTCACTGAACAGGTAAAAACAGTTGAGCAAAAGCTGGACCAATTGGTAAAAATGGAAGAAGATGTGAAGAGGCTGGGAGAACAAGTAATTTCACTAACAACGCAAGTTAAAGTTCGGGCATTTGGAGCGGTGTTTTTAAAAAACCTTTCCAAACTCTTAACAAATTTATTTTATCTTAAAACAGAAATTAACATGGAATTTTGAATAACTGTAAAATTAACTTTAATTCAAAAACATTTAATTAATTGTAATAAGGTGAGTAGCTTGAACAACGAAGTATGGAGTTCGAAGACTGACTGCCGGGATTGAGCTCCCGGGCTTTTTATAATAACCTGCCCCTCACACGGCTTGTGGGAACTTGCAGATTTCATGTCTGTTTTTCTCTTAATTCTACACTTTATTACATTGTAACAATCTTATTTCTAGGTAATTGCGGTATGTTAACCGTCTGTGACCTGCCACCTGCAGCATCACTGCCCTCTCGGATACAAAGTTGCATATCCGTTCTCATGAACTGTTATTAACCTCTCTGGGTTATCCTTGTATTACATTGTTGCAATGAACTTATACTTTATTTAACAATTTCTAATAATTCCTATTAGATTCAATATATTCAATATATATATATATATATATATATATATATATATATATATGTAAATTGGGGGATACATAACTCGCGGCCACTTGAATTAGTAAACCAAGTTGTAAATCAGAACATTCTAGAAATAAGAAGCATGGTAAAAAGCGAGTCAATACCGTCAAAATTTAAAGTGAAACCACCCACATTCGATGGCAAAACAGCTTGGTCAACATATTTGAAACAATTTGAAGCTGATGCAACAGCCAACGGTTGGTGTAACAAAGAGAAGACTATCCCTCTAATAGTGGACCTATGGGGGGAAGCCCTTAACATCTTACAAACGATTCCCGATCACCAGCACAATGTTTACGGCGTCTCGACATCGAAGATTGAGATGAGATATGGAGACGCTCATCTTCAACAGGTTTACCATGCATAAGTTAAGAACCGCTCGCAAAAGACAAATGAAAGCCTGCAAGAACTCGAAGCTGACATTGCCAGATTAGTTAGATTGGCATATCCAACGGCACCAGATAGTTTCCTCGAACAACTGTTCAAACATTTGTGGATGGCGTTAAAGACGGCTAAATACAGCAAGCGCTAAGATTAGCACGGCCAAAAATGTTAGATGACGCACTGGCTCAAGCGCTTGAATTTGAAGCAGCTAAGCAGACATCACACAGGATGAGTCACAAAGTTTGGTTTGCCTTGGAGGAACCTGGTCAAACGCAGAACAGCATAGATGAAATAATCAACCGTGTGTTTGGAAAGCAAAAGACGGAAAGGTTAGAAAGACGACGACCGCGGAAATGGCGTCTGCGACGCTGGAACTGCGGTGAAGTTGGTCATATACAGAGACGCTGTACTGAACTAAAGAAACAACTGGTTGAGCTAAAGCAGGTCAATGCAAGGGGACGAACGTTGACAGCGGAAATGATAGTAATGGGACGCCCGGATGGTACGCTCCGGGAAGGACAAGTATGCATGATGGAAGCAACTGAATCAGGAATGGGTCAGGAGGGATTACTGATTGGAAGAACGCTGGTAAAGTTTCGAAATATGGTACCAGTAAGGGTGCTGAATATTAATCCGCATACGGTGACCCAGAAGAAAGACACGATTGTGGGAAGTTGCATTCCAGTATGCCATATTAAACGTTGTGTGGACGACACGAAAGATAAACCAACCAACGGTTGCTCACAGAAATTGCTGGTTATGTTAATACCTTCGTATCAAGGATTAAACGGCGACCAACTGGGCAAGGTAAAAGAGCTGGTCGGACGATATCGAGGTGTGTTTGCTCTGGATGATAGTGAGAAAGGAAGGACGAATGTTGTGCAACACAAGATCAATACTGAAGATGCGCAACCGATAAGACAACACCCCAGGCGGCTTACTTTGGCAAAACGTAAGGAAGCCGAGCAAATTATCACCGATATGGAAGAACAGGGAGTGATTGAACCCTCGAATAGTCCATGGGCATCCCGGTAGTGCTTGTCAAGAAAAAGAACGGGTCGACAACGTTTTGTGTAGACTACCGGCGGCTTAACAATGTGACAAAGAAAGACATCTATCCTTTGCCCAGAATTGATGACACCTTGGATACTCTATTCGGATCTAAATGGTTTTCGACCTTGGACTTGAAAAGCGGATACTGGCAGGTAGGCTTGGAGCCAAACGATAAAGAAAAAACTACGTTTACATTTGGAACTGGATTATGGCAGTTCAAGGTCATGGCATTTGGATTATGCAATGCCCCTGCTACTTTTGAACGATTGATGGAGTTGATTCTGCGTGGACTGTCTTGGAAGACTTGTCTGGTGTACCTAGACGACGTGATAATGTTAGGCCGGTCTTTTGAAGAACACCTTAAGAACCTAGAGGAGATATTCCAAAGATTACGAGAGGCAAACCTTAGATTGAGCCCCAAGAAGTGCCACCTGTTTGGAAAGGAGGTGAAATACCTAGGACATGTCGTTTCGGAGACCGGAATAAGAACTGACCCTGACAAAATAAAAACGGTACAAGATTGGCCTACACCAGCAGATATACACCAACTACGCAGTTTTCTAGGATTGTGCACATATTACCGACGTTTTATACTTGGGTTTGCGAACATTGCCAAACCGTTAACGAAATTAACCAAATATGGGCAAGAATATGATTGGAATGACGACTGCCACAGTGCATTTGAACAACTGAAACGGCTACTAGTTACAGCACCAATTTTGAGTTATCCACGGATGGAGGGGAAATTTGTGTTGGATACCGATGCCAGTAACACAGCTATAGGAGGCGTTCTTTTTCAAGTGCAGGACGGACAAGAAAAATTTATTGGCTATTTTAGCAAGATATTGTCGCGACCAGAAAGGAACTATTATGTGACATGAAGGGAACTGTTGGCCGTCGTCAAATCCGTAGAGCACTTTTATAAGTACTTATACGGCCGTAAATTCCTGTTGAGAACAGACCATGCTGCACTGAAATGGTTACTGCAGTTTCGAAATCCTGAAGGGCAAGTGACAAGGTGGATAGAGCGGTTGCAGGAATATGACTTTGACACAGAACATCGGGTAGGAACTAGCCATCGCAATGCAGACGCTTTGTCAATAAGACCTTGTCCGGTAAACTGCAATCATTGCTCCAAGATGGAAGAGAAAATAAGTGTCATCCATAGAATGACGGTAACCGATGATACTTGGCAACTCGAAAGAATACGAGAAGAATAGGAGAATGACACCGAATTGGGACGTATTATTGCATGGAAAAATAGAAGACAACGACCAGCTTGGGAAGAAATTAGTATTTTAAGTAGGAGCCTGGAGGCATACTGGACACAGTGGGACTCCTTGATGATGGAAAATAGAATCTTAAAACGACGCCTGGAATTTGAAGATGGCACTGAGAGACTTCAAGTGATAGTGCCGAGAAGCAAAGTGCCGGAAGTGTTGCAGCACTTGCACGACGGTATTTCCGGAGGGCACAATGAGACAGTATAACGTGGGGAATCCTTTTGAGAGGGTGGCCATTGATATAGCTGGTCCGTTTCCTGAATCAGAGAAAGGCAAAATAAATACATCTTGGTTGCAATGGATTATTTTACCAAATGGCCAGAGGCATATGCTATACATTGTTACGTTCATTTTCGTAAATCATTAATTAGTTATATACAATAATTTTTACCTCAAATTCCTTTGGCGTTCAACACAAAAATTAATTCCGTTAATTAAAAAATAACCCTTTCGTGTATTAAAATTTGTATAGTAATTAATAATAAATATCCTATCTATGTCAGTTGATAAATCTTTGTGCTTCATTAGAAAAATAAATATATTTTCTAAGAATTTCGTCCCGTGGAATTTACTCCTTAATTAGATAGGCGACTTTCCAAGTATTTTAATAATTAAATGCTGGTGCGTTTTCCCCTGTTAAAGAATTCAGGGAATTTATTTTAATAAAATTAAGGTTTTGCTGGTTTATTTCCTTACTTTGGTGCTTTAACAAATGTAACAATTCATTTGCTGTTCTATTTGGCTTCGTTCGTTATCTTTATGCGAATTTCCGGCACGCATTATTTAACGTGGTAAGTATATAGAGTTTGTATAAAACAATACTTTTCGGCTCCATTAAATTAATTTATTGTTCGTAATTATTCTAGCTTCCTGCGGGGGACACGTTGATCCCTTGAGCTGTCGCTTCTACTGGGAATGCGAAGTCAAATGCGCTATGCCCTGACGTAAAACTGCCTGTTTGCTGACGCAGACCAGCGACTGGTTCCATCCTGATGCCAGTAACTCGAGGGTGAGTTCCTTTTTTTTGTTCTTCTTTATATGTGCTTGTGACTTCGATACCAGAACGTTCTAAGATGTCATTTCTAAATTTGATTTTTATATATAAAAATTATTGAACTATTTTGGTATTTACTGCTCTTTGGTTACTACCTTACTATTTGTTTCTAAATTTAAAATAATACACTACAATGTTTGTAAAAATAGGTTAAGTGTATATTTACGATATTCTAGAGCTGTGGTTTTTAGGGTTGCGTTTGGTTCTTTCTTTTCTTACTAATTATTGTCAGGGGTTATTACCTAAACATTACAGCTCGCCATTTTCATGGGTAATTTTTTTTTGAATGTTTAAGGGTTTCTAATAATGTAATATGTAAATTGGGTACATTGACTTTTTTTGGGGTTGGGTTTGGGAGTACTGTTTTTTTGTATATATATTTTGTTTTTAATTATAAGTTCTCTCTTTTCCATTGTATGTTTTGTTCTGAGTGTGAATGAGTGAGTGTTTATATATTTTTTTTTTCTATTTTTTTTCAGGCTCTCCTTTATTTACTTATAGGTATAAAACCCCGCCCACTCGCCGATTGAGCCCGGACTTCTTTCTCTTTCTTTCTTTTTCTTGTTTCTTATTATGTTACGTCAATGTACGTAGCAACCTAACCAAGAAGCCGAGACGGTTGCAGATGTACTAGTGAAGGAGTTGTTTTGTCGCTTTGGAGTTCTGTTGGAATTACATTCCGATCAAGGTTGGAACTTCGAATCAGCATTGTTTCAAAATGTCTGCAAGCATCTTGGAATCAGGAAGACTAGAACCACGCCACTTCATCCCCAATCGGATTGAATGGTTGAACGAATGAATAGGACGTTAGGGAAGTACCTGGCTAAAGTTGTCTCTGAACATCAACGAGACTGGGACCAATATTTACATTTGTTGCTACTGGCGTACCGATCTTCGGTACATGACAGCACAGGGTACTCGCCCGCTTGCGTAATACTAGGACATGAATTGCGGCTACCATGTGATCTTCAGTTTGGATTTAAACCTGGAGAAGAGATCGCAGGTGAAGATTACGTTAGTAAGCTTCGTGAAAGATCAAATAGCATTCACGAAAACGTTCGAAAGAATATCCAGGCAGCAACCGATCGAATGAAATCACAATATGACACGAGAGCACAAGAAGGTGGTTATCAACCTGGAGATTTGGTGTGGTTGTATAATCCACAAAGAAAACGTGGGTTGTCGCCAAAATTACAAAGACAATGGGAAGGCCCGTACGAAGTGATGAAAAGGATTAATGATGTAGTGTACCGGATCAGAAGATCTCCCCGTGGTAAACCGAAAGGGGTACACTTTGACCGTTTAACATCCTACGCTGGCAACAACTAAGAAAGCGCGAATGATGAGAATGGTGTTCGATAAGTTATTAATCCTGAGCCAAATTTAGGTTTTGAGATCTTTATGGCGGCGTATGGTGGTTCCGCTAAGGCGAGATTTGGCGTTGTTGTTGAAAAACAGCAAGATCTGTTTAGAGCACCAGAAGAGTATTCCCTTGCACATTGCATAGCTCAAGATTTGGCAATGTCAAGGGGAATAGCTGTTGTTTTCAAGAAAAAGTTCGGATGTGTGGATGAATTAATACAACAGTAGCCAACTGTAGGGAAAGCATTGGTTCTTCAGGATAAAAACCGTTATGTTTACTATCTGGTCACCAAAAATTCCTTATGGCAGAGACCTAGTTATGGACATCTATGGAAGGCTTTGCTAAATCTTAAGGCTCAGATGATGGAAAATGGAGTAACGAGACTAGCGGTGCTCAAGCTAGGTTGTGGACTTGATCGCTTAGATTGGTGGATAGTCCGAAATATGCTAGAAGTAGTTTTCCAGGGAACTAACGTCCAGGTCCTTGTTTGTTGTTATCAACCGATTGCCTACCAAGACCAGGAAAAGCGTGTTGACTGTTACTTCTAACGACGTGGTGGATGCACCAGAGGATATAGCTGCCGATACCGTCATCAGTCATCGAATTGGCGTCAAAATGTATTTACAGTTACAAGACGTAACGGTTTTAAAGAAGGGGCAGTGTTGCGAGCTACTAGTATGTTACGGGCCAATTCAGCACTACGACACCAAGGGACGGATCGGAATCCGTGCGCGGCCTAGCTCTAGCTGGTGAGGGGTGGGTATGATAAAAGTCGTAGGTCGGGATTGCTAAGATGACAATTATAATGGGGCGTAAACTTGGTAGTATGCCAAAAATTGGGAACGACGGCAAAATTAGGTGGGCACCACCAGTAATGTCACTGTGTTAGATATAATCGGGTCTCGTTACTGGTCGAGCAAACGCCCTGCACTTGTTATAATAAGAAAATATGAAAGTAAAGAAAACTCACGGTGTAGAATGTACTGATTCACCCTACTCACGCAAATTACTACAACAGAATAATGCACCTGTATTATACTCTTAACTCTATTTACACATGGCTGAAAAAAACACATTAATTAAGTACAGTAAGTAACATAAATAAAGGTGTATATAAGCAAATGTAGGTACAGCGTATATTGAGTACGCCAGAACTACGATCAAATTAATTATGATAACTAACCAAAAGTAACAACTAGGTTGAAGTTCGCACTGGCCAGGGCTACCAAAGATATACTTGTGAGTACAATTATTTCTAAGATGGGGTAGGGTTGAATGCACCTGGGCCTCACGGCAGTACGGGTTCTTAGGTTTGACGACCAAAAGAGTGTAGACTATAGCCCGAAATATCACGCGTGTTACACCGGGTGCATGCAAACCTCCGGTAACAATGTGGACGGTAGACGTAAGTCTACTTGAACTATCTAGGCGCTACAACTGGTACAGTTTTACGTTACGAAACAAGTTGTACAATTTGGAAAAGTATCGCAGCTTTAAAATTTTATGGACTAATAGATATACAATGCGCACACAAGCGCCTTTCTGTTTTACACGGTTGACTACAGTGAAAGTAGGGTAAATACAGGGCGAAATACACTATCTACTTTTAGCTTCACTGACGGTAGATGCAAAAGAACATTCTATTGTTCAGGGTAAAATATTCCAATACTAGCATGCGAACTAGTTTGGTCACTCAGTAACTACTACAGTGCAACGCTTACCTTGAAGGGTTTGTGGGGTGAATCGGGTCACTATAGACACAGCGAGGAGAGTGGGTGTCGGTATAATGCAACAGCCCAACTAACTTTATCATAGGTGTGTGTTAATTCATCAGGTTCCCGACTAAATCGGTTGATTACAGCGTACGGCAAATGTTTTCTGAGGTCACTTTTCTTTCATCCAAATAAACTCCCACTATGAATTGGCATCTTATAGGTATAACAATGACGGTATATAACATCGGATGTTAGAGTGGACCTACAAAAGATTAATTAAAACACACCCCAAACGTAAAACGCGACTCGACACTTTTTAATTAATTTGACAATCCCCAACTGTCACTTTCTAGCCTTCTTCGCAATTTTGAAAAAGTGTACAGTTTACTTGACTGTCCTTTATCACAAATTGGCATGTTTAATATGCTCGCTAAAGTAAACTATGTAATACTAAACGTTGAATTAAACCGAACGTTACAAGTAGGCAACCCATCAAACACACAAAAACGCCGCAAGCACTGTTTATTCTCAATGGACCGGGAAGCTTCTAGTAATTACTGGAGGATAAGTCATATCTTTAATTGAGGGTATATATAAGACCGCTTATTAATGTAAGAAGTTAGTCTATACTAGAATGTCTAATATAAATTATAACGTTGTAAAGTAATAGTAGTTTGAGCTTTTAGAGGTATACATAAATGTTATATGTTGTGTCTAATGTACATGCAGCTTGTAGTATACATAAATAAATAGAAGTGTATAAACAAATAGTTGTGTTAGTGTTATTAATGGACCTATGGTAAAGAAGTTAGTTTAAGAAGATATTAGTCTTTGTAAATTCATTGCAACCATATTTAATAGCTACAAGTAGAGTTTCTGCTCTAAGCATTAAAAGAAAGGTAAGCGTTAGATATTTTTATGCTCAAATGTTATAACTTGATTGTTTAAAATTGCAGGTTCGTACTAGTCTTCGTTTTTTTGCTAGTGGAAGCTATCAATCAGATATTGGAGGGCATGTAAATCATGCAGTGATTCAACCATCTGTGAGTAAATGTATTGAGGAAGTGAGCAACGCATTAAATACTGCAACAATTTTTAATAATCATGTACGACTTCCCTGAAATTTACATCAACTACAAAGAGCTCGGACTGAGTTTGTTTTTCATAAAATGTTTATGCTCACTATTAACTTTAATATTTGTTAGTTTTTAAATAAATAATGATTTTCCGGGAGTAGCAGGCTGCATTGATTGCACGCATATTGCCATTTATCCCTCCCATTACAAATGACAAAGTATACCGGAAGCCATTTACATCAACAGAAAGGGATATCATTCGATAAATACCCAATTGGTAAGCAGGATAAAGGGATCCCCATATTCACTTACCATAAATAATTTTAGATTTGTGATGCCAATCTAAAAATTCTAAATGTGTGTGCGAGGTTTCCTGGACGCGTCCACGATAGTTATATTTAAAATAACAGTAATGCTTAGTATATGCAAAGCCTGCATAATAGAGGACAAACTTCGTTTTGTTTATTGGGTGTGTATATTTTTTTTTAATTTTTGAATCCAAGAATGTTATTTATTATTACAGGTGATTCCGGTTATGCTCTTAGGCCTTGTCTCTTAACACCATTTAACGATGTTCAACAAAATACACCAGGGGCTCGCTATCATGAACGCCACAAAAGCATCCGCTCAAATATTGAAAGGTGCAATAGGGTGTTAAGGCTACGATTTCAGTGTCTTTTGAAACATCGTGTGTTACATTACAACCCTGAAAAGGCTGCAAAAATGATAAATGTTTGTACTGTCTTACATAATATGTGTATTAAAAACAACATTCCACCTGTGGAGTTAGGGGATGACAATGGTGATGAAAATCTTGGGGATTTTGATTTTGGAATGTTAAATGATCCACTACCAGAAGTCAATGCAGAGAGATTAAATAAAGTCAATCCTGAATTAGTGGCCGGAAGATTATTACGAGCAAGGATTGCAAGTAATTATTTTGCTAGATAGACATGTTTCCATTAGGATTTTCACTAGCATGTTCTGGTATTATTATGTATATATTTTATGTATTTAATGAGTAGTAGGTTTCAACTCACCACAATGTTTTAAGTTGTAAATAGCAATAAAAACTAACTTTAAAGATGATTTACTATTAATACAACAAATGAACTACTAAATATACAGGATTTATTTTTTCTGTAATGCTTTAGCAATAGCGTTAAGAGAAATAGCTATACATGTTTGAGCATCAGCAGATTGTTTTAGCATTTATAATTTCTCGTTATAATAATTTTCCTTCATTTTTAATTTTTTATCTATCTGCACCGAGAGTTTCTGTGTCGCAGATATGGTGTTTTCGAAACGCTGAGTTCGTCTTGGTACTTTACGTGTGGCGGTGGCCTTTGATGGTGTATCGGTACATGGAAGCGAGCTGGGATGACTACTTTGTGGATCTACAATAGGGTTATCACTAATTTATGGAAAATTTAAGAAATTTCACACTAACCAATGTGACTATTATCTAACGTTGAGATGCTCATATAATCGTGATTCGTTAATTCACTAGCAGGTAACTCGACAGTTACAATATCATGCTCCAATTCCACATTTTCAAAATGAAAAATTGCTTCCGACTCCTCTATGTGTGGATGACCATTCACGGCAACTTCACCAATGATTTCTAGAATGTCTTCCTCATCCTTAGTGAATTTAGTATCAATTTGGGTCCGACCACCAGTTGCGCCACAATGTTTCCTTATAGTCACTTTTTCGCTTTGGTGGAGATTTTTATGTCCTGCCACGTCTAACAATAATAAATTAGCATATATTCCGGAAGATATTAGTTACTTATCTTCCGCCACTTTTTCCAATCTTTTCTTGCTCCAGGAAGAGAATTTAAATCTGTTTCCACATTTTGCTACAAATGTCTGCTATGGTTCAAAGTGAAATCTTTTGAAAACTTTCCACTGTGGAGTTTTGGATGCTTTTTAATAAACTCTTTTAAAAATAATTTATGTTCAGGCGTAATATGCCAAGACCGACTTATTTTTTTCATATTCATTCCGACAAAATTCTTCAAATAAATAACAAAAACATCTATAGCGTTAAGAGAAACTAACCTCAACACATACAATACACTCAATTAACTGACTTCAATTTACGGACGTTTATTATAATGGATGGATTTTTATCATAAAAGCGACGTTGTCAACTTTATTTTCCGTATGATGTATAAATCTCGAATGTACTTTCGTAAACAGCTCGAGAATACCACTTGAACTTCGTATGCGATATATTCTGTACGACACGAACGCGTTACAAGTTCCTATACTAAATTTTCGTACAAGCTAGAGAATAGGTACCCAGCAGACCAATTCTTGACATCGTTCGTTAAGATACGTATTCGCTACGTAGCGAATGCTGTTTAGCGACGATTTTACTAGGAACATATTCTTGACGGGTATTCGTTGAAGCATTCGCAACACCTTAAAGTAAGCGATTAAGAAATATTGCAACACCGCAGATGAGGAACATTTTTTATAATTTTGTACGTTTCGCATACATTTGACGTTAATTGCGAGTTGACATTAAGTTCACATTTTTATTCTTCTTGAATTTTGAAACAATAATGCAGAGGAAGAAGACCCGTGGTCAAAAAATTTTAAAAAGTCAAAGGAAAATGATGGTAGATTATTTATCAAAAGCTGGAATTAATTAGCGGGTCATATACGTCTCCAAAACATCAGATAAGTAAGTAACTAACTCTTTTGGTAGCCAAAACGTCTTAAGGAATGCATCATCATTCATACTTAAGAATGGATTTATAGGATTTCGCGGAATTCTATAGGTATCTACATTTCTTTCTGCTAATTCTAGATGTTCTATTAACATTATGTTTGCGTTAAACAAATTGTACATATTTTTCAAACGTCAAACAATGACAATGATTACATTACGCAACATTAATTTTATAAGTTACCATCTGTAACAGCTTATAAAGCCCGCTCACTGTGTAGCGAATAGAAAATAGCGAGTTCGCTTGTCAACGACTGACCAAGAATAATATTTGGTTGCGTTCGCTAGTAAGCGTGTAACCTTAGCGTTAGCGAACGGTCAAGAATTGACCCCCTGGTGTAATTTGTGGTTGTCTTTTGTTTATTCAACAACTCTAATATTTTTGTATTCTGTTCCTTTATTTGAAATATAATTAAAAACAGCTTGTTCTGTAACACTATAAATAAATTCTTACTTAATGTACAACGCACTATTACAGAAAGCAAACACCTATACCGAGCCCCAAGTTTCAATCGCTTAATCGAACATAAGCATAACAAAATCGATTAAAACAACTGTAGCGAGCTGCTATTAACGCGTTTCACCAATTTAAAACAAGTAATAACAAGTCTTTATTACTCACTGTTCACAAGCCTAATTAACAGTATAAGCCTTATTTATAGATATTTTCAGTCAAATTAACAATGAAGCACTATAACATTAATGTTCTTTACAAGCGCTAATATCTTCTTAAACTAAATTCTTAACCATAAGGCTTCTCTCACTAAACACTACTATAATTTATTTATTACACTTTTGTCTATTTATGTATTCTACAACCTGGCGGGGCAATATACACGTTCACATAACACAAATTTATATTTACGCTTGGACTTTTAAAAGCGTAACTAATTAACTTTACACGATATAATTTATATTCGACATTTAGATATAGACTAACTCTGTACTTTATCAGCCGTCTTATTTATACCCTGAATTAAATAAATGATTCATACTCTGGTATGTGTTCGAACATTCTCGATTCCTGGAGAATGTACTTGGGTTATGTAGCCTGTGTGTTTAAGGATTGCCTGATGTAGCAATATGTTGAGAAGGTATTTTTACCCATTATAATTGCCACAACAATAACCAGTATAATTTCTACTGTAATTAATTAAACTAACTATAAAATGAACTTGTGGTCACGGTAAATTTTATGTAACTACCTGTGGCATATGCCGTTTCAGAAGTAATATTTTCAAATTCAATATTACTAAATGAGCCAGAAGGAGAATTATTATGTTGAACTGGCATTGGAAAAGTATCAAAATTTAATTTTCTGTACGAAGCATCTTTAATACCACGAGTAGTAGTAATTTTGCCTATAATTAACCAATATAATTAAAAGCTATAAAAGTTATACACCACTTGCGTGCTTTGCGACTTTTGCGCTTCTACTTCTTAAGATAATAGGTGGTCGTTCAAATTGGAAACCTATGGAATTCACCTCTTCATCGCTGCTTCCATACGACAAGCGACGAGGCTTGCCACGTAACCGTTTTTTATTTGAAGCTTCTTCTATATCAGACTGCAAATCTGACATTAATTCAGCTTGTTTAATTTTAAAATAAGCTTTCTCATACTCCTCTACAGATATAAAATTATGAGTTGAAATTTTCAACAGTCCTTATACCGCATTCAAAACAGCATCGTGTGATACGATACAACTTCCAATCGTGCTCAACTGGTAAATGATTCTTTATAGCTCGATCAAACTGTTGGTGTCGCTTATAAGGTGACAAAATACTTCTTTTTTTAAAAGAGTTAACCACGCAGAGCTCACGACTGCAACACTGTTGTCACCACCCGCTTCAGGAAACTTAACTCCTACGAAAGCCATTGCATTTAAAAGAAAAGATATTTGCAAGAGAAAATGTATTGTAATTTATAAAAGCAAAATACAATTACAAGTTTAGAAAGTAAGGTTATGCTGACGCAATTGCATAAATTATGACGGTGGAATAGCTAAAACGTATTCTAATTGCATATTTACCTATAGTTTATAATATTAACGACTTCTTGCTCTATACCACGAAGGTTTTCAGTTTCCCAACAAAATGTTGATGCATGCACTTGAATAGATAACGATGTGGCGCGGGAACAACCATAAATAAAATGACTCTGCACACTTAAGACAACACATACATTACGACAGCAGTAATATAATATAAGTGGTCACTATAACAGTTAGAAACGTGAATCAAATTGGACATGCGCAAACCTGAGAAAAGTAATTTGTTGCATTTCTAGTTAGATGTTACGTAAATGCTTAATTATTATTATTATTATTATTATTATTACTAAGTTAAATATGTCTTATTTTAACAAAATATAAATAAACAATAATAAATTACTTGTGACTTTTTTACCACGTCAAAAAGACGTAAAATAATCACGGTATTTAATCGTTAAATAATGACGTTTCAATGAGGTCATTCATTGAGCCATCGATGTCGGCTACTACAAGTCACCACTTGTCGACGTCATATTGACGTGACTATGTTTGCTAGGTTTCTGTCTGTTGATTATAGCAAACGCTTTTGGACGAAATGAATTCCCAAACTATGGGTCCTACGGAGTCCATTGACTTGTATATTACGACTATGCAAAGTTTATTCTAACGATTGTCCGTTCCCTTATCGGAACCACAACAATTGGAAATTCTGCGATGCAATTTAGACCCGTATTATCAATCGTCTTTAGCACTAATAGAAATTAGTTCTTATGCACTATTCCTATCTCTGGGGAAAAGACTCGAAATTAGTATGTACTCTGTAGACTCTTTCCCCTGAAAGAGGTGCTAGGTTTGGGTACCCCGAATGGGAATACTGATTGATTGATTAATTGATCGTTATTCATGAATCCACCAGCTATTTGTATAAAATAAAGTAATACTACATATAGCGCCGTGCGGTGCTATGATGCAAAGAGGCAACCGCATCAGGCAGCACTTTCAGGAGGGCGGCAAAATCACTGAACTATATTTAACAAAGATTGAAATGCATAAATTTCATTCTTATATATATTACTCATCTGCGTTTATTGTCGGTACCATTTGCAACGGTGAGCGTTCGGCGTCGTTAGATTTTTGATCTGAGGGCGCAAAGTGTTTGTGATATACCGCAACGCGACACCGCGGCCGCTCTTAATAAGAGCTTGTTGGTAGACGGCATGTATCACAAGAGACAATTGCACGTGGTAGGTTTTATTTACTTATTCTTTAAGAGAGCGTTATTTGATTTTCATGTTAGTTGGTCTCCAACAGCAGACTCTTTAAGAAGTGTCAGTACGTGTTGTGGTGCGTTGTTAAATGCCTATGTTTTAAAAAGTCTAAAAACGTAAACGAATTGAATTATAACTTTTTAATTGCGAAATTCCATTTGATTTTTACATCAAGTTTAAATTTAATTTACGATACATATTATAAGGTACGTAGTACGTATTTGATATCCTTATAACAGCATGGACCAGAAATTAAAAGACTGTTCGGAAGCCAATATAAAAAGAAACGCTTAAAGAAAGATGAAAAAAGAAGAAAGCTCAACCAATGTCATGAAAGAATTCTTAGCCCCTAAGCCTCAGTTAGAAGCATCTACATCCACATCAACCTCTTCGGATGTGGTGGACTCATCAGCTCTGTCTAAATCGCCTTCTAAAGACGTTGTTGAAGAAAACCAAGAAACCACTCCCCTCAGAAGATTATCAAGAGCAGAATAGCAATAGCAGTGAGTTCCAGCAAATAGACAGGATCTCTGATGATCCCCTGCACTATAGAATATTTTTTGCACGTCATTCAAAACTGGTTGAGAGAGGTCCACATCAAGTTAAATAACTGGAATTTCGTATCAGCACAGGAAGGCGCAAATTTTTCCCTTTTCATTATACAAAGTATTAAGCAATGGTGAAATTGTTGAGAGAAATTAGTTGATTTGCCCAGTTACAACTGATACAATTTTTTGCTTTTGCTGCATATTATTTGATAATTCGTCTTCCCATGATTAGTATAAAAAAGGTTATTCTGACTGGGGAATCTTGAACGTGCGCTCACAATGCACGAAAAGTCTGAAAATCACAGAAACTCTTTAAGACAATGGAGAGAATTTGACACTCGTTTAAAAAAAACCATTGATGACGAATATCAAAAATTTAGGATTTTGGAAATTCAGCACTGAAGAGGAGTTCTAAAAAGAATTATTGCAATAATTAGACTGCTGGCTTCACAATGCTTACCCTTTCGAGGAGCAAGTGAACATTTGTTTCAACCTAATAACGAACATTTTCTAAAGCTGGTTAAATTGCTTGCCGAGTTTGATCCAGTTATGGAAGGAACATGTCAAAAGAGTTCAACAAGGGTCTGATAAATGGTCTGTGACTTATCTAAGCAATAATAAACAAAGAGAACTTATAAATTTGATGGGAAATAAAATTTTACGTAAAATTGTAGAAATAACAAGAGAAGCTAAATATTATTCCATAGTTGCTGATTGTACCCCAGATGAAGTCATATTGAACAGTTATCATTAGCAATAAAAGTTGTCACATGCAACCCAATTGAAAATGAGTACAAAATTGACGAATTCTTTAATGGGTTTTTTGTTGCAACTAATTCAACAGGAGAGGGTTTAACAAAACTTATTTTGTCTTTTTTGAAAAAATCGGTTTTGAGTGAAAATGGCTTATAGGGCAAGGCTATGACAATGGAGCTAATATGAAATGAGCCAGAAACTGTGTACAAAACAGAATCCTTGAAAAGTATTCGCGGGCGTTGTATTTTCCTTGTGCATGTCACTCTTTAAACATACTTGTGAATGATGCAGCAACTTCTTCCACAGAAACAACAACATTCTTTTCTATTGTTCAAGAACTATATAATTTCTTTTCTAGTACTACAAAGCGCTGAGAGATGCTGAAAAAACATGTTTCATATTTAACTCTCAAACCATTGAGTGCTACTAGGTGGGCAATCAGAATGGATGCACTTTTGCGGTATCAATTTTGTAAAATATATGATGCATTATTCGAAATAATGGAAAACAGGCAGAAACTAGAGTTAAAGCAAGTGTGTTGCCAACAAGTATAAAAAATATAAGTATATATGCGGTGTAATTCTTTGGCATACCGTTTTAATTGCAATTAATACAGTCTCGAAGCTATTGCAGTCTGGAACTATGAATATATCGGATTGCACAAGGATGCTAGCGGAAATAATAGAAAAGTGAAAGTTACAGGCAACTCAAATTTAAACAGATGAGAATTGCTGCTAAGAAATTGGTGAAAATCTTGAGTGTAGCCCTGATTTTACGACCGAAAGTGAAGTCAGAGCTAGAAAGAAAAAGCGTCAATTTGACAAAAAAGCTGCGGACGAACCCTTAACGGAGGAAGATACATTTAGGATAAACTTCTTCAATTATATTTCCGATATAACACTTAATTCCTTAAATGAACGATTTACCCTTTTGGAAACCCACGGCAAAAATTTTTAGTTTGTATACGACATCTTCCAACTCGGGGATGTAACTAATGAAATATTTGAAAATCATCAATTCTTTCGGACGACAATGAGTCAGATGTAAATGGGAATGATCTTCAAGAGGAATTACGTGATGTATCTCGCATATTAGAACATTCAATAAAACCACTCAATGTCATTAACTATTTGTACAAAAATAATTTAAACACATAAATCCTAACACCTGTATAACAGTAATTCTATTAAGCCTCCCGCTCTCTGGAGAAATAAGTTTTTCTAAATTAAAATTAATAAAAACTATTTACGCAGTTCCATAAGTCGGTCAAAGCTTACAAATCTGGCAATAACTTCTATTGAATGCACATTAGCTGCTTCTCTTGACCATATATCTCTTGTAACATATAAATTTTCCTGCAAATTTATTCATTGACTTTACCGTGGTGCATCTATTATTTTAGTCTTTATTTAACAAGATTTATATAATTGATTCATTCGTTATTGCATATTTAATAACCGATAAACTTCAAATCACACTTCAATTTGAATTACAATTACAATTACAATCTACTACATACAACACCGCCCTTTGTGATAAAATTTATACAAACCATTAACGTGTTCCTACATCTTGAAGTATCTAAGATTTTCAAGTTGTTCCGACGATCAGCGATCGATTGTCACTTTTCGTTTCTTAGTTGAACTAGAAGGTCGCTTGGTGTTGAAAAACACTCAAGATGTTCAGGAAAATCAAGTTTTCCTGGTAAAGGCGCCGTAATAAACGGCACAATATTCTAAAAGTTGTCCGTGACAACTGAAGGAAACATGTAGTGTACAAATCCTTTTGGCGAACGGTTTGTTTAAAAGTGTAAGCATATTAAAATTAATTATTTTATTACAGTGCAACTTCGATAACTCTGGAAATGTAGATAATTCCGTAATGATTTTGATGTAATCCCACGTCATTTCGATGCAGGCTTAGTACATCAGAAGATATTTTATTTAGTTTGGTTCAATTAAACTTTATGGAACTCGTTTAGAATATAAATGAGTAAGCAACTTTGTTCGACACATGGCCGACTTCACTATGCAACCGGCGTGTTCAACTGATGTACATGGCGCTTGAAGGTTATAAGTCTGTAACGGGCATTTTTATAGTTTAACCTTTTTACACTACTTAATCGGTTAACATTCTACGCTTTTTCGCAATTAGTAAATTTTTCTTTCTGCAATTACTACTTCTATATTCTATATTTATTAACCCGTTGACGAATGCGTCGTATTAGAATGAGTGGATCGCTGTTTGTGTAAAGTAAATACTTTCGAATAGTTCAGATTTGTATGCAATTTAACTCGTGTGTATTAATTTAAAAATAGATTAATTGAAGGTTGATTTTCATTAATAAATAAATTGCGAGGAACGAATTTTAAATACTTTCCAGCTTGTCGAAAGTGATAAGCGGCTCGTGATTAATTTTTAGATATGATGGCTGCATTCATATAAATTTTGTTCCTTATGTGGCTTATGTTATTATACGAGTCGAGATAAGAAGTCGATAAGCGGTTGTAATAGCAAGCAGTTTTAGTTTGTCCTTTGTTCATATATGTTAATTACGTTAAAATACTGTTTGCTTTCCGTTGTTGCTTTGAAGATAGTGATTTGATATTTATTAACTACAAGCACGCCACGATTTTAATTGTTTTTCTTGTGAAGGAAAAGTTGTATATTAACTATAGCAGCGTAGTTTTTGTTTACCATTTTGAAGGAAATATGCTTGATATGTAACGTGTTTGACGTGTGCTTTACGGAACATTTGACGGACGGTTTTATTTGTTTACGCGTGCCTTACTAATTGTCTTTAGTCGTTTTCTTGTGAGATAAATGTTTTAAGAAACATTTGACGGACTTGTTTTAGTGATACACGTGCTTGACCCGTTCTGCTTCTTTTTAGTTGTTTTGTCTTTTGATATTTAAACGGTGTGCGCGATCTAGTTTCGCGGTCCTTTTTCTTCTCAGAGTAGCGCCTACTTTGGATTATTTAAATACAGTGATACTGTAGTTTCTGAATTTTCTAACAACCAAGAATCTAAAATAGACCAGTGCTTGCGCAAATTCCGTTATTTGCGAAAACAGAGTACCGGCTTACAAAGGTATTGTTTGAAGTTTCTCACTGCTTATTGGGATGTTTATGAAAATAATATACCTCTGGTCCTAGTTGAAATTAAACTAGTGCTACAGAATATTTCGAAATTATTGTCTTAGGAAATAGAATTTATCAAGGCTACATAGTTCCGACGCGTGATAATGTCTGCTGCTAACACCAGTGAAATACGTAGGTGTGATTAGCGTAACGTGTGATAAGTTCCATCAACACCCTCACAATCAAGGGTGAAGTGCTTCGTTAGTGCAGGACATCGTTGAATCCCACACTTCAGTTGCAAGGAGGCGTTGCGGAAGGACTTTTTGTAAGTTGAACTATTTCTTACTTGTTATTGCTTTAAATATCTATCCGTTTGTTTTGCCATATCTTCGTCGTTCTGATACCTTTCCCAATAGAGTTGCCTGCGATTAAGAAAAAAAAAAGAAAGAAAAAAAGAACAATCAATACTGCTGAATTCCTCATATCAATTGTGACTTACCTATTTATCTTTTGTTAAAATTTTATCTGCTTTTTGTCTAATTGGTGTGTGAGGAAACGTTTCTGCTACTCCCCAATATTACCTCACTTTGTACAAAAAAAATTTTGTATTGCTTTTACCGTTGTTATATTATATAGTTTATCCAAACAGTTTACATTCTACCAAGTACTGAACAATTTATGCTTGATAAACATGCTATGCTTTTTCTTTATTTCAGGTTTGCATGACTAACCTTTTTATTGCAGGTTTGCTATTCTAATTTTTTTTATTGCAGGTACTGTTACTAACTCCTTACCGCCGCATACATCATAGGTCAGTCTGCTTTCTACAACCCCCCCCCCCCCTGCTCACCGATTGTACCGGGTCATTGCTTTGACTTTCTTTGTGTTACGTAGCATAAATTTGGCGCCCAACGTGGCTACCACGAAAAAACGTAACAAGTTATTGCCGCTATCGGTAAGAAAGTATTAGTTTCTAAAATAATGCTGCCGTAACAAAGTTCATTACGTAAATTTTGCATGTAATGATTTCCCTTTTGAAGCTTGTTTTTACTTCAGGTTGCTGTATGCAATTTATTAATTTGTTAATGAATTGACCAAAAGCTCATTTTGTTAAAGTATAAAGGACAATGAGTACGACAATTTTTTGTAATTAATAGTGTGTTCAACCTAAGAAATTATACCTCACCGGTTGTACTGGTGTAGACGTACAATCGTCATAGTTATCTTGTTTATCACAAATTGAAATACCAACATGTTAGTTTGTAGAATGTAAGTCCTGTATGATGAAATTTGAACTTAGAGTATTTTATCAACTTATAAGATTTGACTAAAGTTAAGTAAATTTTCTAAAACATTGTGAGGTCGTTGTAGCGCTACCTTGACTATTTAATATGAAAAATAATGTCTATAATTAAATATCTGATTCAAAAATTACATTTATAAGAATTAAATTTTATTAAGTACACTTATAATTTAAATGTTATTTTTCCGACGACCACTTGTGAAAACAACAGATTACACACTACTTATTTATGTAGAAAGTAAAGTATATCACTCTTGAGTGCGAAACTACATATCACTCTAGTGTTGAAATAGTTTTCAACTCTAGAGTGATATGACTGATGTTAGTATGCTAGTTACCTAGGCAACCCAAACGACTACCGGTTTCTACCTTTTTGCATTCATTCGTTTCGTTTTGGCTAATAACAGTTTAAAATACCCATAGTTAAATCGATACTGACAGTTTCCGTTTTACTTAAAGATGTAATTACTCATATTGGTTTGTAATTGAAATGATTTCTTCACTAAAAATTGAGAATGCATACGCTAAAAGCAACAGATTCGCGGATTTTATAAAAACAAAGTAGGTGTTCGAATTTTCAACATCAAAACGTCAAATAAATTTTATAGGTGTCTGTCTGTCTTGCATTATTGCGTACACATTTATTGCAAATAAGCATAAAAATAACTATTTCATAATTGTTTTTAGTGGTGGTCGTTGGAAAAATAGTGTACAGTACTCGCGTGGAAAGTGACATTTCACACTCGTGGAATAGTCGCACTCGGCTGACGCTTCGTGCGACAATACTCTTCCACTCGTGTGAAATCGGTCACTTTCCACGCTAGTTATGTAATATACTATACTTGTCTTAAAAGAGAATATAGAGTAATTTTTTTGACTTCAGGTCATTTCTCAGTAATCATTAAATTTTCCAAATTTTGTAAGGCATTTACAAGGTAAATTTACCCGAAAGTGTACCACGATATAGTGGAAACAAATTGAACTTAATTCAAAGACTACATATTCATACTGGTCCGTAAAATATATAGGGTGTCTATGTTGGTAGAAATTATGTTTCAGAGTCGTCCTACTCATCGTTAGATCCTTGAAGAAGACGATCAGATGTAAGTATCTAATTTTTGTGACAATCAAACTTTGTATTTAAAGTGGTTAGCGATAACTTAGGTTTCCAAACTTTCCTTTAAACAAATTCATTTAGTCAGTTGCTTTATAAAAAATTTAGGTGGCGTCCATTATCTTGTTTTATTTCAACTTAAATATACCCACTAGCCCAATCTCATGCGACCGTGGGCCAAAAACTCAGTTAGCTAAAAGTCTTAAGAGTGTTCTTTTACTATAAGTCAATTTCCATCCAAACCTTACCCTGGGCTTGATACAGTTACATAAGAATTCTCGATAGGTAAAATAAAAAATTATATAACACTCTTATTCAGGAATTTGGAAAATTTAGAGTGAATTACAGTCTATGTATGTTTATGTTCAAGTTTATACGAGTTTATATTTATTTATAGAAAATTATTACGTTTAAAAATATATTATATAAATATATTATTTTCACATTTTCCGTAGTTTTTTAATCACAAATATGGAGGCGCATTTCGAAGGCTTGCATCATACTAACAAAGTACACCGCACGGCACTGACCACATATATACAAACTACTCTGACAACTTAAAACGAAAATCGACAGCATTATCATCGTCAGATAAATTAAAATCTGAATTATCACTAATAGTAACGAGTATCAAAATTATCCGCACGTTATTCGTGGACTGTTCCAGATTCCTAAATGAAACGCCTTTATTGTTTCTGACCCAAATAAAACACATAGTGTGAGATGCAAAAAATGGCAAAGTCGTTTTATTCTATTTTAAACCTTTGCTACATTGATTATTGCCACAAAAAACACTTAATTTTATTCTCTCACAATTATTCGATTTTACATAATTTCAGTTAAAGGTATAAAGCAAGTCCTTATATGTGTGGGTGTGGTTCATGTATAAAAAGAGGTGACTTACTATAACTATTCCAATTGAATAATCATAAAATAGCAGGGTGTAGGCACTGTAAATGCATCGGCTGTTGGTGTGTTTTAGTTTTATCACATCTCTACAGATGGCTCTGTAGGTCTATTTTCATGGGCGACTTTATTATATTGCTTAATATTTGCAAGGTTTTGTTGATTGTTGCTAACCTAACTTTTTAGCGTTCTTTTAGTGGCATTTTTGCAGATTGCTCTTAAATAACATTTAACGTTTTACTCGTTATCAAATAAGATATTGGTGTTTAACTACTTTGGAAAAAGACGTGCATTTTTGTATCAATTTTTATATTATTATTTCTGCCACATATATTGTAGTAAGTATACAACTCTAAATCTATGTATCTGCAAATAGATCTAAAGCTCTGATTTTTTATTAAAAGGTTATATGTTGTAGCCATTTCTTTCAAAATGGTTGTTCCACGCAGTGTGCCAGGTTGCGACAATAGAACGTCCACTAGGCATAGATTCCCAAATCCCAATAAAGACAAACTACGTTTTGCGGAATGGTTGCGTGTAGTATGCAACCCTAAGTTGCCGACATTGAACCCAGATCAAGTATTTAACAATTATCGTGTCTGCCATGAGCACTTTACAACTGACGACAAATCATCAAACATGTATTTGAAATGTACAGCTATACCATCAAGAAAGTTACCACATGCCGAAGGTATTGTATTTGTATGCATTTTCACATAATGTAATGTTTTTATTTTAGATAAACCGTTAGAGAATAATTTAACTACATCAGTTACGACTCCATTAAATGTGACTAGTCAGGCTACAACATCTGTTCTCCTTACAATGTGTATGTAGTACTTGTTTTTTTTTAATTAATTAGTACATGGGGTTATGTTTTAATATGATCCTGATTCCTGATGACACTAGATTATGTATTTTACAAAGAGGTAGCGTATCAACTAGGTGCTTGATTGGATCTATGCTGGCAGTCAATTTTGCATAAATTTTTCATGGTTTGAAACTATTTTATGGCCCCGTTAAAATGAAGTGAAATCATTGCTGAATATTTGTGGTATCTCTAATTGGTGCTACTATATGTGTTTACTAAAAAAAATTCATATTTACCATTATGCAGCTAAATATCAAATTTCTATTTGCTCATAAATTCACACATACGCAATGTTGCGATCCACTATTAGGCAACCCGTCAAACATACAAACGCCCGGGGCACAGCGTATTCTTCAGCATTCGAGAATCCTTCTACAAAGTTCTAGATAATGAGTCATATCTTAATGCAGGGTATATATAAGGCCGCTTATGAATGTAAGAGTTAGTCTATTCTTGAATGTCTAATATAAATTATATCGTTGTAAAGTAAACGTAGTTGAGTTTTTAGAATATATACATAAATGATATGCTGTGTCTAATGTGCATGCAGCTTGCAGTATACATAAATAAATAGAAGTGTATAAACAAATAGTTGTGTTAGTGTGGTTATTGGACCTAGGGTAAAGAAGTTAGTTTAAGAAGATATTAGTGCTTGTAAATTCATTAGTGTAATAGTGCTTCATTGTTAAGTGGACTGAAAACATCTATAAATAAGGCATATACTGTTAATTAGACTTGTGAACAGTGAGTAATAAAGACCATTATTATTACTTGTTTTAAATTAAAGAAACGCGGTAGTAGTAGCCCGTTACAGCAATTATAAAATCTTGTAAATCTATAATGCTAACCGAGAACAAGAATCATAAAATTGTACTAGTGTTAGTAGTTTACTGAAACAGCTTTGGCTATTTCATTAGGATCTTTTTTTGATAACTTACTGGTTCCGTTTCTAATTTATGTGGAAAATGTGTGGCAGTTTATGAGAAATTTCTACTTGTTTATTTTCAACTTCATGAAATGTGATTAATCTGCAATACTGATATTTTTTAATTTATAGCTGATCACACATATGCGTATGTAGAGGAGACACCTTCAATTCCAACACGAGCTAAGAGTGGTACTTCTACTAGTGTTTGCTATAATTGTGTGAATATAATGTTATGTATTTTCAGGTGCTACTGACAGCCTTTTACATTCTGTGAATGTTTCCCGAGCTATAACCTTAACGCCCAAGGCTAAAACTTTGTATAGGAGTGCTAAAAATTTGAAAAATTCAATAGCTGTTTATCGCAAGAGAAACATTTCTTTTAGAAAGCGGTTACAACTGGCAAAAAAACAGCGTCATTTTTCGATTCTTCTAATAGCGCATTACATCCAGAGGCATTTAATTTTGTATTCAGCAGTTAAGTCGCAAAGTGACAAAGTCTAGGAATACAAGATTTACATTAGAAGAGAAGGTGATGTCTTTAGCTCTATATAAAACATCTGGTCCTGGTTATCGCTTCTTAGCTAATTGGTTTAAACTCCCTTCTAAAAGAACTTTATCACGTTTATTGCATAAGATACCAGTTACTGATGGCATTAATTCGTTTGTGATAGAAAATTTGAAAAATTCAATACAGCACTTCAAACCAAGAGAAAAGTTGTGTATGGTTCTCTTTGATAAAATTTCTCTAATGCCGAATGTTTCATACCAAAAGCATAAAGATGAACTTATTGGAGTACAAGATGGTCAAATTGTAGATCCTGCTCTGGTATTTATGGCAAGAGGTGTTACTAGAAAATGGAAACAAACCATTTGCTATACCTTTTGTAAATATACATCAACATCTCATGCTATTAAAGACTTACTTACATCAGTGATTAAGGAATTACACAATGCAGGTAAAAAGTTTGGTCAAGACTTATTCGTATATAATACACATCATTAATAAATATTGATAGGAACAAGGCCGTATCTGGATAAACATTTCGGTGGGGGTTTAAAAAATCAGACAAATTATTTAGCAACAAATTTTATTGAATTCTATTATTTCGGAGGGGGGTTGAACCCCCAAACCCCCGCGATACGGCGTTTGATAGAAACACTTAATTTTATTAAAATATCTCTTAGATCATATAAATTTCTTATCAAATAATCTTTTAGGATTGAAAGTACTGGCTACCATATGTGATCAATGCCCAACCAACAGATCAGCCATAGAGAGAATGGTGTTAGATGCACGAGCAATATATTTAAAAAAGAATTTGGTTCCAAAGCGTCGCATAATTATTAATGACTGTGAAATTATTCCCCTTTATGATGTCCCTCATTTAGTTAAAGGTCTTCGTAATAATTTGTTAACAAAAGACTTAATTTGGAAGTCGAATGATGGCATTTTAACAGCAAAATGGGAAGATATTGTGAACACTTATTTTATTGATGCATGTAGTGGTGATATACGTTGCCTGCCAAAAATAACTGACTGTCATGTGGTTAATGGAAAAATTAAAAAGATGAAGGTTTCACTTGCTACACAAGTATTTAGTCATTCAATGGCCGCAACGATGAATATCATGGCTCGAAATGGTAATTATTACTATAATTAATATATCAAAGCACCAAAACACCGTGTTGTTTGGATTTTTAGTATGCTATGTTATATAAAAATTATACTTGTACGATGAGCATACTATATGTTTATATTTGCAGGTGAAACTGATGTTATGAGAAAACATAAATTGGACAAACGTTTACAAGAAACAGCAAAAGTGGTTAAATTTTTGGACACATTATTTGATAGTTTGAATGGTGGGACATTTAAATGTAAGCCCGGAAAGCCACTTACTGGAGCAGTTACCAAACGTTCGCAACACATCGAATTTTGGAAGAAGTCAAAGGCCAATCTACTTCAAATGTGTTTCCAAGTACAGGGCACAAATAAAATTAGTGTGCCACCATCTTTAAAAAATTTTATTCGTACTCTTGATGGATTTATTGACCTAGCTGATATAATATTTTCCAATGGTGTCACATACTTTTTTGCGAGATCCTTTAATCAGGACCCATTAGAAAATTACTTTGGTCAAATAAGACAGCATAGGGGACGACACAATAGTCCAACGTGCGAACAGTTTAGAGACTCCTATAAAGCACTGTTAGTGCGAAATGTTGCTGGAGTTCACTCGGTGGGGGCAAATTGTGAAGAAACCTTTGAGTCATCATTGATGCAACTTAAAAATTTCTTTTTTGTAAAAATGTTGACAAAGGATTCCAATCATAATAGTGGTTTGCAAAATTCAGTAATTCATAGGGGACTAGCTACTATGGATAGTGGGGTGTTGGAAAGACCTGTATGTAAAGCTGCTATGGGGTATGTAGCAGGCTTTATAGTGAAAACTGTTATTAAAAAATTTCCTTGTGAGTTTTGTAAAATTCATATGTTAAAGAACAATAAGGACAACACAAGTTTTACTTCTTTAACAATGGCTAAAGAACTAAATGAACAGCATTTTAGTCTTTACTATTGTAATGATTTTTTTGTCTCATGCATATATAAAACATATAATATAACAAAGTTTATACTTTCAAATTTTGCATTAGACAAAAATGTTCGGCACCTTATTTCTAAGTATGTAAAACATTATGTCTCTTTTAGTTTTGTTTGTGTTCATAAGGATTCAATAATCGATTTTATTATTAGTTTTGTAATTACTTTATGTATTTTTAATTTCTGTAAAGCAATTAATGCGATAATTACTGGTAAGGATAGCAGAATATCTAGCAGTAGTTGCAGTTTATATAAGCAAGCTGCAGATATTAATAGGAATAAAACTAAGTTTAAGAAGCAGGCAACTAAACAGCGCTATGTTTCAGACGTAGGGTTCCAGTAGTATGTTTTGTAATGTCCAGTACTATCGGTTTAGTATCACGCTCAGCATCCCAAGGCCTTTCTTCTTTGGGCCTTCTACGTTTTACATCTTTTTTCTATTCACTGTAGTGCTCAAACTATACAGGCATAGTATTTCTAACATGCATAGATCTACTAACTGTAATATGCTACCAAAATATAGCAAATCTATACATGTTTAATACCAAAATTGTCAGTTTATTGGGAAGAGGTACACATTTTTCTAACGACATACATTACGATGTCATTTGCTTTACTGAAACTTGACTCGACAAAACATTTTATGACTCTGAGTTATTTGATAGTAATTTATACAATGTTGCACGTATAGATCGTGATCATGTTTATGAATACTGAAAAGGGAGGAGGTGTTCTACTTGCTGCTACTAAATGTATTCAAGTAACTATTATAGACTGTCTTACAATTAATCCGCTATTTAATAATATTCTGAACAATGATATCTTATTAACTAAGCTAAAGATAGGATTGCAATTTTGTTTTTATTGCACCATTGTTATATACAAGCATGTTTCACCTAGAGCTACTGTACAGGACTATTTAACATTATTTGATGCGCTTGAATCTATGGATTTTCTGCATACTACTTCTTCCTTAATTTTAGGTGATTTTAATATATCGGAATATAAAACCACAACTAGCTCAAACAAAATCCAGATGTTAATACATTTTCAAAACTTTTTAAAGCTTGTTCAGTATAACACGGTACCGAATTGTGATGGCAGGTTTCTGTATCTAGTTTTTTATATCTTTAAATTATTATGTGAGTAAAGCTACTGAGATACTAATTCTACCAGAAGACAGTTATTATCCAGATTTAGTAATAGATATTGATACTAAAAATAACACTATATGCCTGGTTACTGATAATTCTTCTGACTGCAATTTTAAGAAACAAGTATAAGGATCTATATGAAGATTTGATGAACATTGATTGGTCGTTACTATAAATGAATATACCAATATTCCTCAATTAGATCATCTGTAACTCTCCCACATTTGCTTTACCAAGGCATAGAACAAATTTACTGTGTTGATCTCCATTGTTTCAAGCGCAAAAATGTGAACGATCTACCTGAAACAGTATATACATTTTGCATTTCCTTAAAAGTTCTCTCTAATATGTATACTTCCACTTAAATGCTTGTAAACATGTAAATAATTGTTGGTATGTTAAATTTAATATATTAATCCTAAGTATTCTGTAATTAGTATTTTTATTACGAATATGGTAAATGCACTTCTTGTGCAAATTTAATGTAATTCAGAATATTACATTTCAGTCTATGAGAACAAATCAGAATGTTAAGATTAACGTATAAGAAAGAATATATCACTAATTGTGAAAACAATTAATCTGAAAAGAAAACGAACAAAATATATCAGTACTACAATTACAATTCATCTCGCCGTGCAGTATCATCATCTTCAGTCTCTTCTTCAACTGGCTCTTCTGCTGCACCATCCTCAACACCACCTGACTCTACAAACTTAGATAACCCTTCAAAAGTCCTAGGACCATTGTAATCAATAACTTTGTTGTCTTCTTTCTTGTATAGTTTAATTGTAGGGAAGCTTGTAATACGAGTATGTTCGAGTTCATTTGCTGTGGAATCAATTTTAGCAATAACAACATTAACATTACTTTCAAAATGCTCTGCAACTTTTTCATAAATAGGGACCAACTGTTTACAATGACCACACCATGGAGCATAAAATTCTACAAGGACGTCACACACACACACACGGGTTGTTTATTCCAATCTTCAGGAAGTTCTTGACTTAATAAATGTTGTTTAAGCTCACTTTTTAAGAACTTATCTACAAATGTAGTTATGCTTTCAGCATCAAGTTCGGACGATTCAGGTTTGAATTTTGACATTTCTTCCTCGAGTTTAATAATACGTGCAGTGGGAACCTCTTCTTTTTTAATTCCAAAGAATTCTAAAATTCGCTGGTGGTCTTCCTCCCCTACATCGATTGTAACAAACAAAATTTTAGATTTGTAAGGTTTGGCGACAGAACGAGCAGCAGATACAATAGCACTGGTTTTGTCATCACTTTTAGATACAAAGATGAGTAAATGGCTCTTAATTTCACCTCCAAAGATCTTAGGTGCCGTTTCATGATTGAATTCTACGAGGTTTGGTAGCGACTCTGATGTAAAAAAACTTTTGATGTTCTGTTCAGTATGTTCACCTTCAAAAATGGATTTTCCTTCGTCGAACTGTTTAAATAAGACAATAGAACCACATGTAGCTTTATATTCCTTGTAAATTGCTTCGTCAGAAATGATTCCGAACTGATAATCATCGACAGCATTAGCAACAGATAAATAAGCTTTAGCTTTATCTGAAGTTTGATCTGAGAAGAAACCAACAACTGCAACTGTATTTTCTTCAATAAATTGTTTAGCTTCTTCGACTGTCTTAAGCTCTTTAGCTGCAGGACCAGTTTTCTTTTCAAGCCAAGCTACTATTTTGGCAGCATCACGTCCTCCTGAATAATCAATAGGCTGTCCATTTCTAAAGAATTTAAGGGTAGGATAACCTTTGACATCATATTCCTTAGCAAGATCTTCCTCTTCGGTAGCATCAATTTTACCAAGCTTTATCTTTGATTCTTTGTCTGCTAATTCTTTTGCAGCTTTGGAATATTCTGGTGTAAGGGCTTTACAATGTCCACACCATGGTGCATCGTCATAGCAAGCAGAATTTTTAAAAATTTGATCTATATCAACCAAAAATTCTTCACGAGTATGGTATTTTTTTTTGGTGCAAGTTATCTCGAATTGACTGTAAATCCATGGGTCGTTGGATAATATTTTGATAGTGTTCGACTAAATTCGCATTAACAGGAAATAAGAATTTTTGTACATCTGGCATATCATGAAGTTCATTTAAGATTTCTTCAAGAATACTAGATAGTATAACAATTGGATCGGTTGTTCGTCTATTGGCAGGTTTATTATGTTTTGTCAGATAATCGCAATGTAGTTCAGAATTAGGCCGATACAGGTTTCTTGCATGCATTGTATCTCTAGGAACTTTCGAAACTAAGGTACTTCGTTTCATTTCTTCAGAATACATTTCGTAGAATAGAACATATGCTTTTGCTTTTACAAGTGTTTTAGAGGATATACTGCACACCTTGGAATCGTTATATTCATGTCATACAAATGAGTACGGGTGTCGACAGTATGCGATGTAATGGCCTTTCAAAGTAGTCCCACTGTGTTTCGATATTGCATACAGGTTATAATGACAATTTCAAGATTTGTTTCTGCAGCGTAGTGTCGCATATCTAGACCTTCTAATGGAAAATCTATAGGCGTAGTTAGCTTTCTTTGATATGTACCTGTAGGTGAAAACCGTTTTAAGTGTATCACCAATATTTTAGGAAACCTCTGTATGGACAGTGATTTGATGCATTTTCTCCTTTCTTTGATATTGTATATACATAAATTTTTTGAAAGTGGTGTGTTACTAGTTTCTATAACAACTAAAGGATTGTATTTCCTAAACATTACCAATTCTTCTGAAACTTTATACTCTCCCCTATAAATTTAACAATATCTTGGGAACTGTGCATTTTTTAATTGTTACTGTTAGGATTAGTACTTACTTCGAATAAGGTATTTTGTTGAGACACTGATAAATAAATGATATAGAATTGATGTACCTATAGGTATTAATTGTGTATAATCAAAAATAAATTTGGAATTACCTAATTTATATACATCTATTTATTTGTTAGAATCAAATTCCAATCTTATATTTTATTTATATTAATTGTAGATTATGTACCTATATAATGTATATGTAGTTTCTGATTTAATAAAAAATTGAATTCATCCAAGGTGAAAAATAATGCACATCGCCAATTACTGACTACAACATCAGCAGACTTTCAAAGAAAGTACTGCAGCCAATATTGATGAAGAAGTTGGCTGTCCGAGACGTGGTCCTCTAGCTTATAGAAAATAATTTTGCCTGGAATCAGGTAAGTGTTGTACAAGTACCCATATAGTAGACAAAAATGACCTAATTTGTTTATTGTTCTCTATATAAAACAATGAACAAATTTATTTTTATCTATTATGCTTGTAGAACGCTTACCTGATACCAGACAGAATTATTTTTTATAATTGGAATTTTTAGTTTTATTTAAAATCTTCAGAGTCTGGTTCTCAACCTTTTGAACAGAGAAGTCGCAAACCTTGGTAACAGATTCTAACGTCGTTAGTTTTATCACATTTCAATAGGTGGCGCAAACTTACCAACAGTTGTTATGCAGGAGGTGGCATATCTATTCTAACTTTATTTAACCTATGCATAAAATAGTTTCAAGCGTATCACTAGCAGATTTGTAGACATAGGCTCCTCTGTTTTTCTAAAACCTTGTAGTTTATAAATCATTCGATTCTATGAAATATGTTCAAGGACATTTATTAAAATGGCTGCTACGTTGATAATGATTTAGATAATGTTAAAGTTTTAAGTATACTTTAAGAACACCCTAAGATAAATTAATATCTACAGAATTACAGAAAAAGTATTTAAAATTAAGTCAAATGAATCCTTTGTATTCAACATTTTAAACAAGCTCCTGTGAACGACACGATCCATAACCAATGTTGAAGTCAAAGTGTCTAGTAGAATTTATCGTTTAGTATGAGATTATGTTTTGTAATAAGAGAAAATGCCATTATAAACATTGAACCAACTCACCTGTAAAAGTAGAGTATTATTGCAATAGGTACGCTATTTGTATAGTCAGGAATTTATGTGTGTATTGTACATTAACAATAATTGACCTACTATTAAAAAGTGTGCGTTCTCACTCTAAAACACTGCCGATTGAAATGCTATTTGCGCCGCAGAAAAGTAACTAACTAATATATAGCACAGTCACATGTTAAGGAACGTTCGTTATCATATAATTTATGTAATTATTATTCCCTCTACAAAAGTTTCATTAAAGATCGTATGTGCTCACATACTAACGAATGGTCATTCGCCTGCTTTTTATGTGCTTACTCTGAATGTTGTAAAAGCAAGTTAGGAAACCATATGCGCTTTCATTTTGACGAATATACATTTGTACGAAATTTTAGAGATTATACCGCATCACTAAAGTTTTTTACATTTATCTATACAGTCACATACTAACGATCGTAAATACCTGCAGTTATACAGAATCTCACAAAAGCACTTTAATATATACATTTGCATATTGTCTAACGTCGATTTGTATGCAATTTATGTAATTATGCCGCATCACTGAACAGTTATTTACAAAGGTGCATACTAACGAACGTTCATGTACAAGCAAGTTGTGTGCTTATACCGTATCCCAGAAAAATACTTTAAAAAGTCATATACAGTCGCATACTAACGAACGTCCGTTGTCGTGCAATTTGTGTAATTATGCTAAATCACGTAAAGGTATTTTAAAAGTACATATGAAATTGCACATTAACGAACGCCCATTCGCCTGCAATTTATGTAATTATACCGCATTGAGAAAAGACAGTTTACATATTTATATGACGTCGCACAATGGGAACGTCTATTCTCATGCAATTTGTGTAATTATGCGATATTACTAAAATGTAATTTGCAAAAACATATGAAAGCGCAAACTAACGACCGTGCATTCTCGTGCAATTTATGTTGTTATACAACATCGAGGAAAGATACTTTACAAAAACATAAAGCCGCACACTAACAAATGTCCATTCGCGTGCAATTTTTGTAAGTATGCCGCATCAAGGAAAGATAGTTTACTAACACATATTAGGTCACACACTAACAAACGTCCATTCACGTGCAATTTTTTGTAACTATGCTGCATCAAGGAAAGATAGTTTATTAACACATATGAATACGCACATTAACGAACGTCCATTCGCATGCAATTTGTGTGACTATGCTGCATCAATAAAGCGTAATTTACAACTACATATGAAATCGCACACTACCGAACGTTTATTCGCATGCAATTTGTGCAATTATGCTGGATCATTGAAATGTAATTTACTAACACATATAAAGTCGCACGCTAACGAACGTCCATTCGCGTGCAATTTATGTAATTATGCCGCATCACATAAAGGGAGTTTAAAAATACATATGATATCGCATACTAACGAACGTCCATTCGCATGCAATTTGTGTAATTATGCTGCATCATTCAAAAGTAATTTACTAACACATATAAAGTCGCACACTAACCAACGTCCATTCGCGTGCAATTTATGTTATTATACATCATCGAGGAAAGATACTTTACAAAATCATATAAAGTCGCACACTAACGAACGTTCATTCGCCTGCAATTTTTGTAAGTATGCCGCATCAAGGAAAGATAGTTTACTAACGCATATGCGCTCACACACCAACAAACGTCCTTTCACCTGCAATATGTGTAACTATGCTGCATCAAGGAAAAATAGTTTAGTAACACATATGAAAAAGCACATTAACGCACGTCCATTCGCATGCAATTTGTGTGACTATGCCGCATCAATAAAACGTTATTTACAATTACATATGAAATTGCACACTAACGAACGTCCATTTGCATGCAATTTGTGTAATTATGCTGCATTACAAAAAGTTAGTTTGAAAATACATATGAAATCGCACACTAACGAACGTCCATTCGCATGCAATTTGTGTAATTATGCTACATCAGTGAAAGGTACTTTACTAGCACATATAAAGTCGCATACTAACGAACGTCCATTCACATGCAATTTATGTAATTATGCCGCATCACATAAAGGGAGTTTAAAAATACATATGATATCGCATACTAACGAACGTCCATTCGCATGCAATTTGTGTAATTATGTTGCATCATTAAAAGGTAATTTACTGTCACATATAAAGTCGCACACTAACGAACGTCCATTCGTATGCAATTTGTGTAATTATGCTGCATCATTAAAAAGTCATTTACAAAGGCATATGAAGTCGCACACTAACGAAAGTCCATTCACTTGCAATTTATGTAATTATTTCGCATCACGTAAAGAGAGTTTAAAAATACATATGATGTCGCACACATACAAACGTCCATTAGCATCCAGTTTGTGTAATTAAGCAGCATCAAGGAAAAATCATTTACAAATACATATGAAGTCGCACACTTACGAACGTCCTCTCGCCAGCAATTTATGAAAATATGCCACATGACATAAAAAATGTTTAAAAATGCATATGAAGTCTCACACTAACGAACGTCCATTAGCATGTAATTTTTGTGATTATTCCGCAAGATACAGAGAGCTTTTACAAAAACGTGTGCAGTCTCACATTGATGTACGACCATTTGTTGGAAATAATTAATTTTTCCGTATCGGAAAGAAAATCTAGAAAGCATATGTGTTATCCCTCACTAACGATGACGGTGTGTGTGCTTTTTACTTAATTAGGTTGTTTTAAAAAGGGTCAGGAAAACACATATGAACGCATATTAAAAAATGTTCATTTACATACGGTGCACTTCCATACAAAGGAACGCCTGTTTGCAAAAATACTTTCCTATCATCACGTCAATTTGTGTTGAGCTTCAATAACGTATTAGAAAAGAAACCTAATACGGGCTTTCCGTTTAATTGTTGGTTGTTTATTCGTTAAATTTGGAAGAAGATTCAGATTTAGTTTGTGCACATATGAACAACCGTTAAGTATTTAAATTAACTTACATACTCGGCTTATAGACAAAGGTGTTGCAACAACAATTTTGTATCACCACCAAGAAAGCGTGGTTCTGGAAGCTACAACAACATATTTATTTAACTGCCCGGTTAGGTTTATAATAGTTATTCCAAAGGAACTCACACAAGTCAACACTCGAAAATTAAGGAGATCCAGTTTAACGAATGTACTATAAAGCTGTTCCACAATAACACCCACGTAATAATCATTATAGCATAGCAACTATTTTTAAGTATATTTCTAGCATTCAAAGATCCCAATGTCGATTTGTCGAATTACAGATAAAGTAAGTCATTTAACTACAATAAATATTGAATAATTGAACAGTTCTCCAAACGCAAAAACAAACATTTATTAAAATAGCATACGTAGTGTAAAATGGAGAAAATATGCAAACTACAAAATATAACTTACAAACTCCTACGCATTTTCGATTATCTAATTAAAAGTTAAACGGCCTACAAGCGAGCAATCTATCGTACAATCTGTAGTACGGTTGCAATTGGTTGGGCGGTTTAACGATAATTGTAGGTTAGTAGGGTTGTGGTACAAACTGTAGTGCGATGCGAAATATCAGCCGTACGCAAAATCTAAAGTACCGCCAGCTTACAGAAAAAGCTACTATGTGTGGAGGTTGCAACGACCGTTGTAGAGCGATTATATTACATTTTGATATTATTAATGACATTTGATGGTTTTGAACAATAATAATGAATGCAGTCTCAAAATAAAAATTTTTGGAAATTGTTTATACAAATGTATAGAGAACTTAAGTGCCGGGACTTATAACTGAACGATAACCTCTATAAAATAAACGAAATGTCAGATAAAGGAACCGTTCCGTTACCAGTGATACACCCTGAATTTACCGTAACATATCTTTTTGACGTGATTTATATATACGTAGGTTCTTTAGTTTACTACCTTCACGGTAGCAATAATTTAATTCTGTAATTAGTTTTTTAATATTAATTATAAGACATTCATTGACAATATTATCCAATTACGAGTGCAGTATTGTTTAAAATGCATAATATAAGCTCATGTTTTAATGAATAGTTATTTGAAGTTTGCTCATTATGGCAAGCAGCGTAAGATCGTTTCGTTTTTCGTCAACTGAGAGAACACTCGTTCTCGGTTCATGAAACAGGTAACAAGAGTTTTGTATGAAATCCATCGAGCGATATGCGCATCGCCATTATATGGGTAGATTCTATATAAAGTTTAGTTTCTCTGTTAACGGTAATCACGCAAACGTATTTAATACGTTATTCTAATTTGATTATAATTACAGCGCTCTGATTAATAGTTTTAAGAAGATTTCACAGCCACGTCCTGCATTACGCGGTCCCAGTTTATTCGTTTGTGGTAGACTAATAATAAATTTAATTAAGAAATTACCTTTAAGAATTAAGGAAAACATCGTGATTATTCAATTTCTTGCTAATTTAAGTTCAGGAAATTTCTGTAACAGATTTACTTATTTGGTTGTTTCATTTCGAAATATATGGCTCCGTCGTGTTATCGTGTGACCTCTCGACATTTTATACAAGTTGTCCAGCGATCTGTTCGCCTTAAAGTTTGAAAAGCAAATAACACATTTATACAAGCATGTTAAGCTATCAAATATTTGTTTATATTATGATGCAGTTAGAATTTCCACTTAAATATTAATGATTACGTTTCAAATAATATTGTAACATAAAGCTGGTCTGCTTTGCTCAGGCTATGCAAATTTTTACTAGAAATTAATACCTGAGACTTAAGTAAATTATCAAGGAGTTCATATTCTTGGTTATGAGTAGTTTAACTTGGGCCTTTATAGAAACTGTTTAACTTTGAACTGACGTTTAACCTGTAGTTCTACAATTTCCAGTATACTTGTGAGTCTGCTTACACAGATCTGAATATCGAAGGGCGCTATTAAATGCTGTGGTATTACTGCTTTGATATGAAATTAGTAGGGAAAATATAATCTACTAAAATTAAACCTGCTTTTTGACAGTGTTTTTTCAATATTTGTTGTATATTTTGTAAATGAAACTATTAAACATAAAAGGAATACAAATTTATTGAAATAAAAACTAAATTGACTTGATTATTTTGAACAAATACATCCAAAAATTTGACAACTGTGAAACAAAACCCGTACAGATCACCAATATGAAAATTCAAAAGGTTATAGAAAACCAACAGGAGTAACAGCAACTCTCCACTGCAATCAAGACGAGAATAAGCTAGCATTAACCGAAAGCAAATTAATCACTCTTAAGGAAGACCGTTATTTAAAATTGAAAAACGAAATAATGAGAGTATATCAAGAAGACCCCACAGCAACCAAAAATTTCGCAAATCCACCAGAGCTACAATTCAAGACAACACAAACCAAAGATGAAGAAATAATCAAGAAACCCATGCAACTAGAACACCTAGACTTAGACAATCTCAACCACGCCATGAAAATAATGCACAATTATAAAGAACACTTGAGTGAGTTAAAAGTGCCGAAATTGCACTATGACAATATAAGCGTTTGAACAATTGTATTAATTATTTTAATTATTTTATTAATCATATATGTATTTTACAAAATATATCTTAGATATAAAAATAAAGAGTAAAATTTTAGATTTAAAGAAACAAAGGTAAATAAAGAGACAGATGTATCCTAGGGGACAATGAATTTTAAACAATGAATTAAAAAAAAATTAAGCAAAGAAAACCTTAATTTTTCATTTACGTCGGGAGGAATTGTGTATCCCTCAATCTATATATGTATAACAAAATAGAATTTAATAGGAATTATTAGAAATTGTAAAAGAAACTTAAGTATATGGAACAATGTAAATTCAGGGATAAACTAGCAAGTTTATTAACAGTTCACAAGCAAGTTGTGACAACGGATGCGATACATTGTATTCCAGACAGTAAGTAATACTGGAGCTGCAGGTCACAAACGGTTAAGAAACCGCGATTACGTAAAAATTAAGATTGTTACATTGTATAATGAATAGAGTTAAGAAATAAGCAGACATGAGCTCTGCAAGTTCTCACCGACATGTGAGGAGCAGGGACAACATAAATACCCCGGGAGCCCCAAGACCATCAGTCAGTTTTAACATTGCCGTTTGCTTAGGCTACTCGCCCTAATTTTAGTTCAATTATTAATTATTTTTTGACTTAGTTTAATTTTAATCAAGTTTGTCAAAATTCCACATTAATATCTGTTTAATAAATAAATTTTGTTACGAAGTTTTTGCAAGAAGTTTTTAAAAAGGCCGTTCCCAAGGCCCGAAACGTAACTCGCGTAGGAAAGAGTCAGCTAGTGTTATCCCCCTTCCACCAACATACAGAAAATTAACTATTCCTACGTGATAACACAAATTATGAAAGTTGTAGCACTATTTGAACAACCTATATTAATATTGATTATTTTTTACAGTAGGGTAGGAGGATCAGGCAGTAAACCCAAAATCATCACAATTGTCGATCTTAATAAAAAATTAAATTTTGTAAATACAGTGTGTAACATTATTTTGTAATGTTAACGATTAAATAAATTAATTAATTAAAAATTCAGTAACTTGAATAAAGTATAGACAAAAATTCCCACAATAAATTACTTCACATTCAGTCAGGCTCCCTTGTAATAAAAGACCACATTTACCGATAGCTTTGGGCTAGTAAATTCCAGCGGCAGGTCATAATTTAAAGCTCTACCCTAATAAACCAAGTAACATTAAACCTCTTAAAAGTTTAGTACCTTTTTAGCGTAAATAAAGAAAACCAATTTCAGTTTGAAAAGCTTAACCTTTCGTTGAATGACAGCAGTTATACAAAAACGAAACCTTTTATAAATAGCTGAAACTATTTCCAATTGATTTGTTCAAATATTACAAGTAATTTTAAGTAGTCTGGAGACATCCATTGTATTTAAAATCCATTTCGGCTCAAGTAGGTTAGCCGGTCTTTGTTAATGCCAGACTACGGCCGCCATAGGTAGATTCCACATTGCCATAATTCAGAAATTCGTAGAAGAATAAAAGATAATTTAAATTCTTGGGAAAATAGTTGCTTCCGTGATTCTCATCTAAAAAAAGGTTAGATTTGGTTTCTGAAATCTTGTTTGTGGGAGGTTCTGTTCAGTCATTGGATAACAGATAATGACGCTCATAATTATTATGATAGGAATAGTCTATATATTTGAAGGCTTTAGCCAAAGACAGAGAGTTTTTCCAATGGGGCCGACCGTGGTTAAGAAGTAGAGAGAAACGTAGTTTGCGAGTTGCGTTCTCTGGCATGACATAGAATATTCCACTTCGTATCACGTTAGTAAAAAAATTGGAAAGAAGTGTTACTCTTCCAGTTTCGCGAGGGTTATGCCCATATGTTCGCGGATTTATAGTGATGCAAGATAAATATTGAAAGCTTGTAGGCGTGTGACGCAGCAAGTAAGTGATATTGTCAAAAATTCTGCCGAGTTCGTGTACCAGTCAATTTTCTTAAACATTACAAACAGAAGCAACAAGCGAGATTCTCTTCCCAAGTTTAAGAACTGCTCTACGTTGGAAAACCAACCCTCAAACAATGGACAATCATTAGTAAGTAAGTCTTTGTAGTTAAGTAGCATGACCAATTTTTAGTTAGTTTATTTGTTAGGACGTTTTGGCCATAAACCGTAGGATTAAATTAGTGTACGATTTATAATATAAGTTTCTTTCATATACAAGTGTTTGATAACTACTTATGTACTCAAAATTCTCATAAATTCCTTAGTCACCTATTCACTTAAATTTCTAAATCAATGAATGTAAAAGGTTCACGTTTGTTGCTCTGTGAATTAAATAGTTTTGTTTGCCGTTGATTAAGTCAATAGTTTTTCTTGTTTTTTTATATATAAGTAGTAAAAAAGTGAGGAATTGATTAAAAGAAACAATTGTCCTCCTTGGGATGACAAGGTTTTGTACGAACATTTGGACATTCTCGACTTGTCTGGCGCCCTTGGCAATTGTCATTAAGCCACAATATTTTATGAAAGGTAAGTGCCACATTTTTGTAGTATATTATCAATTAATTTAACCCTTTTTTCAAAATTTCAACCCTCTATATGATCCACGACCTTTCGCTAGCTAGTGCCGGTGACCCCCCTTTAAATTTTGTTTTACAGGCCGCCCCCATTTTATAATTTGACTGGAAAAGATACACTTAGTATCTTTTCCGCCTGTAACAAGTGTCAGCACGAATTTTAAGGATGTAGAAAGACTTTCCCCTATTTTGTCCAAGTAGACTTTAAAGCCTGGGTCGTACTATTTCCTATTATAATACACAAAGTAAGAAAACATTAATAATTGTTGTTTTATTCAAATCCTGTTGTAATGGATTTTACCATCGCCACAGTAACAGGATCGAAAAATTGAATTTCTATGCATGTCTTCCAAATAGTTTAGTGATATTAATTAAATAGATATTATTATTATTATCCTTGGTGCGCAAGTTTTCTCTTTATTTATATCAAACAGTAATACTTAGTTGTCGTTCGACTAAACAAAACAAATTGAGCTCAAAGACCAAAAATACAACTGCAATTCCTAAAAAATTCTATTATGGACACAAACCCAAAAACATTAACATTAAACTTATTTTAACAATTCAGTCTAGAATAATTTCTGTTATCATGAAATACGTTACATATTTAATTCGGTACATACACAATAAAAACAATTCAGCATATTACGTTTTTAAAGTTGAAGAAAGAATTTAAGCACAACAAGCTTTTAGGTGATTCGTGACTCGATCGGTTTCCCAGTTTTTGAATTACTAAGCCAGTTTTCGAAAATAATCTCTCGGCTGGTACTGATGTTACTAGAATGCTTTAGCCATTCGGATAAGTACAGAAAGAGCATTCCCTGTGTTTGCTACAATTTTTATATATCTTGCCGAGCTTCGCAACGACAAAAAGCTACTTAGTCTACAATTTCATTGCTAAAAGTTCCATCTCATTTTTGCTTTTTTATTTTGTATAAAGCATTAAGGTCAAAGTCATCGTCGGAAATTTCATCAATACAGCCTGATGATGAAACGTGCAGCATATCTTCACTTTTTTCATCCACTTCGTACTGTTCCAACTGATGTTTAAAAGTAGAAAACGATTCCTGTTTTAATGCTGCACCTCAAGATGTTAAGTCAAAAGCTTCAAGTTTATGTCTAGGATCTAATATTAGCACTGTATAGTGAATCCAGTTGGTAAGTTGATAGTGCGTTATCATTCTATTTCTTGTGACCTGAACTGCAATAAAAAGTTGCTTGTCAGTTGTAGAACGGCTATCCTTAACATTCAGGAGTTTTGCGGCGTTTTCAATTTTATCTAGTAGCATGTTAGGGGTTTGCGACATGTGTTGGAACTGAATAGACGTGCCGTGTGTAATTGAATATATTTACCTACCGCGTGAGGGTATCCAATTAACAGTAAATAATAAATGGCAAGACCTCTAGCAATATCGTACCCTCACGTTTCGGGACGTTGCCTCGCAAGCTGCAGCAGTCGGTGAGAGGGGGGGTTCATTACACAAACGCACTGAGACGAAATTCCGATTGTTTTATTAAATGGGCTACTAACTAAAACTTCAACTAATTACATATGCATAACAAAAATATACAGTAAATAACATTATTTACAATAGGGCGCCACCATGGGAATTAAACGGCCCATGGACCAATCGCGGTAATAGCTCTCGTCGCACTTTGTTCGTGGGCGATGAACCAAGATTGCAGGACAGAAAATAATCACTTCACAGGGGCTAATCTTTTAAAGTCTCCGGCTAGCACAAACACAACTTAACTAAACTAAACTAAGATCTTTATTTTATGAATATTAATAACAGTTCTGGGTGAAACCACCCCAATACAATAATTAATTAATTCTACCGTAGTCTACTTAACTTTCTTATGACGACGACCCTCCTTTAACCACGGGGTCATTAACACCAGGAAAAATACGACCTTCTCAAGGGTCAAATACTACAGTAACGTGACTCCTGACCTGAGCTTGCATACGCAGGTAGTCTCGTGGCTTAGTGATTAACGGCCTCTGACACCGTCGAAACACAATATAATAGTAGACCCTTCTAAAACGATGCGGTCTCCCAAAACAATAATCTAACGGATCAATTTACTTGAACTGAGCTTTAACCCGGAGTTGTATTTTATGGAAGTCGACAAATACTGTATTTAAACAAATAACTGACTTATGCTGCATAACACAGCCTTGAGTTCATGGTAATACCACATATACTATTTACTTACTCAGAGAAATAATTAACTTAGAACATAACGGCACGCACTTGACTTCAGAGAAATAAAACACTTTACTCAGTCTGGAAATAAACAACCAGCTTTAACCTCTAACGCGTCTGAAATAAACAACCCGATTACCACCAGCTGGCATCCTTATATACATTTAAGTTAATTGAAAATAACCCTTTCTTGGCTCTCATACTCGACTTAGGATACGCCGGTCGTAAATCTTTAAGATTAATTAAACTGCCAATTGCACTAAGATAGCCACACAAGTAGATCTCGGAACTAATATTTAGTTGAGTACTCCGCTAATTAAAAAATTCCTTCAGACCACCCTGACATAAATAGGGTCCTAGAACATGATTGACATCTAATCATAGATAGCAACTAATCTGACATGTTTAGTGCCTTTCACGTAAAGTGCCTTTAGAAAAATTAATTAACTCTTGGATTATATCTTCCTGGAGCTTTGCTAGGACGCTACTTGGGTGATCTTGCAGCGGTTTACAATTGCAGAATATTTATGCTACGCGACCTTCATTTTAATAATTAGCATGCTAAAATTAAACTAGAAAATAACTATTTTTAGAAATACTAGAACTATTAGAGCGTATTAAAACAGCATGTTACACATGTAGCGCTCTTAATTTTATTTTATCTACCAATCTTAAATGTAACATAAGTGTAGTTAAGTTAGCTTAGTGCATTCAAGTGAAGGAAAACAACCAAATTATTGGACACCGAAATTTCGATAATAATAAAAGAACTTAAGTAAGTACAAAATAATTTTCCGAACAAGTCTTACTGTGGGGAGCAATTTTGGGAAATTTTTGGGTATTTTTGGAATCAAATTGACCGCAAACAGTATAAGGTTTTTACAATTTTATTAATTATTGGACAAAGTGCAACGTAAATAAGTGAACTCCAAATTCGTAATCGAATTTGATTGGAAACATTATTAGGTTTTTAAAATTTTTTGGAACTATTTGACAAAGTGTAACGTAAATAAATAACTTAAAGAAACGAAAGCGAAAAAGCGGGCATACCGAAATAGTTTTAGCGATTTCCGGGACGCTTATTTAAAACGTGCAAGGACACAAGAACATACTTCACAACCGGCAGTGACCTCGTTACAACAATAAATATTAATATCCGCATACCAACGTTTAAGTAAACAGCAAAATTAGGAAGAGTGCCAAGGACAAATAACACAACTATTTATATTTAATATCAGCATTCTTCATAGGTTTTTATATTATTAGCATTATAGTAAGTTAACATCCGCGTTGTTGAAGTTTACGTAAATAGTGGAACTAGGAAATAGTAACCAGGACAACTAATATTATTATTAATACGACACCATCGCATTTTTCAAAAAGATGACCATCTAGTGAAAGTATTATTGTATTACTACAACATTTTTCAACAAGCAGCATATGAGAGTTTAGTATAACGCTTTTACTGCATATTACAGACTTGTCATTTTATTTGTTTTTTATTTAAATTTAAATAACTTAATGATAGGTAATATTACAACATCAGACAGCTAGAGTACAAGATGTCTACTCAATATTCCCCCAAGGTTTCCCTTGGGGGTAAAACAACACCAGATCTTGACTTAAACTCACATCCTTTACTACATACCACCTCGACATCACCAATGCAGCTTGATCCTGATTTTCAAAGTCAAATAAGCGTCGTACTAACACCCTCTGCCTACCCACCAACGACCGAAATACCACGGAACAAAAGATTGAGATGAAGCCCCAACCACAACAACCCGGAAGATATGAAACAGTCTATCTTAGAGCACCTAGAGAACCTAGGGACGGACCTTCTAACTTTATTGAGAATGAGCTAGACCCAAGTAACCGTCTACGGGTAGGAGCCCATAAAACCCTTAGAGATAAGATAATAAAATTAATATATCTACAAGCCGAATTAACCAACGAACATAAATTCATAAAACAACACACTACAAGAGAAGATAATCGAAACTAAAGTAGAAAACAGCCATCTGAAACAACAATCAATGCTCAATCCAGCCATGTCTTCAAACACGTACGCAAATGTGACGGCAATACCAACACAGACATACGCCAGTGCTGTAGCACAAAAACCGAAAGCTCCAAAACAATACGCAATTTCAAAAGCAATCTCAAATCAAAATACAACAGTGTTCATAACGTCAAAAGATGGCGAAGCACCTAGACAAATTCAAGAAATTTTTTTCAAAAACAGTAAATCCACTGAAAGACAAAATTAAAATTAAAAACATCCGAACAACCAACAAAGCACTAATTATACTGATAATGAAACCGAAGCAAACAAAATTTTAAACCATGCAAACCTAAAACAAACCCTAAATTGCGAAAAACCACGCAAGAAAAACCCTTAGTTATTATATACGACATACCAACGTACCTGAAAGATTAAGACGTGACAGATTTAATTTATACTCAAAACCTTGAACACCTAATTACCAGAGAGGATTTTAATAGGGACTTTCAACTTAGTTTCAAAACAGAACCGAAACAAACCGACTCAACATCATGTTGCGACGGTAAGTGGAAAAGTGAGGAATATATTAATAAATCTAGGGAAACTCTAGATAGAATATCGCAGTGTTACAGTGAAAAACTTTTTAGTAGTACCCAAATGCCTACGATGTCTCGATCTAGGACACGTCACGAAACATTGCTCACGCACCACCAATAAATGTGGACAGTGTGGGGAAGAAGACTCCAAGTACAAAACGGCAGACTGCCCCAAGCACGGACAACCCTCAGTTTGCATACCATGCTTAAAACGTAACAGACAAGACGATAACTTAGATCTTTTCACAGAAGACGAAGTGAGATACGCACTATGCCAATCGAAGAGCAGGAATGCACCTGGACCGGACGGAATTCTTGCGGAGATTGGCATAGCGCTACAAAATAAATTAACACCGACGCTAACAGCACTGTACAATGAATGCATACGACAAGCTGTTTTTCCGAACATCTGGAAACAGGCGAATGTCTTGATTATCCCTAAAGGGAAAGGTAAAGACCCCAAACAACCGGGCTCTTACTGACCCATATGCCTTTTGAACACGCTAGGAAAAACGTATGAAAAACTATTATGTAAACGAATGCAGGACCACAGACAAATCATAGGAGTACATGCAAGACAATACGGCTTTACAGAAAACAAATCGACCGAGGACGCCATAAACCAAGCAATATAAACCATCAAGCAATCACACAAAAATACGTCCTATTAATATTAGTGGACATAGAAGGCGCATTTAATAACCTTTGGTGGCCTTCACTTTTTACAAGACTTATGACTACAAACTGTCCATCACAACTATACCATTCTTTCAGGAGCTACTGCAGGGACAGGTATGCAACCCTACAAGGCACGGAGAGCATTACCAAACATATAAATAAAGGTTGCTCGCAGGGTTCCATATGCGGGCCCCTATTTTGGAATATTGTAATGGATGAACTCCTGGAAAAGCTGGACACCGTTGACGAAGTGTTGTCGACGATTGTATACGCCGACGACATCTTGCTGGTGGTTGAAGGCAATTCCAGAAGGGAAATCGAACGTAAAGCTAACATCGCCCTTACCCATACACAAAGTTGGTGCAGAACTAACAAAATGACCATAACACCACAAAAAACTACATACCTTGTGATGAAGGGAACCCTGGCAAGGAACCCCATCAAACTAGATGGTGTAAATATAAGTAGAACACAAAACACAAAATATCTGGGCTTAACATTAGACGAAAAACAGAATTACTCTGCACATATAAACACCGTCTGTGCAAATGCAACTTCTGCAATGCAGAACGTTGCAACGCTGGCCCGAAGGACTTATAAGATACCACTTAATTGCGTAAGGCTATATCTCAACAGTGTGCTCGGTTCTATAGTATCATACGCCGCGAGCGCGTGGGGACATCGTCTTAACACAATCAAACCTAGACAAAAAATTAACAGTACACAACGAAGTGTTTTACTGCGACTGACGGGGGCTTATGGGACTACCGCACATGATGCACTTAATGTACTGGTGGGAACTATGCCCTTGGACCTAGTAATGAAACAGCGAACTGCAATGTACAATCTTACACACAACGACAACCAACAACTACAACGCATCTTAAACACAAACCAACTGCCCACGACAAAGACGGAAATAAAGAACTACATACTTACAGAATGGCAAACAAGATGGGATCAAAGCACAACTAGTAGAAGGGTATACGCAATGATCCCAAATATTAAAGACCGCCTAAAAGCCAAATACCTGGTGCCCAGTCGGGGATTTATTCATTACCTAACTGGCCACGGACCTTATCCAACATACAGAGAACGCATGAACTTAGTTGACAACAACATATGCACGTGCGGAGAAATAGGAACACTGGAACATATAGTATTCGAGTGTAATGACTTACAACCATATTTCTACGCACATAGACAAACATTATTAAACAAGACCCTACACCAGATGATTTGGAACGAAAACCTTTTTCCACACTTAAATGCGCTCACACAAAATACCACGCCACTCATCCACCAACGTTATCTTGACGGATAAAAAACACAAACAAAGCTATCCGGACAGAGACATAAAAGTACCACCTCTCCTCGAACCGAGGCTCTGCCCCGGAGACCGGAGACCGATCTGCTGGAATTCCAAAAGGTCTGCTCTTGACGACCAGAAGCAACAAGATCAAACCATCAACCCGACCTTGAAACCATCCAACCCCCTAATATGTAGAATTTGCATGCTTCTACATATTAACAACCCTGTCTCTAACAAATAATAACCAACAGTAGTAGTACAAGTTAACTTTAAGTAGTAGTATAAGTTAATTTTAAGTAGTAGAATAGGAAATTTCTTTTCTTTTTAACAAACGCTAAATTTTAAGAACTTACACATACCTGAGGCACACAATACAGCAAACAAATCCTTTCCTCTGAAAGAATCTAATTTTTTATTTATGTAATATATAAGTTCAAACATGTACAAAATTACACTAATTCAATCCAACCTTTTAGTAACTTGGGCAAACATAAACACAAATTAACATTTCAACACACTTCACACACACATAAACACACACGCACACGCGCGCGCGCACGAACGCACGCACACGCGCACACACACACACACACACACACACACACACACACACACACACACATAAACACACAAAACACCTTTTATGCACTGTGCAAACACAAAACATCATTCACACACTTACATTCCTTTTTCAACATCTAGACTTTCGGCTGCCGATGGTCCAGACTGATAAGGCAACATCCGTCGAGCGTTCCTCGTTGACGATTGGGATATCCGGCTTTCGATAATCCTGGTCCTAAAAGGGGAACGTAACACGGATACCAACATCACACACACACACACACACACACATACACACACACACACACACACACACACACACAAACACACACAAACACACACACACACACACCTAAACACACGCTTCCATTACCTTTTCAACATCTGGATTTCCGGCTGCCGATGGTCCGGACTGACAAGGCAATGTCCGTTGTGCGTTCTTCCTGGACGACTGGGATATCCGGCTGCTGATGGTCCTGGTCCTAGAGGGGGAACGTAACACGGACCAACACCACACACAACACACATACACGCAATCATCCCCCCACACACACACACATAACACATGATGGTTGCTTTTTGTGGGGAAGCCAGGTCTGCTTAAATTTCAGGTAGCAGACTACTGAAACGTTGGAACAAATAAATAAAAAAAAAGTAGCATGTTAACACCGATTACTACAGATAGTGGTGTAACGAATCTATCACCTCCTAGTGTTTCCCTAATCTTTTTGAAAATTTTTAAGAACTTTGCAACCGAATCTAAAATTAGTCACTCATTTTCATTTAAAATAAACTTTTGCAACACCTAATCATAGCTACATATACACATGATTCCTTTCTTTAGTTTTATCGCTACATCCAACATATTATAAGTGGAGTTCCACCTGGTGGATACATCAAGAACGGGCGATAGGTCAGTTGGTGCCCCAGCAGTCCGGCATGCACTTTGAAAGCAAATACTTAGCTGTTCTGATATTTTAATTTTTTTGAATAAACTTCAAACCTTTTTTATACAGTTGTTAGCATTTTCATTAATTACATAATCTTTGTCATTGTCGTCTTCGCTTTCGTCGCTATCAAGTTCACCACTGCCTTCTATTGGGCTTACGTCTAACGTTTCCAACATAGCTTGCACACCTAAGTTTAGAGCATGCGCCATACATAAAAAATGTTGGCTGGTGTTGTCAAAATCTGGTATAATGGTATTCAACTCACGCACCAATAAGGTGTCGGATGTTGTATTATCATACTTTAGCTATGTTTCAAAAATGCCTTAGCGATGGTTTTGCCTGAGTGTTGGGCATAAGAAGGTAGAAAATCTATTACAATTAATTGTTGCTCCTAATTTCTCTCGATGAAGTGGGCAGTTATCCCATACTATGATTTTCCATTCACTACCGTCCACCCGTCTGCGGTAAATGATATTTTTGATTTATTTTGCTGTAAAATAGTCATGACCTTTTTCTGTACTTCATTGACACGAGTCAATACCTTTTTCGGATACTTCCACTAGTTTTGCTCTGTTCTGCTTCTGCCTGACTAGGATAAATCATCTTACTTTATTTTTTATGTTTTTGCTGCATATGCCTTTTTAAGCTTGTTGTACTTGAAGTCCTCGTTAAAAACTCGACGTTAACATTTCTTTTCTTGCACAATATACAAGTTGCTATTTTATTGTTTTTGGAAATCACTTTAAAATAAAAAAAGGGTCTCAATTGGATTTTAATTTTCAAAGCAATACCACCTTCATTTTTGGTAGGAAGCGTGGCCGCAATAATATCGCTGCTACTTACACTTGTGTCGCGTAAAACGGGAGCATAGTCCGGATCCTTAACACTATCGTCGTTATCAAAATCTGACATGTCGAAGATAAAATGTAGAACTCGAATCGTGCAGAAAGTGTTAAAGTATATAAAAGTTACGAAGGCGTTTGACATTTCTTGAGCATAACAAACGCCTTTCAGTTCATTATATAGCAGGAAGTGGGGACATTGCTATGCAATGCTTTTTTTAAAATATAAATTCTTGGAATATGCATCCCAACAGTTGCAGCTCAATGTTGAACCATTTCGTGGGATTTTGTAATACTGTTATATTACAGCGTTTATAAGTATATTGACATTAAAATATGAGGCGGCAATAGTCACACGCACACCTGTTACTAGGATGAACTTCAAACATTGACACTAAACCGAAAAGATTCTAAACTCTATTCAAATTGACAAAATATTAGACGACCAAACTTTCGGACCGCCTTTGTATTTCTTTTTCGGAATACTGTTTATTGCTACCGTAAAAAACAACAACCCATTTAAGGAGTAGATAGGGAATTCACGAAATCGCTAAAAGTAGCAATTTTTTTTAAAAGACTGCAAATGATAAACAGAGGCTGACGACCAGGTATAACGATAATGGCGAATTTTTGAATGTAATATATGATAGGTACTGCATATATGGCAACAATTTTTTAATTACCAAAATTTTTCAATCAGTTATGAATCAGTTAACTTGAAAATCGTTTGAATTAAATAATTTCAAAATAATACAAAGGAGACGACGAATGATACAATACAGACGATGGTTTTTCACATGATAAACATAATGGACTCAGTTAGTTTTTGGTATTTTAATATTTTACGTTTAAGTACGCAGTTGGGTAAAGAAAAAAATAAGTTAGTTGTAGCAAAGTTCACATTAAGTATATCTTCGACGATCAAGCATTAAGTTTGCAAACAAATTGCACACGACTTTTAAGCAACTAGTCCATCTCATAGAATTTGAAGTAACTTGTATGTAAAATTTATTTAATACCTCTAAATTATAACAGCCTTAAGCTTTTCATATGATTAATTGTTACCATATAAAAATTTTTTTAAAAGCCGTATAAGCTATTTGGAAAAGCCGAAAAAATTAGTTTCCCAGTTCGCAATAAAGTAGCAAAACATAAGAATGAGGTGATTTAATTTAACATCATTTAACATTTTCCACCAGAGGGTTAATTAACAAAATCAATGAAATCACGAAAAATGTATTGAAGAAACATAGAGGATTTTTGAGTAGAGCAGCGCCCAAATTTCTCCGCCACCTTATTAACTCATTCTACTGCAAACATTAAATAGACCTGTATATTCTAAATTTCATTATAATTGGACCGGTTATCTCTGAAGCCTCCTCACCCCCATCGTATATACACATATACAGGCAACCCTAACAGTTATTACAAACCGACGCCTATGGACACCTCATCTGGTAATACCAGACAAAATACAAAAATATCGCAAATCCGACCAAGTCATAACCAAAAACGAAACTTTACTCGGAAGAATTATTTCACCAAGAAGTAGAAGAACCTAACGATAAATCAAACCACTTAGAAAATTACGAACGCGACGAAAAATACAAAGAGGACGACGAAAAAAATACGTGTTCCAATTTTTAGATAGACCGATTTATAAACGACCAAACATAATCAACTTAAACAATTTCAATCAATAAGTATAGCCATACATAGAAATACCTCACGCTGAACTTAAATTATTAATCAATAACGGATCTTCAAAAACACTAATTAGCCCCCGAACCGTAAAGAAATATTATTTAGATTTTGTAGAGAGAGAACCTTATAAATTAAAACAGCCCACGAAACGACATTACATCAATTCATAGCTAATATACCCCTACCAAAAACCTTCAACGTGAAAATGAAACATAAATTTTGTATTTTCGAATTCAACGATTAATACGACGGACTAATAGGAATGGAGCTTCTTAGAATATTAGGAGCCAATATTGTTATAAAAACCTGTTTATTAAGAACTAAACACGGACAAATCCCCATAAAATTTCAAAATACCCAAACCGAATAAAAATACACCATAGAACCCCGTACCGAAAAACAAATAAAAATCCCAGCAAACTCAAAAAATGACGTAGAAATTATACACCACATAACATTTCAACATGGAGTAGAAAACCCCACAGCACTAATACAAATAAAAGATAAATATGCCACTACAACAATTCTAAACTCAAATAACTACTCTGTAGAATTATCGCTAACCAACCCAACTTACACGAAATGGAAATAGATGAAAATTTAGAAAACGATTACAACCTCATAGAACATGACAAGATGTTAAGAGAAAATTTAAGTAACATTCGCTTCAACACAGTCATTAGCAAAGAAGAGGAGAGAGCAATTAAAAACTTATGTTTTGAATACCGCGATATATTCCATTGTGAAGAAATATCCTTAACCTTTACCAAAACAGTCAAACACAATATCGAACTAACAGACGACAATCCAATTTTTACAAAAGCATACAGACTACCTCGGGCAAGCCAAGAAGAAGCCGATAGACAAGTTACAGTTTTATTAGTACAAGATATAATCCAACACTCCAACTCACCAAGGAGCAGCGCCGTATTAATAGTACCGAAGAAATTAAACGCCTCAGGCAAACCAAAATATAGAATGGTAATAGACTACAGAAAGTTAAACGAAAAAACGGTAGATGACAAATACCCACTACCCAATATCACCGAGATTTTAGACAAATTAGGAAAGTGTCAATATTTTTCAACATTAGACCCCGTATCAGCATTCCACCAAGTAGCAATAGACAAAAAAGGCAAAGCGAAAACCGTATTTAGCACACCTAGAGGACATTACGAATATTAACGAATGCCATTTGGACTGAAGAACGCACCCACCACTTTTCATCGAGTCATGGATAACATATTACAAAGAATACACAACAAAAAATATCTCATGTACCTAGACGACATCATAGTATATTCATCATCACTGGTAGAACACATAGAAAGAGTAAGAGAAGTATTTGAAAGACAAAGAAGAGCACATTTTAAAGTACAACTACACAAAAGTGAATTTTTACAGAAAGAAGTATTATTTTTAGAACATATAATAACCCCACAAGGAGTCATGCCAAACCCCGATAAAACAAACGCAGTACCAAATTACCCCATACCAAAAACGAACAAAGAAATTAAAGGATTTTTAGGACTTGGTGGTTATTACCGCAATTTCATTAAAGATTACGCACAGATAACCAAACCCGTGACAACTTGTTTAAAAAAAGAAAATAAAATTGAACACACCCCAGAATTTATTAAAGCCGTAAACAAAACTAAGGCATACTAACGAATCACCCCGTATTAGAATACCCAGACTTTTCGAAACCATTTATATTGACAACTGACGCATCAAATGTAGCACTAGGCGCAGTATTGAGTCAAGGTAGAAATAAACCCTATAGCTTATTACAGCCCCGTCGTCGAGGTATGCGAGCCACTACGTTAGTTGGTAACAATGTTAGATAATTGTAAAAATGACGCGCAAATTGTAGATGACGTCACACAATATGCGAATTAATGCAACACAATTAAAAGGTTATACAAATTTTAAAGAAAACCCCAACGGGGTACTTACGTGAACATGTAGGACTTCTTGCAGAATTACTCCATAATGTCGACAGCGGCTTCGCTAATCTTTCTTGGGCGTCAGCTACTTCGCTGATCTTTCGGGCGTGGGAATTCTTGAGCCCGGTTGAAGCCAAATTCGATTGTCTTCTTGCTATATGTAGGGAACGACAGAAAACTGGTATATAAGGCAAAAGAAATCTACATAACACAAAAAGACACGATAAGATACAAGACAACTCCCCTTGTTCACATCTCAGTGGCTAGCTCCTACACGTATATCCGAAATCCACCACTTCCCTTCTTGACACACCGCGTCGGCGCAAATCTCGCGCAACGCACTATCTGAAGTGACGGAAATACGCACACGTCCTTTTAAATTTATGGCACAAAATTCTTACAAATTAAAACTTAATTGAAAAGTGTTTAGTGCCGATTTCGGCACGTAACAATCGCGACAAGCCATAAAAGAAAAAACTTAAAAAAAGAAAACGACTGTTAGCACTGTAACATTTTAAAATCTAAATCCTAACTAACTTACATAAATCCTAACTTAAATCCTACAAAACGTTTATCTAAGGCGCCACTTGGTTTTACGACCGATAACACGTCCTCCGGATTACCAGGAAACGGAAAAGTGCACACACAAGTCTTCGGTGTGGCGCAGTTATAATCGACAGCACAAATTTGTCGGGGAGCATGAAACACTACTTAAACTAAAACAAATGCGACAAGTCGCCTAACCTATATAGTAACCTAAAGCTAACATTACAATCTCCTAAGTGCAGACGCACATGAACATTGCATCTAGACTGTTTCTTCGTTGGCAAAAAATACCCAAATTTAAAAATGTTCAAAAGAGTGAGTTACTCTACACTCTAGCAAATTTTTAGTTACTGGCACTCTGGTTTAATAAACAATACACATCAAAACTTGTCCATGACATGGTTGTGAATCAACAAATTTACCAAATGTACCACCTTACTAAATCCTTACATTGCTAACCTAACAAATTACATTTCAACCATCAGGTTAGCTTTTGCACTCAATATTCAAAAAAAATAATTCCTACGTCTGGTCATAAATACCAAACGTTAAGAAGATAAAAAGATAAAACAAAATCTCAAGTTATTATCGAAGATAATAGATAAGATAACGACATTGAGCTTAAATTATTATAAAAGGTAATAGGTAAGATAACGATATTAAGCTTTAGTTATTATTAAAGATAATACGTAAGATAACGCGATACTGAACTAAAGTTATTATTAAAGCTAATAGGTAAGATAACGATATTAAAGTAAGTTTATTGTCAAAGATAATAAATAAGATAAAGATATTAACTCAAGTTATTATCAAAGATAATAGATAAGATAACGATAGAGTGGCTCCGTAGAGCCGTTATATGAGAATTTCTCGTGCCCCCTAAAATGAGCGACCTGTGAAGCAGGCCTGTTTGCAATAAACGGCACGAGGGACCGGCAAAGGCATTTGGGTGAATCCTTGCACCCGGCGTTAATTGATATCGGTACGATATTCGTACGATATCCACACGATATTTCTACAAACACTCACACATTCACACACTCATACATACATTCACTATTAGCGCCCATATAGGCTGACAGCGGCACCACATGACCTCACGAAAGATTCCCAGAGACGTAGTCCGGGTGTCTGTGAAAACTCCCCGCGCAACCACACGGTGACTAACGGAAATGAAAAGGCAGTAAAAATAGGAACGGTAGAAAGAGGGAGCTAGGTATTTGGAATGCATAAAAGGCACTTCCAGGTAGAAGAAAATATGGGAAGGGCTCGCATTGAGCTAAAGAGACAGAAAAGGTGGATAGCAAAGCACTACTCAACCAGCCAATGTAGTCAGTAGCCCGGAGTGAGGGAAAAATCATTCTTATGTAGTAGACGGGTGTACCGGGACGAGAACAGGTCTGCCGAAAGAAAGATAAGGCAGAAACGGAGACAGCGGGATATAAAAAAGTAGAGTTTTTTGGACAAGCGTCCGAGTGAAGGTATACAATTGTCCCTATAAAACACAGGTCGGTCTGAAGAACCACCTGCGATATTAATCCGACAAGTTAAGGTACAACATAAGTTAAAAAATTCTTTAGATTCTTAAGAGAACTAGTACAATCATTTTCCTAACGAATGCATCCACAAGGATAAGAAAATCAGACAAAAGTCGAAACAACAACTTAAAAGTAACACTACAGATACATTCACACAACTGTTTCAAGGTAATTTTTAAAAACGGTAACGCTATAAACACACAAAAATGCCTAATTATAAGCAATTAAATACAGACACGCTGTCCCAATATGCTAAAACAACCGAGAATTTAATAAGATATCAATAAAAAACAATAGCACCTCACCACGAAGTTCAATAAAAAACAACGAAAAAAATGTTTATACGTTATGATGGTTTAGTAGAAGGAGAAACAAATAATGATATAGGATAATGTGGGCAATTGTAATAATTCAGAGGAAAAACACATGGAATAGAAAGTCTTAGTTTTTTGCAACTGCGAATATGAACTATTTCTTACAATGGCATAGGCCGCGTCTCTATGTGAGTTCAAAGAAGAAAGCATCCACTCTAACATCAGCTAAAACCAATCATAAAAATTCAATGAGTTACTACAACCAAAATTACGACAATCACCACACAATTAAACGATGTAAGATAAATACTAAAAACAAAATAATATGTTGTAGGAAAGGTGCGAGGGATTAATTAAATGAAGCGACAGAGTTATACTGGAAAGCGATATATAACTAACGGTAAGTTCAGGGAAAAGTCAACCAGAAGCAAAACGAAAGTTAATTTAAGGTAAATAACTTAACGTGTAAAATGTATATAGTGTATAGGAGCAGGAATAAGTAATTAAAGATACTAATTGCTAGTAGGGACAGAAAACATTAGATAAATTGTTTGTAACATGCCTTTTTGCCTATATTTCAGCATGTTACATCTGTGCTTGGCACTATTAGCATATAAATGCTAATACCTACATTTGAGTATGGGATTGCTCTCTTTATTATGTATTAATATTTTCTATAAGAATTTATCTCATACATTCCTGGATTATTAATTTTAATCCACAAGTTATAAATTTGTTTACATAGTACAAATAAATATATCTATATGTAATTTTCCAATTGGTCATTTCTAATTTTCCTATTGGTTGTATTATAATTGTATCTAAATGAAATTTTCCTATTGGTCATTTCTGAAGTGTTTATTCTAGAAACACAACTGGTGTGGTTCTAATTCTGTAATATAATTATATGAAATTTTCCTATTGGTTATTTTTGAAGTGCTAATTTCAAAGTCACAACTGGAGTGGTTCTAATGTTGTATTATTGGGAATTATAGCTAGTGATCGTCCATCCCGAAGATGGCCGAAAATAATTGATTAGAAGTGTCAAATTTTCATTTCTCGAATATCTGATTGCTTATCTGGCACTCCATTTCTCATTTAACTTTTACCTTGCTTCATGGTTACCTGGTATGTAAATTTTCTAATTATAGATCATAAATTAACATTTAAATATATTTGTAGATGTGTTATCTAATGGATGAAGAAGTTATTTCTTCATTAATCCCATCAACTATTTATGATGATGGTAAGATATAAACCGATATAACTTTTCTTTGCACCTCGTGGTACATTGCCACTTTTGTAACACAACTGAATTTTCTAGGGTCCTTTGTTACCTCTGGCTCCAGCGGATTTGTATGTTCCTTTGTTACCTCTGGCTCCGGCGGATTTGTGTGTTCCTCTGTTACCTCTGGCGTCAGTGGATTAATATGTCCCTGCAATATGTGTTCCTGTAATATTTTTTACATGGAAAAGTTGCATGTGCAATTCGCACAAACAGATGATGTAAAATAAATAATCGTCACAAGTATTTTATATTTCGTTTCCTTCTACGTTACATAATGAATGCTCAGTTATTATCTTATTGAAAAATATCTACAAGTTTAATTTTATGGAACAGAAGTCTGTAAGGACAACATTCAAAGTTGCCCACATGTTTCGTTTTGTACCTACGCTAGGAGTTCCTCAAACGCAGGATGTTTCTGTTTCCTGGATATTGGAGGATTCCTGTAACTTAAGTAACTTTGTATTAGTTTAGTTACTGGTACAACAGGTAGTATGAACTTTAACTTTTACCTTACCGTTTCTCTGTTAAAATAAAGAGGCCTAACCTCTATTTAAATTTGTCTTTGTCACTACAAATATTTTGTATTGATTATTAATTACCTTTTACTTACCTTAATTGATTTCAAATAGAATTCTCTAATATATAATCTTATCTTAAATGATTTCAAATATAACTATCTAATATATAACCTAAAAATATGTAAACATTTGAAGCTTCATATGGTGAAAAGGTTTATTACTTGAACTTTCATTTCATGTGCATTTTGTTACATAACATTATTAAAATTAGGATCACTTTTTGATTTACTACTGCATTAAGTAAAGTTTTGAGTTTCTAGACCGAGATTATTTATTTTGATTTCTCTATAAAATTTCTCGTGTTCTTTTATTAAATATATGACTTATACCATGTTAAAATATATAGTGATGTCTACAATGTTAATGGCACAAGCGTATATTTTATACATGCATTTGGAATTGTAATAATTTGAGTATTAATATACATATTTAGTCGAATTTCTCTTATCGTGTTTTAACTTTTGTTTCTCTAAGTTATCTTACAGTTGTGTAAACAGGTGTCTTGATATTTAAATTCTAACTTTCAGATATTCTCTAAACATTCCCCTTACCCTGATGATTTCAAGTCTCATGCAGCCTCCGGAACCATAAAGGTCGATGCAAGCTGTGCCGAAGTATTTCTGATACTTCGTCGTGCGCTTACTCTTTTTATAACATCGAGAAAAGAGTAAGGTGCATGTTAAGGAAATGAAACGTGAAAAACTTTTAGATGTACGTAGGGTTGAACGATTTTAAAGATAATTTTATGCCATCTAGTGTGGTTTAAATCGATATGTGAAGGGATAACAGTAATCAAAACTCGATTTAGTGATACAATTGTTGAAGAACGAAAAGATATCTTGTAACACATATACTTGCTAGGATCAGAAGCTCTCGTTTGAGTTCCACCCAAACTAATGAAGAAAAATTCCAACATCATTCTTAAAAAAATGATTCACAAATTGTTAAAGCGACAAACTTACCAACCAAATTCTTGTCTAGAGTTACGTAATGATGGGCGACCGGCTCTTGATGGGTCTCGTCTAGGCTTAAATACAGCTGGGCGACCAAATTCGACAGTAAATCTCGCTTAATAGATCTTAAAATGCTGCGTTGAAATATCGATATATCTAAAAAATATGCTATCAAGACAAACTCATACTCGCTATACAAAAGAAATATTCTACGATACATGTATAAAGAAACCTTATTCCAAATTATTAAAATATTCTTTCGATATCGCGGAAATTATCAACAACTATCGTAAAGGAGCTAAAATATTAAATGCTAACGACAACTTCATTATTGCAGTGTTTAAAGGAGCAGATATAAAGAGATCCAGTTTATTACAGCGTTTTGAAAGATAAAAGGTATAGTTAGATAATTGCGTTAACTGTATTTGAGGACAAATTTTATTTTTTTAAAAAGGGATTTATAGGTTAGAGTTGTTTAAATTACTGAGAAAACACTTTTAGCACGAAATCAGAGCAAGATAATGTTTAAGGGAACAAGTATAACAAGACTACGTTATTATAACGTTTTAGAAGATATACCAAAAACTCAGTTAATTACAAAATCTATATTTCGGGAGAAATTTTCTTTATGATGGTAATTGTAATTTATAGTTAATTATTTAAGTTATAAAGAAACACTCAAAATCATAGAAAAATACAATATTATGTGTTATTTAAACGGTAGCTTTAAAAATTTATCTCAAAAACAGTTTAAGATAGGCTAAGGAAAATTTCAAAAGTAAAGTAATTATTTCAACTAACCTTAATGGCAATTCAAAAGGTTTTTTTTCTTTTTATTCATAATGGGTAGGAAACAAAGCTATTTACTTATAGTTAAAAATACTTACAGGAAAAAAATTATGTACTCTAAACACCAAAGATAGGTTATGTTGGTTTAATCCTTCTGAAAAGGTTATTTCGACTCCTTAGTAAATTAAATTAGGTCATTATCTAAAAGAATTTAAATTAGAAACACTATTTTTTATAATATTACGAGAAATACTTGTATTTGCAATTCATTGTAAAAAAATATACCAGAAAAATCAGTGTCAATATGGCCACTGCTGTTAAATTAACATAACAGCTGTCATTTCACTCCAGATAATTATATAGTAACTTTCAGTGCTACCACTCTAAATTTTATGAGTTAATAGATATTAAAAATGTTCATAATTATTTTTTTTTGAATGAAAAAACTACAAATATAGTCAACTAATACATTATAAGGTATAAACCAAAAGAAAAAATTTTTTCACCACCTAACCACGTTGGATGCGTCACTATTACAACCCCACCGCGCCGGTACGCGAGCCACTGATGACAGTTGGTACCAATGTTAGATAATGTAAAAAATGACACGCAAATTATAGATGACGTCACACAATATGCAAATTATTGCAACACAATTAAAAGGTTGTACAAATTTTAAAGAAAACCCCAACGGGTTACTCACGTGAACATGTAGGGCTTCTTGCAGAATTACTACATAATGTCGGCAGAAGCTTCGCTAATCTTTCTCGAGCGTCGGCTGCTTCGCTGATCTTTCAGGCGTGGGAATTCTTGAGCTCGGTTGAAGCCAAATTCGATTGTATTCTTCATATATGTAGGGAACGACAAGAAACTGGTATATAAGGAACGATAATCAAAACAAGGCAAAAGGAATCTACATAACACCAAAAGACACGATAAGATACAAGACAACTCTCCTTGTTCACATCTCGGTGACTAGCTCCCACACGTATATCCGAAATTCACCACTTCCCTTCTTGACACACCGCGTCGGCGCAAATCTCGCGCAACGCACTATCTGAAGTGACGGAAATACGCACACAAGTCTTTATAAATTTATGGCGCGAAATTCTTACAAATTAAAACTTAATTGAAAAATGTTTAGTGCCGATTTCGGCACGTAACAAGCTGCGCATCCAGAACGCTAAACAAAACTGAAAAAGAATACAGTACAATAGAGAACGAATTATTAGTCATAATTTGGGCAACGAAATATTTCAGACCATACCTTTACGGACGAAAATTCTATATATACACTGATCATAGACCACTAGTATGACTATGCAAACTTAAAGAACCAAATTCAAAATTACATCGATGTAGAATCAGACTAGAAGAGTACGATTACGAAATTATACACAAAAAAAGGAATTTATAACAATAACGCAGACGCCCGAAGCAGAATAGAACTCAAAGCACTAGAAACAGAAACAATTATAGGTATCGTAGACGAGACAGAAGTAAGAGAAGACCCAGAAGAGATAGACACCATATATTCGACACAGAATGAAGAGCCAAAAACCGCGATTAAAATTTTAAACGAAGCAATCGATATAAAGCCAAATCAATTTATAATTATCGAAGTTTTAACCAACCGCAATCCCGTAAAATATACGAAAATAGACAATAAGAAGAGATACCACATTCAAATAACCAAAGACGACAACGAGGAACTAATAATTAAAATTCTAAAAAAACATACCCCTGAGAAAAAACGATTTTACTTTATTTCAACACCGATCATTTATATAAACGATTTTCAAAATTATACCTTAAATTATTTAATAACTCAGGCCCTGAAATTATCAGATGCACAAGAAAATTAATAACATTAGATGACCCTGACCAATTAAACGAAGTAATTAGAAACTAACACGCAAGCAAAACCAACCAACAATCGTGGAATTAATGAACATTAAAGCAACTTATAAGACGATACTATTTTAAAGATATGAAAGAGTTAACCACTAACTTTATTAACCAATGCGAACTATACGATACAGCAAAATACGGCAGAACACCTCCAAAAATACCCTTAATGTTAACCAAGACACCCGACAAACCTTTCCAAAAATTATACACCGACACTCTTGTAGTAGAAGCACTAAACTTTTTAACAATTGGAGATGCATTCACCAAAATAGTTCATTGATACCCATCATCTCCAAAAATGGCATTGACGTAACCCAAGGATTTTTACAATACTTTACATTTTATGGCACACCCGAAACAATAACTCTAGATAACGACAGCAAATTTAAAAATGAAACGATACAAACACATTAAAACTCCATAAAATAAAAATTCATTTTATAACCGAGAACCACCCTGAATCAAACGGACTAATTAAAAGATTACATTTAACCCTATTAGAACAGATCAGATTATTAAGACTAACTTACAAGAAGGAACACATCATCAATCTAATGTCATACGCACTAATCGCTTACAATAATACGATCCATTCATAAACAAATTTCACATCCCTAGAATTAACACTAGGACATTCAGATTCCTGTAACCCATACGACATTCACTACAACAAAGAAGTATACCAGCAATATGTTAAAGACCGCAAAGAAAACCTAAAAATAATTTACGATAAAGTAAAAGATAAATTAGATAACGACAAAGAACGTATCACCACAACCCGCAATAAGAACACCGACGCAAATAAATTTTTAATAGGACAAACCGTGTACAAGAAAAACTTCCAAAGTAAACGACACAAAACGGCACCCAGGAATTTAGGTTCGTTTAAAATTAAGAGAATATCAGACAAAAATATAGTCGTAGTAAACATTGTAATTTAATTAAGGGCCGCTATGCTTGCGGGCACGTCCCCAATGCTCCACCCGAAGGTACTACACTGGAGCCGTAGTAGACAACGGTAAGACAGTAAAATACATTAATTTGAAAAACCTAAGACAACCTGTTCCTTCAGATGGACAATCACCATATAATTTTAGACGGACAGTCATTACCCTTACGGTCAACCTCCGCCCAGGTAGAACGGACAACCAAGTAACAATAGAAGACATAAAAAAGACAACCCCGGTATACTACTAATAAAATTGGGAAGTATACAAAATATAATAGACTATTGGTCATTCGCACAAAAATTCGATTTATTGGAATTAAACAAGAATTTCAAATAATCAGAGACAATTATTACAAACTGAAACAATCAATGGACACAGCCAAATTCAGAAATGAATACGCAATAGAAATGATGAATTACAATAGTATAATAGAAAGTACTTTAAGGAGCATAGAAGATAAATTTAACAGATTAATACTCACAGAAGAAACTGCAAGACAAAAAAGAGGACTTATTAGCAGACTAGGTAACATAATAAAAGTTATCACAGACAATTTAGATAACCAAGACGCAGAACGTTATGACAACGCAACACAGCAATTAATCGAAAACCAAAACGATATAACACCATTGTTAGCAACCAAATATCTTTAACTCAATCAACTATAATGAAATTCAACGAAACATTAAGAAAGCTAGTAAAAAATCAAGATAGTATAGCCATCAGAATACAAACCCTTGAAACTAACATGAAAACCACCATGTTAGGAATGCGAAACTTAATTAGATTCAATACAATATCCACCCAAATAATATCAACTCTTACTGTAATCCAACAAATTTTAGCTACATTAGAAAACGCCGTAACATTTGCAAAATTAAATACATTACACTCTAGTATCATAGAACCAAGTAACTTATTAAAAGAATTATTAAGAATTAGATCATTAATAATTAATAGTAAATTACTTTTTGACGTAATAGAATCAAACATTCTCATATTCGAAAAAATAGCTATAGTGAAAGACTATGTAAAGAACAATGAAATCACATTTTTAATAGAAATCCCCATAGTAGAGAGTAACATTTTTAATTATTATCATTTATTTGCTTTTCTAATGAAAATTACTAGCATGTATCAAGTTATCATCCCCAAAACCAAGTTTCTATCCTTAAATGAACTCAGATATGGTTACACAAACGAGAAATGTAAGGAAGTAACACCAAATCAATATTTAAGCCAATCATTGACAACAACAACCATCCAAGAAGACAGCCCTTGCAAAGTACAATTATTAAGATTTTCAAACCATAACGACAACTGTGAAGCAAAACCAGTGCAAACCACAGTACGAAAATTCAAAAAAGTTACAGAAGACAAATGGATTGCCGTATTTCCAACAGAAGTAATAGCAACCATCCACTGCAATCAAGACGATAACAACTTAGCATTAACCGGAAGCAAAGTAATCACCCTTAAAGAAGACTGTTATTTAAAATTAAAGAACGAAATCCTCAGAGTATATCAAAACTCCACAGTAACCAAGAAACTCGCAAATTTACCAGAACTACAATTCAATATAACGCAAACCGAAGATGATGAAATAATCAAAAAAAAACCCATGCAGCTAGAACACCTAGACTTAGACGATCTCAAACCACGCCGTAAAACTAATGGACAATTATAAAGAACACTTAAGTGAATTAAAAGTGCCAAAATTACATTACGACAATATAAGCGTTTGGACAATTTAACTAATCATTTTAATTATTTTTCTAATTATATATGTACTGTACAAAATGTATCTTAGATATAAGAATAAACAAAGAAATTTTAGACATAAGGAAACAAAGATAAATAAAGAAACAAATATACTTTTAGGAACAATGAATTTTAAACAATGAATTTTAAAAATGATGCAAAGAAAACCTTAATTTTTCATTTACGTCGGGAAGAGTTATGTATCCCCCAATATATATATATGTATCATTAATAGAAATTATTAAGAATTACTAAGAATTATTAAGTTAGATACAACATTGTATTTTAAGGATAATTAAATAAATGTTACATCGTATTCTAGACTACAATGCAGGTCACAGACGGTTAAAAAACCACAATTACTTGAAAATTAATATTGTTACATTGTATACCTTTTCGAATGGACCTGCACCTTGCCAAAGTTCTAGATTACTAGAACAGGTGAAATGGCTTGCGTGTTCTTATGAGCTAAAGAGCCAAACTACAGGTCCAACCGAAGTAGTAGGATCGTTAGTGAGGAACCAGACTAAGACAGTTCCCCGAAAGAGGGCAGCGGCTCTTTCGGTACTTAGATTGGCAGAGACCATAGGGGTCGGTATGGCAGTCTAAGACACACTACCGCGATGTGGAAGGCAACGGGAAACCAACACATTACCTCCCATGTACACAGCGTACCTAAATTATAATAAAATGATGGCATTCTCTGGGGTAAAAGATTCCGGAGTTAAAATAGTCCCCCATTCGGATCTCCGGGAGGGGACTACTTCGGAGGATGCGATCGGAAAGTTAAGAATAAGAGTCGGGAACATTTTGCGAGTCGGAGCGTGGAATGTTAGAACTATGAAGCAAGTGGGTAAGCTAGACAACCTAAAAATCGAAATGAATAGGTTATCATTAGACATAGTAGGGATCAGCGAAGTTCGGTGGCGAGAGGCGGGGAATTTTTGGAGTGGGGACTTCAGGGTAATTCATACAGGAGCCGAGGAAGAAAATTTGGGTGTGGGGATAGATTTGCGGAACAAGATAGGAAAAAGATAGGATACTGTGTAGAAAATTACTTACAAAAGAACGAAAGAGTACTCATGGTAAGATTAGAACTAAACCGGTAAACACAGTAATAATACAAGTATACATGCCCACCTCTAGCCACAGTGACGAAGAGGTAGAAGCGATCTACAAAGATATCGAAGACATATTAAGATACGTAAAAGGACATGAAAATTTAATAATTACGGGGAATTTTAATGCAGTGGCAGGTGAGGGTAAGGAAGGAACGATAGTAGGTTTATTTGGTTTAGGCACTAGAAACGACAAAGGAAATAGGCTGGTAGAATTTTGCGACAAGAACAATTTATTCATTACAAACACATTATTTCAACATCATGCTAGAAGACGATATACGCGGAAGATGCCAGGAGATATAGGAAGATATCAAATAGATTACATTCTTGTTAGACAACGGTTTAGGAATCAAGTAAAAGACTGTAAAAGCTACCCAGAAGCAGATATAGATACTGACCACAACATCGTAATTATGAAGGCCGCACTTAAATTTAAAAATTTGAAAAAAAGGAACTGAAAAAGGCACTTGGACCTACAGAAACTAAAAGAGAAAGATATTCAAGAAAGATTCGAAAAAAGTCAAATGAATTGCTCAAAGATATCGAGAAAATATCTGATACTAAGGAAGTAGAAACAGAATGGAATAACATTAAATCCAGCCTGGACATGGCGGCCAGAGATATTCTGGGGTATACACAAAAAGTAAACAAAAAACCATGGATAACAAAGGATATCCTGAATTTAATAGAAGAAAGACGAAATAACAAAAATAAATCAGACGAAACAGGAAAACAGAGATACAAAACCATAAAATGGGAAATTATTCGAAAATGTGTTTTTTGTATATTTACCTACCGCGTGAGGGTATCCAATTAACAATAAATAATAATTGACAGGACCTCTAGCACTATCGTACCCTCACGTTTCGGGACGTTGCCTCGCAAGCTGCAGCAGTCGGTGAGAGGGGGGGTTCATTAAACAAACACACTGAGACGAAATTCCGATTGTTTTATTAAATGGGCTACTAACTAAAACTTCAACTAATTACATATGCATAACAAAAATATACAGTAAATAACATTATTTACAATAGGGCGCCACCATGGGAATTAAACGGCCCATGGACCAATCGCGGTAATAGCTCTCGTCGCACTTTGTTCGTGAGCGATGAACCAAGATTGCAGGACAGAAAATAAGTCACTTCACAGGGGCTAATCTTTTAAAGTATCCGGCTAGCACAAACACAACTTAACTAAACTAAACTAAGATCCTTATTTTATGAATATTAATAACAGTTCTGGGTGAAACCACCCCAATACAATAATTAATTAATTCTACCGTAGTCTACTTAACTTGCTTATGGCGACAACCATCCTTTAACCACGGGGTCATCAACACCAGGAAAAATACGACCTTCTCAAGGGTCAAATAGTACAGTAACGTGACTCCTGACCTTAGCTTTGCATACTCAGGTAGTCTCGTGGCTTAGTGATTAACGACCTCTGACAACGTCGAAACACAATATAATAGAAGACCCTTCTAACACGATGCGGTCTCCAAAACAATAATCTAACGGATCAATTTACTTAAACTGAGCTTTAACCCGGAATTGTATTTTATGGAAGTCGACAAATACTGTATTTAAACAAATAACTGACTTATACTGCATAACAGCCTTGAGTTCATGGTAATACCACATAATCTAATTACTTACTCAGAGAAATAATTAACTTAGAACATAACGGCACGCACTTGACTTCAGAGAAATAAAATACTTCACTCAATCTGGCAAATAACAGCCAGCTTCAACCTCTAACGCGTCTGGAAATAAACAACCCCGATTCCCACCGGCTGGCATCCTTATATACATTTAAGTTAATTGAAAAATAACCCCTTTCTTGGCTCTCATACTCGACTTAGGATACGCCGGTCGTAAATCTTTAAGATTAATTAAACTGCCAATTGCACCAACATAGCCACACAAGTAGATCTCGGAACTAATTTTTAGTTGAGTACTCCGCTAATTGAAAAATTCCTTCCGACCACCCTGACATAAATAGGATCCTAGAACATGATTGACATCTAATCATAGATAGCAACTAATCTGACATGTTTAGTGCTTTTGAGGTAAAGTGCCTTTAGAAAAATTAATTAACTCTTGGATTATATCTTCCTGGAACTTCGCTAGGAAGCTACTTGGGTGATCTTGCAGCCGCTTACACTTGCAGACATATTTATGCTACAAGACCTTCATTCTAATAATTAGAATGCTAAAATTAAACTAGAAAATAACTATTTTTAGAAATAATAGAATTATTAGAGCGTATTAAAACAGTATGTTACAAATGCAGGAATGCTAAAGAGCAATGGATGGATGAAAAGTGCAAAGAGGTACAAACGAAGATGGAAATAGGAAAGACAGATGAAGCATACAAACTAATTAGAATCAATTTTAGGGATATAGAACCGTATAGCAAAAATATAAGGGACGCGGGAGGAAATGTCATTATAGAAAATGTAGAGAAAGTGGGTAGATGGCAAGAATATATAGGGAATCTATATGCAGGAGAAAAACTAACTGCATTAGAACAGGAATCAGACATTGAAAATGATGACTTGGGATATACTTAGAGATGCATTTGAAATAGCATTAAAGGGTCTGAATAATGGTAAGGCGCCGGGTACAGATAAGGTGCAAGCGAAGACTCTAAAAGCCGCTGGTCAAGCAGTAATAGAACGTCTTTTCCAACTTATAAGCTAAATGTATGAGACAGGCGAGATACCCAAAGATTTCAAACATAACATCATAGTAACTATACCAAAAAAGAAAGGCACAGATAGATGTGAAAATTTTCGAACAATAAGCTTGACAGCACACGTATCAAAAATATTAACTAGAATTGTACAAAGACGAATGGAAAAACGGGCTGAAGAAATACTAGGAGAAGACCAATTTGGGTTTAGGCGAAACAGGGGAACACGGGAGGCTATCTTAGCTCTGAGGGTGATAATGGAGAAAACAATAGAAAAAGGGGAAAGCGTGTATATAGGGTTTGTAGATCTGGAAAAAGCATTTGACAATGTAAAATGGAAAAAATGTTCGAAATACTCAAAAAGATTGGAATGAGTTATAGGGATAGACGGATCGTACATAGCTTATACAAAGAGCAAACAGGAGTAATAGAATTAGAGCTGAAACGTAGAGAAGTAAACATCAGGAAAGGGGTGAGACAGGGATGTTCCCTATCCCCACTAATTTTTAACTTGTACATTGAAGAGGCAATGAACACTATCAAATGCAGGAAGACATTTGGAATTACTATGCAGGGACAAAAAATTGATATGCTTAGATTTGCAGATGATATAGCGGTATTAGCATCTAGCAAGGAAGAGTTAGAAGCTGCTATCAATGAAATGGAAACGGTTCTAACAGAGAGATACGGTATGAAAGTTAACAAAAGTAAAACTAAAGTACTAGTATGCAAAGGAGGAATAAATAAATCAAAAACAAGAATACAAATATGTAACACGAACTTACAAGAGGTTAAGGATTTCTGCTACCTAGGAAGCCAAATAACGCAAGATGGGAAAAGGACAAAAGATATAAAACAAAGATTAGCACAAGGTCGTGCTACATTTAACAAGAAAAAGCAACTACTGTGCTCAAAGACCACAAACATAGAAACAAGGAAAAGATTGCTCAAAACATATGTGTGGAGCACAGCACTGTATGGCTGTGAAGCCTGGGCAGTGAGAGTAGCGGACAAGAAAATGGTAGAAGCCTTTGAAATGTGGTGCTACAGACGTATGATGAAGATATCATGGACAGACAAAGTTAAGAACGAAGAGGTACTAAAAATGGTAGAGGAAGAAAGAAATATGTGGAAAACGGTAAAAAATAAAAGAGATAGGATGAGAGTCCACATACTACGGCATAAGGGAATAGTGCGAAATATACTAGAAGCAGAGATAGGAAAAAAGAGAAGAAGAGATAGACTTAGGTTAGACTACTGGACACAGATAGTGAAAGATGTAGGCTGTAGGAGTTGCAGGAAATGTGTAGGCTAGCTCAGAAGAGAAATCAATGGAGGTACGCATCCAACCAGTCCCAAGATGGATAAATTAATGACGAAGAAAGTAACTGCACTTAAACATGATATTTATTATAAGCAACTACAAGCATTGGAGGGGCAATATTCTCGAATAATGGTAATTGCGTGAAACCATTTACTGGAAAACTATTATTTCGGCAAATGTCTAAGTGTTGGGGGATCTTGGCAGCCACAGGTTGCTTAACCCTCTTCAATAAATCTCAGTGAAAAAGGACATAGTATTAGAAAACAATATAAGGGGACCGAGCTGTATTGCTGTGTGAGAATTTCAGGGAACTATGTAGGTTAGTTTAGAAAAGAAATAAGTGCAGGTACATGTCCAACCAGTTTTGAGACGCGCAACCCAATGACGAAAAAATAAGCGCAGATAAATCTGATGATTATTATAAACAACTAGGTGTTTATTGTGAAATATCTGCAACTAATGTTGAATGTGCGAAAAGATATATTGGAAAAAATATTAAATCGGTATATGTTCTAGTGCTGGGGGAACTTGGCAGCCACAGGCTGCTTACCCTCCTTCGCAACCACTGAATGTCGGAGAAATAGAGTATATAATTGTAGAACAATAGAAGGTGACCGAACTGCATCTAACAAGAAAGAACGGCGCCTATGATGAAAGACAACAAACATAGAACAAAAAGTTGTTGAAAGCGTATGTGTGGAGCACAGCACAGACAGTATGCCTACGAAATACGAGCAGTCTGAAAAGCAGACAGAAGAACAGTAGCGGCCTTTGAAATGACGTGCTTCAGATGTTTGAGGATGGACAGACAAAGGTAATAACAAATAGGTTATAGAAACAGTAAGGGAACAAGGATATCTTTAGGGAAAAAATATGAGAAATAGAAGGGCAGAATACGTTCTAAGGCATTTTTGGGGAATAGTATGGGATATATGACAAACAGAGATAGGAAAAAATAGGTGAATGTAGACCTAAATCAGATAGTGATAGATGCAAACTGTGCAAATTTCGGGGAAATCTGTAGGTTAGTTCAGAATAGGAAACAATGATGGTACGCGTCTAACCAGTTTCAGGACTGAAGACACAATGATGATGACATTGTACAATGGATAGAATTAAGATCTAAGCAGATATAAGCTCTGCAAGTTTCCACAGACATGCGAAGGGCAGGGACAACATAAATACCCCGGGAGCTCCAAGACCATCGGTCTTGAGTATTTCAGCTTTAACATTGTCGTTTACTTAGGCTACTTGCCCTCATTAAACTCCAATTATTATTTAAATTTCGACTTAGTATAAATCAATCCAGTTTATCAAAATTTAATTGTAATTTCTGTTTAACCAAATTAAATTTGTTACAAGTTTTAGAAAAAGTTTTTTAAAAGACCGTTCCCAAGAATCGAAACGCAACTAGCGTAGACAAGACAAAATTTTAAATTCCTTATACTGTAAGCGCTAGCATGCCGCGCTCGATATGGAAAGTAAGGATTTAGTACCAGTTCCACGAGCAGGCTTTAAAAACTTGGCTCAAAGGACTGGCCAGTTTGGTTCGGCTCGATAAAAATGAAACTCGGTTCGAAGCTTGGATCAAAAAAATATTGTTGGCTCGGCTCGAAACTCGGTTCGAAATCGAGCTGAGCCGAGCAAAGCTCGAACTTGAGTTCAACTCTACTCCCACTCCAAATGTCATTACCACCGCATACCCTGCACTTCTTATTTCGCAACCCCGCTGATATTTACCCAACTGTAATGAATTCATGTGTCATTTTTATCACTTTTATTATTCGCGAATGCAAGAAAGCTAAAAAGCAATGCATTGATGAAAAGTGCAAAAAGGTACAAACTAAGATGAAAATAGGAAAGACAGACAAAGCATACAAACTAATTAGAATGAATTTTAGGGATATAAAACCACTTAACAAAAATATATGGGGCGCGGAACGAGAAAATGTAAAGAAAGTAGTTAGATGCCAAGAATATATACAGAATTTATATACAGCAGAGGAATTAACAGCACTAGAACAGGATTGAGATATTGAGAGGATGACTTGGGATATCTTATACATTGAGATGAGTTTAAATTAGCACTAAAAGGTCTGAAAAATGGTAACGCACCGACTATAGATAAGGTGCAAGTATAAATTCTAAAACCCCGCTGGCCAAGCAGTAACAGAACGTCTCTTTCAAGTTATAAGCTTTATGTACGACACAGGCGAGATACGCCAAGATTTCAAACGTAGCATCATAGTCACTATGTCAAAAAAGGGAGGCGCGAATAGATGTGAAAATTTTCGAACAAAAAGTTTGTCAGCACACGTGTCACAGATATTAACTAGAATTGTACAAAAACAAATAGAAAAACGAGCCGAAAAAGTGCTAGGAGAAGATTAATTTAGGTTTAGGCAAAGCATAGGAACACGGGAGACTATTTTAGCTCTGAGGGTGATAATAAAGAAGACAATAGAAAAAGGAGAAAGCGTGTATAGGATTTGTAGGTGTGGAAAGAGCACTCAACAATGTAAAATGGAAAAAAAATGTTCGAAATATTCAAACATATTGGAAAGAGTTTTAGGGATAGACGTATAGTACATAGTTTACACAAAGAACAAACTGCTGTAATAGAATTAGAGCAAAAACGTAGAGAAGTAGATACTAGGAAAGGAGTTAGACAGAGATGAGCCTTATCTCCGTTAATTTTTAACTTATACATCGAAGAGGCAATGAATAGTGTCAAATGCAGCAAAACATTTGAAATTATTATACAGGGACAAAGGATCGATATGCTTAGATTTGCAGATCATATAGCGGTATTAGCATCTAGCAAGGAAGATTTAGAAGCAGCTTTTAATTAAATGGAAGCAGTTCTAACAGAGTGGTACGGTATGAAAATTAGCAAAAATAAAACTAAAGTACTAGTATGCAAAGGAGGGAAAAATAAATCAAAAACTAAAATACAAATCGGAAGTGAAAACTTACAAGAGGCTAAGGATTTCTGCTACCTAGTGCACTACGCTCCTACAGAAAGGTCAGACCTTCCCGGAGGCGTGGACACGAGTGGATGCCCTTGATGTCGGCCCGGACTAGCGGCACCCCTCGCATGCAGTATTGTTCGTGATCCTTTTTAGTTTTACCTGTTACAACCTGTGAATATTTAATAATAACTCGTAGATGGATTTACGTAGTTTAATGACTTGTAACCAATATTATTACATAGAAAACAAACACAGCTAAATAGAAATTCGCAGCATATACCGTAATTACACTGCGGTTAAAGAAACAACAAAGAACAAATACTACACTATAACTTATCTGTAAAATACAATCCAACTGATCATCAAACATTAGCATCCTTTGCCACACTCTTACGGGTCACTTTATAATTTAATTTCAACGCAAAATTCACAATTAAACTAAGTTCTAAAACACTCGACACCTGCTAGGATAACGTGACGCGCACCCTAGCGCGCTTAAACTCGACTCCCCGCTACCTATCGGAATAACTTAACCCTTACGGCTGCTTCTCCCTCTTATTATAGGGGCGGCCTAGTACATCACCCCCCTATAAGTTAAACTTAATTGCTAAACATATTTTTGTAATTAAATTGAACTTATACTTAATAATTACAGTGTTAAATTTTGATACGGTACAACATACGGTTTTAAATTCCTAACATTCTGTATACCCAACAAGAGACCCCTAGTGTCGTCCCGTACTTCATAAGAATTTGGCCCGCGCCTAGCCACAATCGTAGCAGGCCCGGAATAAAGCAAAAAGAATTTCTTAATCTCTTTGTCTTCCGTAGAAGACTGGGGATGAGTACGAACCAGTACTTTATCACCAATCTTAAACTCAATACAATTTTTATGAATCCTTTGATGACGTAATTTACGTTTTTCAGCCTAAGACTTTAACTTATTATAAGCTAGAGTTATAATTTTATCCCTACCAACACCTGGTATGCCACTTGTAGGAAAAATAATGTTTTTAACATTAGGGTTATCACTATGATCACCAAAATGTAGTTCACAAGGGCTATACCCAGTCGAGTCATGGACTGCCCTATTAATCCATTTCTTTACTTTATCTAGCATCAAAGCCCACCCCCCCTGAGCCGAATAACACAATGACCTCAAAATACGCACAATTTCTTTATTAACCCGTTCCGTCTGGTTTCCCTGCGGGAAGTACACCGACGTGTGGGTTACCTTTAATAAATTCAACGACTCTTTCCACTCTTTGCTCGTAAACTGGCTACCATTATCGGAAAGAATGAACCCTGGTTTACCAATCTCTATAAAATATTTCTTGACCAAACAACGAAGAATCGCAGCTGTATTAGCGCGTCTAAGAGGGTACAAAGTAACCAACTTACTAAAAGCGTCAATAATAACTAATAAGGAAGTCGCCCCCGACCTTGATACTGGGAGCGGACCAATGAGATCAACACATACGATTTCGTTGGGCGCTTTAGGTAAAACACTATGATATTCGCCATAAATTCTCATTGAACTCTTCGCTTTCTGGCACAAATCGCAGCTTGAAATAATTTTTCGAATGAAATGTTTCATTCTCTGAAAATAATAATCACGACGCAGCATCTGGAAACACTTTTCCGCCCCAAAATGCCCATTATCTACATGTTCTTGCCAAACCAATATACTTATTTGGGAAGCAGGCACACATACTTTAAACTCTGGCGAACCTTCGTAACCTCGCCTAAATAAAACTCCCTGATACACAACAAACCAATCCGCGCACCTATTCGGAACTTCCTCCTTCAATAATCTAGACATTATTTTACAACAGAATTCGTCTTTCCCTTGCTCCTCAACAATATTTTTCATACCTAACTGAACCCCTTTACATAGTTCCGACTTCTTTACTGCACAAATTTCTGTCGGCACACTCTCAAATTTTTCACGTTTCTCCTTTCCCTTGATTGGATAACGCGATAGAGCATCCGCCAGAACATTCTCCTTCCCAGCACAATATTTAACATTAAAAGCGTATTCTTGAAAATACAACACCCACCTAGTCAAACACGAATTTAATAGTCTGCAGGACATTAAAAACGATAGAGATTTATGATCTGTAATCACAGTTAATTCTCGACCTAGCACAAATACCCGCCACTGCTGCAAACAATGTAATACGGCTAATGCCTCTTTTTCTGTAACACAATAACCAATTTCAGGGCCACGCAGAGTCCGACTGGTGAATGCCACAATATCTTTTTCTGAAGTTTGCTCATTTATTTGAAATAAACAACCTCCTAAACCCACATCAGATGCATCTGTTTGGATAAAAAACGCACGGTCAAAACACGGATGCTTCAACATAGAAATCGTTAAAAACCTCGACTTAATTTTCTCAAACGCTTCTTGTTGAGCTGAACCCCAACGCCATTGAACTCCTTTTGACAACAGCAACTCGTACAATTTACTTTTTTCTTCTTGAGAAAAGTTTTCTGCGCGATCCACTACCTCTTTAATCTCAGACACCTTACACGGCACTATCTCCTTTTTTAATTGAATTTCTTCATCTTTCTCTTCCGACACTGGACAAACAGTCAACCGACCATCAGGTTTTGGTTCCATACTAAACCCTATGCTTATCGCCCTTCCTTCAAAAATACCCGATAAACGATTTTTTGAAAAATCGATTTTAATTTGATGATCAGCAAAAAATCGCATCCGAAGATGACATCACGAATTAAATTCGGAACTACCAGACAAGGGTAAGCCAATTCGAAATCATTGAATTTAAAATTCAAATAAAATTGATCCTTAACAATCGAATTCTTGCCCGTCGCACTCACCAAAATAGTTGATGTAAACGGCAAACGTAAAATATCGCTATTAATTTGCATTATCTTTAATAAAAAGTCTTTTGAAATGCAGGTAACCTGACTACCCGAATCTACTAATATTTTTACCACAACAGTCTCAACTATCGCTTCAATGGTCGGTGCCAAAGCAACCGACTTATTATTATTTTGTGCTTCCAACAGAAGCTCATCCCCATTTTTATTAAATAAAGTGGCCACAGCCGGTGGTCGACTTCCCCCTGGACTACTAACAGTTTGAGATTCACGACGCCCTTCATCCCTATCATTATTATTGTAATTACTATTAGTATTATTTTCCCTATTTTCAGATCGGGCACTATTACCGCCTCCAGAATTTGACGTATTTGATCTAAAATTGTAACGAACGCTCCCGTTTTGTTCATTACTCGTACCTCTACCACGCCAATTCGTGTAGGAATTGTTATTATTATTATTATTGGGGTTTCGATTATAAGTTTCATCAATTTCCCTTAAGTAAGCTTCTACTTCCTCAAAAGTTCTAGGCATGCAATTTACAATACCTCGTTGAATTTCACTCGGAAAATCATTTTTTAATAAAGAAATAAGCGCACCCTCCTCCAGAGGAGTAGTTAAGAAATTTGCTTCTCTCACCAACTTAAAAAAATAATCAGCCCTTGACCCCCTTTCGTAACACCCAAATTTAATTTTTTGAAAAAGTTTCCTCTCTTCGTCAACCCCCCAATACCGACTTAAAAATAGCTCTTTAAATTCTTGGAAATTCCTTACTTTTTCTTTCTTTAATACACCCCAATCCTGAGCTGAATTACGTAAATTACTAACGGTCAAAGGAACTTTTCTACTTTCAGGAACTCCAGCTTCCAAAAATATTGTTTCCTGTTTTTTAATGAAAGATACCGGATGCACAGATCCCTCCGGCACAAAGAACAAATTCGTACCCCCCAGATCCTTATATAAACTCATATAATTATGATACCCAAAAGCCCCGGACGTGACGCCCTTGGTCTCTGGTTGGTGTACATGCGCAACACCTTCATCTTTAACGTATTCAACATCGCTAGCTTCTACCTGTTCTTTAACCGATTCAGAAACACGATTTACATCAACACTTAATTTGCTAATATTTGCAGCAATATTTACGTTCATTTGTTCAATCGATTCCTTTAGGATGACATTGTTACAATTCATACTATTAACGGCTGCAACTAGTTGTTTCAACGCCTCTGCGATATCAGGCTCGCCCATTTTATCAGCTTTTTTTAAATTACTTCGATCTTTACTACGCGTATTATACTTATGTGACATTGAATTTCAACAACAATTAAAAACATATTTCACCTTGCGGTGCGATCATTATTCTTAAGCTTTAAATTACTCTATTTATTTTTGTTCGAAACTAACACAATAAACTCAATAAATTTCTCTGAATTGTCCGCTCACACTTAATACAACTTGGAATGTTATACCTCAATATCCAAACACCAACTATTGTCCGTAAATACAATTAACATGGACCTGGTTGTTGAAAAACCGTTAACCCTTATTAGAAATTAAACTGTACTGTTCGTTTCCATAAATGTCCTTCAATGTTATCCGAACCTTTTCAAATTCTACGTAAACAACTCGAATCATTACAGTTCCAGGTATTTGTGTAACAAGAAAACGCTCCCGTTGGCGCCAAAAATGCACTACGCTCCCTCAGAAAGATCAGACCTTCCCGGAGGCGTGGACACGAGTGGATGCCCTTGATGTCGGCCCGGACTAGCGGCACCCCTCGCATGCAGTATTGTTCGTGATCCTTTTTAGTTTTACCTGTTACAACCTGTGAATATTTAATAATAACTCGTAGATGGATTTACGTAGTTTAATGACTTGTAACCAATATTATTACATAGAAAACAAACACAGCTAAATAGAAATTCGCAGCATATACCGTAATTACACTGCGGTTAAAGAAACAACAAAGAACAAATACTACACTATAACTTATCTGTAAAATACAATCCAACTGATCATAAAACATTAGCATCCTTTGCCACACTCTTACGGGTCACTTTATAATTTAATTTCAACGCAAAATTCACAATTAAACTAAGTTCTAAAACACTCGACACCTGCTAGGATAACGTGACGCGCACCCTAGCGCGCTTAAACTCGACTCCCCGCTACCTATCGGAATAACTTAACCCTTACGGCTGCTTCTCCCTCTTATTATAGGGGCGGCCTAGTACACTAGAAAGCCAAATAACGCAAGATGGGAAAAGCGCAAAATCTATAAAACAAAAAATAGCACAAGTTCGTGCTACATTTAACAAGAAAAAGCAATTATTATGTTCAAATACAACTAACATAGAAACGAGGAAAAGATTGCCCGAAGTATATGTGCGGAGCACAGCACTGTACTGTTGTAAAACTAAGACAGTAGGAGAAACGAAATGTGGTTCTACAGACGTATGATGAAGATATCATGGACAGACAAAATTAAGAACAAAGAAATGGTAGGGGAAGAAAGACATATGTGGAAAACAGTAAAAAATAGGAGAGAGAATAATCGGTCACATACTACGACATGAGGAAATAGTACGTAATATATTAGAAACAGAGATATGAAAAAAGAGAGGTAGAGGTAGAACTAGGTTAGACTGTTGCACACAGATGGTCAAGGATTTAGACTGTGAAAACTTCTGGGAAATGTGTAGGCTAGTTTAGAATAAAAATCAATAAAAGTACGAATCCAAACCAGTGCCTCCAAGGCGGAAAAGCTTATCACAAAAAAATAATTGTGCTTAATCATGATGATTATTATAAGCAACTACAAGTGTTGATTTTTGCTATATTTTCAACTAATGTTAATTGTGTGAAAGAATGTATTGGAAAACTATTAATTTGGCAAATATTTGTGTTGGGGTTCTTGGTAGCCGTAAGCTGTTTAACCCCCTTTACATGCCACTTAATATCGGAGAAATAGGGTATACAATTACAAAACAAGAGAAAAGGAATCGAACTGTATCTAATAAGAAAGAGCAGCGGCTATGTTGGAAGACAACAAACATACATACAAGGATAAAAGTATTGAAACCATATGTGTGGAGTACAACACTGCACGTCTATGAAATAGGAACAGTAGGAGAAGCAAACAAGAAAATGAAGAAATCTTTTGGAATGTTACGCTTAAGATGTATGATGATGATAACATGGACATAGAAAGTTAATAACAAAGAGATTATAGAAATAGTAAGAGAATAAAGATATTTGTGAATAACAAAAAAAGAATAAGAAAAATAGGACAGGATAGGTTCTAAGACATTTTTGGGGAATAGTGTGGGCTATTTTACTAGCAGATTTAGGAAAAAGAAGAAAGTGAAAGATGTAGACTGGGGGAATTTCAGGGAAATGTGTAGCTTAGCTCAGAATAGGAAACAATGGAAGTACGCGCCTAACCAGTTCCAGGACTGAAGACTTGATGACGATGATGATATTGTGGTAGCTGTTATTTCTGTGGAAATAAATCGACAATGTTTTATCGTTGCCTATCACCATAAAAAGCAGAACGATTTTTTAGGAGATATTAGAGGTGAGGGAAAAACAGTTGCCACCAATTAGCACTCTGTTAAGTCATGCATGGGAATCGACTATTCTACCCCATTGTCAGATAAGTGGTGCGCGTAAATTTCACATCAAATATTCTCATTAGATTCAATAAATAATGATCGAAACTAAACGCAGATTGAGATTATGCAATTTTGTTTTTCGATTTTTGACTTTAAACTTATTACGTTACACTGCAGGAATTTTTATAGATCATTTTCAATGCATATAGTTTGCAATAAATCTAAAGAATTCTCTGTAATAGCAACCGTTAACTGTATTTCACAAAAATTCTATTCTAAATGTAATTCAGATTATGTTTCCATTTTACTTTTTAGTTGTTTTGTTTTATGGTTCTACTGTAAAAGTAAAATTAGCAATACCATAACGTATATGTAAATTTGTCCTTTGATGTAGTATTCATTTAAATATACCCTTAAATTTTATGCAACCAATAAGTTGAAAATATGTGCAGTAGCATTAGCAGCCCTCCTGTGTTTCATAGATTAGTTACACACTTTCAGACAAGCCTCTGTAGATTTCTGTAATATCCTATATAATATCAATAGTGTTGCGCGTTAGATGGCAGATACCGTCATAAACGGTGCACTCTAACAACATGTAGTTTAAGATATAACCTGTAGATGTCAACAACTACTCTAAAGAATAATAATTTAAAATAACAATCATTAACAAAAAATTCCAGTAACCTTACACATTTTATTGGTCTGTAATTACATGTACCATATAAAACAACCTTTAAAATTAATTATTTCTTTATTACTATACAACCCCAAAATACATTTTTATTATTTTATTATGCAGAAACTTGCTATTAAAATTAGAAAATAACCTGATTTACTTTTATGTATTATACCTACAAAGCGTGCCATTCCCCTAACGCTTTGCTATTGAACAATCGTTTTATGTTATTCCTGAAAAGGTTAATTTAGTTTAGCCGTTTGGCGGTCGGATCAAAAGAATGAAATGAAAGAGGTCGATCAGGCGAAAAATAACTGCTTGTATGTATAGAAGCTTCTGGGGAATTTCTACTATTGTCAGAGTATCTCGGAATGATAGAAATGTTACTGATTGGTTTGGTTTTGGGCGTGATATGGGGTTGTTACTATGAGTTTTTAGGACCACCCTGTCAAAACATAATAAAATGTTTCTAGTAGTTGAAGTTCCTAGAATAAGGGCTATGTTTATGTGATTGTTTAGAAAACCACTCAAATGGAATTAAAGAGAAATTTATTCTCTAAGGATTGAATAGAATATTTGTACAAACGTTTAAGCGAACTTGAATATTGTAGGGTTACCAATATTTAATTATGCTTCTGTTAAACGATTACGGTTAAATAATTAAGTGAAACATGTTTGTCTGAAAGCCCTGAACAAAAATTTTTTACGTTTGTTCATGTTTTCTTTGTATCTTTAGTAAAATAATTTACCCCTTTACATTAGAACTCAAAGCTTGTAGAATGATCTGATACTCTTAGTCATAGTGATGTATTCTGATTTACTGCATGTATTTCGCATATACTGAATGTTGAGCGCTTGTGAGCCTAATCAATAATTAAGGAAATAATAAATCACATACAAACAGAAAAACTGGAACGCGCACGAGCTTGTTTCGATGTTATCTAGCGATATTAGATGTAAATTAACATCAGACCAACGTGTGCTACGTGTCATTTTGACGCGTATTAAATTCCTTTAGTATTAAACTTCTATACATATCTCCATTATCACTTTTAGTTTGCAATAAGCGCCGTTTATGAACATTTACGTGATTTTTTGTTGGAAACTGTGCGGTTGAACGTTAACGGCCATCAGAGGTTCATCAGTTAATGAGAGATGACTTGTTTTGGCACATATGGAAATTAAATATCGTCCTCCGAAAGTTCTCTGCTACGAATTGAACACCTTTTACCGGTGCCTTAACATGTAAAAGTACACAGAAGCGGGTCCATTCCCCGCACACACTATCCTGTCCTATTACAGTGTTGCTTGGGTCTCTTCCGTCAGTGACTGCCTGCCGCAGATCACCATAGACGCTAAAATTGCCGCGAAGACATCAGAGTGTCCAACATATGTCAGCCTTGCCCGCTATATGTCCGACATATGTCCAACATTCGGACTAAATCCGACCTGGGTCGGATTAAATCCGATCTAGGTCGAATTTTCATCCGACCTAGGTCGGAGGCAATTTCACCCTATAAGGCAATTTCACCCTAACCTAACATCCTACATATATCCACATATATCCGACATATATCCGGACATATGTCGATGCACACCTCTGCCCAGTCCGACCTAGGTCGGATTAAATCCGATCTGGGACGAATAACAAAACTGTTCCTAAATAAGAGAATGTAAGCGATATGGCGGTGTCCGACATATTCGGGTATCTCCGCAATATACGCTTCCACTCTGTAGGGTACATAAGGGGACAATTTTTCGTATTCAATTTAGTATTCGGCAGTAGCTAGAACGGTAAACATGAGCGTCTCCAAAGTGATTAACGCTCTTGAATTTCTTGGGAATAATGTGAAATCAAGAATTGAGCGATTTGAATTATGGCTACTGGCAGAAAATATGTGCAACGATAATCTGGTGACAGATATTGGTAATATTTGTTATATCGAAGGCGAACAGATGCTGACTGGCGGACTACACACACCAATTACAGAACCATTTTGTGACAATATAATGTTGGTTAAAATTTGCGACCTTTCTGACGCCGAACAAACATCTGTGCAAACAAACGGATGTTTATCCTAAAGAAAGAAATTTGTGGTGCATTTAACAGCTATCTACGATGAAAGTTCGGCCGATTTGTTTCCGCTATGCGTGCTGTTAAAGCTTAGCTTCCGTTTTCTCTGGAAAGCACTAACAAGATGGGCTAGAGAGTAAAAGAAATTATCGGAAAAGAAGACCTCAAATGCATTAATAAAAAATTTCAAAATCCTATATGTGTTCCGTACAAAGTGGAACTAGCAGATGTTAAGTTGGAAACTTTATTGCAAGAACTACCAAATATATTAGACGGACTCAAAAAAAAGTATTACTATCTTTTTGACATGGATGTAACTCAAGATTTCTCTGGTATATTTATCAAGATGGAGATGTGTAACTATTTAACAACAAACCATAACTTTTGTCACAAGGGCGAATACGAACAAAACTGCAATATTATAGCTGACAACGATAAAACTGTGGGAATCGATTGTTTAACATGGCTAACAACCAATGCAAGAATTAAGATATACAACAAATTTGTGTGTCAGATAACAAGTCCTGGTGTTAATAAACAACTTGGCAATCATATACTAGATTTTTTACGTTGTCCAGATGTACGTTAAAGGAAAACATTCGCGTCTATTTTGGTCCAAGAACATGGTATTACGCGATTGGAAGCGACAATACACAACTATACAATTGGAAATAGGGATGGACACGAACCAAACAGGTTCGAGGTTCGGTTCGAGGTTCGGTTCGATTTTTCGAACCGAATCGAACCAGCAAATTTTTCGAACCAAACCGAACCTAGCTAAAGGTTCGGATCGGTTCGGTTCAAAAGGTTCGATTTTTTAAATAAAAATTTAGTTTAGAAATTTAATTTTCACTAAGAACATGTCAATCGTAATTTCTCCCAAATGCACATTTTCAAATTCTCTAGTCGCAAGCATATAAGAAACAGAACGATTTTCTAATGTATCATCGAGTTTTAAGCCACTAGGTAAAAAAGTATAATGGGTATTAGAGTTAAACATCTAATAAATTTTGTCATCGAGATGCGCTTTTTCGTTTTTTGATGATGATGCTTCAAGATGCCCTCTTCATCAGTTCTGTCCAGGATTTAGTTTGCCAGGACGAAAGCAGTGAAAATGAATAGTTTTAGAACGATATGACGTACTGAAGAACGTTGTTATGAACATACTGCAAAACAACAGTTCAAAATTATCTTTTACGTTAGACGGATGGACTGCCATTAATAGAAAGTTCTATTACGGCATCACAGCACATTATATTAACATTAACTGGGAACTCCAATCAATTGTAATAGACTTCGTTCCGTCTTACGGTGGACACACAGAAAAAGACATAGCCAAGGGTTTTTTGAAACAGTAAGAAAATACGGCATTGAACAAAGGATACAAGGCATTACTGTTAATGCTTCAGCCAACACTTCATTCATGAAAGAATTGAATACACTGCTACCGACATTTAACAGCGTAAATCATCACTTTAGGTGCATGGCACATATTTTAGATCTGGCAATGCACGATTTATGCCGTATATTGAACTTAAGCCCTGAACAAACTGATGAAGAAGAAGTTGAAGATGGAGACGAATGTAGCAGTGATAGTGATGAAGATGAATTTAACAGTAAAGTCAAACTCAATTGTATTGAGAGAATTCAAATAGTCTTTAAGAAAATTAGAAGATCCGAGCTATTGGGACAGCGATTTAAAACGGCTTGTCAGACTGTCGGTGTGTCTACAGAGCTTTCACCGATTCTAGATACTCCTATACGGTGGAATTCCACTTATAATATGTTAGATATAGCTTTTAAGTTAAAGTGAGGACTAATATGCTTGTGCGAAAATGATCTTACTCTAAAAAATTTAAAACTTAATAAAAGTGAGTGGTTAATCTTACGGAACATGTGTAATTTTTTAAAAATGTTTAAAAGAGTAACTGATAAGTTAGAAGGAGACAGGTACGTCACCTTACCCTCCGTGGTAGTTTGTATTAATATTTTATTGGATAAAATAGAAGAAGAGATGAGACAATTAGATAAAAAAGCAAAGAGATTTGCAATCGTTGAGCAATTATTGATAGCATACCAGGGTTCAAAAAATAAAATACTAAAACATTATCGTCTTACCAATTGGATATATTGTGCTGTACTAGTGCTCGACCCTAGACACAAAATAGAGCTCTTTGACTACACTAGTTGGGGAAAGCACATAAAAGAGGATTCGCTGAACTTCTTCAAAAACCTCCATGAAGAATATATCCTTTACCCGAATCTTCTGAAGATTCAGAAGACAATTTTAGTGTCTCTAAACTGTACAAATCCAAAAGAAGAAGGAAAGACAATTTTAAAGTGGTGGCAAATTAACAAGAAAAGGTTTCCGATACTGAGTAGTATGGCAAAAGATTTATATAGTGTGAGAGCAACCTCAATCCCTTCTAAAGGACTGTTCTCAAAAGCAGGTTTGGTTATAAGGAAGCAAAGGAATAGACTTAATCACGAATCAGCTAAAAGTCTACTCTGCCTTAATTCTTGGGTAAGAAAATCATTTCCCAACCTAAACACTATAACTATAAATAAGTAATTGCCATTATATTAGAATGGCTAATTGTAAATACATAAAATCATAAATCAAGCTTGGGGTTAGAGTAAGAACTTACAAAAAAATCAAATTAGGCATGTTAGATAATTAGGGTATTTTAAATAATTAATTTAGAGCTTAGTCAACGTATAATAATGTAGTGTTAATTTAATTGTAGTTATATTTATTTAGAAACGACGTTGCATAATATTTATAAGAGACAACGAGGTAAAAATACCATTTTTAAGTTTTATTTTATGTAGCATACGAAAACATAAAAGCCTTGCATATTCGTTAGAAATAGAATTATTATTTTCAATGGTAAAAACAGAAAACATTTCAGAGCATAGTAAAAGAAGGGGACATTTCAAGATAACGCGTACGATAAACAAGCTTTAATATGTAACAAGAAGGAAAAGACCGTTGTGAGTTAGCGTAGTCAATATACAACGAGGACAGAACAGGAAACATAAGTAGGATAAAGAAGCAGTCTGTTTGTTTAAGATATCGATTTTTAATTATAAAGGTAGTATTGGAGAAAAGCTAGAAACAACTGTCATATAGGAACAAGGATAGAGCAGAAACGGATGAATATGAGTGAGAAACAGAATTAATTATAGATGTAGTATAAGAGGAAAACAACGAACAAGCTTATTTTAGAAGGGGAAACAAAATTAATAATTTCTAGGAATATTAGAAGCAGGCGCGCATCGATTAAAAGCAAGGGAAAGGAATCGTGGGAAATTATTGGGCGATACAAGTATACGTGCGAAAAGTTTGTATTAGGTAGGGCAAATATTCAGTTGGTGAAAACATTTGTGTGAAAAGAAGCTATATGAATAAGAGAGATGAAAAGATGTTCGTTTGAGTTTGAAGACGTAAATATATTCGGAATCGCTTGACAGTTGAGACTAGTTTCGCGAAATCAAAGGGACGGTTGGCCGTTGTGTACGTTTTACAAAATATTTTAACATGTTTGTAATCGTAATTCTAAGGAAACGAAGAGTCGTTAGAGCTTTTCGCGGTAATATCAAGGCAGTTATGCGAGTTGTTTTAAGAAATAAAGAACGATTAGTGCTTTTATACAGAATATTATTGTACGTTAGGAAATTTACGTGCGTACATGAAAACAGGGGAGGCGTAGCAAGGCTATATAAACCACTTTCAAAGGGGGTGACGCTCGCTTAATTTTTCTTCAGTCTTTCGTGCTTCATCGAGTTACTTTAATAAAAGTTAGTAAATTTATGTATAATTGCACTTAAGTTAGTATGATGACAAGTCGTACTCGGTGTCAATGGACGTTTTCTTTATAACTCCACTTGTCTGTGTTTTCCTAATCATATTTTAAATCTCACTAATTTTATTGTTATGCCATGGCTAGCTTTTATTATTCTACAAAGAGTGCACAACGTTACAATGATCAATTTTTTTCTTCTTCACCCCTTTCTAATTACCTCTTTGTTTGAATTATAAAATGAAGTCAATTAATTCTATATAATAAAAAGAAATATTATGTACAAGTTTTGAAATTATCAAAATACACCCTTTAATCAATCAATATCATAAGTCTTATTTATCCCAAAATTTATATACTTTGCAATCAATCTAAAGTCACCAAAAACTACTCTTTTTACCAAAGAAACCTCGAACGTTCAGATCCCTTTATTATATTACGTACTTTCAACGTATGCAAAGTTTGTTGTTGACTTTGTTACACAAGTTTATATAAATTGAATAAATTCAGTAATGAAATTTAAAAATAGAAAAATGTTTTAAAATAATAAGATCTGACCTGCTCTGCTTAGTTGAACCCCTTGTTTTCCATAAATTATTTCTTGCTTCTTTATTGATTCTCGCAACTCCAAATTATACCAAAATCATCGACGCTGCTTTGAAGTATTACATTAATCCATTTAAAATATCCCCATATTCAAATTATCCATACATTTGAAATATTATACCATCAATTAGAATTTTCCATGCATTTAAATTATAATCATATACTCGAATTATCCATCCATTCAGAATTATTATCACGCAAGCAGGACTAGGATTATCACCCTCGGATTATTATATCTATCTACTCGGATTCTAATATCTATCCACTCGGAATTATTCTATCTATCCACTCGGAGCCGTTAAACGGCAAAAAGGAATCTTCATATTTGTAGCACTCATTCGTCAGTATCTATTTTCACTATTATGTTATTAAATATTAAATTACGCGTGACTTTTAGATTCAGAGTATCGCAGCTTAGCCCTCTTGAGTTAAAACTGAGCTCTCTTATCATTCTCGCTGTTAATATAGACTCATCCCACTTGTATGTGGGTTGGGTTTCCACCAAGTCTGTCGCTATCTTAACCATTGAGGTCTTCGTATTTGCTGCATTTTGAAGTGGTTTTCCAATGTAATATATTCGTTTCCCATGTAATGGTTGTTTGCTACAGATGCCTCGTTATTTAAACCATACGTTGTTTTGTTTAGATATCGCGTTTTCCATATTATACAAAAATACATAATGTAATTTCAATTTTGATTTTTGTGTATGTTTTTTTATTTACACATTTTTGAACTGCATTTTCTTATCAATAATGTTGATTGTTTCTACGCACTTACACAAGGCTTTGTTAAGTTTTATCTCTTATCTCCGTATTATATTATAGCTAATTAGAATCCTTTTCCATGCATGTCCTCTAAATACGCGTGCTTTTCCTGAAAGATATTCTCATTTGCGTTACTTAAAATTAATAAAGCTTTATATACCGAGTGTTAAATACTTGTTATTTACCTAATGTATGAATTACCTATTTCTATGCTAATTATGCGTCTTATTGTTGTAAGATGTGTTCATTGCGTCGCTTAAAACTAATTATGCTCTATATACAGGGTGTTAAATGCTTACTATTTACATAATATAAGAATTATTACATTTTCTACTAAATAAATGCAGTTTTCTGCTTCCTATCGTAATTTATGGTTTCTGCACGACCCTTGCTATACAATACACCCTTAAACAGCCCCTTATCACAGCAATATATATAAGTACAGTTTCTTTATTCCTGTATTGTACGAGTTTAATTTTGAATTATAAAGATAAACTGACAAACTGCTTTTTGTTTGTACTGTATCAGAAATCAGTAACACTTTATTATTTTGATACCCTCACTCTGTTTATACTAACTAAAACTAAAATAAAAGTAAACGCAAAGATCGTGTGATATCGTTCTTGTACGGTAAAATGACATTAGTAAAAATCATCATTTAGTAACACATTCTAAATTTTTAAGGTGGTTTCAACTATTAACCTAATTGTAATTACGTTTCGTTAAAGATATTGAATACGTATTGAAAAATCAAACCTGGACAAATAGTACTAATATGATTTATGCTACTAAAATCTAAAGCAAATTAATGTTGCGTTTATTTAAAAGTAGCAACTATTAAATATAATAACTACATTAAGCATTTAAATTGTTGTAGTTGAACGCACCAGTTGTTTGAAATATCAAAATTAATTAAATAAAAAATTTAAAGGTTTGGGGCTTTATTTTCCAAAGTACCTATTTAGTATCGAGTTAACTAAATGTAAAACCAGAAAATTGATAAAATTTTGTGTAAAGGTTACCCTGTTTCAAAATTTTAAAAGTCGTGTTTTTGAATACTCTAATTAAAGAGTGTGGTTCTTTTTGCTAAACTCGACCTTTCCCTTTATATATTAAAAACACATTACATTGGAATGTTTTACATTATTCTAAAAACAAAACATTACTGTTTGAAAATGGTTTTAAATATCAAACACTTATGGCTTACAAAGGGTTCATTTCTGAAATTCCAGCTGTTTTAGATTTTCCGGGAATCGTCGGTTAAAGCATATGTTTTGGGTAGCAAAGAAAATGTTTTAAAAATGGAGTTAAATAAAGATGAGCAAAAATTTAGAGGTTTGCAGACTTTAAAAGTGTAACTTTGTAAGGGTAGTCCTATTTAAAATCCATTTACAGATTTGGGTTCCCTAGAAAAATCTAATATTAGTTGATACCAAACAAGATATATTTATCTTAAAAGCAACAAAAAATAATGTTTTATATGTTTGCTAGAGGGTATGTGTGTAAAACGGTAAGGGGTGGTCGATTTTAAATCTGTTTGCAGATTTCAATTTACGTAAAATTCTAGACTAATTTGATGTATCCCATGACTAAAAAATTTATAATGATGGTCAGAAATCCCTACCGGTAAAAAAATTTTAAAATAGAGTTACCGTCTTAGAGAGTGATGCAATCTAAAAAATTCCTAGAAATTCAGGTAGCTGAAAAAAATCTAATAATAATTGATGTCAAACAAGATATATTTATCGCGAAAGATGAAATGGTTAGTCAAAGAAAGCTATTTGGTTTAGAATGTGTGTGAAAATGAGGATGCTGGTGGAAAAGAGGTCCTAGATGCCCTGTCATTGTACTACCAGCATCGGTCGACAATCGGTGACATCAACCTTTAATATAGCAAACTTTTCCTCCTACTTCGGCAGCTACGCGACAGCATTCTTTTCAGGCCTATTTTCAGATTCAGCAGTGGCTCGGAAAATAGATTTAAGCACAGAATGAGGTTGGGTTTTACATAAGCAAGGGCTTGTTACAAATGCGGGAATGCAGTGTACTGGGATGTGCATTTGTGGAGCCACGAGCCGGGAATGTAGCAGCTGCAACCGTTCGCCTTTTGAGCTTAATGACAGCGACTGAGATAGCGGCGTGGAAAAACCCTCAACTACTGACATAATTTCTTAATATATGTTTGACTATTGTTTGATGAAAATTGGTTTGTACCATATAAATAGTATGGATGTTCATTTTGTTGAATCACTTGTCTGGGATTTTGTATATGATGTACTGTACTCCCACCACTCTTACAGATACGGTGGGAAAGGAAGAGAGTTGTGAGCTACTCCCTTTGGTTCGCTATTGGATACTAGTATCTTTGATTGGCATAGATTTCTTTAAACATTTTCGGAACGTAAACACCGATTACGGGTCAAATATTTGTATATCTTCTGTGTTCAACTTTGAGGTCCTATAAAAAATGCCAAGCCTAAGATAAGTGGGAACTTTTGACATGTGGTAGAGCACTAAATTCTAAACCAATATCCCAATTTTCAGCTCTACCTTATTTTTTTCCCGCTTTTTTCTATACGCCCAGGACTATAAGTTGTCTTCCTTGCATTGTGTGAGAATGCGATATCAAGCTTACCGCTTGATAATTTAGGTCGTTGTCGCGAATTTTCAATCAATACTTGTGTTTGGTCTCTTTGTCGCACGATTTCGTGTTTAATCTTAAGTCGTTGTAAATTCGTAGTTGTAAATAGCATAGCAAAGATGGCATCCCTTGTACCGTTATATTCTGTCATAAAACCTCTTTTGTGCCTATGAAAATTAAGTTGGACTAAAGGGGAAGTATTCGACACTTGCTGAAGAGAAACGTTTGTTGGTTCGATAAAGTGAGTTAAGTCATTAGTGTCTCCGAATGTGATTTTATGTATAAACCCTAAAAGCACAGTGATAGTGCGTACGTAACACTTGTAACAACTGTTTGTTTATAACAGATTGTTAATTAATACTTATTGATATAGTTCATACGCTTTAACTTTAGGATGACATTAAATGTAGTAATGAAGTGTTGGCAAATGTACGCAAAGAAATACCTAGAGTTGCGCTTGAGGAATACTGTCATTTAACACAATAGAGGTTGGCAATTCTGTGCAATCGTGCCGCCATTCCCTCTTGTCAATGAGAATATTCGTATATCTTTCATTAAATAGCTAGAATTTAAACTAAGATTGGCAAAGTAGCGTTGTATACAGTTGTGACATTATCCTAAAGTTAGAGAGAACAGATTGTAGTTATATATTTTGAAAGGTACGTGAGTTACATTGATATATGTATAATTAAATAGAAACTATTAAGAAACTTAAGTTAGATGCAACATTGTAATTCAAGGATAAATAAAGAAAAGGTTAATGAAAGTTCACAAGCAAGTTGTGAGAACGGGTGTGAATAGATTGCATTCCAAACGTAAGTGATACTGCAGGTGTAGGTCACAGACGGTTATAAAAACCGCAATTATTAGAACTAAGATAGTTACTTTGTATTATATAATTGAATAAAGAAATAAGCAGACATGAGCTCTGCAATTCCCACAGAAATGTGAGGGGCAGGGACAACATAAAAACCCCGGGAGCCCCAAGATTATCAGTCAGTCTCAAACCTCTCAGCTTTTACATTGTTGGTAGTTCAGGCTACTTGCCCTAATTTAACTTCAATTATTAGTAATTTCGACTTAGATTAATTTTAAATAGTTTGTCAAAGTTTCTAAATAAATAAATATTTGTTACAAGAAGTTTTGGAAGAAGACTTTTTAAAAAGGCAGTTCCCAAGGCCCAAAACTTAACTGGCGCAGTCGGTATGCTCCAGAAGGGCACTAAGAATCAAAAATCGGAGAACTGGTGGCCAAGAATTTCAATTCCCAATCTGGACAAACCAAACAAATTTGGACAAGCTACAAAAATCGACCGAGCCCAAAGAAACAAATTTGGACAAGGTACAAAAATCGACTGAGCCTAAAGAAACAAATTTGGACAAGGTACAAAAATCGACTGAGCCCAAAGAAAAAAAATAAATGAAAGCGACGATGAAAATTATGTAAGTTCATTTATCCTAACCAATTTATTCTTTACAAATTATTGATGCTAGCTAGTAAGAAATTTTTATGTACAAATTCTAATTATGATTATTGCAATTTATACCATATATGAAAAGAATCTACTCAGAAAATTTATTTTTAAGAAGAGAACTGAAAAAACGCATTTATATGCGCAAATTATTGCAAATTATTAATATAAAACAAAACGATTTAATTTAGCAAAACTGAAGTTAATATATAAATAAAACGTAATTCTTATTATAGCAATTAATTACAGAAACGATTTATTCGAAATTAAACTTCCATCAAATTCTATAAATTAAACACTTCATCGCAACAAATTGACAGAAATGCGCAATTTTAGAAGCACCTTTGTAATTTATTATTAAAATAACTCATCACAAGCTGAAACAAAGCATGCAAATTTATAACGCGATTTTCATACAATTATTACCGGAAATCATCACTAGAATAAAAAAACAATTTAGATAATCCAACACTATAAAGTTATAATTAAATATTTTCAGTACAAAAGTTTCTAATTATAGAGAAGCATTTATGCAAATTAATGTAACAAAACGATCTACTTATCACCGAGATTAAAATAACATTATTCAGAAAACTTAAAACATTATAGTTAGATATTAAAGGTAACGAGACTGTACAAATATAAAGAAGTAATTTATGCACTTATCAATGCAACACCTAGTGGGACGAATATAGCAACTGATTATTACAAACACTCAATTACTCAGCAGGACTGTAATAAAAAAGTACAATTATAACGCAATTATTGCAAAAGATTATTACCCACATAAAACCATTCAGAAAATTAAAACTCGATTTGCAACAACTGTAACATCTGCGAAGTATAAAAATATACGAATTCAAGGATACAACAATTGACGGGACATTACCAAGCAGAAATTCTTTAATGTAATTATATAACACCGTATAACTACAGGTAAAATATAAGTTAAGCGATTTTTTAAATAACCAAATACAAACCAAACCGAAAAGTAAATCTCAATTTACACAAAAACTTAATATTAATTAAAACTGAAAGCGACCATTCATTACTAGAACAACCATGAGTTTAGACATGAAGATTTATCTTGAAAGTATCGCCCAATATAACGGGGATCAAGCACTCTTGCACAACTTTATTACCGCGTGCGGAATATTTTTAAAAACATTTTACAAACCAGGAGACAACGAACGCAATGTTCTACTTTTACGTCTAATAATAAGTAAACTGACCGGACGGGCACAAACACTAATTGCCAGGCGAGATGATTTTGAACAATGGAAAGACTTCAAACGTATCCTATTTGCATTTTTTGACGATCAACGCAACATCCAATGTCTAATCCGCGATCTAATAAACCATAGAACGAAAAGTAACCAATTACCATATCAATTCGGAATGAAATGTAAAGACGTACAAAGTTTAATTCTAACAAAATTAAAATTGAAGAACCCGACCAAAATATCCGACTATTAAAGACGAAGCTGTACTACGAAATGGCATTAGACGCCTACATCAACGCACTACCTGAACGGTTATCCGACAAAATAAGATTTCAACATCCCCAAAATTTAGAAGAGCCTATGAATATGATCATAGAAGAAGAAAACGTTATGTATTACCGAAATAGACTATATAACCCTAACGGAAATAAAAGCTACCCACCGATAAAAACCAAGCAAGCCGCGAGACAAACATCCACACAACCATAATTTACACCTTTTAACGCACAAGCGAATCAACCGCGAATTAACAACCCAAATGTTAATAACACAAACTTCAACCTACACGTAAACCATGAAAAACAAGCATTTGGCGCAAACCCCATCAGAAACACACCAATGACGAATAACAACCATAACGGATATTACAAACCAACTCCTATGGACACTTCATCTGGTAAGACCAAATTATAATCAAAAACAAAACTTCACTTCCGAAGAACTATTCCACCAAGAACCGGAAGAATTTAATAATGACAGGAATAATTACACATACTCCAGTAGAGACGATGAACCCAATCTTTTAGATGACTACGCACGTGACGAACCATGTGAAGATTACGAAGAGGACGGCGGGGAAAATGCGTGTTCAAATTTTCAGATAGACCGATTTATAAACGCCAAACATAATTAATTTAAACAATATCAATCAACAAATATTGCCATACATAGAAATACCTTACATGTGATTTTCCAATGCTCCACCCGAAGGTACTACATTGGCCAGGAAGCGAGTTTTTTTTTTACCCGAAAAATTTGGAATTTGGAATTTGGAACCCTTGCTGTTCCAAGCAAGGTAGGGATCTTTAACGTGCGTGACAACACTCACACACGGGACCTCCATTTTACCTCTCATCCGAACGAGGGTGTATTTTTGTGAAAAATGCTCGCCTAACATTATTCGGGCGAACCGTGTCGGGATTCGAACCCGGGACCTTGGACATAGAAATACCCCACGCAGAACTTAAATTATTAATCGATACTGGATCTTCAAAAACATTAATTAGCCCCCGACCCGCAAAAAAACATTATTTATGTGTTGTAGAAGGAGAACCCTTTAAAATTAAAACAGCCCATCAAACGACATTACATCAATTCATAGCGAACATACCCATATTAAAAACTTTCAACTTAAGAATAAAACATAAATTTTGCATTTTTGAATTTAATGACAAATACGACGGACTAATAGGAATGGATCCTTTAAGAAAATTAGGAGCAAAGATCAAAATTAAAAACCGCTTATTAGGAATAAAGCACGGACAAATCCCCATTAAATTCCAAAATAGTAATACCCAAACCGAACAAAAATACACCATAGAGCCCCGGACAGGGAAGCAAATAAAAATTTTATTTTATTCAAAAAACGACGTAGGCATTATAACCCACATGTCATTCTAACCCGGAGTAGAAATACCTACAGCATTAGTACAAATAAAGGACAACTACGCCACTACAACAATTCTAAACGCAAATGACTACCCCGCAATTAACGTAGAAAAAGTGAATTTTAATGAAATGGAAACACGAAAATTTAGAAAACAATTACAACCCTATAGAAAACGACAGGATGTTAAGAGAAAACTTGATTAACATTCGTTACAATAGCGACATTAACAATGAAAAGGAGAGACCAATTAAAGACTTATGTTTTGAATACCGCGATATATTCCATTGCGAAGGAATACCTTTAACCTTTACTAACACAGTCAAACACAATATAGAATTGACGGATAATAGGCCAAATTTTGCCAAAGCATACAGACTACCTCAGGCAAGTCAAGAGGAAACACATAGACAAGTAACAGACTTATTAGAGCAGGATATAATCCAACACTCGAAGTCACCATGAAGCAACCCCGTATTAATAGTACCAAAAAAAGTAGACGCCTCAGGAAAGCAAAAATATCGAATGGTTATAGACTATAGAATGCTAAACGAAAAAACGGTAGACGACAAATACCCACTACCCAATATCACCGAGATTTTAGACAAATTAGGAAAGTGTCAATATTTTTTAACATTAGACCTCGCCTCAGGATATCACCAAGTAGAGATGAAAGAGAAAGACACAGCGAAAACCGCATTTAACACACCTAGAGGGCACTACGAATACAAACGAATGCCATTTGGATTTTAGAACGCACCCACCAACTTTCAAAGAATCATGGATAACATTTTAAGAGGAATACACAACGAAAAATGTCTTGTGTACCTATACGATATAATAGTATATTCAACATCACTGGTAGAAGACATTGAAAGACTAAGAGAAGTTTTGAAAGACTAAGAAAAGCACATTTTATAATTCAACTATCATCATCATCATATTGTTTTCGACCTTACTTAAGGTCGGTTTGACGCAGCTCTAACTTCTTTTCTAATCTGTGCTAATCTAAAAAGTTCTACATACCCTTCACAACCTAAATTTCTAATAATTTGACTAATATAGTTTGGTCTAGGTCTTCCTATATCCTTTTATCTTTTTCCTATTCACCTGACTTTACATAGATATTAGCAACATGATGGTTGTTAAAGAACTCTAACATGTTTACATGTTTACCATTTATAAGGAAATGAAATATAACCTTCAAAAAGGAAAAGTGTTAAAATATATGTTATGGTAAGACTTAAGCAACGAATCGCTACCAACATGCCAGACCGCTAACTAATTGTGAGTTATGTCCTGGTGACATTTAGTTAACTGATTTTTATTTTTTTTTGTTTTGTTTTCGAACTTACTTAAAGTCGATTTGACGCAGCTCTAAATTCTTTTCTATTCTGAGCTAGTCTAAAAAGGTCTACATACCCTTCACAACCTAAATCTCTAATAATTTGACTAATATAGCTTTGTCTAGGCCTTCCTACTCTATTTTTATTTGGTAGTCTATAATCTAAGACTTTACTAAATAGTCCCTCATGTCTTAACTGGTGCCCTATCATTCTATCTCTCCTGACCTTCAATTGTTTCCACATACAGGGATCCTCACCTATCCTTCTATAAACTTCCTCGTTTGTTACTCTATCTGTCCAACTAATCTTTAACATTCTCCTATAACACCAAGTTTCAAAAGCTTCTATCTTTTTCTTATCTACTTCTTTAATTGTCCAAGCCTCACTACCGTATAGTAGAACGCTCCATACGTACGACTTTAAGAAACTTTTTCTATTATCTAAACTAATATTATTAGCTATTAGTAAGTCTTTCTTTTTTAAAAACATTTTTCTAGCTTGAGCTATTCTAGCTACTATATCCCTTCTGCTACGTCCATCCTTTGTAATTATACTACCTAAATAGCAAAATTCATCTACCTCCTCTAACTCGGTATTATCTATTTTTAATTTTGGTTTAGAACTAGGCTGTAACTCACTTGTCATTATCTTTGTCTTTACTGAGTTAATTCTCATACTATAGTTACTCCGTAGTATCTCATCTAAAATATTTAAAAACTCTCCTAACTCTTTTCTAGACTCTGCTATAATGGCTATATCATCTGCAAAACGTAACATGTCTATTTTATGTCCCTGTACACTAATACCTATCTCTTTTCTCTCTCTGGCTAAGTTTAAAGCTTCCTCAATATAAACATTAAAAATCAAGGGAGACAGTATACAACCCAGTCTAACACCATTTCTAATCTTAGCTTCCTTTTCTATTTCATCAAATCTAATTACTACGCTTTGGTTTTTATATAGACTGTAAATAATTTTTCTATCCCTATGAGAGATTCCTATTTTTTGCAAAACCCTGAACATAACAATCCAATTAACCCTATCAAATGCTTTTTCTAAATCTACAAACGCGAAATGAGTCTTTTTATTTTTTTGTAACCTTTTTCCGATAATTACCCTAATCATTAGTATCGGCTCTCTAGTCCCTCTGTCTTTACGAAAACCATATTGGTCTTCGCCTAAATAATTCTCAGTCAAAGCTTCTACTCTATTTTTAATTATTATTGCTAGTATTTTGGAAGCATGAGAAGTTAAACTAACTGTTCTAAAATTCTCACACCTATCAGCTCCTGAGTTTTTTGGGATTGGGATAATAATATTTTTTTCGAAATCTATTGGAACCTCACCTGTGTCATATATTACATTTATTAGTTCATATAATCTGTCTAAAGTTTTCTGACTTGCATATTTTATTAATTCTGCGGGAATATCGTCTATCCCTGGCGCTTTATTTAATTTAAGATTCCGAACAGCTCTATCAAATTCCTCTCTTAATATTGAGAACCCTATTTCTACATCCTCTTCTTGGTCGTTCTCTAACTCATCCATATCGTCTCCCTTATATAAATCTTCTAAATATCTTTTCCATCTATCAGCTACCTCAACTTTATTTATTAGAAGCTCATTATTCTCGTCTCTAATACCATTATATTTTTTCCCATCTTCCTCAAAAAACTTTTTAACTGCTCTGTAAGCCCTGTCTGTCTTACCTACTCTCAAATCATCTTGTATTCCCCTACAATTCTCCTCCATCCATTTATTTCTAGCTTTTCTACACTCATGTACTATCTTATTTCTAACTGTATTATATTTTTGCTTATTTTCACTATCCACTTCTCTGAAAGGTTTAAGCTTTCTTCTATTCTCTATTAAATCTAATATCTCCTTTGTTACCCAGGGTTTTCTCGCTTCTATTTTTTTCTTACCTATAGTCTGTGTTGCTGTATCATGTACAGTCAGTTTTATTTCTTTCCATCTATTTTCTACGCTCCCTCCTACAGCTATTTCTTTGCTCTTATTATCTAATACTTGTTTATATTCCTCTTTTACCCTACTATCATTAAGCTTACCTAGATCCCATCCTCTCTTTTAACCTTTCTCAATTTTTAAATTTTAGTTTACACTTCATTTTAACTAAGTTATGATCGCTATCTATGTCAGCCCCTGGATAACTACGACAGTTTTAACTTGGTTTCTAAATCTTTGTTTAACTAAAATATAATCTATTTGGTACCTAGCCCTATCACCTGGGGCTTTCCAGGTATATCTTCTCCTAACATGTTGTTCGAATAGAGTGTTTACAGTTACTAATCTATGTTCCTGGCAAAACTCAACTAATCTTTCTCCTCTATCATTTCGTCTGCCATACCCAAATTTTCCTACCATTTTTCCCTCACTACCTTCTCCCACTGACGCATTAAAATCGCCCATAACTATTAAATTCTCATCTCCTTTTACTTTTCTCACTATACTATTTATATCCTCGTATACCTTTTCTACTTCCTCATCCTCGTACTGAGTTGTTGGCATGTAAACCTGTACTAAAACAGTGTCTGTGGGTTTTGAACTCAATCTAACTATAATTATTCTATCACTAAATTGTAAGTACTCTTTAACTTTATGCCCTAATCTTTTACCTAACACTATTCCTACGCCTGCCTGTCCATTAGTTGAAGAAGTTGTAATTATTCTATAATTATCTTTCCAAAAGTCATTACTATCTGGCCATCTCACCTCACTAATACCTAAAATGTCCAGCTTTTCCTTTCTCATTACAACTAATAAATTCGTTAACTTATCTACTCTGAGTAATGACCTTACATTCCAAGTCCCTATCACTAAATCGAACTGTTGCTTTATATTCTTACGATGACGAGCCCCAAGTACCCCTCCCGGAGATCCGAATGAGGAGTATTTTACCTCGGACAAGAATTTTACTTGTGAGCTCTCCATCATATATATTGCGTGTTTTAGGCCACGCACACCTGGGAAATATTGTGGTAGGCTCCCATATCTTTCCACAACGCAGTTTTTAAAGATTTTAGCAAAAAGCCGTATCCGTCACGGCCAACCCCCAACAAGCTTGTAAATTATTGAGGATCGCCCGAGACCAACCGACCCTCCTCCAATATCTTTTAGCCAGCAATTCTGCTGCTCCTTGCTGCGCCTTTTAATCGCCTTTTACGATAAGCAGGCTTACTATAGTAGTATTCTTTGTCCCCCACTATAGGGATCAGTTTTGTATCACCTTTTTAATTTTCTACCCCAAGTGTAGAAACACGCTATGTGTTTTTATATATATTTTCTATAGTAAATTAGTATTTTTTACATCATTAGTTGTTTTTAATTTAATTTTATTGAAAATTCATGTCTCATTGGCATATTTACTATAAAAGAATGCCAGTAAATATTTCTTATTCTCAACACCAATAGAAAAAATGAAAAAAGTCTTTACAGGTCACAGTAATTGAAGGTCACAAAGAACAGATTGGTTAATCACAAATTTTGCCTATCTGGAAGAAAATAACTTTGAAATGCACTTTGAATAAATCGAGCAATCAGGACTAGAATTCAAAGTATGTTTATCTATACTGTACAGAGTGATCAAAGGCATGTTTTAGGTAAGTTAATATTAAAGTAAAAACAATGATTTCAGGTTTGTAAGAGGTGATAAAAATCTTCAGACAAATATAATATGTTGATGCAATCGTATGATATTTGTTACAAATGTTTTGTTTATTTAACTCAGTGGGTATGATATAATGTTAGATTGGAAGGAAACCTATAGTTTATACCTGCAGCAGTCATACCATATCCAAGCAATGGTCTGACAACAGCAATAAAGACCTAGAAAACCAATTTTAAAATCATGGTATATGCCACTAATTAAATGGATCTAAACACAATAAGTTATAAACGTTTACTTCAGGTATTTTTTAAATATTTTTTCCAAATTTTAGAACGTTGCTTTTCCAAACAATGGTCATACTTCATATGTCTTTTAAAACAACTTTAGTTTTATACAAGATTTTTGCTTTGAGTTTTTATACCTTTAGCATGTTAATTTAACCAAATGTCACTTTTCGACTATCGAGATTTAAGTACCTATAATTAAAATACACTTGCAAATTAATTTGGAAAAAAAATCAAATTTGCATTTCAAATTTTCATTCCAACTAAACATTAACCAAATTAATTATTTTAAAGCACTGCCATTTTGCATAAATATATACAATAATGTTTAACAAAATGTTAAAGAATTTAATTACTAAAGCACTACCTAGTTACATATCAACCTCATTTAATATTATGTTAGTAAACTATTGCATGATTATGCAGAATTATTATATGTATCGTTCAAAAAATACCAAAACCCTATCTCTCAAATAGTCCAGAAGCCACGGACCGTATACGTACCACTGGGTCACCCTATATAAAGATAATTGCAGTAGTCAAGTTGATTTTTAATAGTCATACCTCGCTATACGACCGCTCTTTATATGGCATTTCGCTATAACGGCCCTCTTCAATTAAAGCACATTTTCGATTTACAGCCTAAATTCAACTAAACAAAAGCAAATTATTACAAAAAGAAGTATCATTTTTAGGACATATAATAACCCCACAAGGGGTTATGCCGAACCCAGACATGACAAACGCAGTACTAAATTACCCCTTACCTAAAACTAACAAAGAAATCAAAGGATTTTTAAAACTCAGTGGTTATTACCGCAAATTCATTAAAGGTTACGTACAGATAACCAAACCACTAACAAACTGTTTAAAAAAAGGGAAATAAAATTAAACACACCCCAAAATTTATTAAAGCCGTAGAAAAAATTAAATGCATACTCACGAATCACCCTGTAATAGAATACCCAGACTTTTCGAAACCATTTATATTGACAACCGACGCATCAAACGTAGCACTAGGCACAGTATCGAGCCAAGAAAAAGTAGGTAGCGATAAACCAATCAGCTACGCATCTAGAACCCTAAACGAGACGGAACAAAAATACAGCACAATCGAGAAAGAATTATTAGGAATAATTTGGGCAACGAAATATTTTGGACCATACCTTTACGGAAGAAAATTCTATATACACATCGACCATAGACCATTAGTATGGATATGGAAACTCAAGGAACCAAACTCAAAACTACAAAGATGGAGAATTAGATTAGAAGAATATGATTGCGAAATTATATACAAAAAAGCATCTATAACAATCATGTAAACGCACAAAGCAGAATACAACTCAACGCAGTAGAAACAGTGAATTATAGTCAACGTAGACGAAATAGAGATAAGAGAAGACCCAGAAGAAATAGACACCATACACTCGACACAAAACAAAGAGCCAAAAACCGCAATTAAAATATTAAACGACGCGATAGATATAAAACCAAATCAATTCATAATTACCAAAGTTTTAACCAACCCCAATCTCGTAAACTACACAAAAATAGACAAAAAATAATATACAAAATCCAAATAACTAAAGACGATAACGAGGAACAAATAATTAAAATTCTAAAAGAATATACCCCCGAGAAAAAACGTTTTTACTTTTATTTCACCACCGAAATTTATATAAACGATCTTCAGAATTATATATTAAATTATTTAATAGCTCTACCCCTGAAATTATTAGATGTACAAAAAAATTAATAAACTTGGACGACCCTGACGAAATAAACGACGTGATTAAAAATCAACACGAAGGCAAAACCGACCATCGTGGAATCAGTGAAACACTAAAGCAACTCATGAGAAGATACCACTTTAAAGATATGAAAGAACTAACCACAGACTTTATCAAACAATGCGAATTATGCGATAAAGCAAAATACGATAAAACACCTCCAAAATACCCTTAATATTAACCAAAACTCCCGTCAAACCTTTTCAAAAATTACATGCAGACACTCTAGTAGTAGAAGAGCATAACTTTTTAACAATTGTAGACGCATTCACCAAAGCAGGTCAAGCGATACTCATCACTTCCAAAAATAGCATCGACGTAACCCAAGAATTCTTACAATATTTTACATTTTATGGAACACCCGAAACAATAACTTCAGTTAATGGCAGCGAATTTATAAATGAAACGATACAAAATATCCTGGAACTCCATAAAATAAAAATCCATTTTGTAACCAAAAGCCACCCTGAATCAAACGGATTAATTGAAAGATTACACCTAACCCTATTAGAGCAGATCAGATTATTAAGAATAACTTACAAGAAAGAGCACATCACCAATTTAATGTCACTAATTGTTTGCAATAACAGGATTTACTCATCAACAAATTTTACACCCCTAGGATTAACATTAGGATATTCAGGTACCCGTAACCCTTACGACATACATTGCAACAAAGAAGTATACCAACAGTATGCTAAAAACCATAAACAGATCCTAAAAATAACTTATGACAAGGTAAAAGATAAATTAGATAACGACAAAGAACGATATGAAAACGCAATACAACAGTTAATTGAAAACCAAAGCGACATAAAAGCCATTGTTAGAAACCAAACATCACTAACCTAGTCAACTATAATAAAATTCAACGTGCAAATCACAAAATTAGGAATGCGAGACTTAATCAGATTCAATACGATATTCACTAAAATAATATCAACCCTTACTGTAATCCAACAAATTTTAGCCACATTAGAAAATGCTGTAACATTTGCAAAATTAAACACATTACACTCTAGTACTATAGAACTAACTGATTTATTAAAAGAATTATTAAGAATTATATAATTTACAACTAACAGTAAATTACTCTTCGAAGTAGTAGAATCAAACATAATCATATTTGAAAAAATAGCTATAGTGAAGGGCTATGTAAAGAACAATGAAATCACATTTTTAATAGAAATCCCCATTGTAGAAAGTAACACTTACAATTATTATCATTTATTTGCTTTCACCAAGAAAATTACTAGCAGGTATGAAATTATTATCCCTAAAACCAAGTTCCTTTCCTTAAATGAACTTAGATATGGTTACACGAACGAAAAATGTAACGAAGTAACACCAAGTCAATATTTATGCCAATCATTAACAACAGCAGCCATTCTAGAAGATAACCCTTGCGAAGTACAGTTATTAAGATTTTCAAATCATTACGACAACTGTGAAGCAAAACCAGTCAACTGCCCACTGCAACCAAGACGAGAACAATTTAGCATTAATTGGAAGCACAGCAATCACCTTTAAGAAAGACTGTTATCTAAAATTGAAGAACGAAATAATTCGAGTATATCAAGACTCAGCAGTAACCAAGAAATTCGCAAATTTACCAGAACTATAATTCAAGATTAAACAACTCGAGGACGACGAAATAATCAAGAAACCCATGCAACTAGAACACCTAGATTTAAACGATCTCAATCAAGCTGTAAAACTAATGGACAACTACAAAGAACACTTAAGTGAGTTAAAAGTGCCAAAATTACATTATGATAACATAAGCGTTTGAACAGTTTTAATAATGATTTTAATCATTTTACTAACTATGTATGTGTTGTACTAAATGTATCTTAGAATTAAGAATAAAAATAAATTTTAGTCACAAGGAAACAAAGGTAAATGGAGAAACAATAAATGTACCCTTAGGGACAATGAATTTTAAAACTTAAGTAAAGAAACTCTTAATTTTTCATCTACGTCGAGAGGAGTTACATAACCCCCAAATCAACATATGTATAATTAAATAGAAACTATTAAGCGACTTAAGTTAGATGCAACATTGTAATGCAAGGATAAATTGTAACAATTTTTTTTGACGACTGCAAATCACCAAAAATTTATTAGTTAAATAGGTCTTTTTGTCTGTTCGATTAAACAAGTAAATATCGTCATTTAAATAAATATCCGTATTGAGATCATGTAGCCCAACCATAATACAGAGATGCTTGTTTGGTTGCTAACAACAGGCGTTAACTGTTTGAATAAACATTTCAATGTCAAACAACTTTGATATAATACGCGCAGTGTGTCAACGACTCACTCTGGCTGGGACACCTGACACGAAGATATCATGGAGAACCTAAGAGTTCTAGCCAGCAATTTACGTACGGCCTTACGCCAATGTTGAGTCAAGTGTATTATGCACTTTAATAAGTGTTTTTAATAATGGTAAGCAAATAGATATAATCTCTTAAACAAACTAAATAATTTTGTTATAGCGCTCTTATCTTATCTTATTTTATCCTGTCTAATTTTGTTTTGTATAATCCTATGTGATCTTTTCTTTTCGTTTCCGCTCATCAATTTTACTATTTAATGTGAGAATTTATCAATTTGATTGTAATATTGAAATCAAAAATTACTTTTTGGCTAATATATTACTGAGGGTGGGTTTTAATTAGGATGACATAGAGCCAAACTGTGTTTCCAAAAAGAACTGTTATTGCTCGCGGACTAGTCTCGGGGTCTATCCTTACGGAGGCATGAGTTGGGGGGGGGGGGGTTCTATCACTCAACCTGTCTTTGTACAATTTAGGGCGCCACTACGTCAATTACATAAACAAAAAATAATCTTCGTAAGGAAAGACTCAGGAATTTACTTATGCCTGAAGATAGATATTCAAAAACATAACTCCATTTCTTTTACACTTAATTATTGCAACCAGAATTTCCAGAAATAAAACTATTACAATAGTTTGCAGATATGTAATAAAATTATTTGCTGTTCTATTATATACAAAAATAAATAAAGACAAAATTATAAATATAATTGCATGAAGTGGGACGGTCTTAGCAATGTTAAATCGACAAATTAGCAGTTGTTAATATGTGAAGCTCATCATAAAAAAATATCTCATTATATTAAGCGAACGCTTCAAGCAAAGGTCTTTGTTTTCGGCTCACAAGGTTTGTTATAGATCAAACTTGAATCTTTATAACATCCGAGTAGCTTTTCAATAAAAGTCAAGGATTACCTTATCATACAATTTTTTTGCAGAACATACGTTTGACTTGTTTAAGTAAACATGTAACTCCAGATGTTTATCTGGCAGATGTTAAACTAAGTTGTGTCCTAAACGACTATTTAAAATTAACTAATAAGAACTAAAAAAATCTAGCCAGATCTTCTGGCATATTCTAAATAAAGTGTAATTTATTTTAACAGAAAAGCTTTGGAATTCTATATTCAAAAATATACCAAAACTACTTTAAATCGTTAGGCAAATTATCTTATATGTACTAAATGAAGCATAATTTATTTTAATAGGAAAGCTTTTATATCTTTAGTATTTGAAAATATGCTACAAATTTTAAATCGTTTAACAAGAAAGCTTTTATATATTTCTGTATGTAGGTGGGTGTGTTGTATTAATTTATATATTTAATAAATGGATATATGTAACTTGGATGTGAACCAATATATGCCACGGCTTTTTGAAACTCTTACTCAGGATTAATTTAATTAAAATTATAATTTGCAAACAGTGTGAGTACAAAACTGTATGCAGATATAATAACCACTGCCAGTCAAAGCACCATCTAGTTATTTTTAAAAATACTTGCCATAGGTGTGGGTGTGACCATACCGACAATTTCATTCTTAATGTAAACAAAGCCCAGAATGCTTAAATTTAATAAAATTTTTGACATTTCAATCAGTACTAAAGTTTTTAGGTGTTACAAATATGAGAATGAATTTATTAAATACATGTAATTCCACTGAAGTCGCATGAGTTTACAAGAATGGATCTCTTCGCTGCTTACAGTTACAGAAACTTGAAGTTCACAATACTCAGAACCGGCGCTTTAACTAGGAGCTCCCGCTCAATTTACCACCATTTCTGGAACACTGTTCATAACATTTGGAATCTACTGAAAATATTTGGAGCTCTCTTTACTTCTATTCATATCAGCTTGTAAGCTGTACACATTTCACTTTACTGGAGGAATTAATCTTCTTGGCCTTAAATGGTTGTATGAACCTTTGAAATTTGTTACCCGTTGCACAAGGCCAATTTTATTTCACTGTTAAAACTCTTTCAAATAACTTCAGCTTCAAATTATTAAATAAAAACTCGAGAGCCTGTAAAAACACATCTATTCTTTTTTAATTAAAATTAACACATCCTTTTATCAAGTTGTACATTGTTACTTATCTCCTAGGAGATCTTTTTATAATAATACCTACACTTCTGGATCAACTATCACAAACAGATCTATTAGCTCTTTACAAAAACATTGCATTTGAATCACTTGAGTACTAATTGTCATTGGTTAAATTTTGTGTACCATTTTTATTAATCTTACAATTACTTATTTCTAACACAACATGCTAAATGAATTATATTTTTGGTATTATGGTACATATCATTTTTAAGAACAGTAGTATCCATTAAATAGTGAACATAAGAGTCAAATACTGTAAACAAACATTTTTTACATTCTATAACTACTTACTTCTACAAAAACATGCTAAATGAATTATATTTCAGGTATTATGTTACATATTATTTTCAACAACAGTAGTATCCATTAAATAGTGAACATAAACGTTAAATAAAATCAACAGAAGCTTATTCAATAGGAATTACTTTCCATTTTTTTAAATAAAATTATTTAAACACTTATTTGAAATTTCAAAAGCTCCATCACACGGAAATAGCATTCGATATAATTTAGCAAATAATTTATTCTACGATCTCGTTTATCATCAGTTTTAAATTAGAAATCTCATTAATATGAGTGGTAAATTATTGCGTCTAACCTTGAACATTACAATATTTAATTATCGGAAATGCATTGAAATTTTAAATCGTTTAGGTAATTATTTATCTTCCAATTCGACGTTTCACAATGAATTTGCTTCTTGCTTGGAATGATGTTCGTTACAAAGAAAAAAAGGCGTACTCACCGTAGGAATGGTGCTTACAAAAACTTACAAAACTTGCGGATTGCAGCTACGTGCCAATACCGCTACTCTATGAACGGACGGGATACCATCCTCTAAGCTTGACCCACTTCCATATACTACAAAACTATACAAATCAATTCCTGAAATCCATTATGTATTTTTAAAGGTAAAACTGCTTGCGTTCTATAAAACCTTGCGTCCACTCTGCTGCTTGGTTTCAACAACAATCTTTTCTCCTCACCGACCGGGCAACATGTCTTTCCCAAGAATGGAATTTTTTTCCATTCAACATGGTAAGGAAATTTTCCTACCACGTTTATTAAACTAGTGCGTCTTATCTGACTACATGCTTATACAAGACTAAAAATAAAAGTACAGAGGGCAAGCGCCTTGAGCTTCACGCGCCTGACTACACGGATCGATAATCACGTCAACTAATATTATTACGCCTTGATCGTGGCATTCTACATAACATATATCAACTTTGAAATTGCCTATATGTAAAATGTTACAATATTCTAAATTTAATAAGAACATACTTCAATGTGGCGATATCAATTTTTGATCTAATATAAACGTCTTTCAACTTGACCATAATATTTGAGATTTAATAAAACGTTCTGCAATAAGGCCGTAATATTTGAGATTTAACCGGAATGTTCTTCAACTTATAGCAATTCTTTTGTTTTAATCTAAACGTTCCATTATTAACATTTACTATAATCCTTTTATTGCTATGATGAATTTACAAGTAATAATGTGGATAATTACATTCAAAATAATTGTTTGGATAACGAACTAAATGCAGTAATAAAAGGAAGCTTCGCACTTTTTGATAACCGTTTGAATGGATTTTGGTTTGTTCCGTTATTGCGTAGAAGAAATACGTTTTAAGCTTGTATAATTGGGTCCAAGAAGCGTACAGTTGATTGATTTCACTACAACATGTAAACAGCAACGTCATTTGTTTGTCCAGGAACAGTATGTATGCACATCTTGTTTAATACAATGTAGCACTGTCACACAAGCAAGAACCTGGCGAAACAAGGTAAGCGTTCTTTACTATTTTCACATGACGTCCGCATTTGGCCAACATTGATTCAAGGAAACATCTGAAATAACTTTGTGATGACCTATAAATATTATTTTGCTTAACAAACTATAAAGGACTTTTGATGTTTTGTATTGTCAATATTTAAATCCAGGGTATAACCGTAATTATTGCTAACAAACTTAAGCACTTTAATTGAGTTCTGATTAAAGTTTCATTTATGTGTAATTATAGTTAAAGTTTTTGAACGTTAAATTATTAGATTTTTGATATTTTCATATAAACTTGTAAGCCTAATAACAGATCTGATATTTTCGGTATTGATTTGAGTTAATTTTGTAGTAAAAAGAAATGCTTAACGTATTTAATATTTTATTTGAATTTATCACTCTACATTTGTGTAGAAGCAATTATAGTACTATTTTTGATATGTAAATTTTGTACATACAACTTTTTATCATGAAGCAACTTTTAATTAAAGAATCAACATTTAATTCATTTAATTAATTGTTTTATTTTGAACAAGTAAATTCAAAAATAGGGTAATTAGATCAAGGAATAAAAGGCATAAATACCCTCAATATAATGATATTTGTAGCTTCCATTTGACAAAGAGGCACTGATAGCTCTTTCAGAATTTGATGCCTAATATTTGTGTCTGTAAAAGTGTGTGCATAATTAATATTTACAGCTTTCCTTATTATGGGGTAGCAGGAGTAGACCTCTTGTGTCCTCCCTTTGTTAATTTAATTCAATTTTTTTACAGCTCCTGCGTAAGCAGTTAACACTATATTCCTCTCTAAGGACTCCCAAGTCCCCCTTAAGGAAATTCTGTGTTTAAACTTAATGACTTGGTGGCGCCCTCCCCATACCCCTCTTTTGGTATAAATTAAGCCATAGTAAGTAAATAATGTTTTGTAAAAAGAACCACGACCAATCCTCATAAGCTCTACACGAGGAATAGATCCCTAGTATAGTCGGAAGACAACTGCATTCTATCATTTTAAGGAAATCTTTTCTTAAAGTTTACTGGTTTCTTCACAACATACTAAAGAACCCACGGCTTACTTTAATTATTCAATTAACCAATAAACCAGTAACGATAAAAAGTAAGAAAATAAAGAAAAAGTTAATCAAAGTTCACAAGCAAGTTGTGAGAACGGATGTGAATACATTGTATTCCAGACGTAAGTGATGCTGCAAACGCAGGTCACAGACGGTTATAAAAACCGCAATTATTAGAATTAAGATTGTTACTGTGTATTATATAATTGTATAAAGAAATAAGCAGACATGAGCTCTGCAATTCACACAGAAATGTGAGGGGCAGGGACAACATAAATACCTCGGGAGCTCCAAGATCATCAGTTAGTCTCGAACCTCTCAGCTTTTACACTGTTGGTGGTTCAGGCTACTCGCCCTAATTTAACTTCAATTATTAGTAATTTCGACTTAGATTAATTTTAAATAGTTTGTCAAAGTTCCACATGTAATTTCTGAATAAATAAATATTTGTTACAAGAAGTTTTGGAAGAAGATTTTTTAAAAAGGCAACTCTCAAGACCCAAAACGTAACTCGTGTAGATGAAAAAAAAATAAATAAATAATGACTTCCTTGAATTGGTTAATAATTATGCGTTATATGTTCCCATATTATCGTGAGATATTGTAAAATGAACTTGTAAGGACGCTAAAATTTAAACTCTGTATCGCAGTGTGTAATCGTTATTACAAATACAGTTAAGTATTATAATAAAACTACTTTTAAACATGTACTAATCAGAGTTCTTATATTAATGGAAGAGATACAATCTTTTAATTATAATTGTACCAACCGTTACCCGCTACTTCGACAAATGAATAAAGATCTTCTGCCAAATTTTAACGATTGCATGCATTAGTATAATAATGACAACTAATAAGCATTAAAACTTTTATGATTAAACGTCAGTCGAGTTGTGCCATTAAACCTCACCAGTTCCAACAATAGCAATCAAGCAAACAGCCAGTCGTCCATCCTGACTCGTGAGAAATTCACTACTTAAGAATATATTACGCGATCAATCTTATTCCAACAAAGCAGGCAGGCAGGCAGCCAACCTACATATATGCTTAAATTATTAAGGATACGTAGATTCTGATAACGTCTCTGCCTGCATGCACTGTCAGAATATAAATATTTGAGTAGGTGTAGCATCAGCCATCAATACTCACTCAGTTCACTCATGTAAAATTACTTTTAAATTAGACTTTCCACGTTCATCTAATCATATGAATGCAAGAACCAAGCGGTTTATGACAATTGCCCCTTAAAAGATTGCTGATGAATTTTTTATGCTTGATGGGCGGTATGGGATGGTTCAAGAAGAGGAATGATGAATGGTGTGCGAGTTGTTACCCCAGATGTCGTTCCAACTGTATATGCATGATGTTCGAGAGATTATTGCCTTAGTTTGTGGTTTCGAAGTAGTCGATTAAATTAAGTTTGTTCGTTTTTGATAAAGATTGATGAGCGTGCGGAGAAGTTTTCAAATTAATGGTCAATGAGTGTCGGCGGCCACGAAGAACTTATTATTAAACCGTTACAGCACATTGTTAGTTATGGTTATCGTTACTTACATTTATAGTACACGTTTATATTACAACGCATATACAAAGTGTATATCGTTTTAGACATGCATAAAGAGTATAACGTAAACTGGATCTTTTATTCATAGAGAATAGCTACAATATAGGACAGCTAATTTTAAAACCATTTACCTATTGTTACGTACGTTCTAACCTTAAATTATTTAATACTAAGCACGAGGAAAACATACAAAGCAAGTTGGTTGGTGGCAACTTCATGTTACCTGCATAAGTTCTAACATTAAATCTGATTGTTTATTTAGATCAATTTTTTAAAATTTCCATTCGTTTGATTTCTACGAAGGCGTAGAAGGGCCACAAAAAATCGCTCCACTTACTTTAGTTAAATTTCGACTTCGATCTAGAAATTTAATAAATTTCGACTTCGATGTCGAAATTTAGGTACATTTCGACTTCGATCTCGAAATACTAACAAGAGTAAACTTTTGACTCTAAGTTAAAAATCCAGCAAAATTTTGAGATAGAAGTCGAAATTTAAGTAAAATTCAACATCGAAGTCAATATTTATTAAATTTGGAGATCGAAGTCGAAATTTAACTAAATTTCGACATCGAAGTCGAAATTTAAGTATTTTTCAAAATGGAAGTCGAAATTTAACTCAATTTTGAAATCAAAGTCGAAATTTAACTAAATTTTGAGATGGAAGTCGAAATTTAACTAAATTTCGAGATCGAATTCGAAATTTAATTAAATTTCGAGATCGAAGTCGAAATTTAACTAAATTTCGACATCGAAGTCGAAATTTAACTAATTTTCGAAATGGAAGTTGAAATTTGACTAAATTTCAACATCGAAGTCGAAATTTAACTAAATTTCGACATCGAAGTCGAAATTTAATTAAAATAAGTGAGCGATTTTTTGTGGCCCTTCTACGCCTTCGTAGATTCCATTTTCAAATAATATATACTTTAAAAATTGAGCAACTACGACAAACAGAATTATTTAATTTATACTTTGTTGGGAAATAGTTAGAGAGTTTCCAATTCTTAATTCTGATCGGTGGATTTAAGATATCTTCTGGTTTCAGGATTCTTCAAATAAATTTTAAAATAGAGCGAGTTATATTTTGGTCCCTTAATGTTGGTTTATAAAAAATTTGGATTATCTTTTTAATCGTTTTAATTCTTCGCAAACTGTGGTTGTGACCGTTTCTTGTGGAAAGGTGGCGATCCATTGTTTTCGGTGGTTTTCTGAACTTTTCTTTGCATAACTTCAATAGGTTTTGAGGCACTTTGTCAAAAGTTGATGTCACTTTTCATGAATTTTTAGTTTTATACTCCATGATATGTAATAAGAACTCTATCATATACCAAAACCTGATATGTCAACAGAAATATCTAGTTAAGAAAAACACAGTTGTCAAAATATGATGTTTTTAAACAACATTTACTTTTTTTTATCAATATCTGATATGCCTGACATATGTTTTGCCTATTTACAGACGACAGAATCATACTAACCAAAACGTGTTATGTCTGACATATCACATTTTGCCTGGCTTAATACAAGACTTCGTAAGATTTTATAAATATTTTGTTATGACGTTGTCTAGTATGTAAAATTTCTAAATTAAAGTTAAAAACATTGTATGTGAAGTTGTTACGTTCATTTTCGGCAATAATTGGTTACTTTATTTACATAAATTTCTTTTCTAGTATTAAATTCTCCAACAATACCCGATATACTGTACCTGTTAAAATAAGCTGGCTTTACCATAATTTTCAACTCAAATCCCTTGTTAATTCATTATCCGTTCGTATAAATTTTATGTCTATTGTTAAATCCTTCCGCATAACTAATAATAAATACTCTTTCTAAGAATTTTTCAACGTAAATCTAGTTGTTTTGAAACGACAAGTTTATGCCATAATTAAATAGTCAAGATCCTGTTTAGGTATCCGTGAGCGCGTTATACCTTTCGATAACGTATATTTGCGTTCTAGTGGGTTTCCCATCTAAAGATTTGTTGAAATAATATATCCCACTATTCTTCGGTAAAACCGTGTTTTCCAGTTTCAATCGCGTTTCGATAACGCGGATGTTTGCTTTTCGAGTTCGTGTTATTTTGAACTCCTTTTAAACTTTGATTCTGCAGCTTGTGCGTTGATGCACTTGTAACACCTATTCGTCCTGTTACTCCAAGAGCGATATACGTTTCTTCTCTATCAAATGTGTAGATTTGGTGTGTATGGGTAAGCGCTCTTGAGTTTCTTAATATTAGTAAAATTTTCTTTTTTTTAGCTTTTAGCTGAAGGTTAAATTGCTTGTTGCGTAGCCCGATTATTCCTTGATGTAGATCAACTGCTCTTGCATGTAGACCGCCGTTGCAATTACAATAGCATCGTTGTTGCTGACTACCGCGGCAATGCTGTGTCAATTCGCTTCCGAGGGCTGACAAGATAAATGTCTCGACACATGTATGTGACTTGTTTTCCTTTTCTATTATACCCAGGGATATACCCAATTTGAAATTAGGTGCGCCAGTGTTTGTTCTGGTAAAATCCTTACTAGAAAAGTTACGAACTTTAATGCTTTTGCTTTTTGTACTTAACCCATCTGCTTAAGCGAAAGTATCAGCAATATTCTTCTTTTACTGATTAGAGTTCTAACAAATGCTTTGTATGGTAAAATCCTTACTAGAAAGGTTTCTAAATTTAATGTTTTTTTAATTAATCCATCCGCTTATACGAAAGTATCAGCGTTATTCTTTTTGGTACAGATTAGATTTATTGCATGTTAGCTACGAATTGCGCACTTTGTGGAACAATTAGTGAATTTGTCCATAGAGTAAAATTGTTTTATTAAATAGTAACCTTAGTTAATTTTGTTTTACTGTTTCGATAGAAATTTCTATATTTGTGTTTTTTTATTATAAATAAGAAATCGTTGGCGATGTACTATTTATGTGTTGCTAGGAACCTCTCCCCTCTCCGCATTGGTAGTTAGCCTGGTATATTTACGTTTTCTTCCGGCTACGTCATGGTACGTAGCAAAGTTATCGTTATCTTTATTTTTAAAAGTTATTCAATTTCATTCTTTTAGGTGGTAACACTGATTCTATTAACACTGATTCAGTCTGTTTATCCTAACCTAAGATATAAGTACTAAGGGATCATTGTTTGTGTGTAATATGTGCAAAGTTTTCAGTTATGATATCAAGGAGTTACAGAATGGTTGCGATTGTTAAAGATGGATTAGGTACAGACAGTACTGTTTTTAATAATTATGAAACAAATGTTATGAGAACTACGAATAACTGTAAAACCACGAGTGTAATTCCAGTTAAGGTTAGTAAAATAGTAATGCTGAGGATAATACTTAAAGTAGTAGTGATTCAGGAAATAACGTTCCTACATTTTTAAACAATGTAAACCTGAAGGTTTTTGTGAAGAAATAGCTGCAGAAAACACGCATAGCAGGAAAAATTAATAGGAGCGGCGCTGACCTAACCTATCAATTTTTCCTGCTATTAACCTAACCTAACGCCAGATGAGTCGGGCTAACCTAACCTAAGTCTAATTTAAACTAGGTCGAAAATTAATTATTTTCTTGTAGGTTTAAAATTTAAAAATTTCCAGACAACAGCTATCCTAACTACTGACAAGTCCAACTAACCTAACCTAATTTCAGACAACACCGACTAACCTAACTCCAAACAACATAAACTAACCTAAACCCTCCTCCCTCCATCCTACTTTGCCTTCTCTGTCCTCTCGCGGACATATGTCCGACATATGTCCGACATATGTCCGACATGTATCTGTCCCTTTGAGTGTTTTCGGAACGTTCGGAAATGTTCATACGTAATTCGAAACGTTCCAACCTAGTAAAGTATATAAGGATTCATATTATTGAATTATGGTTAGTTGTAATACGTCTTACTTAAAAGATGCATGGAAAAATTAAGCGGTACACTAAAGAGTCTTTGACGAAAGCTAAAAATGAAATATTGCAAAGTATGACGAGTTTATACGCTGCTAGTAAAAAGTATGATGTACATAGAACAACGCTACATAATTACGTCAAAAAATTGCAAACCGAAAAAGGTTACAAATTAGTAATGTTCCTATCCCAGTAGGTGTAAAATATATAGATGCTGTAAGGCAAGAAAATAAGATATCAGTACAAAATTTTGAAGAGTTTATCGGTTCTAGTGTAAAAGAAATTGGTAAACATGGACCCTTGTCCCCAAATATACGTGCAATATTTGCAGGAGCATCCAATTGTAGAGAAACAAACGCCTTGATATCTTTAATTCCTTACAAAAATGTGTATGCGTTTTAGAAAAGTTTATAAGTACCAAGCAAAATATGGGTTGTTAAGAAGTGTATTTGAACCTTTCAAAGAGAAGGTATTGGTTATCAAGAATATGAGAACTATAGTAACTTAATAGGATCCGAAGATGTAAAGGAAGATTCGATTATAGTGTTCGATGATATACCTGCAAACGAGCAAAATGAGATTGCACAATTTTTTATATGCGGTAAACAAAAATGTTGATTGTTTTTATTTATGCCAAACATATGCTAATGCCTTAAAGCATCGTCTCACAGATAATGCTAGTGTGTAACGGGCATTTTTATAGCTGAACATTTTACGCTCCCTTTCTGTTAGAGTACTTAAAAATACATCGTTTCTTTGGGATCGCTGTTTGTATAAAGGAAATACTTCAGACTAATTTAGATTTGTAGGCAATTTAACTCGTGGGTATTACTTTAAAAGTAGATCATTTGAAGATTGATTTTCATTAATAAATAAATTGCAAGGAATGAATTGTAAATTGGACTATTCGTAAATTACTTTCCAACTTATCGAAAAGATAAACAGCTCGTAATTAATTAGTAGATATGATGGCTGCATTCATTTATTGGATGTTCCTTATGTGGATATACAAGTTTAAAGAATAGTCGATAAGAGGTTATGGCAACAACGATTGATGAAAAACAGAAGAACAGTTGTAGTTTGCTTTTCGTTCCTATATATTAATTACGTTAAAAATACTGTTTCCTTTTTGCTTTGAGAATAGTGAGAATTAATGCGGAATAGATTAACGTAACACATGAACAAGCACGGCACGCTTTTAGTTGTTTTTCTTGTGAAATAAAAGTTGTATATTAACTGTAGCAGTGTAGTTCTGATGACCATTTGAAGGAAGTATGCTTGATATCTAACGTGTTTGACGTGCTTGTTTACGGAACACGAACGGTTTAGTGATACGCGTTGCTTTACTAATTGTTTTTGTTGATCTTCTGTTGGAAAAAAAAGAGATAGAACTTGTTGACTCAACCGCACGTGCTTGTTTTACGGAACATTATTTTAGTGATACGCGTTGCTTTACTAATTGTGTTTTTTTTTGGGGAGTTGTCTTTTTTTAATTTGAACTGGGCGTGCGATCTAGTTTCGCGGTCCTTTTCTTTTTATCAGAGTAGTTCATACTTTGGATTATCCAAATGCAGTTGATACTGTAGTTTCTGAATTTTCTAACCCCAAAGAATCTAAAACAGATCATTGTTTGCGCAAATTTCGTTATTTGCGAAATATAACAGATTACCGGTTTACAAAGGTATTGGTTGAAGTTTCTCACTGCTTTTTAGATGTTTATGAAGATAATATACATTTAGTCCCAGTTGAAATTAAACTAGTGCTACAACATATTTTGAAATTATTGCCTCAGGAAATAGAAGTAACAAGAAATTTATCAATGCTACATAGTTCCGTCGCGTGATAATGGCTGTTGCTAACACCAGTGAGATACGTAGGTGTGATTAGGGTAACGTGTGATAAGTTCCATCAACACCCTCCCAGTAAAGGGTGAAGTGCTTCGCTAGTGCAGGACCTCGTGAATCCCACACTTCAAATGCAAGGAGGCGTTCCTGAATGACTTTTTGTAAGTTGAACTATTTCCTACTTATTATTACTTTAAATATCTATCCGTTGTTTTGCCATATCTTCGTCGTTCTGATACCTTTTACAATAGACTTGCCTGCGATTAAGAAAAAAAAAGAAAGAAAAAAAATCCATACTACTGAATTACTCATATCAATTGTGTCTTACCTATTTATCTTTTGTTAACATTTTGTCTGATTTATGTTTAATTAGTGTGTGAGGAAACGTTTCTGCTACTCCCCAATATTACCTCACTTTGTGATAAAAATTTCTGTAATGCTTTTATCGTGATTATATTATAGAGTTTATCTAAACAGTTTTATTTACATTCTACAAAGTACTGAATAACTTAGACGTTTCATTGCTGCTACGCTTATTCTTTTTTTTCAGGTTTGCTTAACTAATTTTCTTGCAGGTATTGTCGCTAACTCCTTACCGCCGCATACATTATATGTCAGTCTGCTTTCTACAACCCCCCCCCTACTCTCCGATTGAGCCCGGTCATTTCTTTGATTTTCTTTGTGTTACGCACGGCTACGATTAACGTAACATAAATTTGGCGCCCAACGTGGCTGCCTCGAATTAACGTAACAGTAAATTTGGCGCCCAACGTGGGGCCTCGAATTAACGTAACAAGTGTTATTTCAATATGGAAACAGGATGATGCTAATCTTTCTAAATCATGTTGGCAGTGATATGCCCTTTAAAAAATTTAAAGAATTGTGTCTACAATGGTGGGATGGTGGGATGAAGATGGATCAAAACACAATTTTATAACTATTGTGAAAGATTTTGATATAAATGAAGGAAAAATTTCGACTAGAGTGTAAAATCTTCTCATCTTAATATCTAAACAAATTTGCCAACCCTAGAAAGTAGTTGTTTTGTAAAAACGTGTATAGTATTATTTTTTATCAAATGCGTCTGCTACGTGCATCGACGTAACCTAAAGAAAACCCAAAGAAAGAGGATGACCGGGCTCAACAGGTGAGTAGGAGGGGTCTTACACATACAGAATAAAGAGAGGCCAAAATAAAAATGTATTCATTCATGCACAATTAAACATGTACAAATGAAAAACCTCTAATTTAAAAAAAATGATGTACAAAAACACAATAGTACCAACAAATGAACAAACTATAAGTACATGTTATACATATTTACAAAATAAAAAAATATTTTTGACATGGCGAGCTGCCGTTTTTAAGTACCTACCCTTTATATTATTTAGCAACAATGCAACAAAAAAACCCAACCGCAAAAGTAAAAACCACAGCTTTTATTGGTTGTAAATATAAAAATTACATATGCCACATTGGCAGTACAATGTCTTAACTAATAAAAAAATTTTATAACTCAGAAAAAAAGGAACCAAGGTAAACTAATAGTTATAAATCATCATCGCAAGTATGCAATTGATGAGATACAAATAAGTGAAGAAAATGATCCCAATAAGTGCAATATTACTACTTCCGACTATCTCACATCACAGTAATCAGTTTAAGGCCACCAAGTGTGGCTACCAAATAGTGTCAATTAGTACATACACACTCATCCTTAAGTTGCCGCCGTCGTACCGGCTCCTACCGTCTCTACTGACTGGGCGGGGCGGAGGAGCGCGTGATTTCGCGTTAGGATTGTCCTCTAATCACAACAAGGGGCGGCAATCAATCGTGGCTTTAGGGCCACCGGAAGAAACAAAAATAGTTATAGGCGAATTAATTTATTGTCGCCGAAAAGAATAGTTTTGTAAAACCATCATTACTGACCACGCTGTATTGCGTGCGCGAACTTTTCACAAGGAAAACGGAACCAACAAAAATTTGGCAAATGCTTTCGACTTGTATATCGAAAAGAAAGTGGACCTTGATTCCTTTTAAAATAACAAAAATTCAACTAGATGCTAATGTTATCAAAACATAATAACAGGTGATTAGTAAACTCGAAACACGGTTTTATCAGATAGCTCAATGCCTTATTTCAACGAGTTTCCGATTGAAACAATAGAGAAAGTACTTACACGCTATCGCAAGGTATTACGAGTTCACGGATACCTAAAACAGGGTATTGACTATTTAATTTATAGCATAAACCTCACGTTTTAAGACAATTAGATTTGAAACTAAAAATTACTAGAAAGCGGTCTAATACACCGGGTGTTGTTTCAGGATCTAAATAAGTAAATAATGAAATAAAAGTGTGTGTAGGTTTTTAATTCATCGACAGTAAATGAACGTAACACGTCTTTAAAATTAAATTAAACGGTGAATCAATGATTATTGAATGCATTGCTAGAGTAATTTAGTTGCAAATGAATTTTACTCTTAATTATCGGAGAAAGTATTCATTCTAGTTGCATGGTGCTTGGTGTTGCTATATTCTTCTATAACTTTAGGTAAAATTTCAAGCCATCTGTAACTTCCTTGCAAGTGGAAAATCTTGTAAAGTTTGTTTTTTAATTGTCCTAATCAATCGTTCTGCTATATCAACTTTGACTACTATATGTATGTGGTGTATGGTTGATCTTATATTGCTCTGTTTTTTAAAATAGCAACATTGCTGTTTGCTGAGTCGCATTATACAAAATAATAAAAAAAATTTTTGTTCATCGCTAAAATGTATTGTTTTCATAACTTGGAATTTCTCCAAATTTTATTACAATTATATAGGTAATTTTTCTTTAATGAATGGACTAATGCGGTTAATAATTGAAAATGCGAGCCGACCTTGATTAGTGTTCAAGTTTCGCTGCATATTACAACCATTCTATTATTACTAAGCGAAATTTAGTATTTCTGCATATAATGTTAATCACTAAAAGACCTTGTTATAATTTATATAAGAATTTGCTGTATGTAGTATGATTAGTATGCATTAAAATGTGATATTTTCGAAACTTTGGAAAGGAAACCTAATTTTATTGCAATTATTAAAAATTCTTTTAATTATCAATGGGTGTCTATAACCAAACTCAAATCTTTACACATCGTAATTTCGTATACGAAATTGTTGCATACATCGATCCTCTATTATAACAATAGATGCAACTTTAAATGCGCAACTTGCAACTTTATTCCTGTGTCCTATCTGCTATGAAATAGCAATACCGCCTATTACGTAATGTCAGATGGGACATGTATTGTGTAATGGGTGTGTGGAACGACTCAATACATGCGCTGTGTGCAGACAGCCACTTGGTAAGTTTGAAATTTTTTTTTTATCTTTATTCAAATGTACTAACACTGTTTTCGGTTTTTTAGATAATATTAGGAACTTGACGCTAGAGGAACTGGGAAGATTTCTAATTTTTAATTGTATATATAGTACATATGGATGCAAATTCAGAATAAGGATGAACATGAAAGCATGTGTAAATTTAAACGATATAATTGTCTATTATCTTTGGAAACATGTCGGTTAGAGATAGTGTATATGATTATTGTTATATAGCAGATGAAAAATGGTGTTAAATGTTTCAGGGGAGTTTGGAAGAAATATATAATTATTGTTTAAGACAATAAAATATCCATACTCGCAAAGTTTGATATGATTGAGCATCGATTTTGGAATATCCTTGTTAGATGTTTTAACAATTATTTTAATCTAACAATATTAAAAATGGCTACAAATGAGTATGATGAATTTATGGTATATATAGTATTAAGGAAGCTTGGAACCAATACTCGATTTAACTATGAGTAAGTATATTAAAAAGTTTATTTGAAGTGCTCTATCCATATTTTTTTCGTATTGCGATGTGTACGAATAGAAATTATTTTTCCCATATAAGACAAGTGCAGTCCACAGAGGCTGATATTGTTGATCTACTTGATAGTTTACAGTGCGCCATCACGAATTCGAGGGAGTTGGAAATGGTTTCGTTGGCAGACGGGGACATAGAAATAGTAATAACTATAAATATTGTATAAATTTTTTTTTTAATTGTTGTATTTGTATAGCTTTACAAATTTCCTACTTTTTAGTATGTGTCCAAATTAATTAAGTGTATTATTATAAATTTTGGTAACATGTGACAGATGTACTTACACTTATTTGCATGTTGATAATGAGTTTGCCGGTCTTAGAAGTGGGCGGTGAAATGGCGATGTTTGTTCCGTAATTAAGCATTTGGTTAATACAAGTGGCATGATATACAATTAGTTGATTATGTTATGACCTCGTGATCATCCAGTCATGTGGTCAAGTGGTAATGTAGCCAGGTGGTTGTGTGGTCGTGTGATCATGTGAGCAGATTGTAATTGACTGTTATTGGTAGTGAAAGATTGTAATTGGCCACTATTCGTCACGATTGGCCAGATTGGCATATGTGCTATATGTGCTCTTTCATTGGTCGAGAAGGTAATGTACTGGTGGTAGTAGTGTAGAAAAATGTATATATTGTTTTAATAAAATTGTATACAAGCATTTTGAATGGTTTGTTTGGTATATATTCGGCCCGGTAAAGGAAGGCAGTCTGTGGATGAGTTGCGCTGTTAGTTTAATTTAAGTTGTGTGTCATGGCTGATTTGATGGGTAATACAATGTGAGAGTGTGTTGTCATTGTATGAATTTAAAGTAGATATTCTAAATGTTTCCATGCAAGTATATAAGAAAAAAAGCGTTCGAAGTACAAGTAAGTTAATCTATACATGTGCCCACATGAAAATAGGTTCAAGATCCAAGTTGATTATTCTCTCATATTGTTTAGCAATCATTCTAGAAGTTACTGTGGAAGTGATGACTGGTTCAAAGTCTGAGTTTATAATTATTTTACCTTTAGATTTCTCCTGCTCCCCCCCTGGCTTGTCCGCAAACATTTATATTGTAAAACAGGAAATGCTACTCGATGGTCTCCTAGAGAAAATATTACTAGTATGGAAATGGCGTTTCGTGTACTTTGATAAAAATCCTAGCAACAACTAATAAGACGGGAGCGTTATTATGGAGTTAAAGTAAATGAATGTCGAAAATATGGTGGGAGGCTATGGTAATACAAAAAAAATTTAATGGACCAAGAATTATTTTATAATATGAATGCAATTTCTTAGTTTTTTAATGCAGAGGTTTGTGTCGGCAAATATGGTTACGATTATGGTTACTAAGACTTGCAAAAATTAAAAAAATTTATTTGGAGTATAAGCCTGAAAAATTTAGTGCTTTCTGACTTTAAATTTAATGCTGGTAGTTCTACCTAGTATTGCAAAGGTTTAAAAATTCTAAGACCATTCGTTTTTGAGAACTAATAGATACCTGGAAATTTTCGGAATAAAAATAAAGGACGATCGAGAGATCTAAACGTTAAGATCTTTTTCTATAGTTTCCATTTCGTAGCACCTGCCATTGGGAAATAGTAAAAATATTAAAACCTATAAAGGCGATTATTAATAGTGGTTTCGAAAAAATAGTAGTTTCCTTGAACTAAATAAAATAGCTTCGACTGATTAATGTATATGGTCACATATTCCCGGTCACATCCACACACATCTGCTTACTTCCACATACGGACATGACGATGCCGGTAGTTTTTGTTTAACAAATAGTAGGAAAGATACGTTAGGTGTTAGTGTGTGGAAGCTAATCGGATCGTTGAATTCAAAAAGAACGGCGCGGCGGAATGCATGGCGGTCTCCGTTAGAATAGTCAAAAGTGCTTAATCGATCGTATAAGATGTTTAAATATGTGAAAAGTGTAAAAGCCTACATGAGGTAAATTTAAAAGAAGTGTGCGATGGGCTATACTTATAAAGAAAGTATAGAATGGTGCATTGCAACAATCCTAGCAGTAGAAAGACGACTGACTTTTTCAACCGACTACAAGAATAGCAGTCGCACAGAGAGGGGTACGCATGTATTATACAACGCACTGTTACTATAAAATATGTTAGTTTGCGGGGTAGCTCGACGTGTAATTGATCACAACTTAAAGGTCCCTGGGAGGTTTAAAAATTCTAAGACCATTATCGTTTGAAAAATGTTTGGAAATTACCGGATTGGGGTCGGGTCGAAGTATAAGCTAGACGGATGATTGACCGAGATTTTCCTACCTTTTACGAAAGAAGCGGAAGTTCGAGACTACTACTTTCGAGCCAAGCCGAGCTTAAGGAGAGCTCAGATCGGCTCGGTTCGAATCCATTGTTAAAATAAATACGTTCAATGTGTATATAAATTAAGTTAGAACAGTTAATGTTTGTGAAGATAAATTAGGTAGTCGAATTTAGTAATGAATACGGTATAATCGTTATATTAAAAAATAAATTAGTTTTATTAAACATTGTAGTAATTAACATTAGTAATGTCTGTTGCGACATCTCAGTATATTAAGGAATCTATGTAAACAGGTGTGAATAATGATACTTGTATTAGACCGAATAAGGAACTGAAAACTGAAATATGTTACATCTTTGAATAAATACTATACGAAAATACAAACTCCAAATAAAAGCTTTTTCCGCAAAAGCTGCTTTGAATTGAAATCCTGTATGAAAATCGGGGATTTTCTTGAAAGAAGTGTGCTTGCATTATTTCGTGTAAAATAATCCAATTTCGAATTGAATTTATAATAAACTAAAAACTTTTTAAAAAAGTGAGCCCACCGAAGTTTCTTAAAATTAGAACGTAGTATAATATTTCCAAGTTTTAATGCAACAGAATTTATTTGGGCGATTTCTTCTAGTTCAACCGAAAATTGAGACCGTATTTGAACAAGCTACTTAAACGCTAATTTGTTTAAATAAAACTTGTTTCATAGTTTTCGATATCACAATAATGAGAGTGGGACAATTATTCTATACAAAACTATCAACCGACTTACATGAAAAAGTGTAAGACGTCGAGAAGGTAGAAGTTCTATAACGACGTACAGGTATCAATTTAATCAAATGTATTGTTTCTAGTCTGTATAAAACCGTTTAAGGGCATACCAAAAGGAGCGAAGGAAATACACGACTTTCAAGATTATAGGTATCGTGTGGGAATTGGGAATATTAAATGATGATATATTCATATGCACTTCAGGTTTTTCACCCCCTTACATATTTTAAAGCCAGGCACAATCTCGCGGGAAGAATAGATTTAATCGAAGTGGATATTGAAGTGCCTCGAGTAATGCATCACCCTTGCACTCATCCCTTTGATCCTCTTGGGCGTACATTTTACAAGGACTTCGTTCACACTCCATAAGTTGTGTGTGTAATCGTTTAATTACAAAAAAGAACGTTAAGTGACTCAAAGTGTATACGGTACAGGAAGCTAGGGATGAGCTGTCTATCTGAATTGAGTTTCTATTTTATAGCACAGCCGCTTCAAATAAAATTGTTAATGTCTATGTTTGATTTAAAGTTTTTGCCTTGAATTATATATATTATATGCTCTGCACTCACCCTGGAACAAGTCGGTTAATTCGCGCCCCACACTTTGGGCGTCATAAATGCTACGAATTTACCTGTAAACTTGACCTAAGCTGATCTAAAATGCTCTGCTTCACCCCTGATGATGGTCTCCTTTTTAGGACGCTAAAATACTTTCAGCCCTTTTGCTATAATAAAAAGAAACTTAGCTACATCAGTGAAGCCCGCTACTGCTGCTCTACGGTTACCTGTAAAATCCTGCCCTATTTTCTATAAAAAAAACTCGACTATAACAAAAATCCATCACAATTTATTTACAGAAAATTGAACAGCAAATTATTGCAATTATTATTGCATACACTCCTTATTTACATATGTCCACATTGATTAATTATTCATTTTTATAAATATTCCTATTTACCGTCTTACTCGTCTATAGACTATTAAAAGTAATAGGGTTTAACCCCACACCTTAGTTTAACCCCTGGTTTAAATACGAGCTTATAGTAAAAACCTTTTTAAATATTTGTGCAAATTTTCATACTGCAATTATCAAAGTCCATTTTACTTCTTACATAAACCGATTTCATACCCTTTTCTTATAAATAAAATTTTTTACATTGACATATTTTCAAATAATTTGAAATAAACTTCCATAATAAATTCCTTTGTCCATGAAAATCAGAATAATTACACCTAAAATGCATAAACTGTCATAACACACAAGTAATCACAAAAGACAATGTTTAAAAAAAAAATCAGTTTCCGAAAATTGCACCACACATGTATTTGCCATGAAACCATTGCTGAACATAGTCCTCATCACCGACTGCTCGTTCAAGAATCACCTCCAAGTTGATCCATACCATCTGGGACCCTAATCTCTCTCAGTACCAATCAATAGCAACCCCTCCAAATTCTTCAAATTCCTCTACTGTACTAATTACCATCAGTAACCCATCGACTTGATACATACACCCTTTTTATTGTTTCCCTTTTGCCTTACTAGCACCAATAACCCAAGTAAAGTAAACAGCCAGTACTTACATTGCTTGACAACGACTTCGTTTTATTTTCTCTAAACGTACTTTAAAATACTTTCAGCCCGCCGATACAACATTACACCAACTTGAGTAAATTGTAAGCACTTTAATTATTAATACTTATTAATTACAAATAATAACTTTGTTTACTATCATTCACGTAGATGATTACTCAAATCGAAGCGAAGAAGCAAAAGAAGAGAGCTCTATTTCCCCATCCCTGCGTTTATATAGCCAAAAATGTCCCCCGTTCCACTTAAATTCCTTGAAAATACTTCAACACAAACACACTCGCTTTCTGGGTACAAAATTTGTAACCGACGCTCAATTCTTAAAAATCTCAAGTTAGCCTTCGAATTCCTCGTACTGTTGTCCGTGAAATAGCAACCGTCTTTCAAATCTAAAAAATTTTGCCCTTCAGAAATAATGTTTTACCACGAAAACCGCTTTATCTACTCAACGGATATCGTCATTCATCGAACTAAATCTCAACCGTTTTCTATTTCTTGGTTAAATCACGCCCATTATAACATGCATATTACCCTATCTCTCTTTCTTCTACGTACGAAATTTTCCTCCTCTCATGTTATTGGCAAGTTTATTTATTCCTAACAAACTGTAACGTGCATATTCGATAGTTTAACATTTTACGCTATACTCAATTCTTAAAATACATCGTTTTTGGATCGCTGTTTGTATCAAGTAAATACTTCAGAATAATTCAAAATTGTATGCAATTTAACTGGTGTGTATTAATTCAAGATAGATAAATTGAAGATTGATTCTCATTAATAAATAAATTCCAATGAATGAATGTTAAACAGCTTGTAATTAATTATAGATTGCAACGTTCTTGTCTTGCCGTAAATATAAATTTGGTTCCTTATGTGGATATACAAGTCTAGATAAGAAACGATAAGCGGTTGTAATAACGACGAATTGATATAAACAGACAAGGAGTTGAGTTCTGTTCTGTGTTCCGATATATTAAGTACGTTAAAAATACTGCTTCTTTCTGCTTTTGACAATAGTGAGAATTAATGCGGGATTAATTTTCGTATTGTTCATGAACAACCACGGCATGTTTTTAGTTGATTTTCTGTTGGAAATAAAAGCGATAAAGCTTGTTAAACTCGAGGCACGTGTGTTTTACGGAACATTTGACGGACGGCTTGATTGCTTACGCGTGCCTTACTAATTGTTTTTAGTTGTTTTTCTTGTGAGACAAATGGTTTAAGGAACATTTGACGGACTTACTTTAGTGATACGCGTACTTTACTAATTTGTGGTTTTAGTTGTTTGTCTTGTGAAATAATAGTCGTAGAACTTGCTAAACTGACCGATTCTTTCTTTAGGATTAATGTGTGTGCGATCTAGTCTAGTGTCCCTTTGTTTTATCAGATTAGTGCATACTTTGGATTATTTAAATACAGTGGATACTGTAGTTTCTGCATTTTTCTAACACCAAAGAATCTAAAATAGATCATTGTTTGCGTGAATTTCGTTATTTGCGAAATATAACAGATTACCAGTTTACAAAGGTATTGGTTGAAGTTTCTCACTGCTTTTTGGAGGTTTATGAAAATAATATACATTTGATCCCAGTTGAAATTAAACTAGTGCTACAAAATATTTCGAAATTATTGTCTCAGGAAATAGAATTAACAAGAAATTTATCAATGCTACATAGTTCCGTCGCGTGATGGTGTCTGCTGCTAACCCCAGTGAAATGCGTAGGTGTGATTAGTGTGACATGTGATAAGTTCCATCAACACCCTCACAGTCCAGGGTGAAGTGCTTCGATAGCGTAGGACATCGTGAATCTCACACTTCCGTTGCAAGGAAGCGTTGCTGAAGGACTTTTGTAAGTTGAACTATTTCCTACTGGTTATTACTTTAAATATCTATCCGTTGCTTTACCATATCTTTGTCGTTCTGATACCTTTTACAATAGACTTGCATGCTATTTTAAAACATAGAGAAAAAAAAAGAAAGAAAGAAAAATCAATACTACTGAATTACTCATACCAATTGTGTCTTATCTATTTATCTTTTGTCAACATTTTATCTGATTTATGTCTAATTGGTGTGTGAGGAAACGTTTCTGCTACTCCCCAATATTACCTCACTGTGTACTAAACATTTTTCTGTATTGCTTTTACCGTTGTTATATTATATAGATTATCCAAACAGTTTCTTTTTTTTACATTCTACAAAGTACTGAATAACTTAGACTTTTCATTGCTGCTATGCTTATTCTTTTTTTTTTTCAGGTTTGCTTAACTATTTTTCTTGCAGGTATTATCACTAACTCCTTACAGCCGCGTACATGGTATGTTGGTCTGCTTTCTACAACCCCACCTAATCACCCATTGAGCCCGGGCATTTCTTTGATTTTCTTTGTGTTACGCACGGCTACGAGCCAACGTAGCATAACTTTGACGCCCGAACAGGGGCTGCCACGATTAACGTTACAAAACCCTCACTGAATTTTAACTATTGTTTGTCTCACTTCCCTCCATGAAATACAATCCTCGTTCTCTATCTTTTAAATGCATGGTACAATAGTCCTTGAAATACACCACCACCCTCACCTAATATACACCTTATATCCATCCTATTCCTATCAATACAAGTTCTAATAATATTTCCTTGTTCCTTCATAACAGCTTGTCTGTAGTCTCCCTACTATACTACCTCTATATTTAAATCGAAAACATACTGCTATTCACTCATACTTATACGTTTTGCTCCGTTCTTGTTTTATAGCCAACCCACTTTTATCATCCGTTAATTTTATTTCCCTCTATTGCTATGCTACAAACAATCCGTTTTTGTTGTATATCGACCCTACCAATTTCAAACGGTCACCCTCCTTCATGGAAAAGATAATTTTTATGAGCTTGTTTATGCTGTTACCCTATAAGTCTTGAAATAAATGACTACTTGGAACATTTTAAATATGTTCGTCCCTCTCAGAACTATAAACCGTTGCAGCTTGTTTATCGTAACATTTTCTATAATGAATACCTAGAAATTCTCTCTCTTCTTCAATTCTTTAACCTTTGAAACGTTATACCACGGCTACACTATACATTAGGAATATATACACACGATTAAATAATGCAACTAATGTTTCAATTTTCTTAAAATTACGCTACCTAAATTTAAAAAACTTTTTAACTAAACGTTCATCCACCCTGATATAATTTACTCCATACATTAAGGATGTTTTTCCTTCTATTAAATACGCAAAATTAATTAGTTCTACTACCTAATCTATAAATATTTTGAAAATTTCTTTCGAATATTGGCAAAGTAAAAATGTAATAAAGCCTTACCCTAACTTTGTTAATTCTAACCCTAGAATGTTAAAAAAAAAGTTTTAAATGTTCACCAAGTTGTATTTACATGCGGTGGCTTATCCTAAATTGTCAAATGATTTATATAATCAATCCTAACCTAGAAATAACATAGAAATATATATATATATACATATATATATATATATATATTTATATATATATATATATAAATATTATATATATATATATTGCTGTGATAAGAAGGTAATTTAAGGGTATATTAAGTCATAGGGGTCGTACGATACATGTAATATTATTAACGTTTAGAAAACCAAACAATTCCATCATCAAATAGGAGTAAATTGACAATTTTACAGAAAATCAATAGCGAGCACACGGTATATAAACCATAACTAATTTAATTCATAAAAGGAAAGCTCATTCTTTAATAACCAGATCGTATTTAGCAAGAATAATAACGTGTACGTCATATAATACGTTTACAATTAAATATACAAGTCTAGAATTGAAAAGAAACAAGCAAAAATAATGTTTTCAACGCAACAAGTTTTATCAAAATGAACATGCAATCGGTAATGGTAAACAACCTGGCATCCTAGCTATATAATAACATCATTCAAAATGCTAACGCATAAATAAGTAAACGCATTTAAATACGTCATTATAGAAATATTAATACGTGACCAAAGACATTGTATTTTTATAAAATCCAACATATTTGCAGCAATAAACAATAAATAACAGACGGTCCGTGATGTGATAAAATTTGAACTATGGCAAACACAAATCAGACGACGTGACAAAATGTAATAGAAATTAGGATTTTCTGAGAAATATGCAACATAATATAGAACGCCTACGTGAGAAATAAAGCGTTTTACTAAGAGTCTGGACAGGAAATTTGGAGAAATATCCTAGTCCTGCAGTTATAGCGCAAGATGCAGCGCCTTAATCAACGAACACGCGAGGAAAGCAATAGGAAAAATAGGTGGGTGGGTGGAGTCTTTAAATAGTACGCGGATCTTGTAAACATCCAGTATCTCTGTAACCAAGGCACTAACCAAGTCAGTGAGAAGTAAAATACTACGCAAAGTGAATTTAGTAAAAATAAATAACAGAGAAAAATCAAAATGTAAAGTCAAGTGCCAATAAATACAATAGAAACGGCCGTTTGCTTTTAAAAACGCGAGGTAAATTATTAATTAAATATAATTCTAATATTTAAGAATTTAGGGCTTCAAGTAACGACGTATAAACTTCCAAATAAAATTTTAAATAAACTTTCAAAGAAACTCCAAATAAACTTCAAAAAAACACTGAGAATTAAAAATAAAACTAACCAAACATCTAAGTAAAATCCAAAGGGAGAATTCAAGCAAATTTAAGTAACTATTCTGGTCAACAAGTTGAGGAAACTACGCTAAGAATTAAGTGGGAGAAGCTATAACAGAGAATCAAAATTGAAACAATCCAGGGGTGCTGACCATCCACATATAGAGGCAGTTCCAGGAAACAAGCAGAGAAAACAAAGGTCAGAGATTTATAATCCTTTATTGGTATAAGACTGTATTTTTAAATTTATTTATATTAAAGTATTTGTAAGGGTCATCAAAAATCTTTTGAGAATTTATAAAAATAGATAGAAGATTATTTGAACGTTCCAAAGGGCTTCAAAGTAAATTATAGTGGTATTTTTGCTGACCTTCAGGGAGTATGATTTCGGTGAAATTAGATAAATATTAATATTTTATTCAGGGGCTAATTTCTGAATATAAAATCAAATTAATAAGTTATTAAAATACAAAGTGTATATATTGTCAATTATTATATGAATTTTGGATTGCTTCATTTACATGATTTTGACGCATAGGAGATCTCTATCTCAATCTAAAGGGGTTAAACAGTCTTTATTGTCGTGTCGTTGGGCACTCTGTGTTGAATAAATTGAGCTAGCCGAGGCAGAGATAAAAAAGGAATAGGATTTAGAGACGCATCGCAGAAAGCCGAGTACGAACATAGCAATAAAGGTATATGACGCATCAACGTACAGCGAGAATAACGAAAAAAAATAAATAGCATAGCAATATATATATATATATATATATATATATATATATATATATTGCTGTGATTCTCTCCCTGTTGACTTTCTTCTGATAATCGCCTCTTTACTTTTTCCGCCTCGGCTGCTCACCTAGTTAAAACTTTCATCCTCATTCAAAAAAAAAACAAACACATTCCTACCACAAACATCAACGTTAACTCTATTTACATCAATTAACTTTCAGTATAAATTTCAGCATCATAAAATTTCAAGTTTCAAATTTTGTCATCATTTTAATTTGCATCCAGAATTAGAGTCCTTGTAGGATGCATACTAATTAATTTAACAATATTTGCAGACCTAAGTCTGAATAAAAGGGAGTATCTCCCGCCCCTTTACGTTAATTAAACAGGTTAGTCTAATTGAGCTCAAAGACAGAGCCAAATTTTCATCATAATCAAAACATAAACTGCTAAATACTCCTTTCTACTTATACAAGAAAATTTCACCTTAAAATTCAAAGTTTGTTGTTTATACAAATTCACTACTGTCCATTTTTATCAAACAAATTATTAAGGTATCCAACACCCACCAAAACATCAAAGATCGCACAAAATTGTATAATTTACCTGAAGGTTACTGCACTCGTGGCTTCAATGCACATCGGACTTGCTAATTCCACCATTCCAGCTGGTTTATGTTTACAGCTTCAGATTCTGAACGCTTTTAAAATTTTTGTACACCACCATTCGTCTAAATTGGTTCAGGACTTCTCAGGAACTCATCTATGTATATCTAAATCTTGTTTTGTGGATCCAATCACATTTACGAATAACACTTGATTACTCACTCCCGAAAATTAGCAAAGCAATTCATAATTCGTTCACGTTAAACAAAGCTGCATACTTAAATGTATTTATTTATCGCTACTAATTTAGATAATTGGTACAGTAACACCCGCAAATATAACTAGACTTTATTACCTTATCTATCTTTTCTAAGTGCACTAATGCATAATAACTTGTATCGTAGCACGTATTCTGCTTGCAGTATCGTATAACATCAAAAAATAGAGAGCAAACTGTTTTAAAGTATTCAATAAAATCAAAAATCTAAGAGCTAAACTGTTTAAAGTATTGTATATAAATCGAAAACCTAAGAGAGCGAAACTCATATTAGCACGGGTTTATATAATAGCCCGCTTGCACGTCGGATTTGTCCCTCAGCGGACAATTTTTAGAATTTCGCATTCTCTGTTCCCTTTCGACCGTCCGGCACAGCGATTCTACAAAATTTGCACACGTACAAGTTGAAAATCTAAGAATTTTTCACACGCCTCGCAACGCGTCTGCGAACAACTAACTAATTTTCTATAGAAATTGTTATGTTTACACCTCTCATATCTGCAACTTATTTCACCCAATCGCAAACCCAGTAACGTTGCTCAAATCACGCCTTTTATTATCCGTGTCTCTGCCTTGCGCGTTTTATCCGTCTCTTTCTAACCTGGTTTTAGTGGTGCAAATCGATATTCTTTACTATCGGTTATTTCAGTCCACGTGGGTTCTTATTTGAGTTAAATAACCGCTCATCTAGCCTTTCTCGTTAATATAAGCTACGGTTTATCCGACCGTTTGCAATATACGCAGAATTTTCATGTTTATCCAAACAAATTAAACAGAACGTGATATTTAAAAAAATACGCAGGTGTTCAATCGTAATACTTCTACGATTTGGATATTCCACGTATTCTAACCCTCTTGATATATTTGTATGCTAGCAACGCGTCTCATATTTGGTATTATTGGGTTTTTAAAAGCTTTTATGCATATTATACCTTAATAATCGTTCAATTAACTCCAATTAAAATAATAATTAATGGCATTGACTTCTACCCTTTAATTTTTAGCGAATACTAATTAAATATTAATTATTATTTGTACACTTTATTTAATACCCGTTACTTAAAAATTTGAATTAATTAATATAAATTTCGCACGTAATTTCTATTTGTTTCTTTATACCTGGTGATTAAAAGTATTTGATGTTGTTAATTAATTTTCTACTCTGGTCTAAATTTGAGTAATATATATATATATATATATATATATATATATATATTGCTGTGATATACTCCTGTGAATGCGGGAACTGGATCCTTTCAACAAAAAAATTCTAGTCCCACCGATTGGGCGTCATAAACTGCTGTGATCCTGTTTTCGCCTCGGCTGCTCACCTAATTTTATAAACCTCCTCATTCATAAAAAAAAACAACACATTCCTACCACAAACATCAACGTTAACTCTATTTACATCAATATTCAGAATACATTAAATTTTCAAATTAAATTTCAGCATAAAATTCAGTTTTAAAAGAATTTCAAGATTAATTTTATTATCATTTTAATGTGCATCCAGAATTAAAGTCCTTGTTGGATGCCTACTAATTAATATAACAATATAAGCAGACCGGAGTCTGAGTATAAAGGGAGCATCTACCACCCCTTTACGTTAATTAACCAGGTTCGTCTAATTGAGCTCAAAGACATACCCAAATTTTCATCATATTCCCGAACATCAATACTAAATACCCTTTCTACTTAAACAAGCAAATTTCATCTTAAAATTAAAATTTTATGGTTAGTACAATTTCACTAATGTCCATTTAAAGTAAATCAATCATAAAGTTATTCAACACACACAAAATATCAAAGTTCAACCAAAATAGTATAAATTACCTGAAGGTTACTGCACTCGTAGCTTCAAGGTACATCGTCCCTTTTGTTAATCACACCATTCCAACTGGGTTATATTTAAAGCTTCTGATTCTCAACGCTTTTCAAATTTTCTCCATCACCATTTATTTAAAGTTGTTTCTGGGCTTTTCCGGAACTCATCTGTGTATATCTGACCCTTGTTTGTGGATCCAGACACATTTATGAACCATTTAATTATTCACCCCCGCAAAATAGCAAAGAAATTCATACTTCTTTCACCAATATACGCCAAAACTGCCTACTAATGGGTATTCATTTGTCGTTGTAAATTTTACTAATTGGTACAGTGATACTAAATTTTATTACCTTGTATCTAAGTGCACTCAAGTACATTCATGTTAGCACGTAAATAACAAACTGTTTTAAATCACCAAAATATACGAGCAAACTTTAAATTATTTTATCAAACTAAAATGCACTGTTTAACATCTTGAATCAAGTCGCGGATGTAAGAGAGCTTTTAACGCATCGAATAGTCAAAAGTCTAAGAGAACGAAATTCATATTACCACCGGTATATATAGCGGATAGCCGGCACGTCGCTTTTGTCCTCAAAACAGACAATTCTTAAGAATTTCTCATGCTATGTTCCCATTCCGTCGCTCGCGCGTCGGTTTTTACGAATTTTTCACTCGCCCCAGTTAAATCTCCGAAATTTCAACACGGCACGCCACGTCTGGAAATAGCTAATTGATTTTGTACAGAAATTGTTGTTCCTACCTCTGATATTTGCATCTTATTTTCAACCAATCGTGACCCTCGAGACGTTGCTCATATCACGCCTTTAATTATTAGTGTCTTTGTCTTACGCACATTATCTTTCCTTCTCTAACCTGTTCTTAGTGGTGCAAATTGATATTCCTTGCTATCGATTATTTCAGTCCATGTGGACTATCTGGGTTAAATAACCCCGTATCGCGCCTTCCCGTGAATATTACGCCCCGGTTTCTCCAAGATTCTTTGAAATTATCAATTATCTACAAACTTTACGCAGAATGAGCTTTTTAAAACTACGCAGGTGTTCAAACATACTATTAATTCTCAGAGCTTTATTTTGTTGGGTTTTTACGAGTTTCTATAGATATTATCTGTTACTAACGATTCAATTAACTTCAATTAAAAATAATACCCTTTAATTTTTAGTGAATCCTAATTAAATATTCAATTATTATCTGTACGTTTTGTTTAATACCGGTTACTTGAAATAGAGTTAATTAAGATAAATTTTGCACGTAATTTCTCTTTGTTTCTTTATTAGGAATAAATAAATTACACGCAGAGCTTTTTAATACTGTTTCTTTTGATATAAAGCGTCTTGTACATGATTTAAATTTCTTATTTTTACTGAAACTAATAAATTTTTATGCTTCACGGTTTTAATAACGCGTATTATCTAATAATATTCATTATACACGGTGATTAAAATTATTTGATGTGATTATTTAATTTTCTACCCTGGTCTAAATATGAGTAATATATATATATATATATATATATATATATATATATATATATATATTGTATGCTGAATAGATGTACATAGTGGGGTATCAAGTCCAATGAATAAGATGTTATCAAATTTTATTATATTTCTTGACGTTTCGTTGGTGCACAAGAATAGATTTTTCAGGGCAACTATTTACATGTTTCTTGTTTTCTGCAAGGCTTTTCCCTGAAATTTCCAAAATCTGTATCTTTCACTATCTGCGTGCAATAGTCTGATATATACTTACCTTAACCTTTTTTTTCCTATCTCTGCTTGTAACACATCCCGCACTATTCCACAAAAATGCCTTAGATAGTATCCTGCCCTTCTATTTCACTTATTTTTTTGTTTTCGACATATGCCTTCAACAATTTTCTCTTTGTTTCTATGTTTGTTTTCTTCAAACATAGTCGTTGCCCTTCCTTGTTAGATGCAGTTCTGTTCCCTTTCTATTGTTTCGCAAATATATACCCTATTTACCCGATATTTAATGGTATGTGAAGGAGGTTAAGCAGCCTGCGGCTACCAAGGTACTGCAACACCCGAACATTCGCCAAATTAATAGTTTCTCAATTAGTTGAAAATATTTCAAAACCAACACCTGTCGTTTATAAAAATCATCAGACTTAAGTGCAATTATTTTTTTCAGCATTACATTTTTCGTCTTAAAATTGGTTAGACGCGTATCTCCACTTATCTCTATTCTGAGCTAGCTTTACTATTTTTTAGTGTTTTTCACATATTTTTTCTTCTTCTACCATATATAGTACCTCTTTGTTCTTAACTGTGTCTGTTTATTATATCTTCATCATACGTCTGTAGCACCACATTTCAAATGCTTCTATCTTTTCCTGTTCGGTTCTCCAGCTGTTCAGGTGTCACAATCGTACAGCGCTGTGCTCCACGCATATGTTTTAGGCAATCTTTTCCTTGTTTCTATGTTTGTTATCTTGGAACACAGTAATTACTTAAATATAGCACGACCGTGTGTTAATCTATGTTTTATATTTTTTGCGCTCTTCCCATCTCGCGTTATTTAGCTTCCTAGGCAGCAGAAATCCTTTACCTCTTGTAAGTTCTCGTTACCCAATTGTATTCTTGTTTTTGATTTATTTACCCTTTCTTTGCATACTAGTACCTTAGTTTTGTTTTTGTTAATTTTCATACCGTACCTCTGGATATCTTTATTTTTTAGTTTCTCAAAGTCAAAGTGCTTTTTCCTTATTCCTTTTTATAAAACTTTTAAATTTAAAAGCGGCCTTCGTAATTACGATGTTGTGGTCAGTGTTTATATCTGCTTCTGGGTAGCTTCTATAGTATTTTACTTGATTCCTATTCCGCTATCTAAGAAGAATATAACTATTTGATATCTTCCTATATCTCCTGGCATCGTCCACGTGTATCGTCTTCTAGCATGATGTTGAAATAATGTGTTTGTGATGGTTAAATTGTTTTTGTCGCAAAATTCTACCAGCTTTCTTTTCTCGTGCCTAACCCAAATGAACCTACTACCGCTCCTTTTATCTACCCTCACCTACCACTGTATTAAAATTCATAGTAAATATTAAATTTTCATGACCGTATCTTAGTATGTCTTTGATATCCTTGTAGATCACTTTTACCTCTTCCTCACTGCTAGAGGTGGGCATGTATACTTGTATTATTACTCTCCCACCTCTGGCTACCGAACATTGATTATCCCTACTATGTCTATTGCTAGCTTGCTTACTTGCTTCAAACTTTTGTCATTCGACGCTCCGACTAGCAAAATGTTTCCGACTCTTTTTCTAACTCTTCGATCACATCCTCCGAAGTAGTTCCCTTCCGGAGATCTGAATGGAGGACTTTTTTCACTCCGGAGTCTTTTACTCTAAAGGATGCCGTTGTCTTAATTTGAATTTAAGTACGCTGTGTACTTGAGAGGTAATGTGGTGGTTTCTCGCTGCCTTCCACATCGCAGTAGCGTGTCTTTGAATGCATACCAACCTCTATGGTCTCTGCCAATTTAAGTATCGAGAAAGCTGCTGCCCTCTTTTGAGGACCTGTCTTAGTCTGGTTCCTCACCAAAGATCCTACTACTTTGGTTGAACCTGAAGTTTGGCTCTTTAGGTCACTGGAGCGCGGTAGCCATTCCACCCGTTTCAGTAATCTTGAACTTCTTCAAGGTGCAGGTCCATTCGGAACGGTTCAAAAATATGATATTATTATTATAAATTTTTATAGAAAAATGCATAAAATTTATGAATTACTTTTTTTCTAGGAATTGCAGGAGGCCGGTCTTTTGCTGCTGCCCCAATTTTCTATTATATAGTTGTTTCGACTCACTGATAGTGATTCTAGTTTTAGTTCGTCCTTTCAAATTGATTCCGCCGATTCCTTTCTGGGAGTAAGATGTTGTGAAAAAATTCGTCCAGAGCTGTTCTTGTCAAAACGAAACACAGAACCGTATGTTATTCTAACGACATCGCTATGTAAACCCTTCAGATTATTATTTGTTGTTAGAGATGATGCGGTTAAATTCTTTAAATCGATAAAGAAGTCGTATCTCATTTCATAAACCTGATAAGGCTCTGCACCACCACCAACCAATGTTGCATATTGGGGTTGTACGTATATTGCGCCCGATTTTAAACCTCTCCTGATAGTACGCTCAATTACTGAATGCACACTATCGCTCTCATTTTGACCGTACCCCTTGATTAAAAACTTGTGTGTTATGGAATTAATGAAGAGGTACTTTGTTACTGCATAGAGGTACATCGATTACACAAAGCGATTTTCTGCTGACCGCAACAGTTGTCACTGTAGAAGATCACGTCTAACTTCTCCCCATTCTTGACTTCATATCTATCCTTCAATGATGCGATATATTTCAGAACGCAATTTCCAATCTTATTAGCATCGCGTTTAGCTTGCGTCTCATCCCATACGTAACAAGACATTTCTGCTTACAGTTCGTAAAGACTAAAATTGAATACATTAAATTTGGTCACATAATAGAAATTGGATGCCTCTCACCAAGGGCATTGATGGACTGCCTTCAAGTCATAAACTATTCCAACTAAATTGTTAATTTCGCTATTTTTATCAACGTCGTTTTCTTCACGAGGTAGTTTTTGATCTAATAAATATCTCTCGTATTTATCTTACAGCGTACCTTTTTTCCTCTTGAGAAGCATTCTGAAAAGTTAAACCGTTTTCACATTAATCTTTTTTAGACGACAAATTGCGATGTTGAATTCCGTATTGAAAATTGGAGAGTACACAAAATGGTTAGCGTGTTGTTTTTTCATTTCGGTTGCAGTAGTCCCTTCGTATGTCTGCTAGCGTCTTACTCCCTTCAATGTATTCTCGAACAGAATCTTTTCGGCAGTAACGACTTTTTATCTTAGGAATGGAATATATGTGACGACGTACTGCTTTTTTAATGCTGTCATCGACCTTGTGGAGCCTACCATGTTTCTCCCGCTTTTTAAGACCAATCATGCCCGTGATAGTAACATTACTTTTTTCTAACACTGTCCTTATTGGCCTGTTAGATATGGCAAGAGTACCGTTAAAAAATGCTTAGTACACTCTTATCTTCTTACCGTTGATTAAAAAATAAAAGGCTTTGTTATTCTTTCTGAAGTTTTCACGAACATACCTATATTTAGGCTTAACTAACTCCATACTGAGTAAGAAATTCACGTTGTTTCTGTTAAGTCGCCTAAAACCCAATAATTTGAAAATTTCTTACCGCTGAGCTTTGGTTACTTTTGTTTTGTAATTAAGCTGACAACTGTCTATACATGGTTGTCCCATTGCTTTTACTTCAACAACTTTGGTTTCTTTTAAAGCATTGATGTAAGTATATTTGCTTCCGTGGTTTCTGCATGCTTTAGTTACTATTTGAGAATAACTTATCCATGTCTTTCTTCGATTGAAACTTCTCGAAGATCTTCGTCGCTACCAGAATCATCCTTCTTCACGTGATCCAAGGATGAAAAACTGGACTCATTATTGCTATATACCGGGTCTAAAACTCTATCATTTGAAACATTATGTTCTAGAGATTCATTGTCCGAAATGTAATCAATATTTGATATTACCATGACTTCCTTCTTAAATATTTCGTCAGGTTCAGTGTTCTCAATAATAACGGGTGTAATACTTCCGTAGTTGTCAACTGAAGTATAAGATACTAAGTAATTAATTTCAAATATTCTATATTATAACTCGTTCCGCATGGACCTGCACTTTGACGATGTTCTAGATTACTAGAACGGATGGAAAGGCTCGAGTGTTCCATTGAACTAAAGAGCCGAAGCAAAGGTTTTACCAAATTGGTGGAGTCTTAGGTGAGGAACCAGACTAAGTTAGGTCCCCGTAAGAGGGCAACAGCTCCTTTGGTACGTAGACTGGCATAGACTATAGGGGTCGGTATGGCACTCTAAGGCACACTACTGCGATGTGGAAGACAACGGTAAACCACCACATTACCTCCCAAGTACACAACGTACATAAATTGTTATTTAAGATGATGGCATACTCTAGGGTAAAAGATTCAGGTGTTAAAATAGTCCCCCATTCGGAGGGAACTCCTTCGGAGGATGTGATCAAAAAGTTCAGAATAAGAGTCGGGTAGATTTTGCGAGTCGGAGTGTGGAATGTTAAAAGTATGAAGCTAATAGGTAAGCTAGAAAACTTGAAAATTAAAAAGGATAGGTTAGCATTGGACATAATAGGGATCAGCGAAGTTCGGTGGTTAGAAGCAGGGTATTTTTTAAGTTCAGACTTCAAGGTAATTCATACAGGAAAGAAATTTGGATGTAGGGTTAAATATGCGAAAAAAAATAGGACATTGTGTAGCAAATTACTTACAAAAAGACGAAAGAGTACTCATGATTAGATTAAAATCTATACGGTAATAATACAAATATACATGCCCACCTCTAGCTACAGTGACGAAGAAGTAGAAGCGATCTTCAAAGGTATCGAAGACATACTAAGATACATAAAAGGACATGAAAATTTAATAATTACGGGGTATTTTAATGCAGTGGTAGGTAAGGGTAGGGATGAAGCGGTAGTGGGTTTATTTGGTGTAGGCACGAGAAACGACAGGGGAACTAGACTGGTAGAATTTTGTCGCAAAAACAATTTAGGCATCAAAACATATCTAAATGGTGCTACCATCGTTTTTGAGCTCACAAAAGCAACGTAAATTTTTGTTCCCTGTAAGATCCTGAAGTACACTACGCTCGCATAAGCATTTTCGCTTGCATCATCAAACACGTGTAGTCAAATTCCACAATTACTTTGCTCGAGCTTACCAAAATAGCATCTTGGGATTTGAAAAAGATAGCGCTTGTAACACAAATGTGAATAGGGTTAAAGTTACTGGTGGAAAATATATAACGGTTGCGTGACAAGCAATTGATTATGCGCACGAATTATTGACAACTTGATCGTGTGCTAATATTGCGGAGGGAATAAGTATAGTAGTAAATAAAAGATCACTTCACCCAAGGCAGGATGAATCTTTGTATCTGACAAAAATTACCAGAATAGACCTTAAAATTTCCCATATTAAATCCAATAAGGAAGCCGGTTTTTTGCTCCAAGGTAGCATATCTACTACAGTGTCTAAGGTCACGTATTCTTTGTTTTAAGGCCGATCCTATTTCGGTGGTACTTTCTATGGGAGATTCACCCACTCCAAAGATTACTCCTGGAAAGACATTTCGTCATACTGTTGTCGATTTTGACGGTTTTTTTCAAACCATGAGTAGGGTAAGAGGTACAAAATCTTTAAAGGTATATGTTTGCCAACTCACTTGTATCAGCACTAAGGCTGTTCACCTAGAATTAGTTTCTGATTTGTCTGTGGAAACATTTTTAGCAACATTCCGCTGATTAACTTCCCGGCGTAGTACAGTGATTGTCATACAAACCTTATTCATGTTGTGTCCAGAAATCGTAAACTTTTACAACAACCGGCAGAAGTAGAAACCATTGAATGGTCGTTTAACCTCCCTTCTGCACCACACTTCGGTGGAGTAGGAAAAGCGGGAATCAAATCCGTCAAAACCAATTTGTCTGTTGAGCAACGTTTGACTTATGACGACCTGAATACCGTTATAGTACAAATCGATGCGCTTTTGAATTCACGTTCGTTAAGACCGCTTAATTCGGATCCTCACAACTTATCGTGTTTATCTACCAGTTATTTTAACCTTTGAACCTTATTCCTTAGTTCCAAGCACAGCGCTTACGTAAATTCCCATCAATCGATTACTTCGCTGGCAATTGGTTCAGCTGTTGTAGCAAAGTTTCTGGATACGTTGGTAATCGGAGTAACTCCACACGCTTTAGTAAAAGTCCAATGGTTCGGCTTCAAGCATCACTAAAACTTAATACTTTGGTTTTATATAAAGATGAGAATGCTCCACCTCTTCATTGGAGGTAGCGTAGAATCATCCAACTGTATGCTAGCAAGCACAACGTCGTGCACGTTATCACAGCTAGGACAGCACGCGTTACTTTAAGAGCAATTTACTATAATAACCTATAATTTTTTCGTATTAGTTGTGCATGTTACCTTTTTTCTCGTTCTCGTTGTTTAAAATAAATTTATGTTTACTTTGGTGAGCGGGATATTTGGGCAACCGGTATTCCCTTCCTTACTCATTATAAATAACTTCCTAAAGCATGCACAGTTAAAAGCATCACAAAAAAATGGTGTGTTGTCGTGATGGGACCACAAAACTATTATTAATGTTATTGTTGTTCGCCAGTGTTAAGTATATTAAAATAGCGTTTAATATCGCTATACAGTTAAATCATGTTACAGTCCAGCATCAAAGATGGAATTAAAGTAAACGATTATATTTATGTAAAATTTCACCCTTTACCACTGTCAACACTCGAGGGGTCGTATAATTTTATATATCGACTTACTTCAGTCGTATTCTATTGTTCTATAAGTGTCGTTTCTACTCTTCAACGAAGTGGACTGTATAGCTACTTATTAGACGTGTTACGTACGCACTATCACTGTGTTTTTTAGGGTTTATTCATAAAATCACATTCGGAAACACTAATGACTTAACTCACTTAACCGAACCAAAAAACGTTTCCCTTCTATGTCTATGAGCAAGGGTCGATCACTAACCCTTTAGTCCAACTTTATTTCCACCGGCACAAAGGACGTTTTATGATAGGATATAACGGGACAAGAGATGACAGCTTTGCTAGTTTATTCACAACTACGAATTTACAACGACTTAAAATTAAACACGAAAAACATGCGATAAAGAGGCCAAACTGTGTTCAATATCGCTATACAGTTAAATCAAGTTACACTCCAGCATCAAAGATGCATAATTTCACCCTTTACTACTATCATCCAATATTTGTTCATTTATTTTATCTTAAAATTTTTATATCCAAAAACATATTTTCTAGAAAAATCACAAAATCTAAATAGACTAAACAATTGCAAATTCAAGGATTTTGCCTTGTGAGACAAAGTTTCTCGCGCGGCCAATGGTGTTAAAAAATATTCTAGTGACCATCCCGGGTTAAGGAGAGGATAGCTGGTCAGATAAAGTTAATTCGGATAGGATCTTTAAAAATGGATCAGTAAAATAAACGTATTATAGGTTTTGTTAAATATAGGGAAGGCTAAAATATGTTAGGTCATAGGCATGGATGGAAAGTTGAACTGCAATATTCGGTGGAGCAGTAAGAAAATGGTAAAATATGGTAAATGATCTGGAAGTATTACTTTGGAGGTGAGAAATAGTGGAGAGCTAGGTCGAACTAGCCTTATAGTGTTGTAACAAGGGATATTCACAAGATGAATGTGAAATTGTTTGTGTTCTAATAAAATCCTTTAATACAGGTTTCAGCATTATATTAATAAATAACAATAAACTCATTTTTGGAATTCGTTCAATATGTAAACTGTTTAGCGCGGGGGGTCTTATAACTTTGTACATCGACTTACCTCCGCGGTTTTTTGTTGTTCTAAGCTGCAGTTCCTATTCATTCAACTAAGTGGACTGTATGCGAGATTTAGTTCGTGTTACTTTGCACTTGCACTGTACTTTTTAGGGGTTTATCGATAAAGTCCGCGGCACTATTGACTAACTCCCGTTACCGAACGAAAACCGACTGTTCTGCTTCGATATCGAGAAGAGAGTGTTTGGTCACTACTCTTAGTCCAACTTATTCACACATGCACAAGGAATTTTTACGGCAGGATATAAGAGAACAAGAGATGACAGTATTACTATTAGATTTACAACTACAAATTTACGACTTAAAATTAAACACGCAAACGTGCCACAAAGAGACCGAACATCCCGCCCATCAAAATAAGTATGAACTAACTTATTTTATTGTAACGAATATATATTCTGTAGCACTATTTTTGGAAGAATCACATCTGTGCAATTTTAGTCTGTGATATTTGATTCTTGTATTTGATACTGTCATATCTGAAAGAAACAATTCCACAAGGGAACAGGAAATCATGACCGTTTAATTAGCTTAAATGCTTTACCCAGAATATTTAATAATAATATACACTCAGAAAACATATTTAAAAGGGGAACTAGTTGTTTGTGTTGCCTAATCTACAGGCGGATTATATCCTTTCAGTCGTTAAAATTAGGATAGCGCTTGCGTGAATACGGTCACGAGGTGATGCGCTAAGCAGATGAGCCGTTATTTACTTGTTCGGAATGAATAACCAAGTCAGCCATTTGTATTTGAGAATGTAGTCCAGACTGCATCATATACAGATGGGCTCCCAAGTTTTTCATAAGTGGGGTTTTAGAATAGGCGTGCCGAAATAGAGACAGGAGGGCTGGTCGTCTTGGGACACGGAAGATTCATTCCTGTGACTCCGGCAAGGCACTAGACCACGCTTCTTCTTAAAATGGTTCGAGTCGGTATTTGTTAACGGTGAGATCGCATTATTCAAGTAATTTAATACTAATATAAAATATCTTTATTTCCTTAGCGCATGAAGTAGCTAGAAATATATGTAAAGAGATTGGGACAACGTTCGCTTATTAAGAAATTACAGCTTTTGTTCGATGTTTTGTTGCAACAAGTTAGTAAGCGGATTCTAGAAAATGTGCGTCGCAGTTCGATAACTAGGGGCAACAGCTTCATTAAAAACAGGTATCAAAACTTTCTTTTGTCATGTTTGTGAGACTTGAAAAGTGCTCACATAAAATTGTAATCGAAGGTTGTTTAATTATACTAAATTTTGTGTACGAAGAACAACGCGGAATATAATTGTTAAGAAATACTATTAAAATAATTTAGTAAGACACGCGGAGCATCCATGTGTTAAAATATTGTGATTCTAAAGTCCACTTCCTGTTTTTTAGAAAGTTTATTACAGATGTCAAATTTTAATAAGGCCATTATACTTGAATAAGTTGAAATTTTATTTATCCAAGTTAGCTGCACGTGATTTAAATTTTTTTAAAGAAATAAATTAAACTAATGTGAAAAACATGTAAACCAATAAACAGATCTGTCCATTTGGTATCAGAAACCTTGTTATGAGATATTATTAAAATTAAGGTCTTGTTATGTCAAGACAGATTTATAAAGAATTCAATTTTATTATTTTGTATTTGTAACCATATTTTAAAAAAAAACAAAAAGAGAGAAACTATATTAAATTACATTTTTGGACTCAAGTTTTTTATTCCATGCACAATTAATTTTAATAAGAATATTTTAAAGAAAATAAGTTTTTCGAATAATGAAATTAGACGAATGCTGAAGTAATTTAAAAAACACAGATATACTACAAATAATTTGTCCTAGGTATTCATTTTTGATTCAAATATCTTTGGTGTGGTAATTTCAAGATTATCCACTTGTAATTATTAGTATGCTTTTTTATTAAAAAGCACAAACAGTGTCTTTTTAATAGAAAATTTGTTGTGTACTTTTTCTTTCAGGGTCATCGAGATCGAAGAGGTTGTAAGCATGCTCCAGAGGTTTCCAGATGTGTTAGTTCATTAAGTTGTAAGTTTTTATGGTGCTTATATCCCATGAGTTTCTGTATCTTCTCATAGGAGTATTGAATTTCTTGTGTTATCATCCATATAGATACAGTGGCGCTCAATTCCCCTTTTTCTTTTTATGTTAGCTTATTGTAGAGTTTATACCATCCCCACGCCCTTTCTCATTGCCCACCCTTGGGGTAATTCCTACACTTAGCCGCGAACAAGCAAAGCTTCACTTGTATCTAACGAGTGGAGGCAAAAAATGTTACATTATATTTAAAAATAATTAGAGCTATTAACTAAGAAACCTAACCGACAAACTTATATAAGTGAATATATGTGTACATGCCATTAAATATTAAGTAATTGGCAGTAAACATAGTTTCACCAGAGGACGTTTAACTAACCCTTGGGCTGACTTGATGGTAGGTATCCGAACGATTCCGTCCCTACCAGGATGTAAATGTCTTTCATGGCAATCTAAGATAATAATTTCAGTCAACCGATGCAAAATTGGATATTTTGCATCATGCGACAACTCAGAATTACGTAGGCGACCGCCCACCCTCAACAAATCACGACTATCTAGAAACGGACTATGCTACAAAGTTGTTTACTAACAAGTTTTTCAGTTTTAATATTTGCGATGTCTTGGGCAAAAACATTTGTTTGAACTCTTTTAATCAATAAATGTATAGCCTCTTGCTGATGAGCCAGAGACAAACCATCAGAATATTTTAAACGCAAATCTGCCGGACATTGAACACTACGAATGAAATGACGAATACATGTAATAATCCTACAAAATTTCTGCAGTTTTGGAAATTTATCCAACAACAAATCTAAGAAATTCTCTGACATAACGACTGTTAACGACAGAGAACGATTTTCGACGTCCATCTGAAATGAGTCGATAAGTTCTGGCAGCGACGTTACTGGCCATTCTTCGCTACGACGCACTAACCAAGAAGGTCCTGTCCACCATAATGGATGATGAACCAACTCTGAAGCCAAAAGTCCACGTGAGCACAATCCGCAGGGTTATCCTGGCACTTAACATGAAACCATGAAGATAGAGGAATACGTTCTTGAATATGCGAAATACGATTGCTAACGAATGTTTTCCACTTATGCGAGGAAGACCGAATCCAAGACAAAACAACGGTAGAATCTGACTACACGAAAATATTACAAAATGATAAAATATCCGTATAAGTATTTTTGACGAAATCTACTAAATCTGACAAAAGTACGGCTGCACACAATTCGAGACGGGGCAATGAAACGCGATTAGTAAGAGCAACATTTGGTTTTGCGCATACTAATGAAGTGGTAATATTACCATCTAAATCGAACGAACGAAAGTAGACGACAGCTGCATACCCGGCTTCAGAAGCATCACAGAATCCATTCAACTCCACCCTTTTAACATTATGACATACGATGCGACGCGAAATCTCAATATTCGAAACCGCTGGCAATTCACCCAAAAAATGTTTCCATTTTTGTATGACTTCCAATGGAGGCTCTTGGTCCCAACCTAGACCTAAAAGCCAAAGATCTTGAACTCAACGTTTAGCGAACAGTACTAAAGGTGCTATCAAACCGAGAGGATCAAAAATTTTTGCAAAAACCGACAAAATATTACGCTTAGTGCAAGTGCGCTCTTCAACGTCTAAGTTGTATAAAAATGCATCTGTAAGAGCGCGCCACGAAAGGCCCAAAATTTTTATTGAACCACTATCTTTATCTTCAAATGTAATTGCGTCCGAACTGGACAGGGACTCCCTCAAGTTGGACACCACTTCCGAGCAATTACTACTCAGTTCTCTTAACTGAAAACCACCACAAGTGCAAATACTATTCAATTCACCAACTAATTGATTAGCAGCTTCAATCGAATTGCATCCAGTGACTAAGTCATCAACATAGGTATCGCTCGCCAATACCGATGACGCGAAAGGAAAATTAATCGATTCTAACCTTGCCAATTCTTGAACAGTAGTACGCAAGGCCAAAAAAAGCGACGAAACTCCATAAGTCACAGTATTTAATTGAAAGTCCATAATAGGATCTGACGGAGAAAATCTCCAGACGATACGTTGATAATCACGATGAGTATCTTTAACCAAAATCTGCCGATACGTTTGTTTGATGTCAGCTGTAATTACGGTAGGATGTACACGAAAGTGCAATAACAAAACTGCAATGTCCTTTTGCAGAGCAGGGCTAATAGCCAAGCTATCATTTAACGAATTTCCAGATTGATCCGGACACGAAGCATCGAAAACCACACGCAATTTGGTGGTAGTGCTATCACGCATATGTACAGCATGATGGGGAATGTAATACATTTTCTCATGACCCGACGAATTTTCATGCGATTTCACTTCAACCATGTGACCGCTTGTCAAATAATCTTCCATAAATTTTTTATAATCTGAATACAATTTAGGATTTTTTAAAAAACGACGTTCTAACGACAAAAATCTTTTAATACAAATTGATCTCATACCCACGAATGAGAGTTCCGAAATTTTAAAAGGCAAGGACACTACAAAACGACCGTCCTTGTTACGTCTATAATTTTCCACAAATTGATTTTCACACCTTTCTTCTTCAGGAGAAATGTGTTTTTTGAAGGGAATATTTTTTAATTCCCAAAATCGACGAATGTCGCTGTCTAAGGGCTCAACGAAAGCACACAACGACGTAATAGAATTTTTCGGGGAAACGACCTTTCCCGTTAAAACTCTGCCAAAGGTTGTTTTAATAGCAACTGGCTCGTTAGCGACACCCCAACGAGACTCGTTCAACAAAACTTAAGCAAAGATTTCCGCTCCGAGCAGCATGTCAATTTTACCAGAAATATTAAAATTAGGATCAGCTAAGACCAAACCTCGAGTATGCGACCATTCCTTGACCCCTAACAACGAAAAAGGTAATTGATTACAAATGTTAGGTAAAATATAACACTCGAGTTCATATGCTGGAGACCGTGCTCCCGAGGGGCTGACTACACACGATAGTGCACCAGACACCAACGACGAATTCAAGCCAAGTCCTTGAACAGTGACATTGGCTCTCCGTTTCCTTAAACCTAATTTCTGACGGCACCTTTCAGTCATAAAACTTTCCATGGATCCGTTATCTAATATTACACGAACAGATTGCAATGTTCCTGTATAATCAAGTACCGACACCATTGCCGTAGCTAACAGCGTGGTTGTGTGTTCTAATGACGTCGAAATCAACGAGCTAGTGGCAGGTTTTTCATGCACAACCGACGACGACAGATTGTCTTCACTAGGTCTACTAGTAGAAGTCTAGGCGCCGCTCTCCGAGGAGACGCTGACCTTTGACGATGGGTTTGTCGGCGTAGAGACACCGATTTTTCTCGTTTATCGAAGTGAAGCAACGAATTGTGTGACTGATGACATTTTCTACACGACCAATCTAACGTACAATTTTTCATCGAATGTGAAGTATTTAAACATTTAATACAAAGATTTTTAAGCTTTACTACCTCAAATCTTTCCTGAGGGGTTTATCGAGAAAATGCTTAAATCTATAAATAGGATGCACAGCTTGACATAAACTACAATTTTTACCATCATTGGTAGTACCAACTAAAGAGGTTTTAGCCGAAGTGCTAACAAACCTTCCCTTTTCCCTTTCTTTCACGGAATCTCGAGATTTTAAGCATGTTCCTGAAGCAATGTCATTTATTTCCAACACTTTACATTGTTTTTCAATGTACGACCTTAAATCTTTAAACGAGGGAATCTCGTCACTATTTCCTAATTTAAAACGCTTTAAAATCTTTGTATCTAATTTTCTCGATAACAGATTAAACAACATGAAATCTAATAAATCTATTTCCATCTGCTTTAACGCGAATATATTTTCATCAAAACAACTAATTTATTGCCGCAGTTCCGCATGCGAGTCTGAAGAACTAACCTTAGGGCATTTTTCGAGAGCACTAAAATATGTTGAAAGTAATAACCTCTTGGACTGAAAACGATTAGTAATAAAATTATATGCTTCTTCGTATGCATAATCATTTAATGGCAAGTGTTTTATCAATGCACGCGACGACTCATCTAGTGTATCACCGAGATGGCAAAATTTCTCAACGGGTGACAAACTGACATTATCATGAATCAACCGCTTATAAATTGCATTATAACTCTCAAAATCTGAAATGCATCCCGAGAACCGTGGGACAGAAGGATGTTTCAAGCCAAGCCCACAGTTTGGCGAAAAGAATTATTCATATTTTCCACCTTTGGCTTATTTTCTCCCCGATTTAATTCGCATTGTTCAGCGATAATACAAATATCTAATAGATAGTCATCGATCTTCATCCTAAGGGCCGAGAATTCGTCTAATTGTTCACTTTCTTCATCAAAGAAAATATCCTTGCAAAAAGATTTGAAATGGGTTTCAATTTGTTCGACACTTTTAATCGATGCTCTAATTAAAGCAATCGATACATTTTCCGGTTGGTTAATTTTACTGTATATATGAGCCAACCTTTTAACTACAAATTTAGCTTCAAGAATAGCTTTATCAATTGATATAACTATATTTGATTAATGATTAATTAACGACAATAAAAATTAATATAAAAACAATGCGTAACTCAAATACGCTACAAATAATTAATCTACAAAATTAAATTATTAATCGACAAATGCAACTAATTACAGTGCTCGCCCGACAAAGCGTTTAACGTTTCAAATAAATTTCAACCTCTTTGTTAACCAAGTTGATGACCCGATGCCCCCTCTAACTTGACCACGAAAAATAAGGCAAGGCTTTAAAATACAACAACCCTTCATCAATTGTTTACCCAAAGACACCGACGATCGACCCTAATCTTTGCCACAAAGGATAAGGAATGTATTGTAAAATCTACCGTTATAACCAGATGTTTCTATCATTAAATTTGCAAGTAGGATGTTATTCTCTTCGTAACACGTTTAAACATACTCAAAACTACGACAATTATTAAATTTTGGTATAAATATGGAGCTTAAAGGATAGGAACTAATTAATTAATTAATAATCCGGTGATAAAGGCCCATTTGTTCAGCGCGAGGGTCTTATAACTTTGTACATCGACTTATCTCCGCGGTTTTTTGTTGTTCTAAGCTGCAGTTCCTATTCCTTCAACTAAGTGGACTGTATGCGTGATTTATTTCGTGTTACTTTGCACTTGCACTGTGTTTTTTAGGGGTTTATCGATAAAGTCCGCGGCACTATTGACTAACTCCAGTTACCGAACGAAAAACCGACTGTTCTGCTTTGATATCGAGAAGAGAGTACTTGTTCACTACCCTTAGTCCAACTTATTCACACATGCACAAGGAATTTTTACGGCAGGATATAAGGGAACAAGGGATGACAGTTTTACTATTAGATTTACAACTACAAATTTACGATTCTTCTTAGTCTTCTTTGGGAATTAAACCACTCGTAGTTTTTAAAATCAACTTTATTTACGTTTCGATCCATGACCTAGAATCGTTGTCAAAATAATAAAACTTCAAGTTTGACATTTATGACATAAATTGAAGGCGACTTTGATTTATTGATGTTTGAAATATTTTTCCAATTCCAAGTTATTGAATTTATATAAAATTCACCAATAAAAATTAATCAGCTGATTTCACGTTAAGGGTATTGGCTACCTAAAGAAAGTCGATCCCAGGTCGCAACACAAATTGAAGGCAATCATTCTTATAAACTTTAAAAAATTTTGCTTAGTGTACTCAAACCAAATATTTCAAACATCAATAAATCAAAGACACCTTCAATTTATGTCATAAATGTCAAACTTGAAGTTTTTATTATTTTGACAACAATCCTAGGTCATGGATCGAAACGTAAATAAAGATGATTTTAAAAGTATGAGTGGTTTAATTCCCAAAGAAGAATGCTAAACAAACCACGACAAACATACAGGGAGTATTTACAAATTTACAACTTAAAATTAAACACGCAAACGTGCGACAAAGAGACCGAACATAACTATTCATTGAAATTGTGACTCTGACAATAATATTTCTAAACGGATTAGAAAAAGATAATGTCTAAACTAGTACGACTTATACCAAGTCACGTTTCAAGTATATATAAATGTTTAATAAAGTTTAAATTTCGACTTACGAATTTTTATTGTGTTAAATTTCTAGTAGACAAAGGACCTTCAAAAAGGTCTCCACAGTTCTTATCGCAAACCGCCATTCCACTCTACGTTCATATTTAAACAACTGGGTTACTTTTACATACCAAATATGCGTTTCAGTTAATTTATTAAAAAATTCCACATATTTTTTAGCTGTGTAAAATTCTCCAGCAGTTTTATATGAAGTTACCTCATAAATCCTTATAACCTTCGAAGAAATTGCTTATACAATTGTTCTTGGCATTTCGATGAGTTATATAAATTTACGAGATTCAATTATGCTCACATGAATTATAGATCAACTCGCCAGTAAAACTTTTGCTTCATACCCTTGCGGGACTAAAATCCAATTAAGAATTTTTGCTTTAAAGATTTATTGCAGAAACAAATTTATAATAAATTATAAAACACCTTTAGGTTCTTAATTATTCGAAAAATCTCGTTCTTTCCGGAACGTTTGGGTTTTAAAGCAAATCGGTGACATATAGAAGGTTAGTTTTAATAGAAGTTCTTAAATTTTATTTAGCGTAAAATGTAACTAATCTACCCCCTACCTTACACGATTAAATTTCCTGTTTCAATGCCTTTTTTATAAGTAGGATTATAATACTACATGAACGACGATGCTGGAGCTTGATACATTTTAGAAGAGAAAGCCGCTATAAAATTTATAAGCGCTACGAGAACTGAGTAATCCCAAGCTAATTTACGACAAAACCTATGTAAATATTAAGGGTATAATTGTCGGGTAAATATGTACACAGTAAAATCATCTACAAATACAGCCATAAACCAAGTGTAGCTAATTCAGAGTGTATAGGAAAGAAGACATTTGTGGGTAAATTTTAAAGGAAATTTAGATGTGGTAACAGCGGGAGACGTGCTAGTTTATGGTGTGGCCAAGGGCTAAGAACGTTCAAACCCACGTCAAAGCAAGCCAATATACTATCCCGATGGCCCTTGGGGATAACGATACGATATAACCGAAAAGAACTATTAAATTTATTGAACACGTATAGAATGACTACTTCATGACATCGAAACAAAAACTCCTTGACATATTATTAAGGGCCATTTTACTGCTTGAATATTTTATGCGTACAAATCTCGAGGAGCTTTTTAGACCCATCGGCGTGAGCTTTTTACGCACTTACGGAAATGTCTACAAAAATCTAAAATCGATAGTCGTTTATGAAAAAATAATGTATAACTAATGTTGGTCGACGCCGATTTGTGAAAGAAAAATGAGATACGAATCCGAAACCATTAGTTTTACATAACATAAATGTCCGAGAAAGGACAAGTCAAAATTATGGGGAAAATATTATAATGTTCTTAATTGCTTCCTTAACAAAAAACATAAGAGAGAATGTGGTTATTTTGTTTTGAGGTGATTTAAAGCGATCGTAAATATTATTGGAGCTTTGTACTGTTGTTGTGTAGGTGGAGGGTATTTAACATACAGGTGTTACACTTTTTCTTATGAATAGCATTTGAATAATTTAAGTTTGAATTTATATCGTTGAAAACCAGGACTGACTTATTCACTGATAAAGAAACCAATTCACATGAGATATATGCCTATAAATTATAGAACTATTAATGTCAAAAAACAAATAAGGTTCTTACAAACTTAATCTTCTAGATTAGGCATAATCTCATTTTCTTTACCAACTTTTTAAAATTATAAAGAACAATTTTCCTTATAGTCTTTTCAAAGAAGTAAGAATATTACTTTGCCCTTTCCGAACCCAACAGATTATTTATGATGAGCACTTCCTTAAGTAGGCAAGTACAATCAGTCAAGGCGCGTACGTTGTAAATGTATCAAAGTTCCATATTTCAGAACGTATTACAACCCTAAAAATTATTATTTTCTGCGACTGTTTTGGAACGAGCCTATTTTAGGTGTGTTATTGATAGAGAAATCTACTACATTCTATACAGGTTTTTATTCCCGCACCCGTTGCTAGGCTAGTTGCTAAGCAACCAGTGCGGGAATGTTCAATTTGCACGGTTGTGCTTATATTTCTATTAATCAAGTAGCCCTGCACTTGCATCTTATTTCCAATGATGGCAGAGTTTTCAAAGGTGGGCTATGAAACAAATAATAAACTAACAAATGTCAAATAAATAATTTCATACTGTGAAAGCGTTTAAAATCTTAAAGTATTTGCAAAGTCTTTAAAAATGGCTAGTGATAGTGAAAGCGAACTAGAACCGACGCCTCCAAATATTGTGAAAGCTGCAAATGCAACTACATTAAATTTATTACCGGAAATTTCCAAAAAAAAATATGAGACTGCTTATAAATCGTTTATGGATTGGCGAAGAGATCAAAAGACAACATCTTATTCTGAAAATGTTTTAATTGCGTACTTTAATGAATTATCTAATAAGTATAAATCTCCGACATTGTGGACGCATTATTCTATGTTGAGAACAAGCCTCACCATCCATCATAATGTAGATATATCAAAGTATGGAAAATTAAGAGCGTTTCTCAAACGGAAGTCAAGCGGTTATAAATCAAAAAAATCAAAAATTTTTACAACAGAGGAAATAAATAAATTTATTACTGAGGCTCCGGATCAACAGTTTCTGACAAAAGTATGTAATATTAACTTAGGAGAATAATGCGTGTTTATAGCTATTTTTATATTGTTACAGACTGCATTAATTATGGGAATTATGGGTGCTTGCCGCAGACAGGAATTACATCAGATGAAGATTACTCATTTCACGGAATTGAGTTCTGCGATATTAGTTACAGTTCCCGACACGAAAACAAAAATTATACGCAGCTATACGATAACGAGTAATTTTTACAAAATCACAAAAAAATACTGGAATCTACGTCCATCAAATGTTTGCGATCCTAGTTTTTTCTTAAATTATCAGAAAGGAAAATGCACCACACAGAAAGTGGGTATCAATAAATTTGGTGCTATGGGAAAGCAAATTGCAACGTATTTAGAACTACCCAAGCCGGAATTATATACTGGTCATTGCTTCCGGAGATCTTCCGCCACTATTTTTGTAGATGCTGGAGAAGATATAAGATCTTTAAAAAGGCACGGTGGCTGGAAATCAACATCAGTTGCCGAAAACTATATAGCCGATTCTTTAACAAATAAGTTGAACGTAGGCAACATAATACAAAATTCAATTGATAGCACATCAAATGTTCCATCAACGTCCAAAGACAAGAATTTCCAACGTCAAGAAAATTTAGTTTTTGGGAAAACACCTTCTACAATGACGTTTAATAATTGCAATGTAACCTTTAATATTGTTAATAATAATGAATCTAAAAACTAAACTTAAATCAATTTATTTACTTTTATTATGATAAATTTGTACTTTTCTTTGAATTTATGTATATTCACAAACGATAATAAACTTATGATATTAATAAAATGTATACTCCTATACTTACCATGTATTTTATAATATTAACAAAAGAGGTATCACATTTAAAAAGTACGTACTACAGTCGTAGAAAAAGAATAGTGTACAACACGCATGGAATGCCCATTTCTCACTCGTATGATTTGCAGCACTCGCTTTCAGCTCGTGCTGCAATTTATCATACTCGTGAGAAATGGGCATCATTCCATGCTCGTTGTACAATATACTATTAACGCATGGGTAAGGTTCAGTGCAAAATTAGGTACATTCTTCTCGGCTGAGGTACCACAGTATCTAACGCGATCCCTATAGTAACTTTTTGCTATACTGCAGATGTGTTTTATGGGATTAAAAATACAGTGGTTTGGTAGAATTCTCAAAACTATGACCGTAGCATTCACCCATTTGATCAACTACATATGTAACTTTAGGCATATTCTTAGAAATACAAATAATAGGAAAAAAGGTATGTAAAATAATTTAGCTTACTGTTTCATCAATGTTATTAATTCACATTTGAGCATTGTACAATTATAATAAATAATTCTTTAGCCACTTTTGAATATCACCTTTTTTTCAAGAACCCGTTGGTGCTTTATTAATTTGCGTACTAGCATTGTTCAATACGATAGTCAATTGCTTACTTAGATAATTAAAACGTTCTCCTGATACATTTCGCAATGGTAGTCGCCTTCCGTGGTTTTTGAAGCTAAGCCGAGTTCGACATTAGAAATGAATCCCATTTCACATCCAGCGTGAAGAGCTATATACCTAATAAAAAAAACGCATACTCAGCAAAATCTTATATTTCTATATTATACAGGCCGAAAAAAAAGATTTTTACACACTTTCTAAACTTTAATATCTGATTCTCATGGATTTTTAGGTGTTGAATCCATATCTGGCTTCGTTTTTTCTATCACCCATAGTGTTCGGCTTCTTTGTCGCACGTTCGCGTGGTTAATTTTAAGTTATTCTAAATTTGTAGTAGTAAATCAAATAGTAAAACTGTCATCCCTTGTTCCCTTATATCCTGTCGTAAAAATTCCTTGTGCATGTGTAAATAAGTTGAAAAAGGGGTAGTGAACAAACACTCTCTCATTAACGGGAAAGGTCGTTTCCCCGAATAGTTCTATTACGTCGTTGTGTGCTTTCGTTGAGCCCTTAGACAGCGACATTTGTCGATTTTGGGAATTAGAAAATATTCCCTTCAAGAAACACATTTCTCCTGAAGAAGAAAAGTGTGAAAAGAAATTTGTGGAAAATTATAGACGTAATAAGGACGGTCGTTTTGTAGTGTCCTTGCCCTTTAAAATTTCGGAACCCTCATCGTGGGTATGAGATCAATTTGTATTAAAAGATTTTTGTCGTTAGAACGTAGTTTGCTAAAAAATCCTGAATTGTATTCAGATTATAAAAAATTTATGGAGGATTATTTGACAAGCGGTCACATGGTTCAAGTGGAATCGCCTGAAAATTCGTCGGTTCATGAGAAAATGTATTACATTCCCCATCATGCTGTACATAAGCGTGATAGCACTACCACCAAATTGCATGTGGTTTTCGATTCTACGTGTCCGGATCAATCTGGAAATTCGTTAAATGATAGCTTGGCTATTGGACCTGCTCTGCAAAAGGGCATTGCAGTTTTGTTATTGCACTTTCGTGTACATCCTATCGTAATTACAGCTGACATCAAACAAATGTATCGGCAGATTTTGGTTAAAGATGCTCATCGTGATTATCAACGTATCGTCTGGAGATTTCTCCGTCAGATCCTATTACGGACTTTAAATTAAATACTGTGACTTATGGAGTTTCGTCTTCGCCTTTTTTGGCACATAGCGTACTGTTCAAGAATTGGCAAGGTTAGGATCGATTAATTTTCATTTCACGTCATCGGTATTGGCAGCGGTACCTATGTTGATGACTTAGTCACTGGATGCAATTCGATTGAAGCTGCTAATCAATTAATTGGTGAATTGAATAGTATTTGCACTAGTGGTGGCTTACAATTAAGAAAATGGAATAGTAATTGCCCGGAAGTGATGTCCAACTTGAAGAAGTCCCTGTCCAGTTCGGAAGCAATTCCATTTCAAGATAAACTTTGGGCCTTTCGTGGCGCGCTCCTACAGATGCATTTTTATACAACTTAGACGTTGAAGAGCAAACTTGCACTAAGCGTAATATTTTGTCGGCTATCGCAAAAAATTTTTATCCTCTCGGTTTGATAGCGCCTTTAGTACTTTTCGCTAAACGTTTAGTTCAAGATCTTTGATTTTTAAGTCTCGGTTGTGACCAAGAGCCGCCATTGGAAGTCGTACAAAAATGGAAACATTTTTTGGGTGAATTGCCAGCGGTTTCGAATATTGAGATTTCGCGTCGCATCGTATGTAATAATTTTAAAGGGGTGGAGTTGCATGGATTCTGTGATGCTTCTGAAGCCGGGTATGCATCTGTCATCTATTTCCGTTCGTTCGATTTAGAAGGTAATATTACCATGTCATTAGTATGCGCAAAATCGAAGGTTGCTCCTACTAATCGCGTTTCATTGCCCCGTCTCGAATTGTGTACTCTTGGCAGATTTAGTAGATTTTGTCAAAAATACTTATACAGATAGTTTATCATTTAGTAATATTGTCGCGTGGTCAGATTCTACTGTTGTTTTGTCTTGGATTCGGTCTTACTTGCATAAATGGAAGACATTCGTTAGCAATCGCATTTCGCATATTCAAGAACGTATTCCTCCATCTTCGTGGTTTCATGTTAAGTCCCAGGATAACCCTGCGGATTGTGCCTCACGTGGACTTTTGGCTTCAGAGTTGGTTCATCATCCATTATGGTGGACAGGACCTTCCTGGTTAGTGCGTCGTAGCGAAGAATGGCCAGTAACGACGCTGCCAAAACTTATCGACTTATCTCAGATGGACGTCGAATATCGTACTCTGTCGTTAACAGTCGTTATGTCTGAGAATTTCTTGGATTTGTTGTTGGATAAATTTTCAAAACTGCAGAAAATTTGTAGGATTATTACATGTGTTTGTCATTTCATTCGTAATGTTCAATGTCCGGCAGATTTGCGTTCAAAATATTCTGATAGTTTGTCTCTAGCTCAGCAGCAAGAAGCTATACATTTAATGATTAAAGAGTTCAAACAAATGCTTTTGCCTAAGACATTGCAAATATTAAAACTGTAAAACTTGTTAGTAAACAACTATGTAGCCTTAGTCCGTTTCTAGATAGTCGTGATTTGTTGAGGGTGGGCAGTCGCCTACGTAATTCAGAGTTATCGCATGATGCAAAATTTCCGATTTTGCTTTCTAGGCCGCATCGGTTGACTGAAATTATTATATTAGATTGCCATGAAAGACATTTACATCCTGAAAATCGAACAACTCAATTTTTACTAACTCAAAATTATTGGATCTTGTCCGCCAAGAGAGCTATTCGGCAATGTTTGAAATCCTGCATTCGTTGTTTTCGTGTAAACCCTGTGGTTTATGCCCCCCTATGGGGGATTTACCAGCTTCTCGGTTAACTCCAGGTAAGGCGTTTTTACATACGGGAGTCGACTTTGGTGGACCTTTCTCGGTCACGATGAATCGGTGTCGTGGCGCAAAATTATTGAAAGCGTACATTTGTTTATTTATTTGTTTCAGCACTAAAGCCATCCATTTGGAACTAGTGTCTAGCTTGTCGACAGACGCTTACTTGGGTGCTTTACGTCGATTTATTGCTCGAAGAGGCAAATGTATTCAAATTCATTGTGACAATGGTACTAATTTCGTTGGGGCCTCTCGTGACATATCTAAATTGATGCGTCATTCGGCAGGCATTGAGGGAATCGAATTTGTGTTTAATCCTCCTGCTTCTCCTCATTTTGGCGGGTTGTGGGAGGCCGGGATTAAATCAGTAAAATACTATTTAAAAAGAATTATGGGTGAACAAATATTGTCGTTTGAAGAATTCTCGACGGTATTGATTCAAATCGAAGCGATTCTCAACTCACGTCCACTATGCGCACTTAGTTGCAAACCACATGACTTTTCGTATTTGACCCCGGGTCATTTTCTTAATGTTGAACCAGTCTCGGTGTTACCAGATCCAGATTTGTTGTCCATAAACACCTCTCGTTTGAATCGCTGGCAACTGTTGCAGCAAATGCAACAAGGGTTTCGGAAAAAATGGAGTAAGTGGTTAAGTAATTCGGCTACCTTACCTATTGATTCGCTTGTCCTCTTAAAGGAAGAAAATAACCCCCCTCTACAGTGGCGTTTAGGAAGAGTAGTAGATGTTCATCCTGGTAGGGACGGTATCGTTCGGGTAGCTACCATCAAGACAGTTCAAGGGTTAGTTGAACGTCCTCTAGTGAAACTATGTTTACTGCCAATTACTTAATATTCAATGGTATGTACACATATATTCACTTATATAAGTTTGTCGGTTAGGTTTGTTAGTTAATAGCTCTAATTATTTTTAAATACAAAATAAGTTAGTTCATACTTATTTTGGTGGGCGGGATGTTCAGTCTTTTTGTCGCACATTCGCGTGGTTAATTTTAAGTTATTTTAAATTTGTAGTTGTAAATCAAATAGTAAAACTGTCATCCCTTGTTTCCTTATATCCTGTCGTAAAAATTCCTTGTGCATGTGTAAATAAGTTGAAAAAGGGGTAGTGAACAAACACTCTCTCATCGATATCGAAGCAGACAGTAGGTTCTTCGTTCGGTAAAAGTGAGTTTGTCAATAGTGCCGCCGACTTTATCGATAAACCCCTAAAAACCACAGTGCAAGTGCAAAGTAACACGTACTATAATTTCGAATACAGTCCACTTAGGTGAAGGATAAGGAACTGCAGCTTAGAACAACAAAACACCGCGGAGGTAAGTCGATATAGAGATTTATAAGACCCCCGCGCTGTACACATAGTTTTTTTGTAATTTGACCTCTTGAATTATAAATTTATACGATAATATAGGGAAAACAACGATAAAGAAACGAGGTTTTATTTACTTAAGACAAGATACACATTTGTAGAAAAAACGAATAAACGTGAAAGCACAGAACTTGATAAATCTATTTAATTAATGCAACAATCTCAATAGCAATAATTATTGATATCTAAGGAAACTTAAAATGGTAATTTAGAAGAAGTGTTGCTTATCTGGATGGCTTCTTGACTAGTGATCATCACACTCCAGAAAACTCGCTTCCTGGCCAATGTAGTACCTTCGGATGGAGCATTGGAAAATCACATGTAAGGTCATCACACCCCGGCGGCTCCGTGGCGTAGTTGGTATGCGTCTTACTACTACGCCCAACGTCCCGGGTTCGAATTCCGACCCGGTTCGCTTGAAGAATGTTAAGCTAACATTTCTCACAAAAATACGCTTTCGTTCGAATGAAAGGTAAAATGAAGGTCCCGTGTGTGGATGTTGTCACGCACGTAAAAGATCCCTGTCTTGCTTGGAACATCAAGGGTTTGGAAAAATTCAAAACTTTTCAGGTAAAAAAACTCGCTTCCTGGCCAATGTATTACCTTCGGGTGGAGCATTGGAAAATCACATGTAAAGTCATCACACCCAAGCGGCTCTGTGGTGTAGTTGGTATGCGTGTGACTGCTATGCCCAAGGTCCCAGGTTCAAATCCCGACACGGTCCGCTTGAAAACTGTTAAGCGAGCATTTTTCACAAAAATACGCCCTCGTTCGGATGAGAGGTAAAATGGAGTTCCCGTGTGTGAGTGTTGTCACGCACGTTAAAGATCCCTACCTTGCTTGCAACAGTAAGCGATTGGAAAAATTTAAAATTTCCAAGTAAAAAAAATTCGCTTCCTGGCCAATGTAGTATCGTTGGGTGGAGCATTGGAAAAATCAAATGTAGAGGACCATCACACCTGTAAGACAAAAAAAGCGTGAGCGTACAATGCTCAAACATATTACACGTCATTTTAAATATTCACCAATCAATAGTTGAAACATGTATTAGGTCAGGGTTCATTATAATTTGGGTAAGGGCCTCTATACTTGCGGTCACGTCCCCAATGCTTCCACCTGAAGGTACTACATTGGGTTTAAACGCGAAAATATAAACGTGCATCAAATTAAATCTAACTTCAAAATTAATCCATCCAACATAAAAATCTAACAAAGTGAAATCAAAACTAAAAATAGGGTTTGAATAATGGTATCCCTAGCGTTGCTTTTGGAGTGTGTTCAACAAGACACACGCGAAAGTAAAAGGGGAAGGAATCCGTAATACCGGATAGCAGTCGCCTGCTCTGCTTACCAGTGCAACCTGAAGAGTCGACTTAAAACTATCCAAAGCTAGCTAACTAATTATAAAAATGGATTCAAATTTTCTAAGCATTCGCCAAATATTTTTACTACTGAATCCGACTATTTTACCTGCTCTATGAATTTACAAATTAATCCTCCCTGGTCTAAGAATTTATTCTAATTTTATCCTAAATTTGTCCCTAGCGTTCCCTATCATTTCCTAACTGACATATTACAAGTACAATCTTTTTTCCTATATATACTGCCACCAGAAATTGGCGGCAAAGCGTCAAGCAAATAAAATCAAGCCACAGAACAAAAATACTGGCAAAAATATAAATATAAAATAAATATTAATATAATGTAAGTATATAAATAAACATAAAATAATATATAAATCAATAAATAAATATCTAAATAAGCAAAAGCATGTAACAGTGCATAAATTGGCAAAAGCAACACCCAAATTATCAGTTGCACTCGCATAAGCATTATGGTGGCTAGCGCCATTAGACGCTAAAAAAGTGCTCGTTAAATTATTTCAAAATCTTCGTATACAAGTCTATGCGTATGCGAGTACAGCCGCCACTATTTTATTCCTACATCGTATATAAATTTCTCCAGCATCCGAAGATCTGGTCGTCTTCTTACGTCTATTGATATCTTACAGCTAAGGGGAGATGGATATGCACCGTTAAAGTCTTGGTGGGTATGCACTAAACGTTCGGGGGGGGAGGAAAGGGGTCCCAATCACTATCACTTTAAAGGTCCTGGGAGAGATGCGCGTTTTCACTCTATTTTATTTTATTTATTTATTTTTCTGATTTAAATTAATGAAAATTTTCTAATTTAGTTTGTTGTTATTTATTTGTTTTAGTTTATTCCCGATTTCGATTTTCAGAGCATATAAGGCTGGGCAGTGATTGTTTTATTGGTGTTGGGGGTTAGTCGTGCATATTAGACTTTTGCTTAATTATTATTATAAAATTTTTTTAATTAATAACATACAGGTTTCGGTTAAATCATGCTCATAACATCAATTTCACGCCGAGTCAAAATAAATTTTTCAATTCTCCCCCACTCCCACCATCCTCCGATTTACACGCGGTTATCACCGTCCAATTCGCGACCCTTCCCGCAAATTCTTTAAAGGCTATCCAGAACGCCTTCTGGTTAGCCACTTCTCCGACTTCCTCTAGACTCCTTGGCCATGCTACTCCTACGATAGCTAATTTCACATCAGCTAACCCTCGATTTGCCACCTCAAATGGACGGTCGAAGAACACGTACTCTGTGCTTTCTGAGCCCTCACCGCATTTGCAGAGGTCGTTGTCGGTTAAACCGAATCTTTGAAAACATGCTTTCAGGGCCCGTGCTCTGTCATTAGCTGTACCAGTTTATGGTCGAGCTTCATCTCGATCTTATCTCTAGTTACAATGCTCGGTATGAATTTGTGGGCCAACCTGCCCGTGGCAGCGTTGTTCCACCTCTCTTCCCATTGTCGGATTGACCTTTCGCGCAGCATTTTTTTAATCAGATACCTCTGTATCGACGAATGTGATATCCGAAAGTCGTTTCCTACGTTACCATCGTACGACCTAACCCAACAGAACTTTAAACGTCGGAACTTGAGCGCCGTATACGCTATCCTCTAAACGTCCGCTTGGAGGTCCGTCGAGGTGTTCATATTTGTTAAAGCCGCCAGCGCCGATTTACTATCACTGATTATATGATACTTGTCTCTGCCCGTATGGTTTATTACGTAATCGATAGCCTCTCGTATGGTTACCAATTCGCGAATTTGGTTTGAAACCGAAACACCTCCATTTACTGCTTATATACGACATACGCCGCGCCTGCTTGCCCATCGTCCATGCGTAAACCGTCCGGGTAAATTCTAATACCCGGCGCATCTCTATCACCTTCGATAAACTCGATTCCTCTAATATCGGCTGGGTGCGCTAACTCTGATACAATGATCTTTTTCGCAACCTCTCTATTACCAAGATTAAAATCTTCGATTATTTCGCGCCCTTTCCCTATATCTATTAATCTCCTATTCCTAATCTACCTAACGACATAATCAATAGGGAGAGTCCTACTGATCACCAGGACCGCTTCCGTGGAAGTGGTCCTGTACCCTCTCGCAGTTTTAACAGCGGTTATTCGTTGTACGCTCGTCAATTGACGCATCTCCCGGATTTTGCAACCTTCCACCCATACAGATGCTGCGTACAGTATTGTCAGCTCAATTGCTCCGGCATCGTCCTCAGCGATTCGCTCCTGAAACACCAGTTTATTTTCGCCGTCGCCATAATTTTGTTTGATATTTCGTTGCCTTTGCTTTTAACGTACTGCACGTGAGCCTTCCAATTTAACTTATCGTCAATCTTTACCCCAAGGTATGTAATTGATTCTTTAAACGGTATTTTCTTCCCTCCTAGCTCTAGCGTAAGGGGTCGTGGTCCCGGTCTTTTTCCGAAATAAAGCGTCTCTTACTTCGCCGTGTTAAATTTTAATTTTACCGCCTGCGACCATTCGTGTAGTTTATTAAGCGCCTCGTTCGGTTTTGTGCGCATATCCATTAACAATCGCAATCTGACAATTTAAAGCGTATCATCCGCAAACCCAATGACTGAGCATCTTGTGGGCAACTTGACCCTTAAGATGCTCTCATACAACTTCCAAAAGTGGGACCACAGTATGACCCTTGCGGGCATACCCTTTCCACCTCGCGCGACAAAACTTTACCCGGATTTTCAACCTGTGCCAATCGCCCTGAGAAATAACTCTTGACCAAACACATCAAGTTTCGCGGACAACCCCTATTTTCCAACTCGCAAACAATCAATGGCCCCCAAGCAGCATCAAATGCTCCTGAAATGTCCAAAGCAACAACGACACGATACTCCTTTGCATCTCTCGCCTGATTAATTTCCCCGACAACAAATGCTAATGCATCGATAGTCGACTTTCCCTCCATAAAACCGAACTGTCGGTTATTAAAACCGCCGCTGTCACGCACTAAGTGCTAAACTCGGGTAGTCATAACGCGATCCAAAGCTTTCCCCAGTACCGATAGCAAGCTAATTGGACGATAGCTGCCCGGGTCTGACGCATCCGCCTTTTTAGCTTTAGGTATAAATTTCTGGACTCTCCAGCAATGCGGAAAGGCGCCCCTTTCTAGACAAAAATTAAACAACCCGCAAAGACACACGAGGCTAACAGACACGCTTCCAAAGCTGCGTCTGAAGTGATTCTGTCATACCCCGGTGCCTTCATAGGGTTCATCCTCCTAAGAGCCGTGACGACCTCGTGAACTAGGATTGCCTTGTCGGCACCTGTTCTTTGCGCCACTGTAGCTTCTCGACGTACTAAATAGTGCGACCTCTCATCCTTCTCGAGATTATCCGAAGGGAAGAATTTCTCTAATATATATTCCGCCGTGGTTTTAAAACCGACTGCGATTTTCTGTTGTTTGTCACTTATTGCGCGGTATACGGATCCCCAGGTTTTTTCTCTGAGTTTCGCGTGCAGAATTCTTTGATTAGGTCAGTGTTCAGCAGAATTACTACTTACGGCAATCTATAGACAAAGGGATACAACACGCATTGTCTATACAAATAACAAATCTTAAAAGGATAGTGAGTCGTGCAATGGCTCAACGGGATACAACGCACAATGAGTCGACCCCAACTACCGCCCGAACGCAAAGAGATACAATTCGCAATGAGTTCAACAAATTAATATTGAGAGGTGCAATGAACTCAAAGGGATAGATTAACACGCAATGAGTTCATCTCCATCTATTGATTTAGGTACATACCGTTTATTCACTCTTTACTTGGATCACCTGGTTACAGGGGATACAATACGCAATGTATCCTACCAAGAACTGAAGATGGCCTTCATTATAAATAAAGAATCATCTTATTAATTTCAACACTTATTAGACTCTCGTGCAAATTACATTTAATTCAATATTAATGTGACTTTACATTCATGTAAATACATACAGACATATTGTTTGGTCTCTGTCCACGTTTTCGGGTTTAATTTTAGGTCTTTGTAAATTCGTAGTTATATATCAAATAGCAAAGCTGTCATTCCTTGTCCAGTTATATTCTGTCACAAAACTTGCTTTGTGCCTGTGAAATTAAGTTGAAAAAAGGGCTAGTGACAGACATTTATTCATGAATATCGAAAACAAACGGTTGTGTTGATTCGGTAAAGTGAGTTAAGTCAATAGTGTCACCGAATGTGAATTTATCGATAAACCCCTAAAAAACAGTGATAATGCGTACGTAACACGTCCAATAAATAGCCATACAATCCACTTCGTTGAAAAGTAGGAACGACACTTAGAACATTAGAACAACGCGCAGGTAAGTTGATACATAAAATTATAAGACACCGCGCATTAATTAGACATGGCCTTCGTACGCCGGATTATTTGATTAATTAATTAGTTCCTATTGCTGTCGTTCCTTATTTTAAACTTTAATTTAATAATTGTTTCAGTTTTGATATATTTGGACGTGTTACAAATAGGCTAACATCTTGTTCGCACGTTCAATAGTATAGAAACATTTGGGTATAACGGTAGATTTATAATGCATCCCCTTTTTCTTTGTCTCAAGAATTAATGGACGGTTGGTTTACTTTGTGTAAGCTTTGTAGAGATAGTATATTTATGAGGACGTATTTTAAATTCTTACCTTATTTTCGTCAAGTTGGTTGCACCACTCGGGTCAACCAACTTGGTATAACAAAGAGGTTATTTAATTGGCATTTATTTTGAAACATTAAACGTTTTGTCGAGCGAGAATTGTAATTAGTCACATTTGTCGATTAATAATTTAATTTTGTAGATTTAATGTTAATTTTTAGTGTCGTTCAGTAATCAAATATGGTTATATCACTTGGTAAAGCTATTTTTGAAGCTAGGTTTGTAGTATAACGGTTGGATCATATATACAGTAAGATTAATAAATTGGAAATGTATCGATTGCTATAATTAGAGCATCGATGAAAAGTGTGGAGCAAATTGAAACTCATTTCAAGTTTTTTGCAAGGACATTTTCTTTGATGAAGAAAGTGAACAATTTGACGAATTCTCGGCTCTTAGGATAAAAATCGATACTTATCTATTAGAAATTCGTATTATCGCTGAACAATGTGAATTAGATCACGTAGAAAATAAGCCGCAGGTGGAAAATATGAATAATCCTTGGTCGATAAATAGTGGGATTCGCTTGAAACAGCTATCAGTACCGCGGTTTTCAAGACGTATTTCGGACTTTGAAAGTTATCACGCAATTTTTAAGCGATTGATTCATGATAATGTCAGTTTGTCCTTTATTGAAAAATTTTGCTATCTCGTAGATACACTAGACAATTCCGCGTACGTTAATAAAACATTTGCCATTAAACGATTTTGCATACGATTAAACCTATAAAATCATTACTAATCGTTTTAATGCTCTCGGAAAAAGCCCTAAGGTAAATGTCTCAGACTCGCACACCGAACTCCGGCAATTAATTAGTTGTTTTGATGAAAATATATTTGCGTTAAAGCAGATGGAAATAGATCTATTAGATTTCTTGTTGTTTAATCTGTTATCGAAAAAATTAAGTACAAACATTTTAAATCGTTTCGAATTAGAAAATAGTGACGAGATTCCCTCGTTCAATGAATTAAGGTCGTACATTCAAAAACAATGTAAAGTATTGAAAATAAATGACATTGCTTCAGGAACATGCTTAAAATCTCGAGAAATCTGTTCAAAGGTCAGTGTCTCCTCGGAGAGCGGTGCCTAGACTTACTTCTACTAGTAGACCTAGTAAAGACAATCTGTTATCGGAGGTTGTGCATGAACAACTTGCCACTAGCTCGTTAATTTCGACGTCATTGGAACATACAACCACGCTGTTAGCTACGACAATGGTATTGCCGCTGGATTATACAGGAAAATTGCAACCTGTTCGTATAATTTTAGATAACGGATCCATGGAAAGTTTTATGACTGAAAGGTGCTGTCAGAAATTAGGTTTGCAGAAACGGAGAGCCAATGTCACTGTTCAAGGACTTGGCAAAAATTTGTCGTTGGTGTCTAGTACACTATCGTGTGTAGTCAGCCCCTTGGGAGCAAGGTCTCCAGCATATGAAATTGATTGTTATATTTTACCTAACATTTGTAATCAATTACGTTTGTCGCCTAAAGGGGTCAAGGAATGGCCGCATACTCGAGGTTTGGCCTTAGCTGATCCTAATTTTAATATTCCTGGTACGATTGACTTGTTACTCGGAGCGAGCTGAAATCTTTGCTCAGGTTTTGTTGAACAAATCTCGTTGGGGTGTCGCTAACCAGCCAGTCGTTATTAAAACAACTTTTGGTTGCGTTTTAACGGGAAAGGAGGTTTCCCCAAATAATTCTATTACGTCGATGTCTGCTGTCGTTGGGCCCTTAGACAGCGACATTCGTCAATTTTGGGAATTCCCCTCAAGAAATACGTTTCTCCTGAAGAAGAAAATTTTGAAGAGGAATTTGTGGAAAATTATAGACGTAACGAGGAAGGTCTTTTGTAGTGCCTTTGCTCTTTAAAACTTCTGAACCCTCATGCGTGGCTACGAAATCGATTGCTATTAAAAGATTTTTATCATTAGAACGTCGTTTGCTAAAAAATTTTGAATTGTAGTCGGATTATAAAAAATTTATGAAGGATTATTTGAAAAGCAGTCACATGGCTCAAGTGAAATCGCCTGAAAATTCGCCGGTTTATGAGAGAATGTATTACATTTCCCATCATACTTTAGATAAGCGTGATAGCACTACCACCAAATTGCGTGTCGTTTTCGATGCTTCGTGCCAGGATCAATCTGGAAATTCGTTAAATGATAGCTTGGTTATTGGCCCTGCTCTGCAAAAAGACATTGTAGTTTTGTTATTGCACTTTTGTGTGCATCCTATAGTAACTACAGCTGATATTAAACAAATGTATTGGCAGATTTTGGTTAAAGATACTCACCGTGATTATCAACGTATCGTCTGGAGATTTTCTCCGTCGGATCTTATCATGGACCTTAGATTAAATACTCTGACTTATGGAGTTTCGTCGTTGTCTTTTTTGGCCTTGCGTACTGTTCAAGACTTCGCAAGGTTAGAATCCATTAATTTCGCGTCATTGGTATTGACGAGCGATACCTATGTTGACGATTTATGTCACTGGATGCAATTTGACTGAAACTGCAAATCAATTAATTGGTGAGTTGAATAGTATTTGCACAAGAGCTGGTGTTCAATTAAGAAAATGGAATAGTAATTGTCCGGAAGTGATGTCCAACTTGAAGAAGTCCCTGTCCAGTTCAGAAACAATTACATTTTAAGATAAAGATAGTGGTTCAATAAAAATGTATAGCCTTTCGTGGCGCGCTCTTACAGATGTATTTTTATGCAACTTAAACGTTGAAGAGCGCACTTGCACTAAACGTAATATTTTGTCAGCTATTGCAAAAAATTTTTGATCCTCTTGGTTTGATAGCGGCTATAGTACTTTTCGCTAAACGTTTAGTTCGAGATCTTTGCCTTTTATGCCTCGGTTGGGACCAACAACCGCCATTGGAAGTCGTAGAAAAATGGAAACATTTTTTGGGTGAATTGCCAGCGGTTTCGAATATTGAGATTTCGCGTCACATCGTATGTAATAATTTGAAAAAGGTGGAGTTGCATGGGTTCTATGATGCTTTTGAAGCCGGGTATGCAGCTGTCATCTATTTTCGTTCGTTCGATTTAGAAGATAATATTGCCATGTCATTAGCATGCGCAAAATCGAAGGTTGCTCCTACCAATCGCGTTTCATTGCCCCGTCTCGAAAGGTGTGCTGCCGTACTCTTGTGAGATTTAGTAGATTTCGTCAAAAATACTTATACAGATATTTTATCATTTAGTAGTATTTTCGCGTGGTCAGATTCCACTGTTGTACTGTCTTGGATTCGGTCTTCTTCGCATAAGTGCAAGACATTTGTTAGCAATCGCATTTCGCATATTCAAGAACGTTTCCTCGTGTTTTCATGTTAAGTCCCAGAACAATCCTGCGCATTGTGCCTCACGTGGACTTTTGGCTTCAGATTTGGTTCATCGTCCATTATGGTGGACAGAGCCTTCCTGGTTAGTGCGTCGTAGCGAAGAATGGTCAGTAACGTCGCTTCCAAAATTTATTGACTCATCTCAGATAGACGTCGAATATCGTACTCTGTCGTTAAGTCTTTATGCCTGAGAATTTCTTAGATTTGTTAATGGATAAGATTTCAAAACTGCAGAAAATTTGTAGGATTATTTTCATTCGTAATGTTCAATGTCCGGCGGATTTGCGTTCAAAATATTCTGATGGTTTGTCCCTATCTCAGCAGCAAGATGCTATACATTTATTGATTAAGAGTTCAAACAAATGTTTTTGCCCAAGACATTGCAAATATTAAAACTGGAAAATTGTTAGTAAACAACTACGTAGCCTTAGTCCGTTTCTAGATAGTCGTGATTTGCTGAGGGTTGCATAATGCAAAATTTCCAATTTTGCTTCCTCGGTCGCATCGGTTGACTGAAATTATTATATTAGATTTTCATGAAAAACATTTACATCCTGGAAATTGAACAACTCAATTTTTATTAACTCAAAATTATTGGATCTTGTCTACAAAGAGAGCTATTCGGCAATGTTTGAAATCCTGCATTCGTTGTTTTCGTGTAAACCTCGTAACTTTATGCCCCCCTATAGGTGATTTACTAGCTTCTAAGTGAACTCAGGTAAGGCGTTTTTACATACGGGAGTCGACTTTAATAGACCTTTCTCTGTCATGATGAAGCGGTGTCGTGGCGCAGAAGCATTGAAAGCGTACATTTGCTTATTTATTTGTTTCAGCACTAAAGCTATCCATTTAGAATTAGTGTCTAACTTGTCGACAGACGCTTTCTTGGGTGTCGATTTATTGCTCGAAGAGGCAAACGTATTCAAATCCATTGTGATAATGGCACTAATTTCGTTGGGGCCTCTCGTGAAATTTCTCAATTAATGCGCCATTCGGCAGACGTTGAGGGAATCGAATTCGTGTTTAACCCTTCTTCTGCCTCTCATCTCAGTGGGTTGTGGGAGGCCGGGATTAAATCAGTAAAATCCCATTTGAAAAAAATTATCGTTGAACAAATTTTGTCGTTTGAAGAATTCTCGACGGTGTTGATTCAAGTCGAAGCGTCCACTATGCGCAGTGAGTTGCGAATCACATGATTTTTCGTATTTGAACCCAGGTCATTTTCTTAATATTGAACCAGTCTCGGTGTTACCAGATCCGGATTTGTTGTCCATACACCCCACTCGTTTAAATCGATGGCAACTGTTGCAGCAAATGTAACAAGAGTTTTGAAAAAATGGAGTGCCGAATACTTGCACACGTTGCAACAGAAAGGTAAGTGGTTGAGGAATTCCGCTACCCTGCCTATTGATTCGCTTGTCCTCTTAAGTAAAAAAAATTAACCCCCATCTACAGTGGCGTTTAGGAAGAGTAGCGGATGTCCACCCTGGTAGGGACGGTATCGTTTGTGTAGCTACAGTCAAGACAGTCTAAGGGTTAGTTAAACTTCCTCTGGTGAAACTAGGTTTACTGCCAGTTACTTAATATTTAATGGCATATATACATATATTCACTTAAATAAATTGTCGGGTTAGGTTTCTTAGTTAATAGCAGTAATTATTTTTAAATATACAATAAGTTAGTTCATACTTATTTTGGTGGGCGGGATGTTTGGTCTCTTTGTCGCACGTTTTTGTGGTTAATTTTAAGTTAGTTTAAATTCGTAGTTGTAAATCAAATAGTAAAGCTGTCATCCCTTGTCCCATTATCCTGTCATAGAACCTCCTTTGTGCATGTGGTAATTAAGTTGAAAAAGGGACAGTGACAGACACTTGCTTATCGATATCGAAGCGAAACGGTTGTTCGTTCGGTAAAGTGTGTTAGTCATTAGAGTCGCCGAATGTGATTTTATCGACAAACCCCTAAAAAACACAGTGAAAGTGCAAACGTAACACGTACAATAATTCGCCATACAGTCCAGTTAGTTGAAGAGTAGGAATTACACCTTAGAACAATAGAATAACGTAGAGGTAAGTCGATATACAAAATTATAAGACGCCCCGCGCATTAAACAAGAAGAGTCTGAAATATTTTAAAGTAGGAAAATGAACATAACAGCTTAAAGCTATACTTCAAAGTTTATATTCAAGAAAACTAAAATTCAACTTCCAATTTGTTGTTCAAATACAAAATCAAATAATTTGTTAAGTTTTGGTGTATAGTACGCGCTGGCAGTGAGAAAATGTTATTTTCTGATGTCAAACTATAAATGATTGTAATTTAAAATTAGTTACACACTTGTAGCTTAAATTACATAAGCAAAAGGTTTTGTATTTTTATGAAATTGTGAAGGCGATAATGACATGTTCGATATATATCATCAAGCGAATCACTTAGGTATAATCCCACTCTTATTACTTTTTAATGAGTCAGACCATTATTAAAAGCTTTTTTGTTCGTAGTATTTAAAGTCGACAAGTATTCACATTCATTCACGCATGTACATTAATATATAAATAATAATAAGCACTACTATAAAAGACTAAGATATCTTTTGTGAATGTGTAGCGCTCTTAATGGAAGAGGAGGGTAAATGTCAGTAAGAGCGGTAGTTTGTAAAGATTTTTTTGACACCACTTTACTACCGCACACATAAATTTAAAGCAGTGCTTATGTTGGTTGGTTCCTTCTATGTGTGTATGTGATGGAAATAATTCACTCAGTACATAACGATCTATATAGGAATGAACGAGACATCTTAATCGCTTAAATGTAGCCGTGAAAGTTCTTAAAATAGAGTCATTTGCGATAAGATTTGGAGTGTGTTCCATTAAAACAGCGTCAAGTAGCAGACGCACGTCATGTGTTTTATTAACGAAATCATAGTTAAAAAATAGCCGGTTTGTATCCAATGGAGATGAGTCAGGTAGTTTTTCATTTAGAAGTGTGGATCTGTCATAGCGTCGTCTCGTATTGAGCTCCCCGAAGCACGCTCGGATAAACCCTTTATGTTCTTCTATACCGCTTCGCTATCATAACGTGCTATGAAACGAACCACCTTTTGTTATGTCCCTCAATATTATTTCCCTGTCACAGCAAGGCCTACCTGATTTATCCTCTAGACATTATTTTGAGGGGCAAATAGAATAATACCCTCACTTTGATGTCATTCCTTACATTATGATCTTGGTTTTATACTTAGATGACATGTACGAATGCTCAACGCGTACTGAATGACCACCATCAAAGGGGTTTAATAAATTTTAGTAAAGCAGCAACAGCTGCTACTGCTTTTATCTGTTCGACAAAATAATAAATTTTATGTTATTGTATACCTCCGGAATTGCATAAATTTCATTACTGAACCAAATGAAATTTTGTCGTTTTGTTATGATACAGTCGAGTTTTTATTTAAATGGGTGAGTGCTACATGTTGGCGTTGTGCGTTAGTGCACTTTAGCTAATGACTTTCGATTGCACCTCGTTGTACATGTAGTGCTATCTAAGCGCATCATGCTATTTGATATTTTCGTATTGATTTCTGCAGTGTTTTCCATTTTATAGTTTTGATAGTTTCTTTGAAAAAGTTAAACACAATATTGCTATTAAAATTTATAGCTTCTAAATACGAAAAGCATCTCGTTATGAATTCGCATATTTTACTTCACGCAGAAGTTCGAAAATTTAATTTAGGTATTGCTAACACTGTTACACTATTTTTTTTTATATAATGTATTTACCCTACCTTATAGGCGGCAGAGCCTCTATAAATTATGAGGGGGTTCCTGTCTAAGGTTTAAGCCCAGGGTAAAGAGTATGGAAAATGGCTTTGAGTATAATAGGACCCTCTAAAGATATCTTCCAGCCAGCTAAGCTTCTTCAACTTAGGGCAGAGCTATGAGCCAGGGTCGTAGGATGGTATACGATAACAAAAGAATTTTTAATGGACGCCACCGTATCTTAATAATAGCTATAATGAGAAACAATTCGAAGATAAGATACGGAAATCTTCGAAAAGAAAAAATATCCTTAACGAGCAAAACATAGAAATATAATACTTACTTGTGACTCTGCAAACTGGAATTGAATCGACGATCTCGTACTATCTGAAAATTTAATCACTTCATAGCATTTTAGAGCTAGGGCTACATTAGAGCCTAGTCACTTTATCACAAAAAAAATAAATTCCAAAAAGATTACGTAGTTAAGATTATACCTCAAAAAATTTTTACCAATACAATACCAATAATCTATCTTTCTTCACTACAAAAATTTTATAAATTTGGTTGCTTGCTTTTATAGAAAAATTATTGTTGACTTCAATGAAAGAAAGCTTTAAAACAACTTAGTGCACTTTCTATTGATTTAAAGAAATATATATATATATATATATATATATATATATATATATATATTGCTGTGATTCCTTATAAGAATCGAACCTCACGAATTGGGCGCCAAGATTTGCTGTGATTCTCGTTACTACGGTGAAATCTCCTCTGATAATCGATTTCTTACCTGAATATCGCCTCTTGACTCCTTCTGCCTCGGCTGCTCACCTAGATAAAACTTTCATCCTCATTCATAAAAAAAACACATTCCTACCACAAACATCAACGTTAACTCTATTTACACCAATATTCACAATACATTAAAATTTCAAAATTAAATTTTAGCATGAATTTCAGCATCATAAAATTTCAAGTTCAAATTTTATCATCATGTTAATTTGCATCCAGAATTAGAGTCCTTGTAGGATTCATACTAATTAAGTAAACAATATTTGCAGACCTGAGTCTGAATAAAAGGGAGCATCTCCCACCCCATTACGTTAATTTAATAGGTTAGTCTAATTGAGCTCAAAGACAGACCCAGATTTTCATCATAATCAAAAACATAAACCTAATAAATACTCCTTTCTACTTATACAAGAAAATTTTACCTTAAAATTCAAAATTTGTTGTTTATACAAATTTACTACTGTCCATTTTTATCAAACAAATTATAAAGATATTCAACACACACCAAAACATCTAAGATCGAACAACAATGCATAAGTTACCTGAAGGTTAATGCACTCGTGGCTCTAATGTACATCGTCCTTGCTGATCCCACCATTACAGCTGGTTTATGTTTACGTCTTTGGATTTCTGGCCGCCTTTAAAATTTTTCTACACCACCATTCGTCTAAAAGGTTTCAGGGCTTCTCAGGAACTCATCTAGGTATATCAAAATCTTGTTTTGTGGATCCAATCACGTTTACGAATAACATTTGATCACTAACACTCCCAAAAAATAGCAATGAAATTCATAATTCTTTCACGCTATACCAAAACTGCATACTTCTATTTATTTATTTATCGTTACTAATTTGGATAATTGATACAGTAATACCCGCAAATATAACTAGACCTTGTTACCTTTATTTATCTTCTCTAGGTGCACTAATGCATAATAACTTTTATCGTAGCACGTAATCACCACGTAGTCTACTTGAAGTATCGAATAAAATCAAAAATAAAGAGCAAAACTGCTTGAAGTATCGAATCAAATCAAAAATAAAAGAGAGCTAAACTCCTATCAGCACGGGTTTATATAATGGTTCGCTTGCAAGTCGAATTTGTCCCGCGACGGACGATTTTCAGAAATTTGCATTCTATTTTCCCTTCCGATGGCTCGGCACAATGATTCTACTGAAATTTGCTCTCGTCCAAGTTGAAATCTAAGAAATTTCTGCACGCCTTGCAACACGTCCGAGAACAACTAATTAATCTAACATAGAAATTGTTATGCTTCCAACTCTCATGTTTGGATCTTAATCGCCAATCTAGTCTGTTCGCTCTATCTAAAACATGTGCTCTTGTTTTACATATTTTCCCTCATTTAACTACCAATGCATTCCCTCTCGCTTGTCTTTGTACCACAAATTCGCTTTCTTACTTGCACTCATATAGCTTGGAGCTTATCGACTATCATATACATCGTTATCTTTGCAGGTGTTCTGAGTTCTAATACGCTGAAGGCTCTTACGTGACTTCCCCACGTCTTTTATAATTTCTCGATAGTTTTAGTACTTGGAAAGATTAAATTAAATACAAATTGAACATTTTAACTCTGCTTCTTTTTATAGAAAACGTCCAGTGAATGATTTAACCCCTTATTTTTAACGAAACAAATAAATTTTTATGCTCCACGGTTTTAATTATCTAATGAAATTCTACATTACTTCCTTCTACACGTTGATTATGATTATATACAAACCCTACATTATAATTGAATGATTTAAATCTACACAGAAGGCCTTTAATTAAGCGTACTATTTTCCAAAGCTCTGATATACACGGTGTTTAACATTATCTAAACAATATGAACCCTATGTTTAGAAGTAAGTGACGAGTTTATCCAATATGCCTTTAAATGAAGCGTGTTATTACCCAAAGCTTTCTTATACACGGTGATTAAAATTATTTGATGTCGTTTATTAATTTTCTACCCTGGTCTAAATTTGAGTATTATATATATATATATATATATATATATATATATTACTCATATTTAGATCAGGGTAGAAAATTAAATAATCACATCAAATAATTTTAATCACCGTGTATAAGCTTTGGGAAAAGGTACGCGTTATTAAAAAACTGTGAAGCATAAAAATTCATTCGTTTTATTAAAAATAAGAGATTTAAATCATGTACAAGACGCTTTATATCAAAAGAAGCAGTATTAAAAAGCTCTACGTAAAGAAACAAAGAGAAATTACGTGCAAAATTTATATTAATTAACTCTATTTTAAGTAACCGGTATTAAACAAAACGTACAGATAATAATTAATATTTAGTTAGGATTCACTAAAATTTAAAGGGTATTAATTTTAATTGAAGTTAATTGAACCGTTAGTAACATATAATATCTATAAAAACTTGTAAAAACCCAATAAAATGCAAATCGTAGAGGGGTTAGTTAGAAGTAGGATGTTTAAACACCTGCGTATTTTTAAAAAGCTCATTCTGGGTAAATTTTGCAGATAATTAATGGTTACAAAGAATCTTGGAGAAACCGTGGCTTAATATTCACGGGAAGGCGCGATACGGGGTTATTTAACCCAGATAGTCCACATGGACTGAAATAATCGATAATAAGGAATATCAATTTGCACTAATAAGAACAGGGTAGATAGAGACAGATAATATGCGCAAGACCGAGGCACATATAGTAAAAGGCGTGAGTAGAGCAACGTCATAGGGTTGCGATTGGTTGAAAGTAAAAGGCAAAATTTGAGAGGTAAAAATAACATTTCTGTATAAAATTCAATTAGTTATTTCCAGACGTTGCGTGCCGTGTTGAAATTTCTGAGATTTAACTGGGGCGAGTGCAAAATTCGTAAAATCGCATGCCGGGCTGCGGAATGGGAACATAGCAGGCGAAATTCTTTAGAATTGTCCGTTTTGGAGACTCGACCGACAGACAGGCTAACCTCTATATATACCCAGGGGAATATGAACAAGCTCTCTTAGATCTTCGACTTGATTCAACGCGTTAAACAGTGCTTTTTAGTTTTCCGGTTTTGATTAAATAATTTTAAACAGTTTGCTTGAATATTTTTGTGATGTAAAACAGCTTGTTCTTTACGTGCTACAATAAATGTACTTTAGTGCACTTAGAAAAGAAGATACAAGGTAATAAAGTTAGTATCACTGTACTAATTAGTCAAAATTTGCACCGACGAATGAATACACAAAAGTATGCAGTTTTGGCGTATATTGGTGAAAGAAGTATGAATTTCTTTGCTATTTTTCGGGGGTATTAATAATTAAATGGTGCATAAACGTGTCTGGATCCACAAAACAAGGTTCAGATATACACAGATGAGTTCCGGAAAAGCCCTGAAACAACTTTAAATAAATGGTGATGGAGAAAATTTTAAAAGCGTTGAAAATCAGAAGCCGTAAATATAACCCAGTTGGAAGGGTGTAATTAACAAAGGGACGATGTACATTGAAGCTACGAGTGCAGTAACCTTCAGGTAAATTATACTATTTTGTTCGAACTTTGATATTTTGGTGTGTGTTGAATAACTTTATAATTTGTTTATTTAAAATGGACAGTAGTGAAATCGTACTAACAATAATATTTTAATTTTAAGGTGAAATTTGCTTGTTTAAGTAGAAAGGGTATTTAGTATTGATGTTCTGGATTATGATGAAAATATGGGTATGTCTTTGAGCTCAATTAGACGAACCTGGTTAATTAACGTAAAGGGTGGTAGATGCTCCTTTGTACTCAGACTCCGGTCTGCATATATTGTTATAGTAATTAGTAGGCATCCTACAAGGACATTAATTCTGGATGCACATTAAAATGATAATAAATTTAATTTTGAAATTTTCTGATATTAAAATTTATGCTGAATATTAATTTTGAAATTTTAATGTATTGTAAATATTGATGTAAATAGAGTTGACGTTGATGTTTGTGGTAGGAATGTGTTTGTTTTTTTTTATGTATGAGGATGAAAGCTATCTAGAGGAGCAGCCGAGGCGATTAACGGAAGAAAGTCAATGGACCAACACAGTTAAGGTAATGAATAGCTTTTTGTAGGTTTCACAGCATTCTTGACGCCCAAAAGTGAGGCTCGATTATAAAGCGTAGTTCACGGATTTTGTAGGTTTCACAGCATTCTTTGACGACCCAAAAGTGAGGCTCGAGTTCCAAATAAAATTTTTGTGATTTTATTCCAGGAAACTGGCGATCTGAGAGAGAGAGTTTCTGTGTGTGTATAAATTTAAGAGTATTTTAGAGTGTGTGAGAGTGATTAGAACGTATGCAGAGAAAAGAGTGGTTAAGGAGTCAAAGAGTGGAAATTGGAAGTGACGATAGTGCATTGTGTGGGAAAAATTCGAAAATGGAAGAAGCTGGAGGCAGTAGAGATCAGTCGAGGACGGAATCAGGGGATCAAGGAAACGAGATGATAATGAGAATGCTAGAGAGGATGAACGAAGAATCCAATAGAAAATTAGAACAGCTAAGCGATGAAGCTAATAGAGCTAGGGAGGAGTCCAACAAAAAATTAGAGCAGATAAGCGGGAAAATTGAGCAGTCGACTAAAGAATTTACAGAATTTAAAAATAGTCTTACCGTGAAAATGGGGGAGGTTGAAAATAGGGTTGAAAAGAATGAGCGTGATATTACAGGTCTTCGACAGGAAATGGGACATTTAAGGTCCGAAGTACGCATTTTTTGTGAAGAAGAGATTAATGTAAAAATGACTGAAGTGACAGACTCATGTAGGGATCAGTTAGGCAGGGTAGAACGCGAAGTTAGTAGTATCAAATACAACATGTCAAATTTAACGGGGGATGGTCCCAGATTTTCTACAGGTGGAGTATCATTGGACCAACACATGAAGTTTTATGGCGATAACAGGGTAAATCCACAAATTTTCATTAATAGTGTAAGAAATCTAGTGGGAAATGTATTTGACGAACAGACTAAACTGAATACGATAAAGGCTTTATTGAAAGACAACGCGGAAGCATGGTACAATTTAGTAGGACAGGACATAGACACCTACACGGACTTTGAAGACAGATTTTAAAGCACTACTGGAGTGACCACAGACAAGACCAGGTACGAGACGACTTAATCACAGGAAATTTAAGGAGAATTTTCAGGAAGTAGAGCAATATGCTATACGCAAGTATAGCATAGCAAAGCAACTGAACCCACCACTGACGGACCGACAAATTATTAAGTATTTATCACGACACTTCGAGGTAGAAGTAAGACAACACGTAGCACTACAGAACATAGTGGACAGAGAAATGTTTTTAGAATACCTGCAGAGGTACGACGACGTAAGTAGTGGACGACCTCGGGATAATAGGGAAAGACAGATCAATTCAGTTAGGTTTGACAATAGACGGGACAACTATGCTAGAAGAGGGAATAGTTACGGATACCAGCGACAGAATTGGGAACAGCGACGACCATACGTTAGAAGTAATAGTTTAGGAAGGGGACCTGCACCGAGACCGGAACCTACCAGAGGGAATAGTTCACCGGACATGAGGGGGACTGCTAATACAGACACGGAACGAGTGGAAACGCCTAGGACATACGCTGAGGTGACGGCTAGACCAGGACCGAGTAGGGAAAACAGACCTGGACAGGATTTTTAGAACGCGACAGACCACTAGATTTCAGTGTAAATGTATATGAACATCCACGTGAATTTTTCAAAATTGAGGAAGAAGTAGAGCCAGAAACTAAGGAAAAATTATGTTTACCAATTATTAATATAGAAATTTCTGAGAATAGTGTAGAAGTATTACTTGATACAGGGGCAGAGGCGAGTTTAATATCGGAGGAATTCGTCAGTAAAATTAGGGATAAGGTTTGTGATAGAATTATGCCTATAAAGCGTAGCCATTTAGTAGCTCCAAATAAAAAGAAGTTTGCTGTAGTAAATAGTGTTGTGGTGCTTAGGATAGATATAGGAGGTTTAAGCTGTGAACAGGAGTTTGTAATTGTACCTGGACTGAAGTTTCAGAGCATTTTAGGTGTTGACTGTATGATGCAGTTAGGGGTTTTGATAGATATGGAAAGGAAGGTAGTAAGGATTAAGGATAGGGTAGTGCCATGGAAGGGCAGTTATGAAGTCACAGAGGATGACACGGGGTTTAGTATTAATGTAGTAGAGGTAGAGGATGATGAAGTTAAACAGATCAACACAATAAGATGTCCAGAGGATAGGAGAGTAGAGGTTCAAGCTTTATTACAAAAACATGCAGAATTAGTGGGGGTAGAAGCAACAGCAGTATATCAGGAGCAGGTGAAGGCAGAATTAATTAAAGATGCACGGAAAATTAATCAACGGACCAAACCGCAATTCCATTGTCCACCATCCATGGACACACTTTTGACGAGGTTAAGTGGCAAGTTTGTTTTTAATAAAGTAGATTTAAGGAATTCATTCTGGCGGATTCCATTACATAAGAATTCTAGAAGGTACATAGGATTTTCCGTAGAGGGAAAAATCGATAATTGTAAAGTAGTATCGTTTGGTTTGTCGGCAGAAAAGGAAATGATAATCAATAAGAAACAGACAAGTGTAGGGAATGAAGAAGAAGCAGTATTTAAGACTCAGGATAATAGGGATGATAAGTTTATTGTATGTGAGATAATAGGGATGATAAGTATAGATATAGAAGGGGGAGAAAAAGGGATGAAGAGTATTAGGTTGGTGAGAAGAAAGACTTGGAGGGTCAAGAAGAGAGTTAGATTTAAATAACTTGATAAACAAAGGATAGAGATAGGTGAATTTTAGTATAGATATAGAATAGAGAGTAGATAGGGGTATAATAGAGTAAAATTTTAATCGATAGGGATAGAATAGGTGTATATAGAAGAGTAGAAGTAGGTGTGTATAGAAAATAAAGCTAGGTATAGGATAAATAGGGGAGATAATTAGAAATAGGTTTAGGATGAGAATAAAGAGTAAATGTAGGAAGAAAATAAGATAGGTTAAGTATAGATATTTCATATAAGATTAGTGGAGAGTTAGGAATAGAGTAAGAGTAGGATAGGTATATAGGATTAGGTAGGGGGAAGTGAAGTATAGGGAAGATTAGTTAAAAGTTAGGAATAGGATAGGTATATAGGATATATATAGGATTAGATGGATAAGTAGGATGAAGTTAGGGATAATTTCAGTTTAGAGAATTAGGTGAGAGTTAGGAATAAGATAGGGATATAGGACAGGTGTAAATAATTTTTTGATTGGATAAGGTAGGTAAGTTAGATAGATAAGGGTAGAGAGAGATAGGCATTTTTTTTTGTAAATTTCGTTTGCGATTTAAATATTTTATATTTGGATTCAAATAAGTGGGATTATTTGTATTCAAATAGGGGAAAAATACTCATATTTAGACCAGGGTAGAAAATTAAATAATCACATCAAATAATTTTAATCACCGTGTAGAAGCTTTGGGAAAAGGTACGCGTTATTAAAAAACCGTGAAGCATAAAAATTCATTCGTTTTATTAAAAATAAGAGATTTAAATCATGTACAAGACGCTTTATATCAAAAGAAGCAGTATTAAAAAGCTCTACGTAAAGAAACAAAGAGAAATTACGTGCAAAATTTATATTAATTAACTCTATTTTAAGTAACCGGTATTAAACAAAACGTACAGATAATAATTAATATTTAGTTAGGATTCACTAAAATTTAAAGGGTATTAATTTTAATTGAAGTTAATTGAACCGTTAGTAACATATAATATCTATAAAACTTGTAAAACCCAATAAAATGCAAATCGTAGAGGGGTTAGTTAGAAGTAGGATGTTTAAACACCTGCATATTTTTAAAAAGCTCATTCTGCGTAAATGTTGCAGATAATTAATGGTTACAAAGAATCTTGGAGAAACCGTGGCTTAATATTCACGGAAGGCGCGATACGGGGTTATTTAACCCAGATAGTCCACATGGACTGAAATAATCGATAATAAGGAATATCAATTTGCACTAATAAGAACAGGGTAGATAGAGACAGATAATATGCGCAAGACCGAGGCACATATAGTAAAAGGCGTGAGTAGAGCAACGTCATAGGGTTGCGATTGGTTGAAAGTAAAAGGCAAAATTTGAGAGGTAAAATAACATTTCTGTATAAAATTCAATTAGTTATTTCCAGACGTTGCGTGCCGTGTTGAAATTTCTGAGATTTAACTGGGGCGAGTGCAAAATTCGTAAAAATCGCATGCCGGGCTGCGGAATGGGAACATAGCAGGCGAAATTCTTTAGAATTGTCCGTTTAGGAGACTCGACCGACAGACAGGCTAACCTCTATATATACCCAGGGAATATGAACAAGCTCTCTTAGATCTTCGACTTGATTCAACGCGTTAAACAGTGCTTTTTAGTTTTCCGGTTTTGATTAAATAATTTTAAACAGTTTGCTCGAATATTTTTGTGATGTAAAACAGCTTGTTCTTTACGTGCTACAATAAATGTACTTTAGTGCACTTAGAAAAAAAGATACAAGGTAATAAAGTTAGTATCACTGTACTAATTAGTCAAAATTTGCACCGACGAATGAATACACAAAAGTAGGCAGTTTTGGCGTATATTGGTGAAAGAAGTATGAATTTCTTTGCTATTTTTCGGGGGTATTAATAATTAAATGGTGCATAAACGTGTCTGGATCCACAAAACAAGGTTCAGATATACACAGATGAGTTCCGGAAAAGCCCTGAAACAACTTTAAATAAATGGTGATGGAGAAAATTTTAAAAGCGTTGAGAATCAGAAGCCGTAAATATAACCCAGTTGAAAGGGTGTAATTAACAAAGGGACGATGTACATTGAAGCTACGAGTGCAGTAACCTTCAGGTAAATTATACTATTTTGTTCGAACTTTGATATTTTGGTGTGTGTTGAATAACTTTATAATTTGTTTATTTAAAATGGACAGTAGTGAAATTGTACTAACAATAATATTTTAATTTTAAGGTGAAATTTGCTTGTTTAAGTAGAATGGGGGATTTAGTATTGATGTTCTGGATTATGATGAAAATATGGGTATGTCTTTGAGCTCAATTAGACGAACCTGGTTAATTAACGTAAAGGGTGGTAGATGCTCCTTTGTACTCAGACTCCGGTCTGCATATATTGTTATAGTAATTAGTAGGCATCCTACAAGGACATTAATTCTGGATGCACATTAAAATGATAATAAATTTAATTTTGAAATTTTCTGATATTAAAATTTATGCTGAATATTAATTTTGAAATTTTAATGTATTGTGAATATTGATGTAAATAGAGTTGACGTTGATGTTTGTGGTAGGAATGTGTTTGTTTTTTTATGTATGAGGATGAAAGCTATCTAGAGGAGCAGCCGAAGCGATTAACAGAAGAAAGTCAATGGACCAACACAGTTAAGGTAATGAATAGCTTTTTGTAGGTTTCACAGCATTCTTGACGCCCAAAAGTGAGGCTCGATCATAAAGCGTAGTTCACGGATTTTGTTGGTTTCACAGCAATATATATATATATATATATATATATATATATATATATATTGCTACACACTCTTTTCCTTTAGCCTGATATTTAATTTCGCTAACCTTCAAAGATGTGTAGTTATCAAAATCTCGTGGAAAATGAAATAAAAAGAATATTTCCTTCTAAAGGCGCCGACTAGCTCAAACGGTTATTTTCCACGTAGCATATACGACCATAACTTCAGGTCGAGGTTCTAGGGTTCTACTCTAGTATCTGTGTCTACCAAAATAATGTGGTGTACCAATTTATCAATCAAATATTATATCACACACAAATATTATAAACTTTTTTTACTATGATTAAATATTTACCGAATCCTGATAAAGTCTAGGTGTACCTCCAGGTAATTTCTACAAATGGAGACGACGCTGTGCTCTCCAAGAAGCTCCTGCAATTTCAAAGCGTTTTAATAACCAATATTTTAAATTTTAAAAATTATTCTGATCTGTCAAACAATGACAGAACTACTTGGTGATGTTTTCAGATATCTTTTGTAATACAAAACTGTGGCCAAAAATTTATATACTGGAATTTTGAAACATACTTTTTCTACATCTATCATATATGATGCACAAAATATAACCTCGTTTTCAAACTCAAAGGTAAAATTAAGAATAATTAAATGTCAAAAACTCATACGTCCCTTTTCACTACTGTAATTTCCAAAAATATCTTCCACCATTTCCTTTTTTTACAGCTCTCATTTAGCACCATTTGATTTAAATCTTCCCATTTACCAGTAACAATACCATCCATATCCTTTTACCACACTTCTTTAGTCTTTTTGGTATAATTTATATTACCTTGTGTCAAAATCTTCAAAAAAAACCAAAACTCCTTAAAACTCAAAAATCATCAATTCCACTTTTATTCATACTCATTTCAAATATTATCAACATTAAATCAAAATTAGATCTTGTACAAAAATCTTGTCAAACATAAACATTAATTCTAAAATTAGAATTAGTACATCTCATCAAAAAAATTATTTTATCAATCAATTCAATAAACATAATATCACCTTGGTTACCATAATTCTAACAGCCTACCTTAATATTAAACATTTTAAATATTACATCAGAGCCCTATGTACAACATAATAAATAACATTTTTTAAATACAATATTACAATATATATACATCATTTGTACAATTTTACACGTATTGAAGCTTTTTATATATCTACCTTTAATAATGTCTAAGAGTAGTCTCTTATTATTTGTATAAATTTTGCAAGTGCTAATTTATTATAGTTCTTTAGGAGAATTAAAGTGTTTTTATTAATATTTTACAACTTATGTATGATACCGAAATAGGATCCAGTTTTGGCTTACATATAATTAATTAAATATATTGACTTTTCTTAAACTGCAGAACTTACATTTTTAATTAATTTAATTTTTTAAATCAAGGATTAAAAATACTTATGGTCTAAACTAATCTGTATTTCAATTGTGCTGTCAAAAAAACTTAGATTTTATAATGTGACAAACGAATACTAACGTGTCACGTGCTTAGTTACGAGTATATTTTAGTGTAACCTTTAAAATTCAAACAAAGTTCTCTTATAGAAATTCCTTTGTGTCACTACGAATATTTATGCAATATACAACTATTAAATTCTGAACAAAATTACGTGTACAAATTTAAATCACTATATAAAATTTACAAAAAATTATTATTACATTTCCAGTAATGGTTCCGTGAAACGAAAATTGAATTAGAATTGGAGAAGACTCGCCACAAATAATCCCCTAGATATCAGCGTTCCTTAACCTTCGTGTGCAGTTATAACAACAACAGGTGCGCAAAGTTTACACGTGTTTGACATTACAACTTGACTTCTATACAAAACAAAATTTACAGAAAATCCTTCAATACTCCATAGCAACACTCGACCATTTGAACTTTCAATACTGTATAATAAAAAAATTGTGCTTCAGTATTCCATAACAATTAGATTAAAATTTGCGTTTTACTACACCATAACAATTAGACTAAAACTTTTGTTTTACTACTCCATAACAGTTAGATTAAAACTTGCGCTGAAAAGAATCGAGAAAATGATTTAAATGCAAAATTGACATTTATTCACATACCGTAGATGATGTTTACTCTCCATCAACAATAAGTCGATTAAATTCGTTGGCACCATGCCACCTGCCTCTGGGACTGCATGTTTTCCAAGAAACCTGCTGGCCCACCTCGTCACAAACTTGATTATCCGATCACATTCATACGGTAAATAAGAACCTTAGCCTCAAACCAAGTTATTACCAGAGCACGCGCAGAACTGAGTTGTTGCATCAACACATACACAGATAGAAGGAAACCTAAATTCTATTTCGAGTCCATAGACATAGATGGAGATCTAAGTAACAAATAGATATTATATTGTTAAAATAGGAATTTGCTATTTTCTCTATAATAAAGGATTTTTGTTAAATAAATATTTAGAACAAAAGCGTACATTAATGAAGCATGTAATCGTATTCGTTACAACACGACACCAGCAGTGTTTCAACCGAGTCTCCTGTTTTTGGCTCCTGCGTTTCCGGTTCTGACCAGGACCACTTTTGAGCCGGTCAAATTTGGTTCGAGTTCAAACCAGAAATAGGACTGGTTCCAGTAACCTGGTTGAGCCCGGTGACCTCGAAGGATTTGAGAGAAATTCTTTTTCCCATACTGTACAATAAATTAGAACCCTATGACACCATTTAAACTAAAAATAGTTCAAACCAGCACCAAAAATTATTAAAAACGCATATTTAAAATACTAAGCGCCATGTCATGCACCGGTGTCCGCTAGAGACTCCTACTACTGGGACCACGGCGGACACAGGTGTCCGCTCGATCGCGTATAATGTTGGGCTGTGTATGGGCGAGGAGGCTATATCCTAATAAAAAATTATTACAAAACGTGTCCGCCGTGGCCGGGGAATGAAGTATGCTAAAACCAGGTTTCCACTAGGTGCATTATTTTTTCAGGTAAAGGTACAGAATGCTCGATAAATAACTACACAATAAACGAATAGTATTGTTGCGTTCGGGATTGTCTGAGGTCATCTTGTTAATACTTCGTAGCAACAAAAACAACATTTATTTATAAGTTAAAACTACGAACTAATTACACTGTGACATGTCAATTCGCCGTTGCCTTGCCGTGTTACATTGTATGACCCACTTCCTTGCATATAAAAGTATTCTTCATTTTAATTTTATTTTAATACCATTTACAATCCCAAGTTAGTTTTGATTTATATGACATTTTCCTTTAGTTTTATAAAATAATACACTAAATACGTTGATCTTTAGTTTTCATTTAATATTCCTTCTTTTGTATAAATAATTATAATTATATGTAATTTTCTAATTCTGAACTATGTCCTTAAATACACAACCGGTGTATACATGAATTTGTCATTTAGGATGGTCTTCTTGTTTGTCCCTCTTTCAAAATGTGTGGTTATCATCGAACCAGAATAAATTTTCGTTCTTTTGATATCTGACGGTCTTCTTGTGCAAATGTCGTTTCCCTTAAAGAAGTTCTCTCTAAGGCCAAGATGACGTACCTGGTATGTAAAAGGTGTCTTTTTTTTTATTCTTGTTGAAATACAAGAATATCATTTTAGAATATTAGTAAAATGTATACGGAGAAAGCCTACCTTAATTACCCGTTCAAAATGTTTATGAATAGTAAGTTGTTCACAGACAAATTTTCTGATTCTTTCCTCGTGGCGTATTATAATACTCTATTCTTGTAACACCATTATTTTGTAGGGTTCTCTGTTGGACTGTCCAACTATGTATGTTAGGCTATCTAAGCCAATGCATTAATTATATCTACAAAATATTATCTATTACCGTACAAAAATTTTATGTTGCCGTTTAGTTATCTTTTAAAAATAAATTAAATATCCGTTAACAAAACATATGGTTGAAAAACAAAAGGTTTGGCTCTTACTAATTTGAAGTTTGAGGTTAACAACCAAACTAAATATGGATGGTAGTTGTTTTAATAAAGCCGTCTAAAAAGACTGAAACTTCTATAATTCTAAACAAGCTGGAGCTCAATACTTAAGTATACGTTTCTTTCAAATTATATAAATACAGGTATGATATTTATTTTACTTACGATTGTGACAGAAGTTTGAGCATGTGTTTCAGTTTCAATCTCAAATATCTAGAAAAATAATGCATTTGAATAATAAAGTCATGCATTTTACTTACCTATCATATTAACTAATTTAATATTACATTTACTTTCCTGGTATAACCTTACAAGTGTAAGTATAAATGTTTTGGGTTACTTTCAACAAATGTTCAATACAAATTCTCTTCACTATGTTAAATACAACAAAGCATATTTATGATTTCTTTTTACTTAGACAGTTAATTAGAAATTGTGTCTAAGTACAATAATAATTTTAGATTTTGTAATATCTTATCTGGTAGAGTTTAAGACATTTTTAAAATTATGAGAAAGTAGATATATGTACTACACTTAGTGATTTTATCACATGAAACTTGGTTTTAAGAAAATAAGGAAATATATTTTGTAGTTCTAATGTTATTAACTTAAACGTCAATGTACAAGTTGTATTAAGGTATTTTCTTTTGTCATATTTTAAAATACATCCCTTTAGTTGTCTTGGTAAAATTTAACTTTGTTTTCAAAATATCTAAGAGTAAAAGCTCCTGAGATATAGTCTTTTGCAATCTACCGCAGCCACCAAAGGTCGACGCCAGCCCCGCCAGAGTTTTGTTTAGACTCTGTTGTACAACCATATCTACCTGTAAAAGGAAGGGTGCAATACATTAAAAGCATGAGCCACAAAGAAAACATTTACGGAAGTGATTGTGTGCGAAACTATTGCAAATGTCTTCTAACACTGAAATCACTTCAATATGTAAAATTCCAGAAGACATTTTTATGTTAAAGAATTTAAAGTTGTGATTTCACGACGAAGACCTGGCTGGATTTCATATCGTGTAGAGGATGATATCCATCGTTGCGCTGAGTGCAATGCGGAAGCTAGTGGCGGTAATTAGGATACAATTTCCGTACTTTGGTACCCCGCAGCTGGTAGGCGGAGATGCTGGTATACGGGCGGCATCCTGAGTTAGTAGAAACTAGAAATAATCCTGGCGTGCTTGTTGGCGTCAAGTTATGTTATGTTATTATGGTGGGCTCGTGCGTCCTTAGTGTAGTTATAAGTTAACTTCACTTTGTCTCATTAGATTTTATGTTCACAGGAGATAATCTGAAGGAAAGTCTTTAGTTTATAAGAGTTTGGTGACTACTTTAAAAAGTGATCAATTAAGAACTAATTTGCTCCAGCGTTTGGAGTTCCTTTTATATCTTAAATTTGTTTGTATTGTACGTTCGGACGATTCTGTTATGTAGTTTGAAGGATGTCGAATGAGTCAATTATTGTTTGAGAGATGTTTTAAGCGTGCATGCTATTTATTTGCACGCTGCGTACGTATTGGTTAACTAATTAGGAGTATGGTTGGTTGCATACTCTATCAACCTCCTTTCTAGTGACTGCGTTAGTCATCATAAAAAGTGATATATTTATTTGGGAAATGTACTCTTCTGCCACTTCTTATAACTGTCGTTGGAGGGGTACAGCTTTATTCTCAAGCACTCGTGTTGACTGCTTCTGAGTGTTCATTCTCCATGTATGTTGGTTTGCCCCTGTCAATTGAAACACTTGTTTTTTTTCCCTGTTTGTCAATGGTTTTGCCGTCCGTGTGGACTATTTTGTACGGTCCGTCATATGTACTTTGTAAACCAATTTTGTTGCATTCCCAGTGTACGAAAACGTGGCTTAAGCTTTTTAACTTCATGTTTGTCTGCTGCTTGCTGGCTTAGACTGGTTGTGGTCGTTGAAAGAGGTAACGTAGCTAATTTGCATGTACCTCAGGCTCCGAACAATCTTAACTTCAAGATCTCACGTGTACATCGGTTATAAGTCCTGCAGAATTCGAGACCTTGTTTTAATCACAAGATGTTACAACTGCTAACGCTTTGGAAACTCAGTCAGGGTCTGTCGGTCAACAACCACCTGTAGACACTGTGCTTAAGAACACATCTTAAGATCGTGTCCTAACCAATCCTCACAACCCATCTGTTCCAACTGCCAACGCATCAATCGCCCTCATAACCACTCCGTAACCAGCCCTGATTGTCCCGTGTACAAACAATCCCTAGAAATATCTAAATTACGTGCTGACTATGGCTACTAATCCCACTACTTAATTTCCTACGCCCACTTATATTCTCCACCTAACACCCTCCTACATATCAGTTATTCAGGCCAACCTCCAACACTCCCGCTCCGCAACACTTGAACTTGCCCATCCCCTTACAGAACGAAAAATATCCTTAGCTATCTTTCAAGAACCTTACCTTATAAACAATAAAATTCCCAACCTACCACCGTATACTAGATTTCTTAGCCACCCACATCCACTAGACCCTAATCTAACAGCAGCCATTATCATCAACAACCCCCAAATAGATGCATCCCTTATGCTCTCCCACTCTACTCTACAATTACTGACTGCTGAACTACACTGGAAGACTGGCGCTATATACATTATCTCAGCTTACTTTCAATATAACAAAAACATTCAGGTATACTTACAACAACTGGACAACACTTTACAAGCCCTTACACGCAAACCGGCACTTATATGTGCAGACGCTAACGCGCATTCTACGTTATGGTACAATGACACCACTGACGACAAAGGCACCCTCCTTGAAGATTTTATCCTACAGCACAATTTATCCATCCTAAATACTCCATCAAATACTCCAACCTGGGAATCTTTAAGCTACAGCTCCAATATTGACGTTACCCTCGCCACCCCATCAGCTCGTAATTTAACTGACTCCTGACACCTAATAACCCTAGCGACCACAATCCAATAACATTTAACATCCTTCCCAACCTCCCACCACGCCAATTCAACAAATCTTCATCTTATAACGCAAATAAAACAGACTGGCCCCGTTTCCTGAAATCCCTGAAAAACCACATCTTTAACCCCCAACCTGCGTTACCACAAAGTTCGCATCCAACCCTGCTTTCAAACTCCATTGTCCAAAATATTCATCGTGCCGCATCCACTAACATCCCGACAAGAGACCACACTACTCGCACGACACCCTGGTGGAGTCCTACATTACACGAAACAAGACGCCTAAACGCCCTACAACACAAAATACAACGAACACGCAGACTCGCAGTTCCAAATGACCACACAGCACTATTGAGCACACAATAACGACAATTACGATCAAGTTTCAAAAGCTCCAACTATAAGGCTAAGAAGAACCATCTACGAAACATTGTTGACCATCCCAATGCCGATCCCTAGAAAACTTATCGCAGGCTTGTAAAATCCCCTCCAAATCAAATCATAACAACGTCCACCTAACTCCAAAATCCCACCATCCAAAATAATTTATCCCTCCTATTAAACACTGTAATCCCTCCTACTTCTATGAATAGCCCTTTCTTCCAACAAGACCAAATCATCTCCAATTGCAAAACCCCTCCTAACACACCTCCAGATGATATTCTTGATACTAACTTTTTTGACTACATTGTTTCCAAATTAAACCCACATAAATCTCCAGGTCCTGATAACATCAAAACACCATCGTCCAAAAATCAAGGCCAGTAATCCGTCAACCTATCATCCAACTATTCCTTAATTGCCTAAGCACCGGTACTTTTCCTGACACCTTTAAACGTGCTAACATCACCATACTACCGAAACCTGCAAAACTCCCTGAAAACTTACGTTCCTACCGTCCAATTGCCCTTCTTTCATCCATCGGAAAACTCCTTGAAAAACTTACCCTACAAAAACTGCAATCACACATCGAAAATTACTCCCTGATTTCCCACAACCAACACGGGTTCTGCTAAGGTCACAGCGCAGAACAAACAATCTTTTCCTTAAATTCCAAAGTTCGATCATTACAATTCAAATACGTCATAGCAATTTTCCTTGATTTCCACTCCGCCTTGATCTCCTTTGATGGCCCAATGTCCTGAACCAACTCAAAATGCTGAATTTCCCCTCCAATATATATATAAAATCATCTAATTATCTTTCTTCTCGAACAGCAAGCCTCCGTACAAACTACTTTTCCACTACCATGTCCCTAATACAAGGCTGTTCTCAATGATCTATTCTTTCACCTACCCGTTGGAACCTATTCATTAACCCTCTCCTTGAGCTTAATATTCCAAACACTGATACCTTCGCCTATGCAGACGACCTTACGTTCCTCATTCCCGGAAACTCCCGCCTCCAACTACAATCCACTGCAAATATCCTACTCCAACATATTGAACAGTGGTCAGTCCTAAACAAGCAACCCATCTCCCCTACTAAATCCAGAAAGTTACTTCTAAGAAGTTTCCTTGACCTCCGCCGCAGCCCTACAATCCATATCCTCGGAACACCCTTAACCTTCTCTGAATCTGTCTTCTACCTCAGTATCCATTTAGAAACCCGTCTGAAGATGCACACCCACTTCCAAAAAATCCGTTCAAAAACAAAGTTAATTCTGAACAACATTCAGCAATCCTTACCAAAATCAATCCAACTAACCCCACTTACAAGAATCTTCTTGTAAGTCAAGAAGATTAATCCTTAGCAATATCATCATCCCCATCGTCCGCTACGCTGTTGACTTTTGGCATACCCCCACAACCCCAAATTCTCGCAGAATCCTAAACCCAATCATACGTCCTTACCTATTATACGTCTCTCGAGCCTTTCAAATCACCTCTACTGCCTCTCTATACACAATATTAAAAATTCCCCCTTACAAATCCAACTACATCATTTCGTGCAAATCTGTAATCTAAAATTCCTTCGTCCGATCCGCCTCCATAATAAAACACTATCCCCAGATACGTACAGCACAATCCTTACTTCCGACCTTAAGATCCGTGTCTACAACTCCCTCCTTCACTCCTGGCAAGAATCATGGTCCTACTCCGATACCGGCAGATACACCCACCAAATATTTTTTACATTACCGACATTCCCACTCACATACGAAATTCCAGCAGTACAACTATTCAATTCCTTACCGGTCATGAAAAATTCCTATCCAAACTACGCTACTTCCACCTAATAACCTCTCCTCTATGTCCATGCAATCTTGATTCCCCCGAAACCCCAGAACATCTACTATACTATTGCCTCGCCCTCACTCCCATCCGAAATACCATCAAACAAATCAATCAGCTCGACCTATTTTCCCCACTATCCGATTTTAAATTCCTAATCACTAACTTTCCCTTTCCTTTACATGCATTCTTAAAAGAAATTTTAGACACTAAACCTCCTATACCCCCACCCTAATTCCTCTAACTTGCAATCAAACACGAAAACAACAAGTTGATACTGCATCAGACCACAAAAAGTTCCACCCCCCTTCGTGGATCAAGTTTTTGACGTCACCCTGTTACGTAATTCGTGGCAGTCACGTTGGGCGCCAAATTTATGCTACGTTGGCTCGTAGCCGTGCGTAACACAAAGAAAATCAAAGAAATGACCGGGCTCAATCGGAGATTAGGGGGGTTGTAGAAAGCAGACCAACATACAATGTACGCGGCTGTAAGGAGTTAGTGATAATACCTGCAAGAAAAATAGTCAAGCAAACCTGAAAAAAAAGAAAAAGCATAGCAGCAATGATAAGTCTAAATTATTCAGTACTTTGTAGAATGTAAAAAAAACTGTTTGGATAATCTATATAATATAACAACGGTAAAAGCAGTACAAAAATTTTTAGTACAAAGTGAGGTAATATTGGGGAGTAGCAGAAACGTTTCCTCACACACCAATTAAACATAAATCAGACAAAATGTTAAAAAAAAATAAATAGGTAAGACACAATTGATATGAGTAATTCAGTAGTATTGATCTTTCTTTCTTTCTTTCTTTTTTTTTTCTTATGTTTTAAAATATCATGCAAGTCTTTTGTAAAAAGTATCAGAACGACAAAGATATGGTAAAGCAACGGATAGATATTTAAAGTAATAACAAGTAGGAAATAGTTCAACTTACAAAAGTCCTTCAGCAACGCTTCCTTGCAACGGAAGTATGAGATTCACGATGTCCTACGCTAACGAAGCACTTCACCCTGGACTGTGAGGGTGTTGATGGAACTTATCACACGTCACACTAATCACACCTACGCATTTCACTGGGGTTAGCAGCAGACACCATCACGCGATGGAACTATGTAGCATTGATAAATTTCTTGTTAATTCTATTTCCAGAGACAATAATTTAGAAATATTTTCTAGCACTAGTTTAATTTCAACTGGGATCAAATGTATATTGTTTTCATAAACCTCCAAAAAGCAGTGAGAAACTTCAACCAATACCTTTGTAAACCGGTAATCTGTTATATTTCGCAAATAACGAAATTCGCGCAAGCAATGATCTATTTTAGATTCTTTGGTGTTAGAAAAATGCAGAAACTACAGTATCCACTGTATTTAAATAATCCAAAGTATGCACTAATCTGATAAAACAAAGGGACACTAGACTAGATCGCACACACATTAATCCTAAAGAAAGAATCGGTCAGTTTAGCAAGTTCTACGACTATTATTTCACAAGACAAACAACTAAAACCACAAATTAGTAAAGTACGCGTATTACTAAAGTAAGTCCGTCAAATGTTCCTTAAAGCATTTGTCTCACAAGAAAAACAACTAAAAACAATTAGTAAGGCACGCGTAAGCAATCAAGCCGTCCGTCAAATGTTCCGTAAAACACACGTGTCTCGAGTTTAACAAGCTTTACCGCTTTTATTTCCAACAGAAAATCAAATAAAAACATGCCGTGCTTCTTCATGAACAATACGAAAATTAATCCCGCATTAATTCTCACTATTGTCAAAAGCAGAAAGAAGCAGTATTTTCAACGTACTTAATATATCGGAACAAAGAACAAAACTCTACTCCTCTTCGTCTGTTTATATCAATTCGTCGCTATTACAACCGCTTATCGTCTCTTATCTAGACTTGTATATCCACATAAGGAACAAAATTTATATTTACGGCAAGACAAGAACGATGCAATCTATAATTAATTACAAGCTGTTTAACATTCATTCCTTGGAATTTATTTATTAATGAGAATCAATGTTTAATTTATCTATCTTTAATTAATACACACGAGTTAAATCGCATACAATTCTGAATTATTCTGAAGTATTTACTTGATACAAACAACGATCCTAAAGAAACGATGTATTTTACGTATTTGGTAAAGTGTAAAATGTTAAACTACCAAAAATGCACGTTACAACCAGAAGGTAAAAGCCAGTCTGAGGAGAAGACCACCTACAACCGAATAAACTTTAATTTATTTTGTTTCTCTTAATTATTTATTTCCTATTTATTTAACTTACTGTTTAAATTAGGATGGGTCAATGGCCTAGGTATAGTTTGTTTGTTCCGTTTTGTTCGAATTTCTGAGAAATTCTACGGGTAAGTGTAGGGTTTCGTCAAACATTGGTATGCGTGTGACTACTATGCTCAAGGTACCAGGTTCGAATCGCATTTTTCACAAAAATACGTTCTCGTTCGTATGAGAGGCAAATGGGGGTCCCATATGTGCGTGTTGTTGCGCACGTTAAAAATCCCTACCCTGCTTGGAACAGCAATGGTTTGGCAGAATTGAAAATTTTACAGGTAAAAAAACTCGCCTCTTGGCCAATGTAGTACCCTTCAGGTGGAGCATTGGAAAATCGAATGTAGTCTAGCATGTAGTTCTTCCATTCAAGCATTTCTGATTCTGAGCAAGACCAAAGGTAATGCTTCTGTGCATTTTTGGGTCTCGTGGCAAATCAATGTACTTATCAGTTGTGTGCGAAATCGTTCCCCATACCATTAGACTGCGTGTGCTAAGTTGTACGGATTTTTTTTGGAATGCGATTAAGGTTTAAAATTATTTGAATAGTTGCGATTCAAACTTAGGGCATTGATTTGTTGCGACTCTAAGCGGTACGCCAAATCTGGAGATCCATTCATCTATGAATGCTCTGGCTATTACATCAGTTTAAATGTTTTGCAGGGGTATTGCCTCTGACCATCTTGTAACGCAGTCGATACACGTGAAAATGTATCAGTGCCCTCTGAAACTGGTAATAGTCGACAGAGTCTACATAGACGTGCCCGAACATTGAAGATGGTTGTTTGATGTTTTGTGTTTTTGTTATCATATGTCTTGTGACTTTGGCTTTTTGGCATTGGGTACAACCTCGTGTGTAGGTGCGGTAGTCTGATTGGTGCCGGGCCAAATGAATTCTTGTGTTGCCAGTTTCGTATTTGCCTTTATTTCTGTGTGTGCAAAAGCTTCTCTCCATAATTATTTTGTTATGAATGTACGAGCTATCGATGAAATGTCACAGAATATTGTTTGGTCAGAGTTTGGTATTTGAATCAGTCTGTAGGTCAAACTTAAGTTGTTGTTTTTCCTGAGACTTTCGAATTCTTTATCGATCTGCTGTGAATTGCATAGCTGTTTGAAATTGTTGCTATGTATTCTCAAAAGTGTGTCTACGACAATGTTCTCTTTCCCCATAGTGTATTTGACGTGTGTCGAATGTATGGGAGTACATTTTGCCAGTTCTGTTTAAAAGTGAAGGTTAGACGTTTGCGATCTGTGTTGATCGTGAAATACCTACCATCCAACATGTGTACAAACTGTTTGATAGTTAGGTCACGGTCGTATGCAAATATTGTGTTTCGGCATTAGTTAGTTTTTAAAAATAAAAACCTAAACGATACTAGCGTTGATTGCTCCATTGTCGGATTACTCTACCAACAGCAAAATCCGAAACCCCTGTTGTTATAGATAGTTTGGTGTCGAGGAGTGTATGTTTAAGTAGCACGACTTGTGCTAGTTGTTCTTTGCACTTCTCGAAAGCTATGTTTGCTTCGCTTGTCCAATTGATAAGTACGTTTCCTTTTATTTTGCAACTTATTAGATCGTTGAGCGTGGCTTGCGTGTCAAATGCTCGTGGTATGAAGCATTGGTAGTAATTCAATATGCCTAAGAATTACCTGAGCATTTTGGCTGTCTCAGGTTTTGTGAAATTCTGTATAATGCTAACCTTCCCTGGTAGTGGCTTGGTGCCATCTTTTGTGATGAAACAGCCAAGAAATTTGACTTTATCTTGCCCAAGGATTCATTTAGCAAGGTTTATAACCACGCCGTAGTATTTTAAATTTGTTGAAGAGAATTTCAAAGTGTTTGCTGTTCTTTTTCAGACTGATGCTACTAAATTATCGTCGATATAGACGTAACAAAATTCTAGTCTGCTTCAACCTCCATCCATAAATCGTTGATAAGTTGCTGCGACGTTTCGCAATCCCAAGGTCATGTATAAGAATTCGAATATTTCAATAAGTGTTGTCATAGCTATTTTTAATATGTTTTTCAGCTACGGGGATTTAGTGGTGGGCTCTGGCGTGATCGACTGTAAAAATTTCTTTTCTGCTTTACAGCTTTTGTGCAAAATCTTCCACAAACGTGTGAGAATAACTTTCAAGAATTGTATGAACCTTTAAAGTCCGGTAGTTTCTACACGCTTGCCACTCTCTGTTGCGTTTGGCCACTAAATGTAGAGGAAAAGCCCATGGTGATTTGGATGTCCTTGCTATTCCTAACTGGAGCATTGTAGTGCATTTATCCTTGGTGTGTTTGGGTTTGTCAGGCGCTAATTTCAAAGAACGAGTGTACACTGGTAATCCGTAAGTCGTTAGGGTGAGATGTGCGGTACCATGCTTTGTTAGATTGGAAAGGCTTCTCGAACGAGTTTCGAAGTATTTGGTTATGATTTTGCGGCATTTTAAACTGGATACCGTGGTTAACGGTCGACTATGTTTATTACTTGCAGGTTGACTTTTGGTTGAATGTTTTGTTTCCGAGTCGACTAGTTTCTTGTTTTTTGCTTAAACCAGTAATTCATGGTGTGTGAGGAAATCCATGTCGATAATGGGTTTGTTGACGTCTGCAATGATAAATTTTCAAGTCGATGGTCGCCTTACTCACAAATCTAATTGATAGTAGCGTAAGTGTTTATAATAGTCTCATTTGCAGCGAACAACTGATAGTTCGGCGGTTTGAGTAATGCTTCAGGGGTATACATACACAGAGGTGTGCACCAGTGTCGTATAAAAATTCCAGAAATATGGTTCGATCTTTTATGTACAAGCGGTGTCAAATGGAATGCAAGGAATTATGCGGCTCTAATTCCAGCGTTGCACACTTCCCTGGGTTGTGAAATTGCAGGGCCGTGTACACTTGTGTACTGTGGCTTCGAATTTGTAGTGGAACAAGTATAAACGCTTGCGTTGTTGCTGCCTTTTAGATAACCACGTCGGCGGTAACCAATATGGCGTTCTAGATTGTTTGGGGTCAATTCATGCTTTATAACACCAAAGATAACATTTATTTACAAGTTAAAAATCGAACTTATTATACATTAGAAGCATGGCGCACTAAGAAAATATTTAAAAAAGTCTTGTCTTTTAACACTGTAAGCACTTTAGTTTGAGCAGTTGTAGAAGGCATTTCTATGTTAAAGAACTGAATGTTGTTGCTTTACAAAAAAATACCTGGCTGATCTCGTGTCGTGTAGAGAATAATGTTCATTGTTACGCTGAATGCATAGCGTCCCCTTGCGGCGGTGACTGGGATAGGATTTCCATGCTTTGGTACCCTGCGGATGGTAGGCAGAAATATTGGCATATGGGTAACATCTTTGAAATTCGAGCGAGTTAATGGCCGCACGCTCTCAATCCTGGTGTGCTTGTTGGCGTCACGTGTTCTAGGAGACGGACCTGATGTCTTCAAAGATGGAACGGATCCAAGCTACGTTATGGCGGACTACTTCGTCCGTAATATGGTTATAAGAGTTAAATATTTTATCCCGTTAGATTTGGTGGTCACGACGAAATAATCTTAAGGAAAGCCCTTAGTGCAAGAAGAGCTTGGATTTCCGTCGTGCACTATCCTCAAGTTCTCTCCAAGAAGTTTGGTGACTACCTTAAAAAAAGAACAATTAAGAAGTAATTTGCTTTAGCGTTTGGGGCTCCCTTTATATCCTCGATTTGTTTGTATTGTACGTTGGGACGGTTCTGTTATATATTTCGGGGGTGTCGAACGAGTCCATTATTGTTTGAGGGGTGTTTTAAACGTGCATGCTGTTTGTTTGCACGTTGCGTGCTGATTGGTCAGTTTGGAGTACGGCTGGTTGCATACTCCCACATGCTCCATTTCGAGTAATTGCGTTAGTCACGATGAACCGTGATATATTTCTTTGAGAAATGTACTTCTTCTAACTGTTCTTGGAGGTGTACAGGTTTATTTTTCCGAACTAGTATTGATTGGGATTCGTCTCCATGTATGCTGGTTTGACCTTGTCGATTGAAACAGTTGTTTTCTTGCACTGTTTGTGGATGATAACCGTTCTGTCGTCCATTTGGATTATTTTGTATGGTCTATTATATGTACTTCGTAAACTAATTTTGTTGTAGTCGCAGTATACAAAAATGCGGTTTAAGTTTTTCAACCCCTTGAATACGAATGATTGTCTGCTGCTCTGCTTGGTAGCTTGGACTGGTTGTGGTCGTTGAAAGTGGTAACCTAGCTGGTTTGCAAGTACCGCAAGGTTGTGTTTGTTCCATTTTGCTCGAACATGTGAGGAATTCTTCTGGTAGGCATAATGTTTCGCCCAATATAAGCTCTGCAATTGTGGTGTTTAGTTCTTCCATTTAAGCATTTCTGATTCCGAAGAGGATTAAAGGTAATGCTTCTGTCCATTTTCGATCTTGTGGTAGATCAATGCAGTTTTCAGTTCTCGGTGAAATCGTTTCGCCATGGCATTGGACTGCGCTTGATATGTTAAGCGAATTCTTGCAAATCCGATCAAGGTATGTAATTTTGCGATTCAAACTGACAGTCTTGATCTGTTGTGACTCTGACTGGTATGCCAAAGCATGCGATCCATTTTTCTATTAATGCTCTGACTATTGTTTTAGCTTTAACGTTTTGCAGAGGTATTACCTCTGACCATTTTATAAAGCAGTCGATGCATGTTAATATGTATTGGTGCTCCTCTGAAACGGGTAATAGTTCGACATTGTCTGTGTGGACATGCTAGAATCTTTAAGATTGAGGTTTGAAATTTAGAGTTTCTATGATCACGTGTCTTGTGACTTTAGCTCTTTGACTGTGGATACAAATTTGTGTCCAGATGCGGTAGTCTGATCTGATGCCAGGCCAGATAAATTTTTGGGTTGTCAGCTTCGTATTTGCCTTATTCGTGTGTCTGCTAAGTTGTGAGTGCTTGCAAAAGCCTCCTATCATAATTCTTTTGTTATGGACGAGCTACCGCTGTTGAAATGTCACAGAATATTGTTTGGTCAGAGTTTGGTATTTGTATCAATCTGTAGGTCAGATTAAAGTTGTTTTTTTTTAAACTTTTTAATACTTCATCATTTTGCTATGAATTAGATAGCTACTTGAAATCGTTGCAATGCATTCTCGGGAGTGTGTCTGCGACATTGTTTTTTCCCTAAAGTGTGTTTAACAGGTGTCAAATATTAGCTTATGTTGGAAAGCGAAGGTTAGAGGTTGCGATCTGTGTTCAAACTGTTTGATAGTTAGGTAAATTGCGAGATGTTCTTGGTTGTATGCGGAATATTTTGTTTGGGCATTAGTTAATTTTAAAGAATAAAGAGCTAAAGATTATAATTGTTGATTGCTCCATTGTCGGATTACTGCTAGATGAAACTTATAATTGGGAGTTGGAAAATGTTGCTACTAAATATGGGATAATGCATAAAATTCAGTAGCTGGAAAGTCTATTTTTCAAATTTACCAGGTAAGTGCGTGGTTTCATTGCCTTGTAAAAGACCCGAACCAGTTTTCTGCAATTCTTTTGAATTCGCTTTACGCAGCTGTTTGTTATTGAAAAGGCGTTTGGAAAATTACACTTATAAATTCATAAGCTTTTTGATCTTGTTTTGTTTAGTAAAAATTTTACTGAGTGGTACAGAATGTTAACTTTGGGATCAGTGTCTAAATTGCCCATCAGTTGTAGATTGTAACTTATCAACGATGTTTACTAATTTTTTTTTAGTGATATATATTACTCTTGAGAAATTTTCAGTTGGGAATACTGGAAGGTTTCTCTACTGAAAGAAAAATTTCTTGGTTTGTTCTTATGTCAAAGTTTTTAGGTGTTCTGAAGAATTGCTATAGAGCAATGCTTTATTTTAGCGATACTCTATTGCATATAGAGTAATGAAATGTCTAAGGTTGAATTCCATGATTTGTTGGAACTAAATATTTTTTAGTTTATATTTGTGAGGGATACATATTCAACACTTAAAAAATTTTTTATGATAGACGCATGCGCGTACGAAATATTAGCATCTATGTTGATGAAATTGAAGAAAATAAGTAAAGATTTGGCTCTGCTTAAAAATATATATATATATATATATATATATATATATATATATATATATATATAAAAGGTTCTTGATAATTCTTGAGCGTAGTTAATTAGAAAGATTTTGTTTTTGGTTCTTGGGATAAAGTCGCTCATAAATTAAACACAAAACATTAAATGTGTATCATTTGTATTAAATCGTACGTTTCCCAAGAACCAAAAACAAAATCTTTTCTATATATATATATATATATATATATATATATATATATATATATATATATATATATATACATCTTTTGACGTTGTAAACTTTTTGTTTGTTCAATTTCTATAAACCCCGTGCATTGAATGAATGTAGAGTTGTAGAGATCTCAATTATGACTTCAACCGATTGTGACTTTTACCGATTTTGTTTCCTTTTGGACGTGTGGTACGCGGAGTTACCATCACACTCACTTATTAATCTATTAGCTCTTTGGCTCTTAAGTCTTCTAGAAATTTTTGAAATAATTTTTTACAATTTTAGTTTAGTCTATTAATTCGCTTAATCACTTAAGCCTTTTAGTAACCCTTAAAATAGTTTTTAGCATTTTTAGTTAAGCAACACAGCTTTTTTTAAAATATTTTGATAACTACTTAATTGTATGGGATTGCCTTTAAAAATATTTGTTTTCCTGAGTTTAGTACCGAGAATTTTTTAATTATTTTTTAATTTATTTAATATTTATTCGGGACACACACCTTATTTTTAAAACTGTTACAACCTATGGTTAATACATTCCAATTATTACACTACATAATGCATAAATAAAACAAGCGCATCACAGGAGGCGTTGTGGTGCCATATTTAAATAGACTTCCAGTTGCTGCGAACATTAAAAGCAGGCGCTGGAACTGGTTAGACGCGTACTTCCATTGTTTACCTACGCATTTCCCACAAATTCCTACAGTCTACATGTTTCACTATCTGTGTGTAATTGTCTAATCTAGGTCTACCTCTACCATCGCTTCCCCTATCTCTGCTTGTAATATATTCTGCACTATTCCCCAAAAATACCTTAGAACGTGTCCTGCCTATTTATCCTATATTTTGTGTTCGACAGATAGCTTTCTTCTCCCATCTATTTCTACAACCTCTTTGTTATTAACTTTGTCTGTCCATGCTATTGTTATCATACATCTAAAGCATAACATTCCAAAAGGCTTCTACTTTTTCTTGTCTGATTCCCCTACTGTCCTTATTTTATGGCCATACAGTACTGTGTTTCACGCATATGTTTTCAACAATTCTTTTTTTTCGAACATAGCCGTTGCACTTTCTTCTTAAAAACAGTTAGGTTCCCCTTATATTGTTCTATAATTATATACTCTGTTTCACCAATATGCAGCAGTATGTGAAGGGGGTTAGGCAAGCTGCGGCTATCAAGATCCCACAACACTTGAACATTTGCTGAATTAATAGTTTTCTAATAAATCCTTGCGCGCAATCACCATTAGTTGAAAATATTGCAAAACAAACACTTGTAGTTGTTTATAATACTCTTCAGGTGCATTTTTTTTTTCGTCATTAGTTTTTCCGTCATGGAGCTGGTTGATCGTGTACCTCCACTGATTTGTATTCTGAGCTAGCCTACACAGTTCCCTGAAAATCAAACAGCGTAGATACAACTCGGTCTCCTTTCCATTGTTTTCTAAATATAAATCCTATTTCACTTATATTCAGTGGTATGTAATGGGGGTTAAGCAACCTGTGGCTATCAAGATCCCTTAACACTTAGACATTTGCCGCATGAATAGTTTTCCAGTAAATCGTTTGGTGCAATTAATATTAGTTCAGAATATTGCAAAACTAACACTGTTAGGGATTTATAGAATTACTAGGATGTGAAGTTACTTCGCGTTTGTGCCGAGAACTACTTTTGTGGCGGATGGCCCTGATGTTTTGTTGTGTTCTTCGTTTCCAGAATTCATTCGCGTTTAAGATGTCTGAGGGGTTAGCTCGTGACCGCTCACACCCATTCATTCTAATGTATTTTACTTACATTTTTATTCATATTCAATTATAATAAGTGTATTTCACGTTGAAGCATTTTTTACATTTCTATCTTAGCAAGAAACAAGTTTTCAGTTTTATTGTTAAGTTGGTCCTAAGAGTTATACTACAACGAATACACGTACAGCAGATTTGCATAGAAGATGTACAATTATACAAACATATCCCAAACATATGGTTCTTTAATTCAAGCCGGATCCTAGCCTATTTAGACAGCTCCATTATAAAAAAAACTACTGGTATTCCAAAACTGTACGTATATTCAACGCCTGCAGGCACAAATTCAAGGTTCAACGAAGCTAATGATGGTTGCATGCTTCAAATAAACAAGACGTTTCAACTTGTTTATGACGAAATTTCAGGTATTATAAAACATCCCTTCGTTTACTATTTACTCATAAAATTCAATATCGATTTTTATGCCACTACCTGCGCTAACCGTTTTTAGATAAGGCTTTGCTGTACTGGTGTATCTAGACAGGTTATCTAGCACATTTCGTAATTAAAATTTACTTCATTCAACAACGTTAGGTAGTTATCAATAATTATTACAGATTTTATGACAATAAAAAATTTTCTAGTGTTACTGAATAACATTTTATTACATTTCAAATGCTGTTGTTGTATTTAGACTGATAGCAATTTTATATTATTATCCAATTTATCCTAGTTATTTTGAAGATAGTAATTAAAATACCATTATCGGGTATTATTCTTTAATACAGTTGTGAACTTTTAACTGATTTTCTTTATTCCTTCATGCATTTGTACATATACCTTTATGTAATTATTAACAGATTTCAGTGCAATATTAAAACATGGAGTTACTCGTACGAGAACATGGAATTATTAAAGGCAAACTTACATGCTTTATCAATTATGTGAATGGCTTCAAAAATACTTTTGACTCTAATCCTGAGTCAGTTACAAGAGAATTAGTCATTTCAAAATCATTATTGCTGTCCTTCGAAGATATTCATAAGCAAATAATTGCTATTTCAGACGACTTGGTTCATGAAGAACAATATATTTCCTTTGAAGAATCTTTCTTTAGAATCACTTCTGTTGCATCAATGATTCTCGAAAAGTCAATAATTCCGACTTACCCGAATTTCGTGGACCATCTCGTTCTTCAAGTTCGCGATCAAATCATTCAGAATCCCACAGTTCACATTTTATTAAACTTCCGACGATAAATTTACCGCGCTATTCTGGGAATCTAGAAAACTAGGGAAACGTTGGATTTTTTACGTTCATTAGTGACATCCAGCGTTTCCGTTACTTGAGGGCTTCTCTTAGCGAATCGGCACTTCAGGTTATACAGTCTTTAGACTTCGTTTCATCTAATTTTTGTCTAGCGTGGGACACGTTGTGCAACATGAACAATAATACACGCATGATTGTTCATAATCATGTCCAATCTTTATTCAACATTGAATATCTTTCAAAGGAGTCACCTGACAAGCTTCATCAAATAAACGACTTCTTTTCCAAACATATTGGTGCTTTACGCTCTTTGTCAGACGACAAATTTCTGATTGAGTCATTTTTCATTTATGTTATATCCAATAAACTTGATTCTACTACTCTTAGAGAGTGGGAGTCTGTTCGAAAATCCTTACATCAAGAGCTACCACCTCTTGCGGAGTTTCAAAACTTCTTAAAGTCCCAAGCAGATATGATTTCCATTTTAAAGGAAAAATCTACGGGTGTGCCCCAGAGGCATGAATAATCCAAGGCTAGTGTCAAGACATTTGTGACATCTAGTAATTTACGCGGTTGCCATAGCTGCCAAGGTTCTTATTTGCTCAGTAATTGTACTAAATTTCTAAGGTTATCAGCACAAAACAGAATTTCAAAGGTAAAGGAGCTGAAACTATGTCTCAATTGCCTATACAAGAGACATCTTGTCTCACAATGTTCTTCTCGCTTTACTTGCAGGAAGTGCAAGTCAAAGCATCATACGCTTTTACATGAGGACGTTCAACGCTCGCAAACTTCTACGGTCTCTGCAGGGCAAACAAGCACTTTGTCTTTTGTGGGTGGCGCTTCTTCGCATACAATTTTTGTCTTTTCTAGCAATACTTCCCAAGTAATACTTCCTACCGTGTGCGCACAAACTCTCGATTCCAACGGCAGATTGTTCAGAGTTTGGGGTCTGTTAGATTCAGGCTCTCATCGAATTTCATTACTTTGGATATTTGTAAGAAATTGAGACTTCCTACAAAATCAGTTGATGCTACGATTTCCGGTTTTAGCAAGGCCACTTCGCATATACGTTCACGTTGTGATATCACGCTTTATTCTTCGATTCATTCGTGGTTCAAATTGACAAAATTCCTACTTTGTCATTGACAATATTATCAGTAGTCTACCTAACAGGTATGTAGATATTACCAAGCTTCACATTCCTGACCACATTTAGTTATTAGATTCTTTATTTCACGAACCTGGTAAATCCCCGTCCTTCTCGGATCGCCAGTCTTCTTTAAGATTTTATATTCTGGACAATTTAATTAGGTCCAAATCTTCCTACTCTTCAAGAAACTCGTTTTGGTTATGTTGTTGCTGGTCCGTTAAGTTCTGACATGCTGATTTGAGCACAATGTCTTCATTCGGTTATTGATCCAGTTCAAGATCAACTCGCTCGTTTCTGGGAATTGTAACACTATCCTTCCGAAAGGGTCCTCTCGTAGGAGGAAAACTCCGGTGAAAGACAGTTTTCTGCAACTATCCAAAAGGTTCTCTTTTCAATTTTAGTACGTTTCTGCAAACATAGGTACACCTTGTCTGCTAACATTGAGAAAATGTACACACAGGTTTTGATCAATCCAAGCCAAAGACTTCTTCAAAGGATACTATGGCGATTTTCTCCTTATGATTCAATTTCTACTTTTGATATAAATACCGTAACCTATGGTACCGCGGCGGCTTCGTTTCTGGCCATTCGATGTCTGACTGAGATAGGTATTCTAGTTAAGGACACACATCCTCCGTTTTCCAGAATAATTCAGTAAGATTTCTACGCAGATGATCTTCTTACAGGTTCTGATAAGCTTTTTGGTGTCAAGGCTATCTGCCAATGGCTTCCAACGCTTCTGTCTGAAGGTGGTTTTAAACTTAGAAAGTGGATTTTCAATGATCCACAGGTACTTTTTAGTATAAATCCGCAGAACGTTCATGTAGGCATTCTTGAGTTCGGATCTCGTGAAAACACCAAAACACATAGTCTTACTTGGTTATTTCAAACTGATTACTTACGATATTCAATTTCCAGTCCGTCAGATGGCATTCCTACTGAACGGGCTATGCTGTCCGACATTTCACAGATTTTCGACACTTTGGCCCTGCTGGGCCCTTGTGTCATATCCGCTAAAATTCTCATGCAGTCTCTTTGGATAGAAAGGATTAAATGGGAAGATCTGATTCCTATTTCAATTTAAAATAATTTGATTCTTTCACGACAAAATTGGGTTGTGTTAAACAGTCTTGTAATTCCACATTATGTTGTCTGTTGCAATCCCGCGCAGGTGGATATGCTTCAGTTTATGTTTACGGGGCATCTATCTACCTACGTTCAGTTGACCCGCAAGGTCAGGTTTTCGTTCGCCTTCTGTGTGCAAAGGCTAAGGTTACGTCCTTGAAACCTGTCACTAATCTACGTTTAGAGCTTTGTGCAGCCGTGTTGCTGGTCAAGCTTATTTCTCAAGCTACAAAAGCCTTAGGCATAGACTTTGAGCGGTCTGTCTTTGGGTCCGATTCTACTGTCGTTCTAGGGTGGCTAAAAGCACCGCCTAATCAACTTAAAACTTTCGTTTGCAATAGAGTTGCAGACATACAAGCTTTGACTACTCATGCCACATGGCGGCATGTATCTACTAAAACAAATCTTTCCGATATGCTTTCAAGAAGAGTTTTCCCTGCTCAGTTATTAGAATGTAGTCTATGGTGGAGTGGTCCTTCCTGGTTGCATGAATCTGAGAATTCATGGCCTATTTTTGTAGATCGTATTTCCAATCAACCAGATCTAAAGAATACTTTACAGTGTCATCATGAGCGTCAGGTTGAACCTTTCCCATGAGACAAATTTTCTACTTTGACGAGACCCTTGTCTCCTATTTCTTCTGATTCCAACGATCTTCTCCTTTTATCTTCAGGACACTTCCTTATTAATCGATCCATGACTTCTGCTCCTGATCCTTCCTTAACTCACCTTAAAGAGTCCATACATAATACCTTTCAACGAGTTCAACCTCTTCAGCAACAGATATGGTCACTTTGGGGCAAAGAGTATGTATCCGAACTCCAACAACAACAAAAATGGCGTTCCAGTGATTGCGAACTTCAAAAAGGCACATTGGTGCTAACAAAGAAGAACAATCTCCCAGTGTTACAGTGGCGTCTTGGGCGCATTGTGAATGTTCATATTGGTGCCGACAGTGTTAATCGCGTTGCGTCGATTGAAACTGATACTGGTCTAATTCATCGATCATTTTCCAGGATCTGTCCGCTACCTATTGACGACATGTAAATATATTTTAATGTTCTGTACTTTATTATTGCACTATACTTGTTCATACTATTTCTATTGTACTTTTAAGCTGATGTATTTAAACAATTGTTAGTGTATAAAAGGTTAGAGCTTTCAACGCCGGAGGCATGTTGAGGATTTATAGAATTACTAGGATGTAAAGTTACTTCGCGTTTGTGCCCTAAACTACTTTTGTGACGGGTGACGCTGATGTTTTGTTGCGTGCTTCGTTTCCAGAATGCATTCGCGTTTAAAATGTCTGAGGGGTTAGCTCGTGACAGCTCATATCCATTCATTTTAATGTATTTTACTTAAATTTTCAATCATATTCAGTTATAATAAATGTTTTCCAAGTTGAAGAATTCTTTACATTTCTATCTTAGCAAAAAACAAGTTTTCAGTTTTATTGTTAAGTTGGTCTTAAGAGTTTATGGTACAACGTACAGCAGATTCGCTTAGAATCCTATCTCTGCATCTAACGTATTCCGTACTATTCCCTCATGCCTTAGTATTCAACCTATCATTCTATATCTCCTATTTTTTACTATTTTCCACATATTTCTTTCTTTGCTCTACCATTTCTAAAATCTCTTTGTTCTTAACTTTGTCTGCCCATGATATCTTCATCATACGTCTGTAGCACCACATTTCAAAGGCTTCCACCTTTTCCCTGTTCGCTTTTCCTACTGTCCAGGTTTCGCAGTCGTACAGTGCTGTGCTCCACACACATGCTTTAAGCAATCTTTTCATTGTGTCTATGTTTGTTGTCTTTGAACACAGTAGTTGCTTTTTCTTGTCAAATGTAGCACGACCTTGTGCTAAACTTTGCTTTATATCTTTTGCACTTTTCCCATCTCGCATTATTTGGCTTTCTAGGTAGCACAAATCCTTAACCTCTTGTAAGTTCTCGTTACCTATTTTATTCTGCTTTTTGATTTATTTTCGTTTCTTTTTTATACTAGTACTCTAGTTTTAATTTTCTTAATTTTCATACCGTATACTGTTAGAACTTTTCCATTTTATTAAGAGTAGCTTCTAACTCTTCCTTGCTAGATGCTATATCATCTGCAAATCTAAGCATATCAATCTTTTGTCTCTCTCTGCTTAATAATTCTAAATGTCTTTTCGCATTTGACAGTATTCATTGTGCCTTCGTTGTACAAGTTCAAAATTAACGAACATAGGGCACATCCCTGTGTTACCCCTTTCCTAATATCTACTTCTATACGTTCCTGCTCTAATTCCGTTACAGATGTTTTTCTTTGTATAAACTATGTACTATCCGTCTATCCCTAAAGCTCATTCTAATCTTTAAAATATGCATAAAAAATAACGATAAGGAAAAAATGAGAACTGTACAGCATAACTATAACAAAACAACTTTCATTTACTACTGGTTTTTGATAAAATGTATTGTTTTAAAAGTTCATTCATTTAATTCTAACGTGGGCATACTGTGGCCTGCTATATTTACTGGATATATTTTTGCATTTTCTGTTAACGTACTTCACACGTTTCCATAAACGGTCCATTAACTGAATTTATTTGGGCAAACTTTTTGGACATTTTAATACCTTTTCAAAAATTTATATTCGGTGAAACAGCAAAATGTGCGTTTTGCTTCCATTCCTACATAATTGAATTAAAACAAAACTTCTATCTACCCGTATTATATTATATCAGAGATGCTATCTCTTTTACGTAAGGTCAAAATTAATTAAGCTCCCCCGTGTTGTTGATATGTTAGTGCTTCTGTTCGCTTTTGCAATGTCAGAAGCAGCAGAAATAGCAAGGTAATGTGGCTTGTTAATTAAACGAGTCAGATCTAAACCCGATTTAAAAAACGTCCAGAATTTATTAATATCATTTCACACTCAAATAAATTTCGAAATGCAGCTGTCCATGCCGCAGCGGTGCATTTTACTTAGAAATTATAAAAAAGAACAGAAAGACTTGGGAATTTAACGAGCCAGAGGAATTATTCGAGATATGTCGTTGACAGTTGAGAGGAACAGTACAATTGATGGGAGCGTTTCATTAGTTTTCAGCTACCGCTCTCAATTGTATATACAAGTTTTTACAGTAATAATTATAGCCTTTCAACACTGACAGATCAGAACTGGTCTACAATGAATGCGCCTTTTCTAACTCTATACAGAAATGAGTGGAAGCTCGGAACGAGCGGTTAAATATGTGAATCACATTTTGGCTATAAAATACAAATCTTAAGACGATTTCCTTGCAATCTCTGCAGTTATAACCAGTGGATTGTTTCTGCTCGAAAGGCGTAATTTATGGTGATTACGTTGGGTGTGACAAGAAGGTGAAATATTAGAATGCGACGACAACACGAGGCGTAAACTTGGCAATATGTCAGAACTCTATTTGTTATGTGATTTAAATTTGTGACCCTTTCTAAAAGCAACGCGCCAGCACCCCCTACTGTTTGTATAATTTAAAAACTGTTATTAAGAAAATGTCTATGTTTTATTAAATTTAATGAAGTTTATTACTGTGATTTTCGTTTCCCCCTTTTTCGCATTAATTCTATATATTTCTTCATTTCCTCAGTTTCTATCTTGAGGACGTATTTCCACTTAAATTCGTAAGATTCAATAAATTTTCATAAAGCCAAGCCTTTGGGCAATTTTTTGTTGTAACAGATGGCTCGGCGAACAAGAGAATAATAAACAAATGAAATCAATTTGGGATAATATCCTAGGAATAAAAAGATAACCTTACATTAGTTTCCCAAATCAATTTTGAAATAAACACAATTCGACATGTGACACTTAACGTATAATGCCTCTGTTGTATTAAACGCTGAAATTTTAAACAAATTTATTTCGAATATCCAACGCTTCGATAAGTTTTCTTTCTGTTTTGGAAGCTCATTAGAGTGTGAAACTGTTCTCGATCGAAAATTCTCAAACACGCTCATTCTTCTAGCAAACCGGGGGGGGTAGTCTGTTTTATCTTTGTCTTACCAGGCACCGGTACAGGGCAGAAACGACACCTCCTAACAAGCCTAGCAATAACAGTATAAAATGCTTTTATGGTTTATTACACAAATACTGTGCCTGATAAGCATAAGATGAAATGGCCCCTCACCAATGGCCTGCTAGAAGTATGACTGTGCTTGCGCCAGGAACACAGAAGAAGACTATGCGTTATTTGAACAGCGTCACACTCTAATGTCCCGTCAGGAAAGAAAGGGACACTATTTATTTATTGAGGACTGGCAACATTGTGTTACGTTTTTTTCCGTGGCAGCCACGTTGGGCGCCAAATTTATGCTACGTAACACAAAGAAAGCCAAAGAAATGACCCGGCTCAATCGGAGAGTAGGGGGGGTTGTAGAAAGCAGACTGACCTATGATGTATGCGGCGGTAAGGAGTTAGTAACAGTACCTGCAATAGAAAAATTAGAATAGTAAACCTGAAAGAAAAACAAATTAGTCCTGCAAACCTGAAACAAAGAAAAAGCATAGCATACGGATCAAGCATAAATTGTTCAGTACTTTGTAGAATAAAAAAACTGTTGGGATAATCTATATAATATAACAACGTTAAAAGCCATATAACAAATCTTTAGTACAAAGTGAGGTAATATTGGGGAGTAGCAGAAACGTTTCCTCACACACCAATTAGACATAAATCAGACAAAAAGTTAACAAAAGATAAATAGGTAAGTCACAATTGATATGAGTAATTCAGTAGTATTGATTGTTTTTTTTTCTTTCTGTTTTTTTTCTTAATAGCAGGCAAGTCTATTGTAAAAGGTATCAGAACGACGAAGAATATGGCAAAACACGGATAGATATTTAAAGTAAGAATAAGTAGGAAATAGTTCAACTTACAACAAGTCCTTCAGGAACGCTTCCTTGCATTTGAACTGTGGGATTCACGAGGTCCTGCACTAGCGAAGCACTTCACCCTTGACTTTGAGGGTGTTGATGGAATTTCTTACACTTTACACTAATCACACCTACGTATTTCACTGGTTTTAGCAGCAGACATTATCATGCTGATGGAACTATGTAGCATTGATAAATTTCTTGTTAATTCTATTTCCTGAGACAATAATTTCGAAATACTTTGTAACACAAATCAAAAAAAAATGGTAATAAAAATTTAGAATCACGGGCTTTCAAGGCACGATGTATTGCATTAAACTAACAGGAACGTGAGGTGTTTTATTCGCTACCTATGGTAACAAAGAAAAATCTAATGTTTTTGAATAACGAAATTTGCACAAACAGTTCCATTATAAAAAGATAAATCAACCAAAAAACACCATTAGTAAGGCACGTGCAAACACTAAGCAAGTCCGTCAAATGTTCTTCGTCCAACATTATACAAGAATTAAACACCTAGGAATATAATTGAATAGGTTACGATTACCAATTCAAACTCCGCGCCAACCACATAGACATTTAGAACGACCTCGTAAAAATGAAGATAGGTTCACAATAAAAAGAGCGATTTTGCAGATTCCACATTGGGTACCCCGAACGAGTAAATATTACTAATACGCAAAACCACTTTAATTACACATTATAAGCACGTTATAACAAATTATATACCGTTCTTTGTATTTTATCACAGTTTATTTAGTGAAAAACGAGCTTGGCTCCAACAAACAACATCGCGGTTTTCTACACTCTCTTCAAAACAAAAGCAAAAACAGTAAACTTTTGTAATTAATATCTAGAAACCAAACACGAAACTAACAACCGCTCATCGGTAGATATAAAATCGTTGTTCCTTCAAAACCGCGTGTCGACTATTATCTAGACCTGTATATTCACATACAGAACTAAATTTATATGAATGGCCAGACAAGAACGATGTAATCTATCATTAATTACAAGCTGTTTATCGTTCTCAATAAGTTGGCATTTATTTATTAATGAGAATCAAGCTTCAATTTATCTATCTTTTTAAAATTAATGCACGCGAGTTAAATTGCATACAATATGAAAACTATTCGGACGTATTTACTTGATACAAACAGCGATTCGCTTATTTTAATACGACGCACTCGCCTAAGGAGCTAATAAATATCAAATATAAAAAATAATAATTTGTAGAAATGTATTTATGACTTGAGGATAGCGTAAAAAGGTTAAATTACAAAAATGCACGTTACAATTGGTAGTAGATGTAATACAGGTTATCCAGGCTTTCTTTTCCCCCAGAATCCCTCATTTGCTCACTCATTCTGGACCAAATAGTTTTCTTCGACCAGTCATTTTCATCTTTCGAGATAAAACTATCTTGTTTGGTATCAATTAATATTAAAATTTTCTCAGCTACCCGAATTTCTAAGAATTTTTTAGATAGCACCATCCCCCAGAAAGCTACCCTCATTTTAAAATTTTTTACCGGCAGCGATTTTTTGGCCGTCCGCATAAATTTTTTAACTATCCGACACATCAAATTAGTCTAGAATTTTACGCAAAATCCGAATCTGCAAACAGATTTGAAATAGGATCGCCTCTTAAAAGTTACACTTTAAAGCTCCCAAACCTCAAAAATTTTTTGCTTGTTTATTTAGCGATCATATAAAAGGTTATTTTTGTTTCTTTTAAGATAAATGTACCTTATTCTTAAGCATTATGGAGAAATTCGAAACTTGTTCTTTAATAAAGCATTCTAAACCCAACACACTTTATCAAAAAACATGAGGAATTTTTATGGATAAAAAATTTCACCAATTCCCCAAATTTAAATTTTTATTTCTTAACACGTCATAACATGATTATGTAGTCAATGCTAAATAAATACTTGGAACATACAATTCGTTTCCGAACTAATTTCTTGACGATTATGGATTACCCAAATTACATGTGAGAGCGCTGTATAATTTCTTTTTAAAAGTGTATATCTTCTCCAAACAAATACGTTAATTGCAGAAGGAATGTCTTCTGAATACAAGCCAATTACTAGCAATTTAATATTGCTCACTGACCTACCTTAATTGTTTGTACAAGGAAACACAATAAAATATATACAAATATAACAACTATCTTATATTTTTATGCCCCCATGCGTACGTTGCAGTACTATAAGGAATGATGTACCTGACTAATGATGTTATAACCATATTTTTCTTGTTTAAGGATTTCACGTCGGTAGTCTCTTCTTCCATTTTTGTGCAGACGCCGTAGAGTTCGCTATAGACTTTTATTGCTGTATGTTGTGTTCTTTTTTCATTAATTAATCGAATAAACCGCTCTTTCTGCTTCCAAAGAAACTCGGCCACTCCATCGTCGACACTGGCCTTCTTTATGCGATAGCTAGCCATACGGTTGTTAAACGCTGTGCTAACCATTTCTACGCCATCTTCGGCAGTAGCGGCAACTGTTGCATTTTTATGTCTGTTGCTCCTCAAGCGTGCGGCATACGTAGTCTTTTCCATTTCGAAATCGCATACTTTACACAGAATTTGTGGTTGTTTCGTACAAGGCCCTTTAACAGCTGGCGGAGCTGAACGTTTACGGCTTAATGACAATCCGTGCTGTTTTTCCTTGTGCCGTAGTAAGTGGTCCATTCTCGTGAAAGCGATACCGCAAGACCCACAGTTTAAGTACTTTGCTGCTGACAAATGTATAAGCTTAATCGTGGACGATGTTAAACCACGACATTTGTTCTGGTGTCGTTTGAGAGCATTTTTCCAGGTATAGGAAGCACCACAAGAGTTGTAATTAAAAATATTTTCAGATGACATTTTTCTTCGACCAGCTTCCATGAATAGCGCCATGGTCATGGTTTATATGCATTTTGGAAACAATCGAAGATTGCCGAAGACACTCGAAGAGTGCACAAGCGCGGTCACTAAACCAATTAGCATTAATACCAAGTATTCCGTACTTTCGTAGGTTGCTCATTTCCAAGAACCAAATCTTCCGCATAGCGGTTGGTAGCACGTAATTATTTCTAGAACCGGTAAGTACTCGATATTACCCAAATAGAAAATTAGTTGCTCGATGTCTGTTAACGTCCGATTCCCTCGTATAAGGTAGAAACACTCGGTCAATCAACCATCTAACTCATACTTCGATCCGCTCCCGTTCTATAATTTCCAAACATTTTTCAAACGACAATGGTCTCACAATTTTTAAACCTCCGAGGGATCTTGTCGTGATCAATTACACGTTCGAGCTACCCTTAAACTAACATACTTTATAGTAACAGTGCGCTGTATAATACATGCATACCCCTTCTTTGCGCTACTGCTACTCTTATAGTTGCTTGAAAAAGTCAGTCGCCTTTTTTCCTGCTAGGACTGTTGCAAAGCACCATTCTATACTTTCTTTAAAAGTATAGCACATCAAGCACTTTTTTGTCTGATAAATAAATTTTGCTTATGTAGGCTTTTACGCTTTCGCATATTTAAACATCTAATACGATCGATTAACCACTTTCGATTATTCTAATGGAAACCACCATACATTCCGCCGCACCGTTCTTTTTGAAACCAACGATCCGATGGGCTTCCACACAGTAACACCTAACGTATCTTTCCTACTATTTGTTAAACAAAAACTACCGGCATCGCCATGTCCGTATGTGGACGTAAGCAGATGTTTGTGGATGTGTACGAGAATAGGTAACCATATACATTAATCAGTCTAAGCTATTTTATTTAGTCCAAGAAAAGTACTATTTTTCTAACCCACAATAAATAATCACCTTTATAGGTTTAACATTTCTACCATTTGCCAATGACTGGTGCTACGTACATGGAAACTTTAATTTCTTGTTAGAGAGAATCCTTATTTTCCCACGCACTGTTGCGTAGCTGCATGCCCACCCCTTATGGGGATATATGCTCGTTATAGGTTGTAGGACCCTCGGTTTTACTTAACTACACTTCGTAAGACCCCTTTAATCTTTTTAATCGTGTCTTTCTTGCTTACAATACAATAGAACTTGGCATTTGTACCAACGAATTCTAATACAGACCCCTATTAAATTTGTCTTTGAATTTCCCTACAACTTTTTTGTTGACAAGCGGTATATTGTATTTATTATCCACGGGGTAGTCACTCTTTTAAGATAAATATATCTTTTTTAGTATCAACTAATATTAGATTCTTCTACGGAGCCCAAATCTTCAAATAGATTTTAAATAGAACCACCCCTAACAAAGTCACGCCTTTTAAAGACCCAAACCTCTAATTTTTACCCATCTTTATTTAACTCCATCTTTAAAACCTTTCTTTCGCTACCTAAGACATATGTTTTATAACCAACCATTTCCCGAGAAATCTAAAATCGCTGTGTCCCGCAAACACCACGTGAAGATAACACGTATACTCTGTCCACCAGGATAGAAGCAGGAAGGATTTGGAAAAAGGAAAGGTGGGCAAAGAACTTAAAAATTATGGAATTTAAAAACTAATATATACAATAGATTTACAAAATCTATATAAATATTAACACGTATCTTAGACCTATATCTTTATGCCCCCATGCATAGGTTGATGTGCTTCCAGGGATAACGCTACGCTTGTCATCTTCGCATGTTAAGCTTATATTATTAATAATTTGCGTGTACAAATCGTGTTTTTTACTCCGGATACACTCACCCGCAAGCACTCCATACCACCCAAATAAAGAATTAGATGCTTGGTGACTGTTAACTTCCGCTTTCCTCGTGTACGCCCCATACACATCCCAGCCCATGCTCACCCCTGCCCATGCTCAACCCTGCCCATGCGCACTGCCCATGCGCACCCCAGACCATGTGCACTGCCCATGCGCACCCCTCTCTGTGCAACTGCTATTTCGTGGTGATGTCATAGTCTTTTATAAATAAAGAGCAATGTAATACTATTCTAAAATTTTTGTTCTGACATTATACATAACAAAATTTAAAAAAATTTAATGCCTAGCATGGAGCCATTTAAACTTAATTTTAATACAAAGTTATAAACAGAAGACAGTCCTCTCTTTATGTTTGTTTGGAGTGGTTTTAATTTCCTAAACAAGATAATGTAAGCGATATGACGGTGTCCGACATATTCGGCTATCTTCGGCAATATGCGCCCCCACTCTGTAGAATACATAAGGGGCAATTTTTCGTATTCAGTTTAGTATTCGGAAGTAGCTAGAACGGTAAACATTAGCGTCTCCAAGGTGATTAACGTTCCTCAACTTCTTGGGAATAAAGTGAAACCAACAAATGAACGATTTGGATTGTGGCTTTTGGCAGAAAATATGTGTAACAATAATCTGGTGACAGATATTTGTAATATTTGTTACGTCGAAGGCGAACAGATGATAACTGGTGGACTACACACACCAATTACAGAACCATTCTGCGACAATATAATGTTGATTAAAATTTGCGACGCCGAGCAAACATCTGCAAACAAAAGAATGTTTATCCTAAAAAAAGAAATTTGTGGTGCATTTAACAGCTATTTACGAAAAAAGTTCGACCGATTTGTTTCCGCTATGCATGGTGTTAAAGCAAAGCTTCCGTTTTCTCTGGAAAGCACTAACAAGATGGGCCAGAGAGTAAAAGAAATTATCGGAAAAGAAGACCTCCAAAGCATTAATAAAAAATTCCAAAATCCTATATGTGTTCCGTACAAAGTGGAACTAGAAGATGTTGGAAACTTTATTGGAGGAACTACCAGATATATTAGACGGACTCAAAAAAGATTATTACTATCTTTTTGACATGGATGTAACCCAAGATTTTGCGGGCATATTTAGCAAGATGGAGATGTGTAATTATTTAACTACAAACCATAACTTTTGCTATAAGGGCGAATACGAGGAAAAGTGTAATATTATAGTCGACAACGATAAAACTGTGGGAATTGATTATTTAACATGGCTAACAACCAATGCAAAAATTAAGATATACAACAAATTTGTGTGTCAGATAACAAGTCCTGGTGTTAATAAACAACTTGGCAATCATATACTAGATTTTTTACGTTGTCCAGATGTGCGTTTAAAGGAAACATTTGCGTCTACTTTGACCAAAGGATATGGTATTACGCGATTGGAAGCGACAATATACAACTGTACAATTGGAAACTATGTCAGTGCGCAACGGGTGTATAATCCCTTAAAAGACTGTTTAACCTTATTGGAAGATAGTAAGTTATACTTCCTAAAGGCGCCAATGTATATATTCGGTACCACTTGCCAAAATGTGGAGTAAGCTATCGGACAAGCTACAAAATAGCTGCTGTTTAGTGTATAATAACCTACTATAGTACGTGGAGAAATAGCAATACAAAGAAATTAACGGGCTTGCAAATTAAGTTGCCCGAAAAACCAGAGGAAAGAGAAAAATTGATAAATTATATGCTTTCGGCTTTTAGTTTTAACTATTTGCCTGTAAATTATTTAGAGATAGTGGGGGAAGAAGACAGCCAAGATAAAATAAAAATCTTACACAAGTGCTACATTAAAGCAGATAGTACATATTTTACACAATCTGCTACACCATATTCTACAATTCCAAAAGAAATAGTCATTTCGGAATTGGGGTTGATAAATACGCCTAACATTCGCCCAGAGATTGTACGACAACGCGTAAATATTGGTAGTAAACTTTATCCGTTTACGCTACAGGAAATTGCCCCATTATGCACGCCATACGCTGTAAGTGGAAGAAAAAGGCAACTGGAATTAGAGGAAATGGATGCAAAAAGGCGAAAATTGGACTACATGGAAAACACTGCGACAATACGCGAACAATACAAAGATGTGTTAAACAAAGAACATCTTATTAGAGAAAATGAGAAAGAATTAAAATATTATTTTATGTGCCGATGGACTGACTTAAATACATCCGGTTTCTACAAGCTATATGCATTAGTGGTTAGTAACAAAGACTCTTTTAGTTATGTAGGCGTCCTTGCGGAAAAGGATGGTACTAAATCCGTATACTTTTTAAAACGTTATTCTAAAAACGTATTTATCAAAATGGTAGATAACAAAGACGAACTAAGGAATGCGGGTTTCGTAACCTTAGCGTACGCCACACGCAAAGAGATTCCGTTAAACATTGTATATTTGCTTAGTAAAGAACCTTTCGCATCATTTAAAACCGAGGGCCCTACAACCTATAACGACCATATATTCTCAAAAAGGGTGGACATGCAACTACGTAATAGTGAGTAAAAAATAAGGACCCCTCCAATACCGACAAGAAGAAGTCGATCAAGCTAACAAGATACGTATGCAGGATATAGTGGGAAAGCTGCGATTAAAAGATTGTCACAAGCTGCAAGAATTACACGAAGGAATGGATCTGGTTGTCGGTGGAATCAAAGACTTTAAATATAGAGGCAAACTTCGCTACATTTTGCAATTCGAACACCTAGACGGTCTCTATGTATCAAACTATTTGCTAGAAAAGGAGATAGAAGACTTGGGTGTCTATTTAAATTTTAAGCTGCGAATAAAATTAGATAAAATTAAAACCACTCCAAACAAACATAATGAAAGGACTGTTTTCTGTGTATAACTTTGTATTAAAATTAAGTTTAAATGGCTCCATGCTTGGTATTAAATATTTTTAAATTTTGTTATGTATAATATCAGAAAAAAATTTTAGAATAGTATTACATTGCTCTTTATTTATAAAAGGCTATGACATCACCACGAAATAGCAGCTGCACAGAGAGGGGTGCGCATGGGCAGTGCACTTGGTCTGGGGAGCGCATGGGCAGGGTTGAGCATGGGCAGGGGTGAGCATGGGCTGGGATGTGTCTGGGCGTACACGAAGGAAGCGAAAGTTAACAGTCACCAAGCATCTAATTCTTTATTTGGTGGTATGGAGTACTTGCCGGTGTATGTATCCGCTGTAAAAAACACGATTTGTACAAACAGATTATTAATAAAATTAGTTTGGGGGCATAAATATATAAGATAGTTGTATATTTGTATATATTTTATTGTGTTTCCTTGTACAAACAATTAAAATAGGTCAGTACGCAGTATTAAACTGCTATTAATTGGCTAACATTCAGCAGACTTTCCTTCTGCAATTAACGTATTTGTTTGGAGAAGATATACACTTTTAAAAAGAAATTATACAGCGCTCTCATATGTAATTTGGGCAATCCATAATCGTCAACAAATTAGTTCGGAAACGAATTGTATGTTCCAAATATTTATTTAGCATTGACTACATAATCATGTTATGACGTGTTTAGAAATAAAAATTTAAATCTGGGGAATTGGTGAAATTTTTTACCCATAAAAGTTCCTCATGTTTTTTGATAAAGTGTGTTGGGTTTAGAATGCTTTATTAAAAAACAAGTTTCGAATTTCTCTATAATGCTTAAGAATAAGGTACATTTATCCTAAAAGAAACAAAAATAACCTTTTATATGGTCGCTAAATAAACAAGCAAAAAAATTTTGAGGTTTGGGAGCTTTAAAGTGTAACTTTGTAAAGAGCGCTCCTATTTCAAATCTGTTTACAGATTCGGATTCTGCGTAAAATTCTATACTAATTCGATGTGTCGGATAGTTAAAAAATTTATGCAGACGGCCAAAAAATCGCTGCCGGTAAAAAATCTTAAAATAAGGGTAGCTTTCTGGTGGATGGTGCTATCTAAAAAATTCCTAGAAATTCGGATAGCTGAGAAAAATCTAATATTAATTGACACCAAACAAGATATATTTATCTCGAAAGATGAAAATGACTAGTCGAAGAAAACTATTTGGTCCAGAATGAGAGGAAATGAGGGATTCTGGAGGAAAAGAGGGCCTGGATAGCCTGTATTACATCTACTATTGGTATTGCCAGGTAAAATTGAAATTGCCATCGTAAAGTTTGAAATTTTTGAGGTTATAGGTACTCAGAACTTTTGAACGTGCGAGCACTATTTGTGTTTTTTGCAGTGTTTAAAATATCATCTCGGCCAAAATATGCAATTAACTCGCAAAAATTTTCAAGCTATAATGTATTATGACTTTCGACGTGGTCTAACTATAAAACAATGCATCAATCAACTGAATTCAACTTTTGACGATGAAGCGCCATCCACAGCCACTGTACATCGCTGGTACACTGAATTCAAACGTAGGTCGCTCACGGACGAAGTTAAAGAAGGTCATCCAAAATCGGTCATTGTGCCGGTGATATCGATGCTGTGCGAAAACTAATTAAAGAAGATCGTCATGTAACATATCAAGAAATCGAGAGATGTTTAAGCATTAGTATGACTAGCATTCATCAGATTATTCACAAACATTTGTATGTTCCAAAGATGTGTGCGCATTAAATTCCACATTTGTTGACAGATGCTAAAAAAACGATCGTTTCGATTGGTGTGGTTAAATGATTTCAAAATACAACTGTGATGCAGCCAAAGCGGTATACAACATCGTCACAGGTGACGAGTCGTGGATTTATGCGTATGAGCCAGAAAGAAAAGGCCAGTTGCCAGTTTGGGTTTTTCAATGTGAAGCAAAACCAACAAAAGTTGTTCGTTCTCGAAGCGTTAAGAAGTAAATAGTGGCGCTTTTCTTCTCGAAAACCGGTCCTGTGGCAACTATGGCTTTCGAAAATCAAAAAATCGCTAATTCAGCGTGGTATACGACTATTCTTTTGCCTGAAGTTTTCGGTAAATTGAGAGAAACCAACCCAAAACGACGAATCATTTTGTATTATGACAATGTGAGCTCGCACGCATCACATGCAACAAACGAGTATTTGGACACACAAAAGATCGAGTTGATGGGTCATCCGCTTTACAGCCCTGAGTTGGCACCCAATGACTTCTTCTGTTGCCAGTAATTAAAGATTAACTGCGTGGACACCGATTTTCATCGCCCGAAGAAGCGGTTGAGCCTTCAAGACGCATGTTTTAGAGTTACCATCTTCTGACTGTACAAAGTACTTTGAAGGATGGTTCAATCGCATGTAAAAGTGTATAGATCTTAAAGGCAATTATTATGAAAAGCAATAAAAGTATTTTTCATCAAATTCATTTGTTTATTCTTTCTATTCTCAATACATTAGTAGTGTCCCTCGTACCAATCAGTCTATCAGCAATAGCTGCAGAACATTTTTAAAGCCTGTCACATAAGTGCTTTTACCTGACGACACAAAGCGAAGCAGCTTAACTCCATTCATCTCTTCTTTAACTTCCTTTTACTAAGAATTAGCTTTTCCACCCTTTCCTATTGATCCCGAATCTTATTTATCTTCTGGTGCTAATACTATTGGGTTGCCGTGAAGTAAAAAGCGTTTCTTTTATAACTTTCCTAACAAAAAGGTTCACCTGTGCATAAAAGCAGAGTGCGTTTATGTAGGTGCATCAGCTTGTCCGACCACAAACAAACCTTTAGGTCGCTATACATAAAATACGGACCACATGTCCCAGGCAGAATTATACACAATAAAATAATGACCCGTTTAAATATTCTGCTAACTAGCAAGGAGAATAGTACAATAAATAAGAACATAATTAAAATTTAAAATGGCCGGGGATAAAGTCAGGTTAAGATAGATCAAGAGAGATTCGAAAATCATGTAAAGGCTAACTAGATGCAGATATAGATAGCGTCCAGATTTTAATAGTAGCAAATGTGATTTAAACTTAAGGAAGATAAGACAAATTAAAAAATTGCTCAAATACATATAGATAAATTATACAACATCAAAAACGGTTAGGGATATAGCAATATGATAGAGAGGTAATGGTGTAAGTTAGTAAAGATGTAGAAGGAAATTGGCAGTCTATTAAGGAAATAGTGTTATAAGATGCTGATATTATATGAGAAGTCATGAGAAGCCAAATTCTATAAATAAAATTTACTCAAATATAGGGTAACGGAAGACAATTCTAATTATTTATTGTTATACCTTGAATAAAAACAAGCCGTGTGTGTAAATAAAATCAATTATTAAGAAAGACAAGCAAAGAAAAGTTAGAAAAGAATGTAAGTCAGCAATTTACCGTGTCACAGCACTCTTTCATCGCCAACTTCAAAGGAAGAGGGTAACACAGCAAATTTAGCGACGTCCTAACCTCGGACTCGTCTAAAAATTAGATTTTTTTGAATTTTCTTTTTGTGATATCTAAATGGTTTCCAGTAAGACTGATAGGATGAAAGAAGTTTGAGAAAGTTTGAGAGGGGAGGGAGAAGAAATTGGTTCTCGGGAAAGTGTTTATGTGGGAGAAGCAAAAAAGGAGAATACTGAGGTAAAGAAAGAACAGAGTGTAGGAGAGACCCAGTACTCAAAAACAATGGTTCTTTTATTAAATCTAAGTATGAACATACAAAATTTTATAGGGATAAACTTAACCCTAAGATATTTTTCAATAACCTAAAAAGTTTTATACAATGTAGCTGAGATGAACAAACGAAGTTAAATATTCTGAGATCCATATTGAAAGGGAGTGCAGAAATTTTGGTTTGGACTAATTGAAAGTAAGTTGAGTTTATTTAAAGACTTCGAGATTTAATTTTTAAAACACTTCTGGGGAGACAACCAGCAATTTAAAGTTAGAGATAATTTATTGATGGGCAAATATAGTAGTGATTCTGGCATGGCAAGGGAGTTATATGCCATCAAGAAATTTAGCGTTGCCAAACAACTTGATCCTACTTTACAGGACAGGCGGATTATAAAATATTTAGCAGGACACTTCGAAACGGAAGTAAGCCTTACAATATATTGTTGACTGAAATGTGTTTTTCAAATACCTTCAATGATATGATGATATGGTTCAACCAAGGAGGTTGGAGACCAGACCAAGGAGCCAGCCCATGAATACTTTCAACTATAATTTATTAGTGGAATTCGGTACTCATATTTTGCATACTCGTTTCCCTCCTGAACCCGGTCTAAGTACCAGGAGTGATAAAAAAGGAGGTTGGACAGGATTGCCGTTCGAATGGACCTGCACCTTGAAGAAGTTCCAGATTACTTAAACAGATGGAACGGATTGTGCGTTACAGTGAGGTATAGAGCCCAACCAAAGGTTTTACCAAATTGGTGGGGTCTATGGTGAGGAAGCAGACTAATACGGGCCCCCGAAAGAAGGCAGCAGCTCCTTCGGTACTTAGAGTGGCAGAGACCGTAGTGGTCGGTATGGCAATCTAAGACACGCTACTTCGATGTGGAAGGCAACGGGAAAACACTACATTACCTCCCAAGTACACAAAATACTTACATTGTAATGAACATGATGGCATCATCTGGTGTAGGAGATTCGGAGTTAAAATAGTCTCCCATTCGGATCTCCGGAAGGGGACTACTTTGGAGCATGTGATCGGAAAGATAAAAGGAAGGGCAAAGAATATTTCGCGAGTCGGAGCGTAGAATATCAGAAGTATGAAGCAAGTAAGTAAGCTAGAAAGCTTGAAAATTAAAATGGATAGGTTAGCAATATAATAGGGATCAGCTAAACTCGGTGGCCAGAGGTGGGGGATTTTTTAAGTGCAGATTTCAGGGTAATTTATACAGGAGAAGAGGAAGGAAATTCGGGTGTTGGGATAGTTATGCGGGAAAAAAAGAAGAGACATTGTGTAGAAAATAACTTACAAAAGAACGATAGAGTACTCGTGGTTATATTAGAATCTAAACCGGTAAATACAGTAAAAATGCAAGTATACATTCCCACCTCTAGCTACAGTGAGGAAGAGGTAGAAGTGATCTACGAAGATATTGAAGACAATAAGATTTGTAAAAAGACGTAAAAATTTAATAATTACGGGGGATTTTATTGCAGTGGTAGGTGAGGGTAGGGAATGTGCGGTAGTAAGTTTATTTGGTTTGGGCACGAGAAACGACAGGGGAAATAGGCTGGTAGAATTTTGCGGCAAGAACAATTTAATCATCACAAACACATTATTTCAACATCATGCTAGAAGACGATACACGTGGAAGATTCCTGTAGATATAGGAAGATATAAAAGAGACTGCATTTTTGTTAGACAACGATTTAGGAATCAAGTAAAAGACCGTAGAAGCTACCCGGAAGCAGATATAGACACTGATCACAACATCGTAATTATGAAGGCCACTCTTAGTAGGTATGCAAGGGGCGTGCGGCCTCAAATGTGCAATTTCCCAATGTATCTTCTTATTGAAAAATTTAAGATTCATTTTACACTTTTTTGTACCAAGCATTGAAATCCCCATAAGGAGGATTCGTGCATCAATTCAAGTCACTTTTAACCCAACATTCGGACGGGAGAGTTTATGACATTCAGTTTTAAGAATAGGATAACACTAATATTAATTATATAAAATTTTATTGAGGATAGCATATTTACAATCGATATTCATTTGCAATAAGTATTATATTTCTTCTTGCTCCATAATTGAATAATGTCCAACAGGTAGTGTTGCATATGAACCAGGAAGTTAATGGTGTTTATCATCGTGCAGGCCTAGGACAATCTTCTCCTGAGCGATGGTGTGAACTTGATGCTTGGATGATTGAATTAGATTCTGCGTTACAAATACTTCTATACAGTCGACATAATCTTCAAACGTAATTCTATTCTTTATTACTGATCTTTTAATCTCTTTAATGTTTTTTGTAACACCAGTCTCGGATGCCAGGTGATTCTTCCTCTTCTCGTAAGAGTTCAGCTTCTTCTTCCTCGGCTGTGTAAAAAGTCCTCGTCGCATACATTTTTGATCGTGACCCAATAAAGTCTGTCATAAGTCGTCCATTATTTTCATCTTTCATCATCCTCAATACTTTTTGTTAACTAACGGAATTCCATAGATGTTGGAAAGATAGTCGGAAGTATCAAAACGTTACTGACAGTCCCACTTCATAGTTTCAAAAGGATCCAAACTTACTAATAAATTAAGCTATCCGTATCTGTGTAGAGAATTTGACATCTATCTCCAAAGGCGGCGTTCATATATCCATAGTGAAAATTGTAGATTGTCAACTTGGCTATGTTGAGAATGCACATACGAACATATATAGGTTTATTAAAATATATTTTAAATTAAAGAAGTTCAACTGCATCAAGGTTTTTATCGAAGATTGTAACATTTTTTAATAGGGTGGGGACTGACTCATGGCCCATCCGTATTGATTAATAACGTCATAGTAATAAGATATACGTCAGGCTTGGATAGATCATATGTAGATAAAAACTTATTGTTCGCCGATGCACGTCGATCCAAACACACTTGACTAAATCCTCCTCGTATACCCTTTTCAACAAATAGTAGCTGATCAAGGTCGGTTAATAACTCAAGTTTCTGTCGTGTATGCTTCAACATTCCGTCCCAGGTGTATCCTGGAAAGGTGTAATAGTGGGCGGGGTCTAGCCCATAAGTTAAATGACAGCTTGTCCGGAATTGCTCAAAAACTTCAGCCAATAACATCACATTGGTCTGGAGATATAAATCAAAATATTGATTCAGGTTTTCTTTTCAAACGAATCTATAAAATCGTATGGTTAATTATTTAAACTACTCGTCACTTAAATATGTAAATTCACATTGTAGTAGCAGATATGTGTTTAGATATGACCCCAATGGTTGTAGGGATGAGCTAATAAAGCGGAAACTCTCGATAAATCTATAGTTGACCAAGTTCTCAGGTATGTATTTTGTGAAAGATATATATTTTTCCTTGGTCACCGGCAACACTTCCACACAACCATCCAAATCTACAGTAATACTTTTAATTATGAAATGGCTATCATAACCAATCAAGTTGTGGATAACTATTTGATATTACAGCTCTCATACGTCGGTTCTCTGTAATTATTAGTCGGCACTAAATGATTATGATCTCGAACTTTTTTATCTTCTGAACTGAAGAGCTCCTCGTTCCCCGTAAGTGCAGCTTCTTGTACTCGTGTCAATGGAGACATATCATAGGGACATAAAAATACCGTGTCAACGTCTTTGGCAAACTGTCGTAGTTCCATAGTAAACCACTTCACACAATCTTCACCACGATAAGCTCGGTAAAACGATGAAAAGTCATAGTCACATTTCACATAATATCCAACACCATATGGTACATGTTCATGATACTTCTATTCCTTTCCTGTAGACTTTAGTATACATTCCAGATCTGCGTATATCGCGTACGGAACTTTAACTTTGTTTTTGAAATTCTTGAAGCGAAGTATCTTTTTTTCTTCCGTAGACCATCGAGGTATACATAATTGTTTCATTTTGCAGTCGTTGATAGGATTCGTCAATTTTTCTTGTGTAGTGAAATAGTGTAGGCAGCGATCGCAGAAATGTTTCTTTACACGATGTGAACTTAGTTGCGATGAAACCAGTCGACTTAGGTCTTTAATCCATGCATAGTGGGTGTTGAATGCTTCATTTCCATCGGTATATTTAAAACAATCCATATCTTCATCATAATATTGGCTACAAATTATTAGGAGATTAATATGATTATTTTTTTTATTCTCTGATACTAAAGTAGGAACGGTAGTGAACTTGTTTTTCTATAATTTTCAGGCGTAGACGTTAATTGATATATCATATTGATATAATTAAGAGGCATTGGAGACTGGATTCCTTTTAAGTTCAATTTTTCAGAGTAGTGTGGGTAAGATGTCATTCCATCACTATTCTTTCTAATAGGATATAACGCAGCCATCAGCGACCACAAGAAGCAAGCTTGGTCGTCATTCCTCACATTGATACATGCCCGTTTTTGTTTGATCTGGAGCCGCAGCTCAATATACGAAGATCCTCGCGGATTATATTTGTTGATATTGATTCCCAAATTAATTATATTTTTAAACACCAGCCTCTATCACGCTCTTGGAATTCTTCCAACTCCGTCATTATTGGTTTCATAACTTTTTCCATAAACCATTTATCTAGATCTGTGTCTCTGAAGATGTCTGCATTCGATGTTGTGAAATATTTATGTTCTTGCATAAACTTGGAACCAGTTGCAATTTCAAACTCTCCACAAAACGCCGTATTAACTTTTATGGCCTCAACCATTTTAAGCGCATTCTGGATCCTTCTCTTGAAAAGAGTTTTACAGTCTATTAGAAATTTTTCCATATCCTTATGCTTGAGGTTGCTGATTTCTCCAGTTTTAATGCGTACTTTGAAGGCCGAGACGGAATATTTCGAATGTATACGCATATATGCAGCGTCCTTTCTAGTTTTAAGTTTCGCTCCTTTCTTCTGGGTTACTTTAAATTGTGAACGCATAGTTTTAATATTTGCCAACGAATCCAATAACTTTTGCTTTTCACCAACAGACTTTGATTTTTCAATTACTTTATATATGCGGAGAATCCCAATAGTACATTCACACAGACCATCCATTATCACCGTTTCATCACGTGACGACCTAACTACTGCAAACAGAGCAGCAATATATTTGACTAAATCATTGAAAAAAGACATGTTGCTTGATTCAACGTTCAGGAACAGAATGACTACTAGCACACGCTTCCGTATTTATACTCTTCTCCCCACTCCAAATTAAAAATGCAAGGTTGTTACGTTATTATCGGGGCAGCCACGTTGGTTCGTCAAATTCATGCTACGTTGGCTCGTGGCCGTACGTAACACAAAGAAAAACAAAGAAATGACCGGGCTCAATCGGAGAGTAGGGAGGGTTGTAGAAAACAGACTGACCTATGATGTATGCGGCGGTAAGGAGTTAGTAACAGTACCTGCAATAGAAAAATTAGAATAGTAAACCTGAAAAAAAAACTAATTAGTCCTGCAAACCTGAAACAAAAAAAAAGCATAGCATACTGATCAAGTATAAATTGTTCAGTACTTTGTAGAATAAAAAAACTGTTGGGATAATCTATATAATATAACAACGTTAAAAGCCATATAACAAATCTTTAGTACAAAGTGAGGTAATATTGGGGAGTAGCAGAAACGTTTCCTCACACACCAATTAGACATAAAGCAGATAAAATATAAATAGGTAAACACAATTAATATGAGTAGTCCAGTAGTATTGATTTTTCCTTTTTTTTCTACTTTTATTTAAAATAGCATGCAAGTCTATGGTAAAAGGCATCAGAACGCCAAAGGTATGGCAAAGCAACAGACAGGTATTTAAGTAAAAACAAGTAGGAAATAGTTCAACTTACAAACAGTCCTTCAGCAACGCTTCCTCGCAATTGAATGTGGGATTCCCGATGTCCTGCACTAACGAAGCACTGCACCCTTGACTATGAGGGTGTGGATGGAATTTCTCACACTTTACACTAATCACGCCTACGTATTTCACTGGTGTTAGCAGCAGACATTATCATGCTGGTGGAACTACGTAACATCGATAAATCTCTTGTTAATTCTATTTCCTGAGACAATAATTTTGAAAGATTTTGTAACACAAATTGTAAAGAAAAATAGTAATAAAAAATTAGAGTCACGGGCAAGCAAGGCACGACGTAATGCATTAAACTAACAGTAACGTGAAGCGTTTTATTTGCTACCTATGGTAACAAAGGAAAAGCTAATGCTTTTGCATAACCAAATTCGCGCAAACAAAGATCTATTTTAGATTCGTTGGGGTTAGAAAATTCAGGAACTACAGTACCAACTGTCTTTACAAGTGAATGAGATACCTGTTCATAAGAAGCAACCTCTTTTTCTCTACTAAACCTGCTACAACTGTATCACCATTTTTAGAAACACTTTTACAGTTTTAAAACTGTGTTTTAATAAACCAAAGTATGCACTACTCTGATAAGAAAAAGGAGGCCACAAAGACTAGATCGCACACACCGTTCAAATATAGAAAGATAAATCAACAAAAAACACAATTAGTAAAGCAACGCGTATCACTAAGTCAATGACCTTAAAACCGCGCTTGTGGTCAATCAAACACGTTCCACGGTAAAAATTCGATATCTAATCGATATAATGGGTTCCTTAACGGTACGATGACAAATAGTGCTCCGGAATAGCTCAGAAAAGACTCATCAGGGCGGTGGGTAATGAATCGCATTCATGGACCATAAGGAACCACTAGAAAGGTCCAGTAAGTCAAAACTAACTATTTTATTAATGGGCGCCAGGAACAGGAGCAAGCAGAATCAACGAGAAATGTTCCACTATTCTCGGCAAAACCCAAGGTAACTCACTATATCAATAAATTAACAGGGCACAGAATTAAACCTGAATTTATTGAAGTAACTACAATGCCAAACATGAAATCAAACACATAAATATAAAGTTCACTAGAACAAATAATTCTACAAATAATCATACATACAAGATTCAAACCTAAATGACGCAAGAGAAAATTAACTAAGCTAAGTGCTCACAACAAGCAAATATATGTTTACTCCAGGTGATTGTATAAATAATATTTAACAGTAATAACGCAAGGGTGTTAAGAATATCCGGGCACGAGCCCGTACGCAAAAATAATTCGTACTAAGTAAAAATTGGGGTACACGCAGACTTGGTGGCCACTAAGTAAGCTGTAACAGCATAACTCAAGCGAGTAATAATTTAACCAAGGGTCTAAGCTCGTGACTAGATTTACAATCAATATGTATAAATCACTGGAACGCATTAACGAGTGGTTAGCATTATTCATAAAAAAAACCTAGCACTTACTAAGGAAGCATTCAACCATTAGTACCTTAATAATTTTATCATAAATACAGATTTTACGTTAATTATCGCAACCCACCTTACACACAGGTGTAAGTATGGTTGCATGCAAAGCAAAATATAAGCGGGTGAACATAAGGTTTCATACACAAAAAGTATTACTCCAATAATCTCAACAGAACATAAACACAACACACTTAAATAAGGAAGTATACGACCTCAAGAAGTAATTCCAATGCACCAGTAGCAATCAGGGATTTCAAATCCAACTCAACAGGATTACAGCACTTAAAGGTAGTCACACAAAATCGCTTCAGGTGTAATATTCATCCACAGATAACTCCAACAGGTTTCGATTAATATTTCGGTAGTCCAGCAGATGGAACTTATTGTATCAATAATTAATTCTTCGTCGGGAGCTTCAATACCATCTATTTCAGTAAGTTGTCGAGTCTGGGTAATCGTAATACCACCAGAACGATTACTTAAACGAATCTTCACAAATGTGCATCTACTTAAATTGGAACTGCTAAACCTAAAATATGCAATTACTCTTGGACTCGCACGCAGACGTAAATTTGGACTTAACGTTGAAGTAAAATTTGAACTAAACTCTGGAGTTAAGTTTGAAGTTAGATTTGAAGTTAGATTTGAGCCTTAAAATTCATGTAATACATAGAACAAGAAGTGCTATAACGCTATTACCTACCACATAACAATGTGGGTAGGATATAACAAATATCACAAAAATGTGCTTCACGAACTGAGTGAAAGCCAACCCAATAGTATTAATCAAAACGACGTAAAATCCGCCTAAGGCGTAATAATTAACTTTCATACTCACAAACATCAGAAAGATTAATTTTATCCAAGGTAGTAAGCAAGAATCCGCTACAATAAGCGATATAAAGTTTGCTAACATACCAAGATCGTCGTTACAATTCAAAGGCTGGATCAAGAAGAACGAAGAGCCACCACATGGGCTCGTTATCGCCCTTAGATGAGATAACATTTTCCCAAAATTAAACCACTTTTTTATGAACAAAAGCAAATTAATGTGCATCAATTAATACAGTTTTACAATAACAACTTGACAAATGTCAATTCCGTAAAATATCTAACCAAAGGAGAGATTCAAAGGCTTCTAACCACAGAGCATTATGTTAAAAAGATTCTAAAAATTGCAATGAGTTATAAAACTTAAAACGGGACGTTCCACACGTTACATATAAAACATACTTTCTTCAAAAGCCATCAGAACTACTCTGTTCTACAGTTAATCAACAACTTTTCACTTCACAAGAAAACTCAACTAAAAACACAATTAGTAAAGCAACAAGGAAACAGTATTTTTCACGTAATATCAGAACAAAACACAAACTACAACTTTCAAAGCAAACATGACACAGTATTATCAACGTAAACAATATATAGGAACGAAGAACAAACGACAACTGCTCGTTGTTATTACAACCGCTTATCGCCTATCAACTCGACTCGTATATCCACATAAGGAACAAAAATGTATATCTACTAATTACTTACGAGCTGTTTATCATTTTCGATAAGTTTATTAATGAAAATCAATCTTCAAATTAATACACTTTTAAAGTAATACACACGAGTTAAATTGCATACAATTCTGCATTATTCTGAAGTATTTACTTGATACCAACAAATATAAAATATAGAAATAGTAATTGCAGAAAGGTATTTACGAATTGAGTAGTGTAAAATGTTTAACTATAAAAATGCCCGTTACAAGGTCATCTACTTTAACTGTTAATTGAATAACTGAATTGTGATTAAGTGAAATTATTTGTTTTTCAATTTAGGAAACATTATTAAAAATGGCGTACTTTTAAAAATACTGTAAACTATTCTACTCTAAAAGTTGACTTGCTCGGTAAACGTCTGAATAAGAACTGAGGTTTCGCTTTCCAGCAGCGGTTTATATACTCATAGCCGAGCGAAGCTACTTTGTAAAATTTTTATATCTATAGCCGTTTAAGAGTTATAAGCAAAAAACCATAAGGACGCTAGGTAGTAATTTGGAAATAATTATATTGGTTGCACCACGCTCCAATTGAAAAAAAAATGTCTTTGCAAAATTTTGATATCTATAACAGTTTTCGAGTTAGAGACCATGGTACAAAATTTCCAATTTTATGCTAATATTTTTCTAAGTTTGAACTACTAAATTTTACAAGTCCCAAAATATTCAAAATCCCAAAATTTCGAAAATTAAGTTAGATAGAATCACTAGTTCTTAATATTTTCTAAAAATACGAAAACACTGTCAGTACATTCGAATAAAAATTTTAAAAATTTCTAAACTTACCAAGCGGTTGTATGTACACAGCGCATGTATTGATTCATTCCACATACCTATTACACAATACATGCCCCATCCGACATTCCGTATTAGGCGGTACTGCTACTTCACAGCAGATTGAACACAGGAATAAAGATGCCAGTTGAACATTTAAAGTTGAATCCAGAATATAGATGGTTGAATCAGGCCACTTTCTGCTCTTTGAATTCATATCTTACCTAGGTAAGAGTTTTCTTCGACTAACCACTTTAGCCTGATCTAAAATTTTCCGAGAAATCTAACCCTGTTTGAATTTTTAAAATCGGACAACCCAATAAAAAGTTACACCCAAACCTCTTAATCAAAGTTTTCTTCGACTATGCATGATTAACGTTTACAACCAAAGTTTTTTTCAACTAACCATTTTAATCTGATCTAGAATTTTCTCATTCAACCCTGCTTGAATGTTTAAAATCAAATTCCCCCGTGGAGATACATCCCTTTAAAGCCCAAAATCAAACCACCCTTGGAAAGTTATGCTCCTGATTTTAGAAAGTTACCCGAAATCGTCTTGGGGTATGACACATAAGTTCGGTCTACATATTTCTAGAGAACCCAAATCTTTAGGAATTTTTCAAATAATATCAACTCTAAAAAACCGTAAAGACTAGCAATTGCACATTTTTCTCAAAATCTGATGCCTTAAATATTTCAAAGACAAACTTAATAAAACACTTTAATCGTTTACTAAGGGTATATCATGCTATTGTCTACAGGATAGTTACTAATAAAACAATTAAATTTTAAATAGCTTCTACGTTATATTTTTGGAAATCGTAGGCTTGACTATTTTCTAAATAAATCACCGAGCAAAGGTACATGCATTGTTATTAAATTTAACCATTAGTTTCTCATTTTACGACGGCGGTTAATTAGTGTAGGAAGCTTATAATTATTGTTTTAAATACCGACAAGCTCGAAATTTAATTCTTTAGAAGTGAAAACTAGGATATTTCTACGAGATTTGACAGTTTCTAAGCATATCACAGAGAAAAATACATTTCATTGTTATTAAATTAACGATTTACTAATGCAAACAACTTATAAGCTTATCAACGTTGTCCACTGTCCTCGCTATAATTACTAATACTAGGTCAGTTTTGTAAATACTTTGGAAGTGCAACTTCGTTTCCCTAATACTAGTAATGTATAATTGTATTTACCAGAATTAAAAATTGCCATCGGTCTTACTGATCATTTTGAAAAATTCCCACACGACTTTACATAACTATTAATTGCGTAATCGTTTAACAAAATTAACATTTCTTACGTTCCATAGTATGACCTATCAAACTAGTCTAGAATTGTTTGAAGATCTAATGGGTTTTAAATGCAATTTGGAATTACTATGCAGGGACAAAGCATTGTTATACTTAGATTTGCAGATGATATATTATAATTTGAATTAGGGCCGCTATACTTGCGGCCACGTCCCCAATGCTCCACCCGGAGGTACTACATTGGGTTTAAACGCGAAAATGAACGTGCTTCTTATTAATTCTAACTTCATAATTAATCCACCCTAAATAAGAATCTAAATAAAAATCTAACAAACTGAAACAAAAACTAAAAACAGGGCTTAAATAATAGTATCCATAGCGCTCACTTTGGAGTGTGCCCGATCAACAAGACACAAGCAAAAATGAGAGGGGGAGGGATCCGTAATACCGGATAGCAGTCGCCGGCTCTGCTTACCAGTGCGACCTGAAGGGTCGACTTAAAACTATCTAAATCTAGCTAGCTAATTTAAAATGGATTCAAATTTCTAAGGCAATTGCCAAAAGTATTAATAGTGAATCCAGCTATTTTGCCTGCTCTATAAATTTACAAATTCGTCCTCCCTGAACTAATTATTTTATCCTAAACTTGTCCCTAACAACGTTCCCTATCATTCCCTAACTGACATAATATATATTGCTGTGATATACTCCTGTGAATGCGGGAACTGGGTCCTTTCAACAAAAAAATTCTAGTCCCACCGATTGGGCGTCATAAACTGCTGTGATCCTGTTTTCGCCTCGGCTGCTCACCTAATTTTATAAACCTCCTCATTCATAAAATTAAACAACACATTCCTACCACAAACATCAACGTTAACTCTATTTACATCAATATTCAGAATACATTAAATTTTCAAATTAAATTTCAGCATAAAATTCAGTTTTTAAAAAGAATTTCATGATTAATTTTATTATCATTTTAATGTGCATCCAGAATTAAAGTCCTTGTTGGATGCCTACTAATTAATATAACAATATAAGCAGACCGGAGTCTGAGTATAAAGGGAGCATCTACCACCCCTTTACGTTAATTAACTAGGTTCGTCTAATTGAGCTCAAAGACATACCCAAATTTTCATCATATTACCGAACATCAAAACTAAATACCCCTTTCTACTTAAACAAGCAAATTTCATCTTAAAATTAAAATTTTATGGTTAGTACAATTTCACTAATGTCCATTTAAAGTAAATCAATTATAAAGTTATTCAACACACACAAAAATGTCAAACAAAATAGTATAATTTACCTGAAGGTTACTGTCCTCGTAGCTTCAATATACATCGTCCCTTTAGTTAATCACACCATTCCAACAGGATTATATTTACGGCTTCTAATTCTCAACGCTTTTAAAATTTTCTCCATCACCATTTATTTAAAGTTGTTTCTGGGCTTTTCCGGAACTCATCTGTGTATATCTGACCCTTGTTTCGTGGATCCAGACACGTATTTGAACCATTTAATTATTAACACCCCCGAAAAATAACAAAGAAATTCATACTTCTTTCACCAAGATACGCCAAAACTGCCTACTTTTGTGTATACATTTGTCGTTGTAAATTTTGCTAATTGGTACAGTGATACTAAATTTTATTACCTTGTATCTAAGTGCACTAAAGTACATTCATGTTAGCACGTAAATAACAAACTATTTTGAATCACTAAAATATACGAGCAAACTTTAAATTATTTTATCAAACTAAAATGCACTGTTTAACATCTTCAATCAAGTCGCGGATCTGAGAGCTTTTAACGCATCGAATAGTCAAAAGTCTAAGAGACCGAAATTCATATTACCACCGGTATATATAGCGAATAGCCGGCACGTCGCTTTTGTCCTCAAAACAGACAATTCTTAAGAATTTCTCATGCTATGTTCCCAGTCCGTAGCCTGTGCGTCGGTTTTACGAATTTTGTACTCGCCCCATTTAAATCTCAGAAATTCTCACACGGCACGCAAACATGTCCGAGAAAACTAATTAATTTTGTACAGAAATTGTTGTTTCTACCTCTGATATTTGCATCCTATTTTCAACCAATTGTGACCCTCGTGACGTTGCTTAAATCACGCCTTTACTATATGTGTCTTTGCTTGACGCATTTTCTCTTCCTTTTCTAACCTGTTCGTATTGGTGCAAATTGATATTCTTTATTATCGATTATATTTTAGTCCATGTGGACTATCTGGGTTAAATAACCCCGTATCGCACCTTCTCGTGAATATTAAGCCCCGGTTTCTCCAAGATTCTTTGAAACCATTTGTTATCTACACAATTTTCGCCGTACGTGATATTTAAACTACGCAGGTGTTCAAAATAATATTAATTCTTAGAGCTTTATTTTCTGGTATAATAATCTTGGATTTTCACCGACTTTTATGCTTATTATTAATAATGGTTTAATTAACTCCAATTAATATTAATACCCTTTAAATTTTAGTGAATCCTAACTAAATATTAGTTATTATCTGTACGTTTTGTTCAATACCGGTTACTTAAAATAGGGTTAATTAATATAAATTTTGCACGTAATTTCCATTTGTTTCTTTCCTCGGAATAATTACATTACCCGTAGAGCTTGTTAATACTGTTTCTTTTGATATAAAGCGTCTTGTACATGATTTTAAATTTCTTATTTTTACTGAAACGACCGAATTTATTTATGCTTCATGGTTTTAATAAAGCGTATTATTTAATAAAATTCCTTATACACGGTGATTAAAATTATTTGATGTGATTATTTAATTTTCTACCCTGGTCTAAATATGAGTAATATATATATATATATATATATATATATATATATATATGCTGTGAATCCTCTCATATCTGCAGGAACTGGCCCTTTCAAAAAAAAAACATTCGAGACCCACAGATTTGGCGTCAAGAATGCTGTGAAACCTTTTAAATTAACTGGTCCGTTGACTTTCTTCTGTTAGTCGCCTCTTTACTCTTTTCCGCCTCGGCTACTCACCTAGTTAAACCTTCATCCTCATTCATAAAAAAACAAACACATTCCTACCACAAACATCAACGTTAACTCTATTTACATCAATATTCACAATACATTAAAATTTCAAAATTAAAATTCAGCATAAATTTCAGTATCAGAAAATTTCAAGATTTAAATTTGTTATCATTTTAATGTGCATCCAGAATTAAAGTCCTTGTAGGATTAATATAACAATATATGCAGACCTGAGTCTGAGTACAAAGGGAGCATCTCCCACCCCTTTACGTTAATTAACCAGGTTCGTCTAATTGAGCTCAAAGACATACCCAAATTTTCTTCAAGAACATAAATACTAAATACCCCTTTCTACTTAAACAAGAAAATTTCACCTTAAAATAAAAAAATTGTTGTTAGTACAAATTCACTACTGTCCATTTTAAGTAAACAAATTATAAAGTTATTCAACACACACCAAAACATCAAAAATCGAACAACAAAGCATAAGTTACCTAAAGGTTAATGCACTCGTGGCTCCAATGTACATCGTCCTCTGTTAATCACACCATTCCAACTGGGTTATGTTTAGGTCCTCGGATTACTGGTCGTCTTTTAAAATTTTCTACACCACCATTCATCTAAAGTAGTTTCAGGGCTTTTCCGGAACTCATCTGTGTATATCTGAATCTTGTTTTGTGGATCCAGTCTCGTTTATGAATCATTTAATTATTAACACCCCCGAAAAATAGCGAAGAAATTCATACTTCTTTCACGCTATACGCCAAAACTGCCTACTTTTGTTTATTCATTTGTCGTTGCAATTTTGAATAATTGGTACAGTACTCGCGATTATAACTAGACTTTATTACCTTGCATCTTCTTTTCTAAGTGCACTAAATTACTTTCATTGTAGCACGTAAAGAACAAACTGTTTTAAAGTATTAAATAATCACCAAAATATACGAGCAAACTGTTTAAATTATTGCATCAAAATCGAAAAATTAAGAGAGCACTTTTTAAAGCATCGAATATTCAAAATCTAAGAGAGCGAAACTCCTACCAACACGGGTATATATAATCGCTAGCCTATACGTCGCTTTTGTCCCCAAAACGGACAGTTTCTATAATTTCGCATACTATGTTCCCATCTCGCCCGCCCGTGCGTCGGTTCTTATTAAATTTGCACTCGCACCAGTTAAATCTCAGAAATTTCCACACGGCTCGCAGCGTCTGAGAACACCTAATTAAATTTTATACAGAAATCGTTGTTTCTACCTCTCATATTTGCATCTTATTTTCAACAAATCGTGACCCTCGTGACGTTGCTCAAATCCCGCCTTTTACTATATGTATCTCTGTCTTGCGCATATTATCCGTCTCTATCTACCCTGTTCTAAGTGGTGCAAATTGATATTCCTTACTATCGATTATTTCAGTCCACGTGTATTCTTATTTGGGTTAAATAACCCCGTATCTAGCCTTCCCGTGAATATTAAGCGACGGTTTCTCCAAGATTCTCTGTAACCATTTGTTATCTGCAAAATTTACGCAGAACGAGCCTTTTAAAAATACGCAGGTGTTCAATCGTCCTACTTCTAACTAACACTTCTACGATTTGAATATTATTGGGTTTTTACAAGCTTTTATGCGTATTATATGTTCCTAACGGTTCAATTAACTCCAATTAAAATAATACCTTTTAATTTTTAGTGAATCCTAATTAAATATTCAATTATTATCTGTACATTTTGTTTAATACTTGTTACCCAAACTTGAATCAATTAATATAAATTTTGCACGTAATTTCCATTTGTTTCTTTACTCGGAATAATTACATTATACGTTGAGCATTTTAATACTGCTTCTTTTTTTATATAAAGCGTCTTGTAAATAATTTAAATCTCTTATTTTTAATGAAACGAATGAATTTTTATTCTCCGCGGTTTTTTTAAATAAAGCGTATTATCTAATAAAATTCCTTATACACGGTGATTAAAATTATTTGATGTGTTACGCTCACTGTCAGCTAGCGTACTTAAAATACATCGTTTTGTATAGCTGGTTGTATAAAGTCGATTTTCATTAATAAATAAATTGAATTATTCGTCTTATAAATTTTGGTTCCTTATGCTATTATCAAGTCGAGATAAGAGACGCTCAGGTGTTATGTTAACAACTATTTTGATAAACAGATTAGCGTGTTAGGAGTTGTAGTTTGTCCTTTGTTGATATATATTAATTGCATTCCGTATTAATGATATGTGAAATTTACCTCGCATTTAATAATAAGTAAATAAAATATAAACGTACCTTTTTTTATAGACGAGATTGTAAGCGTTATCGTGTTTTTAAGTGTTTCACCGTATCCAAACAATGCCTTTACCAACTGAAATTAGCTTTAGAAGTTTACGAAAAATTCTTGGCGGATGTTTGGATCGGAATTATACTAACTTTAGTTGTTCTTGGTTCCTATAAATGTTGAGGTTTGGAGTGTTTCTTTGTTCCTTAAATTGTTGAGTTTTCCTTTGAAATAACGTGCGTTACGGAACATCTGACGGACTTACTTAGTGATACCCGTTCTTCACTCATTGTGGCTTCGCCATCGTATTACAACGTATTGTACTTAAAGTGCAAGAACGGTAACTGCGATTACAAACAAGTAAATACGATGTACAGCTCGTCTTTTTTTTCTTAGTGCAAGATACTTATTGAGTTGTCAACGTATTAATTAGCAAATTAATTCTGTAACATGCTTTCCCATTTTGTTTTTTTTTTAAATGAGGTTACAGACATATCTTCGTGCACTATCTCTCTTAACAATAATGTTGGCCAGTTAAGGTAAAAACGTGTTTGGCAACTAACATGTTACAGTGATTCCAGCTTACAAATGACGTGATTCTAAATTCTAAATTTTTATTACAATTTTTGCGATTTGTGTTACAAAATATTTCGAAATTGTTTTCTCAGAAAATAGAATTAACAAGGAAGTTATCAATGCCACATGGTTCCATTCAGTATGATAATGTCTGGGGCTAACACCAGTGAAGTGTGGTGAAGTGCTTCGTTAGTGTAAAGTGTACTAAATTCTATCAACCCCATCACAATCAAGGGTGAAGTACTTCGTTACTGCAAGACTTTCTGTAAGTGAACTTTTACTACTTGTCTTATTGCTTTAAATATCTATCCGTTGCTTACCATATCTTTGTCGTTCTGCTATCTTTTACAAAAGACTTGCATGCTATTCTAAAACATAGAAAAAAAAGACTCATACTACTGAATTACTCGTCAAATGTGCTTACCTATCTACCTTTTGTTAAAAATTTTGTCTTGATTTATGTTAAATTGGTGTGTGAGGAAACGTTTCTGCTACTCCCCAATATTACCTCACTTTGTAATAAAATTTTTGTACTGCTTTTACCGGTGCTACATAATATAGATTATTCAACCGTTTTTTACATTCTTTTACATTCTTTTACATTCTTCTTTTTTCAGGTTTATCTAACTATTTTTTTTCTTTAAGGTTTGCTTAACGATTTTTATTGCAGGTATTGTCCCTAATTTCTTACAGCTGCGTACATTCTATGTTAGTCTGCTTTCTACAACCCCCCACCCCCTAATCTCCGATTGAGCCCGGTCATTCCTTGATTCTCTTTGTGTGTTACACCCGGCTACAAGAACAACGTAGCATAAATAATTGACGCCCAACGTGGCTGCCCACAGAATTGCGTAACATAAATTTGGCGCCCAACGTGGGGCCCAAGAATAACGTAACAGATGTAATTCATTAATTTTCTACCCTGGTCTAAATATGAGTAATATATATATACAATCTTCTCTTCTTTATATACTGCGGCCAAAAATTGGCGACAGAACGTCAAACGAATCAAGCCACAAAACAATACAATGCAGGCAAAAAAAAATATATTAGTGTAAAAATAAATATAATATAAATATATAAATAACCATATAATAAATATATAAATAAATTTTTGAATAAGCAAAAGCATGTAACAGTGCATTAATCAGCAAAAGCAAATGCAGGTGCACGAGCATTATATCGACTAGCGCCATTACACCAAAAACGCACTTGTTAGATTATTTCAAAATCTGTTTAAAATCACAAATCAATGCTCGTGCGAGTACAGCCGCCACAATTTTATTCTTACCTTGAATATAAATTTCTCCAGCATCCGAAGATCTGGTCGTCTACCTATATCTTTTGGCTTTCTACCTTTATGGAGGAGTTGGATATGCACTGTTAAAGTCCTGGTGGGTATGCACTAAATGTTCTGGTGGGGGGGGGATCACAATCACTATCACTATCACTTCACTTTCAAGTCCTTTGGGAGGGGGGCGGTTTCACTCTATTTTATTTTTTGTTAAATTAGGGTTTCTGATTTATTTGTTATTGTTTATTTGTTATTATTTATTCCCGATTTCCCAATTTTCCGCGCATAATTATAAAGTTAGACAGTGATTGTATTGGTGGTGTGGGAGTTTCTCGTGCATATTGGACATTTGAGTATAATGATCATGTTAATTTTTTATTTTTTTTTATTAATTTTTTTTCTTTTCTTTTTTCTTTTTTTTTAAAATCAGGTTTTGGTTATTTCAATGATTGTATCCTTACTCACGCCAAGTCAATTTAAAATTTTTTAATCCTCCCACCAACCCCACCGAATTTACACGCGGTTGTCACTGTCTAATCTCGCGACCCTTCCCGAGAATTCTTTTAAGGCTGTCCAGAACGCCTTCTGGTTAACCACTTCCCCGACTTCCTCTAGGCTCTTTAGCCATGCCAGACCTAGGATAGCTAGTTTACTATCAGCCAACCCTCGATTTCCCGCCTCAAGCGGGCAGTCGAAGAGCACGTGCTCTGCGCTTTCCGCGCCCTCACCGCATTCGCAGCGGTCGCTGTTGGTTAGACCGAACCTTTGTAAATACGCTTTCAGGGCGCCGTGCCCTGTTATCAACTGCACCATTTTGTGATTGAGCTTAACCTCGATCCTACCTCTAGCTTTTATGCTCGGTATGAATTTGTGGGTCAACCTGCCCGTGGCAGCGTTGTTCTACCTCTCTTCCCATTGTCGAATTGATTTTTCGCGCAGCTTTCTTTTAATCAAAGACCTCGATATCAACGAATGTGATATCCGAAAGTCGCCCGTCGCGTCCTCTTTAGCTAATTCGTCAGCCCTATCATTTCCTAGGTTACCATCGTGCGACCTAACCCAACAGAACTTTAAACGTCGAAACTCGAGCGCTGTGTCAATTAATTAAACTTAGATGAAGGTGCTGGCGCGTCTTATTTAATCGTGGACTGTAATTCGAAAATAGAACAAAACGCGAGCTTTAAATACGAAAACTGTATGCATGTAAAATATTAACAAACAAAAGGCATAAATTTACTCACCAAATTGTCCTTGGTGTGTGGTCCTCTTCGATGTTGCTGGAATGCCCCCGGGGGAGTTGGTTGAATGCACTGTTGCAAGCACTATACTTATTGGATATAGTTTGTCACGCACAACCTTCCCGTTACTAGGTCGAAAGAAGAGTCGTCGCTGCTCGTCACAAAACCACTTTCGCACGCGTTTTATTTAAGAGGCGCAAGCGCACTGCACAATTCAAATCCACCATAGTTTGTTTTAACTAATACGAAACATTCTGCCCACCAAAATAGCTTTGGGCTATTTTTTTTTAAACTTAACACGAAAAATTTAACTTTGACCGAATCTTGTATGTATGTAGAACTAAATGACTATAATAATGCTTACGAAACTATAATAAAGAACACTAAAATAATTAATATTTATTATTGAGACGGCAATGGGCATAGTTTGACCATTGGTCTTTTCAAATTGCCTCGTGAAGTTTTTACGGTGGCTACACGAGGTACCCATCGCTTCCAGGATGAAGCTCTACAATTCTGGCGAGTTTCCAATTTAAAGGAGGAACAAGAAATGAAGGCAATTCACCCATAACTGGATTGACAGGAATGGGGAGAAGACGATAGCAATGATAACACTTAGACAGTACTCTACGAACTGCGCGAAAAGATGAGATGATCCAAAATCGTTCTTGATGCAAGTACATCGTTGTGTTTACTCCCGAATGTAAATTTTGTGTGTGCACTTGTTTAATCAACAAATCTGTTATACGGTGTTTATTGGGTAATACCGCTGGATGTTTTGCGGAATCTGGAAGATTGGAATGAATCAGTCTCCCGCCTACTCTTAAAATGTCATTCGAATCAAGAAATAAGCCTAGACGTTGCAGATGTTTAGGCAAAGGCTCACCTTGACGAATGGCTTCGATTTCAACTTTAAGTGAACTAAATTGGACCACCTTGACAGTAACCATAAGAGCAGTGTGAAGCTCCACCGACGATAAAAATAGCGAATTGATGGTAGCTTTTCTAACATTAAAGATTCTCAGACAATATGTGACTATACGTTGAATTTTGTGTAACGACGAAAATTTGTTTGATAAGTCTTCCAGCCAAGTTGATTCTACGGTAACAATCAAAGTAATGCGTTTCTCCTCAGAAGATGCTTCCAAAGAAGGGACGAACAATTTTGGCAAAGGCCAATTTTCTTCAGACAACGACAAAAATTCAGGACCTGCCCACCATAGCGGATGCGCGGGCAATACCGAAGGAAATAAACCTCTGGTAGCACAATCAGATGGGTTGTTTGAAGAACTAATATAACTCCACTGTTCGGGAGAAATACGTTCTTGGATGTAACTAACACGGTTAGCTACAAACATTTTTAAACGATAGGTAGGTGACTTAATCCAAGTCAAAGCCACAGAAGAATCAGTGTAACAACAGATTTTTTCAAAGGTTACATTTGAATATGTAGTTTTAACAAAATGAACTAATTTAGACAAAAGTACGGTAGCACATAGCTCTAGCTTGGGTATAGAAAGACATTTCAAAGGTGCGACCTTTGATCTAGCCATAACAAAGTGAACAGATATTTTTCCTGACGGAAATACTAAACGAAAATATGCAATAGCCGAGTATCCTTTCTCGGACGCGTCACAAAACCATGTAGTTGTATGCTACAGGCTTCATCAATAGGGATATAACGAGGAATTTGAATTGAATCAATATATGAAAATTCAGCAACAAATTTTTTCCAAAATATGACAATAGATTCAGGAGGAGGATCATCCCAATCCAACCCCAGCACCCAAAATTGTTGAATGAGTTGTTTGAGTGAAAAGGTAACTGGTGTAATAAATCCTAGAGGATCGTAAATCCTAGCAACTGTCGAAAGTAAAATTCGCTTGGAAAGACGATTTTCTAAAGGCTGCATTTCAAATGAAAAATTATCAGGTATCGAGTGCCACTGAAGACCAAGCACTTTTATGGTAAACTTAAGATCATTTGCGACTAAACTTGGTTTTACTTGTTGATACTCAGTAGGAATATCTTCTAACAGTAGTGGATTGTTGCTAGCCCATTTGCGTAGTTCGAAGCAGCCAGCACGTAGTAGTTCGATGAGTTGACGTTTTAGTTCATGAGTTGCCTGGAGAGTGGACGACCCAGTCAATACATCATCAACATACAAATTGTTTCTCAAAGCATGAGCAGCCAATGGATAACTATTTTCTCCTAGTTCAGCTAGTTTTAAGATTGTGCGAATGGCGAGAAAAGGAGCGGATGAAACTCCATATGTAATTGTGTTCAACTGATAGGTTGAAATTGGTTCTGAAGGATTCCATCGCCATTGTATCAATTGATAAGAACGATCCGTTTCTGATATCAATATTTGCCTGTACATTTGTTTTATGTCACAGACAAAAACGAACTTGGGAATACGAAATGCCAAAAGTATTTTTACAATATCATTCTGGAGCTTAGGTCCAGTGAGTAAGGTATCATTCAATGAAATACCATTCGAAGCTCGAGCCGAAGCATCAAAAACAATTCTCAATTTAGGTTTATTATTTTCTAGTTTGAACACGGCATGGTGTGGAATAAAATACGCATTATTGTCAGCTGGAGGCGTTGATAAAAGCGACATGTGACCAGAGGCTTCGTAATCACGCATGAAATCTACATACAAATTTTGCAAGTTTGGATTAGTTTCGAGACGACGCTCTAGTGACAATAGACGTTTAATGGCAATAGATTTCGAGTCCGGAAACTCACGAACATTTTCTCTAAATGGAAGGCTCACGCCGAACCTACCATTGGGTAACCGATGCAACGAGTTATCAAAAGATTGTTGAGCAAGGTCATCTTCTGGGGACGACAAACTCCTCGATGGAATGTCGTCAAGCTCCCAAAATTGTTTAAGATCAATATCCATACAAGGATCGATAGATACAAAGAACGAATGAATAACATTGGTTGAGATGGGATCGACAGTACCAAATATCATGTAACCAAATATGGTGTTGACAGCAACAGGCGAAATTTCTTTGCCATCAATTTTCCCATCGAGCAAAATACGACTGGCAACATCAGAGCCCAATAACATTTGTACTGGAGAAGGATGTCTCCAGTTTTCATCTGCGAGTTTTATGTTTTCCAAATGAGACCAATACGATTGAATATACTTGTTTGGAAGATTACCGCAAATAGACGGCAAAACCATTAAGTTTATTTTCAAATTGTTGTCCGTGGGGACTGAATCATATTCCTGAATGGGACGAATTGTTCCAGATATCACACCTAACGTTTGGTGTGAAGTCTGGCCCAAACCAGAAATAGGAATCGAAGAAGGACGAGACGATATACCAATAGACTTACGACAAGACTCCGTAATAAATGAAATTTGACTCCCAGTGTCTACTAGAGCACGAATAATTTGAGGTTGATTTCTCTTGTCGAGAATTTCCAAACAAACCGTGGGTAGCAGAGCTAGACAAGTTGTCGCCTCAGACCCAACTGTTGTAGTACAAGTAGCATTATTAGACGAACTGGTTTGCAAATTTTCTTCACGAGTTGGAGTTGAAGAAGGTGGTGACGTAGTAATCGACGGCACAAAATGTAACAATGTATGATGATTTTTATTGCAAGTTCTGCACGAAATCTTTGACGGACAAGACGACATGTTATGATTTGGTCGAAGACAGTTCAAACATAACCGAAGATGTTTGGCTTGCTCGTGACGCTTGTTTGGAGACAATTTAAGAAATTGCTCGCACGAATACAATACATGATTTCCCTTGCAAAGGATGCAGGAGAACGAATTGTTCTTAGGAGAAGTGTTAGTCTCAGCTAAGAATGTCCTAGGCTTCAAGTCAGAATTCGAACGAGTGAGACCTTGTTTATTAATAGTACCTTTAAGCACTTTCGGTTGTTTGCTTGAAACAAGATTTTCTAAGGCTACACATTGTTTTGACAAAAAGTCTTTGACGAAATTGAATGTAGGCACATCAGTAGAATTGAAATGCAATTCGAATCGTTTACGAGTTTCCTCATCGAGTTTACATAATAAAAGATCTACAAGAACGAAATCCCAACTTTCAACATCAAATTGTAATGATCCCAAAATCGATAAGTTTTCTGTGAAACAGTCAATTAAATTTCGAAGTTGTTTTACGTTTTCCGCATGCATAGGCGGGTAGTTTTTTATTAAACCCCAATGGTGATTAGCCAAAAGACGTTTATTATTATATCTAGAACATAAAGTGTCATATTTGTAATTTTCATGACAAAGAGGAATAGACCGCAACAAGGTCAATGATTCACCCGACAAGCTTGAAAGAAGGTAGGAATGCTTTTCGATGTCCGTTAAATGCGATTGTTTATCTATCAAAACATCAAACATATCCTTGAAAGTCTTAAAATTCTTAGGGTCATTATCAAAACGTGGTAGAGTAATTTTTGGTAATTTTACTCTAGGTGTAAAATTATTGTCTTGTCGAATTGTGTGATTCGCAGACGGAGTTTTCATTTCAGCAGAAAATATTTCTTGCTCTATCAAAAGAATAGAATAATATTCGTCATCCACGTTTTTACACAAATTCTCTAAAGCAGGTTGCAATTCTGGTTCTGTGTTTACCAATACATTAATGTACTTTTCAGTAAAATCTTTGTAGACAGATTCGAGGATACGACACTTCAATTTGAATAACCTATGTACTGAATCATTGTATTGTGCCTTTTCAGAAAGTTCGAAGATTTCATGAATTCTAGCAGCGTAAAGCTTTAGTAAAGTTACAGACGTATTTGTGTCAGGCATTTTGTATGAAGAAACAAACGACAATTATTCCAATTAACAACGAGCGACAATAATCTTATTGTAAATCCAATCACCGGAAATGATCCAATAAAGTCATTACCCAATTTGTAATGTAAAATGCGAAACGAGTAGTTAGATCCCTAAAGCTTCCTACTGTATTTTAAACGACCTGACAACCCTTAACAAGAAGGTTTATAAAATGCACCAAGGGTTTAGTCATTCAAACAAGAAGTATAGTTAAAATATTTGGTGGTTATAAACCCTTAAACATGCAGGTAGGTGTATACGATAAACTGGAATGTTGTTTGCTGCTGTACATAAGCCAAAAGGAGTGACCTACTACACAGGTATACAAAATTTTACAATAGAACAGCTTTGAATCCAACATTTGCAACAGGTTTTCTATACGGAACTATTTAACTATGTCTGTAAAATGATTAATAAAGCTCTCTAACTAAACTATTGCTAAATCGTAATATATCTATAATGAAATAATGATTTCTAATTAATAGACTTGATCGAATTTTTTATATCTAAGTAAATAGAAATATGATGCGAATATTGTTAATCGAAGTTCTACATACATACAAGCTAAAACGAAATGAATTAATTTATTCACCATGGACTGTTCTATCACGCGAAAAAGGACCAAATGTCAATTACTTAAACTTAGATGAAGGTGCTGGCGCGTCTTATTTAATCGTGGACTGTAATTCGAAAATAGAACAAAACGCGAGCTTTAAATACGAAAACTGTATGCATGTAAAATATTAACAAACAAAAGGCATAAATTCACTCACCAAATTGTCCTTGGTGTGCGGTCCTCTTCGATGTTGCTGGAATGCCCCCGGGGGAGTTGGTTGAATGCACTGTTGCAAGCACTATACTTATTGGATATAGTTTGTCACGCACAACCTTCCCGTTACTAGGTCGAAAGAAGAGTCGTCGCTGTTCGTCACAAAACCACTTTCGCACGCGTTTTATTTAAGAGGCGCAAGCGCACTGCACAATTCAAATCCACCATAGTTTGTTTTAACTAATACGAAACACGCTGTATGCGCTATTTTCCAGACGTCCGCCAGGAGGTCTGTCTAGGTGTTCATGTTAGTTAATGCCGTCAGCGCTGATTTACTGTCGCTGATTATATAATAATCGTCTCTGCCTGTGTGATTTATTACGTAATCGATAGCCTCTCGTATGGCTACCAATTCCCACTGGAAGATAGTGCTCCAGTTCGCGAGTTTGGTTTGAAACCGATGTTCCTGTTGATGACTGCCTTCAACCGCTGCATCGTGGGGCACTGGCTGGACTTTGCATCATGAGGAGTATCGACCCTAACGCTACCAACCCTGTCGTTCGACCTGGCACAGACAACACAACAAGAAACTGCCCGCCTACAGCTCTTGAACTCATGCCCCACTTCGGCGCAGTTACCGCAAAACTGCACCCGCTCCTTACACTCTGTGGACCTGTGGCCGAACTCGTAGCAACGGAAGCACTGGATCATTGAGAAATGATCCCAAGCCCAAACCCTACGCCAACCCAAATAATCTGCCTCCGACACAAAACACCTCCTAGCCGCCGGCGAAATCTCAAAAACGACGCTGCCCACGGATCTCTGGGTCCCCTGCCATCAAACCGGAACTTCTCCTTCACCTCTTCCTCGAACCTAATCCCCCTGAAGCGGGGGTTCTGAACAATCAACCTTTGCTGGAGCTCTTCTTGCTTCATCTCCCTCTCTACCCCAGGGAGCACGATGCGCGGTCACTTCTTCACGATGGTCCTTGCTGTAAGACCTTGACAAGCCCCACCTACTGTCGACTGCAAACGCTTGGCATCCTCCTTACCAGCACACTCGACAACAACGCCACCCCTACGCGTCCGACGTGCTCCGACAACAACAAACCCATCCTTGGCCGGGTCAACCTTCCGCTTCAACGTCACCATGACGTCGTCTTTCATCCCTGGGTTGGCGTCGACACAAACTGCTACCGTCGACGCTGCCTTCCTAACCACTGCTCCAGCATAGGACATCACACCCCTTGGTCCCCTCTGCCCTACCACGACCTGCTCAGTGCGCGCCGCTGCCACCTCCGCCACTGCCTCCTTCACCTCGCCTGAGACCCTTAACCATCCCTAATAGCTGATTTTCAACGTCTCGGAACTCGTCCGCGGCGCTGCGAATCACCTTCCTGTCGTCTACGGTGATGGTCGCCGAAGTGGCAGGGACCCGCTTATGTATAAAGCCGTGCGCCCTCCTCGCACGGAACATCAAGAGATCCAGCTCGTCTAGGTCGCTAGCAGCTACGCTTCCGTTGCTGCCAGTCGACCTACAACGCTGTCCTCTCGACGTTGCGGACGACTCAGGCTCGGCTCCACACACAAGGGGCGCCGGCCCCTCCGACTCTACCACCGCAGACCCAGACTCCCTCTGCGACGCACCTACCTCCCTGTCGGGCTGCGACACCAACCTCTCTACCGCAACCACGAGTTCCTTCTCTCCGACCTTCTCAACTTACCCAGCATCCGACTGCTCACCCCTGACCGACTCCGACCGACCACCCTCTTCTTCTTCGGCAACGGCTCTTCATCTCGATGGACAACCATACTGAAAAATCAAATAGCAAAACAACAAAGGCAAACAAATCCCAGATCAAAATGCCCTGGCGACACTAAATAAACTCAAAGCTAAGATGTACAGCTAAACGGCAAAACAACAAGTACAGAACAAAAACGCTGCTCCAATAAAAGGCGAAGATTTCAAATGACTCTTAAACTTCTCTGTATTTATTTATTTATTCAAATTTTTAAAAATCACCAAATGAAATTTCAAATTTATCAGAACTAAAATAAACACTAACGTCAAAATAACAAGGAGGACAAAAAGATAGCAAGCCCAAAAGTTATAGGCAATTAAAAATCTACTATAACAAAACTGTATTTATTTATTTAAAATTCAAACTAGCTAATTACCTCAAAAACAAATTTATAAAATACTGGACTTTAAATTTAAATTTAGAAACAAACTAATTAAAACCCGCGTTATTGGAATGCGGTACCGGAAGCACTCACCGCTTGTTTACTCGACATTGTAATGTTACACCACTAATTACACCTAAAAATAGACTTTAAAGAATCTTAAAGTACACGTTTTCTTAAAAAATGGAATATTTATATTCAAATTATTTTAAAATTTACGGTTTTTAGTTATTTGTTTAATTTAAAAAGAGCCTAGATTTTGGTTTTCAAATTGTTATTTCATTACACGCACTTTATATAATTTCCCGAATTTATTTGCTGGTTTTACCCTGTTTTAGCCCGTTTTACTCGGTTTTTTCAATAAATTTATTAAAACGCCTTTTTAAATTATTTTGAATTTATTTTTGCTTATTTATTTAGTAGATTTTTGATTTATTAGCCCAAAATTTAAGTTGGTTTACTTTAAAATGCGGATTTTAGTTAAATTTTAAGTTAAAACTCGGATTTTAGTATATTTTAAGTTAAAACGCGATTTATTTATTATGTATTCGGTTTAAATTTTTGTTTTTGGTTTTTATTACTGCCCTATGTATTAAAATTAACGTCGCACAATATCAAAAGTATAATACACTAAATATAAACGCTTAAAATATAATAATAAATCCTACATAAAAACTTACATGTAGCCTTGTAGTCAGGAGCTCTGCAAAACACGTCCGCTCACTTCAAGCGCTAACTAGCAAGTTTTGCAGATGATATAGCGGCATTAGTATATAGCGAGGAAGAGTTAGAAGCTGCTCTTAATGAAATGAAAACAGTTTTAACAAACACAATATGAAAAACATAGCGACCCGGTATGAAAATTAACAAAAATTAAACTAAAGTACTAGCATGTTAAGAAGGAGAACATAAGTAAAAAATCAGAGTTTTATGCTACTTAGTAAGCCATATAACACAAGATGGAAAATGCGCAAAAGATATAATACAAATATTAGCACTAGGTCATGCTATATTTAACAAGAAAAAGCAACTTCTGTGTTCAAAGATAACAAACATAGAAACAAGGAATAGATTGCTAAAACATATGTGTGAAGCACAGCATTGTACGGCTCTGATACCTGGACAGTAGGAGAAGTAGGCAGAAAGAGATAGAAGCCTTTGAAATATTGCTACAGACGTATGATGAAGATATCATGAATAGACATAGATAAGAAGAACGAGGTACTAGCACTAAAGGAAAAAAGAAATATGTGGAAAACAGTTAAAAATAGAACACATAATATAATCTACCACATACTAAGGCAGGAGGGAATAGTGTGGAATGTGATAGAATCAGAGATGGGAAATGAGAGAGGTAGAGGTAGACCTAAGTTAGACTATTGCACACAGGTAGTAAAAGATGTAGGCTGTGGGAATTTTAGGGAAATGTGTAGGCTAGCTCAGAATAAAATTCAATGGAGGTACGCGTCCAACCAGTTCCAAGAAGGAAACCTTATGACGAAAAAAATAACTGTACTTAAACCAGATGATTATTATAAGCAACTCCAGGTACTGGTTTTGCAACATTCTCAACTAACGTTAATTGTACAAAAGGATCTATAGAAAAACTAATAAATCGGCAAATGTTTAAGTGTTGGGGGATCCTTGGTAGCTACAGGCTACTTGATCCCGTTCACACATCTTACATGTGATTTTCCAATGCTCCACCCGAAGGTACTACATTGGCCAGGAAGCGAGTTTTTTAACCTGGAAAATTTGGAATTTTGCCAAACCCTTGCACTTCTAAGCAAAGTAGGGATCTTTAACATGCTTGACAGCACTCACACACGGGACCTCCATTTTACCTCTCATCCGAACGAGGAGGTATTTTTGTGAAAAATGCTCACCTAACATTTTTCAAGCCGACCGTGAATCTTGGTGAAATAGAGCATATAATTAGGAAACAACAGAAGGGAAACCGAACCGTATATAGGCCGTTGTGGAAATTTCAGGGAACAGTGTAGGCTGGCTTAGAATACAAATAAGTGAAGATACGCGTCCTACCAGTGTCAAGACGGAAAACCTAATGACAAAAAATAATTGCACTTAAATTTGATGGTGGTGGTTTTGAAATATCCAGTTGTATTAGTCTATCCTCTTTTTCTTCTAATCTTTCGATACATTTATTTAACATACGCTGTGATGGTTTTGCAATGTTTTCAACTAATGTTGATTGTGCTAAAGAATATATTGTAAAACTATTAATTCGGCAAATGTTCAAGTGCTGGGGGATCTTGGTAGCCACAGGCTGTCTAACCCCTTTCACATACCCCTACATTTGATTTTCCAATGCTCCACCCAAAGGATACTACATTAGCCAAGAGCGAGTTTTTTTTTACCTGGAAATTTTGAATTTTGCCGAACCCTTGCTGTTGCAAGTAAGGTAGGAATATTTAACGTGCGTGACAACGCTCACACACAAGACCTCCATTTTACCTCTCATCCGAACAAGAGCTTATTTTTGTGAAAAATGTCACACGCATACCAACTACACCACGGAGCCGCCTTGCCCCCATCACATTCCGCTGAATATTGAGGAAATAGGGTATAAATCTAAGAAGAAAGAGCGGCGGTTATGTTCGAAGACAACAAACAGAAACAAGGAGAAAATTGTTGAAAGCATATGTGTGGAGCACAGCACCAGTACGTCTATGAAACAAGGGCAGTAGGAGAAGAAGACAGAAAAATGGTAGAGGTTTTTTTTAATGTTGTGCTTCAGTTGTATTGATAGCAATGGACAGACAAAATTAATAACAAAGAAGTTATAAGTAGGGGAATAAAGATATCTGTGGTAAACAAAAAAAAAATAGAAGAAATAGAAGGGCAGGATAAGTTCTAAGGCATTTTTGGCGAATAGTACGGGATATATTACAAGCAGAATAGAAAAAAAGAGGTAGAGGTCGACCTAGATCGGACTATTGCACGCAGATAGTGAAAGATGCAGACAGTGGAAACTTCAGGAAAATGTGTAGGTTAGTTCAGCATAGGAGACAATAAGGGTGCGCGTCTCACCAGTTCCAGGACTGAGATCTAATGATGATGTACAGGATTATGTAGGATGAAGAAGTGTTTAATAGTAATATCGACATAATAGAAAATAATATGAAGAGGAAGGGAAAGGCCGGAGTATATGGAATAGATTAAGAAGTACCAAGGTAAGTAAGGAGTAGGGCATTGAAAACTTTGTTCAGAATGGGAAGTAGGGAAAAGCTGCGTTAAAAGAACCATAAGTTGGATCTAAAAGGGGTAGTCAAATGAAGGGCGGCTGGTGATGATTATTTGAATACAGTTATTTTTATTTCCTTAATTAAGCTCTTTTTAAAACAAAACCTTTAGTTTTGAATTATTTTATCTTATGCCATGAAATCTATTGTGTGGTTTACAACCACGGTCCTCCTCCGTTTATTAGTGTAAAGCACCACAAGGCGAGTATAAAAAGTTCTCGCCGTTATTATATCAATTTAAAATTACTGCAGGCGTTTTATTTACAGTAATTACAACTTTACAACCCAAAGAATACTAAATTCTTGTTGTTAATACCTTTAAAATAAATTAAAAAGTGGTAACCAACTTTCTCTATAAAACCCCAACGTTAACATGGGAACTGCATTAAAACGACCACCAATAATTAAGGGTACACCCTAGGGGTGGGCATACGAATTATTATATTTTCACGGATGACACTTCGGTTTTACATTAGATTTATTATTCCGGGTTGAAATCAATTTTGTTTGAGAATGGAATTTCGATCTTTGTTTGCTTTATAATAGCGAGTGCAACAAAGAAGGTCGAAGGGTAGTTTTCGTCGAAACGGTCGGTGCAGTGGGGATAACCGGGCTTGTGTTGTGGAACTGCTTATGCTCGACAGAGGCTGCGAACAAACGGCACGATAGAGTCAGCCAGTCAACATCGAGATACGAGAGAGTGAGTTTGTGTTACTTCGTCTTGTAATACGATACGTGCGTGTAAGACCGGTAGCGCAGAGTAACTCGTCTTCTACCTACAATAAATAAAGCGTTTACGTCGTCTTTGCTGTGAGTGTTTTGTGCTGGTTTAGAAAAATTGCAAGTGTTTTTAATTGTCAAACATTGGGGATTATTAGTTTGCTGTTTTTTTGTGGTAAGTGTTTATTTATTTTTAAGGAAGTGTAAGGGATGAATATCGCGTCGTATCAAGTACACTTACACTGTCGTCGCCGCTCTTGAAGCTACTTTCGATGTGAGTGACCGTACGGTCTGACCCAGCTGGGATCCGTAAGAAGTTCTCGTCGGTTGCATTGTAATGTAACAACCCACTCGTGCGTTTTTACTATTTATTTATTGTAACGCACTGGAATTTCTTCCTGGTCGTATTATTTAAAAAACCGGTCTTGCAGTGAATATAAAAATTATGCACTTCTAGTTTGAAAAATTTTCGTTTCAATTGAAAATGATTATGATACACGATTCGCGTGCCTCGTGGATGAATATTTGATATTGAATAAAGGAATAAATAATATCGTATACGTTTTTGTTTTAAGATTTCGTTGGGTCACTTAATTCTCAAAATAATATAGTACAGTTGATATATAAAAAAAATCACCACTGAAGCAGATATTTTTCAGTTCTTAGATTTATTACTGCTTATCACTAAACTCAACCCGGTGATATCCTTGTCTGGACGAATTTCAAGCGAACTCATTCTCTTTAATAATTAACATTAGTAACCTGTTCAGGATATTTTCACTAAATTTTTGTAGGCTTTTAAATACAAAGTACCCGCAAAAATTGAATTCTCGGAAAATTTAAAGCGACCAGTTTTTTAGGAATATTTAAAATTAGTAGTGTATTACAAATGGTTCGATTTTCAGGGCCATTTTAATTCTTTAGGTTTTCCAGAAATGCTACATTTGAGCAAAGCCACCCGAGTATCCTGTTTGTATACGCTCTTGTTGTCTTCCACTATATAAAGCGGGTTTTTAAACTAAAGTCCAACTCTCTTATTTATGTAAAAATTAATTTCTCTGGTAATTTCAGTACCGAAAGTTGTAGTGTGCCTACCTCTTACTCTAAACTATGCAAACAAAATTTAGCACTAATGTTGAGGACGATAACGTTATTTTCCTTATAGTTACAACCCCAGGGTCGCTCTGATGCAGTTTAATACCGTTTCACATCTTGATGTAACTTCCTAAGTTCCCTTTTACTATATTTACCTATGTTTATTTTAATTAGTCCCACGTACATCAGGCTGCTTTCTTCTAATATTTTACCTTTTTACCACTATATTACTTCTTAACTATTGCTTGAAGTCTTGAAAATCACCTATCGTCCTATAAATAGCCAGGGTTTTCTGTATTTCAAAGCCAACACCAACGTTACTCTTGACAACATTTCAGATTATAGACCGATATCGCTATTGTCAGCGTTTTCTAAGATTTTTGAGAAATATTTCGCCAGTAACATGTCCAATTTTTTAGATAAACATAGCGCTCTATCTAGGTATCATCAGTATGGCTTTATTAAAAAACGAATACTGCATCTACAAAATTCTCGCATCAAATATTCTAAGCAAAGCTTTTGATTTGGTTAATCACAAAATCTTAATATAAAAGTTGGGATGTTATGGCACAAGGGATAAATGCGGTGAACTGGTACGAGTTTCTGTCTAAGATTTCAATATGTTGAATATGTGGATTGTCGTTCATCATAGCTGAGTTAAAAAGTGGTGTCAGAGCCATAGCTTTAGACAAATAGCGGCTCCATGCAAAACGCATTTGGCGGCCCTCCCGCTTGTATCAATAAATAATAATTATTAAAATATAAGAAATATAAAAGAATTGTCACAGTATTCGGTATATATTTGAAAGTAAACTTGTAGCAACTATGATTTAGTAACAATTTATTCTAATCTAATACAAATAATATTGATCTTAACGATATTGATATAAAGTAAAATATAAAGTATTAAAATTAAATTTTTGTAGCCTATTTGGTAGCAAAATCGCTAATAATTTCGGAAAAGTTAAGGGTAGGGGTAATACTGTTTTCGATGGAAATCACAGATAGATTAACTAATCTATCTTGTGACATCGTGGAGCGCAAATATGTTTTAATCGATTTTAATTTTGAGAAGCTTCGCTCTCCACCGGCCCCTGTCACAGGAGTGGTAAGAAAAATCCCTAATGCAATGTATACATTGGCATAATATCCACGAACCTGTTCGCGCACACGTAACGCAACACTCTCAGAGCCGTTCCGCCATTTCCTGCTGGCTCGGATACAGGAAATATTTTTGCCAAAGTTTTCAGTTCGGTTAAGAGGCTGGTTCTGTCAATATCACTTTGTACCCCATCAGAAATAGGGATGGACACGAATCGAACGTCGAGGTTCGGTTCGAGGTTCGGTTCGATTTTTCGAACCGAACCGAACCGGACATTTTATTTTCGAACCGAACCTCGAACCGGACCGGCAAATTTTTCGAACCGAACCGAACCTAACTTCGAAAGGTTCGATTTTTTAAATAAAAATTTAGTTTAAAATCTCTAGTCGCAAATATAAGAAATAGAACGATTTTCTAACGTACATGGTCATTGGGCTTTAAGCCAATAGATAAAAAATTTAATAGGTATTAGTGTTACACATCTAATAAATTTTGTCATCGAGGCACGTTTGTACACCAACAAATTCTAGATTAGTTCGATTTGTTTAATGCTCTTTATTTCAAATTGTTACTTGTTGTTCACGCGCGGGGGGTCTTATAAATTTATACATCGACTTACCTCCGCGGTGTTTTGTTGTTCTAAGCTGCAGTTCCTATTCTTTCAACCAAGTGGACTGGATGCGAAATTGAGTCTGTGTTACGTTGCACTTGCACTGTGTTTTTTAGGGGTTTAACAAATAAAGTCTGCGGCACTTGACTAACTTACGGTACCGAACGAAAAAACCGACTACTGTTCTGCTTCGATATCTATCAGAAAGTGTTTGTTCATTGCTACCCTTAGTCCCACTTATTCACACATGCACCAGGAATTTTTACGGCAGGATATAAGGGAACAAGGGATGACAGTTTTACTATTAGATTTACGACTACAAATTTACGACTTAAAATTAAACACGCAAACGTGCGACAAAGAGACCGAACAGTTGTTCATAGCTATAGTATTAGATATTAAAGAAACTCGAAATGATTTTGAAAATTTGGTTTTAAAAACAATCTTATTTTATTCAAGGAACAAAAGTCGTGTTGAAAACCATCTTAAACATATACAAGCCGAGGTCACGGTCTAGAGATTACAGAAGTTTTCAGAATAAACAAAACAATTTAATTCCTAATTAAGTATGCAGTACTAATCCATCATTTTGAATTTTTTTACTTTTGTATGAAAACCAGCTCTCTATTTATATTAAAAAAATGTGATCTTGTAGCAAAAACTAATCTCCTTTTCTTTGGTACATAATCGTTCAACAAATGGTGTTACAAAACGCATGGTACCATATTTTTACTATTTATTTAGTGTGGCCATTACCACCAACGTCTTTAAAAGTAGCGGATACTCCAGAAGAATGACCCCGAACTTTCTCTCAAAACCAAGGCTTGAAGTTTATGACTCATGACGGCATAAACTTTTCAATCAATGCCGACATAAAATAACATAGTATAATGCAAATAATAAGCAGACATAATGCCCGTGCCATAAATACTATTATATTTTATTATGAAAAACGTAAACGCTGTTTGAGGTAGATTCTTTCCGAGAACCATCTGATATTGTCTTTTAAAAGAAATAATACTTAAATAAATTTACAACATCTTTACCTAGAATATGGGTTGATATTGATATTTCTAATAGTTATGCACTGGTTTCATTTTAATTTTTATTGCTGTTGTATTTGTCCGTTTTGACCGACCAATCGTAAGCCCTATAAATCGATATTAGTTTCTTTATTGAAAAAGATTGAAAAGCTTTATTAGTTATTGCCCGGACTTGAATTTTGAAGGAGACGACTATTTAGACTTAAAGTAAAATTTAAACAATGGCATACTATGACAGTGACGATAGTGTAATGGACCCAGATTATACACCTCATACAAAAATGTAGAAAAGTTAGAAATTTAAGAAAAAGTGTATCTGCACCAGAAACTGCTATAATTCAAAAAGGTAAAAGCAAATTTCAGGAATATTATGAATTCAAGTCTACACAACAACCTAACTCTAAGATTGCTGTTTGTCTCCTATGTATAAATAGAAAAGTTCGCGTGGAGCTTCAAGTGAAAAGCGGCACTACCACAACGTTAAAGCGACACCTTAAATGAAAACACAACCAGAAATTTAGCGGTACTTTTAGAGACACATTCCGAAACTTTAGCCACCCTGGAACCAGTAGAGATATAACTCAAAGAACGCTACCTGAATTGGCAAACTAAGGTAAGTACAGAAATTATAAAAATTCGACAAATGCTTTTCTTTGTTGTATAAAATAGTTGTAAACGAACATGCATTTAAATTACACAATTAACCGTTTTGTTCAAATCGTTTCGTTATCTCCAATTCTGATATCTAGGACGGGTCGTTATTACGATTACGTTCAATTGCAAATATAAATTTACATTATATCTAGACTATGTAAACTGTCAGAAATATTTCTTAATTTTATAATTTTTAATTTTTAAATTATAACTTTTGGCTATGAAAAAAGGTAGTTGAGCCGGATCTCCTCCGTGCCGACTGTTGCAAAAAACCTGTGATGTCAGGTGAAACTACACGAAGACACGAATTGTGAGCTAGGTGATGCTGAACTTCCCATAAGGTGTCTGTATTAAATATTACAACTTTGCTACTCCTGTCCTGATGAGCCCCAATTAGAGCGAAACGCGTCGTCGGGATGCCCTCGTGTTGAGTCGCTTGCCATTAATTTTTTTTTACTTTCCTGATGAGTTCCAATTAGAGCGAAACGCGTCGACGGGATGCTCTCGTGGCCGAATTTGAGTTACCTGCCATTAATTTTTTTACTTTATATATATATATATGTATTTATATATATATATATATATATATATATATATATATATATATATATATCGATATGAGAACGCCGTAGTCGGTGTAATAAACGTTCTGCTTAACGCCACCGCTCTGTGTATTACTATTTAATCTTTTACTTTATTTATTATACCACGGCTAGCCCTTTTTAATCTAGACAGAGTGCACAACATTACGATGATCAATTTTTCTCTCTTTTACCCCTTTATGATTACCTGTTTGAATTGATAAACGAAGTCGATCAACATTCATATAATGAAAGGAAATAATATTTACAATTTTTGAAATTCTTTGAATACACCCTTCAATTAATTAATATCATATGGATTATTTATCCCAAAATTTAAAATAAAATCACTAAAAACTACCTGTTTACAAAAAAATCTGGAACGTTCTAGACCTCTTTATGATTCATTACGTAAGTTTAACGTATGCAATGTTTCTTGTTGACATCTTTACAAGTTTTGGATAAATTGAATAAATTCAGTATTAAAATTTAAATTGAAAAATGTCTTAAAATTAAGTAAATCTGACCTGTGATATGTTGTTTCGTGTTGTGGATCAACACCTCCTTGCTGTCTTCAATCGAATATCAATGCTCTGCTTAGTTGAACCAATATTTGAGTACAGTTACCCTTTGTTTTCCAAAAATTACTTCGTGCTTCTTTATTATATATTTCTCTGCATATGCTTTGAATCTCTTCGCTTAAATGCTTTCTACGCTGATTAGATTTGTACCAGAATTGTACCAGAAGCCAATTAGAATTTGTAATTATTTCCGACGCGGATTAGAATGCAATTGAGAAATTTTTTCTCAAAATCTAAATATGACTCAATATCTGACTCTACCAAATTATACCAAGCTTCTGCGTTATCTTTTAACAAAGCCTTTACTACATTTAATTTAGCTTGTTCGTCATATAAATTACACACTAACGTCCGGATATTATTTATGAAAATCTGTGGGTTCACCCTATTGTCTCCATAAAATTTAATTTGTTGTTCTACTGAAATATTTCTCGCAAACAACTTTGTCTATCTGCCAATCTAGTCTCTACATGACTCACTCACCTCAGTTATTTTACCATTGACCTCTTCCTCACAAAAAATTCTAACTTCCGTTTTTAGTTGTCCAATTTCACTTCGAATCCCACTTATTACATGTTTATACAAATATTATGTTACATTATTCTTGGCTAAATTACATTGATCCTACATTATTATACAGTTCTTAAGTTAAAAAAAAGTGTGTTAAAAATATTCCAACTCCCTAATTAAATAAATAAATTCAGTATTAAAATTTAAATTGAAAAATGTCTTAAAATTAAGTAGATCTGACCTGTGATATGTTGTTTCGTGTTGTGGATCAACACCTCCTTGCTGTCTTCAATCGAATATATATAAATAAATTTGTTTTCTCTTATTCAAAAGTTCTCAACCTATGAGTTCACTTGTGCCCTTATATATCCCAATAACCCTTAATTACACGATATATATATATATATATATATATATATATATATATATATATATATGTATATATAAGACGATGTTTTGGAAGAATTTATTCAAATTCGAATTGTTATATAAGCACAGTTTCTTTATTCCTATATTGTACGAAGTTTATAAAATTCCCTTTTTAATTATAAAGATTTACTGACAAACAGCTTTTTGTTTGTACTGTATCAGAAATCAGTAACACATTATTGTCTTGATACTCTTTTTATACTAACTAAAACTAAAATAAAAGTAATCACAAAGATCGTGTGATATCGTTCTTGCAGGGTAAAATGACATTAGTAAAACTCATCAATTATTAACACATTCTAATTTTAGAGGTGGCTTTCACTATTAACCTAATTGTAATTACGCTTCGTTAAAGATAGTACGTATTGAGAAATCAAACCTGGACAAATAGTATTAATATGATTTATGCTACTAAAATCTAAAGCAAATTAATGTTGGGTTTATTTGAAAGTAGCAACTACCAAATAAAAAAACTTCATTAAACATTTAAATTGTTGTAGTTGAACGCACTAGTTGTTTAAAGTATCAAAATATCGAACCGTTTCAGTTCGGTTCGATGTTCGGTTCGTTTTTTTCGAACCGAACCTCCAACTGAACCAGACTAAAAAGTTTTCGAACCGAACCCGAACCTAGGGCAAGGTTCGGTTCGGTTCGAATCCATTACTAATCGGAAAGCAGATGCTATAGTTCTTTATACCGTCGGAGTAAATCGGCTTCACACATATCTTTTACTGCTGCCATGTCGTTCAAAAAGCCAAACTTTGCAGAAAAGTTGTATAATTGCTCGAATCTCTACCGTATCGGCATACAAGCTTGATCCATTAGTGCAACAAAAAACTTGATTCGTAGTTTTTCTTGATGTTGTAATGTTTCATCTGTTGCCTCGTACGAAAATTGTATTTTCTTCTTCCTCTTTGGAATAGATAAGACAGGTTGGAAAACAGCTTCTTCTTTAGTCATTTCTCGATCATCAATTGTCAACTCCTTCGCTGTTATAATGGCAGATTTAAATCCAATTTCTTTGTACTTCACACGGAATTCTTAAGTTTTCTTCAAAATTAGTGCAGCTACATCCATTTGAATATCTTTTGACTGCATGAGTTTGCTGATTACATTAATCTGTACGAGAAAGACATACCAAATTATCAGCATAACTAAAAACTTCATATTCTTAACCTGTTTTGCTAGAAAAATTGCTTCGGCTGCACATTTTGGGTCAGCCGTCTTTTCGTGCAGATCCATTAATGCATCATATATTTCGCAAACTTGATACCGAATTGGCTTTACGTAGTCAACACGACATTCCCAGCGCGTTTCTACTAATGGTTTTACTGTCAAAATACTTATATATTTTTTCAAAATGTCCCATCTATTTGTTGAGTCAGTAAAAAGGACGTAAATTTGTTGAATGATTCCGAAAAACGTCTTTCCTTCACGGGACGACTTGGCCGTATCACCTAACACTAGATTTAAACTATAGCATCCGCAAGGAAGAAAGAATGCTCTATTATTTTCTCTCAATATCTGAGCTTGAACGCCATTTTTACAACCACTCATATTCGCTCCATTGTCATAACCTTGGCCTCTACAGTCTATAAGGGGTATACAAAGGTTAGTCAACTTTTGCGTAAACGCTTCTGCTACTCCGGCACCAGTACTGTTGTTTACCTCTAGAAATCCAACAAAATGCTCTACAATATTCACAGCACTGTCCGCAATGTTAACAAACCGAATTTGTTCATTGCGGCTAATGTCAGGAGTACAGTCGAGAATAACTGAGTAATATTTTGCAAGAAGTATTCTCCTTTTTATTTCTTCCAGTGTGTGACCGCTGATCAAGTGTATAGATTCATTTTCAATGTTTTTTCCTAAATAATTGTCATGAATTTCTTTGATAGCTACTCGTCGCATATGTTCCGACATGACTGGACTAAACTGTGCCAAGAGCTCCACCAAACCTAAAAAATTTCCATTATGAGGATGATTTAACACCTCTAGAAATCCAACAAAATGCTCTACAATATTCACAGCACTGTCCGCAATGTTAACAAACCGAATTTGTTCATTGCGGCTAATGTCAGGAGTACAGTCGAGAATAACTGAGTAATATTTTGCAAGAAGTATTCTCCTTTTTATTTCTTCCAGTGTGTGGCCGCTGATCAAGTGTATAGATTCATTTTCAATGTTTTTTCCTAAATAATTGTCATGAATTTCTTTGATAGCTACTCGTCGCATATGTTCCGACATGACTGGACTAAACTGTGCCAAGAGCTCCACCAAACCTAAAAAATTTCCATTATGAGGATGATTTAACACCTCTAGAAATCCAACAAAATGCTCTACAATATTCATAGCACTGTCCGCAATGTTAACAAACCGAATTTGTTCATTGCGGCTAATGTCAGGAGTACAGTCGAGAATAACTGAGTAATATTTTGCAAGAAGTATTCTCCTTTTTATTTCTTCCAGTGTGTGGCTGCTGATCAAGTGTATAGATTCATTTTCAATGTTTTTTCCTAAATAATTGTTATGAATTTCTTTGATAGCTACTCGTCGCATATGTTCCGACATGACTGGACTAAACTGTGCCAAGAGCTCCACCAAACCTAAAAAATTTCCATTATGAGGATGATTTAACACCCCTAGAAATCCAACAAAATGCTCTACAATATTCACAGCACTGTCCGCAATGTTAACAAACCGAATTTGTTCATTGCGGCTAATGTCAGGAGTACAGTCGAGAATAACTGAGTAATATTTTGCAAGAAGTGTTCTCCTTTTTATTTCTTCCAGTGTGTGACCGCTGATCAAGTGTATAGATTCATTTTCAATGTTTTTTCCTAAATAATTGTCATGAATTTCTTTGATAGCTACTCGTCGCATATGTTCCGACATGACTGGACTAAACTGTGCCAAGAGCTCCACCAAACCTAAAAAATTTCCATTATGAGGATGATTTAACACCTCTAGAAATCCAACAAAATGCTCTACAATATTCACAGCACTGTCCGCAATGTTAACAAACCGAATTTGTTCATTGCGGCTAATGTCAGGAGTACAGTCGAGAATAACTGAGTAATATTTTGCAAGAAGTATTCTCCTTTTTATTTCTTCCAGTGTGTGACCGCTGATCAAGTGTATAGATTCATTTTCAATGTTTTTTCCTAAATAATTGTCATGAATTTCTTTGATAGCTACTCGTCGCATATGTTCCGACATGACTGGACCAAACTGTGCCAAGAGCTCCACCAAACCTAAAAATTTCCATTATGATGATGATTTAACACCCTAGAAATCCAACAAAATGCTCTACAATATTCACAGCACTGTCCGCAATGTTAACAAACCGAATTTGTTCATTGCGGCTAATGTCAGGAGTACAGTCGAGAATAACTGAGTAATATTTTGCAAGAAGTATTCTCCTTTTATTTCTTCCAGGTGTGGCTGCTGATCAAGTGTATAGATTCATTTTCAATGTTTTTCCTAAATAATTGTTATGAATTTCTTTGATAGCTACTCGTCGCATATGTTCCGACATGACTGGACCAAACTGCGCCAAGAGCTCCACCAAACCTAAAAAATTTCCATTATGAGGATGATTTAACACCCCTAGAAATCCAACAAAATGCTCTACAATATTCACAGCACTGTCCGCAATGTTAACAAACCGAATTTGTTCATTGCGGCTAATGTCAGGAGTACAGTCGAGAATAACTGAGTAATATTTTGCAAGAAGTATTCTCCTTTTTATTTCTTCCAGTGTGTGGCCGCTGATCAAGTGTATAGATTCATTTTCAATGTTTTTTCCTAAATAATTGTCATGAATTTCTTTGATAGCTACTCGTCGCATATGTTCCGACATGACTGGACTAAACTGTGCCAAGAGCTCCACCAAACCTAAAAATTTCCATTATGAGGATGATTTAACACCTCTAGAAATCCAACAAAATGCTCTACAATATTCACAGCACTGTCCGCAATGTTAACAAACCGAATTTGTTCATTGCGGCTAATGTCAGGAGTACAGTCGAGAATAACTGAGTAATATTTTGCAAGAAGTATTCTCCTTTTTATTTCTTCCAGCGTGTGGCTGCTGATCAAGTGTATAGATTCATTTTCAATGTTTTTCCTAAATAATTGTCATGAATTTCTTTGATAGCTACTCGTCGCATATGTTCCGACATGACTGGACTAAACTGTGCCAAGAGCTCCACCAAACCTAAAAATTTCCATTATGAGGATGATTTAACACCCTAGAAATCCAACAAAATGCTCTACAATATTCATAGCACTGTCCGCAATGTTAACAAACCGAATTTGTTCATTGCGGCTAATGTCAGGAGTACAGTCGAGAATAACTGAGTAATATTTTGCAAGAAGTATTCTCCTTTTATTTCTTCCAGTGTGTGCTGCTGATCAAGTGTATAGATTCATTTTCAATGTTTTTTCCTAAATAATTGTTATGAATTTCTTTGATAGCTACTCGTCGCATATGTTCCGACATGACTGGACTAAACTGTGCCAAGAGCTCCACCAAACCTAAAAAATTTCCATTATGAGGATGATTTAACACCTCTAGAAATCCAACAAAATGCTCTACAATATTCACAGCACTGTCCGCAATGTTAACAAACCGAATTTGTTCATTGCGGCTAATGTCAGGAGTACAGTCGAGAATAACTGAGTAATATTTTGCAAGAAGTATTCTCCTTTTTATTTCTTCCAGTGTGTGGCTGCTGATCAAGTGTATAGATTCATTTTCAATGTTTTTTCCTAAATAATTGTTATGAATTTCTTTGATAGATACTCGTCGCATATGTTCCGACATGACTGGACTAAACTGTGCCAAGAGCTCCACCAAACCTAAAAAATTTCCATTATGAGGATGATTTAACACCCCTAGAAATCCAACAAAATGCTCTACAATATTCACAGCACTGTCCGCAATGTTAACAAACCGAATTTGTTCATTGCGGTTAATGTCAGGAGTACAGTCGAGAATAACTGAGTAATATTTTGCAAGAAGTATTCTCCTTTTTATTTCTTCCAGCGTGTGGCTGCTGATCAAGTGTATAGATTCATTTTCAATGTTTTTTCCTAAATAATTGTCATGAATTTCTTTGGTAGCTACTCGTCGCATATGTTCCGACATGACTGGACCAAACTGCGCCAAGAGCTCCACCAAACCTACAAAATTTCCATTATGATGATGATTTAACTTTTCAACAGATCCCGAAATCCGAGGTTATGCTCTGCTAAATATCTTGTGATCGCCAGAAGCCGTTCTAACACATTTCGCCAGTGTATCTTTTCTTTTTCTATCATTTCCAGCGCTTTTTTATCAATCGTTTGATTTTTGTTTAAACGCATTTCTAGCTCGATCTATTGTTTTTGTGCTTTGAAATGGCATGCTGATGTTTCATGTTTACACAAATAAGAGGCAAGATTTTTCCAATTTTTGGACTCCTGGCTTGCAAAGTTGTTTATTGGAGATCCAAACAGCTTGCAACAAAAACAGTAGATATGTTTTTGCACTAAGTATACTAGCCAACGCCGATCAACTTTTTCTTTGTTAGGTAAATGTCTAATAAAATTGAAATCGGAAAAATGTCTTCGATCATCAGGTTTTTTTGGATAATTGAAATTACGAACTCTGTTAACTCCCATTCCAACCAAAAAATCACGCTGATTCTGATCAATAAATTCCGACCACATTCCGATATCAGACATACGATCATTACAGTCCGATAAAATTTCAGGATTTGGGACAACTGTACACGTACCTGTTTCGACTGGAGCGTCTGTATTAATGGTGCCATATTCACGTTGAATACCTTCATCTTTTTCTTCATAATTTTCCGTAGGTGGCGTCGATGGAGACATTGACATTGACATATTCTTTATTGAGTTTCAATTAACAAATTTTTACTCTTAATCTAATTGGTTTATGGGATTGAAATTTGGAAAAAATTTTACATTTTTGATCTGACTATTGCGAAAAAAATAAGTGTTTACTTGCTGTCTTAGTGACAGCCGACTTAAGATACTTCATTTATAAACTAAACTATGCTAATCTATAACTACGGTCTTGGGTCTTCTGTACTTCGTCGGTGCGGTCTCGTCGTAGTCCACGGCTGTCCTGATGAGGGGGTTGTCGTAAAGAGCCATTCCATCGAAGGTCTTCCTTGCAGCTGCCTTGATGAATTCCACCATCGTTGGGATGTTGACGTCGGAGTGGAGCTGGTCGTTCCTCACGTACCATGGGGCGTCGAGTGCCATGCGTAGGTTCTTCGACTGGACGGTCTGCAGTCTCTTGATGTGGGACTTGGCTGCGTAGCCCCACGCTGCCGATGCGTAGGTCATGGTCGGTTTGATGACGGTCTTGTAGAACCTGATCTTGTTGGCGATGTCGAGCTGGCTTCTTCTGTTGAGTAGTGGATACAGGCTGGCTGTTGCTGCGTTGGCTCTGGAGGCGGTGTTGGCGATGTGGGCTCCCCAGGTGAGTCTTCGGTCGATGGTTACTCCCAAGTACTTGGCCTGCGTCTTCCATAGGATAGCTTCGTTGAAGATCTCGATGTCCTTGTCTGGTTGGTGCATCCTCTTCGTCAGGAGTACGGCGCTGCTCTTCTCCGGATTGACGTTGATCAGCCAGGTTCGGAACCATCTTCCAAGGCGGTGGCGGCTTCCTGGAGTTTTCTTGTCACTAACCTTGGGGCTAGTGATCTGGTGGCTACGGCGGTGTCGTCGGCGTAGAGAGACAGGTGGGTGTCGCTAGTCTTCGGAACGTCGCGAGTAAAGAGCGAGTAGAGCAGTGGTGAAAGTAGCGAGCCCTGAGGCACGCCGGCTTCCATCTGTCGGGCTGATGAACGGGAGCTGCCTATCTTCACTCGGAATCTTCTTTGGTCTAGAAACGATGCGACGAGTCTTGCCAGTCCTCGGTGGATATCAAATCTAGTAGTTTGTGGATAAGTCCTTGATGCCACACTCGGTCGGAGGCCTTGGAGACATCAAGGAAGATGACGCCGGTTGACTGCTTCCTGTTGAACCCATCGGTGACGAACTCCACGAAACGCAGGATCTGGTGAACCGTTGAATGTCCGGATCTGAAGGCGAACTGCTCGTTGGGGATGCCCCCTCGCTCTTCGACTTCGTCCCGTAGCCGTCGAAGTACGACACCCTCCGCTATCTTGCCGAGAACCGGTAGCAGACTGATGGGGCGGTAGTTCTGCGGGAAGGTCGCAGACTGCTCAGGCGGAGACTCCTCTACTTCATTCACACTGCTTTTAAAATGTTTAAATATCACGTTAGTGCAGCTAGCAGCCACTATCTACCGGTCGCTAGATATGGATACACCTACCAATCTCCATCACCACTAAACCACGACTACTGAACCGAACAAGCATTCCTATTGCTCAATTATGTTTCAAATATTGATCTAATTATCTTTACGCATTTTAAATCTAAGGGTGATTGAAACTAAATAACTTTGAGATTCCTATATTATTCTTACGTGCATATTTTAAGTAGTCGCTCCTTTAAATTGAAATACATGTAATTTTCTTAACTTGTGTAAAACCTGCGCTCTTAAAACTTGTTAGACAGCTAGTGTAGGTATACTAAAACAACACATACCTTTTACAGAAACGTGTTCGACCCGGTTCACAAATTTTTTGGAATTTACATAATGACACCATAAGAAAATTAAAAAATTTGTTTCTTAGCTTCTGTAACATCTGCGCTCTTGAAACTTGGTAGAAAGCTAGTGTAGGTGTACCAAAACAACACATACCTTTTACAGAAACATGTTTACCCCGGTTCACAAATAGTTCCGAATTTATCTAGCGATATCTTCAGAAAATTTAAAAATTCATTTCTTAGCTTCCGTAATACCTGCGTTGAAGCTTGGTAGTTAGCAGTGGTAGGTGTACTAAAATAACACATACCCACGCACATACAACTTGTTCGCGCCAGTTCATAAATTTTTTGGAATTTGCGTAAGGACAACTTAATCAAATTAAAAAATTTGGTTCTTAGCTTCTGTAATAGGTACGCTCTTGAAACTTTGTGGGTAGCTAGTGTAAGTGTGCCAACACAACGCATAGCTTTCACAGAAACGTGTTCGCCCTGGTTCACTAATTTTTTGAAATTTGGATAATGACACCATAAGAAAATTTAAAAGTTTTTATATTAGATTCTGTAATACCTGCGCTCTTGAAACTTGGTGGATAGCTAGAGTAGGTGTACTAAAACAACATGTACTTTTTACAGAAACTTGTTCAAGGCGGTTCACAAATTTTATGGAATTTCAACAACTTAAGCTAATTTAAAAAAATTTTCTTAGCTTCTGTTATACCTGCACCCTTGAAATTTGGTAGGCAGTTAATGTATGTGTACTAAAACAACACATACCTTTTACAGAATCATGTTCGCCTTGGTTCAAAATTTTTTCCGAATTGCATAAGGACAACTTAAGCAAATTAAAAAATGCTTTTCTTAGCTTCTGTAATACCTGAGCTCTTGGAAGTTGGTAGTCAGCTAGGGTAGGTGCACTAAAACAACACATACGTTTTACAGAAACGTGTTCGTCACAGTTTACAAATTTTCCCAAATTTGCGTAATGTAAACCGTGGCGAACACGTTTCTGTAAAAGGCATGTGTTGTTTTAGTACACCTACCCTAGCTGCCTCCCAAATTTCAATAGCGCAAGTTTTACAGAAGCTAAGAAAAAAATTTTTAATTTACTTAGGTTGTCCATACGCAAATTTTAAAAAATTGTGAAACGTAGCGAACAAGTTTCTGTAAAGGATATGTACTATTTTAGTACACCTACCCTAGCTGTCCACCAAGTTTCAAGAGCGCGGGTCTTACAGAAGGTAAAAAAAAAATTTTTAATTTGCTTAAGTTGTCCTTACACAAATTTCAAAAAATTTGTGAACCGGGACGAGTAGGAGGAATATGGCAATCCTGCCACCTCATTTCCCCCAGAATTCCTCATTTCCCCACACATCTGGACCAAATTTACATGTAAAAACCCACTATAAAGTCTTATTTTAAGGAATCTCATCCTTGCTCTCTCCTTGTGGAACTACTTGTGGAATTTTTTTACCCCAACCATTTTGATTACGTCACACCCGCATTCTTTCCACCCGCGAGATAAATCTTTCTCCACATTTCCACCCACGAGATAAAACTATATTGTTTGGTATCAATTAATATTAGAATTTTCTCAGCTACCCGAATTTCTAAGAATTTTTCAGATAGAATCATCCCCCAGGGAGCTGCCCCAATTTTTAGATTTTTTTACCGCTAACATTCTGAACCAAATAGCTTTCTTCGTCTAACCAATGCATCTTTCGAGATAAATATATGTTGTTTGGTATTAATTAATATTAGAATTTTCTCAGCTACCCGAAGTTTTAAGAATGGTTTTTAGATTTTCTTTTAGGTATGAGCTACAGGAAATTTATAATTTAGAGGGTGTGTGTAAAATGGTAAAAGGTGATGCGATTTTAAATCTATTTAGAGATTCGGATTCTGCATAAAATTCTAGACTAATTTGATGTATTGCATGACTAAAAAAATGTTTAAGGACGGTCAAAAATCGCTGCTGGTAAAAAAATCTTAAAATCAAGGTAGTTCCCTGGGGGATGATGCTATCTGAAAAATTCTTAGAAATTCGGGTGGCTGAGAAAAATCTAATATTAATTGATGCCAAACAAGATAGATTTATCTCGTGGGTGGAAATGTGGAGAAAGATTTATCTCGCGGGTGGAAAGACTGCGGGTGTGACGTAATCAAAATGGTTGGGGTAAAAAAATTCCACAAGGAGATCCACATGGAGAAAAAGAAGGATGAGATTCCTTAAAATAAGACCTTATAGTTGGTTTTTACATGTAAATTTGGTCCAGATGTGTAGTGAAATGAGGGATTCTGGGGGAAATGAGATGGCAGGATTGCCATATTTTTCCTACTGGGACGAACAAGTTTCTGTAAAAAGTACGTGTTATTTTAATACACTTACGCCAGCTGTCTACCACGTTTTAAGAGTGCAGATCTTACAGAAGGCAAGAAAAAGATTTTTAATTTTCGTATAGTGTCATTACGTAAATTCCAAAAAATTAGTGAACCACGCCGAACACGTCTTTAGAAATAGTATGTGTTGTGTTGGTACACTTACACTAACTGCCCACCAAGTTTCAAGAGCGCACGTATTACAGGAGGTAAGAAACAAATTTTTTTATTTGCTTAAGTTGTCCTTACACAAATTCCAAAAAATGTTTGAACCGGCGGGAACAAGTTTCTGTAAAAGGTATGTGTTATTTTAGTACACCTGCCATAGCTGACTACCAAGTTTCAAGAGCGCAGGTCTTACAGAAGGTAAGAAATGAATTTTTTAATTTTCTGAAGATGTCTCTAGATAAATTAAGAACAATTTGTGAATCGGGGTGAATACGTTTCTGTAAAAGGTATGTGTTGTTTTGGTACACCTACACTAGCTACACCTACACTTTCTACCAAGTTTCAAGAGCGCAGTGTAGTAGTGATGGAGATTGGTAGGTGTATCCATATTTAGCGGCCCGCAGATAGTGGCCGATGACTTCACCAAAGTTAAATATCGCACCTTTCTGAGATGCAATAAAAGCTTCCGCGTTTCTCTTGCGTTTACGCTTTTCAGCGCCGGAATCACTTTTACTTCTCTTCCCAGTACTTATATTTTCAATATTTGGAGTCGTAGTTATGAACCTCAAAATATTTTCCACAAAAAATCATTAGCAAAAGGAAAATTTTACTGCTATTATTATCACACAACCTCACTCATCTAAAACTCCGTTCTAACTTGTAACATTTTTTGCTTCCACTCGTTGGATACAAGTGAAGCTTTATCCTTTATGGGTTGTTCGCGGCTAAGTCTGGGAATTACCCCAAGGGTGAGCAATGAGAAAGGGCGTGGGGATGGTCTAAACTCTACAATAATCTAACATAAAAAGAAAAAGGGGGATTGAGCGCCACTATCTATATGGATGATAACACAAGAAATTCAATACTCCTATGAGAAGATACAGAAACTCATGGGATATAAACACCATAAAAAACTTACAACTTAATGAACTAACACATCTGGAAACCTCTGGAGCATACTTACAACCTCTTCAATCTCGATGATCCTGAAAGAAAAAGTACACAACAAATTTTCTATTAAAAAGACACTGTTTGTGCTTTTTAATAAAAAAACATACTAATAATTACGGGTGGATAATGTTGAGATTACCACACCAAAGGTGTTTGAATTGAAAATGGACATCTAGAATAAATCAATCGTAACATATCTGTGTTTTTAAATTACTTCAACATTCGTCTGATTTCATTATTCAAAAAATTTATTTTTTTCAAAATATTCTTATTAAAATTAATTGTGCATGGAATAAAAAACTTGAGTCCAAAAATGAAATTTAATATAGTTTCTCTCTTTTCGTTTTTTTTTCAAATATGATTACAAATACAAAATAATAAAATTGAATTCTTTATAAATCTGTCTTGACATAACAAGAACTTAATTTTAATAATATTTCATAACAAGATTTTCGTTACCAAATGGACAGATCTGTTTATTGGTTTACATGTATTTCACATCAGTTTAATTTATTTCTTTAAAAAAATTTAAATCACATGCAGCTAACTTGGATAAATAAAATTTCAACTTATTCAAGTATAATGACCTTATTAAAATTTGACATCTGTAATGAACTTTTTAAAAAACAGGTAATGGACTTTAGAATCACAATATTTTAACACATGGATGCTCCGCGTGTCTTACAAAATTATTTTAATAGTATTTCTTAACAATTATATTCCACATTGTTCTTCGTGCACAAAATTTAGTATAGTTAAACAATCTTCGATTACAATTTTATGTGAGCACTTTTAAAGTCTCACAAACATAACAAAAGAAAGGTTTGATACCTGTTTTTAATGAAGCTGTTACCCCTAGTTATCGAACTGCGATGCACATTTTCTGGAATCCGCTTACTAACCTGTTGCAACAAAACATCGAACAAAAGCTGTAATTTCTTAATAAACGAACGTTGTCCCAATCCCCTTACATGTATTTCTAGTTACTTCATGCGCGTTAACAAATACCGACTCGAACCATTTTAAGAAGAAGCGTGGTCTAGTGCCTTGCCGGAGTCACAGGAATGAATCTTCCGTGCCCCAAGACGACCAGCCCTCCTGTCTCTATCTCGGCACGCCTATTCTGAGACCCCATTTGTGAAAAACTTGGGAGCCCATCTGTATATGATGCAGTCTGGACTACATTCTCAAATACAATAGCTGACTTGGTCATTCATTCTGAGCAAGTAAGGACGGCTCATCTGCTTTGCGCGTCACCTCGTGACCGTATTCACGCAAGCGCTATTAATTTTAACGTCTGAAAGGATATAATCCGCCTGTGGATTAGGCAACACAAACGACTAGTTCCCTTTTAAATATGTTTTCTGAGTGTATATTATTATTAAATATTTCTGGGTAAAGCATTTAAGCTAATTAAACGGTCATGATTTCCTGTTTCCTTAAGATATAACAGTATCAAATACAAGAATCAAATATCACAGACTAAAAATGCACAGATGTGATTCTTCCAAAAATAGTGCTACAGAATATATGTTCGTTACAAACTAACGGAAAAAACATAAGACGGGAAGACAAATCTACCGGCAATCTGGCTCGGTCCGACATCCGGTCGCTAAGTCATCCCGCAACCCGAACAGACATGCATTTATTGTTATTTTTGTATTGTTTTATGGCATGTTTCTTAAGAACTCATTTATGGCTGGTGATTACAGTGAATCTTTAGAAAAATTATTATGGGACACTGTTGCCTATATTCAGGTAATTTTTTTGTCCAGAAAATAATTATCAGGAACCATATACGACTCGCATAGATCGTCTTAAAAAATTTAAGGGAAATGTGTAATTCTCCACTGATTACTTATTGCAGTATTGTTCTCATTTCCTGGAGATGTTAAGTGACAGTGAATAACTATTTTTATCAAGTTACATTCGGGCCAATACGGAAATAATAATAATCTGGTAATGTATTGGCGGCCCCCTAAATTTGGCGGCCCAAGCGGTCGCCTTACTCGCCTGCCCAAAAAACCGGCTCTGAGAGGTGTTCCACAGAGAAGTGTGCTGTGGCCTTTGCTATTCCAACTGTATATTGATTATATTTCTAATAATTTGTCAACTTTCTACTGCTTGTATGCGGATGACTTAGCTGTGATGTCCGCATATAAGGAACGTAATATTGCCATGGTCAACTTGTGTGATAACTTAACTACTGTAGATTCGCAATTGAAGTCCAATGCAATGTTATTGAATCTGAATAAAGCTCAAACCCTTCAGTTTTATGCAGCACCGGGTAGTTACCAGTGCAGTAATCTGATTAGGTCAGGAGGTGCCTTAATTAAACAAGTAATAGATTCAAAATTTCGAGGTGTTTGTATTAATTTTGCATTAAAATGGAATGTACATACTGTAATCATGTGTGACAGTATTGCCAGAAACGTATGTGCCGAAAAGGCTAAGGAAACTACAAATATACAAATCACACATATATTATCATAACAAAGTTGAATTGATTATTACTTATGGAATAAGTTTGTTGAGGCAACTGTCTGACCGCCAGGAAGGTTTTTAAAATGGCAAAAAAAGAGCAATTTGGTCAATTTTCAAGAAACATTATTATGTATCCTGCAAATTATTATTTGTGACTGATAGGATATTAACCTTGCCATGTCTGTATATTGCTGAAATTTTTTAATTGTGAGATCTAATTATAATAAGTGTATAATGTTAAACTTTGTTACCACACGCAACAAGAAATAAACACTTCTTGTCTGGATGTACACGATACGATATTATACGGGTGTCACCTCATACACGTCTTTATAACAAACTTCCCAAGTCAATTAAGCTCTGTTCTCTAAAAACATTTGAGTTACAGATTAATGAATTTTGGGCAAATATGCATTTTATTCTGTTAAGGAATACTTGTCTTGTAATTTTAGCTTATGAGCTATAATTATACCCTATTGTGTTATTATTTATGTTAGTATTGTTGATTAAGATGCTTTGACTTATCTACGGTTTTGTGGCCTATAGGATGTGTTAATATAAAATATATAATAAAATAACGTCTTCTTTTAATTATGTCCACTTCTATAACCATTTCTATTTGTCCAGTATCTAACTAATCTTAAGCATTCTACTACAGCTTTCCATATTGAAAGTTCTAACCTTTTCTTTGTCTTATGTCGGTGTATCGTATCTCTATAGTAGTACTCTCCAAATATGCACTTTTAGTAATTTTTTCCTAGCAACTTGGGCTATCCTAAATTTTAAGTAAGGTAAGGTGGGGTAAGTGGGAACCCAATTTACAACTTTTCAAATTAAAGGTAGCGTATCTTTGGTACTTGGCAAACTTTTTTGGTGCAACTCGTTTTTAGTACATAAACAATTCTTTGGGAATATTTCTTCTAAATATAAACACTTTTGTAGTCTGTTTGTTTTGGGCTATTTTTTTTTTTAATCGAATGTGACCCACTTACCCCAAACTATGGTGGAAATTTGTCAATCCCACCTACATTTTCATAAGAATAATGTTGAACGACTCTGGTAGAAACTGGGCCACCTTTTGAATATTTCTTCGTTCAAGTCTATTTTTAATTTTAAGATCAATCTTATGGTTTTGAAGTTATGAAGTCAAATCAAAATAAACCTAAAGGCTTAGTCTAACTTTATTATAATCATTTCACAACATCAAATGCTTACATCCCAAATAAATGAAAAAAGCAATTAATATAACAATTTTACTTAAAATGATAAAAAAGACTCTTACTTCCTTGAGGACTTACTTTGTTAAAATTCGTCTAAATATCTCTCCATATAAGGGACATTATATATACCCCTTTTATTAATAGCAATTGGTTCCGGTATTAGTGTATATGTTTAATGCGCGGGGGTCTAATAAATTTGTATATCGACTTACCTCCGCGTTGTTCTATTGTTCTAAGCTGTAGTTCCTACTCTTCAACTAAGTGGACTGTATGCGAATTATAGTACGTGCTATATTTGCACTTTCACTGTGTTTCTTAGGGGTTTATCGATAAATTTATATTCGGCGGCACTATTGACTAACTCACTTTACCGAACGAACAACCGTTTCGCTTCGATGTCGATGAGAGGATGTTTCTGTCACTACCCCTTTTTTAACTTAATTTTCTTATGCACAAAGGAAGTATTACGGCAGGATATAACCCAACAAGGGATGACAGCTTTACTATTTGATTTACAACTATGAATTTACGATAACTTAAAATTAACCACGAAAACGTGCGACAAAGAGACCGAACAGAATAGACTTCATTTGATTTATAAGTAAGCACATCCGGCTTTTCTGGCTATTTCCGTCTATTAAATTTTCCACATGTAACCATATGTTGTACAGTTACTTCATCCTTTTATAATTTTATTACCTGTGCAGTATAGTGTTTTTCATCACAACATACAACGCATAATCATTAATAATAACATCAGTGTATTTTTCGTCCTCATCATCAGTTGAATCATATATGATTGATGATACACTAGATTCATTAGACGATGCTGTATTACACGTTTTCTTCTCTTTCATCTGTTTCGTACTGTTCTGTTCTTTCTCTAGCTCCCTTTTTAATATCAAGCTTTTCTTTTGTTCTTTAAGCAATAATGTCTCTTCTTTCTGTTCATCCTCACTTCTTAACTTTGCTAAATATTCTGCAGTCGTAATTATTTTTGCATTGGCACATACTCTTCTTCTTGCAGCTTTTGGTGTAGTGTTGCTTTTATTCTTTTCTACAAAACTAAGCAGAATATCTTCAAATGACTTGGTTGATATATTAGGAATTTTTTCTGTAATCAAGTTAGTGCCAATTTCACAACATACTTTTTTCGCCTTATGGTCGTTACTAGTGGATGCAGATTCTGCAAGTGCAAGTTCAGTATCTTGTTCGATTTCCTGTCTAGTGGTCGCATTAACGTCTTTATTTATACTTATTTCATTTTCTTTATTTGAGTTTTCTTCATAGTTTGACTACGATGGTATAGGAATAGTTTGGTTTCTTTGGGTTATTTTTAATAAAAACTGCTTATATTGTCTAATATGTTCGAATTTAAATACATCCTATTTAATGGCATATTTATTTACAGGATTTCTATTTTCTAGTGCACATATTTCGTCATAGATTCCAGTTGCTTTAAATCCATTTTAATTATATCTATATCCAAATTGTCATAAACTCTATTTAAAATTGCGACAAAGATTGATTTTGGAATTTTTAAAATCGTAATTTGATTTTCTAGCGCGGCTTGAATAAGATCAGGAGAAATATCGCTGGAATGCCCATCATATAATAATAGTAATGGTCTTTCAGCAGGTGTAGCAGATAGAAAACATTTTTTAAACCAGTTTGTAAATACATGTGATTCCATCCATCCTCGCTTTGTTGCTACGTAAAACGTCTTATCAGTTTCATTCTCATTCAACTAGTTCTATAAAATATTCTTCTCTTTAAATATTACCAGAGAAGCAATCTTCTCTCCCGTAGCAGAACAACAAATTATTACGGAAGTATTATACATTCCTGGCGAACTAATCATTCTTGTATTTTTCACACCTTTGGCGTCTACCGCTTTAGCCTTACTAGGATCATGGGGAAACCTTGATTCATCCAAATTAAAAATTAAGTTAGGTTTATCATAAAGATTAAGGCCTTCAACTTTTGACTTAGTAAGTCATAAAACCCATAGATCACAAATGGGTTAATCTGGCCCATTCTTGCAAATTCTACTCCTTGAGGTTTCTTAATAGACAAATTATGTCTTTTACTAAACGCGAGATACCATTCCTCTCCTGGTCTATCAGCTTTGAATCTAGTTTTAAGGTCATTTCCTTTAGCATACATTTGAACAGTATTAAGAACTTTTTCCCTTGTCAACCTAAATCCCCATTTGTCTTTATTATGCATTTGACTAAGGATTCTTCAACTTTGAATAGCAAACTTGTCTTGCAACCACCACCAGAATCTTTTGCTGCAACAACTCCCTTATTTCCTCTAGCACCGGAAAGTCGATGTCTAAGTGTAGTACGAGGAATATTATAGAATGTGGCAGCGCCTTTGACGGTTTTTGAGCCACTTTTAATATCGTTTATTGCTCTCTCTGATGCCTATGTACTGTACCGAGCACCATCTGCTCCTCTTCGGGTCTTTCTAATATAAGTACGAGGCATTTGCCTAAAATAAAAAAATATATCTTAAAAATTTGCTAAAAGGTTAAGTGAGCCAATCTAGTCGCAATTACCCCAGCAAGTGGAGTCCACTAACCCCTTTTTAAAAAAAAAATTGGGGAAAGCGGGCCATCCCTTTCATAACTTCAGAAAATTGAAATAGTTGCTTTAGCCAAGAATGCAATGAAAAATATATTAAAAACACTTTCTTCATAAAATACTGACATTATACCAATTCTGCTATGTAGGATAAATATTTCAAGAAAACCTTGCACAAAGTTGCACTGATCAAAAATAGTTATTATAATTTGACAACATTTGACTTATTTAAGTTGACATACTTGCTAACAGAAACGTTGCTTCATGAAGTATTAATAGAGTAGAGATTTCTAGATTATAAGTTGAATTTTTATTATGAGCGGTTCCACTAATAAAAGGCAGTGGCCCACATACCCAGGTGCTCCGTTTACCCCACATTACCTTATCAGTTCTTTCCAGCCTCGAGCTACTCCATTTTCCACACCCCTTCTATTGTTAGCAGCAAAAGCTCTTTTCTAATTCTTCTCACCATAGTATACTGCCATCTTTCTGCCCGTATCCTGTTTATATCATTTCATTATCTTCTTTTTAGCATTGTTGATTTTCATGCCTAAGTCTCTATTTAAACCTTCTTTTGTTTTATTTATATGCGAAAATAAACAAAAATTTCAAATAACATTTTACAGTCAAAAATATGCATTTGTAACCCAACTGTAATATTAAGTGAACTCTGAAAAGTAGCATGAAAATAGGTTTTTCTTAAAAACAATTGAACTCTCTTACTCAATTTCAGAGATTTACAGTCAATTTGTAATATTGGTAAGTAGACGTGCTGGAGCGGTTGTCAAACCACCCCCGCCCGTACCGCCACTACCTATCACTAACCTAAGAATTTAGTTACAGTAAACGACAAAAAAATACGATTGTGCAAAATATGTTACGATACTAGGTCAAAGTTTTTTTTATGCATTTAACCCATGACATATTGATCTTTGATTGTCTAGAAAGCTTTCACCACGACCTCCATTTCAATCACGTCGCGTTTTTCAACTTACTCTGTCTGTATACTTTTGCGATATCTAAAATATTATATTACCAATTTCTGTAAACATCTATCCGCACCACTATTAGATTTGATAGCTTTCACTTCCATTGTTGAAACATGCGAGAGAAGGCTAACCTTCCATGTGATTTTCCAATGCTCCACCCGAAGGTACTACATTGGCCAGGAGGCGAGTTTTTTATTGCCTGGAAATTTAGAATTTTAGAATTTTAGGGATCTTTAACATGCGTGACAATACTCACACATGGGACCTCCATTTAACCTCTCATCCGAACGAGGGCGTAATGTTTGTGAAAAATGCTGACCTGCCATTTTTCAAGCAGTCGGCCGTGTCGGGATTTGAACCCGGACCTTGGGATCCGTAATCTTATGCTTACTACATTGATCCACGGCGACGCTCAGAGAAGGCTAACCGCGTATTTCTTCTAAAAGGGAGGAAGGTCCGAAGGGCGTATTTCCTCCAAGAAGGAGGGAGGTCCGAAGGCCCGTCGTTCGACGGAGAATGAAGTTTTACGTGGGATAAGTACGATTTTGTGACGGAAAATGGGACATATTAGTCAAAAATCGGTGTTTTCGGGGGTTTTTAGATCTGCGGTTACAGCATGCGTCGCATGTAAGAAAGCTACGATTTTTCCAAACGTAGGAGCCAAACATGCGATACAAGAGAGTCGGCAAAGGGTCGATCTAAACGAACGCGTCGAAGATGGAAGATCTAAATTATTTTTAAAATTAGCTGTCGTTACGACAGGTTAAAAAGGAATTAGGACTTGGAGAGTTTACCTCTCCAATAATTTGGATTTTTTTTGGTTGTGTTAAAGGAGCTGTGTTAAATGGGAACCAAAATTGGAAATACTGATAGTTTCTGGACATTTTTAACCTTTTGGAGGATAAATTATAACAATTAGTAATGTGTGAGCTTTTATGTTTGTACTTTTATATTATGTACGGGCGAATTATGTATAACTACATTTTTCATGGTTTCTTTTTCTGTAGTTGGAAATTAACAAATCATGAAAGTATGGACTAATCAGAGATGCAATTACTGTATATTAATTTTAAAAGTAAGCTTTATTACTAAAAATATCATTGGTAAAAGAGGAAAAAAATAGTATTTTTAATGAACATTGGAATGGTTAATGTATAAGTTGGTATTGCAATATTTTTTTTTCAATGTATTATTATAACGAACATTTCCTTTAATTAGGATTTAAAATGTCCGTAGATTAATCTTGAAAACTAGAACAATGGCATGTTAGGATTAGTTAAGGATTAATGTTTTATTTTAGGATTTCTGTTAATAACACTTGGCCAGTTGTATGTTACATTAGGCGTGTTTCTTTTGTTTAAGGTTATGTATGTATATTTATAACTCTGTAATTAAATGTTAATTGAGATTAAGCTTAGACGAAATTTAGTTGAAGTTATTTCTTGTATAGGAAAAATAGATGAATTTGTAAAAGGATGTTGTCACCTGAGTGTGGAGTCCTATTTGGGAGAGGCATTTTTCAATTTTATTGAATTTGACCAAAATTTGAGGAGTGTTTTAGGGGAACGTACAAAAAGTAATGTATAATATGATAAATTCAGGAAATCAGTAATAACAATCTACTGTGTAGGGATAATATCGAAGGGATTGCTGAGACAAGACGGTTTGGCGCCCCTTAACTATGACAAAAGAAACACCTTTCAAGGTAAGTTTATGTATCGTGTTTATTAGTATTGCACCCATTTCATTATTTTTATTTCGAATTTTTCTGTTTTCTTTTATTATTTTTTTCATAGAAATCCATTCCCGCACCATTGTAGTTAGCCGAAGCACCCTTAAATTGTGTCGGGAACCAAATTTGATCAGGTTACATCTAAATTTATAACGCAACACTCATTTTACCTGTAACAGTAAAAAAAATATACTCACTTTGTAGGTCTTAAAAAATAATATTAGTTTTATTGGACCCTTAGGTCTGTCTCTAGCCGTTCTTGATATGACAACAAATATCACAACCAACAATAAAATAGTTAATTTATATATTACATTTTTAGTCTATCATTTTAAATGAGAAATGCGTGAATTTGATGCAGCATCCACGTTCAGTGCATTTACATATTTACCTTTTATCACCTAAAACGTTTGTGTTTTTTCTTCACAGTGTTATTCTGTTTCTCTAGGGAATGTTAATTTTTAAAAGTGAAGTAAACGATGTTCAAGAGAGCAATTAAATTATTAAAAACGTCTTTGTGTGTTCGTTTACTTTCTCACGCTGTATAACAAACAAATAATACAATATTCTAAACTTCATAAGTTTTTGGTGGTCTTGTTTTCGAGTAGCTCGACAGCTTAATTAAGAATACGTGAACGGTTTACGATCATGTTTTCTGTAATTAAAGATATACTGAAATGACACGATAACCGGCAACGAAAAAATATGTCCTTTTATTTTTAATTAAATGAAGAAATTGGTTTGTTTACAAATCGTAAGTGTATAAATATCTTGCAAGATGGGTTTGTTAGTGGTCAAATGCAACCGCTCTATCTGATCTACTTAACTTAACAGTTTTTCAAGTAACATATAGAGGATAATTCCTGAAGAATAGGAAGTATTTTGGAATAGATGCAAATGATCAACATAAGAAAAATATTTCCAAAAACGTAACTTGTTCGGACTTGTATCGATTTACGGAAAAGCACGCTTAATATCTCTGTGATTATTTCTTATTACTGTTCTAGAGTGACTTCATCCATTGCCGGGTCATGGCTGGAGACCTTGCCGGTCAATTCAGTAAACCTTCTCTAACGATCCAGGGGCCAGAGAAACAATCTTGTTTAAAAATTTTATACCCGTAAAATAAAGTATAGCGCTTCAACATGTTGAAGGTACAATTATTGTTGAAAATTTAAAACTTGATCTAAAATTTATGCTAACTGGTTCTCCAGCATATTTGTGTGAATTGATCTTTATCACTGAATAACAATATGTATCTATTTACTCCTTGGTTTTGTTAAATCCGTTCACAAAATTGTAATGTTAGAAATGTTGATCGTCATCTTTCCCGTAAAACGAGCCGCCCAGTTAGAAAAGAACGAAATCGGTAACGGAAGACTTTCCCCAAATTACGGAAGAAAGAAAATGAATGCCACGCTAACACAATCAGAGATTCGAAGGCTCTAAAGAAAGAAACAACATGCCCTAATTCGTCCGTTTTAGAACATCAGTACCTGGAATGATAATCATACACAAAACGCATGTAAAATATAACTCTAATAAATAACTTTTATGAATTTAGATAGCGAACAATATTTAAAGACGAACATCTACATTCTTCACTCCTCGTGTACTTATATTAAGTATTAATTATCTCTAAGTAGCAATTATACACCCCTTATATATTATAGCATACTATAGGATAACAACACTGTAATTAGTAACATCCTACACTGGCACAGCAAACTAACTAATTATAATTACACAACGGTTAAAACACAACAACATGACAAATTCAGATTGTGCATATCGAACTCATTAATACACGAAAAACATGGGGACCAGCAACCTAAAGCAATTTCAAACACCTATAAGCCTTAATAGCTATAAAACTACACATACAGAGGGCATAAACGTACCTATAAATATCGCCAGAATCTTACCTAATTACTTATTAGATTGACGCTGACAAGCGCCAACTAACTAGAAGCTACTAAAACATAAAGACAAAAAATACATACTTACAATAGTACATTAAGATACAATCGTCAAACTAGCATCGATAATTGATCAAAGCTTACAGCATAAAATAGTTAACAATAGTGTACTAATCAAACTTTTAACATTTCCAGCATACAAACAGATTACGTACGGTACAGGAGCAAGCAAGCAATAACTGTTGGCCACAATACTTTCTCACGCAGGCTGTGAAGGATTTTGCTAACTCTTCAAAACAGTTACACCAAGAGGAAATGCGAAGTATTAATATTAAAGCCTAAAACATATTTTTCAAGCTGGTTGAGAACAGTACCTCGATTTTGTAATCCATAAGGACATCTAAGGTTCATTTTGCAATTTAAGAACCTTTCAAGTAACCGACCCAACATTTGACTTTCCCAATGTTCCACTCGAAGATACTACATTCTTTAGCGATTATTTTTTACCTGGAAATATTGAATTTTGCAGAACCTTCGCTATTCCAAGCAAGGTAGGAAACCTTAACGTGCGTGACAACATTTACACACGAGTCCCACATTTTACTTCTCATCCGAACGAGAACGTATTTTTATGTTTGCCTAATACTTTTCAAGCAGTCCGTGTCCAAAATTAAAACCGGGATCTTGGGCTTAGTAGTCACACGCGAACTAACTAAGTCACGTAGCCGCACTGTAACTAGACGACCAACAGGAGTTAGGTGATTTCATATCATATCAGAAATACAGGAACAATATTCACAGATCGACCAATTATTGTGACTATGAAAATGTGTCTGGAGCTCCTAATATAATTGGTAATAAAGTGTAGTTGAATTTTTTTGTCCAACTTTTATTTCGTTTAGTATTCAGAATAGAAAAACTAAAAATTGTCTATAATAAAATGACGCGAAAAAATTTTCCGTTTATTGACTTTTCGAAAAAAATATGTTATTTTTTTATCGCAGAATCAGTTTTATGAACAAATTGTTTCTGCAAATATGTATCACAAGTACGATCTTGCACTTGAAATTTATTTAAGATGTCGGTCCTGATCAACATAGGTAATTGACAAAAATCAGAAAATTTAAATAAAATTATATTAACTCTAAGAAAGTTTGGATCCTTGTAACTACGTTTTGTCGGGCTTCCTATAATATTCCTGCAATAAGTGATAAGCAAGCAGAAATCAAGCGACTTAGAAGGCCACAAATGGACTCTCTTGCCATTTGAGTGTTGAACAAATAACTTACGCATAAAATATTACTTGCCGTTCACTGGGACAGGTGCATCGTCTTGTTAAATCAATAAGTTATGTTTTGTGTCTAATGGAAAATCGTCTGGATAATATTAATATTTATTTCGTTGACTGTTTCCTCTCTTTTCGCCACGAGTAGACGTATTTCACTTCGCTCCGAGTACTTTCTGAGTTTTCGCTAAAATAAGCAATTTAAAAAATATAGTTAAGTGACTTTAAAAACTACTAACAAATGCGCATCGAACGTCAACCACCATATATTGTGCGCATTCGGGTGAATTGCTCGCTTTCGGTGAACCTTGCAGAGTTGTATCTCCAACAAGAATTAGTGCTCTATTAAGGAATTAAAACCACATCACTACAAAGAGGTGGGAGTTATTGTTAGCCTAGAATATCAACTATTAACTCAACAATTGATACAAAAGAGCACCTCAAAACTACACCACCTAAAATATTGTTGCCCAGGTTGCGATAATTATAACAAGCAGCTATACTACGTCACATATAAAATATCATAGTTATAATATACAAAAAGTCATCAGACAAACAACAAATTTGGTTCTCGAACAAGCCCTAAGAAGGACACATCTACATCGCAACCACCCCCCTCAGTGGAAGCATTAATCACGTTTACAAACCGGGGGAGGCCTGAATGGCATAATTCACTGGACCCACCCTAAAATCGTCTACAATTGGGTCCAATTCCTCGAAAAGACCACGTGGCGAAGAAGAAACAGATACAACAAACACACCATAACTTACACAGATCCACTAGATCAGAAGAAATATCACTGACTTTACATGTGATTTTCCAATGCTCCACCCGAAGGTACTACATTGGTCAGGAAACGAGTTTTTACCTTGAAAATTTGGAATTTTGCCGAACCCTTGCTGTGCGTGACAACACTCACACTCGGGACCTCCATTTTACCTCTCATCCGAACGAGGGCGTATTTTTGTGAAAAATGCTCACCTAACATTTTTAAAGCGGACCGTGTTGGGATTCGAACCCGGGACCTTGGGCGTAGTAGTCACATGATACAAACTACGCCACGAAGCCGCCCGATATCACTGACCACGTGTTCAAGGAATCAAATCAAATCAATGAATCTGGCCTGTACTATGCAATTAAAAATTGACAACCTTATACTTATTGCAGACGAGATTTTACAAAATTAACCATATCAAAAGCTTAAAGCGACTGAAAGTCACCTGAGCTCAGGTTTAAAGGCCACCGCTAAGATAAAACACCACCCATACTACACAAACATTCCATGCTTTAACATATATCACTGCCATAACCGCTTAACCCAATTCCCAACATACAACCCTACTATACCTCTTTCTAAAATCATTACATTGAAACTTACGTTATCTACAGTTACCTCTACCCAATTCTTAAAGGTTATCATCACAAACATCCGTCTCTACCCAACAAACTTTAACTAACCTAGCAACCATCCATCCAAATTCGTTGTAATCACGCATACGGATAAACTTGCAGACATAAGCTTAATTCCTACCCTAACTTACGAACCCTGTATCGTCCACTTAAAAGACCCAATCTCCCTCAGCTTATCGTTTTCGATCTGGACAAGGACGTCCCATCCCCAGACGCCCGTAACTATATTTGTCCCAGAATTTCTTAGACCTTTTAATACTCGAAGATATCTAGGGAAATGAAGTGTCTATCGCTAACCGTCGCCCAAAATCAGACTATGCAGACAACATTATCATCAATGTATTCCTATTCATACCACCAACTACACCTATTCATTCGGCATAAATTCTGTCGTTAGAGATCTTATAGCTCTAACGCATCGTTATAACTGCCAGCGATTCGGAGATTCCGCTAAGACCTGTCGTTCGTCTCACTGTTCGCTGCGCTAGGTCTCACATCATCAAGTGCTTTACTACAACTATCACTTCCGCTTTCATCTGCACAAACTGCTCCAGGATTAATCGACTACATGACCATTCCGTCAACTAGTCCTGAATGTCCTGTCTAATGCAACATTTTCATGCAACTAAGTTTATGGACTATGAACAGTAAAGTATATACACGTCGACGATCATAGGTACCGCCCCCCTCTCTCTTCTCTCTCTCTCGCTCTCTCTGTCTCTCTCTCATACACACACACACACACACACACACACACACAAAATAAAATCAACACAAATTAACCTACAACATTCCAAAGCCGCTACCCATGAGTTTTCTCACACGCTACAAAAACAACAAATTACTGTCGCTCTACATCAAGAACCTTACCTCATCCGAAACAAAATTCCAAACCTTCCACATCACGTACGTACTTATATACATCAGCCATAGTAATTACAGATCCAAATATTGGTTCCGTCTACTTTGCCCTTTTCTACCCCCAGATTACCCCCGTAGAAAACTATTAGCAAACCGGCATCCTCTTCTTTATATCCTTATTTTCAATTCAGACATGACATTAATTTCTACATACAGAACTAAGAAAACACACTTACGGCACTACCAAACAAACCAGTAATAATTAGTGCAGATGCAAATGCGAAATCGATATTATGGTACAATAACGCTACAGACCATAACGCCCATATACTTGAAGACTCCATGCATCAGCACCACTTACGCATTCCCTCTTATCTCCATACCAACACAAATTTTGAACGCTCTTGTGTTTCCCCAATCTTTGGGAATCTAGCATTAAACCCCCTTCTAGATTATAATATCCTAAGCGTCTTCACCTTTGCCTATGCCGATGAACTAGTCTTCCTAGTATCCTAGTCCACGGAAAGACACGCATGTCCTTGTAAAACACCCTCTCTATCATTATAAACCAAATAGAAACATAGTTCTCTTTTAAAAAACAACGTTTATCTAATAGCAAATCCAAAATTATTCTGCTTAGAGGACACCTAGACCTTAAAAGAAGCTTACAATTCCATATACTGGGCACGCCACTATCTTTCTTAACTTCAACCCCTTATCTCGGCCTCCACTTAGAAATCCAACTAAAAATGAAGATTCACCAAGCTCCAAAACTACTGCTATCCTGAATAACTTGCACCAATCACTACTTAAATGCGTACAACTCACGAAATCAAGTCGACTGGCCAAATTATTTTTCTCATTATCAGTTATGCCGTGACCCCCCATCGTCAGGCGACTTCGTAACCTGATCATTTGAGTATTCCTAATTTACTTCTCAAGAACAAATTCCCCAGTAGAAGATACTCTTAACGCATCGTTACAAGTCGGTAGTTTAAAACAAAATAAACCCATAATCCTCCATGACTCAATCCTCCAACACGACACATACACAACTCTATCCAAAAGTGAAATAAAATCACGAATCAACAACTCCCTGCTTCAATCATGGCACCAGAAATCGACGCTCTCCACATCCGGTATATTTCCTATGATATATTTTTGTCAATAACTGATATTCCTCGCCATATCTCTATTTCAAGTTGATTCACTTTCTAATTCCTAACCGGCCACAAAAACTATAGATCCAAACTTCAGTCTTTAACCTCATTGCCTCCCCGAATTGTCTCTGTACAAATATAACAACTCTAGAAAACCCCAATGCACCTCATATACTCTTGTTTACTTACCATACAATCAGAACTGTGTTTGAAAACGAAGATTGTTTCAGTTCTTTTTTCGCCTCTCCCTAACATTGTGCACTTTGTCACAATCTATCTGCAAGAATTTGAACAATTCCTAAAAGAAATCCTCGCCTCAAAACCTTCCATCTCCAATGACCTATAGCATTAATCACTTAAAATGACAATGTGTTAACACACACTTATCCAGCGCATTTTTTACAATCACTAGCTAAACCAGATCTAAATCATCGTTCCATCACTCTCTGTACCGAATTACATTTCTATTAATTTATTTGTTATTTAATTAATTTTATTTACATTTTTATTTGTTTACTACTATTATTTAACTAATGATTTATTTATTTATTGTTATGCGGTTGTTGATTAATTAATTGTGTATGTGTTATTTTGAAATTAATTGTATGTTCATTCTTCTCTCTAATTATGTAACGTAATTGTCCTTGCATTACTGCCAGTATAGACCACCGGTCTAGGAATGGTAAGTCAGTAAAGAAATGGAAATTGAATTGATTTTATTTTGTTAAAAAAATACATATGTTTTTGGTCAATCTGTACTATGCCTGAAATAAATAAAATCTCTATATCTAGGAAAAATGTATACATCTTTCCAAACGATATTATTATCTAATTGGTTGTTAAAACTCCAATTACTTTCTATTCTATTAAAATACTGCTGATCTACGGATCTTTTAATATGAAAGTATCTTTCTTTAAACATCAAGGTTGTAATAAAACCACACAGCCATGTATCTGACTGATAAAAGTTAATTATTTTCCTTGTCTAGAAAGCACTACAAATCTTCCTAGTTCTAGACGGCAATAAAGTCTTTCATACTGTGCGTTTTTGCGTTATTACAAAAGGTTTTGCAATAAGAGCGGGTCGATGTTGAGATGAAATAAAACCAGCTGTGTGTGAGGTCCCATGAAAGACCCATGTATGCCATTATGTATGGAATATTACATCGTTCAAATGTTCACCGCGGGTTCTCACGGTGGCACGGAGCCGAGTGGTCCAATTTTCAATGACTTTAGTGCATAGATACCACTGAATTTGCGCAATGGTTTGAGCTATGCTGACCTTAAGCACATCGATTGATTGTAGCTTAATGGCATAGCCCTGTGACTTGAGGAAACCTCACAAGAAAATGTGTAGCGGGTTCTAATCACACGATCTCGGTAGTCAATTCACGTCATCTCTGAGTGAGATATCCATGCCCTCAAAGCGCTCACACGGAATACTCATTATGGCATCCGCCGTGTGGCATGTAGCGCCGTCCCGCTGGAATCACACGTCGTTTAGGTTCATATCGTTCAATTTGGGCCACAAGAAATCGTTTATCATCGTTCTGTAGCGCTCGCCATAGGCGGTGATAGTCTCACTAACAGCGTTTAAAAAAATACGGATCAATGACGCCGCCGGCACAAAATCCGTACCAAACAGTAACTATTTATGAATACATTGGCGTCTGGTGAACCTTCTTTAGATTGGCGTTGACCTATATACGGCAATTGTGCTTGTTAACATAGCCATTCATTCAAAAATGCGCCTCGTCGCTAAAGATGATTTTTGGGTAAAATTGGGGTTCTCTTCCAAACACTCCGAAGACCAGTCAGCGAACAAACGGAGTTGTCTATGGTTATCAATCTTGAGCTCCTGGGTCAATTGGATTTTGTACGGATATAGGTCCTGGTCTCGACGCAAAATTCGCCAAGTTGAAGTTTGCGAAAGGCCGAGTTCTTGTGCACGATGAGGAATTGACTCTTTGGCGTTTTTCCGCACACTTTCACAGACCGCGGCGATGGTCTCTGCCATATGGCGTTCCATTGCCGTACGGGTGTTGGCAGATTGTTTGCCGAACCAGTCGTTATTGAGTCAACTTTGAGAGGCCATCGCGTCTGTCGTATAGTGGGTACAATGCGCGTAATGTTTGCTTTAACGAACACTCATTTTGATAATAAAGTTTTATCACTTCGACGTGCAAATCAATTTGTATCTTGAAAATGTTCCCATTTCTCTGGTACCTATATTTGCATGCCACGGAAATATGAGCACTCGAGAGTACAAAACACTATCTTTCGGCTGTAAAAAAATCTTTGTAGTTGAAACAGACCGCGGCCAGCTGTAACTGTTTTGATAGTAGTCGTACGACACTGAGATATGAAGCACTAAAGAGCATTAATGAAACGCTATCATGCGACGGTACCAAATTTTTGAAACTGAAACAAACCACGGCCAGCTGTAAAAATGTGTGGTCGTAATTTTTTATTTACAGTCGATCCAACTGAAATATGAAGCACTAACGAAGCACTAACCTTTAGTTGCAAAAGTCTTTTGAAATTGAAACAAACTGCGGCTAGAATTAAAAATATAAGTGGCAATAACTTTTTATTAGAAGTCGCACATCGCTGAAATATGAAGCACTAATGAGCACTAACGAAGCATTAACTGCCGATTGAAACGAATTTTGGAATTTGAAACAAACGCCGCCCAGTTGTGAAGCTAACCGCATAAATGTAAGTGATAACTTTTTAATAGAAGTCATACGTCGCTAAGATATGAAGCACTAAAGAGCACACACGAAGCACTAACTTTCGTCGGAAACGATTTTTTGAAACCTCAGTCAGTTGTGAAGTTAACCGCGAAAATGTAAGTGACAATAACTTTTTATTAGCAGCCATACGTCGCTGAGATATGAAGCACTAAAGAGCACTAACGTAGTACTAGCTTTTGGCTCATAAAGTTGTTTAAACTTGAAACAAACCGCGGCTAGAATTAAAAATATAAGTGGCCACAACCTTTTTATTAGAAGTCGTACGCCACCGAAATACGAAGCAGTATAGAGCACTTCGGCTGTAAAGAATCTTTGAATTTAAAACAAACCTCGGCCGGTTGTGACTTTAGCCGCAAAAATGTAAGTGACAACAACTTTTTATTAGACGTAGTACGTTGCTAAAATTTGAAGCACTAAAGAGCACTAACGAGCGCTAACTTTCTGCTACAAAAGTTTTTTGAAGTTGAAACAAACCGCTGTTAGAATTAAAAATATAAGTGGCAACAACTTTTTTATTAGAAGTCATACGCCACTGAAATATGAAGCATTAAAAAGCATTAACGAAGCACTAACTTTCCGTCGAAACGAATGTTTGAGTTTGAAGCAAACCCCGGCTAGTTGTGAAGTTAGTTGCAAAAATATAAGTGGCCACAACGTTTTTAATAGTAGTCATATGTCTCTGAAATATGAAGCACTAAAGAGAACTAACGAAGCACTAACTTTCGATTGCAAAAAGTGTTATGAAATTGAAACAAACCGCGTTTAGAATTAAAAATATAAGTAGCCACAACTTTTTTATTAGTAGTCGCACGTCGCTGAGATATGAAGCACTAACGAAGCATTAGCTTTCGACTGCAAAGTTTTTGAAATTGAAAGAAACCGCGGCTAGAATTAAAAATATAAGTACCGGTAACTTTTTTATTAGTAGTCATACGTCACTGAAATATGAAGCATTAAAGAATACTAACGAAGCACTAACTTTCAGCTGCAAAAGTTTTTGGAAATTGAAACAAACCGCGTTTAAAATTAAAAATTTAAGTAGCCACAACTTTTTTATTAGTAGTCGTACGTCGCTGAGATATGAAACACTAAAGAGCACTAACGAAGCACTAGCTTGCGGTTGCAAAACTTTTTTGAAATTGAAACAAACCGCGGCTAGAATTAAAAATATAAGCGGCTACAAGATTTTTATTAGTAGTCGTACGTCACTGAAATATGAAGCATTAAAGAGCACTAACGAAGCACTAACTTTCGGCTGCAAAAGTTTTTTGAAATTTAAACAAACCGTGGCTAGAATAAAAATATAAGCTGCCATAAGTTTTTATTAGTAGTGGTACGCCGCTGAGATACGAAGCACTAAAGAGCACTAACGAAGCACTAGCATTCGGCTGCAATAGTTTTTGAAATTGAAACAAACCGCGGCTAGAATTAAAAATATGTGTCCACAACCTTTTTTATTAGTAGTCGTACGTCGCTGATATATGAAGCAATAAACAGCACTAACGAAAAACTAGCTTTCGGCTGCCAAAGTTTTTTAAAATTGAAACAAACCGCTGCTAGAAGTAAAAATATAAGCGGCCGTAACTTTTTATTAGAAGTCGCACGCCGCTGAAATATCAAGCACTAAGGAGCACTAACAAAGCATTAACTTTCGGCTGAAACGAATTTTTGAATTTGAAACAAACCCCGGCCAGTAGTGAAGTTTCCCGCAAATGTAAGTGGCCACAACTTTTTTATTATTCGTCTTACGCCTCTGAGATATGGAGTACTAAAGAACATTTACGAAGCACTAGCTTTCGACTGTAAAAAGGTTTTTTAATTGAAGAAAACTCCGGCTAAGTGTGAAGTTTTGCCGAAAAATTATGAATTGCCATTTTTGGAAAGACGTTTATTCGGCGAATTTCTTCTATAAAGTACTAAAGAGAACTAACGAAGCACTAATTTTCGGCACCTATAAGAATATTAGTGTTTAGAAAGTCGCGACTAACTTCATACACCTTTTAAAAAAGATATCGCTTTATTAATAAATTCAAAAATTCAAATGTAGAGTCCATTAGGATTCGTGCTCTAGAGAAGGCTACGTCGAAGCCATAGGATGTTCGCCTTTACCAACGTTTCCTTTCCCTTGCGCCTCTGACCATAAAAAGTCACATCTGCGTATTCTATATAATTGAATATTTCAGGGATTTCATTAGCAGAGTTTTTATCAGTGCAAAGATTTGAAACAAGCAGGTGAATGTCAGGCATACCGAAATTTAACTGTAGCAAATCATACATCAAAATGCAATTATTTAGGAACCACATTCATCATAAACATTCATTTAGAAAGTGTCTTCTTTCTTCGTCTTCTTCTTTCGATTTCGGCCAACTATGGACCACGTGGAATAACTTATGATGATTATCTTTCTCCTCTCTGTCTTCTTTTCCAGTATTCTTTCATTTTTTCCGTGTTGTTTCTTTCTTTCTTCTGCCCATTTTGCTCCAGTCTTCTTTTTCCCTTTTCTTGGAAACCTTTGAACCCCCTTACTTTTACTCTGAGTTTTTCTCTTTGTTCTACCTCTTTTCTATCTATTTACATTTCTTGCATGTCTTTTCTGATTTCCTTGATCCATGTCATCTGTGTCTTAGGTTTCTGTCGAAGTAATTGAATAGTCTCTTTGTTAATCTTTCATCATTCATTTTTTTAATGTGATCGTAAAATATCATTCTTCTCTTTCTCATTGTGTCTGCTATTTTCTCCGTATTTGAATAAATCTCCTCATTGCTTCTCAGTTTCCATTTTCCGTCTTCACATTTTGCTCCCAGGATTTTCCGTAAAATTTTTCTTTTTTCTACCGCGTCTAGCTGTCTGACTGTGTTCAGTATAACGCATTCTGAGGCACGGAGGCCCTTTGGTTTGATAACTGCATTATAGTGCCTTATCTTTGCATTGATGGATATGGACTTCTTATTGTATATATTTTTGTCAAGTGGAATGCTAGTTCTATTTTCTTTTCTCTTGTTAGGTTGGTTTCTTTGTTAAGTGCGTTTGGTTGAATTACTTCTCCCAGATATTTGAACTTGTTTACTACCTTAATTTTTTTATATTTTGTTGTGATCTGTTCTATTAGTCATGTATTCTGTCTTTTTATATGATATTTGTAGTCCAGCCTTTTCTGCTGTCTTTTTCAGTATATCAATTTGTTTTTTTGCATTTTCTAAGTTTTTCGCTAGTATTGCCAGATCGTCTGCAAAAGCCAGACAGTCTTTCTTCCTATTTTTATTTTAGGAATTCCTTCGTCTTCTATTCTTTTCCTTCAGTACACAGTTGAAGAGCAATGGGGATAACCTATCTCCCTGTCTTGCTCCTGTTTTGACTTCGACGGGTTCTGAAATTTCTCCCATACATTTTATTTTTGATTTCGTGTTTGTTAGAGTATTTCTTATAATTGCGATTGATTTGTCATCGGCTCCGAATTCTTCTAATGAATTGAATAGTGTTTCTTTTTCTATAGAATTGTATGTCTTTTTAAAATCCACAAATGTTACGTGCATGTCCTTTGCTCTTAGTCTTCTGTACCTTATTATAGGTTTCAGGTTTAGTATCTGTTCAGCACAGGATCGTCCTTTCCTAAATCCTCCCTGCTAGTCACCTATTTGTGGGTCCATTTGGACTTGTTTCGTTTATTTTGAACATCCCGTACATTTTTTTCTGTTAACAAGAAATACGCGTTAATCATTTTCAAGTCAACTCTCTTTGGCGTTAAAAACGAAAATTAATTCAGTAAATTAAAATAACCCTTTCACGTGTTAATTCATTTATCTATTTGTATAATTTCAATTCCTATTGTTAGATCCTAGAGCCTAATTAATAAAAAATACTCCTAAGAATTCCTCAACGTAAAGTTTATGCTAAAATTAAACAGGCGATAACTGGTTCTAGGTATCTGATAATTGATTCGTATGTGTTTTCCATTGAAAGCTTCGTCAAATTAAACCAGCGTATTATCCCAATAAACCGCGTTTTTCCAGTTTTATTTCCTTAACAACAATATTACTTTGAGCTCTGGTCATTAGTGAAACGAAATTAATATTTACTTGCTTTTCAATCTACACAACGAAAACACGTGTAGAATGGTTGGTTGTTTCTGTTTTTCTGTATGAAAAGTTCGCGCACGCATCACAGCGTGGTGGGTATTTATGGGTTTTATAAAATTGTACTTTTCGACGACAATAAATTAATTTTATTTATAATTACTATAGTTCCTTCCGGTGGTCTTTAAAGCCACAATGAATGGTCACCCCTTGTTGTGATGGGAGGACCACCCCAAGGTGGGATCACGCGCACCTCTATTTCGCACCGTTTTTACAGACGGTGGTGACTCGTGGGTGAGTGTTTATACACTAATTTTCTTATATGGGTACCCGGTAGTTGTTGGAAACAACATATGTACACGGGTCTACGGATGCATCACCTTGTTGGTGGTAAAATGACTGGTTGTTTGTATGTGCGAGGACATTATAATGTTTACTGATTTCTTTATAAGGGGAATTTTATGTATAGAATTCCGTACTTACAATGCTGATTTCGAGCTGTGATTTTTAGTGGGGTAATTTTGTTCCTTTTTCTTGTTTGAAGATTTATATAGGGGGTGATCTAAAAACTGCAGCTCGCCATGTTAATAGTGATTCTTTTTTTTTATTCGTAAATATATTGTGTACCTACGAATTGTTCATTTTTGGTACTATTGTGTTTTGTATATAATTTGTTTTTTAAATTAGAGATTTTTAGTTTGTAAATGTTTGATTGTGCGTGAGTGAGTATATTTTTATTTCAGGCCTCCCTTAATTTTTTTTTTGTAGGTATAATACCCGGCCCACTCACCGATTGAGCCCGGTCAATTTCTTCTTTTTCTTCCTCGTTTTTATTTTCTTTTTTAGACTACGTCACTAAACTTCCAATTTATTTTGTAGTGCTTTGGATAGGATTTTGTATGTTACTAACAGGAGAGAAATGCCGCGATAATTATTTGTATCTGTTTTATCTCCTTTTTTGCGTAATGGGTGGATCATAGCTGTTTTCCAATCTTCTGGTATTTTCTCCGTTTCCCAGATATTTTCTATTATTTTGTGTAGGCTTTTGACTGTCCTGGTATCTGCGTTTTTCCACATTTCTGCTACTATCGAGTCTTCACCTGGGGCTTTGTCATTTTTTAGTTCTTTAATAGTCTGTTGCATTTCTGTTAAGTGTGGTGGTCTGGAGTTTCAAATGTATAATTTGGATTTCGTTTTGGAAATTTTGTTTTTGGTTCTTCACAGGTTAATAGTTTTTTGAAGTAGGTTTCCAGTATTTTAGTTTTTTTGGTTATTTAGGGCTGAACATAGGTTTGGTGGTTGGTATCCTTGAAGGTTCTGTTTAAGGGTTTTATAGAATGTTCTTGTGTTTTTCTTTTTTAAGTCTTCATCTAGTTGTTGTAATTGAATGACAATTACTGTTAATTGTCTATATTTGGGGAATAAATTTCATTTTTAGTGTTGTTAGGTAGTGGTCTGTTTCAATGTTTGCTACTTTCCGAACTTTTACTTTCATAATTTCCTTCTGGTTATTGAATTAAATGGCGACGTAATCGATCTGCAATTCCCCGAAGCTGTGATTTGGTGATTTCCATATTTTTTAAAAAAAAATTTTTTTGGTTTCTTGGTTAGTGTCTAAAATTTGTGGACATTAGTTTAAGATTAGCACTTTTGCACAATTCTATCAGTCTCTCGCCATTTTTGTTGGTTCTTTTGTGGGCAGGGTATTCTCCTACTGGTTTTTTTGTATTCTCTTTCTTTTCCGACTTGTGGTAGGATCTTAATATTTTTTCCTGGGATCTTTGATAGTTTATGTTCTAAGGATTCCCAGTATTTCTCAACTTTCTCTGGGTTTCTTCTGTTGTCTTCGTTAATGGGAGCATGGCAGTTTATTAGGATATAGGTCTTATTTGCACATCTTAGTGTCATGATTGCTAGTCTTTCATTTAGTGAGTAGAAGTCTGTTATAGAGTTGATTATATTCCTGTTCACGATAAAGCCGTTTCCTAGGTGGGGTATGCCTTTTCCTATTGGGTTTAGGCCTTTTTTACCCTTGAAGATCCTATATCCTTTCGATTCCATTATAATTTCGTCTGTGAATCTCGTTTTTGGAAGGGCTAGGATTATTATCTTATATTCATCTAGTATTTTGGTTAGTTGTTTAAGTTTTCCTGTTTTTAACAGTGAGTTTATATTTAGCGTTCCCAAGAAACATATATTTTTTTGTTTTGATCTTGAGAGTTGGTGTTTTCTGGGGATTTTGTTTTTGTTGTCTGCATGTTGTTTCGGGCTCTCCAGAATCCGATGGCCCAATTACGCAGCTTTTCGCCACGGAGGATTCCCTGTTTAAGTTACCTCCTGGAGTAGATCTAATTAGAGAAGTTTTCATCGTGCATTACTTGATATTTGTGTTGGGGAAAGGATTTGTATCTATTCCATGGTTAAAACTGAGATTATTGGTCCTAAAGTAATGGTTCATCCGCTTCTAACATGGTGACAGCCGATGTTTGCTGCCGTTTATTATGAAAACAGACGCAGCTCTAGTTTTGGTCCACCCCGGGTATTTCATTTCCCCCGTTACCACCCATATTTGGTAGGCTTTTGCCTATTCTCCACCTGGGGAGGCGCCCGGTGTAGGACTAGAAACCTCGCACGGGAGTGTTTTCTTTATTCATTAATTCAAGAATGATTGACAATAGAGCTGTAGGTCATGGGTTCATTTTTCTAATTTTCATTTCTTGAATCAACCCTCAAAATGTTTTCTTTGCATGTACATACACCGGTATATATCACATTACGTTGATTAATATCGAGTTTTATAGCAACTTATTTCAGTAAGGTTAAGGATGTGTATCTCTAGGAACAGAAAACAATTTCTTTGTAGGCTAACGTATATATGCGTTACCAAGTTATTAATCCGCAAAATTGTTTGAAGTATATAAAGTGGAAATTCCTTCAGCGAATTAAATATTTGTTTTGAGCACGCTATTCAAGGAGGGTGAGCTAACAAACAAAAATATACAAAGGCGTTTCTGCCAAATAAGAAAATCAAATTGAAATAGCTAACATAAAAAGATATTTAATGTACCTTGTTTGAGTTGAAGTCAAATTTGCAATCATTTATGTATTAAGCTAAGCGAAAAAAGCTACTGAATCGAGTAATTTATAGCATATTAGTTTTACTTAAAATTAAACAACCAATTTTATAAAACTTGTTTTCTTTCCGATTCTTTTTTACATGTACGCCAATTCCTTACCTAATTTACTACGATGTATATAATAAAAGCGGTATTGTAAGATTAATATACGTTCAAAGAAGTCACTCATTAGATTTTGCTGCAGTGAATTCTGTAAAATAAGTTTAAGTAGATAAACTAAATATTCGACACTCGTTCTGCATACAATCAGCCTGTTCTGCCGTTTAAATTTACATAAGAAAGCGTTAGTTTCTCAAATATTGCACTCTTTAAGATTGTTCATATTCTGTAGTTACACAAGTTTTAGATCCCGGAAGAGCGTGAGGAGATATGTAAACCAAAGCAATCGCTATGGGCATGGATTGTCACCTCTTTGGATAACAGTAACTTCAAATTGACTAGTACCGGACAAAACGCATATTATTTAGACCTATCTAACAGTTTATTTTTTAAAATAAAGAAAATGTCGTTGTTTATAGTCAATTCATCTGCTGTAAAGCGAATGAACTTTTTCTACAGTTTTTCGCCATAAACAAATATTTTCCCCATAAATTTCGTTGTTGTTAAATAGTGAAGAATGTATGTTGTGGCATAGAGGGAGCATTTGCATTTTCCACTGCCCCCACCACCACTTCCACATCCACCTCCACATCCACCTCCACATTCACCTCCACATCCACCTCCACATCCACCTCCACATCCGCCTCCACCTCCACCTCCACCTCCACATCCACCTCCACATCACCTCCACATCCACCTCCACATCCACCTCCACATCCATATCCACCTCCACATTCACTTCCACATTCATCTCCACATCCACCTTCACATCCACCTCCACATCTACCTCCACATCCACCTCAACATCCACCTCCACCCCACATCCACCATCACATACCTCTACCACCACTTTCATCTTCTTCCGTCTTCCACTTCCACCTCGAGGGGACAAAACACTCCATCAGCACTGACCTAACTTATCAATTTTTCCTGCTGTCTAACCTAAGTCCAGGCATGTCCAACCAACCTATCCTAAGTTCAGACAACGTGAACTAGCCTAACCTGAGTCCAGACAACGTAAACTAACATAAACATTCCACCCTTCTCCTCCTTCTCTTTCATAGACCCTCCTCTCGCGTCTAACCTAGTCTAAAAATTTTAGTTCGAACAATATGGAGCTAACCTAACCTAACCTAAAAATTTTAGTTTGATTAATATCGGACTAATCTAATTCAGAAATTTCAATTTTTGCCGTTTCCTTCTATTAGCGTTGGTTTTATTGATGGAATTTGGAATTCAATGACCACTAGTGAATTCTCTATCACATCAATATATACAGGGTGCCCACAATCTATCTCCGTATATGGGTAACTTTTTTATTATAGAAGATACAATGTTGGTTAAATTAGCAAAGTTGAAGAGAAATTTACGAGTAGTATGATGCTTTTTTGAAAACTCACCTAGATGCTCAACTTTTTTAGATATTTGAAAAAAACTGAAATTTGCCATTTTCTTCAAACGCTAATAACTTTTTAACGGTTTAACCTATAGAGAAAATAAAAACTGCTTGTAGGGTAACTTTTTACGTAGAATTCAATAGCGTATATGACAATTTTAATTGGAAATGGGTTTTCAAGCTACAAACATAACCTCACTTTTTTTAAATGGAAACCATAGTTCAATATAACCCAAATGGAAAGGTTTTTCTTTTCTGATTACCCTGATGTAAGGGTTGATGTACTTATTTTCGGTAGTTTCTTCATAATAAAGAAAAAACGATTTATTTATTTGCGGACATCAAGGAGTCCATGGATACATATTACAAACAAACAAAATGTGTAAAAATCAATAATGGAAACACAAGTTTATTGTAACTAAATTTATTATAAACTAAGAAAAATAAAATACTTAAAAAATAAACTATCCATACAATACAAATAACTTAATCAAAGGAAACAAAATTAATTAATGCGAATATGCCCACTCCTACATTAACATATGCTCAAAATGACCTCCATTAGCTTGCAAACACATTTCGCACCTTTTAATTAGGTTTTGGTGCACCTTATTTAACGTTTGTGGTTTTATACTTGTAATAGCTGCTGTAATACTATCTTTGAGTTGCTCAATGTTATTGGATTTTTAGCATACACTACATCCTTTACAGTACCCCAAAGAAAAAAATCCAGTGGCGATAGGTCTGGTGACCTTGCCGGCCATGGAACAGGACCTGCATTGCCAATCCAATTTGGAAAACTATTATCAAGATATTCAGAAACGACTTGAGCATTGTGAGCAGGTGCACCGTCATGCTGAAAATAATATAAGTTTTGCAGTAAATGAAGTGGCAAATTATCGAGCATTTCTTGCAATTCGTTTTGTAGAAAATTTAAATAGCGTACACCATTTAAATTATAATTATAGAAGAAAGGCCCAAGTATTTTATTACCAAAAATGGCACACCACACAATTATCGAAAATTGATGTTGATCCCGCCTTTCTTCTGTTAAATGGGGATTTTCCTGACTCCAGTAGACTGTATTTTTTCTGTTAAACATGCCTTTGTTAGTAAATTTTGCTTCGTCGGTAAATATAATAGTGTGACTAGAACCAGGATTATTATTTGTTTCATTAAGAAACCACCTACAAAACTGTTGTCTTCTCTCATAATCCCCATGATACAGTGTATTGCTAACATGGGTTTTGTATGGTTTGTAGCGGTTTTGTTTTAAAATTAGGCGAGCTTTTTCTGTAGAAGTAGCGCACTCAATTGCAGTTTTTCGGGTGGACGCTGTTGGTTTAAAATTTATGTAGGCTAACACACGTTCTTCATCATCAGTTTTGAATTTTCTTTTATCAGTACTGGGTTTTGTAAAAGCACCAAACCTTTTAAAATTGTTTTCTAATTTAGAAAACAATCGTTTATCTGGCTGCCTTCTTTCCAAATATCTTTCATAATACATATCACCAGCAGCATCACAATTTCTGTTACAGGCATAGTAACAAAAGAGCATGTCATTTTTTTCGTCGTTTGTATACATTCTCTATTATAATCAAATAAATTTAAAAGTCTTCTACACAAAATTTGCAACCCAGAGCAAATAAACACTTTAACTAATAATATCTGACAAATGCCAGTTGTTTTTTGTTTATTTAAAATATGTATCCATGGACTCCTTGATGTCCGCAAATAAAGAAATCGTTTTTTCTTTATTATGAAGAAACTAATGAAAATAAGTATATTAACCCTTACATCAGGGTAATCAGAAAAGAAAAACCTTTCCATTTGGGTTATATTGAACTATGGTTTCTATTTAAAAAAAGTGAGGTTATGTTTGTAGCTTGAAAACCCATTTCCAATTAAAATTGTCATATACGCTATTGAATTCTACGTAAAAAGTTACCTTACAAGCAGTTTTTATTTTCTCTATAGGTTAAACCGTTAAAAAGTTATTACCGTTTGAAGAAAATGGCAAATTTCAGTTTTTTTCAAATATCTAAAAAAGTTGAGCATCTAGGTGAGTTTTCAAAAAAGCATCATACTACTCGTAAATTTCTCTTCAACTTTTCTAATTTAACCAACATTGTATCTTCTATAATAAAAAAGTTACCCATATACGGAGATAGATTGTGGGCACCCTGTATATATATATATATATATATATATATATATATATATATATATATATACAGATGAGAAACGACCAATAATTAGAACAAAAGTAACTAATATAATAACAAATTTTTTATTAAACCCACGTAATAACAAACCAGAAAGTCTAGAAAAAACCTATATATCAACAAAGAAATATTTAAAGAATCATCCGGATTTAACAATTGTAAGAGCAGACAAAGGCGAGGTAACGGTAATAATAAACAAAATGGACTACAAAACCAAATCTTTAGAATTACTAGATAACACAAAAATATACAAAAAACTAAAACAAGATCCCACATTTACAATCCAAAAAAAAGTAAATGATCATATAAAAGTTTTGAATAAAAAACAAGTAATATCCGAAAGTCTCAAAAAACAACTAACTAGAAATAATTCAACTCCGGGTAAATTTTATGGATTACCAAAAATCCATAAACAGATCGTCACATTAAGACCGATCATATCATCTGTTAATACCCCCACTTATAATATAGCAAAATACATGACCGAAATATTAACAAAAGCATTTCCGTTGAGTGAGAGTTATAGTATAAAAGACACGTTTAGCGCTGTAGAAAAGCTGAAAGATTTTCAATTACCGAAAGACTTTATCTTGGTATCTCTTGACGTTGAATCTTTATTCACCAATATACCTTTACCATTAGTTATTGAATTGTTGGAAGAAAATGGGAAGAAAAATTAAACCTCACTGCAACTTTTCACGTTTACTATTCATTACGACCATTAACTTAATTTTAACAATACCTATTTTTCATTCGATAATCAATTTTATTTACAAATCTCCGGTACTCCAATGGGCTCACCCTTATCACCGATTATTGCTCAAATTATACTGGATCACTTAATAAAACCACTCTACCGGTACTCTCATTTCAAATGCCTTTTATAATTAAATTTGTAGATGATATTCTATGTGCAATACCAAATACCTCTATAACGGAAACCTTAAATACTTTTAATAACTTTAACCCCAATTTAAAATTCACAATTGAAATTGAACACGATAATAGCATCCCCTTTCTGGATATAAAAATTATAAAAGACAATAATAACAAATTAATTCTAGACATTTATAAAAAACCCACAGATTCTGGTAGGTATGTCAACTTTAATTCAGATCATACATTCAAACATAAATTAAATACTGTTTTAACGCTAAAAAATAGAATTATAAAAATCTGTCATCCACAGTTTCGAAAACAAAATTTGATTAATTTAAGAAATACTTTAATAAATAATGGTTATCCAAAAATCCTACTGCATAAAATATTGTTCAACACCACTACTGAAAGTAAAATCGATAAACAATCTACCAAAATCGTGCACAAAAGTTTTCCATATATCCGAAACTTAACTTCAACTCTGATAAAGACATTAAGCACTCCAGATATGCACATTGCTGTGAATTACAATAGAACCTTAAAAACCTCTTTACACCTCTTAAAGATCCTACCGATAAGAAAATACTAAGTAATATAGTCTATAAAATCAACTGTGAGTGCAAACAATGCTACGTTGGAGAGACCAAGCAATGGTTACGCAATCGTGTCACCCAGCACAAAAGTGACGCAAAAATTAATAAAAATCGTGTGCTCTTGCAATTCACTTGAACAATAAAACACATAATGCTGATTTTGATGATATAGAAATTTTAGAAGTAGAAAATAATTATAAAAACGTTTATTTTAGAATCCTTTCATATCCAAAACAACAATAATACAATAAATTTTAAAACAGATATAGACAATTTAAACACAGTGTATTCACTACTATACAAATTAAGTAGGCGCAATAATAATAAATAGAGTTAAACTAAATTTTCAAGTTCTCTCACCAGGTATAATGTAAAAATTTAATAAATATACAAAATCATCAGCTATATAATTGTTTATACTTATCAGTTATGGCATGTCGTTAACTTGTTAAACATCATTCTTGCTATAAATTCTTGTAACTTATGTGAATTTAAACCATTTGTAAATAGTGTAGTACAGTGTAAGTTTGAAGATAATTTTATTTATATGACTAGAGTTTTATGTTACAAATTGTTTTTTTTTAAATGTCAGTGTCATTAATTTATTATGGTTTTCTGAATTACTACTTTTTAACAAATAAAGCTCGCATAGATTGTAAGTAACACCAGTTATATAAATTTGTATTATAACGAATATTCATAGGTCATGATTAAGGGAATAAATTACCCGAAACGTCGACAAATTCATAAATGAGCGTTTTTCTTATTAATTAGTGGACGAACATATTCCCAAAGAAGAAAATCAACAACTAAAGAATTTATATTATATATATATATATATATATATATATATATAACATTGTAATTTCTTGGACGTTGGTCAATGTATACCTATAGTTATTTCAAAAAGTAGGTAGAATAACTATAACAATTTGTAATTGTGTTTATTATTTTTATTTTTAAGACGCGTTTCGGTCATCAGGACCATTATCAATTATGTTCTAAAAATGAATTGTAGATTGTGTATCTAAGCTAAAGTAAAACATTTAAACATTTGTCACGAATATAAAATTTGCTAAAAATGGTCACTTAATAAAAATAAAATGATGTTTTACATTTAAAAATACAAGAAACGAGAACACTTAAATTATACGAATGTAATAACTATAGGTATACATTGACCAACGTCCAAGAAATTACAATGTTATATCTAATACAGATGGTCAAGAAATTAAAATATTGTTTATATATATATATATATATATATATATATATATGTATATATATTGATGTGATAAGGTTAACACGAGAGGTCATTGAAACCCAAATTCTACAACTAAATCCAACCAAAATACAAAAAAATCCTGAAAAAACGGAAATTTCCGTAAATTTATAGTTACGCCATGTATAATACAAGCGTACTTTTATTCATTGATGTATAAGCGAAAAATGCACTTGCGTGTGTATAAATAATCACTGTATGATATAAGCATATTGTAGGTGCATAGCAAATAACGTAAATTATATATGTAAAAATAATTAATTGTAAGATACTGTAGAACGCGTTTAAATGCGAATGCAAGTCGATCATTTTCAGAATAAAAACAAAACCACTCGTTTGTAATAAAAATGCATCTTCCGTGGATAAAAATAAGTAATTTCGTATATTTGAAACCGCAATTCTAACCTTAATAGGTGTGTTAAAAACATATTTTGATGTTAAAAGCAAATATTTTGTATGAAGTGTTACCTTTTTTGCATTAAGAAGCACTTAAAGTTTAAATTAATTGCCCCGTGGATTACATAAATTTATTTTAAATAGAGCTTTTTCTGAAATAGACGAGATTAAGAAAGAAGTTTTGGGAGAATATGTCAAAGTTGTATAAACTAATTAATAAAGAAACGTTTATTCCTAGAAACAGCCGGAACACTAAGAAACCCAGAAAATGTAATCGAAACTGATACAAATTATTTATTACCTTTCGCATTCACTGTTGGAGAGAAGCAATGCGACACAATAAGCTTGGGTGGTAAATAAAGACGAGGCAGCGCGCGTCACTAATAAGTGGAAGAGATTACGAGGTAACAAAACGCCGCGATTTTCGATGCTAATGGGTTTTTCTGGGAAACATTGCATCATAATGTTCCATACTATACTACTAGGTTGTAAAAAATAGATAATTTGTATATATAAGAAAGCGTTTGTTAAATAAATTGATTCATTCTATTCTTAAATTCGATTGGGAAATGGTAATTTTGATTTAAGTCGCGAGTTGTTGCTTTGCGAAGATGATATTTGAAGTATGCAGTAAGCATACTGTAACTTAATAATTACGATGATACAATGAATATAGAAGTGATGTTTTAAACATAACTCATAAAAAATTGAAATTATTAAATACAATGAAGAGGGAAAATTCTTCAATATAACGCTATACTAAAATAATCGAAAGGAAGATTTAACCAAAAATGTACTTTGGTAACTGTTGTTTGAAATAAGGATTTTAAATATGGAAATACTTGTAAGCTAATTTGACGTCAGTTTAAAATACGAAGATATTTAATCACAAAGTGGAGGAGCGTTTTTGTGGATTCTGCAAGTATTAGTTTTAGATTTATTTTTAACTGATATTGGAGTATTTGTCATTTAATTTAAGGTAGTATAATGTGTTAATCATATAATTTTTTTGTGGGGATTTTTACCAAGAAAGTTTTTGTTCAGAGTTTGAAACACTATTTTGTAAATGGTCCATCGGACTGAAATGCGTAAATAGAGAAGAATCTTCATGTAGTATATAAATATTTTAATCTATTTAGTTTATATTGGCCTACTCCCAAGAACAAAGAATATTTATTTGTATAAGATCAGGAAGGATCATATATATATATATATATATATATATATATATATATATATATATATAGAAAGACAAGTTATTTGCAGTCCGCAATAAGAAATTGTGTAATACAATATATAAATAAGATGTATCTGTAAACAAATTCTATGAAAATAATAGAGTTTGACGAATACAAATCAGGCTAGTAGTTATATAGCCATATAAACTACCAGCCTGATTTGTATTCGTCAATAGGCTCTATTATTTTCATAGAGTTTGTTTAAAGATACATCTTATTTTATATATATATATATATACATTTATATATATATACGTTTATATATATATATATATATATATATATATAATTTATAATTTTCCAAAAGTATTGTGGGTTTTAGGTCGGCTGGATTATTTAAGAAAACTCTTTTTTATAAACCTGAGCTTTCGGATTTATTTTAATCCTTTTTTAAAGGTACTACAATTAAAATAAATCCGAAAGCTCAGATTTATAAAAAGAGTTTTCTTAAATAATCCAGCCGACCTAAACCCACAATACTTTTGGAAAATTAGAATAAAGGAGGTCGTTATTAATAATTCATTATACATTTATATATATATATATATATATATATATATATATATATATATATATACGTTTATATATATAACAGGTAATTATTTTATGACCTTATTTTATTATATAAGTAGTGGGTTTTAGGTATGTTGGATGATTAATAAGACTCTTTTTTTATTACCTAAATTTTCGAATATATTTATATTCTTCTTCAGAGGTACTATTAAATATACAAACGCTTTAACAATAAATAATTACATTTAAGATATACTCACTAAATTGAGGTATAAAATACATGTAATGGCATTAGATATATAAATAAAAAAGTGTAAAAGGTTGTTGAAACATATAATAAAATTACTTTGTATATATTAAGATGTCCTTTTTTGAAGTATATTATTTAAATTTTGGCAGTTATTTTATATACCTTTTGTTATTTTTTATATCATAGTTGTATGCATGTACATTATGCTGTATGTATTGATAAATATACTGCAGTAAAAAATTCTTTCTTGCTTGATTTTTTATTATTAACTTTATCCTCGTGACTATCAGCTAAAAATTACACCTTTAAATTATATTATATTATATTAAATTATATTATATAATTTAATTAATGTTCAAAGTGATTAAATCCTAAGGTACACTCACGTGCTACGAAACTGCTTTGAACGAAAGATATGGGACCTTGACCTCGGCTGTCGGAAATTTCCTTAACCATCGAATATCAAAGTTTTTCGTAATACAGCGATTACAAAAAGAAACCAACCTCAGCCTGATTGAATTTAATTCTCCAACAAAATTTTAGCTCCAAGGTTTACTTGTCTGATGTTATTTATTGGTGAAGTTGAAATATACGGAACACATGTAATTGCCTTCTTAAAATATTGCGTCAGGATATTGCGTTACGATGTTATATAAGATATTATACAAGATATGTCCTTAAGATATTGTATTACGGTATTGCACTAAGATGAAAAATATTAGTATAATCTATTTAATTAATTTATACCAACTGTATTAATGATGTCAAAAGGGGCTTCCATCTCAATCAATTAATCTTCTTTTTTTCTAACACTGTTAGAAGCCACGTGTTTACACACGGCCATCTCGACTCCACTTATTCTGCAGAGCAGCTTGCTCGTTCGAACGCTGATAATCAAGTGCACAAATTGACAACTCGACAGAGCTTAGTAACGAACTTTAGAGCATAAACGTAAAAGAATCTATGTGTTATTATCAATTTTATGTATTAATTTCTATTGGACGGTAGTTCACAAATTAACTACTTTAAATTATAGCTGTTTTATTTTTATTTTATAGAACGAAGTGTAACTAGAAAAAAAAATACGTTACAATACAACCTTGATCAATACGTATACATACACATACATATATCAGTTAATAAATATTAATTGATTTAAATATTCAAACTTATCATTAATGTTTCAATAAGCTTTGTATATCACTTAAATTTAATTGTGGTAATAAAGTAAACAAGCTATAATTGATCATTTTTCTTTTTTGTGGCTAAATTGATTATTTATGTATTCATAATTTAGAAGGTTATTGAAACATTAATGATATGTTTCAATATTTAAATCAATTAATATTTATTAACTGATATATGTATGTGTATGTGTAAGTATACGTAGTGATCAAGGTTGTATATTTATCAATATATACAGCATCAATGTTCATGCATACAACTATGATATAAAAAGTAAAATGCACCCCCAATAAGTCAACACACTCAAGCACAAAATACCAGCACAAATGTTCAAGCAAAAGCAAGAAATTAATTTCTTTACCTGGAGTAAGCTTCTTCCATCGTTACCTTTGAAGATGTGTTCCAAAACCCTCCTCGTTGTGTCCATACACTTCGTTGTTATACATAGATCCAACTCATTTTCACTAGCTATCCAAATCTTTGCAACCGCCTTCAGTGTCTCTACCCCGATAATTGTCTCGACCAAGCTTAACCTTCCGCAATCACTAAACTTCACGCATTTTTGTTTCAAATTTCTCAACTCGCTTACTCAAGTACCATCCTTTTATTAGATCGTTGCGTGTAGTAACGGCACCGTCTATCAGTTAGCTCCCACTTGTGCATATCACAAAATTATCGATGAACGTTACTAACTGCGTTTTACACACTTTTAAATTAGGATGTTGTGCTATAATTCAACGAATATGCGACGTACGCGATTCAGTAAAAAATAAGAGCAAGTAAGAGAGCTTTACTACCTCTCCTAGTGTATTTATATGATTTTCTACACCCCTCAGGGACCCTATTTCCATCGAAATGCTTATTTTTCGAAACAGATTCTACAAATGTGTAAATATTTTCTTACTAATGGAAACTTTTTAATATGTGTAAATAAAAAAGTTGTATGTCTTGTTGCATTATTTGAGTAGTAATTTCATTTGACTGTATGTGTGAGAAAGAATGAACTTAGGATGGTAGGTATTCAAGAAGAAGCAGATTTTACAGCTAGCCGGGATGTGCAGAAATAAGGAGGCGTTCCAGAGGTAGTTTTTTTTTATATTTGTTCAGAAAATTTTTATGACGTCCCAGAGGTATCCGCGGCACTTTTATGCGGCCCAACGCTGGGGCTCGATTGGTTTAGAGGAAATCCATTGCGCTTTTATGGCGACCCGAACGTGAGGGCTAGATTTCCAAATAGAATTTAAAGTTTTATTCCAGGAAACTGGCGAGCTGACTGACAGTGTGTGTGTAGTGTAAATTTGTAAATATTTTTGAGTGTGTGAAGAAGTGATTTAAACGTATGCAGAGCAAGGAGTGGCTAAGAAGTCAAGGGGTTGAAATTGGAAGTGACGATAGTGCGTTATTTGAAAAATCAGGAAAAATGGAGGAAGCCGGAGGTAGTAGGGATCAATCAAGAACAGAATCGGGAGAGCAAGGAAACGAGATAATAAGAATGTTAGAGAGGATGAATGCATAATCTAACCGGAAATTTGATCAGATGAATGAAACACTAAGCGTGGTTAGAGAGGATTCGAACAGGAAATTTGAACAGATGAGTGCCGAATCGAACCGGAAGTTTGATCGGATTAATGAGACATTAACTGGAGCTAGGGAGACGTGAGAAAATAGATAAGACAACCAAAGAATTCTTGGATTTTTAAAAATAGTTTAACTGTAAAAATGGGGGAAGTAGAAAGTAGAGTGGGTAAGAATGAACGAGATATAAGAGGTTTAAGTCAGGAAATGGGACAATTGAGGACGGAGGTTAGAATCTTCTGTGAAGATGAGATTAATAATAAGATGACTGAGGTGACAGATTCATGTGGAGATCAGTTAGGAATGGTCGAGAGAGAGGTAAGCGGCATAAAACAAAATGTGTCGACTTTGATGGGGGATGGTCCCAGATTTGTAACAGGCAATATGTCACTGGACCAGCAAATGAAATTCTATGAGGATAGTAGGGTGAACCCACAGATTTCTATAAATAATATTAGAGGTTTAGTAGGGAATTTATTTGATAAACAGGCAAAATTGAATATTGTAAAGGCGTTATTGAAAGACCATGCTGAGGCCTGGTATAATCTCATAGGACAGGAGATAGAAACGTATAGTGGGTTTAAGGACAGATTTTTGAAACATTACTGGAGCGACCACAGACAAGATCAAGTACGCGATGATTTAATTACCGATAAATATAAGGGTGAATTTGCAGGAAGTAGGGAACGGTATGCTATACGAAAGTATAGCATAGCTAAACAACTAAGCCCACCGTTGACGGACAGACAGATTATTAAATACCTTTCACGACATTTTGAGGTTGAGGTTCGGCAACTCATTAATAACGATTTGGATAGTATTTTGGTTGGATGTCGACTTTCAAATTCGATTCAAAACATTCAGACTGGACACAAAAACCCTTGGGGATGCAGAGAAGCTACTGAACCACTCCAGGTTAGATATTTTGATATGATTTATTTCTGTAAACTGTTTTAATTCAATAATAATTCAAAAATATAAAAGTCGACAAAACCGGGGTTTCTTTGATAAATTTATGAAAGGCAATAGGCATCTTGAAACGTTTCAAAAGGTCTCTAAATGTAACAAAAAGCTCGTTTTGCTGGCTTCATTTTCTCAAAATCTGACAGATGTAAATAATTCTGAAAAAGAGGAAGATATTTAAAAAGGTAGTAAATATTTAATCATTATACTGTGTATTGTAGAATTGCTTTATTTAATTGAATCAGCTAGTTGAGGCAAAGAGATTTATAAATTAACATTTTTACAAGTGCTTGATTAATATAAAGAAAATAACACAGCATTTTATGACGCCCAAATCGTGGGGCTATATATTAATAGAATAACAAAGGTATATTATTTTTCCTACAGGAAGATAACACGGCATTTTAGGACGCTCCAGTTTCTGTCGTCTTTGACTGCATCCTACACAAAAATTCCAAGATTGTATGGACAGCGCATGAAGGGTTTTGCTTTGAGAACGCTGAAGTCTGGATAAAAAACTAGTACCTGAATAAAAAAATAGGCAATTTATTTGGAAGTAAAATTTTTTAAGAACATTTATTAATGGCAGCCAGTTATTTGCTGAAAGAGGTGAATGATGTTAGAAGCAATGGTAAATCATTTGAAAATACGATCGGATGTACACATTTTAACTTTAGAAAAGCAGGCCTACGGTTGATTACTGCTATAGGATTTTTCAGAAATGCCAGTAGATTATAAACCCTTTGAAATTTCTAAATACACAACCAGTTGGTTTTTAGCAATCATGTACTGCTGGTTATACCCTAGTGAAAATTATGGGAAAAGGTAAACATCAATTGTAAGTTAAAGGTTCTCGCTAAAAGACTCGTCTCGAAAACATGCTCTGTTTGGTTTGGCTCAACTGAAGTGAGACACTGTTCGAGAACTCCTTTTTTGGTTTGACGCGAAGCTCGACTCAAATTAGGGCTGATTTTCGAAACGATCCCAGTTAACCTCACGCGTTATGCTAATGCTAACAAGAAGCACAATGGTGCACTATCAAAGCACTTACTATTTGCTCTCTTCCTCTTAGTCAGTTTGGGAGTGGCCTAGTAATAGATCCACTTAATTGCTTGATCAAATCTCATGATTTTTTTTTAACGTAATCAGTATTGTAACAGTAAAATACATAGAAACGTACTGTGTTTATTCAAATTGTTAATTAAATTCCAAACGATGCGACATCCTATCGTATACCATCCACGCTTCATTAATTAACTTGACCAGAAACATTGATAAAGCAACGACACTAAAAACGTATAAAACCTGTAATTTTACTAGCACTACAGACCACACACCTTTCGTATACCCACCATGTTTGTCTATTTATATAAATGAAGACATTTTGTTTAGCTACCGGCTGCGTATCAGGACGCGATCAACCCTAGATATATTAAGACATAAAAAATTAGCATTCAAAACCGAGCTATTCAACTAAATTATCGAATTTTGTCATCACGAGGTAGATCAAATTACCAAAACTGTATAAGAACACCCACCTCAAAGATTAATAATGCCCAAGACTATAATTAATTTTAGATGTGTTCACTGAGTGGTTTTTTGTATTATTGAACGCTTACTCTTAAATAGGAAATGAAAAACAATTAGCGGTCGCTTTCACAACACAACTTTTCAAGATCTCTTAATATTAATTTGAATGATAAAAAATGTTTATGAGTGGCCTTATCTGTCTTAACTTTACTTTATGTTCGCAAAAAGCTCCTTTTTTTACTTGTTTGTATAGCGGAAGTAATGGAAATTTAATGGAAAAGCCAAAGTGGGCTTTGTGTTGTGTTAATTAGTAAACAAAAGGACCTTCTTAAGGCACTTTTTATATTAAGTTTTAGGATGGAAAATTCTTTATAATTCCTTTTAGAGGATATTACGACTGGAAAATGGTTATAAAAGGCCATCTCTCAACATTCATCATTAATGTTGTGTATGCTGTATTTTTTAACCTAGCTAAGCTCACAACTTTTTCTTAATCTTAGTATTAAACGTTTGAAAGGCGTGCTTATCAAGCTTTTGAAGTGAGCGCATTTTTAGACAAATTTTATTAATAAATATCAACACGTTATGTTTTGCGAACATTTTTCTTTAAATAATTGGTGAGTAAATAATACTAAACAATTTCCGTTTCCTGTTCACTGACACTCCGTACGTAGTCATACAAACACCTAACCAGAATCTAAAGATATCACTAATTTCACATAAATTAATTTGCTTTAATAAATTTTATTATAAAGTGATGTAGTACCAAGGATGCAGGCGTATAAAGGTTTGTTTGCAATTAATGTTAAGAGTTAGCGTTAACGCAACAAATAACATAATGAATAAAAAATCAAAGGTTATAAAAAGCCTCTAATGTAGTAAAGTGAGTGATGCGATGCCCTTTACAATAACAGAAGTAATGCATGCATTTTGTAATGGAATGTACTTGAAATATGTGCGTGTGAAGTTGGCACCTCATCTGTTAGCACTGCAAATTTTATCAATAGCTCTATTTGCACCCCCAATAGTTCTACAGTTCCTGATAGGTTATATCAATAGTTCCACCAAATTAGTTAAAAAATGGTAAATTGAAAATATTAGGTGCTAACTTCCGTGGCACCGCTTCAAAAAAGGTTTTTCAAATACAAAATTTTATAGTTCCAGAAGAGTTCCACAGTTTCTGATACATTTTAGGAATAGTTCTGACTTCTAACTATTTTTAAAAATTCCTTAAATTTACCGTCAACAACGCACCGCACACAAGAGTAAAGAATCAGTTGGCCGGCAGTTCCAGGCAAGTTTTTGAAGTTCTTCTATAGTTCTACAATAGTTCTAACGACTAATGTAGATTTCGTCCAGAGTTTCGGTATATAGCTATTTTTTTTACACATTTCGGAAACTTAGCGCCAGCAACGCACACAAGAGTAAACTATCAGTTTGCCGGCAATTCCAGCCTACTTTTTGGTGTTCTATACTTCTACAATAGTTCTAACGAATTATGTAGATTTGGTCCGGAGTTTCCGTTTATAGCTATTTGTTACACATTTTTGAAACTTAGCGCCAGCACCGCACACAAGAGTAAAGTATCAGTTTGCCGGCAGTTCTAGACAACTTTTGGTGTTCTTCTATACTTTTACAATAGTTCTAACGACTTATGTAGATTTCGTCCAGAGTTTCGGTTTATAGCTATTTTTTTACACATTTTTGAAACTTAGGGCCTGCACCGCACACAAGAGTAAAGTATCAGTTTGCCGACAGTTCCAGCCAACTTTTTGATGTTCTTCTATAGTTGTACAATAGTTCTAACGACTTATGTGGGTTTTATCCAGAGTTTCGGTCTATAGCTATTTTTTACACATTTTTGAAACAGCGCCAGTACCGCACAAAAGAGTAAAGTATCAGTTTACCGGCAGTTCTAGCCAACTTTTTGGTGTTCTTCTATAGGTCTACAATAGTTCTAACGACTTATGTGGGTTTCGTCCATAGTTTTGGTCTATAGCTGTTTTTTACACATTTTTGAGACTTAGGGCCAGCACCGCACACAAGAGTAAAGTATCAGTTTGCCGGCAGTTCCAGCCAACTTTTGGTGTTCTGCTATACTTCTACAATAGTTCTAACGACTTATGTGGATTTCGTCCAGAGTTTCGGTCTATAACTAATTTTCACATATTTTTGAAACTTACCTAATATTGCTTAGTTGACTAAGGACGTAGTTATAGTAATGGAAGCAGCATTTGAATTTTAACAAAGTATTCATTTTGCGTTTCTCTGTAAAATAATTACGGATGAAAAATATACCAGTTTCATTTAGTGATCTTCAACATATTTACACTGTATATACATATAAAACTTACTTTATTTTATATTACGTCAGTGAAATTAGCAGATAGAAGTAACATTTAATTACCCTCCTCTTCAATTAGCGATGACTTTCCGCCAATTCGGGCTAATAACCACTTCCATTTTAGTTCAACCTCACTTAGCCCTGCCCTCAAACTTTCTTGCAATACAGACTACAGTATGTAAGCACAACCTTATTCAATATCCACCTTTCCTTAAACAAATTAACTCATCGCCTTTGTAAATAACTATGGCAAGCTGTGATGTCTTTTTAAAATTTTTGAAGGATATAGTAGCCTAAATGCACAAGTAATTTCCTGCAGATTAGAAAAGTTATTAATCTTTCTGTGATATACATCAACTGACTGCTGGTAGCACGTTAATTTTCTTCTAGGTTTGTACAAAAGGGGCGCTAAGTTTCAAAAATGTATAAATAATAGCTATAGACCGAAAGTCTGGACGAAACCCACATAAGTCATTAGAACTATTGTGGAACTACAGAAGAACACCTAAAAGTTGGCTGGAACTGCCGGCAAACTGATACTTTACTCTTGTGTGCGGTGCTGGCGCTAAGTTTCAAAAATGTGTAAATAATAGCTATAAACCGAAAGTCTGGACGAAATCCACATAAGTCGTTACAACTATTGTGGAATACAGAAGAACACCTAAAAGTTGGCTGGAACTGCCGGCAAACTGATACTTTACTCTTGTGTGCGGTGCTGGCGCTAAGTTTCAAAAATGTGTAAATAATAGCTATAAACCAAAAGTCTGGACGAAATCCACATAAGTCGTTAGAACTATTGTGGAACTACAGAAGAACACCTAAAAGTTGGCTGGAACTGCCGGCAAACTGATACTTTACTCTTGTGTGCGGTGCTGGCGCTAAGTTTCAAAAATGTGTAAATAATAGCTATAAACCGAAAGTCTGGACGAAATCCACATAAGTCGTTAGAACTATAGAAGAACACCAAAAAGTTGGCTGGAATTGCCGGCAAACTGATACTTTACTCTTGTGTGCGGTGCTGGCGCTGTTTCAAAAATGTGTACAAAATAGCTATAGACCGAAGCTATGGACGAAATTCACATTAAGTCGTTACAACTATTGTAGAACTAAAGAAGAACACCTAAAAGTTGGCTGGAACTACCGGCAAACCGATTCTTTACTCTTGTGTGCGTTGCGATGCTGGCGGTAAATTTAAGGAATTCTTTAAAAATAGTTAAAAATCAAAACTATTCTTAAAATGTATCAAGAACTGTAGAACTCTTCTGGAACTATAAGATTTTGTATTTGAAAAGCTTTTTTTGAAAAGTTACAGTGCTACGGGAAGTTACCACCTCATATTTTCAATTTGGTATTTTTTAACTAATTTGGCGGAACTATTGATATAACCTATCAGGAACTGTAGAACTATTGGGGGGTTTAAATAGAACTGTTGATAAAATTTTCTGTGCTAAAAAATGAGGTGCCCACTTCACACGCATTTGAAATACTTGGTGTCTAGAATAATTTCACAAGTCGACCTCTAACGTACAAAGGTTAACTGTACGGAAACTGAATGACGATCGACGTGGTGTGTCCGCGCTGAAGAAAATACTCGATCTTTCTATGGGAGCAAGTGTGTCGTCTATACTTGCACAATGTCGTGGATGATTTGCTTAACAACTGCATTTCTGAACCTTTTGATCTTCCATTCTTCAAATACGTTGATGATTTAATTTGCTGTATTCCTTTGGGCAGTGAAAATCATACACTTAACATTTTGTACTGTTATAATCCTGCCAAATCATGGATCGATACGTAAATAAAGATGATTATAAAAACTATGAGTGGTTTACTTCCCAAAGAAGATTAAGAAAAAAGTTTGAGTTGTAAAAATGTTCATAGCAACGTAGAAAATTTAAAGATAACTTTCTGAGAATTAAAAAGGTTTAACAAGAAATTGTTTGTAACTAAGCAGGTGACATTGTAGCGCTTATTTGTCACATTTGATGGTCCACTTTTTTAGAAAGTATAATAGTATGCAGACTATTTTATACCATAATGCTATTTAACCTTTCGTTCAAGGAATAAATTGTCTTAAATACCTAAATTCAACCATACATGAAATAAGTTCAGTTCATTTACTTATTCAGTTGTAAACCAAAACAGGATCCTTTTTCGGTAATAATTAAAAGTTGTTAAATACCATTAAAGACAGAATATCTTCCTTAAAAAATTTTAATAAATTAAGATTTTTGATATACATAAAATTAATAAGAGATAACGTACAAATTATTTTATAATTTGCATGCTAAAAAACGTTAATTTGTATAAACGATATATATATATATATATATATATATATATATATATTCTTTAAAATAATAGAAAATGGATTATGTTATTTTAAAGCTTATTTTCATTGAAGTTAATAATAGTTCCTCATAGTTAATACAAACAAATTCATAAAATCCTTGAGTATAGAAAAAAAGACTACTGACATTATATTGGTAAGATATTTTAGAGGTATATTTTAGAATCGCAAATTTTTGAAATTTTTTTGTGATAAATTTGACTAGACTCTAGTTAAGCCTTAGTTCTTAGAATTTCTTGAGGTAGTTATATTTTCAGATAGTACGAGATCATCGTTCCAATCCAAGCTTGCAGTGTTAGCAGTAAGTATTATTTTTATACGTTTTGGTTGTTCAGAATATTTTTTTCTTTTCGAAGATTTCCGTATCTTATCTTCGGATTGTTAGACATTACAGGTATTATTAAGATACGGTGGCGTCCAAAATTTTCTCTTTTTTTATCGAATACCATCTTACGACCCTGGCTCATTGCTCTGCCCTAAGCTAAAGAAACTTAGCTGGTTGGAAGATCTCTTTTGAGGGTCCTTTAGTATTAAAAGCCGCTTTAAATACATTATACCCTGAGCTTGAATTTTAGACAGGAACTCCCCTTAATTTCTAGAGGATGTACCGCCTATAACGTGAAGTAGTTACATTGAAAAATTCAGGTGTATCAGTGGTACGAAGTATGCTAGAGGTACTGCTCCAGAAAATCGGTGTCGAGATTTTGGTGTTTGGTTACAATTCAAATTATATGGCATCTGCTGTAAAAGGGTTGTTTGCTACTTCTATTAGCGTGGAAACTGTAGAAATGGTTTTGACAGTTCTTACCGCCACAGACACTTCCACCGTCCGGGTCGGATAGTATTTTTGGTATGTAATGGTGTTTTTTAAACGATCTAAACGATTTTGAAACATTTATTGGTGACTACGTGCTAGAAAAAATCAACGGCAATCAGATTTGTCGCGATAAAACAAAATTATATTATTTAAATTCTTAAAAGGACTCCTATATAAAGTAGCTGGTTAAGATTTTTGAGATTGCTGTTATTTGAATTTAAAGTAGTGTATGTACAAGTCGATAATTTGATTTGAAGAGTGGCAAGCCTTTGGTATAGGTTTCCGCTAGTATAGAAAAAAATAATTAAATTTAACGAAGCAGATATGTTTAAATAAGATTTTTAAGGGGGAGGTTATTAAATTATATTTCTTTTGAGTAATTTTGTACATAATAAAATTTAGTTACGAGTTTTTTTATGAATGAAAATCAATAGAAGATTAATGAATGATCATCCTAGTTATAAAGAGAAATTTTTGTACTTTATTTTTAGTATAAGTGAGTGGTTATCTAGAAGTTTTATTTCTTTGATGCAATATTTAAGATATTGTTCATAAGGCAAAGTTATTGTAGAAATTTTGGACTCTCTGGGACAGAACAGCTTTAAGATGGGGACAGTGTAGCGCCGATTGGTCTATCTCCTACCAGAATAATTACATTAGAACGTAAACCAAGCATCTGTATACAAAAGATAATTGGTGGGTATCCTGTAGCGTAACATCTTGCAATAGAGTTGATTTACAGGTACAAGCGTTTTGAATAGGTTATAATAGGAAATCTCGAGTATATTATATGCAAATTCTTGTATGTTGTATAATAATCTAGAGCAACTGAATAAGGTATAAGTTTCCGTTAAGGGGTTTCGCAGTTCAATTCTGATTAAAGCTTTGATTAAAATATGTTCTAGTTTAATTCTTCAAAAGATGTGATATAAATTACTGTCGATGTAAATTACTCTGTGATATAAATTATTGTAGTGTTAATATAAATTAATAATTGCTGCTTCGATAGTTAATTATAGTACTCCGTTGGCAAGTAATTTAGAAGAAAGCATCGTAGTGTTATGAAGAAAATACTTGTACTGCTAACGACTGGTTAAAAATAGATTGTTGGAAGGAATTTTAGCAAATTCTATTGTTGAAAAGGCTTCTATAATCAGTTTGAAAATAAAGAACTGGTGTCTGTGCAAATAGAGTTTTTGTTACAGTATAATTATATTTCTTTAAACGGCATTTTATCGTTATGACAGTCACCTTTGTGGACATTTGTGAAATTTTGACATTTGATTACTGTTGACGTAGTTATATTTGCATCTAAATGTATTGTTTTATTATTTGTCATTTTTATTATATTCTCAATTATGTGGTATCCGTGTTTGACTGGTCGTTTCCAAATAGTTTTGCTGCTTCACCTGATGAAGAAAATAATTTTTAGAAAATTGAATCGAATAATTAGAATTTTTGCTTGCGCCGAATTGATTACAACCACGAAATTTACTCATCAATATTAAAATATAGTAGGTGAAGTTCGTTCTATTATATATATTTATATAGTATGCCCGTGTTTGCGTGTGCATGTGCTGTGCGTGTGTGTATTGTAACATCTTATTGACGAGACACAAATAGTCGTAGTTTCTTTGTTTTACTACAACTAGTGTGCTAGTTGCTTGATTCAGTGATCGATTCCTAAATATTAATCACCATCTAAGCATTTGCAGTGTTATACAATTAGGAGTCGAGTATTATTTAGTATAAATAAGCGAAGCGTATGCTTTATCGAATAGTTGTTCGAATTCTGTCCAATTGACAGGCACACGAGTACGCTTAATTAGTTCGTCAAACCGGACGGCATTCGCTTTTGGTTCCTGAACAAGAAGGGATGGGTTGGAGTGGTGGCACAGCGTGCGTTATGAGAATTGCCATTTTAAATTTGCTTGTTTAAATTAGAAGGTCCTATTGTCTTATTTAATTTCATTTGCAGCAAGGAAATTACCAAACATTTAATAACAACCCGAATGTCACCTAATTAGTTTTTTTATTATAACTTAATAGGCTACATATGATTCACGCATTCTTTTCAAAATTGTTCAGTCATCACTTGTCACTTGACATTATAATATGAATTAATGACAATCTTCTACTAGAATGATTTTTTACACCCTAGTGAGTGCTCCATTTTTTTATTTTGATTTGGGACCGCACCATTTCAATTTTCGTGGCATTTAACTATATATATATATATATATATATATATATATATAAATATATATAAATATATATAAATTTTGTATTAAATAGGAAAAACAACCTGCCCACTTTCGACACATATAAAAAGAAACAATCACACTTTAGATCTACAAAATGTTGAAATACTTGAAATAGAATCTAATTATTACAAACGATTATTTTTAGAATCCTACCACATTCAAAAAACAAATAACTGTTTAAATGAAAAAACTGATATTAATAATTTAGAAGCAGTATACTTTGGATTTTATAATTTTAAAAACTAAATATAACATTCCTAATAACTAGACAACCAGGTCACATATACAGTGTCCAAGATTTCTTCACGTAAAATTTATAAAAATAATAACGTTTTCTCAACTCACTATTCTTAAATAAAAGTAAATAAAACTAATAAATTAGAGATACAACAACCCAAAGACAAACCAGTTTCCTATTACACACACACACACACGGACGCACGCACGCACGCGCGCACACACACACTCACTCACACACACACACACACATCCACACACATACAAACTTAATAAAGATTTGTTGGTCAGATAAAGCAAGAATTTCTAAATAATCATAACATTTTGTATTTTAATCAAATTATTTAAACGTAGAAAGCTAGTTTTGACAAACATCACTTTTAACAACTTTCAATGAAATGACGTTACATGTCAAAACAGGTTTTCTATAAAAAACACATTAAGTAAGTAATTTATAAGTTTTATATATGTAATTTAATGCTATCTACTTTGTAGCTTATGATTAAGGAAACAAATTTTCCGAAACGTCAAGTATAATAAATGTTTTAACTAAAACCACTAACTTATATCGAACGAAATATATCCCAAGATTCAAACAAAGTCAATTAGTGTATAACAACTACATTCGTTATTGAAAGCAAGATCAACTATATATATATAGCTGTATCCTTATTGTCTTGCCACCTGCTTATTTTAAAGTTCGATACAATCGCAAAGCGAAAACTAAAAAGCCCTATCGTTATTAACCATAAAACTGATATAAAGAAATTGGTAAAATTTTACGCAACAATAATTAAATTAATTTGTACAATTTTTGAAATACCCTATAAACTATAATAAATAAAGATTCACTAGAATTATGACTAGTTTCAAACAAGTTTAACTATTCTATTATACGTTGTAACATATGATATATCCCTGTGTTATGAAATCAACAAAATTTTTCTTAATCTTCTTTGGGAATTAAACCACTCATAGTTTTTAAAATTTACTTTATTTACGTTTCGATCCATGACCTAGGATCGTTGTCAAAATAATAAAAACTTCAAGTTTGACATTTATGACATAAATTGAAGGTGACTTTGATTTATTGATGTTCGAAATATTTAGTTTGAGTACACTAAGCAAAAATTTCTAAAGTTTAAAAGAATGATTGCCTTCAATTTGTGTTACGGCCTGGGACCGACTTTTTTTTAGGTAGCCAATACGCTTAACGCGAAATCAGCAGATTAATTTTTATTGGTGAATTTTATATAAATTCATTAATTTGGGAAACATTTTTTAACATCATTCTATTTATACAATTGAGAGGATGGTTATTAAAGAAGTGTGCGATTGCGTTACTGTAAGGCATAAGCAGTTGTTTTTTTTAAATTTATTTTAAGGGGGAAAAATCAATATGATTTAGGCGGGTGCCCAAACCCGCCAAAGACATATTTCTGTTTTTCATAAAAAATGATAAATTTTCAACTTTTTTTCGCCAAAGTGATGGTTACCGAAGATTTTGCGAGTCAGATGAGTTCCCGCCATGCATCCCGCCCGGCGGGTACCAAACCCCGTCAAAATTAAATTTTACAAAGAAAAATTAAAAATTAATTTTCTACGTTCGGAAGCGTGAAAACATGCATTTTTCAAAAATATACTTAATTGGTGAGTTTTCCTTTTCGAAGTTGTGAAAGCGTTTGTAGCTGTCAAACCAAACAGTAGTTTATGTTCTCACAATTTACATTTTAGCTCTTCTCTCGAAGCTAACTTAGGGGTAAGCGGAAAGTTCAACATACGTACTACGTGTTAGCGAGATTCGTTTCTTATAAGGACCGCGAAGCGGCCAGGTTAGACGTAAACGAAGTGAGATATAACTGATGTTCGAACCATTGACCTCGGTTAGTTGTCGAATTTTCGTTGTGTAGAATTTTTCTTGAAGAACTCTCCAGTGTTGAATTTTCTTTGATTGAAGAGGATTTTGTACGACGACGTCATTGAGGTAAGAACGATTTCACTTTTTAATCGCGTTATTCTTAGCGAGTTACACTTATCATTTCGAATCATTTCAAATCAACTTCGAACTCTTAAACTAGACGTTAAGAAAAATATTCTGATTGAATTCAATCCTTGGTCTGTTGCTTGTAATAATTTCACAGGCAAAATGTCAGTGGCACAACAATCAAGGAAGAATTGCCCAATAATTCTTTGTGACATTTTTCAGCTGGGGTGGCCTGAGCTAATTCAGTTACTGCAAGATTGGAAAGCTATTGGTATAGAAGTCGAATATCTGTGTCCAGAAGAAAGATTCCGTGGAAAATTGCATCTTCGAGCAACTGCTAGTGTGAGTTACATTGACTAGTATTTGTGGAGGTGCAATAATAAATACAAAGTTAACAAGAAGACAGTTACATGCAATGTAACAGTTTCGATCAGAACTGGCACATTTTTTGTCAAATCGCACTTGTCTATAATGCAAATCTTGGCATTTGTGCGCTTATGGATGAAGCATGTGAAGATTGGAACAATTCAAGAAGAGTGTGAGATTGGAAGTAAAGCCACGGCAACTGACTGGAATAGCTTTTGTAGGGAAGTAGTCATCGATTCCTGCTTTCATCAGAGTACGGCCATCGGTAAGAAACACGATCACTATTTCATTTTAAATTACACAACATTCTGCTTATTCAGTGGCGTAGCTTATGGACATATGTATTAGCATAATGAACAGTGTTCAATAAAACCGAATTCCAGGCGTCTTTTTGATTACAGGTGGGATTGGAAAAATCGTTGAAATTGACGAGAGCAAATTCGGAAAACGAAAATATTATCGTGGCCATCTAGTAGATGGTCAGTGGGTGTTTGGTGGCGTCGACAGAGAGAGTGGAAACTTCTTTTTGGTACCAGTGGAGAAGAGAGACAGCAAGACGTTGATTCCTCTTATCGAAAAGTGGATATTGCCCGGAACCACCATTATCAGTGACTGTTGGAAGCCATATGACATCCTTAAGGATTTGGGCTATGAACATATGAGGGTCAACTACTCGTTGACCTTCAAGGATCCGGAGACGGGGGCTCATACCAGCACCATCGAGGGTCTTTGGAGACATGCTAAGCATCGTGTTCCCGAGTACAAACGGGTAAAGTCATTTTTCCTAGGTTACTTGGCTCGTTTTATGTTCATATCGCGATGTAAGCGTCAAAATTTGGACCCAACTGTTGAGTTTATGAGAGCTGCTGGACGTTGGTACAATCCAACTCACCCAAAGGAAGATGAAGACGAGGGTGAATATGATGTAGATACAGAACTTGATAATGAGGATGATATATTGTAAATACAAGCGTCCAACAATTTCGAAGTAATTTTCTAAGATTCTAATACCGTATTAATTTTGAATATAGAGTGGATTTTCTTTAATTAAAAAATTAGTAGAAATTGTTCTACGCAGTGGTAATAATAATAGTTGTAACACCATAGTTTTGGTGACGTTACTTAAATGCATTTTGTGTTTGACTCATTGTTAACACGTAATAAAGTTTTAATGAAATAAAATAAAGTAACTTTGTACAATAAAACAGAAATTAATAATCTGTACATGCTTATCTCTATATACTATATACTTAATGTTACAGTAAATTTGAAATTTTAGACATAAGTAGGCTTATTTATGAAATTTTATTTGGGAAATCTCAGAGTGCCACAATTCTTATTTTTGAAAAATGCATGTTTCCACGCTTCCAAACGTAGAAAATTAATTTTTAATTTTTTTTTGTAAAATTTTATTTTGACGGGGTTTGGTACCCGCCGGGCGGGATGCATGGCGGGAACTCATCTGACTCGCAAAATCTTCGGTAACCATCACTTTGGCGCTAAAATGTTGAAAATTTGATCATTTTTTATTTAAAACATAAATGTCTTTGGCGGGTTTGGGCACCCGCCATGGCAGTTTGGACATCGACCTGTCTCTAATTTCTTTTTATCGATGTTAACAAAGTTTTTTTAAAGATTTTTGGAAAAAAAAATTGAAAAAATCAGCTTCGGAGTAAACTGAACTTGTTCCAAATTTATTACGGTGTTTAGCATTGTGTTGCTGTTTTCTAACGTTTTATTTTGCGTGTTATTTTTCTCTATAAATAGGTTATAAAATTTCTTTATGTTAATTTCTTTTTGTTTGGAAAATACTGATTCGTAGTAAGTTTTTGCACTAACGAGAATTTTATCAAAATCATATTTTGTTACTTTTATTCGTATGAAATTTATAATGCCCTCGATATCTTGTTTTAACTTATAAATAATGTGGCGGTGGTTTTGTAGTCTTTCCCTCATCATACTGTAACTTGCTCTTTCAAGAATCCTTGAAAGTTTATTGCTTGTCTTTCCAAATTTGATTTTGAAATCCTTTTGGTATTATTTCGTTGTTTCTGCATTTTATTAGGAACGTGAGTGAATTTTTGGAATGCGATAGCTTTAGGTTTAGATTGTCCAACTGTCTACAACAAATACAAATTTCAAGCCCATACCTTCTTTGGGAATTAAACCACTTATAGTTTTTAAAATCTACTTTTACGTTTCGATCCATGACATTTCTGACATAAATTGAAGGTGATTTTGATTTATTGATGTTCGAAATATTTGGTTTGAGTACACTAAGCAAAAATTTTTAAAGTTTAAATTTTATGTAGCCAATACGCTTAACGTGAAATCAGCTGATTAATTTTTATTGGCGAATTTTATATAAATTCATTAATTTGGGAAACATATCTTAACATGTTTCTATTTATACAATTGAGAGGATGGTTATTAAAGAAGTGTGCGATTGAGTTACCGTAAGGTTTAAGCAGTCGTTTTTTTATATTTATTTTGAGAGGGAAAAATCATTATGATTTAGGCTACCTCTTTGGTAGATTTTAACATGGTTCTGAGGCGACCCTATGGCGGGTTTACACTTGTCAGATACCAATGTTGTTCTATGAAGATTGTATATGGTTCTGAGGCGACCCTAAGACGGGTTTACACTTGTCAGATACCAATGCTGTTTTACAAGGGTTGTTGATATGCTTATTGTTATGTAATTAGTTATTGTATGTATAAATAGAAATGTAGGCTGTATTTCATGTTAATATCGCAAGGAAAACCCAGGAAAAACTTGCAATGCTACCTAGATATTGTGGGCATGTGATTTTCATTTGTTATTTCTTATGTTATTTCTTTTAGTAATGGAATCCAGTGTTTACTGAAAGTCACGGATTCGTTTGCAACGCAGTTATTTTTATGTAGGGTTATATAAGCAGCTTCTTTGATTTTGCGTTTTTGGTGGTTTTTTTCTTTGTCGATAATTTTTGCGTCCTCCTATTTTATTTTATGACTGAAGTCCCATGCATGTTGGCAAATCATAGATTTTTCAAATTTTTTATTTTTTATGTACGATTTATGTTCTTTTAATCGAACTTTAAATGGTCTGGAACTTTCCCTTATATAAAACTTGTTACATTCGCACGGTATTTTGTAGATGCAGTTTTTTGAACTTTGTATTGCGTTTTTGGGTTTTGCTTTTGCTAATTGTGCTCTTAATGCATTGTTCGTTCTAAATACTGTTTTAATTCTAAATTTGTTCCCTATTCTTTGGGTTTTTTCGGAGAATCCTTTTATGTATGGTATTGAGAGCATTTTTTGGTGTAAATCGTTGTTTTTGTTTTCTTTTTCTTTATTTTTAGGGTTTTTATTCATTTCTTTCTCTATTATTCTTTTAGGATATTTGTTTTCTATTAGTGTACATTTGATTAGGTTTTTCTCGTTCTTTAAAATTTCTTTGTTTGATGATATTAATTTTGCTCAATAATACATGGTTCTGATAATTCCTTGTTTGACACATTGTGGGTGGTTTGAATCGAAATTTAAGTATCTGTTTGTGTGCGTTGGTTTTCTGTATACCGATGTATTAATTGTTGTATCGTTATTGCTAACTAGAATATCTAAAAACGGAAGTTTTCCATGTTGTTCTAATTTATATGTGAATTTAATTGTTAGTTCTATTTTGTTAATGGCTCTACAAAGTTTTTAATTAGTTCTGTATTATGAGGCCAAATTTTTGACGTAAAAGTTTGTAGCATATATTTGTTCGGCATCTTAAAATTTGGGAATAAACATTACCTATGTTGAGTTATAGACGGTCGATGTTTACATTTTCTGGAATTGTGGAAAAAGATGTTCCAAACAAAACATGACTCTAGTTTTAACATAACATTTCTGTGTAATTGATGTATTATCTTTGTTTAATCAATCTTCCACAATTTTATGTAATTAATTCGTAAACAGTTAAAACTAAATGCTGCAATTGTATAATTTATTATTATGCTTCTCTTCTTAATCTAATCAGGTAACTTAGTCGTAATCAAATCGTTTTCTGTATTGCTGTTTATGCAATTAACGTTTTGCAAGACGATAGTAAATTCAAAACAGCAATTGTTTTGCAGATACTTGGTTTGCTTTTTTCACATTAGCAATTGTATTCATATGCATTGGTGCATTTTGGATGAATAATTTTGTGGTTTTTCCAACAAGGTTATGACTAACGTATCTGTGCAACATAGCTGGCCTTTTCTGCATTCCTGTAGGATATCTTGCACAACATGGATGATTATGCGGGGTCTAACGGCACGTAATGATGGTCGGTCTATTTGGTGCACTTCTGATACGACTCCAGCCTACTTACATGTACTCTTATGAGAAAAATTGGCGGAGGCGCAAGGCTTCCCAGTAAAATCTTAACTCAAACAGGTCATTTCTCAATATGTGTTAATGCTACGAGTTCTAGTGTTTAGAAAAAAAAGTATACAGGTAAAAGAAATTGACATAATTTAGAGACTCATTAGAAAATAAATTTTTGGACTAACAAGTAAATTATTTAATAAAATAATCCGGAACGAATAAAACTCCCCTAAAGCGTCAGCAACCAAATACTTTTAGTGAACAAAATCAATGCCGTCTTAATTCACTCTAACCTATATTTCCAACTTCCTCCAGAGATTAAGAACAAGCGTGACAAGAAGTCATTTTATTATCAGAAAGTTAGAGCTTTTCCGACAAATTTTCCGGCTTTGCAAGAAGACCCTTTTTAATTATAATTGCTGGTCCCTTGTCAAGTTGCGTGCGAATTAACTGCAACGCTGTAACAATTTCGACAGCACGTCATTTTATTAATCCGCCATGCATGTTTAATCATTGCAATTCAGTTCGATACCGATCAAAGGAAATGGTTCTTTTTAATTACGTTTCTAGGAAATTGAAAAGTTTAATGATAAACTCGCGCGCATTGTGTTCAATGGGAAATGTTACGAGATAACGCTTTATACACGGATTAATCAGTAATAATAACGTGACGTTGCCAGCTTGTCTTATTATGTTATTAATTGGTGCATGTATTGCCACTTCTGCGTTTATTAAACCTAACATTTCACTCTATATGTATGAAATTATAAAGTAAAATTACGGATCAAACACAACGCCTGCAATTAATTTAATTGCGATCTCGCGCGTTGCAATTGAAATTGCAAATAATAACCTCAGGCAACAACACCGCGCTCTTTTGTAGAGTCGTCGAACTAATTTTCTGTTATTTTACGATTAAACATGGGAATTTTTAAAGGCATTCTAGGCATATTTTAGGTGATTTTCATGCACGTAATTGATGCGTTTACCTGTTCTTATGTCGAAGACTCGAAGCGTGCACACCTACTTTTATTATGAATTACATCGAGTTTAGGTCGTGAAATGTAGGTAAAGAAGATAAAAACGGTGTAAAGAATTCAAGCTTTGTAGCGGAATGTTTCTAATTTCGATTTGTTATACCCATATTGGAATCGAATCGAGCTTATAGACAAATTTCTCTTGCGTTTTACAAATAAATTTTGCCTGACACAAATTATGGGAATAAAACGTTGATTATAAACTTGCTGTTGGCTACATCGATCGTGACTAGGAACTGTCAGTTTTGGAGCTTAATTATACCCACTAGAGAATTGTTGAAAAACGTACCGACAGTAAATAATAATACACCATGTCAATGTATCCTCAAATTTGGGAAGACAGCTGGTTTCAAATTCCAATAAGAAATGCGCGAATCGTGTGCTTACATTGTATCGATATGTGAAGTAGTTTGGATATTGACACTTCGTTCTTGAGATTATATTTTAAGTTTTTTCTTAAAAAAGTTTGGGAATACTCCCTGTATGTTTGTGGTGGTTTGTTTTGTATTTTTTTAATCTGTTTTGGAAATTAGCCACTAAGAGTTGTTAAAATCGTCTTTATGTACGTTTCGATCCATGACCTAGGATCGTTGTCATGGATCAAAACGTAAATAAAGACAATTTTAACAACTACTATGAGTGGATTAATTTCCAACGAAGATTAAGAAAAGTTTGGGAGTTTTTTATCATTGCGCTTTATTTTTTACAAATAGTATACATTCCAGATTGTCCTTGTCTAAATACTATTGAACATTAGTGGTATTCTTGAGGCAAAGCCCTTATTGGACTCGACATCTCTAATTTTATTCGGCTCGGTTCGAAATCGAGCTAAATTTATATTCGAGCCAACTGTATATTTTTGAGATGAGCTTCAAGTCGAACTTTATTTTCATTAACATAAGCGGGTTTGCTTATTTTCGAGTCAAACTGCTCAAGCCTGCTCCTCGAGCTGTTGTTATAGGTATTGAAATTCAGAGCGTTGTCTCCCCGAATTTCAAAATCGTTGACAGATGAAGATTCGATAAAAACTTTTAAGATTCAACTCAATTACCCATTTTGAACGGACCTGAACCTAGAACAAGTTCTAGAATACTAGAACGGGTTTTAGTGAGCTAAAGTGCCGAATTATAGGTTTAATCAAATTAACGGGGTCTTTACTGAGGAAACAAACTAAGACAGGTCCCCTAAAGAGGGCAGCAGCTCTTTCGGCACTTAGAGCGGCACCGTAGGAGTCGGTATGGCATACTAAGCCACAGTACTATGATGTGGATAGCAACGTGAAACCACCGCATTACCTCCCAATTACACAGTGTACCAAAAACGTTTTAAAAAAGAATGGCATAATGTGGGGTAAAAATACGTATCTATGTTAGTGAACTACTTCGGAGGTTGTGATCGGCAAGTTCAACAAAAAGAAAAGAAAATCTGGGAACATCTTGCGAGTCTCTGTGTGGGTGTTGAGCGCCTCCGTGGCTTGGCTGGTTCGCATGTGATTACTAACCCAAAGCCCCAACTTCAATTCCCGACACGGACCTCGCTCAGATGAGAGGTAAAACGTAGGTCTCGTGTGTGAGTGTTGTCACGCACGTTAAAGCTTTCTAGACAGTATCAATAACGAAAACCGTCTTTTCCAGGGGTTCCATTTTCATTTGCCAGTAGCTACTCTTTAATTGCAAGGTTGACGACAATCGCGACCCTGAAAGTGTATCTAGAGTATCGTCAATCCTTGGAAGCGGATAACTATCCTTTTCGGCCATGTTGTTTAATCGCTTATAGTCCACACAAATCTTGTTGACCCGTCTTTCTTCTATACAAGTACAACAGGAGATGTCCCATGGGCCGCCAACGTGTTCAATCACTCCTTGTCTTTCCATATCTCTGATAATTCTATTGGCGTCCTCGTGTTTGGCGTCTTTTCGGCTTCTGTCCTATTGGCCAGGCATATCCTGTATAAATTCTGTTTGACTATTGCAATCTTTCTTAATCGATCGCCGTCGACCTCGAACACCTCCGATTTCCGTGGGAACAAGTTTTTAAGTCTTTCTAGTTGTTGTTGTTTAAGATGCTGGCACAGTTTCTTCAGCTGGTTCAATAGCTACGTGGAACACATTTTCGTGGGTGGTTTTTTTTGAACATCGACACATCTCGCTATGTCAACGACTGAGCACACCACCCATCCGATGCATCCTTCGCCAGTGCGAAATTATAGTTACTGGCATTTTGGTTAAAGTCTTCCTCACAAGCACGCCCTTTCTGAGCTACTCGTTAATAATTTGTTCAACAACGCGCACAAAGCCCTCCCAGAGAGTACCATCCAAGCACCTAATCACCACATTTTTGTCCTTCCAGGTAGGGTAACGTCGTCCGTCAGACAAACTTGCACAGACACGTCGGTTGCTTCGCAAAACGGCATTTCCTCGTTTCCTAGTTTTAAAGCATCCTCTTTTATATCTATATGGAATCTATGCTTCTTCGAGATATCTATTCCCAAGATAACTTTTTCGGTAATGTTCGCTGATGGTCAAATATTTTGCTCCACCACTTCGATTTTTACATCTATCATTCTATACGTTTGAATTTTCTCACCAGCATTGGTTCAACGGCTTTTCACATTCAGTATATGCCCAAACACTCCACAATTTTAGCATCTGGTTCTCTTCCGCTTTGATAGGTGTTTACGAAGTGCCCGTTGAACCTACCCCTTTATGCATTTATGACCCTGGCATTCTACCGAGCATCTTACCTTGGCACTTCCACGATGCAAAACTTGCGTTGCTGCTTCAAATTATAAAGCATCTAGGGTCCTTGCTCGAGCCAGTCGATCGGGCATATACAAATAGTCGTTCTGTTTATAAAAGCACTTGCCGAATAAATGTGTAACGATCAACTAGTAATTGTAATTTATATTGCGTGCGAGGTTTAAATCGAGGTTTAAAACATTGGTTAAAACAATCTTTTTTTTTAAACTTATGGAGTAAAATTCAACGTACAAAAGTAAGTTGAAATATGAACGACTTAAATGGGAAGAAAAATTATTGAGTTAATTAAAGTATTAATGGGAACATAAACGAAGGAATTGAAATTGACTTTCCGATGCAGCTATTATGGTACAAAATGGAGATACAAATTCGATCAACGACTTGGCTTAAAGAATTATGAATGCTGCATAATTTAATGACCAGAACCGCAAGTATTTCTGTGTTTAAACCTTTTGAAGGACATTGTGTACTATAATTAATTTAAGTCGGTTAAATCACATAAGGGTTTGGCATATAGATATTTTTCAGTAAATGGATATTGAAAACCTGTTTTGTGGACAAATTGGACTAACTTCAACCATTCTCAAAGGTATAAAGGGATATCTGATCAGCTAAGCTTTTTTTCTTATTCGGAGTTTAGAGAGATTATTGCAAAGATCCATCCTACGTTTAATGATTTGTACATGGTGTGACTTATATAATAAAGGTCTGAGAGAAACTCTAAGCTCTTATTAATCTATAGTAATTATGAAATGTTTGTTTTTGACTTATGGGGCACTCTCTATTTATAGTTTTAATGTTTGCGTGTAAGGGAACTAAAATTATGTGTCTATCCAGTAAAACAATTTTTTCTTAAAAGCTTAGAAAACTTCCTTTAGAAAGCCTATAGCTTTAGAGAAATGTTGAAATAGTCCTCTATTATCTAAAGGAAACACAAGATAAAAACGCACAACGGAAGACACGATAAGGCACATCAACCTCCAAGTCCAAAATGCTACTCTTCAAAGGTCTCTTCGAACTACGTAGAAGCCCGAGAGTCCATATACTAGACGCCCTTTTCAAGATTTTCGCACTCTACAGATTACCTAGGCCTATACATCGACACCCGCTTAAAATTCCATATCATCTTTCTAAACTCAGCACCAAAACAAAATCATCGTTAATAACCTCTACTAGTCCCTCCCTCTTCCATCAGATTATCTAAATCCAACCATATAATAATCTTACACCGCATCGTAGTCTCAATAATTAAACACGCCGCAGACTTCTAGTTTCCTAAAACCGGCGGTTCCGTGGGTTAGATAGGTTCGCGTTGATTCCTGACACGGTTCGCTAGAAAAATTCTAAGCGAGAATTTTGAATAGACCTTGGTTTGAATGAGGTAAAATGTAGGTCCTGTGTGTGGGTGTGGTCACGCACGCTAAAGATCCCTACCTTGCTTAAAACAACAAGGGTTCGACAAAATTAAAAATCTCCTACAAAAACTACCGCACGCAACCTCTTACAAACACTAAATTCCTAATACATAACTCTGCAATCCATACTTGGCAGTTGCAGTAGACCCTATCCAACTCCGTTAGACATACCTTCAACATATTTATGTCCATCTTAAACATTCATCAACAAATCCCTTTATCTATCAGCATAACAATTCACTTTTTGGCCGACCACAGGATCTTTCGAGCAAAATTACGTTTCCTTCACGTCACTCCTTCTCCATTCTGCCCGTAGTCTTCGCTATTCAAACCTGAAACTCCTGCAAATCTCACATGCTCCTATTCGAACCCAATCCACCCCCATGTCCGCCTCAAAACTTCAATTAACCATGATTCTTATACAACTTCTTCCAAACATTACCTTCTCAGTCTCGAACTATCCAAAGGAACTCCACACCTTCTTTAACGAAATCCTGCCTATTAAACCACTCACCTGAACTAACTCTTGGCAAGAAGATACATCGATAGACACACCCCAGTTTAGCACCCATGCCTAACTATCACAATTTAACACTAACCTACCCGGATCACAGTACTCTAGAACTTTACCTCTTTTTCAATGAGTACTAAGCTATAGACCATAGAAGGCGACAAACAGATTGTGGAAGAAAAGAATAGCAAAAGAACAAGCACACCTACCAGGGAATATATTTATGCTAGAATGTATAAACTTGGTTAAGCATTGGCCAAGGTATAGTTTAAAGCAATAAACGAACAGAAAAACATTTAACACTTTTGATATATTCGCAATTTACCAACAAGGTTGAAATGGAAAAAAGTTGCCTAGCTGTGAGTGCTCGAAAGATTGGATGCAGATGCAAAGGGTAAACGCCTCAATAGACGAGAACCTGTCTAACCAACATAGAAGTGAGTACCCACATGATACTAATAAGGATGCTTCCGCTACACATGTGTATGCAACGAAACACCCCAAAGTTTGAAGAAACCGTCATTTTTGATAAAGAAATTCACTACAGAGAAAAACTATTCCTGGTATAATTTTATATCAATAAACGACCTAATTGTCTTAACAGTAAATGATATAGAAGACCGTCGTTTCATCTACTCCAGATTATACAACACGGAGCAATCCAAATTTTATCAATTCAGTAGTACCTCTCATATCCGATCAGGACGAGACCGGGCCATGGTCGGAACGGCCAAAATGTCGGATATCGGGAGGAGCAAAAAACTTCTTTCCTAAGTAGAAAAACAGTTCCATAGCACTGTAATACAATTTTATTGTATTTGTAAATCTAAACATACCCCATTTAATTTTTTTTTATATCTTGACTTTGAGGTAGTGTCCCTCCACTTTTTTGCCCACAATACGTCCATTGGGGTTGCATTTGGATGTTGCTCGATGTATTTGAGCGCAACCTCGAAGGCGTCTTTAGCAGCAGAATGACTCACTACGTTGTCACTGGTGGTTTCGTCATCATCCAAGTCCATTTCTTCTCCCATGGCTTTGTTCTACACAACAGCGATGATTTCGTCGTCGTTGAGATCTTCATAGGTAACTTCAGAAACATCAGCTTCAACAAGCGACTCTTCTACATCATTCATCAAGAGATCATACTGAAAGACTTGTAGATTTTGTAATACTTTTGTGATGTCTGTCTCAACTTCTGCTTCTGTCTCGGGTTCTTTTTGTTTCAATGTTGGCCAAATCTTTTTTCAAGTTTTCTGAAGGGTAGTTTGATTAGTTTCGTTCTAAGCTGCAACAACGGTGTAGATAGCGTCTTATATGTTGAAACTTTTCATCGCTTCAAAAAGGTTACATTCTTCTGTTTTTTCCAGCAGAGAGCCGACATATTTTCTTCTGTATCTTCTATTTACCCACTCTATGACGCCCTGATCCATAGGTTGTATTAAAGGTGTAACATGGAGCGGTAATAATAAAGCCTTGATGTTTCCTTTCTTTAGTTCACATTTTTCTACTTTTTAATGCATCATTTGCCTCAACTGTCGCTGAGTACACTTCCAGATCTTTACGGTTTTTTTTCAGTCTTTTACCGTAGTCACCCGTACACCCAACTCATAAGCTAGCTTAACAACAGACTCACCATGGTCCAATCGTTGTAACACCTCAAGTTTTTGTTGCAGAGAAACACAAACACGTTTACGTTTTTGAGTTGCCATTGTCACACGCGTAACCTCAATTTAGAGCACCTCACAATACGGGGAAAAACACAAACAGTATTGACGTTAACAAACATAGAACAGTACAAGATTATAGTCAGAGTACATTCCACATCAATACTCACGGTTGAACTAACTGACAGTTTGTGACACGAAAACAAAACATACGTAGTGTAGTAGATACAGGCTCACCTAGTCGGATATCGGGAGTACAGTTTGAATCATCTTTGTTACATGGAGTCGAGAATTATCATGTGGAAAAATGACACCATTTCTAAGCATCCAGGGACGTTTATCTTTGATGTTAGCACGTAAGCCTTTCTGTGACTCCATAGCGTTCAGCGTTAATGTTGACAACGAGTTCTTTAAAATCGAAAAACAACACACCCTGGTAATCAAAAAATACTTTGTGATTACGAAAGTGGGCAACACGTTGACGTCATTAGTGCTTAATGTGACATTCTGTTACATGCCATTTTGACGCGAGTTACATATCCCACAATTATGTAGGTATTATAAAATAGAATCTAATAGGAAATTATTAGAAATTATTAAGAAGTTACTAAGTGAAATGCAACACTGTAATACAAGGACAATTAATAAAGTTTATTAACAGTTCCTGAGAACGAATGCAATACTTTGTATCCAGACGATAGTGACACTGCAGGTGGCAGGTCACAGACGGTCTAGATATCGCAATTGCCTAGAAAGTAAGATTATAACATTGTAACAATAAATAGAATTAAAAATAAGCAGACATGAGCTCTGCAAGTTTCCGCAGTCATGTGAGGGCGTAGGGACATTATAAATAGCCCGGGAGCCCCAAGACCCGGCATTCGGTCAAAGTATTCAGCTTTAGCATTCCAGTTGCTTAGGCTACTCAAAATAGTACAATTAATTCTTTTTTCGACTTAGAGTAAATTTAAATCAAGTTTGTAAAATTTCACATTAATATCTGTGCAATCAAATAAATTTGTTAAGAAGTGTGGAAATGTTTTTTTAAAAACGCGGCTCCCAAGGCGCGAACCTTAACTGGCGTATTAAATTCTAAATTGAACACTTTTTTACTGATATCTCAACATGTAAGGTGTGCAGAAATGGGTGACTTTTCTTTTGCTTTATTTTTGTTTAATTACCTTGTTTCTGGGTCTCTTTTGAACCTGAATTGAATAGCCATTAATACCCACCCCCGTGAGATGGCGTGAATACGGCTGGTTATGATAACTAGACATTTGTTTAAGATAAATATCTTCAATTTTTATACGTAATCATTTATGTTCTACATCTCAAATTTTAATACGCAACGATAGTTCTAACCATTCAGAGGTAGCCATAATACCTAAACTAAAGCCGTATCGCCACTAACTACAGCATATTTACCATTCATTAAATGGACAACAGATAGAATCAGCAATTCTACGGAAACACAAAATAGCTACCACATTCAGCACTCAAAATCAGCGCAATTCCGCTGAATACTAAAGACCAGATCCCATTAGAAGGCCAAGGGGCCTACAAGGTACCATGCCCAGACTGAGACAAATCTTACGTTGACCAAACAAATAGAAAAATTAGTATTAGGAAGCAAGAACATAAAAACGTAATAAAGAGGAACAAAAAGCAATCGTTGGCTCAGTACTTCAGCATTACAGGACACATCGACTTTAGGATTATTAGAACGCTAGCTAAAAGTGAACTTTACACCTCGAAAATAATCCGAGAAGCCATTGAAATAGAAAAATGCACACATAGTTTCAATACAACAGATGATTCTCAAACACTACCAAGGCATGGAAATCAGCAATTACTAGTCTCTACGCATCGTTAAACAACAATCAGAAAGAAAATTTTTCTAAATCAGTCGTGCAGAACAGCTACATACGCATATCAGAACCAACGTCTCGGAGACACCTCAAAAATCAAGCACGCGCAATGGAACATGTCCGTTAAGTAGTATATATAAAAGATCAAAAAGAAGGCTACTTCATTAATTGCTCAACCTACAGAGCACGTCTGAAACTGGGAGATGTGCTTCTGTCGAAATGTTGCCGAATTGACAGCGGTTCACTTCAGAACCAGCCAGCTATGTGGAATGATACCACAAAAATTTGGATATACATTTGAAATGTTGTTTCAAATTTATTACTAAATAGCAAATGAAATTTCAAGTTAAGCTAATGATAGGAAAAGAGCTGTCAGCAGTTCGATGGGCGTCATTATTTTGATTACACATCTGGATGTTTAGTTACAACATCAATCACCGCTCAACGCCTGTATTCTACATATTGTTGAATGATTACCAGACGTCAATAAACGTGCTGTGATAAACGATTCTAATTGCCTGTTATTCAATTATTTTTGCTAGCTCTCTGACTCTTTTCTTCTAGAAATAACAAAGCCACTGTGAACATACAGGTATAATGATACGAAATAAATCTCTTACAAACAATCTTTCAAATACAAAATAATACATCCATAAGAACTTTTTCTTACAAACAATATCTTAAATACAAAGTTGACGATTCAAAATAACTTCCTCACAACACACATCTTATATACTAAATCCTCATCTACATTAGCCTCTAATACACAAATCTTAAACATATCATTATCACTCATTAACAACTTCTTAATTAAACCTTCCTTATAATTACTATGTACACCAATTATCATTAAAGGTCATATAACTTAATATCCTTTTCTTTTAAAAACCACGCTAAACGTAGCTACATTTAGTATGTTTAATTTTCACCTTGCACCGTACCCTTTTCCGATGGAATATAAAGCGTAGATGTACTACAAAGTATAAGATAAATATACTTTGGCAGAGCTAGCATCGGCCTTGAATGACTGCGGAGTTTGCAAAAACTAATCTCAAGGGAGAGAAGTTATTTACAGATAAAACTCTTAAGAGTCTCTATTTGATTACTTTCATTTCCCTTCTTACCTCTTAATAAAAGAATTAGAAATCAAACACAAGTTGGGACAAGAAAAATATTAGAGTTGGTATATTAAAATTTAGGTTCTTAACATATTAATAATTATTTCTATAAAGTGTTAAACGATCAATAATCAATCTTTGGAAATTACAAAGTTTTAATACAACGTTTTACTAAAGTTTAAACAAAGCTTTTTGTAAACAAAATAAAATAGTTGTTTCAAATTTTAAACTATTTGCTTTTAAACCTTGTAACCGAAATTTTTTTATGAAATTTGTGTGTTCACAGAGTTAAGTTATAAGCAGGAAGAAATATTTAAAAGCATATTTTACCTAAGTGCAAGATAAGCAGAAGGAAAATCACTGTTATGATAATTTAGATATGTGTAAAAGTTAGGTTGTAATATTTATAACATTTATGTACTACCTGTATACTAAAAGAAATTAAAGTAAAACTCACCCGGAGTAAGTAACTGTTTTAGATTGTTAGTTATATTTTAGTTTCCTTGAGTTTCACATGGCACCTTGACTGTCATTCCTCGAGCTAATAACAGCCGACGAAGTTTTGACTTTCTGAGTAGACTAAAGTCTTATCCGCCGAATATTTGTAATTACAGAAAATTCAGTTCCATCAACGAAAAACACGCATCCAGATCTTTCGTATGATATCGGTAATATTGTTGCATGAATAGCAGTTTTGTATAGAACGTTGAGATAAATTTATGAAGAAAGCGACAATATTTAATATAAAATATAAAACCTAAAACATGATGGTAGATAATGAAGGTATTGATGTAGATAAAGATAGGTAGAGATAGAGGTATTGGACTTGAAGATGAAGTTGAAGATAAACTTGAAGTTGAATTTGGAATTAAACTTGAACTCGGAATTGAATCCTGCAAAAACAATTCTGTTACCAAAATATAATGCATATGGTACGACGAAACAAACAAAAATTATCTCTTGATATTTTACCATCCTTAATTTATGGGACGAGTTTAAAAATGTGAGGTCACATTTTGCCACCCAGATAATGCGTCTGCACCATTATTTTTAGTCAAATGTTATAAGTTTATATAGAAAATAGGTACCTCATGACGATTTATAGCTCTGTTAACATTGTCGACTTCTACACCAGCAGACAGTCGGATATCAAAAAGACGAACGTTATTCGAAAGCTACAGATAACCAATAAATTAAAGGAAGGGGTTAACAGTGGAATTAATGAATAACACTCCTGACATGGATTCAGATCCACAGTAGTTGTGTTTTGAAAGACATGCTTAAAGGAATCGACCAATCGGGAAATTACTTGTAAACGTATTTATTTATATAACGTAATTAAAGGAGAAAATTTGTGAATGAAATCAATAATCTTTGTTTCTAAGCTTTATTTTCTAGAACAAGGGTAAACGTGAATATATATTCAAAAACAAATTTATTTCAAGTAGTAATAAAATGTGTTTTTCGAGTAAGAAAAATACGTGTATTTAATAAAGTGCGAAGCATGTTGTAAGATGGCTAGACCTCGGCCAAATGAAATGTTACTATCTTGTCTAATGACAAATTCTGTGTATACGTTTGTCGGAAACCCTTAAAATTAAATTAAATTGACTTTTTACCCACATATCTTACTGTGAAACTTAAATTGACAACTGAGTCTTTATAAATCACTCAACATATTTAAACAAATTGATTTAATTTTTATCGTAAGTATCTTCTTGTTGCTGATTTTTGATTCCACCAGTATTCATCCTACCAATCCTTATAAATTAATATCAATAAAGGCTCCTTTCTCTATTAGATTGTTTTAAAAGGTTCAACTCCTTGCCAATTTTATCTATTTATCAATACCAAGCTACTTAGTAATACACTTCAATTGCAATTTATTCTCAATGTTTTAGACAACTCTGCCTTGCAGTAGTTTTAATTGCCCATTTTTCATTTTAATATATTTTAATAATTATCACTGTGAAACATTATACATTGTATATGCTATCAATGTTTGCTATCAGTGGGAGCGTGCTCTCACACCTACGTTTTAATCAACACTGATCTAATGGCTGTCCGTTATTGGATTTATATAAGTCAAGCCTCTTTGAAACAATTCATTTTTGAGAGTTTCCCACAGATTCGAGAGCGTTCGTCAATGATTTGCTATGTATGTTATTAACGTACCAGTCTGTTCTAGAACTGGATCATTAACCACGCGTTTTAGGCCTGAATACTATCTGTTTTAATGATTTTTCAATCGAAAACATGTCCTTTTGTTATTATATAAAAATGTCTTTTAGAATATTTATACACGTGATTTTGCATAAAATTAACATGCGCTTTAACGTAAATTAATCCTTTAATTATTTAATACAAATGAAACTTTTTTAATAATCACTAGTTTATGCGTCAAACATAATAAATACCTTTATACAATGTATTTCACCAGTATATTTTTATTCAAATAAATATCTCGGATTTTCTCGAATTTATGAAGCAAGATCTTTATTATTTGCTTAATATGACCTTGATATAATCTTAAATCTTCTATATAGTATATATTGACGTGATACAGCCGCACGTTGAAGCGCTGCTAGGAGAATGCTGTGATGCGCCACACGTTGGAGCACCGCTTGTGATTGGGGGGTTTTGCCCAAAACAATATTGTGACTTAGGCACAGCAATGAAAATTTTGAAACTATCACCTTACCTACTTGTTCTTTCTTGACATGGTTAGCTCAACGGACTGCGGAGTTTACAAAATGAAATAAAACACATCAATCTCAAGAAACATCTATACATTCAAAAACATTTTTCTTTCATACAAAAGAATTAATAAAACAGTTTACAGCTTTAGTTCATAAAAGAGAATAATTCCTACGAGTTACTTAATTATTAAAATATTCCTTACCTAATGTTTGTTAAAAGGTACACAATCCTCTTTAATTGATAGCTGGTTAATTCCTTTCCCTTCTTACCAGGCCTGTGAGGGTGGTTGGCTAAAAACGCTTCACAGATAATTCATTAAACGTCAAATTGCTGAACTTCAACCTCAAAATTCTTTGCACACCATTCGCTTCACAATTAGAAAAAAATGTGAACTTATTCTAATTTAAAATACAAAATATTCAAATATTCTTTTCAATTAACAAACAAAGGAATCGAAAATTTTATACTTATGGGTGTCAAATAGTGCTTATCTCCATCAGTTTGAAAATTGCATCTTCAATTTTTTTAATCAATTAAACTCGGCGTATTTTTTGCATCAGGATCATCTATGTCGAAAATTGTTCGATTCTCGTAATGTTCTACCAAATAATTATGTTCCATATTTATGCATAGTTACGTTCTAAGATTTAATTCTTTACTCAAAGTTACATCTTAAATGTCAAATACTGAGGGCTTTTCTTCTCATGGTTTATGAATTTTTTTATGCAGATCTTTTACACACAGAAATTTATTACATAAATAATTATAGGTCGAAATTGCTTTGTACATTTATAGACACGCTTTAAGGTATCTTTAACAAGAATGAATATTTTTAAAATCTACACACGTGAATATGCTTTTTATTTTTAATAAAATGAACTTCATTTTTAAGATAACAATTAATTAGTTACACAATCAAATTTAATGGCTTTGTAGTTGTGTCTTAAAGATTGAAACTCGTATTGCACGGAAAAATTAGTTGCAATTGTTTTCTTATGCTTTGTAAGTGCAACAAATTGATATTGTTTTTACACGTGGAATGTAAGTTTTGTTTTAACGCATATTAAATCAACGGCTTTGTATTTATACAGGGTAGAAAGGAAGTAAATACACGGAAACTTAAATTTTTTCCGTTTCCTTCTCTTTGTGTGTTTTATTTATAGAATTTGGGTTTCAATGACCTCTCGTGAATTCTTTATCCGAATATATATATATATATATATATATATATATATATTGCTAAGATAAGAGGGTAGTTTAAGGGTAGATTAAGTCATAGGGGACTGTAGAATAAATGTAAATAATTTTAACGTTAAGAAAAACAAATAATTCCACCAACCATAGGAGTAAATTGACTATTTTACAAAAGGTTAATAACGACCACACTGTATATAAATTATATTTAATTTAATGTATAAGAAAGAAGCTCATTTTGCAATAATCAAACACTATTTAGCTAAAATAATAATATATACCTCTTATGATACGCTTTAAGTTTAAGAAACGAGTAAAGATAAGGTTTTAAACGCAACAAATTGCATCAATATAAACACATTATCGGGAATCAACTGGCATTCTAGATATTTAATAATTTCGTTGAAAATGTCGACGCATGAATAAGTAAACGCATTCTAATACGTCATTTTTAGAAGGATAAATGCGTGACTAGGAATATTACATTTGCATAGAAATCCAACATATTTTTAATAAAAAATAAATAACAGACGGTTCGTTGTACGATAAGCTTTGAACTGTAAGCGACACAAATATAAAATACGTGATAGAATGAAAGGAATATTTGGAAATTCTAAGAAGATACTATGATATATTGAATGTCTACGTGCGAGATTGAATGGAGGAACAGCAGGCAGGGAATTTGATCTAAAAGTATATGTAAATGTATCTCCGAATAAAGATTTAAATGTACGTCTGAATAAATACTCTAAATAATAAGTCTGAAAATGCGTCTAAATAATTTATTACATGGAAATATAAAATGAACGTGAAGATACTCAAAGGTACTGCAGAAATCCGAGGGGAAAAATACAAGCAACCATTAATCTATCATTCTGGCCAATCAGGTGACGCAAGTCGAGCTGTAACAATCAAGGGGTGCTGACCACAGATAATATGGGGCAAGGAAAACGCAGGTTAGAATCTTAAATTTTTTATTAGTTTTTATTAGTTTCAATTTTAATATTTGCTATATATTATATATCTGTAAGAGTCAACAAAAAGGTTATTTGAGAATTTGAAGAATAGAGAAAGCATTTTTGAACGTTGGAACGGCACTTAAGAGTAATTAAAACGATATTTTTGCTGGCTTTCAGGAAATTATAAATTTGGTGAATGTTAATGTTCTATTCAGGGGCTAAATTTTGAATTTACATAAAACTGTACGTATTATCGATCATTATATTGTGTGATCTTTGGATTGGTTCATGTTGTGTTTTTCAGCTAGCCGAGGCAGAACAAATTATAGAAAATTTAAAGGGTTCTCAGCAAAATTAAGGGAGAAACATTCGTAGGAATTTCACAAAAAATTTTAATGACACCAATCAAAGGGCATAGCACAGCAATGAAAATGGTACGCCCAATCGTGGGACAATATCATAGCAATAATATATATATATATATATATATATATATATATATATAAATATAATGTATTACTGTATTGTCGATTATAAAAGTAAAAATTTAGAAGTTGTATTGCAAACTTACAAGTTGAAAGGATATGACTAATAAAATTTATCAAGTTAACAGACGCAACAATAAAACATAAAAAAGCTCTCTAAGAATCTACTAATTGGAATTCATATGCTCAGTTCATTAAATTCTTAGTAAAGTACAGGACAAGTAACTTTTTTATTTAAATAAGTTTTAACAATTAATTTGAAATGCAGATGTTAGAACGAAGCGAAGACCAGATGTTAACCGAGACAGGAATTTATTTGTCCAGACTTTATAACATAACTTTAGCTAGTTATGTTCCAAAAGGATGAATTTTTGTTCTGCGGTTAGACCTTTTAATATATAAATTAAAGAAGCTGGTGTACAAGAGGGACACGCATTTGAAGTCACAAATGTATTTAATTTGGAACACCTACGCTACTTGTTTGTTTGTTAAAGAAAGGGTGTTTAACCCTGGATTTTTATATTATTGTTCAGTTGAAGTTTTTATATAATAAACAAAACGTTTTGTATTTGGATGTGACAAGGATAAATTATTTATTTTTGGGGGACATTATATTGGTGAAAAATTAATAAATGTTTCAGGTGTTCTATAATTTATTATACAGCCGTTATTATAATGATTGTTCATTCGTATAATGAAGTGTTTGGTTTAAGAAAGCATGACCTTGCGATATTTGTCCTCGAATTAAGGAATGTAAAATATTTATTAACATTGTTGACAGAGAGACATTATAATTTGAATAAGGGCCGCTATACTTGCGGCCACGTCCCCAATGCTCCACCCGAAGGTACTACATTGGGTTGAGAGAGAAGACAGGAATTTATGTTTTTGTAAATAATAATTTTCTTTGTTTGTAAATAACAGATGTTTTGGATTTCGTACATAACCTTCAAGATTTGGGAGATTTTTTTTGTATTTCATGATGATAATATTTGGTGTATAAAGTTATAAATGAGGCATTATTCATGCCGCCCACTTTAATGCTTTTGTGTTAAGTTTTAATTGTCTATGGGATACATTATTTGTACGTAATGTCTTTAACTGGTATGAAGTGCCATTTGTTGTTTAATCGTAAGGTGTTAAGAAGTATCGATTTTAAAATTTGTGCGATATGTTGTTTTTGCTTTATTTAATAAGGATTAATTTATACTCTTCAATGTATTTTAAAAAACAGCAGAAATTGTATTAAGCTGCTTCGGGTTTATTGTAATTAAAGTGTTCAACGTTTGAGCATTTGCCAATAGTTAGAGATATCGTCAAGGAATCCAAATTACCCGTGGAACTCGCTTAAATGACAATCATTTGTTTGTATACTGGCAGGCGCCCCAGGTGCTGTTTCGGAACTGTCTCATTAATATACAAGAATTATTATTAATGTATAGCATGGAACATGCACTGAAACCAAAATTTATGCATGCCTAACGAGTTGGACATAACATCTTGAGACGAAAAAATTTTGCTCTATTAACAAACAACATCCTGTACCTCGTTCGCGTCCAGAAATACTTCTATTTTCATTTCATTAATTATTTATAATAACTGTCACGCATTACACGGCTGTCAACTAAGCAACTGGAAATATAATTATATTAATTAGCGAACCAGGTTTCCTTGCGAACGTGTTTTTGTGAACAAGGAAAATTCTTTGAATTGCCTCCGTTACACTAAGTCCTGAGCTCTCTTATTCTTACTTGCTAAATAGCAAGTTAGTCGACGTGACAAAAAGTCATTTTGATATTATTACGTTGATATACACAATCGCTTTTCCGGCGGCAACCTTTTCCGTCTCTCTGCTGGAGCGCTCGGAATTATTTTAATTATGATTATGCGCTTTGCTTTAAGGATTGCGTGTCGATTAAATGGCATTTTTCAGCTGCGTCGTCGACCTCCCGTAGGAAAGTACTAATTAGTCGTGGGGTCTTTGATTTACGCTGTTTATGCTGCAACTTCCTTGAAAGGGTATTCTTGCTTCTTAATTTGTTATGAGTGAATCGTGTGGAAAAGCAGAAGGCACTGAAATCGGCTTACATTGAAAATAGCAAGACGGAGAGGGTTTATGTAATCCTATTTATATTGGAATGGTATATACGGTTTCTCTCTACTGTTTAAAAGGTCGCGATGTTTGTCTGAACTCCCTTGAGAAGCTTGAAAATAAGCCAAAGCGTATTGTAATTAAAAGGAAAGTATACTTTAAACAGTCATTTACCCCTCAATCGTTTAAGGAAAAACGAATACATAGCAATAAAAATTTAGTCAGGACTTGTTTACTTAATAAAACTACTTTTTGTCATGATTGATTATGTGTGTTTCAGGTTTAAACCGTATTATGTTACATAATCATGAAAGGACATCATTTTTGTAAGGAACGACATCAGGATAATGCTCAAAAGAAAACTACCCTTAGACAAACAGACTCACAAACCTTATCAAGCTACGTTTTGCAGCAAAGTTAATTTGCTACAAGCTGTTAGGACGTCCAAGAATAACTTTCCTTACACATCTTGTCCTAATGCTGCTTTTTACGAAAGTGCATAAAACGTCGACTTTATTTGTTTTTAATATGGCACGATCTAAATCCGGAAAGGCACTATTAATCATAACTCGGACTGGGAAAGCTTCCAACAATATCATACTAATTATTAACTTAATCAGTGCAGGTGGAATCTTTGTTTTATTTACGCATCTTTTGTCTTTAATCGATGTCAGTCTAAATAGCAAAAAGTGGAGTCACCTGACATTACTGAGCAAAAGATTTAATATATTGGGAACATTGGTTTACTCTGTTAATTCTAAATTATACTGAACGACATTAAAAAACTATACTTGTGAAAATTTCAAAACAAATTGTTTTATTGATTGGTTGTCATTAGTTGGTGAAATAAAAACGATAGTTTTTGATCACTAATTATTTCAAAATGAACATTTCATAAAAATATCATCAAATTATGCAACAGTCACGATCACCTACTCTTAGTTTTCTCATAAATTTTGAACCAATAACATTTACTTTTTGTTACTTGTACTTCGGTGCATTTCAAAATAAACAGAACGTTTTCAAAATGAGAACAGACTTTTTTTGGCGAAATTCTCTAAAGGGCAAATTGGATTTTATATTACTTTATTTAAACACTTTAATTGTTTTTAAAATAGTCTCATTAAGACTGTATTAAAAAAATTGGACGGACAAGAAGCACATCGAACAAGTGTTTAGGATGTCCGTAGAGATATCCATCAGAATGTCGATGCAAGCTTTTTAGATGGCCCCCACGTCAGCACAACTTTTTTATCTTATCAGAAAATGCATTTTTCTGAATGGATAGAAATCACGGTGCGATATGGAAACTCCCGTAGATCCTTACAAAAACACCGCCTGCCTCCTGATCAAGAAAATTGAATCCTGGTCCTTACTAAACAAACAACCTCTATTACCCGCTAAATCCAAAATCCTATTACTTAAAGGACATCTCCAGCGGGCCGCCACTATCCACATATATAACACACCGTTAACCCTATCCGTCTCAACCACATACCTTAGAATCCAAATCGAAACAAGACTGAAAATGCACGCTCATCTATCATATCTCCGATCCAAAACCAAAGCAATCCTTAATAATATACACCATTCACTACCAAAACCCATTGAACTGACTCGCCCCACTCGTAAACTAACCCTACAACAAATAATAATTCCCATCTTAAGTTACGTAATAGATAAACTCCTGGTATTCCCTTACAACACCTCATTCCCGTAGAAATCTTCATCCAATCATAAGACCTTTTCTACTATTTTCCACAAGAGCCTTGAGAACATCCACCACCTCAGCATTTTGAAATAACCACCCCTAAACATCCTGCTCCACTCCAAAAAACAACATCGAAACTAAAGAAAAGAAGACCAATGCAATTATATGATCGCACCCTACAACTCACAGAATACGAAACAATGACAATGACAAACATAAACAACCTAATTACCGAATCTCTAACGCACAGATGGCAAGACCAATGGAACAACGAAATCACAGGTAGACACACATACGACAGTTTCCCAGATATTACGAACATATCCTCAACTCCAACCGACCAACTATTCAATTCATCACCGGACACGACAAATTCCGACAAAAATTACACTCCTCCCAACTAATTCCCTCTCTTTACTGTTCCTGCTTGAACTAAAACATTACTCAAACCCCCCACCACTTAATATACTTATTTCCCAACTCTATTCCTCACCAAACCCACTTAAAACATGCGATCCAACTTGATCCCTTTAGCCCACTACCTAGCATCAATTTCTTCGCAACTAACTATCCCCTCCAATTTGACCATTTCCTAAATGAAATCATTCTCACGAAACCCTCGGTCCAATAGTAATATCCCCTCCACACCAATATCCCTACCTCCACAACACTACACTGCACACCACTTCTCTGCCAAAACCCCAAGATTAACCGACGATAAAAGTAGAGTATAATTGGCAATACTGCCGCCTCATTTGCACCAGCATCCTCATTTGCACCCACATCTGGACCAAAAAGTTTTCTTCGACTAACCATTTTTCATCTTTCGAGATAAACCTATCTTAAATTTTCATTTTCGAGATAAATGAGCATCCTCATTTCTTCCACATCTGAACCAAAAGTTTTCTTCGACTAGCCATTTTTTATCTTTCATCTGAACCAAATAGTTTTCTTTGTCTAGCCAATGCATCTTTTGAGATAAACCTACCTTGTTTGGTATCAATTAATATTAGAATTTTCTCAGCTACCCAAATCTCTAGGAATTTTAGATTGCATCATCCCCAAGGAGCTACCCCAATTTTAAGATTTCTTACCTGTTGCGATTTCCGACCGTTCTTATAAATTTTTTAGTCATGTAATACATTAAATTAGTCTAGAATTTTATGCAGAATCCGAATCTGCAAACAGATTTAAAATAGGACTACCCTTACCGTTTTACACATATGCCCTCTGCGAGATAAATCTTTCTCCACATTCCACCCACGAGATAAATGTACCTTGTTTGGTATCAATTAATATTAGAATTTTCTCAGCTATTCGAATCTCTAGAATTTTTAGATAGCTCCATCCCCAGAGAGCTACCCCCATTTTAAGATTTTTCTGGTAGCGACTTTTGACCATCCTTATAAATTTTTAGTCATGCAATACATCTTGTTAGTCTAGAATTTTATGTAGAATCCGAATCTGTAAACAGATTTAAAATAGACCACCCTTACCATTTACACACACCTCTAAATTATAAATTTCCTGCAGCTTATACCTAAAGAAAATCTAAAACCATTCTTAAAACTTTTTATTACAAACAATTTTAATAATACAGTTTAAATTTTGTAAACCACATTTCTAAATACATATCCACAATTTTTATTTTTAACCTAGAACTTCTCATATCGGCTCATACTTATTAATATTTATTTCTAAATAGAGCACTTTTCCAAAGACCAACCGGACTCACATGCTTCAAATTCCTCTGATTTTGTTCTTATGGTTTCGCTTAAGACCTCGTACATATTTTCCAGATTACTAGAAGACGTTATAACCACATTTTTTGTGTTAAAGTTTCACGTCCTCTACACCCTCTGCCCAGCCATTTTGGTGTAAACGCCGTAGAGTTCGCAATAGACTTTAATTGCTGTATGTTGTATTCTTTTTCATTAATTAATCGAATAAATCGCTCTTTCTGCTTCCAAAGAAACTCGGACACTCCATCGTCGACACTGGCGTTCTTTATGCGATAGCTAGCCATACGGTTGTTAAACGCTGTGCTAATCATTTCTACGCCATCTTCGTTAGTAGCGGTAACTGATGCATTTTATGTTTGTTGCTCCGTAGATGACTAGGGTATGCAGACTTTAACACCTCCATGTCGCATACTTTACACATAATTCGTGGTTGTTTCGTGCAAGGCCCTTTAACAGCTGGCAGAGCTGAACGTTTACGGCTTAATGACATACCGTGCTGTTTTCCTTGTGTCGCTGTAAGTTGCCCATTCTCGTAAAAGCGATACCGCAAGTCCCACAGTTTAAGTAGTTTGCTGCGGACGGCTTAACCGTAGAAGATGTTACACCACGACATTTCTTCTGGTGCCGTTTGAGAGCATTTTCCAGGTATAGGAAGCACCGCAAGAGTTGCAAAAACGTTTGCAGGTACCATTTTAGTACAAAACAAAATCCGCACTATAAGACTTGACTTGTAAGCGAACTAACTTATAACTAAAGAGTTTACTCTTGCGCACCGGCTTTATGCTCCTTATAGAATGCAAACCGAAGGTTTCCGAAGATACCGAACGAAGTTGAGGATTCGGCGGGGAACTAAATGACGTCATAATCCTCGCTGCTCGTCCAATACATTTAGCGCCAATGCATGCACCTGGTCCGCTTCGTCGATGGTGCGAATGCCGTTAGTAGAAACACCGGAAAACGTCTTCCATGTTATACGGATCGTGTGCATATTAAAAATCCAAAGAGCGGTAGCACACGCACACAAGTTGTCTGCAAGTCGTGCTGTAGAAGATGCAGTGCTACTATAACCAAAAACACTTTAAACCATTACTAAGAAAATACCAACTTGTTGTCTACAGGATACTTACAACAATTTAATTTTAAATAACTTCTACGTCATACTTTAGGAAATGATAGGCTTGAATATTTTCCAAATGAATCACCAAGCGAAAGTATATGCTTAGCACTATTAAAATTACCCATTAATTTCCCATTTTACGACCGTGGTTAATTATAGATTAAAATTTAATTTGTGCACGTTCGAGCTTCTCGTAAACTAACATATTTTATAGCAACAATGCTATAATACATGCATACCCCTTTGCCGCGCTGCTGCTATTCTTGTAATTGCTAGAAAAGGTCACTCTCCTTTTTACTGTTAGTAGCGATGCAAAGCACCATTTTTTATACTTTCTATAGCACATCACACACTTTTCGTCTGATAATTAAATTTTGCTTCCGTAGGCTATTACACTTTCGCATAGCAGTCGGCCGCACGTAATGATTTCTAGAACCGGTAAGTACTCGATATTACCCAAATAGAGAATTAGATGCTCGATGTCTGTCAATTTCCGATTCCCTCGTAAAAGGTAGAAAAACTCGGTCAATCATCCATTAAACTTCGACCCGCTCCTGTTCTGATAATTTACAAACATTTTTCAAACGACAATGGGCCGAGAATTTTTAAACATCCGAGTGGATCTTTAAGTCGTGATCAATTACACATCCGAGCTACGCGTAAACTAACATATTTTGCAGCAACTGTATAATACATGCATACCCCTTCTCTGCGCTACTGCTATTCTTGTAATTGCTTGAAAAGTCAGTCTCCCTTTTTATTGTTGGGACCGATGCAAAGCACCATTCCATACTTTCTTTATAAGTGTAGCACATCGCGCACTTTTTGTCAGTTAATTAAATTTTTGTTTATGTAGGTCTTTACACTTTCGCTTATTTAAACATCTAATACGATCAATTAACCACTTTCGATTATTCTAACGGGAACCACCATACATTCCGCCGCACCGTTCTTTTTGAATCCAACGATCCTATGGGCTTCCGCACTAACACCTGACGTATCTTTCCTACTATTTGTTAAACAAAAACTACCGGTATCGCCATTGTGGACGTAAACAGATGTTTGTGGATGTGTACGAGAATATGTAACCATATACATTAACCAGTCTAAGCTATTTTATTTAGTCCAAGAAAATTATTATTTTCTAAACCATAATTAATAATCGCCTTTATAGGTTTAACATTTCGACCATTTCCCAATGACTGGTGTTGCGTACATGGAAACTTTAATTTCTTATTAGAGAATTCTTATTCTCCCACGCACTGCTGCGTAGTTGCATGCCCACCCCTTTTGGAATATATGCTCGTTATAGGTTGTAAGACCCTCGGTTTTACTTAACTACAATTCGTGAGATCCCTTTAATCTTTTAATCGTATCTTTCTCACCTACAATACAGTAGGACTTAACATTACTACCAACAAATTCTAATACTGGACCCCATTAAATATGTCTTTAATTTTCCTACAACTTTTTGTTGACAAGTGTTATATTGTGTTTATTATACGCGGGGTAGTCACTCTTTTAAGATAAATATATTTTGCTAGGTATCAACTAATATTAAATTTTCTAGGGACCCCAAATCTGTAAATAAATTATTAAATAGAACCACCCATACAAAGTTATGCCTTTTAAAGACCCAAATCACTGATTTTTGCTCATCTTTATTTAACGCCATCTTTAAAACCCTTTTTCGCTAACCGAGACATATGCTTTAACTAACCATTCCCCTAGAAATCTAAAACCGATGTCCCGCGAATACCACGTGGAGATAACACGTATACTCTGTCAACCAGGATAGAAGCAGAGGAAGGATTTGGAAGGTGGGCGAGAACTTAAAAATTATGGAATTTAAAACTAATATATACAATAGATTTACAAAATCTATACAACTATCTTAGATTTATATCTTTATGCCTCCATGCGTAGATTGTTGTACTATTAGGAATGATATACCTTTTGTCATCTTCGCTCGATAAACTAATTTTATTAATAAGCTGCGTATACAAATCGTGTTTTTACTCCGGATACATACGCAGCAAGTACTCGATACCATCCAAATAAAGAATTGGATGCTTGGTGACTGTTAACATCCGCTTCCCTCGTGTACGCCCACCGCACATCCCAGCCCATGCGCGACCCCTGCGCGATGCACACCCCTGCCCATGCGCGCCCCTGCGCGTACGCACCCCTGCCCATGCGCGCTGCCCATGCGCACCCCTCTCTGTGCGACTGCTATTTCGTGGTAACGTCACAGCCTTTTATAAATAAAGAACAATGTTATATACTATTATAAAATGTTTATTCTGACATTATACATAACAAATTTAAAAACAATTTAATGCCAAGCATGGACCCATTTAAACTTAATTTTAATACAAAGTTATACACAGAAGACAGTCCTTTCTTTATGTTTGTTTGCAGTGGTTTTAATTTTATCTAATTTTATTCGCAGCTTAAAATTTAAATCGACACCCAAGTCTTCTATCTCCTTTTCTAACCAATAGTTTGATACATAAAGACCGTCTAGGTTTTCGAATTGTAAAATGTACCGAAGTTTGCCTCTATATTTAAAGTCTTTGATTCCGCCGACAACTAGATCCATTCCTTCGTGTAATTCTTGCAGCTTGTGACAATCTTTTAATCGCAGCTTTCCCACTATATCCTGCATACGTATCTTGTTAAGCTTGATCGACTTCTTCTTGTCGGTATTGGAGAAATCCTTTTCTCCCACACACTGTTGCGTAGTTGCATGTCCACCACTTTTGGGAATATATGGTTGTTATAGGTTGTAAGACCCTCGGTTTTAAATGATCCAAAAGGTTCTTTACTAGGCAAATATACAATGTTTAACGGACCCCCTTTGCGTGTGGTGTACGCCAAGGTTACGAAACCCGCATTCCTTAGTTCTTCTTTGTTATCTGCCATTTTGATAAATACGTTTTTAGAATAACCTTTTAAAAAGTATACGGATTTAGTACCATCCTTTTCCGCAAGAACGCCTACATAACTAAAAGAGTCTTTTTTACTAACCACAAATGCATACAACTTGTAGAACCCGGATGTATTTAAGTCACTCCATCGGCACATAAAATAATCTTTTAATTCTTCCTCATTTTCTCTAATAAGATGTTCTTTGTCTAACACATCTTTGTATTGATCGCGTATTGTCGCAGTGTTTTCCATGTAGTCCAACTTTCGCCTTTGTGCATCCATTTCCTCTAATTCCAGTTGTCTTTTCCTTCCACTTACAGCGTATGGTATACATAATGGGGCAATTTCCTTTAGCGTAAACGGATAGAGTTTACTACCAATATTTACGCGTTGTCGTACAACCTCTGGACGAATTTTAGGCGTATCTATCAATCCCAATTCCGAAATTACTATTTCTTTTGAATTGTAGAATATGGTGTTGCAGATTGTGTAAAATATGTACTACCTACTTTAATTTACCTCTTGTGTAAGATTTTTATTTTATCTTGGTTGTCTTCCTCCTCTACTATCTCCAAATAATTTACAGGTAAATAGTTAAAACTAATAAGCCAAGCACATACTTTATCAATTTTCCTTTCCTCTGGTTTTTGGACAACTTAATTTGCAAGCCTGTCAATTTCTTTGTATTGCCATTCCCCAATACACGTACTGTAGCAGGTTATTATACACTAAACAGCAGCTATTTTGTAGCTTGTCCGATAACTTACTCCACATTTTGGTAAGTGGTACCGAGTACATTGGCGCCTTTAGGAAGTATAACTACTATCTTCCAATAAGGTTAAACAGTCTTTTAAGGGTTTATACACCCGTTCCGCACTGACATAGCTTCCAATTGCACAGTTGTATATTGTCGCTTCCAATCGCGTAATACCATGTTCTTTGGCCAAAGTAGACGCAAATGTTTCCCTTAAACGTACATCTGGACAACGTAAAAATCTAGTATATGATTGCCAAGTTGTTTATTAACACCAGGACTTGTTATCTGGCACACAAATTTGTTGTAAATCTTAATTCTTGCATTGGTTGTTAGCCATGTTAAACAATCAATCCACGAGTTTTATCGTTGTCAACTATAATATTACACTTTTCTTCGTATTCTCCCTTATAGCAAAAGTTATGGCTTTGTAGTTAAATAATTACACATCTCCATCTTGCTAAATATCCTACAAAATCTTGGGTTACATCCATGTCAAAAGATAGAAATAATCTTTTCGACTTCGTCTAATATATCTGGTAGTTCCTCCAATAAAGTTTCCAACTTAACATCTGCTAGTTCCACTTTGTATGGAACACATATAGGATTTTGGAATTTTTATTAATGCATTCGAGGTCTTCTTTTCCGATAATTTCTTTTACTCTCTGGCCTATCTTGTTACTGCTTTCCAGAGACAACGGAAGCTTAGCTTTAACACCATGCCTAGCGAAACAAATCGGTCGAACTTTCTTCGTAGATAGCTGTTAAATGCACCACAAATTTCTTTTTTAGGATAAACATTTTTGTTTGCAGATGCTTGTTCGGTGTCAGAAAGGTCGCAAATTTTAACCAACATTATATTGTCACAAAATGGTTCTGTAATTGGTGTGTGTAGTCCGCCAGTCAGCATCTTTTCGCCTTCGACATAACAAATATTACCAATATCTGTCACCAGATTATTGTTGCACATATTTTCTGCCAACAGCCATAATCCAAATCGCTCATTTGTCGGTTTCACTTTATTCCCAGAAGTTGAGAAACGTTAATCACCTTGGAGACGCTCATGTTTACCGTTCTAGCTACCGTCAAATACTAAATTGAATACGAAAATTTGTTCCCTTATGTATTCCTACAGAGTGGGGCGTATATTACCGAAAATAGTCGAATATGTTGTTAAAATGTCTTACTGACTAACCACAGCCAATAACTACTTCCGGTTATGAGTACCAAATTTAATCTCCTGCTCACATACCACATGACCATATGACCATATGACCACATGACCACATGACCATATGACCACATGACCACGCGGCGCATGACCATATTGATCCTTATCACCAGTTCCACTTCGTTTTTAATGGAAATACTCATTACAAAGCCAATTATGCTAATTGTTTTAATGAGTTAAACTCATTAAAACAATTAGGTCACTATGGTCATGGAGTTCATAATCAGTGTGGACCTAGGTTGATAAGAATTTAATGTTGGTGCCGGCGTCATACTGGTAATGTGGTCATGTGGTCATGGTCATATTGGTCGTAATGGTCATATGGTCATATGGTCATGTGGTCATATGGTCGATGGTCGTGGTCATGTGGTCATATGGTCATGTGGTCATGTGGTCATATGGTCATATGGTCATGTGGTTTGTGAGCATGGGTATGTGAACATTGGTATATAGATTGGTTGAGCTTGATCAGTGAGGTAAACATGTTCGACAGTATCGCCATCTGTGACATGGGACGAATGGTATTCAGTATACGTGCAGCGCTCGAGGTGATCGTGTCTCGCAGTAGAGCGAGTGATGGCATGGCGAAATGTTGACTGTGGTGACGATGATGATGTTGTTGTCGAGCATGTGCTGACGGCTACATGTTTGGTGCAAATGTGGTTGGTAAAGCGACGCTGACAGTGTCTGACATGAAATGGTTTTCTAAAGATTTGTGCTGCTAACTTGCTGATCGACGTGTTCGCGGCTGTAAACATCCGTGTCTGGAAGCGAATGAGCAGAGAAAAGGTATCGAAAAGACTCGATGCAGTATAAATTCAATCTGGTCCGTAGTGAACAATGGAATGGACTGTTGGGAGAACTTAAGATTGAGGATGGTTTAATTCCTGGCTTGGATACTGGTGAACGTGACTGGGTGTAAATGTAACTAACGAAGAACGTTACTGAACAGAGGACTGATCGAAATGTAAATGTGTTAGGGCTGCTGGATGATTGTAAATGCGAAAAATTGAGTTAATTCTGGTGTGAGTCGATGCACGATGAAGGAAGGCGCATGGCTGCAGCGGATGCGTTGTCGAGGCGTTGAGAACAGTGCGTCTGGCTGACGTTGTGTAGCGCGATTAAACGTGCATCGAATTTTGGTCGTGGCGGTTGAATCGTAAAAACGTTGTACGCAGAAATAATGTGTTATCTAAAAGGCATTATCCACTGCATGGCTTGAAACTAATGTGTTTGTATTGATACTGACTGTTGGTGTGCGATCAAGACTCTTGATGGTTGCAGAGATGGCCAGGGATTGTGAAAATTGTCTGGATTTAGTAACTGTTCCTGTAGTTTGGAGATGTGGGAAGAAAATGCAAATATATAGGTCTTAGCATTATGGTCTATTATTTTACAATCTGGCCTGAATTTATAGTTCAAAAATATATTCAGATGATACTGCGATGATCGTAACGTCAAAGTGTGAACTAAATAGGCCATTTGTGGTAATGTGCATAGATGTAGCGAAATGAAAGAAAGGACAATGGTGAAAGGAAACTGATGGATCAAGTGGAACAGAAGCTGGAAATAGGAATCTAAGATTAACTAGCATTTGATGTGAAAGAATGATATATTGGTTAGAAAATTCGGGTATATTAACGTTGATTGCATTTGTAAAGACTCTTTGTCAAAGGCGTTCGTTGCTGAAATAGGAAATGATGGTCAAGCGTATTCTAAAAACGTGTTATCAAATGACGTAAACGAAAGGATGCGGATTTATCGGTAACCCAAACGATTTAAATTGCATGAGGTACACTTTGGACGATGAACGGTGTCGTTCAAAACCATGTTTCAAAGTGAGAAGCTACAAGTGGTAGAAAAGGTTCCTCAATAGTCCGATCGAGAATCGTTGCGATCATGGTATGCTGCGATGGTCGTGCTGAAATCGAAGAATGGGTCGATGTCGGATCGGAATACGGCGAAATGACGACTGGACAATTCGTTGAACTGACTACATTGAAATAGGGATGAAGACGTATCGTTAAGTACAAGACTGTCGAAAAAGCATGTAAAATACAGTACTGAAAGGACTGTGCTTTGGTTAAAATGGTGTGAAATGGGCTCATGTTGTGTAAATTGTTGTAATGTAACGTGCAAAAATTAATTTATTAATGATAAAGTAGTTGTTAATTAAAAGCTGACGTAACTGCTTGGCACAGAAGGTCGCATGGCAAGGCGCGTGAGTGCGTCACGGTGCAGGCGGTGCAACGGTGCGTGCTGGGGTGTCTGAGTGCATGTGCGGATGTCGATGCGAAACGTTTGCAATTACTGTGAATGCGATTTCGACATGCGCTGCGAATAAATGGTTATCGAGGAACCCATCACTCATGCAATGTTGGATCTAATTGGTAATTGATATTTTGTTTTAAACTGTATTCTTGTCGACATGCATGTGCTAAATGTTCGATGGCGTGGTAAGGGTGGTGCTAAGGCCAATGGTTTAAGGATTGTGGGTTGAGGCATGAAGGGAAAATTTGGTTTGTTGGGGTTTTGGGTGGGAAAGGGTCGGGTTTAAAGGTTGGGCTCGGTTTGGGGATTTGTGGGGGTGGGATTTTCCCTTTAAACTGTTTCCCTTTTTGGGTCAACTTTGTGGTAAAATGATTTTGCATGGGCCTTTTTTTGTAAATACTTGCGGTTTTAAGCCGTTGGTTGGAAATTGGGAAAGGAAATGGGAAGGATTTAAAAATAGGGGAAAGGGTTTTTGGGAACCTGTTAAGTATCTGGGGATTGGGGAACTTTTGGTGAAGGGAAATGGGGGTTTGTGATAAGGTTTCCAAAGGCCAGTGTAAATGCTCAGATTGGTGTGGAAAAATCCGGTGGGGGCAATGGAAAATGGAAGTGTTGGAGGTGGAAAATAAAATGGTTTACAAGCGTTAATACGCATGCTAGCGTCAGAGAATGGCGTATGCTGTGTATTACTGAAACCTCAGTGTTGTCTGCAAAACATGTTAGATGGTGACGTGTAGCATCGGAAATGTGTACACTGTGTGGATACGACTTAAAGATCCGTTCGGATGGTTGTCTGAAAAAACTGGTCTCGGCCCATGCTGTAGCGTTACTGGCAAAATATGTTTGCTAAATTGATCGAACAGGTGCGGGTCGAAGCTGTTAATGGATGCATCTGACGCGTTTGTTGTACTTTAGGTGGAATCGGGTCTGACAGACGAGCATGTTTAAGTGATTGGACGACCTGACGAGTCTCTACGCGGTAGAAATATTCGGCGCATCGCTGCTATGCGGTGAGCTACGGCAAAATTAATTATCACGAAAAGCGTGTGCTATAGAAGTATAAAATGGTGCTTTGCATCGCTCTAGTAAAGGGAGTGACTTTTAGCAATTACAGAAGGGCGCGCGTATGCATATTATACAGTTGCTATAAAATATGTTGTTACGAGCTCGAACGTGCACAAATAAATTTTAATCTATAATTAACCACGGTCGTAAAATTAATGGTAATTAATTGCTAAGCTATACTTTCGCTGGTGATTCATTTGGAAAATATTCAAGCCATCATTTCTAAAGTATGACGTAGAAGTTTTTAAAATTAAATTGTTGTAGTACCTGTGACAACAAGTTGGTATTTCTTAGTAATGGTTTAAAGTGTTTGGTATATAGCACTGCATCTTCTGACGACTTGCAAACTGTTGGTGACCCTTTGGATTTAATTGCACCGATCCGTATAACATGGAAGACGTTTTCCGTGTTTACTAACGGCATTCGCACCATCGACGAAGCGGACCAGGTGCATGCATTGGCGCTAAATGTATTGGACGAGCAGCGAGGATTATGACGTCATTTAGTTCCCCGCCGAATCCTCAACTTCGTTCGGTATCTTCGGAAACCTTCGGTTTGCATTCTATAAGGAGCATAAAGCCGGTGCGCAAGAGTAAACTCTTTAGTTATAAGTTAGTTCGCTTACAAGTCAAGTCTTATAGTGCGGATTTTGTTTTGTATTAAAATGGTACCTGCAAACGTTTTAAGTGCAACTCTTGCGGTGCTTCCTATACCTGGAAAATGCTCTCAAACGGCACCAGAAGAAATGTCGTGGTGTAACATCTTCTACGGTTAAGCCGTCCGCAGCAAACTACTTAAACTGTGGGACTTGCGGTATCGCTTTTACGAGAATGGGCAACTTACAGCGACACAAGGAAAACAGCACGGTATGTCATTAAGCCTGTAAACGTTCAGCTCTGCCAGCTGTTAAAGGGCCTTGCACGAAACAACCACGAATTATGTGTAAAGTGTGCGACATGGAGGTGTTAAAGTCTGCATACCCTAGTCATCTACGGAGCAACAAACATAAAAATGCATCAGTTACCGCTACTAACGAAGATGGCGTAGAAATGATTAGCACAGCGTTTAACAACCGTATGGCTAGCTATCGCATAAAGAACGCCAGTGTCGACGATGGAGTGTCCGAGTTTCTTTGGAAGCAGAAAGAGCGATTTATTCGATTAATTAATGAAAAAAGAATACAACATACAGCAATTAAAGTCTATTGCGAACTCTACGGCGTTTACACCAAAATGGCTGCGGCAGAGGGTGTAGAGGACGTGAAACTTTAACACAAAAAAATGTGGTTATAACGTCTTCTAGTAATCTGGAAAATATGTACGAGGTCTTAAGCGAAACCATAAGAACAAAATCAGAGGAATTTGAAGCATGTGAGTCCGGTTGGTCTTTGGAAAAAGTGCTCTATTTAGAAATAAATATTAATAAGTATGAGCCGATATGAGAAGTTCTAGGTTAAAATAAAAATTGTGGATATGTATTTAGAAATGTGGTTTACAAAATTTAAACTGTATTATTAAAAATTGTTTGTAATAAAAGTTTTAAGAATGGTTTTAGATTTTCTTTAGGTATAAGCTGCAGGAAATTTATAATTTAGAGGGTGTGTGTAAAATGGTAAGGGTGGTCTATTTTAAATCTGTTTACAGATTCGGATTCTACATAAAATTCTAGACTAACAAGATGTATTGCATGACTAAAAATTTATAAGGATGGTCAAAAGTCGCTACCAGAAAAAATCTTAAAATGGGGTAGCTCTCTGGGGATGGAGCTATCTAAAAATTCCTAGAGATTCGAATAGCTGAGAAAATTCTAATATTAATTGATACCAAACAAGGTACATTTATCTCGTGGGTGGAATGTGGAGAAAGATTTATCTCGCAGAGGGCATATGTGTAAAACGGTAAGGGGTAGTACTATTTTAAATCTGTTTGCAGATTCGGATTTTGCATAAAATTCTAGACTAATTTAATGTATTACATGACTAAAAAAATTTATAAGAACGGTCGGAAATCGCAACAGGTAAGAAATCTTAAAATTGGGGTAGCTCCTTGGGGATGATGCAATCTAAAAAGTTCCTAGAGATTTGGGTAGCTGAGAAAATTCTAATATTAATTGATACCAAACAAGGTAGGTTTATCTCAAAAGATGCATTGGCTAGACAAAGAAAACTATTTGGTTCAGATGAAAGATAAAAAAATGGCTAGTCGAAGAAAACTTTTTGGTTCAGATGTGGGAGGAAATGAGGATGCTCATTTATCTCGAAAGATGAAAAATTTAAGATAGGTTTATCTCGAAAGATGAAAAATGGTTAGTCGAAGAAAACTTTTTGGTCCAGATGTGGGTGCAAATGAGGATGCTGGTGCAAATGAGGCGGCAGTATTGCCAATTATACTCTACTGATAAAAATCTCAAAATTATCAACGTACTACATCGAAAACTCACATATATTGCAAATTTATTGTAATTTATGTTATTTATAAAACTTCTGTTCATATTCACTACTTTAGGCCTTTGGCCCAGGAATAATGTACAACAATAAACAAACAAACAAACAAACAATGGTTAAAATGCGACGTTTGGTCAAAAAATCAGTCACAAGTATCGATCGATAAAATAACGCATTATTATCCACCAAGCGCCAACTTCCATCTAAATTCTAGCCGAAAACGACAAATATTCAACGCCAAACCCCCAAACTATCAAAATAAAACACACCAGTCACTGGTTGACCAGGTGGAACGAAGTTCCTCCGAATCATAGAAACAAATCAACATCGTTTTCACTCTTGACTTCTCCAAACGGTTTTCTTTCGAATTAAGCTGATCTGGATGCTTTCATTTAACTTCTTGGTGCTTAGTTTCTAGATCGCATGGAACACATTATGTTCTATCACCAGGCATAACATTTTACAAAAAGTTTCGGCTGGTTTTGGTTTTGACGCTTCGATAAAATCCTTTTAATTTTGAATTCTACTCAAATTTGGCCATCAGTCAATTTGTGCGTAACAAAACGTGATCATACATTTCGGAAGCCTAAGTATTCAGTCATAATGCAAGAAATTGATTTTGTAAAGATATTCTATTTCATTTATTTTAATTTCAATGATGATTTTGGCTGATCTTGGATGAATTCACGCACAGTGTGGATGGCATCTTCTGTTGTAATAAATTTCAATTGCCTAACATGTTGGTTATCATTTACGTCTTCAAGATTATTATCAAAGCGCGTATACTGCTTGTAAATTGTAGTATGGGAAAAACACTCATAACCATAAACTTATTTCATCAATTGAACCGCACCCTGCCACCTACAACGCAATAAATCAGTTTCTATACGTCTGATTGTCATGCGCGTTTGAGAGAAGGTCAGTGAATGATGTACTGTTCCAACTCGGTCATCAATAAGTGCCGCAACTATACTGTGCTATTTTTGAAAAAGTCCTGTTTACTTTGTGTGTTTAGTGTCAGAAGATTTAAAGCAAGAGTCTTAAGTGTCTTTCAAAAATATTCATTTGCATTATCAAATTAATGATGATAAATGCCCACCAACTCTATAACAAATATTCAGAAAAACCATGACTCTATACGAGTTTTACTTATCGGTTATTAGGATACTTTTGGGATTACCAAGTGTTCCTATTTCGGATTCCAATACAATATTTGACCATGTAGTGTAAGTTTGCAAATAATAAGGTCATGAGAGAACAATGTAAAAATTGTTATTCATTATAAAAGCGTAAGTACATTATATGTTTGCATGACTTGCGATAGAGAGCCTGATTAGCCTCGGATATTCCAAAATTACACATATCTGATTTGTTATTTCTTTTAACTAATGATTTTATGTTGAAAATAATCATATATGATTATTTCTTGTTATTTAGGTACTTTATGAGTTTCACTTTCGCAACCTAGATACAAATCGAGAAGCACACGCGAGTACACGATGACCTCTTGCGAAAAATTTTATAGTTAGTGGTGACCACCAACTGACATGTGGCAAAGAAAAATTATTAAGTTTAGTTAAAATTGTTCATTCCTGGAACTAGTTAGACGCGTACCTTCATTGTTTCCTATTACCAACTACACAATTCTCTGAAATTTGCACAGTCGCCGTCTATCACTATCTGCGTGCAAAAGTCTGATCTCGGTCTACCTCTACGTCTTTTTTCCTATCTCTGCTTGTAATATATTCCGTGCTATTTCCCAAAAATGCCTTAGAACGTATCCTACGCTTCTATTTCTCCAACTTTCTTTTTTCCTACAAATATCTTTTCTTCCTCGACTATTTCTATAACCTATTTGTTATTAACCTTGTCTGCCCATGCTATAATCCTCATACAACTGAAGCACTACATTCCAGAAGGTTTCTATTTCTTTCTGTCTGCTTTTCCTACTGCCCCTATTTTATAGACGTACTGTGCTGCGCTCCACACATATTCTTTGAACAAGTTTTTTCTTGTCTCTATGTTTGTTGTCTTTGAGCATATCCTCTGTTCTTTCTTCGGTCACCTATTGTTTTGCAGTTGTATACCCTATTTCCCCGATACTCGGTGGCATGTGAAAGGGGCTAAGCAGCCTACGGCTGCCAAGTTCCCCCAGCACTTGAACATTTGTCGAATTAATAGTTTTTCCAATATATCATTTCGCACGATCAACATTAATTGAAAATATTTCCTATCCAACCCCTGTAGTTGTTTATAATAACATCAGATTTAAGTGCACTTATTTTTTCGTCATTAGATTTTCCGTCCCAAAGTAGTTGTACGCGTACCTCCTCTTGTTTATGTTCTAAGCTAGCCTACACATTTCCCTGAAATTCCCACAACAGCCTATATACAGCTCGGTTCTCCTATGTGCCTTATTTCACCGAGATTCAATGGTATGTGAAGAGGGTGAAGCAGCCCGTGGATGCCAAGGATCTCCCAACATTTAGACATTTGCCGAATTAACAGTTTTTCAGTAAATATTTTCGTACAATTAACATTAGTTGTGAATATTGCAAGACCAATACCTGTAGTTTTTTATAATAATCATGTTTAAGTACATTTATTTTTTTCGCCATTAGTTTTCCCATCTTGGGACTAGTTGGATGCGTACCTCCGTCGATTTCTATTCTAAGCTAGCCTACACATTCCCTGAAATTCCCACAGTCTACATCTTTCACTATCTGTATGCAGTAGTCTAACCTAGGTCTATCTCTACTTCTCTTTTTTCCTATCTCTGCTTCTAATATATTCCGCACTATTACTTTATGTCTTAGTATGTGACATATCATCCTATCTCTACTATTTTTTACTATTTTCCGCATATTTCTATCTTCCCCTACCATTTCCAGTACCTCTTTGTTCTTAACTTTGTCTGTCAATGATATCTTCATCATACGTCTGTAGCACCACATTTCAAAGACTTCTGCCTTTTTCTTGTCTACTTCTCCTACTGTCCAGGCTTCACAGCCGTACAGTGCTGTGCCCCACACATATGTTTTAAGCAAACTTTTTCTTGTTAAATGTAGCACGGCCTTGTGCTAATCTTTGTTTTATATCTTTTGTGCTTTTTTCCATCTTGTGTTATTTGGCTTCCTAGGTAGCAGAAATCCTTAACCTCTTGTAAGTTCCCGTTACCTATTTGTATTCTTGTTTTTGATTTATTTTCCCCTTCTTTGCATACTAGAACTTTAGTTCTATTTTTGTTAATTGACATACCATATCTCTCTGTTAGAACTGTTTCCATTTTATTAAGAGCAGCTTGTATCTCTTCTTTGCTAGATGCTATTACCGCTATATCATCTGCAAATCCAAGCATATCAATCTTTTGTCCCTGCATAGTAATTCCAAATGTCTTCCTTCATTTGACAGTATTCATTGCCGCTTCTATGTACAAGTTAAAAATTAATGGGGATAGGACACACTTCTGCCTCACCCCTTTCCTAATGTTTACTATTCTACTTTCTTGCTCTAATTTTATTACCGCTGTTTGCTCTTTGTATAAGCTATGGTACTATCCGTCTATCCCTAAAACTCATTCCAATCTTTTTGAGTATTTCAAACAATTTTTTCCATTTTACATTGTCGAATACTTTGTCCAGATCTACAAACCCTATATACATGCTTCCCCCCTTTTCTATTGTTTTTTCCGTTATCACAATGTACAATGCAATTTTTATTTAACGAATCTCCTGTTGTTTACAAAAAAAGCATCGGCATTTGTCTAACAATCAACATCAAAGCTATTTATGTCTGCCACTAAAATCGCATAGACGCTTTCATTCTTTAAAGACTCTAATGACGAAAAGTTCATCCATGTGTACGTAAGATGACTTGCAGCTGTGGTTAAGGAGTTCGGTTAAGAATAAAATAAAAGAGCATAAACGGTTCTCAGAACTAAACACAGTAGCAACCAAACAAAACTACAAAGTCTGTTTTCCACGAAAAAAAGTCGGCGCTATATTTTTTAAACAATTCTATACGCTACAATCAACTTATTTCTGATGCAGAACTCTTTAGGTTTATCTTTGCATTTGTTACCTCCATTTATATTCACTTCCTACTTTTCCTTACCTAATCTAACCTAAAAGAACTGTATTAAAATCAATAACTAGCAATTCGTCACCCTTTTTAGCGTCCTGAATAACTTCTTAAATTTGATTATCATCATCATTAGGTTTTCAGTTATGAAATTGGTTACACGCGTACCTCCGTTTTCCCACAGCCCACATCTTGCAGTATCTGCATGCAATAGTCTAATCTAGATCCACCCTCTTTTTTCCTATCTCGGTTTGTACTATGTCCCGCAATATTCCCCAATTACCCTAGAACGTGTCATGTCCTTCTTTTTCTCCTATTCTTTTGTTTTCTACAGATATCTCTCTTCCCCTACTATTTCTAAAACCTCTTTGTTGTTAAATTTGTCTGTCCATTAATCATCAGACATCTGAAGTATCACACTTCAAACGACTTCTACATTTTCGTGTCTGTTACTCCCACTGTCCGTTTCTGTTTCATAGCCACACGGTACTGTGCTCCACACATGCTTTCAACAATTCTTTCCCTGTTTCTATGTTTGTTATCTTCAGAACATCTTCAGAACATTGACGCTGCTCTTTCTTGGTAGATACAGCTCGGTACCACTTTTATTGTTTTCTAAATATATACCCTATTTCACAGATATTCGGTGGTTATTTGAAGGGATTAAACAATTTACAGCTACCAAGATTCTGCATCACTCAACTGTTTGCCAAATTAAGTTTTCCAAGAAATCTTTTCGCACAATCAACATTAGCCTAAAATATTGCGAAACCAACACCTAGTGGCTTATAAGAATCATCAGGTTCAAGTACAATTAATTTTTTGGTCGTTAGGTTTTCCGTCCTGGAACTGGTACGTACTTCCATTGATTTCTCTTTTGAGCTACTCTACACATTTCCCTGAAATTCCTACAACCTACACCTTCTACTACCGGTGTGCAGTAATCTAAACTAGGCTTACCTCTACTTCTACCTCTCTTTTTCCTATCTCTGCTTATAATATATTCCGCATTATTCCTTCATAACTTAGTATGTGGCCCATCATCCTATCTCTCCTATTTTTTACTGTTTTCTACATACTTCTTTTTTCCCCTACCATTTCTAGTACCCCTTTGTTCTTAACTTTATCTGTTCATGATATCATCATCATACGTCTATAGCACTACATATCACAGGTTTCTATGCCTCTTCGATGTACAAGTTTAAAATTAGCGGGGATAGAGCACATCCCTGGCTCAACCCTTTCTTAATATTTACTTTTTTACGTTCCTGCTCTAATTCTATTGCCGCTGTTTGCTCTTTGTATAGACAATGTACTATCCGTCTAATAATTAAACTCACTCCAATCTTTGGAGTATTTCGAACATTCTAATCCATTTTACATTGTCGAATGCTTTTTCCAGATCTAGAAATCACATATACACGCTTTCAGCTTTTTCTATTGTCTTCTCTATTATCACCCTCAGACCTATAATAGCCTCACGTTTTTCCCTGTTCGCCTAAACCCAAACGGATCTTCTCCTAGTATTTCTTCCGCTTGTTTTTCCATCCGCTTTTGTACAAGTCTAGTTAATATTTTTGATACGTGTGTTGTCAAATTTATTGTTCAAAAATTTACACATCTATCATCGCATCTCTGTTGTGGTATAGTGACTATGATGTTACATTTGAAATCTTTAGGTATTTCGTTTGTCTCATACATATAGTTTACAAATTGGAAGAGACATTATGATGCTGATTGTCCAGCGGTTTTTAGAGTTTCTGCTTGCACCTTATCTATCCCTGGTGCCTTACCACTTTTTAAACCCTTTAATGCTAATTAAAATTCATCTCTAAGTGTAGTATATGCCAAGTCGTCCTCTTCGATTTCTGATTCCTGTTCTAGTGCTTCTAGTTCCTGTCCTGCATATAAATTCCCTATATATATATATATATATATATATATATATATATATATATATATATATTCTTGGCATCTAACCACTTTGTCTAAATTTTCTATGATTATGTTTCCTTACACGCCCCTTACATTTTTGCAATATAGTTTTATATCCCTAAAAATTAATTCTAATTAATTTTTGTGCGTTCCTATTTCCGTCTTAGTTTGTACCTCTTTGCACATTTAATCAAACCATTCTAATTTTACTGCATTTGCAAATAATTCTCATTTTATGACTTTGTATCTTTGTTTTCCCGCTTCGTCTGGCCTGTTTTTGTATTTTCGTCTTTCTTCTGCTAAATTTAAGATATTTTTTGTTATACATGGTTTCTTATTTTCGTTTTGTGTATACTCCAAAATGTCTCTGGCCGCCATGTCTAAGCTGAATTTTATGTTATTTCATTCTGTTTCAACTTCCTTCGTATCAAAAATTTTTCCAATGTCTTTCAGCGATTCATTTAACTTTTTTCAAATTTTTTGTAAATATCCTTATCTCTTAGTTTTTCTAAATCAAAGTGCCTTTTCAGTTTTCTTTTTTCAAATTTTTTAATTTAAGCTCTTCTTTCATAGCTACGATGTTGTTGTCAGTGTCTATACTTGCGTCTGGGTAGCTTCTACCGTCTCTTACTTGATGCTTAAACCGTTGTCTAACAAGAATGTAATCTATTTGATATCTTCCTATATCCCCTGGCATCTTCCACGTGTATCGTCTATGACGTTGCAATAATGTATTTGTGAGGAATAAATTGTTTTTGTCTCAGAATTATGTTACCCTATTTTCCCTGTCGTTTCTCGTGCCTACTTCTAATAAACTTACTTCCGTTCCTTCGCTACCCTCACCTACCACTGCATTAAAATCCCTCGTAATTATTAAATTTTCATGTCCTTTTACGCATCGTAGTATATCTTTGATATTTTTGTAGATCACTTCCACCTCTTTCTCACTGTAGCTAGAGGTGGGCATGTATACCTGTATTATTACTGTATTTACCGGTTTAGACTCTAATCTAACCACGAGTACTCTTTTGTTCTTTTGTAAGTAGTTTTTCTATACAGTTTTGTATCTTTTTCGTATAACTATACCCACACCCGAATTTTCTTTCCTGTATGAATTACCTTAAAGTCTCCGATACCAAATATCCCCGCCTCTGGCCACCGAACTTTATTAATCCCTACTATGTGTAATGCTAACCTATCCATTTCAATTTTCAAGTTCTCTAGTTTACTTACGTGCTTCTTACTTCTGACATGCCACGTGTAACGTGCATTTTTAATCGTTTAACATTTTACGCTTTGTCTCAATTAATAAATATCTTTCTGCAATTACTATTTCTATATTTTATATTTATTAACCCGTTGACGAATGCGTCGTATTATATGGAGTGGATTGCATCGTTCTTGTCTTGCCGTTCGTATAAATTTTGTTGCTTATGTGGATATACAAGTCTAGATAGGAAACGATAAGCGGTTGTAATAGCAACGAGTTTATATAACAGATTAGAGAACAGTTGTAGTTTGCTCTTCGTTCCTAGATATTACTTACGTTAAAAATACTGTTGCCTGTTTGCTTTGAAAAAGACACGATTTTAGTTGTTTTTATTGTGAAATAAAAGTTGTATATTAACTGTAGGCAGTGTAGTTCTTATGGTTTTAGAAGGAAGTATGCTTTTATAGGCGAACGTGTTTGACGTGCTTGTTTTAAGGTCATTGACTGACGGTTTTAGTGATACGCGTTGCTTTACTAATTGTTTTTGTTGATCTTCTGTTGGGAAAAAAAATGATAGAACTTGTTGACTCGACCGCACGTGCTTGTTTTACGGAACATTATTTTAGTGATACGCGTTGCTTTACTAATTGTGTTTTTTTGTTGAGTTGTCTTTTTATATTTGAACTGTGTGTGCGATCTAGTTTTCGTGGTCCTTTTTTTTTATTAGTTTAATGCATTACATCGTGTCTTGAAAGCCCGTGATTCTAAATTGTTATTACCTTTTTTCCTACGATTTGTGTTACAAAATATTTCGAAATTGTTGTCTCAGGAAATAGAATTGACAAGAAATTTATCAATGCTACATAGTTCCATCAGCATGATAATGTCTGCTGCTAACACCAGTGAAATACGTAGGTGTGATTAGTGTAAAGTGTAAGAAATTCCATCAACACCCTCACAGTCAAGGGTGAAGTGCTTCGTTAGTGCAGGACATCGTGAATCCCACCCTTCAATTGCAAGGAAGCGTTACTGAAGGACTTTTTGTAAGTTGAACTATTTCCTACTTATTATTACTTTAAATATCTATCCGTTGTTTTGCCATATCTTTGTCGTTCTGATACCTTTTACAATAGACTTGCCTGCGATTAAGAAAAAAAAAGAAAGAAAGAAAAATCCATACTACTGAATTACTCATATCAATTGTGTCTTACCTATTTATCTTTTGTTAACATTTTGTCTGATTTATGTTTAATTGGTGTGTGAGGAAACGTTTCTGCTACTCCCCAATATTACCTCACTTTGTGATAAAAATTTCTGTAATGCTTTTATCGTGATTATATTATATAGTTTATCTAAACAGTTTTATTTACATTCTATAAAGTACTGAATAACTTAGACTTTTCATTGATGCTATGCTTTTTCTTTATTTAAGGTTTGCAGGACTAATCTTTTTTATTGCAGGTTTGCTATTCTAATTTTTTTTTATTGCAGGACTGTGACTAACTCCTTACCGCCGCATACATTATAGGTCAGTCTGCTTTCTACACCCCCTCCACTCTCCGATTGAGCCCGGTAATTCCGTGATATCTTTGTGTTACGCACGGCTACGAGCCAACGTAGCATAAAATTTTGGCGCCCAACGTGGCTGCCTCGAACTAAACGTATCACACGCTCAAAATTTGCAAAATATTCCCGGCTCTTTCTTTATACTTTCCGATCACATCCTCCGAAGTAGTCCCGCCTGGAGATTCGAATGGGGACTATTTTAACTCCACAATCATTTACACTAGAGAATGTCATTATTATAATTACAATTTAAGTACACTGCACACTTGCGGGTAATGTGGTGGTTTCACGTTGCCTTCCATTTCGCTGTAGTGTGGCCTAGAATGCCATATCGACCCTTGTGGTCTCTGCCATTCTAACTACCGAAACAGGCGCTGATCTCTTTCGGGGAACTGTCCTAATCTGGGTCCTCACTAAAGACCCCACTAATTTGGTTAAACCTTTAGTACGATTCTCTAGCTCACTGGAACACGCACGCCGATTCACCCGTTTTACTAATCTAGAACTTCTTCAAGGCGCGGTTTCATTTGGAACGGAAATTTGAATATACATTTTTCAATTTCTCCATATCATCATCTGATGTATAGCAGTTTTGGAGCGGGTCACGAGTACATTTCGGTTTACTTATTTTGCCGGGTTATCGGGTCAAGTAGGCGACCTGATATTGGTGACGCAGTTTTGGCCCGGTTCTAACCCAGTGACCCGCTTGTGACATTGACATTGACATTCGGTGGCGCATAGGTACTCGGTTGTTGTGTAATGGGCTAAATCCCAGTAAAATAACGGGGCTGTATAGAAATAAATACATGCGACAGAGCACAAAATTATTTTAAAATTGTTCAAATTAACTCAACCGTTGGCAGTTTTGCACAAAGCACAGCAACATTTATGTCAACATCACTTATAACAGTCCATGCTGAATTTTGCCTTTTATTTCATACTGTACGCAATAATTTTCAGTTGTATTACAGTGTTTTTGTATTTTTATAAAGGTTGCAATAAGTACGTGATCAACAAGGGCATTTCAAATTTATCGAAGCATTACAAATGAAAATACATATGATGTCACTGGCAGAACATTTGAGCATAAAAAGCTCTAAATCATTACTGTGGTTTAAATACCAACCATCATTTAAAATAGTTGTCAAATCAATTTGTGATTTTTAATTTTTTAAATCAAAACCCGCTAGCTCAGACGGTATAGCATGAGACTTAATCTCAGGGTTGTGGGTGCGTGCCCACGTTGGGCGCCACTTGTTATCGTTTGAGTAGGCGACGTCTGAAGGTATGTAGACTTGGCTTGATTATTTGTTAAATAAGTATAAGCAAAAATAATTATGTTTAAAAAATACATAAAAATAAAAGTGAAATTTAATGATTTTAACAGTTTGAGCAGTTCGGAAGTCTTCGGTAATGTTCGGAAGGCTTCATGGTTGTTTGTGGAACCAAAAATAAACTTAAACACTTATGGAATGAGTGTTTATACAGTTTAACGGGGTGTAAAAGTTTTCGGTAATCTCCGGAGCTCTTCGAAAGGCTTTGGAATTTGCTTATGAGGCTCAGTGAGAACTTGAACAATGGTAGTTAGAAAATATGTACAGTTTGAAGAGGTCCAGATGTCTTCGGTGGTCTTCGGGACTCTTCGGAAGGCTTCGTGTTTTCCTTGTGGGACTACGTTAGGTTACAAAGGATTATGATATGAAACCAAAAACTACTAATTGACAATATATACAAATATAGAGGGTTCAGAAGTCTTCGATCGTTTTCTAAACTCTTCGGACGGCTTCGTGGTCGTGGTGCCCTAAGCCTCATCGGGTGCGTCGCTGTTGAACTCTACGGAAGTGCCGTTTCGGAGGTAGAATTGACAGACGCTATGACAACAACTTGTCGGTGAAGTATGGAACGGAGTTAACGTCCATACGTAGTTTGTTGACTATTGATTGATGAATTATAATGGCGTGCCCTAGGTATGGCGGCGGACAGCGTCACCGTCGTAGTATATGCAGGCTATGGGGAGCACTAACCCAGTTTGGGATCACAGGAGCAGTTTCTGTCGCCAGGTCAGTTTGGGTCTCCGGATCAGTTTGGGTCACGGGGTCAGTTCGGGTCACCGGTCAGTCCGGGCAACCGAGTTAATTTAGCCGGTTTTCGGGTCGCCGGGCCAAAAAATTTTGGTCCGGTCTAACTTTGATCTGCAACTAATTTAACTTTGCAGCTGTTAGTGTATGAAATTCAACTGCTGTTATCATATCACTAACCTGTTGAAGATTTTTTACTTTTTTTGGTACTTTCACATTTATAATAAAACCTTCACTTGCATAACCATTACTTGAGCCGTAATGGCTGACACCAAATTACTCCGACCAAAATCCTTTTTTATCTGCCACTTGGCTCCCTAATTTCTCCCAGATCTAGTCATAGCATCAGTATTTCTAACTTCAAGTTCTATAACTTGCTACCGTAAAAAAATTTGAACGTTCTGCGCTTCGATTCAAAACGAATTTTTCATCCAAAAAGGTCTTCAGTTTTAAATATGAACACGAAAATTTTGACAGTGTATTCCTGCTTATGAAACAGATTAAGATGAAAAGACTGCAAAGTGTTTAATTCTTGTCGGAACCGACAGTTGCTAAGCAAATACGCCACATCTTGTAAAGAAATTCAGCGATAAGCATAAATAGCGTCTTTATTAACGTCTCCTCAAAGGAGTTTACATTTCAATTTCCGTAACCCACTTCATCCTAAAATTAATTTAGAATTCTGGAACTGAAGCTAATTACCTTTTATCCCTTACGATTTATGATCAAAAAGAACGACATTTTAATCAAGAATTACAAGAAATAAATGCCAAAGGAGAAACAAAATTACTTTTGAGCAGGAGAAGCCTTAAATAAGCAACAGCTCTCAAATGAGACTCCCAAACTTTTCTTTTACACCCAAAAGATATATCCAAACTCGAGATACAAACGCGAAATTAACATTACGAACGAAATTGATTTCCAGGAAGAATTCAAGAAATCCGAACGCTACAAAATGAGCAATTTTAATTCCAATTAGGTTGTCTGATGTTCGCCGATGTTAGAAGAAGAAAATATATTTATTTGCGGCTTTTGTAAAATGCTTTGTGTTGCGCGACTCACTCTCTCCAAGTTTAATTTCCTTGCCTTTAATAATATACTTCGGATAAACTCTTGCGAGATATGACGCGGATACGAACGAACGCTTTCGAAACGTTTGATGGAACTAACTTTACGAGATGTCTTTAAAATGACGCGATGTTATGTGCTCGTGATGAGTTTCGTTTGCTGATATTACGCTATTTACTCCACACTTCAAACAAAGCGAATACATCCCTTATTACGAGATCGGGTTATAAAGTATACAAATCTTAGTCAAGTTTTTCTTTACACTGAGTTGAGTGCCAAGGATATACGGCAATGTGAACTTAAATATTCTCTCCTGTTTTCTATTTAAGTTTTTTTGTGATTTTCTTAGAAACTTTTTTACGCTCCATAAAAAAACTTTCCAATAAAAAGGGAAATTTTTTCGCAGGTTTTATTATTTAATGACAAACTTTGAATTTAACAAACTTCGTTTATTTCATGATAAAATTTACTACATAAAATGCCTTCCTGCGTAGATCTAGAAGGGGAAACCTAGGCACTATTTTATTCGCCATAAAAATCATTGGATGTTAAAAGCTACCTCCATAAGATATATTTTGATATAAAAGACCCGGTGCCTAATAAAAATTGTTATGATGAATGTTTCAAATTATCGGTTGTCTAATTACCTTTGCTAGCTCTCCAATTAGAAAAACCATACATTAGATTTATAATAATACGAAATATCCTCTTGCTGACAATCTTTCAAATACAAATTAATACATCCACAACAGCTGAACTCAACTACAAAGTTAATGAAATTAGCTTCTTCTCAACACATATCTTATATACTTATGTGGCAGAAAGAAGGAGTAATTTGGTGTCAGCCTATACGGTTCAAGTAATGGTTATGCAAGTGAAGGTTTTATTATAAATGTGAAAGTACCAAAAAAAGTAAAAAATCTTCAACAGGTTAATGATATGATAACAACAGTTAAACTTCATACACTAACCGCTGCAAAGCTAAATTAGTTGAATATCAAAGTTGGACCGGGTCATAATTTTTTGACCCGGTAACCCGAAAACCGAATAAACTGGGACGCGGGACCCAATAACTCGGTGGCCCGGACTGACCGGTGACCTGAGCTGACCCTGTAACCAGAACGGATCCGGAGACCCAAACTGAGCTGGCGGCACAACTTGATGCTGTGACCCGAACTGGCCCGGTGACACAAACTGATCAGGTTTTGATTAAAAAAATTTAAAAATCACAAATTGATTTGATGATTATTTTAAATGATGGTTAGTATTTAAACGACAGTAATAATTTCGAGCTTTTTAAGATCAAATGTTCTGCAAGTGACATCATACACCGCTATATACATTTCTAGATGTGTTATCATTTGTAATACTTGATTAAATTTGAGATGTCCTTATTGATCACGTACTAATATTGCAACTTTTATAAAAATATATACAAAAACACTGTAATGCAACTGAAAATTATTGCGTACAATATGAAATTAAAGGCAAAATTTAGCATGGACCGTTATAAGCGATGATTGAATAAATGTTTTTATCCTTTGTGCTAAACTGCTAACGGTTGAATTAACGTGAACAATTTGAAAATAATTTTATGCTCTTTGTCGTATGTATTTATTTGTATACAGCCCTGTTACTTGACTGAGATTTAGCCCATTATACAACAACCGGGTACCTCTGCACCACCGAATGTAAATGTCAATGGTACAAACGGGTCGAAAGCGAGTCACCTACTTAAACCGATGGCCCGGCAAAATAAGTATACCAAAATGTATCCGTGACCCGCTTCAACACTGCTATACATGTCCACATCAGATTATGATATAAAGAAATTGAAAAATGTATAATCAAATTTCCGTTCCGAATGAACCTGCACCTTGAAGATGTTCTAGATTACTAAAACGGGTGGATCAACTTGCGTGTTCCAGTGAGCTAGAGAGCCGTACTAAAGGTTTAACCAAATTAGTGGGATCTTTAGTGAGGACCCAGACTAAGACAGTTCCCCGAACGAGAGCAGCACCTCTTTCGGTACTTGAGTGGCAAAAACCGTAGGAGTCGGTAATGCCACACTACTGCGATGTGGGAGGCAACGGGAAACCACCACATTACCTCCCATGTATGCAGCGTACTTAAATTGTAATTAAGGTAATGGCATTCTTTGGGGTAAAAGATGTAGGAGTTAATATAATCGCCCTTTTGGATCTCCAGTAGGGGACTACTTCGGAGGATATGACATCGGAAAGTATAAAGGAAGAGCGAAGAACATTTTGCGAGTCCGAGTGTAGAATATCAGAACTCTGAAGCAAGTAAATAAACCTAGAGAACTCGAAAATTGAAATGGTTACGTTAGCATTAGACATAGTAGGGATTAGCGAAGTTCGTTGGCCAGAGGCAGGGGTTTTTGGAGTGCAGACTTTAGGATAATTCATACAGGAACAGAGGAAGGACATTCAGGTGTGGGTATAGTAATGTGAAAAAAATAGGTCGCGCTGTAGAAAATAGCTTACGAAAAAGTACTCATGGTTAGATTAGAGTCTGAACCAGTAAATACAATAATAATAAAGATTAATATTGTTACGTTTTTTTTTCGTGGCCTCATGTTAATCGGGCCCCACGTTGGGCGCCAAATTTGTTACGTTAATCGCTGCCTCTACGTTGGGCGCCAAATTTTTGTTACTTTTTTTGTTTTTTTCGTGGCCCCACGTTGGGCGCCAAATTTTGTTACGTTTTTTTTTCGTGGCAGCCACGTTGGGCGCCAAAAATTTATGTTTCGTTTTTCGTGGTCGTGCGTAACATAAAGATATCATAGAAATGACCGGGCTCAATCGGAGAGTAGGGGGGGTTGTAGAAAGCAGACCAACATATAACGTACGGGGCTGTAAGGAATTAGTAACAATACATGCAATAAAGAAAAGTTAGAATAGCAAACCTGCAATAAAAAAAAAATTAGTCCTGCCAACCTGAAATAAAGAAAAAGCATAGCAGCAATGAAAAGTCTCAGTTATTCAGTACTTTGTAGAATGTAAATAAAACGGTTTAGATAAACTATATAATATAATCACGATAAAAGCATTATAAAAATTTTTATTACAAAGTGAGGTAATATTGGGGAGTAGCAGAAATGTTTCCTCGCACACCAATTAAACATAAATCAGACAAAATGTTAATAAAAGATAAATAGGTAAGACACAATAGATATGAGTAATTCAGTAGGATTGATTTTTCTTTCTTTCTTTCTTTTTTCTTTTTCTTATGTTTTAAAATATCATGCAAGTCTATTGTAAAAGGTATCAGAACGACAAAGATATAGTAAAGCAACCGATAGATATTTAAAGTAATAACAAGTAGGAAATAGTTCAACTTACAAAAGTCCTTCAGCAACGCTTCCTTGCAACGGAAGTGTGAGATTCACGATGTCCTGCACTAAAGAAGCACTTCCCCCTTGACTGTGAGGGTGTTGATGGAACTTATCACACGTCACACTAATCACACCTACGCATTTCACTGGGGTTAGCAGCAGACACCATCACGCGACGGAACTATGTAGCATTGATAAATTTCTTGTTAATTCTATTTCCTGAGACAATAATTTCGAAATATTTTGTAGCACAAATCGTAGAAATTGTAATAAAAATTTAGAATCACGGCCTTTCAGAGCACGATGTAATGCATTAAATTAACAGTAACGTGAGGTGTTTTATTTGCTACATATGGTAACAAAGAAAAATCTAATGCTTTTAAATAACGAAATTTACGCAAGCAATGATCTATTTTGTTTTCTTTGGTGTTAGAAAATGCAGAAACTACAGTATCCACTGTATTTAAATAATCCAAAGTATGCACTAATCTGATAAAACAAAGGGACACTAGACTAGATCGCAGACACATTAATCCTAAAGAAAGAATCGGTCAGTTTAGCAAGTTCTACGACTATTATTTCACAAGACAAACAACTAAAAAAACAATTAGTAAAACACGCGTAATTAATAAGTAAGTCCGTCAAATGTTCCGGAAAAACACGTGCAGTCGAGAGTAAACACGTTCTACCACTTGTATTTCCAACAGAAAATCAACTAAAAACATGCCGTGAGATCGCACACACAGTTTAAGTATAAAAAGACAAATCAACTAAGAAAAACACAATCAGTAAAGCAACGCGTATCACTCAGTCAATGTTCCGTAAAACGCACGACAAGTTCTCACTTTTATTTACAACAGAAAAGCAACCAAAGAAACCAATTAGTAGAGCAACGCGCATTACGAAAACCGTATACAACTTTTACTTCACAAGAAAAACAATTAAAATCGTGCCGCACTTGTTCAGAAACAATACGAAAATTGAAACCGCATCAATTCTCACTATTCTCAAAGCAAAAAGGAAAAGCAGTATTTTTAACGTACTTAATATATCGGAACAAAGAACGAACTCGACTCCAATCTGTTTATTCAACTCGTTGTTACAACCGCTTATCGTCTCTTATCTAGACTTGTATATTCACATAAGCAACTAAATTTATATTTACGGCAAGACAAGGACGATGCAATCTACTCATTATAAACGATGCACTCGCCTAAGGAGTTAATAAATATCAAATATAAAAAATAGTAATTTGTAGAAATGTATTTATGAATTGAGGATAGCGTAAAATGTTAAATTTACAAAAATGCACGTTACAATATGCCTACTGAGAAAGAGGTACGGACGATCTACAAAGATATCGAAAACATGCGTAAAAGGACACGAAAACTTAATAATTACGGTGGATCTTAATGCAGTGGTCGGTGAGGGTAGGAAAGGGGCGGTAGTAAGTTTATTTGGATAAGGCAAGGGAAGCGACAAGGGAAAATAGGCTTCCAGGTCTGCGACAAAAATAATTTAACCACCACAAACACATTATTTCAACATCATGCTAGAAGACGATACACGTGGAAGATGCTAGGAGATATAGGAAGATATCAAATAGATTGCATTATTCTTAGACAACGGTTTAGGCATCAAGTAAAAGACCGTAGAAACTACCGAGACGCAGATACAGACACTGACAATAACATCGTAGTTATGAAGGCAATGCTTAAATTAAAAAATTTGTTCTTTTCCCATCTTACGTTATTTGGCTTCCTAGGTAGCAGAAATCCTTAAACTTTTGTAAGTTTTCGTTACCTATTTGTATTCTAGTTTTTAATTTATTTTCCCTCCTATGCATACTAGCACTAGTTTTATTTTTGTTAATTTTTATACCGTATCTCTCTTTGTTAGAACTGTTTCCATTTCATTAAGTGCAGCTTTAACTCTTCCTTGCTTGATGCTAATACCGCTATATCATCTGGAAATATAAGAATACCAATCTTTTGTTTGTGCATAATAATTTCAAATTTCTTTTGCGTTTGACAGTTATTCATTGCCTCTTCGAAGTACAAGTTAAAAATTAATAGGGATAATGCACATCCCTCTCTCCCCCCTTTCCTAGTATTCATTTATCTACGTTCCTGCTCTAATTCTATTACCGCTGTTTGCTCTTTGTATAAACTACGTAGTATCCGTCCATTCTTAAAACTCTTTCTAATCTTTTTGAGTATTTCGAACATTTCTTTCCATTTTACATTGTCGAATACCTTTTCCAGATCTACAAACCCTATATACACGCTTTCCCCTTTTTATATTATTTTCTTCATTATCACCCTCAGAGCCAAAATAGCCTCCCGTGTTCCCCTGTTTAGTCTGAACCCAAATTCATCATCTCCTAGTACCTCTTCAGCTCGTTTTTCCATTCGTCTTTGTACAATTCTAGTTAATATTTTTGGCATGTGTGCTGCAAACTTATTGTTCGAAAATTTTGACATCTATCCGAGCCTCTCTTTTTTGGTATAGTTACTATGACGTTACGTTTGAAATCTTTGGGTATCTGTCCTGTCTCATACATATAGCTTACAATTTGGAAGAGACGCTCTGTTACTGCTTGTCCAGTGACTGTTAGAGTTTCTGCTTGCACCTTATCTATACCCGGTACATTATTATTTTCAGACCTTTTAATGCTAATTCAAACTCATATCTAAGTATAGGATATCCCAAGCCATCTTTTTAATATCTGACTCTTGTTCTGATGCTGTTAGTTCTTCTCCTGCATATAAATTTCCTGTATATTCTTGCCATCTATCCACTTTTTCTACATTATCTATAATTACGTTTCCTCCCGCGTCCCTTATATTTTTGCTACATGGTTGTATATTTCTAAAATTCATTCTAGTTGGTTTGTAAGCTTCGTCTGTCTTTCCTATTTCCATCTTAGTTTGTACCTCTTTGCACTTTTCATCAAATTATTGTTCTTTAGCTTTCTTGCATTTGCGAATAATTTCCCATTCTTTGACTTTGCACCTCTGTTTTCCTATTTCATCTGATCTATTTTTGTATTTTCCTCATTTTTCTATTAGATTCAGGATATCCTTTGTTATCCGTGGTTTCTTATTTTCTTTTTGTGTATATCCCAGAATATCTCTGTCCACCGTATCTAAGCTGGATTTAATATTATTCCTTTCTGTTTCTACTTCCTTAGTATTAGAAATTTTACCTATTATTTCAGCAATTCATTTGGCTTTTTTTCACATCTTTCGTTGATATCTTTATTTTTTAGTTTCTCAAAGTTAAAGTGCCTTTTTCCGTTCCTTTTTTCAAATTGTTTAATTTAAGAGCGACGTTTATAATTACCATGTTATGCTCAGTATTTATATCTGCTTCTGGGTAGCTTCTATAGTCTTTTACTAACAAGAATGTAATCTATTTGATATCTTCCTATATCTCCTGGTATCATCCACGTGTATCGTCTTTTAACATGATGTGAAATAATGTGTTTGTGATGGTTAAATCGTTTTTGTCGCAAAATTCTACTAGCCTATTTCCTCTGTCTTTCTCGTGCCTAAACCAAATAAACCTACTACCGTTCCTTTCTTGCCCTCACCCAGCACTGCATAAAAATCCCCCGTCATTATTAAATTCTCATTTCTTTTTACGTATCTTGGTATCTCTTCGATATCTTTGTAGGTCGCTTTTACCTCTTCCTCACTGTAGCTAAAAGTGGTTATATATACTTGTATCATTACTGTATTTACCGGTTGAGATTCTTCTGTAACCATGAGTACTCTTTTGTTCTTATGTAAGTAGTTTGCTACACGTTGTCTTATCTTCTTTCGCATAACTATTTCTACGACCAAATTTCCTTCCTTTGATCCTGTATGAATTACCCTACATAGTCTTCGCTCCAAAAATCTCCCGTCTCTGGCCACCAAACTTCGCTGATCTCTACCATGTGTAGTGCTAATTAATCCTTTTGAATTTTCAAGTTCTTAAGCTTACCTACTTGCTTCATGCTTCTGACATTCCACGCTCCGACTCGCAGAATGTTCACGACTCTTTCTTATACTTTCCGATCACATTTTCCGAAGTAGTCCCCCTCCCGCAGATCCGAATGGGATGACTAATTTAACTCCGGAGTGTTTTACCCCCGAGGATGCCATCATCTTTAATAACAATTTAAGTACACAGTTTTAAAATAAAACAAAATATTAATTGATATAGGATTTTGTAAAAAAAATTAGTTGCTTTAATCTGTTATATTTTAAATTAGTCCTCCTTTTTCTACAGCATAGGCGGAAAGAGGTAGTAGAAGAAGTGTTACAACGCCTGTCTTATTTAAAGTGGTTTAGCATCACCTGGTGAAGGTCCACAGTATTCTTGTGCTGTAAAAGGTTGAAGCATGAATTAACAATACCATTTGCATATCTTCATAGCACCGAAAAATCTTAAAAACCAATATGAGACTAGACCGCCGGAGAGTGGAAGATATTTTTTTCTACGTAACTACAGTATTTTATTTGGCGGAGTCTGCTGCAATAAACCAATCTCTGCTCCGACCGCTAAATTTTGTTAATTATGATATTAAATATCACTAAAACAACCTTTGTCGACGCCATTGCCTCCCACTGGACGGTTGTTATACTTTTACATGTACTTACCTATCACAGCATCTATGGTGCTGTAATATTTTTTATACTGGTCTACTCTTACATGTGCCGTTTTGCAAATTATTTGAATTATGTCATAGGCGTCATCTTTAGAGCGTTTACATAACACAATTCTGGTTTAAATGTAATCAACTATTTTTAATTACGTTTGTACTTCTGCGTTTTGTTAAGAACCGCGAAAGTCCAAGCATTACAAATTTATTGAAAAATACCAGACCGTTACATCAATTAAATGGTTTTTTTGATGCTGAATTGACGTTATGTTAAGTACTTTATTTTACTCTATAGAGGCCGGAGTGACGTAATAGTTAAGTGGTGCATCGGCTAGCTTTCATTGTTGCGGAGCGGTTTTTTTGAAAGCAATTATAATATTCTTAGGGGTATACAAAGTGTGACACTTTTACTAAATACCTATACGTTTCCTTTGAAAGCTCTTTGCTTTTAAGCGCCAATCCCATAAAGAAAATAACACAAATAAAGTATACCTAGAAGATGGGTGTTTTGAGTAACTGTTTGACGGGTCACTCTGCTGCTAGAAGTTGATAGAGTCTCGCTTATACCCTTCTCATCTCCTTCTACTAGATTTAAAAAATACAAAAACCCATGTTGTGTATACCTAACTACATTGGAAAACATTATTATAACAGTAAATAACAAAAAAGGAAAAGCTATTATCTACCCTTAATTGGACAAATACAGGTTTAACAAAAAAAATATTTAATATTATCAGTGATTCGACTTTATCGAAATTTAACAAATTTGATTTCTACGTGTTATTTTGAGGATACAATTGTGAACTTCTTCATGAGAATTTGATTTGTACAATACGCTTTAAATAAGCGCGTATCAATGTTAGTAGTTTTTTTCGCGAGGGGTTCTCCATCATCTCGGAAGTTCTTTTCTCCCGGAACATCATCAGCGTCTGAACTCCTTTTGCTTTTAAACCTATTTTGTATAAGATATCATTTCCCTGCGAACCCCTTTCGCCCAGTTACGCTTTGGAAGTTTTGCTCTTCGCGCTTGATACAACCTTGTTTAAGAGAATTCACGATCGAATGTAGCTATTAGGGCGGGTTCTAACGTTTCCGTGGAGGAAATTTAATCATTTTTTTCTTTAAAAATAAACCTTCTATATTCGAAATCGGAACCAAATTAGATTCTAAATTGATTTTTAAGACATACAATGCATATTAGTCTTTTATAGTGGCGTATTTTGGCAACTTAGAAATTAATTCTGTTTTCGTAGATTTTTATGGTAACGCTTCGACCGCGCTCGACGGCGTTCGCGGACTAATTTTTACAAAAGTTAAATAATTTCGAGCAATTTTAGTCGCAAATTTCTCTAAAAACATCTACGTCGAATTCAGATTCTACATCGATTACAGAGCCTCTCCGTGCATATTGGGTATTTAATAAACCTCCATAGAAATTTTTGGGAACAAATTTGATCTTTCTTTTTACTCGCACTCGTAGATCAAAACATCCCGCGGACTCTCTCGCATTTGCCTCTCACGTTTGAGAAAATCGTGTTTTTTTACACGTAACCCGGGATTGACCGCAAACTCCAGAATTACCGAAAAGACGCAGTTTTCCTAAAATACTCATTTCCAGGATGTAAAGCTTAATTTCCGGCCGTGATTCCGCTGCCCAACCACTCGGGTGAAACAAGCGACTAGCCTCCACCCGGATCTCAACTATCGGAATGAAAGCCAGCTGTTAAACCTAATAGTAGGATGGAAAAAATTTTGAACGGCCTTACATTCAAAGCGGCTCTATTTTGTCATAGAACACTATTGTGTTTGTGTCAAAGATTTAAAAGTTTATTTCAGAAAATAAATATACCCACTAGAGGTCCTGAAACTAGTTAGACGCGTACCTCCGTTGTTTCCTATTCTGCGCTAACCCATAGTTTCCCGGAAATTCCCACAGCCTACATCTTTCACTATCTGCGTGCAATAGTCTAATTGAGATCTACATCTACCTATCTTTTGTCCTATCTCTGTTTGTAATGTATTCCGCACTATTACCCAATTGTTTTAGAACGTGCCCTGTCCTTTTGCTTCTCATATTCCTTTAGTTTCCCACAGAGATCTTCCTTCTACTATTTCTAAAACCTCTTTGTAATTAACTTTGTCTGTCCATGATATCATCATACATTTAAAGCACCTCATTCCAAAAGGCTGCTAACTTTTCTTGTCTGCTTCTCCTACTATTCGTCCCCATATCATAGCCACGCAGTACTGTACTCCACACATATGCTTTCAATAATGCTTTACTTGTTTCTGTGCTTGTTGTCTTCAAACATAACTACTACTCTTTCTTGTTAGATACAGCTCGCTTCCCCTTATATTGTTTTCTAAATATATACCCTAGAAACACCAATACTTAGTGAAATGGAAAGGGGTTAAGCAACCTGCGGCTACTAAGATCCCCATCACTTAACCGTTCACGGAAATAATAGTTTTCCAACAAATCCTTTCGCACAATCAACATTAGTTGAGAATATTGCAAAACTAACACCTGCAGTTGTTTATAAAATCATCAGGTTTAAGTGCAATTATTTTTTTCGCCATTAGGTTTTCCGTCTTGGAATTGGTTGGGCGCAAACGTCCATTGATTTCTATTTTGACATAGGCTACACATTTCCCTGAAATTCTCACAGCCTAGATACAGCTCGGTTCTTTTTCTATTGTTTTCTAAATATGTCTTATTTCACCGATATCCAGTGGTACGTGGAGGGGTTAAGCAACGTGCGCCTACCAAGATCTCCCAACACTTAAACATTTGCTTAATTACTAGTTTTCCAATAAATACTTTGGCACAATCGACATCAGTTGTAACATCAACACCTATATTTGCTTATAGTTATCAGGTAGAAGTACAATTATTTTTTGTTCATTTGGCTTTCCGTCTCGAAACTGCTTAGACGCGTGCGTACTTCCATTGATTTCTATTTTTCTATTCTATTCTACACATTTCCCCAAAATTTTCACAGCCTACATCTTTGATTATCTGTGTGCAAAAGTTTAACTTAGGTCTAGCTCTACCTCTCGTTTTTCCTATCTCTGCTTATATTCCGCACTATTCACTCATGCCTGAGTATGTGACCTATCATAAATCTCTCCCATTTTTTACTGTTTTCCACATATTTCTTTTCCCCTACCTTTTCTAAAACCTCTTCGTTCTTAACTTTGTCTGTTCATGACATCTTCTTCGTACATCTGTAGCACCACATTTCAAAGGCTTCTATCTTTTTTCTTTCCGGTTCTCCTACTGTCCAGGTTTTACAGCCGTACAGTGCCGTGCTCCACACAATATGCTTTCAGTAATCTTTTCCTTGTTTCTATGTTTTCTGTCTTTGTACGTACTTGAAAAATGTTAGGCGAGCATTTTTCACAAAAATACACCCTCGTTCGGATGAGAGGTAAAATGGAGGTCCCGTGTGTGAGTGTTGTCACGCATGTTAAAGATCCCTACCTTGCTTGGAACAGCAAGGGTTCGTCAAAATTCAAAATTCTTCAGGTAAAAAAAACTCGCTTCCTGGCCAATGTGGTTTCTTCCGGTGGAGCATTGGAAAATCACATGTAATGTCTTTGAACGTAATAGTCGCTTTTTCTTGGTAAATGCAGCACGACCTTATGCTAAACTTTGTTATATATTTTTTGCACTTTTCCCATCTTGCGCTATTTGGCTTTTTAGGTAGCAGAAATCTTTAACCTCTTGTACGTTCTCGTTTCCTATTTGAATTTTGGTTTTAGACTTATTTGCACTTCCTTTACATACTAATACTTTAGTTTTATTTTTGTTAATCTTCATACCGTATCTTTCCGTTAGAACTGTTTCCAGTTCATTAAGAGCTGCTTCCAACTCTTCCTTGCTAGATGCTAATACCGTTATATCAGATTAGATGTGAAAATTTTAAAACAATAAATTTGTCAGCGTCTCACGTGTTAAAAATATTAACTAGAATTGTACAAAGACGAATAGAAAAACACGCTGTTGTAATACTAGGAGAAGATCAATTACGATTAGGCGAAACAGGGAAACATGGATGACTATTTTAGCTCCGACGGTAATAGTAAAACAAACAATAGAAGAAGCAGAAAGCGAATATGTAGGGTTTGTAGATCTGAAAAAGTGTTCAATATTGTAAAATTGAAAAAATATTCGAAATACTCAAAAAGATTGGAATGAGTTTTAAGGATAGACGGATAGTACATGGCGTATACAAAGAGCAAACAGGGTTAATAGAATTAGATCAGGAACGTAGAAAAGTAAATATTAGGAAAGGAGTGACACAGAAATGTGCTATATCCCCGTTAATTTTTAACTTGTACGTCGAAGAAGCAATGAATACCTGAAGACATTTAGAATTAGTATGCAGGGAAAAATAATGATATGCTTGGATTTGCAGATGATATAGCGGTATTAACATCTAGCAAGGACGAGTTAGTTAACAAAAATAATACTGTAGTACCTGTATGTAAAGGAGGGGAAAATAAATCAAAAACAAGAATACAAATAGTTAACGAGATCTTACAAGAGGTTAAGGATTTATGCTACCTAGGAAATCAAATAACGCAAAATGGGAAAAGTGCAAAAGATATAAAACAAAGATTGGCACTGTAACAATTTTATTTTCGATAATAAATCCCTTCATATAATTTTAAGAATAATGTAACAATTTTATTAATAACAATAATAATTTGCATTCAACTTCAAAAGTAATACGTTAAGCCTGCATCGTCCTTTGATAATCTACTTATATTTAAATATCTGTGTAGTATACAGCTATTTACAAGCACAGCTCTGTTTGATTGTTCCCCTCCTGACGGCGCGACCGCCCGAGCTAGTTAGAAGTCAGTCGGCCACAAGTGATAGAAATATCAACATGTACCCTAGATTGCAGGCCGGCAATCTGCGAATCCACTTCAATTAGTGAACATATCTTCGAATAACGGTCGGTAAGGTATATATTGTGCGAACTTGTATAATTTGAGATAATTTATTTAGCGCGACAAGAAGGATGCAACTTTTAAGACACACAACGACAAGAAGGATGCAACTTTTAAGACACACAACGACAAGAAGGATGTAACTTTTAAGACACACAAGGACACAGTAAAGTATACACATGTAAGATGCTACCTTTGGAAGGCGGCGTAATTCAACTTCGAGATTACAACTGCTGCAGAATGTATTGCAACAGGATTTGATTTGACACGTGGAACGAAGTCATTATAGAAGTTGGTTTGGATGAATTTGTTTCAAATTACAAACGCTGTTATCGTTGCTTGAAATAACGGTGATCTCGTCTTTCTTTGTTATAATGCGACAAATGCAGTTTTGGTTCGTAGATAGCTATAAGTTCTTTTTATGTGTTTCAAAACTAGGAACACGTTAATTTGCTTTGATGCGTAATACAAGTACGTTATAAAAGTTTCAACTAATTGCTGAGCTGGATTTACCAGTAGTAAAACTAAAGTTCACTGATTTAATGTTTTAAAAACAACACGCTTTGCTCAATATGAATCGTCGGTAACGTCAACAGGTTTTACTGACGTCATCTATTTTTCTGCTTTGTACTGCTGACAGATGTTATTTTAAAAGCAAATGCTTTGAACAGCTTTAGTACCATATATGTAAACATGTCTATTTTTGTGATCAGCTTTATCTAAATTAAAATTTGTATATGTAATTTAGAAAACTCAAATGCTAACATTGTTAGAAACTATTAATTTGTTATCTGCCTGAACAGATCTGCACAGGTTAGAACCCTATTTGTACAACAAGTTCATGTCTTGAAGTAAAGTATTTGATTGAAAATAATTAAGACAAACATGAAAGTTAAAAGTTTTAGATTGATACAGTTAATGATTAAATTTTTGTTACAAGTCATATTATTTTAAAAGAGATCCTTTTTAGTAAACAATTGGTTCAAGATTAAAGTTTCTTTATTTTGATCAAGTATGATCAAATCTAATAACATAAAGCTAAAACCCTTATGAGTAAGAAATTGATGCCAATTTTATATTGGAAATACCTTTTTACTACATCTTTATGTATTTTTGCTGGACACAAATGGTGTTCCACTTTTTTATTTATTTAACTATTACAATTTCTTACAGGAGCTGCGTCTTATTTTATTAAGACAGGTTTTTGTCAGCGAAGGCGATCCTTTTTCTTTGGGTCTCCACGTCCGCCCTTAGAAATATGCTATGCAATTATCATAATTACATCAGGACTTGGTGGCGCCTATTTGGTTTAACTTAGGTTTGATCTGCAAACAGATTTCGGCCTCCCCCCCCCTTGTCATAGCTCTACCCAAGGAATAGACCCCTAGTTATGTCGGAAGACTTTGTTCACTGGCGCCCATTTAGAAAATTTGTAACACTGACGCCGCACATATAAAAAATATGTTTCAATGGCACCGGCAACGGTTAGGGCCCAGTTAAATTCGTTTCACTGCCACCCAACGTGGGGCGTGCAGCAGATAAAAAGAAAATACGTTACAGCACAACTCCGTGCTGCATTTAGCAAAAAAAAAGCAAATGCTATGTTCAAAGGCAACAAACATAAAAACAAGGAAAATGTTGCCGAACGTATGTGTGTAGCACAGCACTGTATGGTTGTGAAACTTGGACAGTAGGAGAAGCGAACAGGTAAAAGGTGGAAGAAGTCTTTGAAATGTTTTGCTACAGGTGTATGATGAAGATATCATGAAAAGACAAAGTTAATAACAAAGAGGTTCTCGAAATGGTAGGGGAGGAAAGAAATATGCGGAGAGAAAGGATGATAGCACATATACTAAGGCATGAGGGAATAGTCTGTAATATATTAGAAGTTGTGAAAGGAAAAAAGAGATGTAGTTGTAGACAGATGCTCTCAGATAGTGAAACGTGTAGGCTGTGGGAATTTTAAGGAAACGTGTGTTAGCTCAGACTAGAAAACAATGAAGGTACGCGTCCAACCAGTTCTAGGACTGTTTTAATAACATTATAATGTATGTATTTTATTCAAATTTTCTAAACAAATTTTCAAAAACATTTATTTGTTCATAAAATGTTTTTTTATTTTTTGTAATAATATGAAAATTTATTCATTCAAGTTAGTCTCAATTCTATTTCTGTTACAAAATGTGTTCAATGCCCTCAATAAAAGTAATTTGTGTAATATACAACGATATTGTTTTACATTCCGGCTGCTTATTTGTGTAGTAGGGCAAAATTAAGCACTGGGTATCTTTAATCCAAGCACACCAGTTATGATACACAAATACCACCTCACCAGTTACTGGTTAATAGGTGCGTGAAGTTAGCCGCAACATTTTTGAATTTTTTAAAAATATTTATGTCATAATTAGGCGCCATTTTGCGCCGCTAAAACTAAATTTTGCGCCGTCTTGGCAAACAAGTTATTGATAAAATAAGATTTTTCCGGCCAAGTTCACGAAGCCGCACTTTTTTTCAATTTTCAGAAAATCTTTATTCCATAATTTAGCGCCAATTAGGCGCCATTTTGCGCCGTTGAAACGAAATTTTGCGCCCTCCTGTGTATCAAGTTATTCGCAATAGACTATTTTTCTGAACTACCAAAAACGTGAAGTTGGCAGCGACTTTTTTGAATTTTGAAAAAAATTTTGTAGCACAATTAAGCGGTAATTATACGCCATTTTGCGCCGTTGAAACGAAATTTGGCGCCCTCCTGTGTAACAAGTTATTTGAGAAAAGCTATTTCTCCATACTACTCAAAATCGTGAAGTTGGCCGCGACTTTTTTGAATTTTGAAAAAATTTTTGTACCACAAATAAGCGGTAATTATGCGCCATTTTGCGCCGTTGAAACGAAATTTTGCGCTCTCCTGTGTAACAAGTTATTTGAAAATAACTATTTCTCCATACTACCCAAAATCGTGAAGTTGGCCGCGACTTTTTTGAATTTTGAAAAAAATTTTGTACCACAATTAAGCGGTAATTTGCGCCATTTTGCGCCGTTGAAACGAAATTTTGCGCCCTCCTGTGTAACAAGTTATTTGAAAAAAACTATTTCTCCATACTACCTAAAATCGTGAAGTTGTCCGCAACTTTTTTGAATTGTGAAAAAAATTTTGTACCACAATTAAGCGGTAATTATACGCCATTTTGCGCCGTTGAAACGAAATTTTGCGCCCTTTTGTGTAACAAGATATTTGAAAAAAACTATTTCTCCAAACTACCCAAAATCGTGAAGTTGGCCGCGACCTTTTTGAATTTTGAAAAAAATTTTATACCAAATTTAAGCGATAATTACGCGCCATTTTGCGCCGTTGAAACAAAATTTTGCGCCTTTCTGTGTAAGAAATAATTTTAAAAAAACTATTTTTCCAAACTAGCTAAAATCGTGAAGTTGGCCGCGACCTTTTTCAATTTTGAAAAAAATTTTGCACCATAATTAAGCGGTAATTAGGCGCCATTTTGCGCCGTTGAAACAAATTTTTGCGCACCCCGTGTAACAATTTATTTGAAGAAAACTTTCCCTGGCCATCTTAGACGCGTGCCTTCAATATTGAAATTACCGTTATTTACAATAAGCATCGTAACTGAGGGATAATTATATTATTTTAAAACCTCGCATACAAGGAATGTGCTATAGAAAATATTATTGTAGTCTAAACAAATAAATACATTATAACCAGTAGCGTCTTGTATTTTGCTGAGTAGACAAGATTTATTTAAGTATAATATAGAGCCAAGAATTAAATAAATAAAAGTGAAATACAATTCGCTGCTGACCTTCACAAAATCTCAGTTAGAAATATCAAAATCGGCATTTAGGATCTTAGTCTTAAATAATAAAATACTTGTATAAGCGTTTTTTAAGAAACAACTCTTAAGCGCGTAGAATAGAGAATGAAAGTTGGTATGAAAATTTTATTTCCTGTTATTAACTTAAAACTTCATAAAAATATATTATTAATCAAGTATTTAAAGTATGTAAAACTACTCCTAACCAGGGGGTGTAATTCCATGGTAAAACTTTCAAATATGATAAAAAATGATATGCAAATTACGAATCCTTCAAGCATGAAGAGGCGGGTGACAGCTAATTTCTGATAAGAGTCCACCGCTGGTGGCCAACTATATTATGTTCGCTTACTAGCTGTATCCGTTAGTTCTAGAATTTAGTATAAATCAAGAAATGAATGTATATACAGTTCGGAAAAATGGTTAATTTTTTCAAATAACTTGTTACACAGGAGGGCGCAAAATTTCGTTTCAACGGCGCAAAATGGCGCATAATTACCGCTTAATTGTGGTACAAAAATTTTTTCAAAATTCAAAAAAGTCGCGTCCAACTTCACGATTTTGGGTAGTATGGAGAAATAGTTTTTTTCAAATAACTTGTTACACAGGAGGGCGCAAAATTTCGTTTCAACGGCGCAAAATGGCGCATAATTACCGCTTAATTGTGGTACAAAAATTTTTTCAAAATTCAAAAAAGTCGCGTCCAACTTCACGATTTTGGGTAGTATGGAGAAATAGTTTTTTTCAAATAACTTGTTACACAGGAGAAAGCAAAATTTCGTTTCAACGGCGCAAAATGGCGCATAATTACCGCTTAATTGTGGTACAAAAATTTTTTAAAAATTCAAAAAAGTCGCGGCCAACTTCACGATTTTGGGCTAGTTTGGAAAAATGGTTTTTTTCGAATAACTTGTTACACGGAAGGGCGTAAAATTTCGTTCTAACGGCGCAAAATGACGCCTAATTACCGCTTAATTGTGGCGAAAAATTTTTTTCAAAATTCAAAAAGGTCGCGGCCAACTTCACGATTTTCAGTAGTTTGGAGAAATAGTTTTTTTCAAATAACTTGTTACACAGGAGGGCGCAAAATTTCGTTTCAACGGCGCCTAATTGGCGCTAAATTTTGGAATAAAGGTTTTCTAAAAATTGAAAAAAAGTGCGGTTTCGTGAACTTGGCCGGAAAATCTTATTTTATCAATAACTTGCTTGCCAAGACGGCGCAAAATTTAGTTTTAGCGGCACAAAATGGCGTCTAATTGGCGCCTAATTATGACATAAATATTTTTAAAAAATTCAAAAATGTTGCGGCTAACTTCACGCACCACTGGTTAATCAACATTTTCTATAATTGGAGGAACTCCTGCATTGAGCGTTTGTTGTATAAGTAAATTTGCAAAATCGAAAATGCAAAAACTCAATGATTGGAATATTTCGTATCTTTTCTCAGTCTAGAGTAATTTGCTTAAAGGTGTTATTTGTCCTTGAATCGCTGTATTTATAATTAACTGTTGTATATATATGTAAGAGATATATTGAGAATTTAACTGCATATATTTCTACTGAGTCGTGCCTCACGTATACTAGATCGAAATTCTATCTTGTATCATGAAGGACTTAATTCGACTTCAGCTGTATTTTAAAAAGCAGAATCAGTTGAACATTTCCCATACGCCTATAGATTATACGTTTCTTGTGACAACTTTTTATGTATTTAAGATTGGTTGCTAGGAGGGTCTGTGGTTAGTAATGCTTCCTGCTCTGTGTAATATGTACTACATTTTATCTAAATCCGTTGTAGATAGAAACACCCCCAGTTTAAATATTAACAGAACTTATTTATCTTGCAGACGGAAATTCTCTGTTACTAATTTCTACGAAAAAAGTTCTAGTTCCCACCGCAATGTTGTACATAACCAAGCATTAAATTATTGTACCTTAATCTCCTTAATGCTTCAGAACTTAAGAAAAATGAAACGGACCGAATCGTGCCTGCGTAATCTGATATCTGAAACTATTTAGCAGCGCATGTAAATGGAAGGTAGATTGAAACTCCAACCAAGAAGAGCTCTAATACCTTTCAAAGTACGTGACTTGCTCGACGGTTCCTTGCTTTTAAGGAGACTGACCCGATATTACACAAGCATAAAATCGAGAATATATAGGATAATAATCTAGTTTTAAGTCTGGGTTACCGGGTTTTCTTATACGTGCTTTATGATCTTTAATACAAGACGACCTCCTTCTTATATAGGAAACATTTAATAACGAAATTTTATTTGATATTTTGCTCGAAGATATTAAATAAACTTTTATAGCCGGCAGAGTTTGTAGGGGAAATTGAGTTGTTTAATGCTGCGGTGTGAGGTCAATATTAAAATTAAGTGAAGCAGATTTTAATATTATGAAAGCTAATACAAAAGTTTCAAAGCGTTCGAGTTGTGAATTTCGTATTACCCATCAAAACATCACCGTAGGCTTTGAGATTGCTGTGTTGCTACATTTAACACTGAGCATCATCTTAAAACCATTTTCGAAAGGAAGCGCCTTAAGTGAAAACTTAAAAATGTATGTACTCTTTGAGACCAAGTGCACGTACAGCCGCCGTATTCTGGATATTTCCGCAACGGACGAATCGCTTTAAGTAGAGCAAAACTCTTCTCCATCTAAACTACATTATTTTTGCTTACAATTATATAAGCATTTCTTTTGCATTTTTAAAGGACGCATTTGAAACTAAGCGTTAACAGATATGCTTTTTTTACGTAAAAAGTGTGCATGAAAACCAAACTGCAAGAAAGCAGATCGCTCCGACATACAGTCGTTTTTGAGATATGCGAGCATCTTCTACTCCTACCTGATGAAACGGGATTTTGTCTAAGGGCGCATTCCCATTGAAGCAATGCTATTGCCAATTTTTGAAGTATGATGGAGGTATTAAACATAGCACTCTGTAGCTATGTTTACTCTCTATTACCACATGGCTCCGGCATCTTTCTACTACTGAATTTAGGTGACACAGACATTGGAAGCCAAATTCTAATTCTTTCTAGTAGAATCAATCCCCTTTTTTTTGCTATTTATCCGAACCCGGTGGAGTGGAAAGCTTTTATAGTCAAAGCGTGGGACTCTCCTTGCAGCTTAACCCACTAAAACCACTCCCCTGGTGGGTGGCTCCCCCGCACTACAGCCTCAAAGGCTTATTGTGCTGACCCTGGTTAAGTACTATACCCAGTCTGCAATACCTGCACCCCGAATTATAGCGTACCGGTCCCTCGATGGAAGCCTATCTACTTCCTTCGGATCTAATTTTGGTCACCCGAAGAGGCGCTGTCTCGTTCTACCCAACGCCTCGCACCTGCATAGTACATGCATTGCAGTCTCCCGTTCCTCTAAGCAAAGTTTGCATTTGAGGTCTCCATTATATTTGTGCATCCTCTGGAAGTGAACTTTGACAGAAGTGTGTTCTGTTAGGAACCCCACAGTGTTTCTGAGCTGTTCCCTTCTTAAATGAAGCAATGCCTGGGTTCTGTTTTTGCTATACCCCTTTACCAGCGCCTTGCTATGTGTTAGTCCTAGTGTGTTTTGCCAGTCTTTTAGATGTTGGTTGCACATCCATTCGCTAATATAGCTACGGATGGCAACTTTTGCGACTCCCACGGCAGGTTAGGGACCGATAAATGGAACTTGCGCTCCCTGTCTGCAATTTCATTTCCCTTGAATCCTTCATGGACTGGCACTCACTGTAAACAGAGTTCTGCTGTACCAGTCCATTATGTACCTCAATACATTCCCATACCAGTTTTGATGACACTTTCTGACTTATTAGAGCCCGAAGTGCCGCCTAGCCGTCAGACACAATATGATACGTCTTTTAATAAAGACACCTCTTATACTTTCCCGCACACTTTGCAGTATGGCCTGTATTTCCGTTTGAAAAACAGTAGCGTTTATCCCTAGGGGATCGCTTAAACGTACTTCCGAGCTCTCCCTAAAGAGTTCAGATCCGGACCCGGTCTCGCCCTTAGAGCCATCGTGTACCAGAACATGCTGCCCGAAAGTAATCCTACCCTTCATTTTTTTCCCACTCAACATCTTAGTAACAGTCTTGAGGAGTGTAGCCGGCGGATGTTGAGGAGTCATTTGGTCAGAACGCATTTCAAACAGATGCCCCCAATTTCTCTCAAGCAATTTTGTATGCTCCATCCCTTCAATAATCTTAGACTGCAGGTCCTTAAGTCTATATATTCAAGTTTTGCCTCCCCCACCACTACCAAGTGTAGTGGGGGAAGGCGAAGGAGAGTCTCCATAGCAGCAGTGGCCGTAGAACACAACGCCCCTGTAATACTTAGACAAGCCAGTCCCTGGATCCTGCCCAACTTTATTTTGGTGTTTGATTGTTCAGCCTTGGGCCACCATACCAAGGCTGCATATGTTATTGCTGGTCTGACCACCCTAGTGTACAACCAGTGTACTATGTTTGGTCTTAGCCCCCAGGATTTGCCGCAAGTGCGTCTAACTCTGTGGTTCTCAACCGCCGTTCCGCGGAACACTGGTGTTCCGCGAAGCTGTCCCAGGTGTTCCGCGAAAATTTTGAATATAATATAATAAGAAACAGTAAATTTTTTTATTACTATAAAATAAATACTACATAGTTTTGTTAATTATTTGAAATTTAGCAAAATATTCAATATTATTCTAAATTTTCGCGGAACAGTCAATAATATTAACAGTGTAATTATCGAACGACGCAGTTACGTCGTTTGGAGTTACTCGGGAATACCACTAAATTTCTAGTGTACTCGATAACGCAGGGAGCGCTACGTAGTGTTGATTTCGTGCTGTTTCTCTTTCTTCGTACGTAAATAACAAAAGCGCAATTTCGATCTGCGGTTCAGCCATAATTTAATATAAATATCTAGTTTTCGTGAGTGTGTTTTTATTGTATATATATTTTATATTGTTGGAAATTGGTAAGATGAAATGCAAGTTGTGTAGTTTTAACAGTATTCTTATCTTTTTTAGTTGCTTATTTTAGCATTTATACAAGACTTTTAAATCTGAAATATGGACAAATTTTTGAAAAGAAAGACTGAAAGTGAGGTTAATGTTGGGGCGAGTACAAGCAGGTCTTCTTCAATTGAAAGAGATATGCAAGGCAACAAAATGCCGAAAATAAACGTAAAAGATATCCGAATCAGTTCGGCATTATTCGGAAGAATATCTGAAGTTTGGTTTTACATGGAGCGGTAGTCAAGATGTTCCTATTCCGAGATGTATTGTATGTGGTGAAAATTGGCTAACAGTGCAATGGTCCCAGCTAAGTTACAGCGACACCTTTCAACAAAACATTCTTGTCTAACTTCGAAAGGTAAAGATTATTTCGAAAGATTGCTGAAAAATCAAGAAGTGCAAGCAACATGCTTTCGAAAGAGCGTTACAATTTCGGATAAAGCGCAAATCGCTTCTTATAAAGTGGCAGAACTAATTGCATTGAAGCAAAAGCCGCATGATATCGCAGAATCTCTAATTTTGCCCGCATGTTTAGAAATTGTTAAGATTATGTTTGGCAATGAAGCGCAGCGAGACGTCCTAAAATTCCCGTTTCGGACGATACGATAAAAGAAGAATTATAGATATGTCAGGTTTTATAGAGAACGCAGTGACGGCGAAATTAATTACAAAAATTTTGCGCTGCAAATTGACGAATCCACTGACATAAGTGGCAAAGCCCAATTAATCGGATTTATTCGCTTTGTTGACGACACTGAAATAATAAATCAGTTTTTATTCTGCAAGGAACTTATTGGTCACGCAACTGGAGAAGACATATTTAATTCAGTATCATCTTATTTGGAAGAATGGAAATTATCCTGGGAAAATTGCGCAGGAATCTGTACTGATGGAGCTCCAGCCATGCGTGGCAGTATTAAGGATTTTGTAGTCGAGTTAAAGCAATAAATTCAAATATAGTCTTTACTCACTGCTTTCTGCACAGGGAATCTTTGATTTCGAAGAGTCTACCAGCAAACTTAAAGTCTGTTTTGGAACAAGTCGTACATATGGTGAATTATATTAAATCGAGACCATTAAAACCCGTATGTTCAAACAACTTTGTAACACCATGGAATCCAAATATGAATGTTTGCTTTTGCACTCTGAAGTGAGGTGGCTCTCAAGAGGAAAAGTGCTAACCCGAGTTCATGAGTTGAAACAGGAATTGCTAGTTTTTTTTAGACAAGAGGGTAATGATGTATACGTAAAATATTTGGAAAATGATGCATGGTGTACTAAGCTAGCATATTTAGCCGATATCTTCAGCTACTTAAATTCAGTCAATACATCTCTTCAAGGAAAAATGAAAATATTCTGACATCCACAGACAAATTGCTAGCTTTCCAGAAAAAGCTTTTGCTTTGGAAAAATCATATTGCTCAAAATCGCAAATTTGATATGTTTCCGTTATTAGCAACAGAAAATATTGTTAACATTAACGAAATGATTTCAAATGTGGCAGAGCATTTGTCAATATTGCAAGACAAAATAACTCATTACTTTCCATCTCTTAATATTGAAGACTTTGATTGGGCGCGAAATCCATTTGGTGAATTTGATATAATGAACCAAGATTTTTCTATTCAGGAAGCAGATGAGTTTATTAATATATCAACGGATCGAACGTTACAACTAAAATTTAAAGAAGAAGGAGTGGAAAGGTTTTGGATTTCCATCGAGAATGAACATCCATTTATTGCAAAACGAGCGTTGAATATCTTGTTGCTCTTTTCGACGTCCTATCTGTGCGAACTTGGATTTTCAACTCTAACAAATATTAAAAGCAAAAAGAGAAAGACTTACCAATTTAGAAGAAGAAATGAGAGTAGCGCTCTCTTACATAAGACCCAACCTTGAGGAAATTTGTAAAGGTCGTCAAGCGCAAATTTCTCATTAAAATAAGTTACCATGTAATATATATCTTTATTTCAATTAAATATTAATCTTCCAATTATTTTGTGTGATTTACATTAGATTTACAAATTTTATGATAATGGTGTTCCGCCAAAATCGAGACCACTTAAAAGTGTTCCGTGATCCCAAAAAGGTTGAGAGCCACTGGTCTAACTATTGCTAAAGGAGTTTCTGCCTTGCGTACGATCTTATCAATCTGCTAGTTCCATGTGAGTTTGGAGTCCAGAGTTATTCCCAAGTACACCACTTTGCCTGACAGGCCGATTTCGTTACCGTTGAGGAAGAGGGGTGTAATGCCTGCAATCTTTCTTCTCCGAGTAAAATGTACTAAAGTGGACTTTTGGGGGTTGACTCTAATGCCTCCCCCAGTTGCCCACATCTCTACTATTTTCAGGGCTTCTTGCGTTCGGTCCCTGATAATAGTATTGTATTTATCGTCCACTAAGACAGCCTAATCATCAGCATATCCTAGCGGAGTAAACCCTTTTCAGCTGAGCTCCCACAACAGTTCGTCTTTGACTAGGTTCCACAACAGGGGAGACAAGACCCCCTTGCAGACATCCTCTTGCCACCCGGACCGCCGTGATAACTCCAAGCAGTTCTGTGACTGCCACCCTTCCACTTAACATGCAGTATATCCACCTGCAGCAAGTTTCTTTTATCCCAACTGATCGGGTGACCGTCGAGATGGTGCTGAAAGATATATTATCAAAGGCTCTCTCGATGTCCAAAAAGGCACATAGAAGGATCTCTTTGTTACCTGTTGAAAGTCCTACTCTAAAAACAAACTGGTTCGGGTGTAATGGGCTAGTTGCCAAAACACTCCCCTTGATATGCCTGTCAAGCAGTTTTCCATCGTTTTAAAAAGAAAAGACATAAGACTTATGGGCCTGTAAGATTTTGCCTGTGAGTGGTTCTTACGACCAGGTTTAGCAATAAATATATTGGAATGCCAAACTAGCCCTCAAAACTCTGCAGATCCATCTCAGCAGAAGGTTTGATCCGCTTTGTAGCATGGCTGGGATTCCGTCGGTGCCGGGAGATTTATATGGTTTGAAAATATTTATCGCCCAATTAATTTTTTGGAAGGTAATCACCTTCTTTGCTACTGCCCAGTCCTTCTGAGATACCCTCCTTTCGGAGGCGTCGGGCCCCTGGACTTACCATTCAAAAAGTGATTGTTTCAGTTCCGTCGAAACAGGAAAGTGAGTTCGAAACAAAAGAACCATCGCCTCATTCCCATTCCTGGTAAAAGTACTGTCTCCAACGGCCAGGGAGCCAATTGACCTCTGGGTTCCCTTCAATAGAATTCTTTGAAGTCTGTCACATTCAGGATATCCTTTGATATCTTCGCAGTATCTCCTCCATGATTCTCTCTTGGCCTTCCACAGAGCTTTGATACTCAGTAAGAGTCCGCTTGTACACCTCCCAATTACCTGATTTTTTTTGCTCTATTAAATACGCTTCTTACTCGTCCCCTCAGTTGTCCGAGTTTAGAGTTCGACCACGGAACTTCCTAGCAGTTCTCCTCTCCAACTGAGGGCAGTTTTCGTTATATGCTAAAGTAACCGCGTTGGTAATATTCCCCGCGGCCGTTTCAATATCCAGACAGATTTTCACAGTTAAAACTTCGCTTGCAAGGTACCGATTCAGGTTCAACTTATAGTTACCTCAATCAGTTTTTCCTGGGTTGCGATAAAAAATTTTCACCTGGTTGAACCCGGTAAAAGAAGACCTGGTGTATCTGTGGCCTGAGCAGCTCTCCTCGTGAGACACATGCCAGTTTTTTACTAAGTTGCTTATATATAGCGAACTTACAGTTATATCAATCACTTCCATCCTACGTCTGTATACGAAGGTTAGAGTATTACCTTTATTCAAAATGTTTAAGAAATTTGCCATTATGAATTGCATTATTGCTGCACCTTTAAGATTGGTCTCAGTACTGCCCCAAACTGTGTGGTGAGCATTTGCGTCGCTACCAAAGACGAGGTGAGATCCATCCGTTCTACACCTAGCCACCAGCGTCTCTAATTCCCTCGAGGGCGGAAGGTTAGGGGAGTCAAACGGAAGGTAAGCCAATCCGAGTATAATCTCCTTCGGTCCACCTCCGCCTAGTCCCACCCTGACCGCCATAAGGTCTTGATGACAGAATTCTGTAAGCTGCAACCACTTAAGGTTGTTGTTGATTAGTATACAAGTCCTGGGTCTATCAGTGGATCTACTATATACAAGTGCCCCACCTCGAACTGAAGTGGGATAGAGCTTTTTGAGGGTATGTCGAATACAGCATCCAGAAGCATGTTCTGGACGCCCATCGACTGCCCCTTAGTCAAAACTGAGTCCACGTGACGTCTGTCAATTACCGCCACTTGCAATCCCCTAGCAGCAACACTATACGACCCAATCTGCTCATGGTTCTTGGGGCGCTTAGTTTTCTGCCGGGTTTTCTGTTTTCTGAGCTCCGGAAAGTCTCTTTGCTTGCAGTCCAGTGCCAGCAAGTTTCTTTATAGTTTTCTCCTTACAAATTGCCCACCTTCCTCCAAAAACAGACACGTGCTGTATTATTTTTCAAAAATCAGAGATCTGCAGTTTATTTCCGTTAGAAATTTTACCTTCGCCATACAAAAATCTGACAATTTTTGAAAATGCGGTATATCATGTCTTAAAAACCGGCCACGTAGTGTATAGTTTTTATTATAATGTCTACTTACATTGCCTTAAAAGTCAGACCTCTCATTTTTATTGGCGTGTGACGTATTATTTGTTAAAAATAAAAGGTCTAGACTTCAAACATCATACAATTTTAATCTGAGATCAACTCTTGCGTTAAAAAATGTAGTTTTCAAAATTATCAATATTTCTTACCGTTTTTAGCCCAACTTTGGCCTGGGGATTCCCCCATTTTAAGCAGAAGTCTTAATTTCTAAAACTGCCTAATAACAATAACTGTAGATGTGCTATAATCTAAAAACATTTAACTGAATTGTATAGAGAAAAAAACACAAATTTTATCATCGTATAAAGACACCACACTATCATCATCATCATTAGGTCTTTAGTCCTGGAACTGGTTAGACGCGTACCTCCGTTGTTCTTTATTCTGAGCTAACCTACACGTTTGTCTGAAATTCCCACAGCCTACATCATTCACTATCTGCGTACAATAGTCTGTTCTACGTTTACCTTTAACTCTTCGTTTTCCTAGCTCTGTTTGTAATATATCTTGCACTATTCCCAAATTGCCTAAGAACATGTCCTGTCCTAGTTCTTCTATTTTCTTTTTTCCACAAATACTTTTCTTCCCTTACTAATTCTAAAATCCCTCTGTTATTAAATTTGTCTGTCCATTCTATCGCCATCATACATCCTAGGCATCACATTCCAAAAGGCTTATACCTCTTTCTTGTCTGCTTCTCCTGCTCTCCGTCCTCCCGCAGTACTGTGCTACACACATAGGCTTTCAACAATTCTTTCCTTGTTTTTATGTTTGCTGTCTTCGAACATAGCAGCTGCTCTTACTTGTTAGATAAAGCCCTTCTATTGTCTTCTAAACATATACCCTATTTCAAAGATTTTTAGTGGTATGTGAAGGCACTTAACCGTTCGCCGAATTAATAGTTTTGCGAAAAACCCTTTCGTAAAAATCAACATTAGTTGAGAATATTGCAAAACCAACATAATCATCAGATTAAACTACAATTATTTTTCGTCATTAGGTTTCCGTCTTGGAACTGGTTGGACGCGTACCTCTATTGATTTCTATTCTGAGCTAGCCTACACATTCTCCGAATTTGTCACAGCCTACATATTTGACTATCTGTGTGCAATAGTCTAACCTAGATCTACCTCTGCCTTTCTTTTTTCCCATCTCGGCTTTTAATATATTCCGCACTATTCCCTCATGCCGTTGTACGTGACCTATCTGTCTTGTTTTCTACTCCTTTCTTCCCCTGAAATTTCTAGAACCTCTTTGTCCTTAACTTTGTTTGTCCATGATATCTTCATCATGGGTGTAGCACCACATTTCAAAAGATTTTTCCTGTCCGCTTCTCTGACTGTCCAAGTTTCACAGCCGTACAGTGCTGTGTTCCACGCGTATGCTTTCAGCATCCTTTTCCTTGTTTTTGTTTGTTGTGTTTGAACGTAATAGTTGCTTTTTATTGTTAAATGCAGCATGACCTTGTGCTAATCTTTGTTTTATATTTTTTGCAGTTTTCCATCTTGCGTTATTAAGCTTCCTATGTAGCAGAAATTCTTAACATCTTGTAAGTTCTCGTTTCTTATTTGTACTCTGGTTTTTGACTTATTTTCCCCTCTTTATATACTAGTTACTTAGTTTTATTTTTGTTAATTTTCATGCAGTACCTTTATGTTAGAGCTGATTCCATTTCATTAAGAGCTGCTTCTAACTCTTCATTGCTGGATGCTAATACCGCTATATTATCTGAAAATCTAAGCATATCAATCTTTTGTGACTGCATAGTAACTTTAAATGTGTTGTGTATTTTCCTGTTTTCATTGTTGTCTCTTCGATGTACAACTTAAAAATTAACGGGGGTTGGGCCACATCCCTGTCTCGCCCATTTCTTAATATTTACCTTTCCACGTTCCTGCTCTAATTCTATTACAGCTGTTTGCTTTTTGTATAATCTATGAACTATTCGTCTATCCTTCAAACTCATTCCAATCTTTTTGAGTAGTTCGAACAATTCTTTCCATTTTACATTGCCAAATGCTTTTTCCATATCTACAAACCCTACATAAACGCTTTCTCTTTTTTGTATTGTCTTCCTCATTATCAACCTTACAGATAAAATAGCCTCCCGCGTTCCCCTGTTTCGCCTAAACTCAAATTAATCTACTCCTAGTATTTCTTCAGCTCGCTTTTCCATTCGTCCTGTACAATTCTAGTTAATATGTTTGATATGTGTGCTGTCAAATTTGTTGTTCGAAAATTTTCAAATCTATCAGAGCCTCTCTCTTTTGGTATAGTGACTATGACGTTTCGTTTGAAATCTTTGGATATCTCACCTGCCTCATACATATAGCTTACAAGTTAGAAGAGACGTTCTGTTACTGCTTGTCCAGCGACTTTTAAAGTTTCTTCTTGCACCGTACCTATACCTGGTGCCCTACCATTTTTCAAACCTTTCACAGGTTAAACACCATGGCAGACACCGGTGACCGCTAGACTCTTAACAGTCAGGCCATAACCGCCCAACTACATAAAATGCTGGACTGCGTATGGGCCAAGCGGGTACATCCTAATACAAAACTATTACAAAGCGTGTTCGCTGTGACCTGAGAGTGAAGTATACCAATAGCAGGTTTTCAATAGCTGCATTATTTTTTCATTCAAGAGTATCATTTACTCGATCATTAATTACATCAAAGGACAATAAACGAATTGTGTATTAGTCTCAAATGAAATAAATAAACAATACAAATAAGCTTGTCTTAAAGTTACAACGTACTAGTTATGAAATTTAATAAGACAGTCCAAACAAAAACCTGGTTAGTTACTACAAACAGGAAAATAGGTAGTTACTTTTTTTACTATATTTTTGAATTGGTTCCTTCTTGCTTCTACCTATAACAGTCTTTGCAATAATTTCTGTTTTCTGTAGCTTTGCAAAGGAACGAGATTATTTGATGGTGAAACAAGTAAAACGGAGCGACCTTCAAATTTTAAGAGAATCTCAACGAGGCTGAGCCTGAAGTCGGTAATTGACATTTCAGACCCAGAAACTATTTTGAAGATAATATGAGCATTTACAACGGTCGTACCTAAAATAATTTCTATTGCAAGACCACCGTATAGTCCTTCTGAGTGCTGTTCTATAGCTTGACATCTGGTCCAAAATATCAATAGAGCTTTTGCCTTCATTATATGCCACAACAGCTTGCGGTTTATATATTGTTTGGCCACGCCTATTCACCTTAACTGTCGACTGAGTGTGACAAGTTGATAAGACCGGCACATCTCTTTTATCATGCCATTTCAAAATAAATACCCCTCTTTCATTTTCTTCACATGATATCTCACCTTTTTTCGATTTCACTTGAATATCACTCTTTGGATTACCTTTTCGATTACTCCGTAAGGTTCCTATACAGTGGGTGGAATTGTCCAAAAATATATTCGCTAATTCAAGACTTGTATAGTAGTTGTCGGTAATGCAGGTTCGTCCTTGACCAACAAGTTCATCTGACAGCTTGAGCACAATTGATATAGGCACGAAATGATTAGCCTTCCGTTCTTGTCCGGCATAAACGGAAAAGTTCCAAGTATATCCTTTATCACATTATAATTTGAATAAGGGCGGCTATCCTTGCGGCCACGTCCCCAATGCCGAACCCGGAGGTACTACATTGTATATCCTTTATCACAACATAACTTGAAAATTTTAACCCCATATTTGTGCGCCTTTTGAGGGATATATTGCTTTATTCCAAGACGCTCTTGAAACAGAATGAGAGTCTCATCAACACAAAACATATTTCCAGACATGTAGACATCTTTAAACTTTTCTATAATCTTGTCAAAAATTGGTTTTATCTTATAAAGTCGATATCCTTCGGAACAATCGGCATTATTCGAAAAATGAAACATTTTTAGCAATAGCTCGAAGCGATTTCGGCTAATGATGATAGGTACTACTTTACTTTTCAAATTCCATTTAGTGGACCAATAATCGCACAGTGAATTCATGCGAAATATGCCCATATAACCTAACAAACCAATGAAATGAATTATTTTCGCTCTGGAAGTTGGTTGCCATAAATAAATTCGTGATTTGGATGAGACGTCAATTTCTGTAATAATCTGGGTCGCATAGAGATTTTCTGATCAACTATTTTATCAACTATGCCAAAATCAATAAATGCAAGCCAGAACGGTAGGATGTTTTGTTCCTCTAAAGCTGAAAACCAATGGGACTGAACCCGAGATTCAAAAGTTTTATCAAATTGTAGATAGGCCCTCATTGGTGGTCCCCATATTGAATCAGATAAATTCCTACTAACAACAGTTACATTTTGTAAACTCTGAATCCCTACACTGAAAGGTGTCTTTTCCGGTTCCTGATGTATTGCTTCGGTGATAGTGCAAGCTTCTGATGCAGTGGCAGCGAGACATAGTTCTCAAACTCTGATACCTCTGTAGTGTTTCTGTATGAAGAAGTTGAAGCAACAACATTTCCTTTGCTTGTATTATTCTAAATGTTACTATCCAATTGCTTTTTTCTCTTTTGTTTTTTATGAAATATTTAAGCAACATCGCTTACAACAGAAAATTCATCACTACTACTAGTAGGTAAATATAAGCGTCATCGTCACTGCCTTCAATGTTGTATATTCGTCTATATTGGTGACATTTAATAAATGAATTTTATTGTACTGTCTTACTCAAATCTAGTTCATTGTCTAAGGCTACTTGTACGAGTTTCGCTCCACGACTATTCCTCTTCGCAATTATTACAAAATATCACTAAGGGTAAACTTAAATTCATACGAAATACTCTACAACATCGAAGTGATATTGACTAGCGTGGACAAGTACAGTATTGCCCGAAATAAACAGTACTGAAATTGTAATTGTTTTGTATATTTAAAAAATACATATTATTGACACTTTATTATATGTTCTAAATGTGCACCTCCTCGTTCGAGACAGACTTCATAACGATGTTCTAAGTTTCTGGTCATGTTATTGAATAAGGGTTGTCTCAGGGCTGCGAAGAAGACTCTAACGGCATCCTTTAATTCATCGATGGTTTGTGGTGCCCGTTTGAAAACGGCATTTTTAGCCATGCCCCAAATGTATGCGTCTGGAGGTGTGAGGTCTGGAGAATGTGAAGGATAAGGGAAGTCAGTAAATCGTGATATGAATTTGCTTGGAAAATGTTCTTGAAGAAATTGACGAATTGCGACAGCAGTATGGCAAGTTGCCCCGTCCTGATGCTGAAAAAATTGGTTTCGAAATGCCAAGTTACGTGCACGACAGAATTGACGTAGATCAGGGATAAATCGTGTTAAAATTTGTCTGTACCTCTGTTGATTAAGTGTGACTTGCCTACCATTCTCTTCGATAAAGTACAGACCAATGATTCCGTGTCCGGAAACAGCACACCAGACACTCACTTTTTCACTATGTAAAGGAACCTCTTGAACCTCATCGGGTCTGGCAAAGCCCAGAAATCGATTTGTGCGACGATTCATAGCCTGACAAGTGAAAATGTGCTTCGTTTGAAAACCAAACATTTTTCAAAAATTCAGGATTTTCATACTGTAACGCGAGAATTCTGGCGCAATATTCCACTCTACTGCGATAATCCCGAGGATGTAGTTGTTGATGTACCTGAATCACATACGAAAATGTACCCAGCTCCTTCAGGATTCTTTGAAAGGAAGTTCTTTTAAATCAAGTTGTAACGCTGTCCTTACCTGGCTGACTTTCGGATTTTCTAAGATTTGCTCAAAAACACGTTCATGGTTATTGTTGTTGTTAACTGTCCTGGGACGCCCCGAGTTTCCTTTTCGTTGGCACAATACACTACCTGTATTTCTAAACTTTTCAATAACCTTCAAAATTACAGCTTTACTTGGAGAACGTTTATTAAACCTTTGTGTGAATTGATCAGACACGTATAGCAAACTTGCACCATTACGTCGGCCGATTCCGTATGAACGAAAATAATGCTCTACCAGAAACACTTTCTCCTCTGTACTTAACACCATTTTTAACAATTAGGCCCTACTAATTACTTGTTTGAGGTTTACTTGACAGGTCTATACTAGCTAACTTGAGTGTGACTGCGCACGCATAAAAACACCGCCAACTTAGTTTCAGTACTGTTTATTTCGGGCAATACTGTATTATCTGAGGTCTACACATTGGACACGTTCGTCTCCGCATAGAACTTGCGCCAATCCTAGGCCGGAGCGAACACCGGTGTCTAATGACACTTTTGCTGGACCACAGCGCACACCGGCGACTGCTTGTGTTTCTGAACAAATGTGTAACTAAAAATATTTGTTGCTTCAAAAATCAGTTTTGATGCACCTAAAATTACGCAAATTTGTAAAAATACCCTATTGGCCTAGGAGTAAACCCTACTCGTAATGGCTTTGGTGCTTAACCTGTTAATGCTAATTCAAATTCATTTCTAAGCTAAGGATATCCCATGTCATCCGTTTCAATGTAAGATTCCTGTTCGAATGCTAGTAGTTCCTGTCCTGCATTCTTGTCATTTAACCACTTTCTCTACATTTTCTATAACGATGTCTCCTTCCACGCACCTCATATTTTTGCCATAAGGTTTTATATCCCTAAAATTCATTCCAATTGGTTTGTAGGTTTCGACTGTCTTTCCTGTTTCCTATTTCCTGCCTTTGCGAATAATTTCTCATTTTATGGCTTTATATCTTTGTTTTCCTGTTTCATCTGATCTGTTTTTGTATTTCTGTCTTTCTTCTATAAATTCAGGACATTATTATTATTATTATTAAGGGTCTTTATTGTCTTAAATTGATTTATATAGAATACATATAAACTAAAGCAAATTATGAATGAGAAATAAATTTAAAAAACAATGGGCGAAGTTCGTCTTGGTAGCGAAACTACTAGATGTTCTATCACTTAACCCGCATTCTCAATTGTAAAACTTAAAACAAGAAACAAAAAGCCAAAAATAATGTATACAAAAAAGAAAAGAAAAGGAAAAAAATTAAATTAATACAAGAAAACAAATTTCATATAAGTAATAGCTTATGCCTATGTTATCCACGGTTTCTTATTTTCTTGTTGTGTAAACTCCAGAATGTCTCTGGCCGTCATGTCTAAGGTGGATTTAATGTTCTTCTATTCTGTTTCTACTTCCTTCGTATGAGAAATTTTCCCGATGTCTTACAGCAATTCATTTTAACTTTTTTCAAATCCGTGGATATTGTCATCTTTTAGTTTCTCAAAATCAATGTACCTTTTACCGTTCCTCTTTTTTCAAATTCTTAAATTTAGAAGCGGTCTTCATAATTACGATGTTGTTGTCAGTGTCTATATCTGCTTCTGTGGAGCTTCTAGAGTCTTTTACTCGATTCCTAAACCGATGTATAACAAGAATGTAATCTATTTGATATTTTCTTATATCTCCTGGCATCTTCCACGTATATCGTCTACTAGCATGATGTTAAAAAAATGTGTTTGTGATGTATAAATTATTTTTGTCGCATTTCCCCTGTCGCTTATCGTGCCTAATCCAAATTAACCTACTACCGCTCCTTCCCTACCACTGTATTAAAATCCTCCGTGATTATTAAATTTTCATGTCTTTTTAGGCTTCTTAGTATGTCTTCGATATCTTTGTAGATCGTATCTATCTCTTCCTCACTGTAGCTAAAGGTGGGCATGTACTTGTATTATCACTGTATTTCCTTGTTTAAATTCTAATCTAACCATGAGTACTCTTTCGTTCTTTTGTAAGTAGTTTTCTACACAGTGTCCTATCTTTTTTCGCATAATATGCCCACACCCGAATTTCCTTCTTCTGATCCCGTATGAATTGCCCTAAAGCTCTGCTGCAAAAATCCCCCGCCCTGGTGACAGAGATGCAGTTTATTATATCAAATTGAATTAGAAACTAGATTAAAAGTAGGGTATTTAGTGACGAATCAGCACCTCATTTGCTCCCAAAACCCTCATTTGCTCCCACATTTACATGTAAACCCCATAAGGAGCAAATGAGAAGGAGCAACTCCCTCCTTGCTCTCCTCCTTGCTCGGACACCCCCAAACCATTTTGATTACGTCACACCCGCATTCTTTCCACCCGCGAGATAAATCTTTCTCCGCATTTCCACCCACGAGATAAACCTATCTTGTTTGGTATCAATTAATATTAGAATTTTTTTAGCTACCCAAATCTCTAGGAATTTTTTAGATATCATCACCCCCGAGGGAGCTACCCCCAATTTTAAGATTTCTTACCTGTAGCGACTTTTGAGCATTCTTATAAATTTTTTTATACATGCGATACATCTTGCTAGTCTAGAATTTTACGCAGAATCCGAATCTGCAAACAGATCTAATATCCGACTACGCACTGCAAAGTTATACCCCTTTAAAGTCCTGATCTTCTAAATTTTGCTCTTTGCTCCCACATCTGAACCAAATAGTTTTCTTCGACTAGCCATTGCATTTTTCGAGATAAACCTATCTTGTTTGGTATCAATTAACATTAGATTTTTTTCAGCTACCCGAATCTCTAGGAATTTTTCAGATTGCATCACCCCCCAGAGAGCTACCCTGATTTTAAGATTTCTTACCAGTTGCGATTTCCGACCGTCCTTAAACATTTTTTTAGTCATGCGATACATTAAATTAGCTTAGAATTTTACACAGAATTCGAATCTGCAAACAGATTTAAAATCGGAGTATTCCTTACAAAGTTACACAAATACCTTCTAGCGAGCATACCGCGACCATACCACTACTCGCTTTTAATGTTACACCATACTTTCTATCTTGTTTAGCTCATCTTTCGAGATAAATGTACTTTGTTTGGTATCAATTAATATTAGAATTTTCTCAGCTACACAAATCTCTTTAAATTTTTTAGATAGCGCCATCCCCCAGAGAGCTACCCCAATTTTAAGATTTTTTTTATCAATGTCGATTTCTAATCACCTCTCCTTTTTAATATCTACAATCCTTTAACCAAACACGTAGCAGTATTAACATAAATTAAGCATGCAAAAATTTAATAATTTATTTTATCCGATTTACAGTTTAATAAACTAATTACAATTTTTACAAAGTATAACATTTATCTTCTTCGTTTAACCAAATCCAAGCAGGTTAAAGTAACCTGTAACAAAAAATAGAAATTAAGATTAATGTAAAAAGGAGGAGACGTGTTTTCGATCAATAAGACATATTGTTGTTAATCTAACAATATGAGAATAATGTAAAAACATTCCAATGTAATGTGTTTTAAATATGTAAATGGGAAGGTCGACTTTTGGTGTAATCATCGCGTGGTTAATAATTAAGAAAGCTGTATATAATTTCTTTTTAAACGTGTATATTTTCTCCAAACAAATGCGGTTATTACAATAGGGAAGTACGCTAAATGCAAGTCAATTAATAGCAATTAAATATTGCTTACTGACCTACCTTAATTAGGTTGCTATGCTATTAGGAATGATGTACTTTTTGTTGTCCTCGCCCGACAAACTGATTTTATTAATTGGGTATAAAGTTGGTGTTTACATGGTTTCGTTTAAGACCTTGTACATACTTTCCGGATTACTAGAAGACGTTATGATTTAAAATAGGACCACGCCCTGTATATAATTTCTTTTCTTGGACTTTCTATTAATTATGTTTGTGTATTAGAAATTGATGAATAATTGCAGGATACAAATTTTAAATAAACACTTTACTAAGGGAACACCAAACTTGTTGTATATAGAATACTTACTAATAAAGCAATTTAATTTTAAATAACTTCTACGCCATATTTTTCGAAAATGGCATGCTTGAATATTTTCTTTGGAAACAATCGAAGATTGCCGAAGACACTCGAAGAGTGCACAAACGCAGTCACTAAACCACAATTAATAATCGCCTTTATAGGTTTAACATTTCTACCATTACCCAATGACTTTAATTTCTTATTGGAGAGAATCCTTATTCTCCCACGCACTGCTGTGTAGTTGCATGCCTACCCCTTTTGGGGATTTATGCTCGTTATAGGTTGTAGCACCCGCGGTTTTACTTAACTACACTTTGTGAGATCCCTTTAATCTTTTTAATCGTGTCCTTCTCGCGTGCAATACAGTAGGACTTAGCCTTACTACCAACAAATTATAATACTAGACCCACATTAAAGTTGTCTTTGAATTTCTCTACAATTTTTTGTTAACATGCGGTATATTGTGTTTATTATTTGCGGGGTACACCACTTTAAACCTAAAAATAAAAACAGGATAGTTTAATACGTCTATTAATAATTTATAGTAATGTTGGCGATACAAATATGTAAAAACAAACTTTATCAAGAAAATATAATGTTTTTAATAGAATACATACATGTATTGATAACATCTATAAACCGCTGTGGTATCTGGGATAGCCAAATCTCTAAACATTTGCGCAAGCGATTGCCTTGCAGTTGCATCTTTTAAGTACTGAATGAGGAAACATAAGTTCCAACACTGTCAAGTAATTTAAATTGCTGCAATCATTAGACAGAGAAATACTGGCACTGCTCTCTCCCTCTAATAACGTTTGAACCCCTTCTTCCTCCGTCGTATTTCCACATACTTTTTTTATATCACCAACAAATTTTTCGTAAAATTCTGGAAAGTTTCTACACCTTAACTCAGCCATTTTAAAACAGATCAATTCTCGCAAATTTAATAGCTTGATGCACTCGTACGCAGGTAGCACAATAACATTCCCATCTTTCGTAATCTCCATATTATATAAATTCTCTTTTTCAAAATTGTTCAACAGCCATATACTTCTATTAAAGGCTGTGCTCAGCTGCAATTTGAAATCTTGATCCAATTGTATGTCAACAACATCGTTTCCAGTAGTCAAACCATTTAATCTGACTTGTTTTGAGTCTTGAGCAAATTGGTGAATTTGAAATTCCACTTGAAAAGTACACAATTTTTTCCAATCGAAGTAAGAGAATGTTATCGTAGAATCAGCACACATACCACTACAGCAAATAACTTGGATGGCAGGTTGAAGACCACCATATAAATCAAAACCAACTTCTAATATATGGTGGTGATAATTTGGAGGAAATTCGCCTAACCTATAGGTTGACTTACCAACTAGTTGGTTGATATTTAATTGTGGTACTCGCACATCACTTGTAACGTCAACACAAGAAAAATCCATCTTTAATTTATAATTTTAACCAAACTCGACAATACTTTGACGACTAATGCACTGGAACATGGCTCTCGCCTTTAGGTCAGCGTCGCGGCGCTGACCTAACCTATTAATTTTTTCTTTTATCTAACCTAGGTCCACACTTGGTTTTTAATGGAAAAACTCATTAAAAAGCAATTAGTGCTAATGGGTTTCTAATGAGAAAACTCATTAAAAAGCAATTAGGTCATATGGTCATGTGGTCATATGGTCATGTGGTCATATGGTCATGTGGTCATATGGTCATGTGGTCATATGGTCATGTGGTCATATGGTCATGCGGTCATATGGTCATGTGGTTATGTGAGCAGGGAGATTAAATTTGGTATATAAGGAAGTAGTTTTGGGTTGAGATTAGTTATAGTAAGACATTTTTCGAAAGATGTCGCATTCAAGCAATCAGTGGTGCTCCAAACAATCTATTACAAAAGCAGCAGAGGATATCCTGGATGGCTCGAGTTTCTACGCTGCTAGTAAAAAATATAATATACCTAGAACAACGTTATGCAGATATGTTAAAAGGTTGCAGAACGTGAAGAAATTACATAATTCCAACGATGCATCCAGAGATGTTATACCAGAAGTTAAAATACCTATACAGAATTATGATAACTTTGCTATTGCTAGTGCAAGAAAGGATGGTAAACATGGCCCATTGTTCCCGTCTAACATACGAGCTATATTCGTGGGACCATCGAGTTGTGGGAAGACCAACGCTTTAATAACTCTGATCCTGCACGAGAACGGCCTTAGATTCCAAAATGTCTATGTATTTTCGAAAAGTTTATATCAACCGAAATACAAATTGTTAAGAAACGTTTTTACACCATTAAAACAAGAAATTGGATACCATGAGTTTGAAAATTACGACGATTTGATTGAACCCAGAGATACCATAGAAGATTCAATTGCGGTTTTCGATGATATACCTGCAAACGAGCAAAGCAAAATCACTCAATTTTTCTCGTTCGGCCGACATAAAGCAATAGATTCGTTCTATCTATGTCAAACTTACGCTAGTGCCTTAAAACATAGACTCAGAGATAACGCCAATGTAATCGCATTATGGAAACAGGATGAAACCAATCTCAGACATATCTTTTCGGATCATATAAGGGGTGACATGACATATCCGAAATTTAAAGAAATGTGTTTACAGTGTTGGGGTGACTCAAAACATAATTTTATAACTGTTGTGAAAGATTTTGATTTGGATAATGGCCGATATAGGAAGAATTTCGACGAGTATATAAATATTTGACATTATTCAAAAAAAAAGTTAGTTCACATCCAGAGTCCGATGATGACGAACGTTAACAATTTTATTGTAAATAAACGTAAGCTTCATTTTATGCAGGATTCTGTACGAAAGAACTTTGCGGCATACAAAAAGGGGGACGCTACATCTCTACAAAAATTCAAAGAGGTACACATACAATTGATTGATCCCTTGCAAAATCACCGATTCCTAGTCACAAGGAATAGCGGAAAGAATTTCCACACCTACAACAAGCGTTAAAGTTGAAAACAAAGGCTGGCTTTTAAAAAAGATTAAGTTACCAGTTGACGACGAGCCTGTACATCTTTATTATACGGACGTGTTAGCTAGAGACGAATACGAAAATATATACAAGTCGGTTATGGAGTAAAGTATAACCGTCAATTGATACGCATAGTTTAGGAAAAAGTATGTAGGAAATTGATTTAGAAAACAGTGACACAACCTAAAATAATAACGTTTATCTAGAGACTAGAGGTCTAACAAGAGTTATAATTATTTTTAAAGTCCTTAGCATTTTTCTTAAGAAATGTAATGATTTTGTTCATAGAATACATTCCATACCGGTTGTTTCGTGCGTGCACACAAATCGGGTGCAATCGGTACATATCCGAATAGGAGTAGCTCATATAAAAGGACTGTTCGCGTAGAAGCTATTATTTGTTGATTGTACGGTTTAAAGAGACAATATAACACATATGTATAAAGACTTTGGGGAGGTTATTCAAAGATTTCGCAATGCTCTACGAGTAAAAAAGCAGAATGTGGGCAATGCTTTTCGATAGAAGGAGAAAAATGTCTTATATGTCAGTCATATGAGGAAGCAATACAGCACTGTACTGCAGTGTTATCAATGCCCGAGGATCTGGACGATTTTATGGAAATAGTCGAGGAGATGGGGTTTATAAAACTGTTGGCAGATATTCAAATGGAATATATACTAAATTGTAAGTTTTAAAATAAAAATTTAACCGCCACAACTGTTATCATAAGAAATGAATGATGTGAATTTAGAAATTATTTTTGTATATATTAGCTTGCTTATGTTATAAAATATAAAGTATACATTGTCATTGTTTAATTTTTCAAATGTTCACGTAACTGAAATGGGCATCTAAGTAATTATGAAAAGAATTATAACAAAGATGTGTATTATTTTTTAAAAGGGTGTTATAAACGTTTTACAAAATTATTAATCAGAATCGTTTTATTTAAAACTATAACATAATTTTATTGACATCTATTAATATCTGTAGTTGAAATACAACAATTTAGAAACGTATAAGAAAACAAAAGTGTAATTAATAGTGTTACAAAATTTTCAGTCTTCGACTTAAAATTTAAACATCGCTCGTAAATGCGTGGAATGGAAACCTGTTGTATTCTTCCATATACTCAACTTGTTTACAAATACTGTTTTTAAACAATCTTGGGTAGGTTCTTATAAATTCGTATAATATGACCCCAATATCACTATTACTGTATTTGCTTTTAATTACATCATGTGCGAGATTCTGTAGGACATCATTCCTATTATATCTTTCCATTGCGACATCTAACAGAAACAGATCTATATTAGAGTACCCTTTTCCGTTAGTTCTTTTAAAGTATTAGCATGGCTGAGAACGATCTGAGATACCCTAAAAGTGCTCTAAAGTTCCTTTGGTAAATATCATATAATTCCCATCAAATGTCATCATCTTCACTAAACAATTCTTATTTAAATAAAAACGCAAGTTGTCGAATTTGCATATCTGATTTTGCATGCCCACTTCCATAGTGCGTATAATGTGTGGAAGATTTGATATAAACTTCCTAAATACGTTGAGGGATACATCAAGTACGCTCTGCGAAATGGTGTCAACAAATCTAAAAATTATTTTGTAATCGTCGAACGGGTTTAGGCCTACAATTATGATTTTGGAAGAAGATTTTGTTATGGTGTATGGTTTTTCAAATAGTAACTTGCTTCGTTCTAACTGAATTGCGGCGTTTATACGTTCTTTATGCGCTGCAGTCGATTGGTTTTCCAAATCTTTAATTTGTTCCCACTCATTGGCTGTAATTTTTAGTTCCTCCTGGAAATAAACCATCTCGATGTGCCTTTCGTTGTGTTTTTTTATGGCATCACATCCAGTAAAAACATTTTCGCACACACTGCACGCAATACTTAAGATGTTCATTCTAGAAAAATTATTGATTAACAGTTTTGAATTATACATGTAAATATTAATTTTTTCTACGTTTGCAAAATTCAAACTAAGACTTACTCTTCTTTGTCGATAGTCCTCACACGAAATTTTAAACCAAAGACTGAAAATTCTGTATTACTATTAATTACACTATAAACGACTTTACGTTTTACAAAATAAACTTAAAATGAACTTTTGGTATCATTTCCCCCGTATTTATGTACATAGAGAAAGTATAAGTATAATTTGTCCTTACATTAACCCAATTTAAATCAAATTATAGAATGTGTATTTCCGCATATTAACTAGAATTGTGGAAAGTGCTTTTTTTAAATTAATAGTCAGTCGTCATCGACAAACAATGCAAGGCTAATGATCATACATTTCACTAAATTTATTTAGAATATACGTCTTATGTTGAACTACATTTAAAATAGATTATCGAACCACTTTCTAGGTCACCGTGCAGAATTAATATATGTATTATACCTTTTGGTTTAATCATTTGTATGTGGATTCACTAATTGAAAATTTTAACAATTCTAGCCACTAATAAATATTTTTGGAGTTTAACTCTATTATCGAGCTAAATCTAAATAAAAATGCAAAGGTGTTTTGCTGATAGGTTTTTGAATATTAATACAATATATACAGGTCTTCGTTGGAACTAATTTTAAAAGACGTGATAATTAATTTCAATTCACCAGGAAAATTCTATACTAATTTTATAGGTTACACCAGGGGTTTATCTCAAAAGACAGAGCGATACGGTTTAGAAATAGATTAAAGGTGAATTATATACGGTGCTTGCAAAAGGTTACTCTGCAAATCAGTAAGGGGTCATTCGATTTGAAAAAAATTCCGAGGGATTTGAGAACCTGAGGAAAAACATAATAATAATTGAAATCTTACACGATGGTATATTAAAAATACTGCTAAGAGTAATTTTGTTTAATAATTTTAAAAATGGCGTTGGTGGTTAAATACATACAGGTAAAACCCACTATAAAACAATTATACGCGTCACTTTTCCAGTCAAGACTTGCATATAACGCCAACTAATATAATAAGGAGCTGCGCACGCTTGACCATCGGCATAAAAGGCGAGAGCCATGTTCCAGTGCATTAGTCGTCAAAGTATTGTCGAGTTTGATTAAAATTATAAATTAAAGATGGATTTTTCTTGTGTTGACGTTACAAGTGATGTGCGAGTACCACAATTAAATATCAACCAACTAGTTGGTAAGTCAACCTATAGGTTAGGCAAATTTCCTCCAAATTATCACCACCATATATTAGAAGTTGGTTTTGATTTATATGGTGGTCTTCAACCTGCCATCCAAGTTATTTGCTGTAGTGGTATGTGTGCTGATTCTACGATAACATTCTCTTACTTCGATTGGAAAAAAATTGTGTACTTTTCAAGTGGAATTTCAAATTCACCAATTTGCTCAAGACTCAAAACAAGTCAGATTAAATGGTTTGACTACTGGAAACGATGTTGTTGACATACAATTGGATCAAGATTTCAAATTGCAGCTGAGCACAGCCTTTAATAGAAGTATATGGCTGTTGAACAATTTTGAAAAAGAGAATTTATATAATATGGAGATTACGAAAGATGGGAATGTTATTGTGCTACCTGCGTACGAGTGCATCAAGCTATTAAATTTGCGAGAATTGATCTGTTTTAAAATGGCTGAGTTAAGGTGTAGAAACTTTCCATAATTTTACGAAAAATTTGTTGGAGATATAAAAAGTATGTGGAAATACGACGGAGGAAGAAGGGGTTCAAACGTTATTAGAGGAGAGAGCAGTGCCAGTATTTCTCTGTCTAATGATTGCAGCAATTTAAATTACTTGACAGTGTTGGAACTTATGTTTCCTCATTCAGTACTTAAAAGATGCAACTGCAAGGCAATCGCTTGCGCAAATGTTTAGAGATTTGGCTATCCCAGATACCACAGCGGTTTATAGATGTTATCAATACATGTATGTATTCTATTAAAAACATTATATTTTCTTGATAAAGTTTGTTTTTACATATTTGTATCGCCAACATTACTATAAATTATTAATAGACGTATTAAACTATCCTGTTTTTATTTTTAGGTTTAAAGTGGTGTACCCCGCAAATAATAAACACAATATACCGCATGTTAACAAAAAATTGTAGAGAAATTCAAAGACAACTTTAATGTGGGTCTAGTATTATATTTTGTTGGTAGTAAGGCTAAGTCCTACTGTATTGCACGCGAGAAGGACACGATTAAAAAGATTAAAGGGATCTCACAAAGTGTAGTTAAGTAAAACCGCGGGTGCTACAACCTATAACGAGCATATATCCCCAAAAGGGGTAGGCATGCAACTACGCAGCAGTGCGTGGGAGAATAAGGATTCTCTCCAATAAGAAATTAAAGTCATTGGGTAATGGTAGAAATGTTAAACCTATAAAGGCGATTATTAATTGTGGTTTAGTGACTGCGTTTGTGCACTCTTCGAGTGTCTTCGGCAATCTTCGATTGTTTCCAAAGAAAATATTCAAGCATGCCATTTTCGAAAAATATGGCGTAGAAGTTATTTAAAATTAAATTGCTTTATTAGTAAGTATTCTATATACAACAAGTTTGGTGTTCCCTTAGTAAAGTGTTTATTTAAAATTTGTATCCTGCAATTATTCATCAATTTCTAATACACAAACATAATTAATAGAAAGTCCAAGAAAAGAAATTATATACAGGGCGTGGTCCTATTTTAAATCATAACGTCTTCTAGTAATCCGGAAAATATGTACAAGGTCTTAAACGAAACCATGTAAACACCAACTTTATACCCAATTAATAAAATCAGTTTGTCGGGCGAGGACAACAAAAAGTACATCATTCCTAATAGCATAGCAACCTAATTAAGGTAGGTCAGTAAGCAATATTTAATTGCTATTAATTGACTTGCATTTAGCGTACTTCCCTATTGTAATAACCGCATTTGTTTGGAGAAGATATACACGTTTAAAAAGAAATTATATACAGCTTTCTTAATTATTAACCACGCGATGATTACACCAAAAGTCGACCTTCCCATTTACATATTTAAAACACATTATATTGGAATGTTTTTACATTATTCTCATATTGTTAGATTAACAACAATATGTCTTATTGATCGAAAACACGTCTCCTCCTTTTTACATTAATTTTAATTTCTATTTTTTGTTACAGGTTACTTTAACCTGCTTGGATTTGGTTAAACGAGGAAGATAAATGTTATACTTTGTAAAAATTGTAATTAGTTTATTAAACTGTAAATCGGATAAAATAAATTATTAAATTTTTGCATGCTTAATTTATGTTAATACTGCTACGTGTTTGGTTAAAGGATTGTAGATATTAAAAAGGATATCTGATTAGAAATCGACATTGATAAAAAAAATCTTAAAATTGGGGTAGCTCTCTGGGGGATGGCGCTATCTAAAAAATTTAAAGAGATTTGTGTAGCTGAGAAAATTCTAATATTAATTGATACCAAACAAGATAGGTTTATCTCGTGGGTGGAAATGCGGAGAAAGATTTATCTCGCGGGTGGAAAGAATGCGGGTGTGACGTAATCAAAATGGTTTGGGGGTGTCCGAGCAAGGAGGAGAGCAAGGAGGGAGTTGCTCCTCCTCATTTGCTCCTTATGGGGATTTACATGTAAATGTGGGAGCAAATGAGGGTTTTGGGAGCAAATGAGGTGCTGATTCGTCACTAAATACCCTACTATTAAATGAAGCTGAATTGTTGTTAAACGGATTTGGAAGAATAAGCTGATATTGAAATTTTAATTTATATAAGTAGCGGAAGATGAATTAACTGAGGGTAACAACTTCGAGGGTTCTTATTTTTCATTTATTGCCGTAGCAAAGAACCTCTTAAATTTCCAAAATGTGTTGAGTTCAGCACCTACCCTTCTTTCGAGCAATCATAATTCATATAATGTTAAGATTCCTGCTCTAGTGCTTCTGAAATTTGAAGGGTATAATTTTGAGTTCTAGATTTGATTTTATGACACTTTTGAATCGTTCATAATTAAATTTACGTATACAGCTCCAATAAAAAAATCCATTATCTCCGTTCATGCATATCTAAAAATTCTGAGAAAGTGATAAGTGGTTTGCCCCTTTCGTCGGACACCTGTGAAACTGCATGACCAATACTATGTGAATGCTTCTAACCAGCCCTTATTAATTCATGGCCATACAAAGGCTATTCTCAATTTGCTTACAAATAACAAAGAAACGTCTCTAACTTCGTCAATTAATAAACGAATTGTTAAGTAAGTTCTCTTAAAAATCTTAGGATGGACCAATTAAGCATTAGGATACTTTACTTATTTACATAGTGTTGAGTCGTCTAAATATCAACACAGTTCTTGAGTGAAAATCTCATAAACCCACAAATCGCACTCTGGAAATGATAGGGAAAGAAAAAAATATGTGGAAATCAATAAAAAGTAAGAGAAATAGGATAATATGTCACATACTAAGGCATGAGGGAATAGTGCGGAATATATTACAAGCAGAGATGGAAAGAAAGAGAGGTAGAGGTAAACCTAGGTTAGACTATCGCATGCATTATAATCATAGCTGTAGGCAGTGGGAATTTCAGGAAAATGTGTGGACTAGCTCAAGATAGAAATCAAAGGAGTATGCGTCTTACGAGTTAGTTCCAAGACGGAAAACCTAATGACGAAAAAAATAATTGTATTTAAACTACAGCTATTGGTTTTGCAAATGTTTTCAACTAATGTTGATTGTTCGCAAGGATTTATTGGAAAACTATTAATTCAGCAAATGTCTAAGTGTTGGGGGTTCTTGGTAGCTGCAGGTTGCTTAACCCGCTTCACAAACCACTGAATGTCGATGAAATAAGGTATATATTTGGAAAAAATAGAAGAAGAACCGTGCTGTATATAATAAGAAAGAGCAGTTGCTATGTTTGAAGACAACAAACATAAAAACAATGAAAAAATTATTGAAAGCATATGTGTGGAGCAGAGCTCTGTACGGCCATGAAATAGGGACAGTAGGAGAAGCAGACAGGAAAAAGGTAGAAGCTTTTTGGAATGCCGTGTTTCAGATGTAGGATGATGATAGCAGGGATAGACAAAGTTAACAACAAAGAAGTTTTAGAAATAGTAGGTGAAGATGGATATGTGTGGAAAACAAAAAAGAATAGGCGAAATAGAAGGACAGGACACGTTCTAAGACATTTGGGGAATAATGCGGAATATACTACAGACAGGCATAGGAAAACAGAGAGTTAGGGGTACAACTAGATCAGATTACTGTACGCAGATACTAAAATATGTAGGCTGTGGGAATTTCAGGGAAATGCGTAGGGTAGCTTAGAATAGGAAACAATGGAGGTACGCATCTAACCAGTTCCAGGACTAGAGATCTAATAATGATGATGATGATAATGTAACTATTTAAATTTAATACAGGGGTGCGTTAATTCTGTTCAGAAGTTTATAAATAAATTTCCATGAATCATGATATACTAACTATAATTAATTAATCTACAAATTAAAACTATAGTCAATAGCTTTCTTGGTAAGCCAAGTATGACCATATATAAAAACAAATTACTGATTTGTAAATTAAAAAGATATTTAATGTAATCAAAGGTAATTAAATTTTCCCGTTTAGAAAGATCTTTTAAATATGCCCTGCTCACTACATTCTTCAAAGTTTTACTTCAATATGGTATCGGAATATTGAATTTTTCGCGACTGTGGTTCGTTTCATATCGTTCATAGTGATCATGTGCCCAAGTTATTTCTGCACGTGCAAACGGATTTGGATACAATAGGTAGTGGAGGTTTTTCTGGCTTTTCGATTTTCTATAGCGGCTTACGTCTATTTCTTTTACTCGATTTAGCTCACGGTACGAAGAAATAAATGTCACACATACAATACAACTTGCATAAGTTTTTTATAAAATAACGTATCGACACTGAATTAGTTATTTTCCAAGAATATGATGTACGATGGTTGGATATTTAATGTAATTGAACTGACTTAAGTCTTTTCGATGTTGTAGTAAATGCAAATTAATTCATAGGATCGAAAATCATTACGGGGTACACTATTTATGTATAGAACTGGCAACACTAGTATTGCCAGGTGAAATCTGAAATTACCATCATAAAGTTTGACATTTTTGAGGTTATACGTACTTAGAACGTTTTGACGTGCGAGCACTATTTGTCTTTTTTGCAGTGTTTAAAATTTCATCTCAGCTAAAATATGGAATTAACTTGCGAAAATTTTTTGAGCTATGATTTTTTATTACTTTCGACGTAGTCTAACTCAAGAACAATGCATCAGTCCACTGAATTCAACTTTTGGCGATGAAGCGCCATCCACAGCCACTTTATATCGCTGGTACACAGAATTCAAACGTGGACGCAGTTCGCTCACTGACGAAGTTAAAGAAAGTCGTCCAAAATCGGTCGTTGTGCCGGAAAATATCGATGCTGTGCGAAAACTATTTGAAGAAGATCGTCATGTGACATATCAAGATATCGAGAGATGTTTAAGCATTAGTATGACCAGCATACATAAGATTTTGCACGAACATTTGTGTGTTCGGAAACTGTGTGCACGTTGGATTCCACATCTGTTGACAGATGCTCAAAAAAGTGCTCGTGTTGATTGGTGTCGTAAACTAATTTCAAAATACAACTGTGGTGCATCCAAAGCGGTATACAACATCGTCGCAGGTGACGAGTCGTAGATATATTCGTATGAGCCAGAAAGAAAAGACTAGTCGGCAGTTTGGATGTTTCAATGTGAAGCAAAGTCAACAAAAGTTGTTCGTTCTCGAAGCGTTAAGAAACAAATGGTGGCGTTTTTCTTCACGAAAACCGGTTCTGTGGCAACTGCTGCTCTCGAAAATCAAAAAACCGTCAATTAAGCCTGGTATACCACCATTTGTTTGCCTGAAGTTTTCGGTAAATTGAAAGAAACCAATCGAAAACGACGAATCGTTTTGCATCATGACAATGCGAGGTCACACACATCACATACAACAAACGAGTATTTGGATACACAAAAGATCGAATTGATAGGTCATCCGCCTTACAGTCCTGACTTGACCCTCAATGACTTCTCCTTGTTTCCAGTAATTAAAGATAAACTGCGTGGACAACGATTTTCATCGTACGAAGAAGCTGTTGAGGCCTTCAAAACGCATGTTTTAGAGCTACCATCTTCTGACTGGACAAAGTGCTTTGAAGAGTGGTTCAATCGCATACAAAAGTGTATAGATCTTAAAGGCGATTATTTTGAAAAGCAATAAAAGTATATTTCATCAAATTCATTTGTATATTCTTTCTATTCTGAATACATAAAGTGTCCCTCGTATTTAATAATAAAGTAGTTGATTAAAGGTAGTTTGAAATTTCATTTAGCGTTTTTAATTAATTGAACTTGATTAATTATAAAATGTTAGGGTTCAATAACGTTTTTAAACGTTTAAAGTTGTCTCTTATTTAAAAACCAATTATTTAATGCTTATTATACAAGTTTAATGGTTTTTAATAATCAACGATTGCAGGTTACAAAATTGATTTGATTCGTTTTGACAAATGAATTGCTTTGTAAAACAGGCCGAATATTCATTATTATTGCTTTATATGCACTGACTCTGGTACTAAAAATCTTTGATAATAATTAATTTCGGTTTATTATAAAAGTGGTGATATTTAAAATAATTTATATTTTTATATTATTTATTTTAATGCTACAATTAATGGACTTAGTAATCACCCATGACTATTTAAGTAACTTCCTTTACCTTGGTATATATTTTGGATCCTTATTTATATAGAGCCAATAGGATTACTGCTAGTTAGAACAAAAGGAAATTTAGGGTTGCGGACTGCATTTCAATCTGTATCTTCTTTGATTGGCAATCAAATGTTCTACCCACTAAGTCAGCATGATGGATATTCAATTCCAGAAATGAACCGGACCAATTTAAACATCAATCTTTTTTTTTTAATAACTTAGGCAGAGTAAACGAGTATCAATTAGGTTACAAGTTTGAAACATTTCTGTAACCTGTAGATCGATCACGCTTTTCTTCTTCTTTTTCGTTTGAACGGTTGGTCACGATCGTTGGGACGGAGCTTGTGTGGATACATAAAATATCGTACCTGGTAAGTAAAAAGTAATATAGGTTCGTCTTATTTTGTAACAATTTTTTTTGACGACTGCAAATCCTTTAAAATTATTCATTAAGTACACTGCATTGTCTATTTAAATAAACAATAAAATCAGGCGATGTAAATAAATACTTAGATCGAGGCAGAGTAGCCCAATCACGAGCCGAAAACTATTCAATAATATTAGATTAGTTACTATTAGTAAACGTTGGTCGTTTGAATAGAATCATCAATGTCAGGCGATTTTGATGTTACCTGTGCGCATTGAGCAGACGATTCAGTCTGGCACTACCATTTGATAAGAAGTACGATGCAGTTGAACTGGGCCCTTGCCAGCAATCTTCGTGTAGCGGTAAGCATTGCCGCTTATCCAGGTGCAAGATGCACTTGATTTACAGTGTATTTTAATAATGGTAAACAGATTATTTTATTGTCAATTAAAACTAAATAATTTTGTTATAGCGCTCAAACTTTCTATGATATTGCTTTGTGAGATAGCACTCAAACGTTCTATGAATTTTTTTTGTAAGATAGCGTCAAACTCTCTATAGATTTTTAATAATGAATTGTCCAAATTTGTTAATTATGATTTCACTAAATTTATAAAACGTGCTTAGAAGATTTTCTAGTTATGGTCTTATAGAATTTCCAATAATAATTTTCTTAAAATTTGCTCCTTGTAATTATCAAGTTTATTATCCGTAACGTAATTGTAATAATGTTTATTCTGGACATTCAGTAAAGATAAGACTGCGAGTTTACAAGTTCAAATACCATATTTAATTTTCAGAATCACCGTTAAATTAACTGTCTTTAATACAAGTTGAAGAATGTTGAAAATGATATATTTTGGATAGCCTGTTTTATGATTTGGTTTTGTTTCGATTTGCAAAGATGAGATGCACTTCAAGTTCGTGATAATGGTTCCAGTAAAGTTACAGTATATTACGCAATAAAACATGGACAGTACGTTGACGTCAGTTGTTTGTCAAAGAATCGCATGCCAGCACATCTGGTCCCAACAACGTAATTGTTTCAATGTAGCTTAAAACAACACGTTGCAAGGTGAGCTTTTTTATCACTTTGACATGACAGCTGTTCGCATATCTTGACAACGAGGCAGATTGTTAAAAACAACATTGTAACAATCGACGATTCTTGTTTTACTGTGTAATTATGAAAACTTTTTCTGTTTAGAATTTATAACAGTTTGAATTAAGCGTTATGCATGATATTATTACAAATGAATATGAATACCTTAATTTAATCCTAACAAAAAATTTCATTCAAATTGTTGATTATACTTTGATTATAATTTTTTTAAATAAGGGTGGTCATTTGAGAATGTCGGGGCAAAACAAATCCTAGATTAGGAATTTAAATAAACAACGTTATGTAACCGCATGATGGACCTAAGATATTTGCATTTTGAATATAACAACAAGCGAACTTTTTTCATTCTTTGTTTTTCGGTAGAAATAAGATTTTCCGTCTTGTTAATGAGTTTTCTACTGGCGTAAAAAAAGGTTGTACAACCAGCTTAAGCTCCTCGTTTTTACATACTTATATTATCTTTAATTTTGATATTTTTTAATCCAGTTGCTTCTCAGGAAAATTCATCAAAAGTATAAGGAGTAGCGTAGCTGCCACTTCCAAGTTATTAGGTCTATTAAGCTGTCTGAGCCCAATTATCAGAACACATCAAAATATATATAGGAATTATTTGCTAAATATTTGCTTTTTTTTTTGCTGATAAAACCAATTTTTTTGCTATATCTGTAAAAAAGTTACAAGTGGCTAGATAGCTTAATATTAAGCTATCTAGTCAACTAAAAAAAGTGCCTACACAAAATAAAATAAAAAAATTAACAATATATAAATTATTTGCTATTTTTTTGCTACCATTTGCAAAAGAAAAAAAATCAAATTTTCAATTAATAAAATAAATATCAATATCTACAAGAGTAAAGTATATTAAAGAAATTAATTGCTGGCATGACTAAAGAATACCTACGTTTTATGAATTATTTACTCTTAAAATATACAACTCCCAAATTATCAGAACACATCAAAATGTATATAGGAATTATTTGCTTTTTTTGGCTGATAAACCAATTTTTTGCTATATCTGTAAGAAAGTTACAAGTGACTAGATAGCTTAATATAAAGCTATCTAACCAACTAAATAAAATACCTACACAAAATAAAATAAAAATTAACAATATACATTATTTGCTATTTTATTACTACCATTTGCAAAAGAAAAAAAATCAAATTTTCAAATAATAAAATTAATATCAATATCTACAAGAGTAAAGTACATTAAAGAAATTAATTGCAGGCATGACTAAAGGATACCTACGTTTTATGAATTATTTACTCTTAAAATATGCAACTCCCAAATTATCAGAACACATAAAAATATATATAGGAATTATTTGCTAATTATTTGCTTTTTTTGCTATATCTGTGAAAAAGTTACGAGTAGCTAGATAGCTTAATATAAGCTATCTAGTCAACTAAAAAAAAATACATACACAAAATAAAATAAAAAAATTAGCAATATATATATATATATATATATATATATATATATATATATATTTGCTATTTTTTTGCTACCATTTGCAAAAGAAAAAAATCAAATTTTCAAATAATAAAATAAATATCAATATCTATAAGAGTAAAGTATATTAAAGAAATTAATTGCTAGCATGACTAAAGAATACCTACGTTTTATGAATTATTTACTCTTAAAATATGCAACTCCCAAATTATCAGAACACATAAAAATATATATAGGAATTATTTGCTAATTATTTGCTTTTTTTGCTGATAAAACCAATTTTTTTGCTATATCTGTGAAAAAGTTACGAGTGGCTAGATAGCTTAATATAAGCTATCTAGTAAACTAAAAAAAATACCTACACAAAATAAAATAAAAAAATTAGCAATATATACATTATTTGCTATTTTTTGCTACCATTTGCAAAAGAAAAAATCAAATTTTCAAATAATAAAATAAATATCAATATCTACAAGAGTAAAGTATATTAAAGAAATTAATTGCTAGCATGACTAAAAAATACCTACGTTTTATGAATTATTTGCTCTTAAAATATGCAACTCCCGAATTTTTTGCTCGCGAAATTAACATAAAAACGACAAAATATCATATACCCACTTGCTGACACAACTAAAGCATTTACAATGTTTATGAATTATTTGCTCTTTAGATATGCAGCTCTCGAATTTTTTGCTCGCCAAATTAGATGTTCAAACGATAATAATAATATAAGTTGGCCTGAGACTACAAGAGTAAAGCGCTTTTAAAAAATTAATTGCTTCTATCATAATTTCATAATCATGTAGCTTGATTTATTTGCTCTTAAATTATGTAAATCCTGAATTTTTTGCTCACGAAATTAATATAAAAAACGACAAAAAGCCATTATTATCGTTTGAACATTTAATTTCGCGAGCAAAAAATTCGCGAGTTCCATATCTAAAGCGCAAGAAATTCATAAAACATGAATGATATAGTTATGTCAACAATTATTTTCTTTAATGTACTTTATTCTTGTAAATTTGAAGTGGGTATATGATATTTTGTCGTTTTTATGTTAATTTCGCGAGCAAAAAATTCGGGAGTTGCATATTTTAAGAGCAAATAATTCATAAGACGTAGGTATTCTTTAGTCATGCTAGCAATTAATTTCTTTAATATACTTTACTCTTGTAGATATTGATATTTATTTTATTATTTGAAAATTTGATTTTTTCTTTTGCAAATGGTAGCAAAAAATAGCAAATAATGTATATATTGCTAATTTTTTTATTTTATTTTGTGTAGGTATTTTTTTTAGTTTACTAGATAGCTTATATTAAGCTATCTAGCCACTCGTAACTTTTTCACAGATATAGCAAAAAAATTGGTTTTATCAGCAAAAAAAGCAAATAATTAGCAAATAATTCCTATATATATTTTTATGTGTTCTGATAATTTGGGAGTTGCATATTTTAAGAGTAAATAATTCATAAAACGTAGGTATTCTTTAGTCATGCCAGCAATTTATTTCTTTAATATACTTTACTCTTGCAGATATTGATATTTATTTTATTAATTGAAAATTTGATTTTTTTTCTTTTGCAAATGGTAGCAAAAAAATAGCAAATAATTTATATATTGTGAATTTTTTATTTTATTTTGTGTAGGCACTTTTTTTTAGTTGACTATATAGCTTAATATTAAGCTATCTAGCTAATTGTAACTTTTTTACAGATAGGCAAAAAAATTGGTTTTATCAGCAAAAAAAGCAAATAATTAGCAAATAATTCCTATATATTTTGATGTGTTCCGATAATTTAGCTGAGACAGCTTTAGAAATAGACCTCAAGTTATTGTGGGTTTGTAAATTGCGCGCTTCTCCTTTGTAACTCAATCTTTAATGGCAAAATACGGATATTTGTACTTCAAAAAAACTTTTTCGCAACATCATGACATTTCTTGAAAATCGTTATGTATAATCTTATTACGGGAATTTACGCTTTAAGAACTCCCGAAATTTACTTGACACTATCGTAGATAGAGACTTAAAATATCCTTATAACAAGTAAATTCAATTTATTTGAATAAATGTGTCACATCCAGATACCTGCCACATAAACCTCTTTCGCATTTCCAAATTACGCCAATTTTGTTTCTGTTTATAATACAAAACAATAAAAAATAGAAATTGTAGGTGGATGACTTGTCGAGGATGTTCGTGTCAAAAACAAAATAAAGATAATTGACGCTATAATTTTCTTTCAATTTCGCTGCGTACAATAATAACAGAAAAGAAGATGATATCTGTATCGCTGTAAAATGGAAAATGAGCGTCGTGAAGGATGACACGGATTTCTGTGTAAATAAAATATTAATAACTCGTATCACATGGTATTTCTCATTCTACAGAGGAACTCGTTTGCGTTAAAATTAATATTTTAGCATCTAAGTGCTCGTATCCGGAAACGCAATTACCCAATTTACTTATTAAATAATACGAATACCCGTATAACACGTAGGCTGTTTCGAGTTTTGTAAGAAACTTTATAATTGTTTTTGTTGTGTAATTTAACGCGTTGGTAGCTTTTTGTAGGTGCCAACAGTAATCGTAGTATACATTTCAGTGTCTAAAAGACGCAAATGTTCTCTAAAGCCAAAGAGTACAATGGAAAATTTGTTATTCTAACTATGTATACAGTCAGTTTGTACATTATACAATTTTATGTTTGGTGTACACTTTTAAGAAAGAATTAGCTATAAGTTGTGTAAGAAAAATGCCGTTATCCGGAAACCTTGAGTTTGAGGCAAATTGCTTGAGCTGAAGTAGCCGCAAATCTTGAATTTCGTGTTCTACACATTTTCTGAAACTCGTGTAATGACACGGGTCAAGGTCGTAGGTTTTTGTGCAAACGTCTCGAAAGTTTTCGAACACGTCGGCCAACAACAGAACGTCGGTCTTTAAATATAAATCGCTGTATTCCCCAAGAGTATTCATACCAAAAGTTTTCCACACTTTCTGCGCGCGCCTGTACTCTGCAAAGGAAATGTCGGTAGATGTTAACTTGTTATGAAAAGCTTTCTTTGCTGGCAATGATCTCTCGTCCAAAACGGATGCGTGAGTGATATAATCGTACGGGAACACGCCTTTTTCCTTTACCAGTTTGAATTTTTTCTTCTCGGGGAAGTACTTTCGCAGTTCTGCAAACTTATCGAAATTCAAATTTTTTGCTAGTTTGTATAGGGACGCCGCCATAAAGCTCAGTGAGTCGATGAATCGAAGTTGAATGGAGCCTGCATCTTTCTCCTCCTCATCATTTTCCATATGATCGTAAGCACCTAGTTTAACATTTTTGGTGAACGAAATGTACCTCTCCGTATATTTGGTATGACGCTAACACTTTCCTGGTCGCACCCCAGCTCCTTGACTATAAAGTGAGCATCGTACCCACTTAAATTATGGAAAATCACTGGGATGAAGTTGGGTACTGTATATTTTAAATTACATTGGCTATGAGCCGCGAAGCGGGATTTCCCATTTAGGTGATTATGGTCCCGACCCTCTCTTTTTCCAAGGGCTTTTTGCAGATGCCACACTCTACTGCTGCATAGAAGAGTAACTTGTCTAGCGGTTCAAGCGGTGCCATCGGAACGTTGGTTTTCAAGATAGCTCTTAATCGTCGAGCTTCCTCTTTCATTTTCTCCATGAATACCTTCGCAGCATCAGGACCTATGTATATCTTAAATTTTGATAAGCTGTCATCATAACTGCATTTAATATAATAGGCAAAACTATAAGGTATATGTTCCTGGACGTTGTTTGTAAACGAAACTGAGGCGTCTGGGGTAGTAGAACTTATAGGTTGCAGCACCGACTTAAAATCTGCATAAATCGCAAACGGTGTCCTCATTTGTTTATGGATGTTTTTAAATTCTACGATATTGTTGAATACATTCGGCATTTTTGTAACTACATGGTTACATTCATGCTCCGAATGTTTCCGAAGTTCTTCCTCGGTCCGGAAATAGAGTAGTCAGCCATCGCACAACCATTTATGCATACGGTTTTTAGACATTTGTTTACCAACCAATTTTCCAAGATTTTTTATCCAGCAGTAGTGGTCGTTTTTACCATCTTGTAAATATAACAAATTGATGTGTCGAGGTTTTTTATTTTTTGTGAAATGTAATTGGCCCACAATCGACTTGCCTTCCACTCCAAAAACATTAATGCTGACGTCATTCAATTGTTCGAATTTCGGTATATCACTCACACTGACTGGTAATTCAATATCACCCAAGTCTAGAGTGGTGCTGTAGTGCTGGTATTTAGTTACTCTTTGAGGCTCTCCAGCTACTGGTTATAGCGCAGCCATCACCGACCATGCAAAGCATGCTGGGTCTTTATTTTGTACGTCGACTAGAGCCTTCTTCTTTTTAAGCCATTCTGGTAGCTCAATATACCAGGATCCTCGGAGAGGTGTGTACTTATTATTGTTGACTTCCAGATGCAACACCTTCTTCAAATTCCATCCATACCCCCGGCCTTGAAACTCCTCGGACTTTACTCCCAACTCCCGTGCCATTGATTTGTATACCTCCCTCAAGTCTGTTGATTGGGTGATCACCTGGTTTTTTGTGTTAAAAGATGTAATATCGCCAACACTTCGTTTATCACTCATCATCTTGGTGTAAAACCCGTACAGCTCTACGTTAACTTTTAACGCGTTGTGGGTCTCCAATTTTTCACCCACCAACCGCTACCTTGCTGTTGTTGCAAGAACTCATCAATTGCAGCAACGTCATGGATATTCTTCAAGCGATATGTTGCAATCTTAGTCTTGAATGCGGTGGCTATGGTTTTCACCGCATCTTCTCCAGCGTCTGCACGGCTTGCAGCCAATTTATGTGCATTACTGCATAAGTGTGCAGTATACGCAGTTTTGGACAATTCAATATCGCACACGTCACATTTGACCACAGCTATACGCGGTTGCTTGGATGTGGAAGGTCCATCATTGCGCGCGGTCTAACACCGTTCGATGTCGAAGTCATTTCTGCGATAGCAGCTGATTGTTTAATTCTACTCGTTGTTTGTAGTCCATGGACGTTACGTTGGTGACGTAGAAGAACATCTTTTTGACTAAATGTAGAGTCGCATACATTGCACACAAACGCTTGACTCTGGGGTTGCTCTTAAGTATGCACCCCAATTGCAGGCAAATCAAAACGTTTAACAGCAACCGACTGAGATGGTATTATACCATGCACATTATGCTTGTGACGAAGCATATCGCTTCGTCTGCTGAAGGTTGAGCTGCACACGTCACACGAAACTCGTTTGGATTCCATTTTTTGTAATGTGAAAACTGTTAGACAATTCGAAGACCGAATAAAAACTGATGATTTAATAGCATGTAGTCCTTTATATGCTTGCCTATGAGGTCGTTAAGAAGAGGTGAAGCATGCGGTGACATAATTACAATTCAAATAAGGTTCCCGTCGAAACTTGTATAGCAATTCTTAGAATGCTACTACTATGTCAGTGACAAATAGCGGATTGGTTAATGAGGCTAATTTCCGTCGAAACTTGTATAGAAATTTTTAGGACTATTAATACGTCATATGTAATTAGCAAAGTAAAAGTTAATGTGGTTTATTTCCCTATCGAAACTTGTATGAGCATTCTTCGAATTTTATTAGTTGATGGTTGGAATAATACATACTAACGATTGAATAGTGCATGCGTGAGCACCTATATATAACAAAAAGGGTTCTTGCGGAGCTTCAGTTACGAAATATCATTGAGGTATTCAAGTTAACCCTTTCGCTCATGATTTTTCGTTTTTAGAGATAAAATTTTGATATTTGGTATACTTGCTATTGATTTTTTTTGCATTTTTTTGACGCTTTGTGGGGGTCTTAAAGACCCCTAGTTATTGGGGTAAAAGGTGTGCTAAAATTAGCACATTGTGAACAGAAGACTTTTTTTCCTAGTATTTTAAATAGATATAAAAAATTCTTTTAGAAGTAAGTTTTTATTAATACATATTGGCATTTCTATTTTATTGTATGATATCTCTCAAAACAATTGTTTTTTCTAGAAAGGCATAAATGTACTTTGCATTTTTTGCACGAAACGCCGGATTTTCCCTTGCAGCTTGGATATTTGCATCTGTGCGAATAATTATTCATGTCGACCACAGGCAGGTGGTCAATACCGTCTAATCTGACCTCCATCAACGGCCTTGTTGCGGCAGGGGTTCTTCCGGATGATGAAGGAGTAGATGGTAATGGGCTTGGAGTTACTGACGGACGTCCACGTTTCTTGCTTATTGGCTTCCCGGCCTTTATTAAGACTTCTGCTACATAGCTGCGGAAGTGAACAAGATCAAGCGTATCTTTTTTGGCAAGTCCTAAACAAGCAGCCCTCTTTCGATATTCTCCCCATGCATTTTTTCTTATTTAATCATATAATGAACAAATCTTCCAAAATCGATCATTACTGTGTGTTTCATTTATATCGACAAAATGGAGATGTTGTCGAAGAGAATAAAACCTATTTATAGGCATACTTTGAGAAATTTGGGGTACATTTAGTTGTGTATCCCAATAAAATTTAACTCTAGGATAATGCAAATTTCCCATGACTATATGAATACCAACGAACGTTTTTAATTCCTCGGTATTTGTAGGAACAAATCGGGTACCTTTTTGAACAGCATATAAGTTTGTGTTATAAGCCATAAGTTCGAAAAGGGAATTGGTGAAATACTGTATAAAAAAATAAGCAGTGCTTTCAAGTTCAATAGCTTCTTTGGGGACATCTTCACGCCAATTTATTGTTGTGGGAGTTTCAAAATTTTCGATCTTTTTCCAAGTTATATCGGATTTCTGCGTGAGTGCATAATTTTTTAAATATGTAGAGACATCTGCTTTACTCGTTTTCTTCCCAACACTTGGGCCAGGTTGAGGTTGCAAAGTAGACATAGAAGCTACGGGCTTGTCAACTTTATGAGGGATAGCCAGCCCTTCCTTTTCCTCATCGCTTCCGTGCAGTACATCTACAGTGTTAGTTTATATTATAAAACAATCTAAGTTGTTACTACAATAACAGTCATACCTTCAGTATCTCCCAAGGATTTGTTTGTAAAATCTTCCCATCCATCGTCATCAGCATCACTCATAGCCTCGATGTCCGAGAAATTTTCTATTAACTCCAAAAGCTCTGCATCTGTGAGAGGTCGTTTAGAACTCATTTCTAATTCTGAAACTAAAAAAAAAACAATTCATATCACATGAAATACAATAGAAAGTTATAATTACCTTGTAATAATTTTTTACTCACTTGTCACTTTGACTCACAATGTCCTAAATTTATCACACGACTTTGAACAGCAACCGTTATAAATAAATAAGATAAAAACACTTCGCAAGTAAAACACATCCAACTACTAACCTTCAGCACAAATAAAATTCCACGTGCCTATAATTACCAGCTATTGTTATGAAATCTACTTTACCATTGAAACTGTTATGGAGAACAGAATTCTGCTACGCATCCTTTACTTTGTTTGTAACAATTTCGAAAATCTCGCAATAGATGGCTTCACCAACTTGTAATACGTTTAAATGAATGTCCTAAATTTCGTACATCATAATGCAATGGGTAAATACCGTTCCTACTTTTCATAAAATACTATAGAAATACTTGTGCTAAATTTAGCACGCCAGTAGCTAAAGGGTTAATGTTATGGATTTCGCGGGTGTTGATGTAACAAATGATGTGCCGCAATTAAACCCAAACACGCTGCTAGGCAAGACTGACTACCCCTTAAGCGGATGGCAACGATCTCACCTTCGCTTATTGGAAGTAGTATTTAATTTACATGGTGTTCTACAACCAGTCATACAAATTGATTGTGTTAGATGTATATGCGGAAATGCTGGAATGAAAATGGGTTATAATGGTTGGACCGATTTATGCAGCCTTCAAGCTGAATTTAGAGTTAGAGAATTTGCACGAGATGCAAAGAATGCTAGGCAAAATGGTTTCAGTGATGGAGTAGATGAGGTAGAATTACAACCTAGATTATGGGTTTAAATTGAAACTGGCAGCCATTACATCGAATGTCAAAAGTGCATTAGTAGGAAATGATTTGCAAGAAGAGAATTTGTTTAATATGGAAATTGCAAAAGGTCGAAATGTTATTGTTTTAAATGATAGTGAAGTATTTAAGATATTCCAACTGGGCAAAGGAATAAAAAAAAGGAATAAACAGTAAGTTGCAAGGGTTACAGGAACGAGGTTTTCCTGCTGTTTACAAGATGTTTATTGGTGATATAATAAATGCAAATCCTAGCCTAAATATTGAATTGACGGATGAAGAACGAGATGCCATTTTAATTGATAGTGAGCTCCAGACAGATCATTTTCTATCTAATGATTTTACCAATGTGAACTATTTTATCATTCAGGAAATAATTATATATCATCCCGACCAATACCTTAAAGATGTGGATGTAGCACGATCACTTGCATGTAGAAGATTGTCTTTTTCTGAAGATTCCTAAGATTCCGGATACCATAGCGCATGCTCCACTACAGCCTTATAAAAGAGAAGTACAGCGTTTAATTTTTAGTTTATTAATAGATATTAATAAGTATAAAGTTAAAATCAAAGAAGCATGTTAGACTGATAACTAAAATAAGTCGTATTTATTATAAATTGTTGTATTTATTTAACAAATCGTAAAAGTGTAAATAGAGATGCTTTACTTCTGTTTGCTCATTTAGTTGTTGAGTACAAAAGTGTAGACATCGATGCAGTCTGGAGAGGGTTTAATCAACAGCGCTATAAACAGGTTACCGTTCGAGCTGCATATTCCAGGTTATCAGTACTGCGGTCCTGGTACAAAGTTGAATGAGCGCTTAGCAAGAGGTGATCCTGGAATAAACGAATTGGATAAATTGTGTAAAGACCACGACATTGCATACTCCAAGTACCCCGACGATCTTCCAGCCAGACACCGAGCAGATGAAATTTTAGAAGAAGAAGCCTGGTGGATATTTTATTGCTTTATCAGTTAGGTTTTCCACAACGTTTATTTTGTATTGTATTGGCACATTTTAATTAAAATTTAAATATCTACCACTCCATGTATTTCAACAGACTGGTACCGAAAAGATACATGGAGTGGTAGATATTTAAATTTTAATTCAAATGTGCCAAAACAATACAAAATAAACGTTGTGGAAAACCTAACTGATAGAGCAATAAAATTAGCACATAATAAGCACAGAAAGAAAAACATAAAACTCATTAAAACTACGCTTAAAAATAACGATTATCCTGAATCTTTTTATAAACCAATTATTAAAGAAAAAATCCGCAAAATCTATAACAACGAAACACAAGATAGCAATCGCGTATACCCCAGGTCCTTCTGAAAAAATAAAAAAGTGCCTACATAAATACAACATTAAAATTGTACACAAACCTAACAATACATTAAGTTATATGTTTACTAAGCTTTAGCCACCAATAGAACATAAAAATAGAACCCCATACAATATATAAAATTAATTGCACTGAATGCGCTAGAGTATACATTGGCAATACAAAACAGTATATCCACAAGCGAATTTATGAACATAAATACACAATAAAAACGTACAATAAGAAAAGCACAGCACTTGCAACACACGCAATAGAAAACCTCCACCAATTTGATTTTAATAATGTTTGTATTTTAGGAACAGAGCAGAATGATAATAAAAGAAACATAATAGAAACTTTACACATACACAAAAACACACAAATGCCATCAATTCAAAAACCGACCAAGACGACTTTATTAATATTTACTACAACCTTATGGCTTAAATATCCAATTATCACAATTAATGCTAGAATGATTGTAAATATACATGTTATATGTATGAATATTAGTTATCTAACCTTCATGGTCACTTCCACTTTACACTGTGATCACACTTACTATACTAGTTTCAAGCAATTTATTTATTACCTTGTTAATAATGTACACTTGAAAACATTTGACTTATGGTCAAACTTATATTTAAACAAGTATGTATATTACCATCTTAAAATTTATTATAATACTCATTTCAAAAATGAAGTTTTGGTTTGTATAAATGTTTTATTAGTATTTTTAATTAACTTATTTTGTACATTACAGACAATTTTAATTGAAAATGGTCGCTGACCGAAACGCGTCTTAATAAAAAACTGATGTAATTTATTCCATATTTTTATTAACTATTTTATTATACTGACAAAAGATATTGTACCTATAAATTACATATTATTTTGATGACCAAAATCCAGGAACTGCTGATTATTATATATATATATATATATATACAGGGTGAGTTTTTAGTGTGGCAACGGTCGATAACTCCGTTATTATAAAAGCTACGTAAACCAAATTTGGAGGCATATTAGGCATGCCTAAAGTGCACATTTTAAAAATATTTGGAAGTATACAGGGTGTTTCATAATTCCAGGGCATATTAAACTTATATTTTTTTAAATGGAATACCCTATATATTATGAAATTTTTGAAAAGCCAATAAAAAGAGCTTTTAGTTTTTGAGATATTCAACTGTTTTTAGAAAAAATGACCCTGATTAGATACATTGCCACTGCACTAATACACAACTTATGTTAATTTTCAAGATGCAGAAAATTTTAGTATATACCATAGTATATTTGTAATTATCACATTTTTGAAGTTTCTTCACAGTATACAGGGTTGTGTCAGGTTTCGCAAAATGCAATTTTTAAAATTTTTTTAAATGGCACCTTACCAATTTTATTTTTTAGTTATGTAAATTAAAAACTGACACACCCTGACACAACCCTGTATACTGTGAAGAAACTTAAAAAAAGTGATAATTACAAATATACTATGGTATATAGTAAAATTTTCTGCATCTTGAAAATTAACATAAGTTGTGTATTAGTGCAGTGGCAATGTATCTAATCAGGGTCATTTTTTCTAAAAACAGTTGAATATCTCAAAAACTAAAAGGAATAGACCGTTACAATTTGATATCAAATTAAAGCTCTTTTTATGTGCTTTTCAAAAATGTAATAATATATAGGGTGTTCCATTTAAAAAAATTAAGTTTAATATGTCCTGGAATTATGAAACACCCTGTATGCTTCCAAATATTTTTAAAATGTGCACTTTAGGCATGCCTAATATGCCTCCAAATTTGGTTTACATAGCTTTTATAATAACGGAGTTATCGACCGTTGCCACACTAAAAACTCACCCTGTATATATATATATATATATATATATATATATATATAAGATTAGACAATGGTCCTTATGACGTTTTCTATGTAATTTTCCATATGGAAGACAAACAGACGTATTACGTATACATTTGGTTGTCTATTTCACGGACTGGATTGTCAGTCTCCTGTTTTTATTTAACATTTTTACGTACAATCCTTGCAGTGAAACCCTTATCCACACTAGGTTTATTTTTAACATTTGCATGGATTAATTGTTTAGCATATGAAAACTGCTATATAAAAATATTCGTATATATGTATAGATAAACCGCTACGCCAATTTTTTTTGCCCATTAACTCCTTGATAACAGAGAAATAAACCATCTTCCTGGAAAACAAAGAAATCCGCAACATATCCAAAACAATTTGAGCGTCTCATTCGAAATATCAAAATGAAAACTAAAAATATTACCCTGTGTGTCTACATATTTAGAGTATTTACATCTAGGAGGGGCAAACCCAAACTGTAGGAAGATTCGAGAACGGAATATCTAGAGCGTTAATCGAGTTCAATATCCACTCGACGACACTGCAGGGTGGCAAACGGCTCACGCACTTAGGCCTCCTAGTAGGCCCATAATGCTGCCTTCTTGGACCTAAATTGATCTTTCATCACGCATCCCTTGGTCTTGCAGGTAAATTTGAGAAGCGAGCTCAAGAATTCGATGGCGGCATTGTAGTACTACCGCTGAGGAGTGTTTCTTCTCATATAGGCTCAGAAGAGCTTCTTTACTATGGGTCATGATGCGTATGGTTGTATTTTGGATTCTACGTCGCAAGTCCTTGTTTTCCAGACTTGAGTGGAGCTGCTAATGTGTTGTCTCAATGCTTCTAGGAAGTCGAACCATTTATAAGGGTATTGGGTAGGCCAACGTGCTGGACCTCCGTACGTTGTGGCAGTCCATTAATTCAAAATCCAGCGCATTTTTTTTGGGAAACGTGTGTTATCTTCAACAACTAAGTTAAAATTGTACGCCCACACGTAAATTGGGCTTCGAGCCCAATTATTATCCCACAAGTGTTTACGAAACTGCAGCTTGTAATTCGTAAGTAGTTCAAGTTATACAAAGTAGTTTTCAATTGAATTCATTCGCAATTATTAATTTAAATTAAAATTACTAAGCTATGAATGGATGCTAAAAATCCGTAAGCGTAAGTAACATTCCAGTATTGCCGAAATTAATTGTTCATGAGTGGGAACAGTAGCGCCTGATAATTTAAGCATGCACAAGTAGGATAACTATAGACGCAACCTTAACTTGCCGCCAATTTAAATTTCTGGTTTGACGCTCAGGCAGGCTAGGCTGTAAATAGATGCGATTGAGAAACAGGTTACGAGAAATTCGAAGTTTATTTCTCTGCCCTGTTAGAGGTAGCGAACATAATAAGAAAATTAACTGCTGGTTCACGCGCTAGGTTACCTAATGGCTTAGACCAGAACTCGAAAAGTTCTCACGTCAATTCAGTTTACCAAAGACGCCGTTGGGTTGAATCTGTCAAAAATTAGCATTCCAAAGTTCAAAGGGGATAATTTAAAAGCATCTTGTTGAGTTTGATCAAGTCTAAATGACTCCAAAAACTGCACTACTTGAAAAACTGCCTCTAAGGACCTGTAGTGAAGATTATCAAGTCTTTGAATTTTTCTGGTAAAAATTTCATATCTCATTCCAAACATTAAATTCGAAATATGTTCAATTCAAGTTGCTGGTGCTTCGATCGTTTACTAATTTAGAGGAGTTGTTTGAAGCCTTTATTATACATATTGTTTCAGAGAAGTTAAGTACGATTACCTTCCGACAGTGTCAAATTCATCGTAACAAGTCTGCTCTTGATGTACATACTTTAACCTAGTTTAAGCGCTTTCTCACAATCAAACCAATCTTATAGATAGGAAATTAAACAGATCAAACAGATTAAATTGAATCTCATTTAAAATCGTTCGTAGCTAACAATACTACACGTTTTGCTTTGCAATGGATGATTTATTTAGGAGTACTTATTTTATTTTATCAAATCGAGTCCTCAAGGAAGAACAACAAAGGTTAAAGGATTGAAGCTTTGTTGCAAATACTTAGACAAGGATGTAGTGTCCCAATGTATATCAAGGTTTATTTGCGAGACGTGCAAGACCAAACCTTATACACTGTTACATATTGATTCTTCATGATGGAGCCGGAGGCTGGAACAATCAAGAACGGCGGTTACCACACCCCAAAACTCTCTTGCATTTAAATACAGTTACGGTTCTGCTTTCACAGCTAGCTGCAATTGATCTGTATTTTGCTTGAATCTGGCAGTTAATCAAATTTCGTGTATTCTGACTTGTGTAGCAAGTAGGTCTGACTACTAAACAAGTGAATATTTTTATTTCGAGGCCGAGTGGATCTCTTTTCACGTTCATTCTCCTTGTGATGTGGAACTTGATTTACAAACTCCATTCTTCTTACAAAATCAAACTCTTATGCCTTGTGTTAGATGAGATCATAGGTACCGCACCCTCCTTTGTGGTAAACAGTTCTAATCTCAAAGTGAAACATAATGTTTGAGTATCTGATCAGTCTTTCGACAACCAGAGAGAATCGATTTGTTTTTTAATTCTCCAGGTTTCTTTGAGCTTCTTTGTTTAGATCAGATACATTGCTATCCTAATCTTCCAATTCTTCAGTAACGCCGTGCATTATAACTATATCTAGGTCATCTAAAAATACCTACCCCAGTACCTTAATTTGTTTTTGAACCATCTGTGTAGATGGAGATCTTGGTTGAGGACGCATCTTCAGTGTTAAGATATATCACCGAAGCACTTCCTGAAAATTATTGTGGGTGCGACCGAGTTCACCACTTTTTCTACGCTTCCTCTATTATGTTGTCGTATCTACCCCCACCGCCTTATTAATCCATAGTCCTTTGAACCGTAGCCTTAAGTATCGCCTTCAGAGCCATCTCCTCTAGACGCAGGTGCAGCAGAGTGAAGCTTGGGATGGCTTCAAAGGTTGCTGTAAGTTTGAATCACATTGCACCCGTGATGTTTAGATAGGCCAATCTTTGGATATGTTAGCAAAAATCTTTAAAGCAATTAAAAAGGTTAGTTTGTCTATTATATGTTGCTCAAATATAATTTTTACACTTCGGAGGTAGTAGAGGTCTGTGATACACGCGTCCGCGCCCGTAAACTTTCACATACAAACACACACGTATGTGCGCGCACACACAGACACGCGCTGACACGCACACGCACACACATAGATATTCTGCTGCGTCGTTTTATGTCAGTAAAGTCATAGTGCATGATATACCATGCTTAAACAGAGTCTATCAAGTTTCCCCCCGTTGACCGATTTGAACCAAAACGTAGCACCTGATTGCTTAGAACTAGCACCACCAATTTTAGAGATAGCAGATTTTTAGCCAGGTTCTCTCCGTTGTCCTATTTAATTCAAAGCCTAGCACCTGACTGTTTAGAGCTAACACCATCAATTTTAGAGCTGTTTCGAAAATATGGCCAATTATATTCGGGGGAGGGCTTGTCAGTAGACCTCCTCTCCCTGCTCCGATTAGCTCCCAAACCTAATACTATCTAGTCTAGACCTAGTATAAGATAGCACCACAAGTGAGGTATCTAGCACCTCAAAGAGAAGAGAGCAGCGAATTTTACACACTGTTGTTCCATTTGATTCAAAATCTAGCACCTCTTGCTTATAGCTAGTATTATTAGCAAGCACCACCGATTTTAGATTTAGCACCAAAGCCGTTTCGAAAATATGGTAAATTATATGCGGAGGCAGTTAACGTTACGTTAGACCTTTCCAGGTCTCCGATTTGCTCTAGAAGCTAGCGCTATGTAGCTTAGACCTTAAACCTAGCACCAGTCATCATATCTGTTATGCTATTTCCCTCTTTCATGTTTCCTTAAATGAACCATTCTATTAATCCAATCCTATAATTGTTATTATTTGGTTCTCTGGGTAGTATTCATTATATTTTAGTTTCGTAAACATCTTAACCATTTACGTATTATTTCATTACACTCCTTACGCCAATTTATTTAAACGTAGAAATTGTATTGCAAGATCTATTATATCTATCACTGGCACCCACCCCAAAAATGTTCACTATATGTCATCAATCCAAAAATCGAAAGCTTTAATTCCAGGTCTGGAAGAATTTCCTTCTTTGGATCAACTAGTGCGTTGAAAAACCTAATGTGAAAACAAATTTTTCACCATACATGTCACTCTCTAACCTGACATTGTTTATTTTAGTAGCAACCTCGACGAACTTGAACACCTAAAAATATAGACACGATAATAAATATAAATTTTATACCAAAAACTGTAGTAGTTGGCGGGAGTGTGTAGTCAACAAACATTTTGCTAACGTCAAAGTTTTGAAATGGTTTCAACAAAATATTTTGTTGTTTAGCTAACACCACGTTTGTTCGCTAGGAGAAAGCAGGTGGATGAAATTATTTGGGAAAAAGGGTTGAAAAGATTTTGGGAACGGCGTGGAAAAAGTTTTTAACTATAATTAAAATTTGTAGCATCAAGTTGGCCTTGCCCGAATATAATTGACCATATTTCCATAACGGTTTAAGTGATAGCTCTACAATTGGTGGTTAGCTCTAAGGAATCAGGTACTACTTTTTGAATCGAAAACGGACAACGGGAGGAGAGCTAAAAAATCTTTAAAAGTTTGCCACCATCTTGCTTTTGAGGTGGTGGTTTTCCCGCTTGTGGTGATTGCTGGTGCTAGGCCTAGGCTATATAGTGCTAAGTTTTGGAGCCAATCGGGGCACGAAGGGCTCTAGCGTCCTGCCCCCCCTCCCCCTACAATTTGATTTTCCAATGCTCTACCCGAAGGTACTACATTGGCCAGGAGGTGAGTTTTTTTTACCTGGAAAATTTGGAATATTGCCGAACCCTTGCTGTTCCCAGCAAGGTAGGGATGTTTAACGTGCGTGACAACACTCACACACGGGAGCTCCATTTTACCTTCCATCCGAACGAGGATGTATTTTTGTGAAAAATGCTCGCCTAACATTTTTCAAGCGGACGGTGTCGGAATTCGAACCCGGGGCTCTGGGCGTAGTAGTCACACACATTCCAACTACTCCACGGAGCCTCCCCTCTCCATAATTGGCCATTTCCGAAACGGCTCTAAAATTGGTGGTGCTAGCTGGTGCTACTTCTAAGCAATCGGGTGCTGGGTTTTGAATCGAACCGGACAGCCGGGGGCTGACTAAAAATGTTTAAAAATCTTGTTTTTGAGTTGCGTGTGGTGCTAGCTGGTGTTAGGTCTAAGCTATATAGTGTTAAACTTTGGAGCCAATCGGAGCATAGAGGGGGGATAAGGTTAAGTTCCACTCCCAATATAATTGACCATATTTCTGAAACGGCTTAGGTGCTAGCTCTAAAATTGGTGGTGCTAGCTCTAAGTAATCAGGTGCTAGGTTTTGAATCAAATCTTATAACCGAGGGAGGGGTAAAAATTTTAAAAATTTGCCGCCATCTTGTTTTTGAGGAACTAGCTTTCTTGCTTATGGTGCTAGCTAATGCCAGGTCTAGGCTATACAGTGCTAGGTTTTGGAGCCAATCGGAGCACGGAGGGCTCTAGCGTCAAGTCCCTCCTCCCATAATTGGCCATTTCCGAGCCGGCGTTGGTGCTAGCTCTAAAATTGTTAGTGCTAGCTGGTGCTACCTCTAAGCAATTAGGTGCTAAGTTTTGAATTAAATCGGACAGCTGGGGGCTGGCTAAAAATCTTTTGAGTTGCTAACTTGCTTGCTTGTGGTGCTAGCTGGTGTCAGGTTTAAGCTATATAGTGTTAGGTTTTGGAGCCAATCGGAGCATAGGGGGGATAAGGTTTAGTTCCGCTCCCAATATAATTGGCCCTATTTTTGAAACGGCTTAGGTGCTAGTTCTAAAATTGGTGGTGCTAGCTGGTGCTAGCTCTTAGCAATCAGGTGCCAAGTTTAGGTCAAAATGCTACGTACAATGACGTAGTCGGAAGAAAACGTAAATATAAGAGACTAGCTATCAATGCGGAGAGGGGAGCGGTTCGTAGCAACACAAAAATAATACATCGCCAACGATTTTCTATTTACAATAAAAAACACAAATATAGAAATTTCTATCGAAACAGCAAAGCAAAATTAAGTAAGGTTACTATTTAATAAAGTAATTTTACTCTATGGATGAATTTACTAATTGTTCTACGAAGTGCGTAATTCGTAGCTAACATGCAATAAATCTAATCGGTACCATAACGAATAACGCTGATACTTTCGTATAAGCGGATGGATTAAGTACAAAAAGCAAAAGCATTAAAGATCGAAATTTTTTTAGTAAGGATTTTACTAGTATAAAAATTAGCGTATCTAATTTCAAATCACATGTGTCGGAATACTTATCTTGTCAGCCCTCGGAAGCGAATTTACACAGCATCGCCGCGGTAGTCAGCAACAACCATGCTACTACCGCAATTGCAACGGCGTTCTACATGCAAGAGCAGTTGATCTACATCAAGGAATAATCGGGCTACGTAACCAGCAATTTAGCGTCCAGCTAAGAGCACATCTACACATTTGATAGAGGAGAAACGTGCTTCGTTCCTGGAGTAACAGAACGAGTAGTTTTTACAAGTACATCAACGCATAAGCTGAAGAATCAAAGTTTAAAAGGAGTTCAAAATAACACGAACTCGAAAAATAAACATCCGCGTTATCGAAACGCGATTGAAACGGGAAAACACGGTTTTACCGGAGAATACTAGGATATATTATTTCGACAAATCTTTAAATGGGAAATCCACTAGGACGTAATTATACGTTATCGGAAGGTATAATGCGCTCACGGATACTTAAACAGGACCTTGACTAATTAATTGTAGCATAAACTTGTCGTTTCAAAACAACTAGATGTACATTGAGAAATTCTCAGAAAGAGTATTTATTATTAATTATGCCGAAGGATTTAACAATAGACATGGAATTTATACGAACGGATAATGAATTAGCATGGAATTTTGAGTTGAAAATTATGGTAAAGCGAGCTTATCTGAAAAGGTACAATATATCGGGTATTGTTGGAGAATTTAATACTAGAAAAGGAATTTATGTAAATCAAATCAATTATTGCCGAAAATGAACGTAACAAATCAAGGAGGGCGAGGTTAACTTGATGGATCCGCACAAATATACTTTTGAAATATGCGAACCATTTTCCAACAATATTTTATTCTGTTGTTGTTCTTGCTACCTTCCTTGTGATTTGTTAATGCGCACCCATTCGTACATTTATTTTGATCTGCGTTGTAATGTTTATTTCATAGAATGTTCTCTAATATGATGCTTTAGCACTGATTCCTGTAAAAAACGAAAACTTACTCTACATTTAAAATAAATTTGTTGCATGTTACATAAATTAAAGTAATACGTGGGTGCAGTAAGAGACACTTGTAGTTTCGAAGTATTACCAGGAATATTTTCTTATTCCATAGATAGACTCCCAACAAGTATACAAAAATATTGCAATTGCAGTCTTAGTTCGAGAACACCATTGTTTGAATAACTTCTTGTTTTACCACGGTTTAAAAAAGTTCCTAATAAGTTTGGATTCTCCTTTTACTTAAATAGAAAAACTGGAGTCATTAATTTGAGCTATGATTATTTAAAAATAATGACGATTGGTATATTTATTAAAAAATATATGATATAACTCTAAGTAAACAAAGATACAGGAGTAACGACATTTTATTCGCAGATAATCAAAACAAAGCCTAGGTTTAATTACACAAACGTGTGTTCATATTACTGTTTTTGCAACACACAATCTCACATTACGATGCTAAAGCAAATAAGCAAACGTTTTCTAGTTCATTGTTTTAAAACCTTCATGAATTCAACGTATGTTTCTGAACAAAATAAGTTTGATAGCAGATGATGTAACATTTTTCCAACCATGTATAGTCTAGTATTTAAATGCAAGATTCTGCTGTAGATGAGTTTTTAGCTTATTAACATGTTATCCCAGTCGGTTGTAATTAGATCACTGTGTATTTCGTATTTCCAAGATCCCAATATGTAATTGTTTTTTAATTAGGATGACGCGTCTTCTTCTGATTAAGATGCGTAGATAAATTGAGAAAAATGAAACCACATTTAGAAACTGTGAACTAAATACTTCGTTTAATAAAATAAATCCGGTCACTTAAACAACTGTTTGCAGCTCCAGTAAACTTCTACGACGAAACGCGGGTTCGGAGCAATCTTGCAAATCCTGGAAAAGTCGAGGAATATGATTTTATTCCTGGAATTCACAAAAAATACAGCTGGAAGTCAGGGAATTTAGTGAAAATTTATATACACTTGTGCAAAAATTTTTGACAGTGTTGAACACTCGTAGTTACTTTCGTGAAAACATCAATCTTGTATAATAAAATGAAAATAATTTTTCTAATTTGTTAATTTATTTGTAACTTACATTTAGTGGATAAAAGAAATTTTTAGGTTCTTGTCCACTTCGGTCCATTTCGGTTATACTTTGTCTTGACTTGTCATGACATTTTGAGAAAATTGTAAATTTTGAAAGAATTCACACCTTGTTATCTTCTTGGAGTTTTTAGGGTGGATAATTTAGAATATGTTTTAACACATATACTGTTCTTCAAAACAATACTTGATTGACTTTGATGGTATTCTTAGTTTCTGAGATATGATCGCGCTTGTGGAGACCTGTTGAATCCGGAAAGTCGAAAATCGTAGGTTCATTTTGTGCGTCCATAGTTCGCGACGTTCGGCTTCAACAAAATCATAGTGGTATTGACATAAACCTTTGTCTTTCTTCTAGTTCACATAAGAGTAACAAATTTAGCACGAAGAAGTTTTTGATGAAGAACTTTTTTGCAAGGAGGGAAAGTTGGGGTTTCGATGCTTTTGGAAACCAAAAACGGTTGGAATTGCTTTTTTTTAAAGTATCTAAAAACAATTGCATCCTTAACTCATCAATGTCTGTTATTGGTTTTGTCGAATAGAAACTGCAGACAATGCGTTCAATGGTTAACAATTCTTCATCTGAAACTTGTGCATTATCGTTTGCTAGAGCAAGTTGAAAATTCTTATTTCTTTGTATGATTTTAAATGGTTTTTGCTTGCTCAATATATAAAAGCTGGATGTGTGGTCACAACCTGTCAAGGCATGGAACACGGCAGCTCCAAAAATCCCCATCTCTGGCCACCGAACTTCGCTAATCCCTACTATGTCTAACGCTAACCTATCCATATCAAATTGCAAGTTTCCTAGTTTAACTACTTGCTTCATACTTCTGACATTCCACCCTCCAACTCGCAGAATGTTCTAGGCTCTTCTTTTATATTTTCAGATCACATCATCCGAGATAGTCTCCTTTTGGAGATTCGAATGGAGAACAATTTTAACTACAAAATCTTTTACCCCAGAGAATGCCAACATCTTAAATAATAATTTAAGTACGCTGTGTACTTGGTAGGTAATGTGGTGGTATCTCGTTGTCTTCCACATCACAGTAGTGTGTCTTAAAATATCATTCCGAGCCCTATGATCTCTGCCAATCTAAGTAACGAGAGAGCTGCTGCCCTCTTTCGGGGAACTGTCTTAGTCTGTTTCCTCACTAAAGATCCTACTACTTCGGTTGAACCTGTAGTTTGACTCTTTAGGTCACTGGAACGCGGTAGCCAGTCCACCCGTTTTAGTAATCTTGAACCTCTTCAAGGTGCAGGTCTATTCGGAACGGTTCAAAAATGTGATATTATTATTATTATAAATATATTGATAATTAATAAGTGAAAATAAATGGCTTTGTATTTATCCTAAAATTATCGATTTCCGTTCGCATTGAATGCGTCTTTAAGGTATTTTTTTACATATACAGCTTATGTTATTTGCTAGTTATTTACAATACGCGTATATCATATAGGGTGATTATTAATACACGCGCAATTGCATTTTTCGCTTGCACATACAGGGCGTGACCATAAATTTATGGAAATTTCCGTTTCTTTCAAGATTCTTTTATATTTAGGTAAGATTTATTTGTAGAATTATATATATGTTGCCGTGGAACCTCAGTAAAATTCGTGCTCCACCTGGGCCAACATAAAGTTTTCCAAAAAAATTTCTTACCCTTTTATATGGACGTCTTCGAATTTCTCTGCTCACCCTGGCTAGCTCAGCACTCGGCCTCTTCTTGAATACCTATTTTTACGTACCTACCTCGCTCACACTCACACACCACCAAATGAAATTACCAAAATAATACAACAACCATACAACCTTTTATTTGCACATATTAACAGATAAAATATTTATGCATGAGTACAAACGTTTTGGTACAATTATTTTCAGCTCAATTTATTGAATGTTTTTCAAGTTCTTGATTTTTAAATGATCTTAAACATATTCGAGTAGATATGAGTAGATACCACCCCATGTAACCCTAATTTGACTTCAGACTGGTGTATTGTGAGCTCATTATAACCCAGTTTTGTTTATAAATGCTTTTTAAACCTTGCATTTTTGACAACAAATTTACAGACCCGTTTACTCCTTACAACCACAATTTATAGCCTGCATAAATTCTTATATATCCTCAATAAACCCTTTTTCAATACTCAAAATTATTAAATTGTCCTGCACATATAGCTTTTTAAACAAGTTTTTAAATACAATAAATACGCCACCAATAAGTCAAACACACAAACACAAAATATCCACAAATGTTTATATAAAAACAGAAATTTCAAATTTATTACCTGGAGACACCTTCACTCTTCGTTCCCGCTGGAGATGGCTACCAGAAACCCCTCGAAGCTGTGTCCATCTGCTATGCCGATTCCAGGATCCACCGATTCTCACCATACAATAACTGTACTTCTCCCAAGATACTAGCTTCGTCTCAACAATAACATTCCATTCCACATATTACGCATACAATTTTTTTTCAGTTCTGCTTACCCCAAAATCATCCATCCATATAATAACTTAGTCGTAGCAACGGTACCTTTTATTTAAATAAGCACTAACTCGTGCGTCACTTTTCTAACATACGGTCCGCTACTACAACTTTTATACTTTCAAATAAGATGTTTAATGTAACATTACTAAACTCACAAATTCTAACCGAAAGCTTTGACTATTCAGTAGGTTTGAACCCGTATTCAAAACTCGATGAAAAGAAAGGGAGCTTTAATATCTTCTCCTGGGTATTTATATTATTCTCCAACCCCCTTAGTGGTACCCGTTTCATGAGAAAAGCTTGTTTTCAAAGCGGCTTCTTAAAATTTTGAACGTAATAGACTATGGATTCGGAAAAATTTCTCCCGTCCGTCGTGCTGTTTATATAGAATTTCATTCCCTACCTACACGTACGCGCACTTTTCGAAAACTACTGGCTATCAACCAATGATTTAATTTTCTACCGTCACAATGCTCCACCTATCTGCTATACATCTTTGTTCTATGCATATTTGTTGTCTCCTTTTAAACCCCACTTGCGTTACAGAAAATCGATATTGTAGACGTCCTTCACCAAGTCCACGTAGATACCTTACGTGACTTCCATCCAACGCTTGCTTTATGTGCTTCTCTATCTGTCTTACATTATCGATTGTTCATTCCACTCACTCCTTAAGATAGTTGTTATTATAGCTGCTGATACAAATTGACCGTTGAGAACAATTTCTATGGAATTCTATGTTAACGTTCGTTCATATTCTCTGAGCGTAACATATAACCAACAGGTGTTTCTTGAAATTATCGACCGTTTGAAAATAACAATTCCTAGATTCTCTGCTTCGTAGTATTGGTGTAAATAAACGTTGGCTTTTAAAACGAACACATTTGCGTTAGAAATTATTGATTTTCTTATGCATGAAAGCTCCCCTTTTGCTTTCATGCGTTTGATTAAAAGAAATTATAATTAATTTTGCGTATCTTTGAACTTTTATGTACTTTAAAGCTTTTCTTCCCTTATGTAATTTTCACATTTAAATTTAAATATAAAAATACCTTAATAATCGTGCGTTTTCAATTATATAAATTAATTAATTCGGCGCGTAAATATTTTGCTCCTGTTTTTATATACATGGTTGCTAAAATTTCATTGTCTACACCTATTTACCCTTGAAATCCACAACAATATATATATATATATATATATATATATATATATTATTTAATCTCCACTCTCCTCACTCCTTGTCTCACTGTCTGTTCAGTCACTCTTTATTCTATATTCTTAAAATTTTTATTTTATTTTACCCCTTTTTGTCGCGCCTTTTATGTAATGTGCACACCTAATGCACGCCTTGTACTTGCAACGTTTGGTTGGTTCTTTAATTAAACTTTTTATTTCAATGCCTCGACTATTTAAGCTCTTAAATCTCAGGGTGTTCAACTACTTATAGTGAGTTCTGTTATAAGTAGATGTGCAAAGTCCAACCAAAGTGCCCACTCTTTTGTTTTAGTACTAAATTTTTACTCTACTTTTGTATATGCCAAAATTTTACTAAGATCAACGTTGCTTTGTGCCAAGTTAAATTACTACCAAAATTATATGACTGTTTTTGACGTTTTAAGATATTTCAGCACTCACCTGGTTTATACTTTGTATCTTGGCCGCTCTAACTGCTGGCTCAAAATCCTCGTCGCCGTATGCGTCTTTACACTGTTGTCCTAACTGATTGAATTTTAGTATCGCCTCCAGGTGTCGTTCTCAAAATTTAGCTGCTCCCCAATACCTGAAATAATTAACTCTAATTTAGAATTTTGAATACCCAGTGCTGTAACTTCCCCTGTGCTAATTTCTGCTTTAATTCTCCACTACCAATTGCTGCTCTCCAAAATTCCGCTTCTCGTGTTCTCAATTAATCCGTCCGCTTCTTCGTATCTAATCCAAATCTACTCGTCGTCCTAATTCAAATTGCTCTGTGCCCCGCTACAAATCTATAAATCGCTATCCAAATCCAACTTCTTTCCTTATATATTTTTCCTCTCGATGTCCTGCTACCTAATATCGCTATCCAAATCCCACTTCTTTCCTTTATATATCCTCTCGATGTCCTGCTACCTAATATCGTTATCCAAATTCAACTCCGTTCCTTTATATATTTCCACTCGATTTCCTGCTACCTATAATCGCTATCCAAATCCAACTTCTTTCCCTTGTATAACCACTCGATTTCCTGCTACCTATAAATCGCTACCCAAATCCAACTTCTTTCCCTTGTATAACCACTCTCGATGTCCTGCTACCTTTCCCAATATCGTTCCATATCTATATAATTTTCCGTCGTTTCGCCGTCGCACTATCACTACTCTTTACACTTATTACTTTCGTCGCTGTTGCTTCTTTACCCTTCTTTACTAAATCAAAACTCTTTAAAATCAAATACTTCTATTAACTTCTTTTAAAAATTGTTTATAAATTAGCACAGTATGAAAAACACGTCTTTTTACAAAAAATCTCGAAATAATCTCCCTTGTTTGCTTTCCAAGGCGACCATTATAACTTTCTTGCCTACTAAATCTTTAAATTACATACTAAATCGTCCAATAACATCCTAACATTTCGTTTGTGTCGCACATACCATAGTTCATGTCCTTTTACACTTTCCTGATTCACATAAAATTCTAGTATTTGTCCTAAATATTTACAGTTCACCAATCATATTTGACTTTGTTATAACTAATAATTTTGAGCTTACAAATATTGTCCAAAAGTTGATTCTATTTAAAATGCAAAACCAAAATAAATCACACTTGAACCTGGATGCGTGGTTGATAGTAAACGTCCATAGACGCATCCGGTTTTTGGACGGCAAATGTACTTTCAATGGCCTTTAAAACTCAAACTCGGCATAAACCCTTGAGCACTGTACATCTTACTACGTCATTTAGTCATTTTAATATTACCTTTTGGCACTTAATTTCAACTACCATTTTGAATGGTATTTTAGTATATGTAAAATACGGCAAACATACATTTTTAAGTTTATGTGATCAAATATGTGGATTATTTTGCTTGGCATATACTACCTTGTACTAAACAACCCTTAGAACTCTTGGTAGCTCCCTTATACATTACATTGGCCCCACTGATTTTGAATGAAATTTGAAATTTCGTCGGTTTTACTCTTTCCTGGTGTGCATAATTTCTAATTTTATTTAAAATCAAACCCCCTTTCGTATTTCTACACAAACCCCTCTCGTATTTCTACATATTGTAATTATTCAACCCCTATTTTTCTTTCTCAACATGTCTGTCTAACTACGCTACTTACTAACCTACACTATAAACTAAAACAAAACTAAACTTTCCGTCGCATGAACTATATAACAACTATTCTACTAAACCCTCTTCCTGTACAACTTTATACAACAAATTATCCAACCCTTGTGGTTGTTCGTACTGCGGTTTCGTAATCGAATTCAACTTCCTCGAATCCAAACAAATCCTAATATCCCTTTTGTTGGGTTTAGGTACAATAACTACCGGGTTCACATATGGAGTTTTCGCTGGTTCTATGATTCCTTCTCGTAACATCTTGTTAATCTCGGCTTTAACCCTATTTCTAATAGCAAACGGAATTGGATACACCTTTGTATTAAACCCGTTGTCTTCCGTGACTTCTAACTTATGCATATATCGCCTCGCAAATCTTGGCTCTTCATTAAATAACCCTATATATTTATTAAATAATTCTCCTAGCTTTGCCTTTATCTCAATACTCACTTTTCCAATCTGTTCATCATTAATTAATCTCGCAAACATATTACATAATCGTACTTTAACCTGTCTATAATCACTTGTCCTATCCATTCCTAATCCCGACTTATCTATATTATTTCCATTCCTATATTCTGAACTAACCGTAGACACCATCCCTAACTTATCTTTATCAAATATTCGAATCGACCTATCCTTACCATCTATATTCAATCCAAAATCCTCTATAAAATCCATTCCTAATATGAAATCTAGCTGCAACCCCTTTGTAATTAAAAACTCTGCCTCTCCTGCCTTTTTATCCCCTACAAATATTGGTACACGGATGACCCTATAAATTGTCGTTAGCTTTTTATTCATTGCCGACCATAAATTAACCCCATCAATCGCTTCTATTCTTCCTTTTAAAAATCAGCATGTTTTATCACCACCTTCTCGTCTACCAGCGACAACTGTGAACCACTATCAACTAAAGCAACATATAAACAATCCCTTAAACTAATATTAATAAACAAAAGGTTCCTTTTATTCAAAGTATAATTATTTAACAATAAGTCTTTTAAACTATAACCTACGTCGATCTTTAATCCTAAACATTCGTTCTTCCAAAAATTTGCGTTTTTTTTGTCCTGTTGGTGCCTCGTGTATCTGCACCACTTCAATTTTATCCGTGTCCTGAGTCCTTGCGCTAGTTGTCATGTGGTGGACGTTGGCGTCCCTGTCCGTCCGGCTGTATCCGTTCTGGGTTCCGCCCCCCGTCGTCCGGCCGTCATCCGCGTTGTCGTCGTGCTGGTACCTGTTTTGTCCTGGTAAGTCGTTCCCCCGGTGTTCCCTATTGTAGTATGGTCTTCTGTTTCCGTCGTGTCCCCAGTGATTTCGGTGTCCGTGGTTAAAATAGTCCTGTCGGTAGCTGGGTCGATGTTCGTGATTGAAATTGTCCTGTCTGTGGTTGGGTCGCTGTTCGTGGTACGCATGTCGTCTGTTGTCTTCCGTATAACCCCGGTTTTGATCCCAATAACTTGTCCGCGTTTTTGCCTTCAGTGCCGTTGCCAAATCGAAGTTTCTCATGACGCCTAAAAATTCCCGCAGTGTTTTTACATTATGTACCACGACCATCTTTGTCACTTCCGGTTCCATGTGGCCCGCAAGTAGTAAAACTATGTCGTCCTCGCCCAATTTTGGTGTCAAGTGCTGTGCCTGGTTGAATTTGTCGATTGCGTATTCTTCGCGTGTCCCGTGTGTCCTACTGTAGTGTCCCGCAATTAAATTTGTCCGTATGTCCGTCTGGTGCGTGTTGCTCCAGAACTGTTCCACAAATAATCGTCGAAATTCCGCGTATGTGTCGTACTGTCGTCGTATGATGTTGTGCCACTTTTCCGCGTTCCCTGTCAACGTCGCCCCTACTATCTGTAATTTAGTCCTTTCGTTTTCCGTTTCGACGATTTCGTCCAGTCTGTCTAAAAATCCCATTGGTTGTTCCGTCCTGCGTCCTTCAAATTTAGGTAACGCGTCCCGGTTGAATTTAATGTGCTGTCCGTAGTCCAGTCCAATGCGCCTTCGTTCTAGGTCGTCCAATTTTTCTTGTATCTGTCTTACGTCATGTCCTACCCGGTTTTCTAATATCGTGACTTTGTCGTCAAGTTTTTCGTCCAGTTGCGTCTTAGTGTTCATATTTTCGTTTTGTATCGTCTCTAAAGTTTGTCCTAGATTTCTGTAGTTTGTCAAATGTCTTTTGTCGCATGTTTGTATTTCTGAATTTAATGTCGTAAATCCACTGACCATCGTCTCCTCTACTGTCTCTACGCGTGTCTTAATTTCCGTTCGTAGGTCCGTTTTTGTCGCATTCAAGTCTCCCTGAATCTGTACCCGTGTATTTTCTAATTTGTCATCTATTCTGTCTATCTTTTCGTGTACCTCAGTCCTTATGTCGTCCTTTACGTTTTGCATTTGCGTGAGTAGATAGTCCTGTGTATAATTCAGTTTGGCCGTCAGTTCCGCGTGTGCCGTCCTAAACTCGTTTCTCAGTTCGGTGTGTGAATCGGTAATTTTGTTAATTAACTCAGTGTGTGAATCTGTAATTTGGTTCGTTAAAGTCGTATGTAAAGTCGCTATTGTATTAGTTAACCGCGTATTTGCCTCTTTTTGTTCCATCTGTGAAGTTTCAAATTTGTTCGTTAGTTCCGTCTGTGAAGTTTTAAAATCGTTCTTTAAATTCGTATTTGACTGTTCAACTTTTTCGTGCAAACTCATTATGAGTCGTATTAGGTCCTGGGTTCCGGCGGTTTCTGCTACCCTTACCTCCGGTGCCGTCGCCTGGTCCGTGTCCATGTCTATCACCTCCGGGTCTGTCTGCCTCACCTCCATCTCCTGGATGTCTCCCCCTGCGTCTAACTCCATGTCTTGCGTCCTAATTTCATCGTTTAGTGTCGTGATTTCTGCTTCAATTCCGTATATCCGTCCCGATCTCGTAATCCGTTTCATTTCTGGGTCCGTCATCTCTGCAGCCTATTTTTGAACTCCTTTGCCTGAAAATATCTAAACTACGGGCCCCACCTAATCTCAGGATCCCGTATCCTACTACTATTTCTGTCTAATTTCACTCGATCTAGCCTTTTTTCAGCCCCACGTTGGGTTTGCCACCTTTATTATATCTCCACTCTCCTCACTCCTTGTCTCACTGTCTGTTCAGTCACTCTTTATTCTATATTCTTAAAATTTTTATTTTATTTTACCCCTTTTTGTCGCGCCTTTTATGTAATGTGCACACCTAATGCACGCCTTGTACTTGCAACGTTTGGTTGGTTCTTTAATTAAACTTTTTATTTCAATGCCTCGACTATTTAAGCTCTTAAATCTCAGGGTGTTCAACTACTTATAGTGAGTTCTGTTATAAGTAGATGTGCAAAGTCCAACCAAAGTGCCCACTCTTTTGTTTTAGTACTAAATTTTTACTCTACTTTTGTATATGCCAAAATTTTACTAAGATCAACGTTGCTTTGTGCCAAGTTAAATTACTACCAAAATTATATGACTGTTTTTGACGTTTTAAGATATTTCAGCACTCACCTGGTTTATACTTCGAATCTTGGCCGCTCTAACTGCTGGCTCAAAATCCTCGTCGCCGTATGCGTCTTTACACTGTTGTCCTAACTGATTGAATTTTAGTATCGCCTCCAGGTGTCGTTCTCAAAATTTAGCTGCTCCCCAATACCTGAAATAATTAACCCTAATTTAGAATTTTGAATACCCAGTGCTGTAACTTCCCCTGTGCTAATTTCTGCTTTAATTCTCCACTACCAATTGCTGCTCTCCAAAATTCCGCTCCTCGTGTTCTCAATTAATCCGTCCGCTCCTTCGTATCTAATCCAAATCTACTCGTCGTCCTAATTCAAATTGCTCTGTGCCCCGCTACAAATCTATAAATCGCTATCCAAATCCAACTTCTTTCCTTATATATTTTTCCTCTCGATGTCTTGCTACCTAATATCGCTATCCAAATCCCACTTCTTTCCTTTATATAACCTCTCGATGTCCTGCTACCTAATATCGCTATCCAAATTCAACTCCGTTCCTTTATATATTTCCACTCGATTTCCTGCTACCTATAATCGCTATCCAAATCCAACTTCTTTCCCTTGTATAACCACTCGATTTCCTGCTACCTATAAATCGCTACCCAAATCCAACTTCTTTCCCTTGTATAACCACTCTCGATGTCCTGCTACCTTTCCCAATATCGTTCCAAATCTATATAATTTTCCGTCGTTTCGCCGTCGCACTATCACTACTCTTTACACTTATTACTTTCATCGCTGTTGCTTCTTTACCCTTCTTTACTAAATCAAAACTCTTTAAAATCAAATACTTCTATTAACTTCTTTTAAAAATTGTTTATAAATTAGCACAGTATGAAAAACACGTCTTTTTACAAAAAATCTCGAAATAATCTCCCTTGTTTGCTTTCCAAGGCGACCATTATAACTTTCTTGCCTACTAAATCTTTAAATTACATACTAAATCGTCCAATAACATCCTAACATTTCGTTTGTGTCGCACATACCATAGTTCATGTCCTTTTACACTTTCCTGATTCACATAAAATTCTAGTATTTGTCCTAAATATTTACAGTTCACCAATCACATTTGACTTTGTTATAACTAATAATTTTGAGCTTACAAATATTGTCCAAAAGTTGATTCTATTTAAAATGCAAAACCAAAATAAATCACACTTGAACCTGGATGCGTGGTTGATAGTAAACGTCCATAGACGCATCCGGTTTTTGGACGGCAAATGTACTTTCAATGGCCTTTAAAAATCAAACTCGGTATAAACCCTTGAGCACTGTACATCTTACTACGTCATTTAGTCATTTTAATATTACCTTTTGGCACTTAATTTCAACTACCATTTTGAATGGTATTTTAGTATATGTAAAATACGGCAAACATACATTTTTAAGTTTATGTGATCAAATATGTGGATTATTTTGCTTGGCATATACTACCTTGTACTAAACAACCCTTAGAACTCTTGGTAGCTCCCTTATACATTACAATATATATATATATATATATATATATATATTTTATGAATTGGTATAAATTTTTAATTTGTCAATTTTTGATTTTTATTATATAATTTTGATTGCGCCGGCCAGCTCAGTTTTTGTATTACGCATGGAGCTTGCGACAATACGACAAAGATTTAAACGTACCATCTGCTTCCTTCCTGTTCTAATCTTTATACCAAAAACACCATAAAGCACAAATTATTATAATATTCCCAAATATATATATATATATATATATATATATATATATATATATTTACAACGTATGAAAAGGCTAAAAATTGTTTAAGTGGAATTCTCTTCTAATCGACTCAATAAATTTATATAATTATTATTACCAAAGATGATCAAAAGTCAGCAAAATCACTAGTACTCTTAATTATTAACTGAAGCCTGTGAACGTTCATTTAACCTCATTTATTTACCTAATTTTCAACGTATTACCAAAATTAAATCCTGCCGACCCCTCACATAAATTATCATGAAAGCAATTTTAAAGTATTTGAAATTTGTAATATTTAGTTAAATGTTAAATCTTAAGTTATTCCAGTTTAGAAAAGTGTAAAGAAATATCCAGAAATAAAATAATTAAATAAAAATAAACATTCGGATTGGCTAATCTGTTGTTTTGCATTCACTGAAATTCCGTCACTGGTCCAAGCGTTGTGTGCATCCCTCATGTAGCGCCTTAAATGTACTGCATCAAACTCCTTCACCATTAATAATTGCTTCAGCATTGAGTTAACCTTGTTCCCACATTAGGGTTCTTTATAGGTTCTCTTGAGGTTCTCTAGAGATACTGTAGGGGTTTTTTAGAGTTTCTGTAGAGGTTCCTTAGAGTCCTTTTTATAAAGATTAAAATTAGAATCTATAGCAAAACAACTTTCAGTTACTTACGTTTTTCTCTTTAGGACAAAACGACAAACCATGATTATTTCATATTTTATGCAGAATTATTTCACACTTCACATTAACTTATTTCGCATGTATATTTTTGTTTTTAGAGACGTGAACTGTACGTTTCTTTATGGTCGACTGATTTGTTGACAAATCCGGTCATATTTAAATGCACCAATTATCTATAGACAAGCGCAAAGTTCGCTGGTGTTATGGTTGTATTTTAACATCAACGCGTTCTTGTTGTCGATTTCAAGTTAATAGCATTGATTAGCTTGGATTTTCATACTTTTAGATAAATAAATCGTTGCTTGTTTAAATAAATTTGGCGAACTTTGATTTTTAATAAACATGCTTTGTTTGTTTTCAATAAATCAGGTGTCAATTTTAATTCTCTAGTCACGTAGACGAAATACAATGTATGGATTAAATTATCGGCGTTTTTCATCCTACGCATTATAATAAATCTTATAAATCTTCGAAGTATTTTTCATTAACCAAATAATTAGGATTATTATTTATATACAGGGCGTTGTCATTTACTTTCCAGTCTAATCATCGTATTTCTTGTTTTCTTCAGAAAACTGTGTGGTTTTCTGAGCCTTTATGTATTTTATGTGGAGTGCGCTATACTCTTGGTCCTAACTACCCCTAAATGACCCTATTAACACAGCAATATATATATATATATATATATATATATATTATATATAGTACCATCGATACTGTATAATCAGAAGCTGTAATTAGTGATCATATTAATGTGATGGATTTAATAAAAAAACGATTACAACTTTTTGCGGTTAGGATTTTATATATTTCAGACTTTGCTTATTGTTATAATTAGATTGATTCCTATTGAACATTTCCTTCATTTTATTCCAACATAATACAAATAATAAATTATAATGGTATATAGTACAATATTGATTAGTGAAAAGAAAAATACAGTATCTACAATAAATAGTTAATTTAAACATGATGAGCAACAGCAATTGCTTAAGTAACAGTTGCCTATTGGTACAAAAGGTTACACAAATACTTACATCAAAATTAATATTTTATACATATATACATAGAGATTGAGTTGGTACATTACATTACCACTTTATAATCAAAACGTAAAGTAATATTATGTGAAATAATCTAACTTTTCTCAAGCTTTTGAGGTAAGGAAAATTTCAGCTTTTATTGATCAAAAATTCATATTTTCTAATAATACACTTTGCTTGTTTAACTAAATTCTAAAATTTGTCTTAAAATTGATTCTATTTAAAATCAAAACCAAAAAGTCCAACTTAACCGATGTGGATAAACTCATAACATCGTTTTGGTACGCAAATTATTAATGCTTAAAAATAATGTTTATAAACTGAACTGTAATCTACTGTATTTAGTCATTATTAATTTACTTAATGATAATTTCAATATTTTGATGGATTTTATATTTTCGACATCTTTTAATGTAGTGATAAATTGTCTTATCTGCAATACTTTACAAACAATAAATTGATTTTATATATTATCAATATATATATTATATATATATATAACATACGAATTCATAATTTTAATTACAATGATTTTATAAAAAACTCTTTTGCGTTAGCATTTTATATTTCATGATTGCTTAACAGTTTAAACTACATTCATTCTTCCTTATTTTATCCAATAAACATAATACAATATTTATTATAATTTTCAAAAAATTAATATATTAATATAATAGTAAATTTAAACATGAAGCTAAAGAATTGTTAGTACATTTCACTGACAAATTAATATTATATAATTTTATTCATATACAAAATAGCAAAACACAGTATTTAGATTTTAACTGAATATTTAAGAAGTAATTTACTATTTATTTACTAAGTTCAAGATTACTAAATTAAATTGACTACATATTATATGAAATTAAAGTTTTGAAATTAAAAACTTTAGTTAATTTAATCAATTATTCTTTAAGTAGAAATACGAAACACATTATTAATAAAAATTGATGCTAATTAATTTTTATTCTTTCGATTAAACGTTTTATAGCATAATATAAATACTATCAAATCTAATTAATTTAGTTAGATTGATTAACTTGTCCCAATAGTTTAAGTTTTAGAGTTCAAAGATACTGAGTTTTAATTAGTTCTTATCTTTATAAGTTAAAATAGATATAGCGAAATATATTACTTTTTTTTAGAACATGATATATTTACATATTTTAATTATTATTATTCATGTAATAGATTAGTATGTCACTGATTGTTACATATCCGGTATATTTATAATGACCAATATTCTATTTAACAACCAGATTTAGTAATGCAATGAGTATGTTATAGGATTATATTTAAGATCAAGTATCTGTAAATGTAATGCAAGTAATACAATGAATGTGGATTTTCATATTTTAATAAATAATTTCATTGTTAGGATATTAAATTGGGAATAATTATATTAATAATAGCAATGATTATTATGTTTTAAAATAAATAGTAATTTTGAATTTTCGAAATAATAAATTATGATTAAATTATGTAAATTTTCACATAGATTATAATAGAACTATAAACTAGAATTATATTATAACTGAATAATTAGAATATTGATTTATTGAATAAGGTTAGTCATGTACTTCGTTAACTCTATTTCATGTTTTAAAATGAATCATTGTGGGATAATGAATGCTTAGTTTTTAGAGTCCTATATATATATCTAATAATAATGACATTAAATAGAATAATAATAATAATAATATATAATAATAAATAATGAATAATAAATAATGAATATAAATAATTAGATTAATAATAATAATTAAATAATGAATAATTTAATAATAATTGTAATAATGAATAATAATAATGAATAATATGAATATATGATTTATCAATGAATAATGAATAATGAATAATGAGATAATGAATAATGATATGAATAAGAATAATGAATAATGAATAATGAATAATTGAATAATGAATAATGAATAATGAATAATGAATAATGAATAAGTGAATAATAATGAATAATGATTTATAATGAATAATGAATAATGAATAATGAATAATGAATACATTGAATAATGAATAATTTGAATAATGAATAATGAATAATTTGAATAATGAATAATATGAATAATGAATAATGA